>CM060365.1:87982331-89289036 GCA_030545235.1 Helianthus tuberosus
TTCAGTGAGAACAAGTTCACAGCAGGGCGGTCACTCGGTCGGATGCCCATTCGACTGGGTGGTAACCCTGTTACTGAACATGTTGAAAATTGTTTAAGTTTTAAATGAATCAAGATGCAACCCGATCGGACGGTGATGGGGCTGCTGCTGGGCCGGTACGGCTTGTAGTGGAGCAGCAGTGGTAGTGACAGCACAGTTCTTGTTGCTGGAGCTGCTGTTGTTGTTCTTCTTCTTGCGGCGTGAGGACTTTGATGATTGAGTGGCAGCAGTGTCGGCAGTTGATGCGGCGGTGACTTGATGCAGGTTCTTCGAAGCTTTTTCCTAAAAACCAGCTTTTACCCGCTTGTCGTTGATTTCTGCGGCAAGCAAGTAAGTTTCTTCGATTGTTGCTGTCTTTGCGGCATGCACAAAATCCGCAACACAGTCGGGTAGAGCTAGGATGTACTTCTTGATCGCCATGTCGGGCGTCTTCACTTGATCGGGACAGATGATGCTGAGCTGCTTAAAGCGAGCAGTCAGGGCAGCGTTGTCACCTTCCTTCTGCTTAATGTTCCAGAATTCGTCCTCTAGGTTTTGGCGTTCATGGGGAGGACAGAATTCATCCATCATGATGGCCTTCAACTCTTCCCACGTCAGCTCATAAGTTGCATCGTTCCTGCGTTTGTTCCTCTCGGCCATCCACCAGTCTAATGCGCGGGACTGGAAGACGCCGGTAGCATTCAGAGTGCGGAGATTTTCCGGACATCCACTCTGGCTCAGAGTGACTTCGATGGAATTGAACCATTGAAACATAGCCGTCGGGCCATCTTCTCCAGTGAATTCCTTTGGACCGCAAGCCTTGAACTGCTTGAAGCTGAAAGCAGTCTTGGTAGTAACTTTAGGAGCTTCGGTTCTGGACTCCTCAGACGATTTGCTAACATTCTCGTAAATTTCACTCACGATCTGAGGCACAACCTTGGCCACTTGTTTCGCGAGGATGGCAACAAGGCGTTTGTCCCTCTGTTCTTGGCGAGAAAGTCGTGGGTGACGGGATCCAGATGATGGTCCAGTTGACATTATCTGCAATAGACATCGTCATAGGTCTCAGACACGTCATAATCGAATCTCACCTCACACGTCTAATACTTACTAAAGCTCAGGAACACAGTGAAACATGTATTACATAAACACATAGGCATATAATCACATATTCACAGAAACACAGAAGCACATAATCACGTAAGCACGTAGAGCACAGAAGCACATAAGCACGTAATCACCAGATGCATATAGGGACACGAGGAATATTCTGACTGCGTCTATCATCTAAGGTCTATGCGCGTTCAAGAATTGCGATCATGATTAATACATCGAGTATAGTATAAGCGTATAACATAGCATAAGGTCGTCCATAATTTAGCGATTTGTCTGCGGTTTGAGATAGAATTGCAGTGCGAGTCGTGCGTGTCGATCGAAGTGAGAGCGAAAATCGAATATGTCTCCAAAAATTAAAACACATAAGCAGGTAAATACACATACAAACACATAAAATCGACGAATCATCAGAGTCAGCAGTTGCGGGCCCAGAATCGAAACACATAAAAATCGAGAAATAGATCGTCTGTGGCTATTAGACTTAGACTACCCAAAGTGGTTCAACTATTCACAAGGACTTGTTGTACACATTTTGACCTTCAGGACTGTGCCTTTGCCTCGATTCTTGGGCGTTTGGCACACATCCCGTTAGTCATATCGTGACTTCAGGTCGTTGGAGTCCGTTGAGACTTTGGTGAGAGCTTTGTAAAAGCAAGTAAAAGTCGGAACAAGTCGTCAAGGTTAGGGTTTCACCCCTGGCTTAACAACTTCGTTCCTATTTTTGATAAGATAAAAGAGAATCATGCGTCAAAGTATGGGTTTCACTCCTGATTCGACGTAAATTCTCGTGTTTATAGATGAAATGCGGGTTGAACAAGCAATTTAATCGAGAGTTTGCGGTTTTCACACCTAATCTCAACTTAATCGCTCATTCATATTTGAAAATTTGAGTGCAGTGATAGTGTAGCGTAGGCGAGAATAGCGAGAAATGGCAGGTAAGCTCATACATAATCCCTACTGGATATGCGCAAGTCGGTCTGTTGGTTCCTAACTATAGACTAGGTCTCTAAGACATCGACCCGGACTAGGTCGAGTCTTGCCTAATTCCCTATAGTTATGGTTCTGATACCAACCTGTCACACCCCAACCGATGGCGAAAACATCGGGGCATGGCACTGAGCGAAACATATTGTCCAGAAGTTTCCATAACAACTATATTTACCAAATATTTAAGCAACACGTCCCATACCATGTCATTAGTGATAATATAATTATTACATACAAAAATCTAGTCAAGTAGTTCTGTTCCGGCAACTCAGATTTATGCATAGATAGTTTATTTATTTATTGGTTTCTAGGACCTCTTTTCCTAGCCTCGATTTCATCACAGCACAGAGTGCATCCTAGACCTTTCCTTGCCTCAAGTTCACAAGAAGCTAAGCATATAAACAACTTAAGCACCTGTCACATATGTTAAACTAACAGTCAATACACATAGTGTAAAGGTGAGCATACAAGTTTGATAATAGCATATAGAGTTTGAAAGCGTTACGCATAACCAGCACGTACACAGAGTGAAATGAGGCATGTTAGTTATCGACATGAACCTATCGATACCAATGAGTCAATGACTGCGGGTTGACTGCCCAAGGCAGTTCGCGATACATTCTCACCACTGTGAGCCATGTAGGTTAACAACCCCCGAGTGAATGGGTGCTGAGTCCAAACTAATAGTACTACCGTTGCTAAGGCAGGTAGACATCATTCCATGTGTAAACATAACAAACAAGCATTCATTTAGTCACGTATACATGCGATAATGTATTGCGTAGTGTGTTCGATGTGATTTTGTATAAGTAACGTATGTAACACCCAAAAGTGCGTAAAGCAAAAAGGGATCGAGTATACTCACAGCGTTGATGGATTGAAGGGAGCACGTAGAGCGAGGTTAGCCTGAACAGTTAACGATGGCATAAAAGATAAGGGACGCGTAAAACGATAAAAGTCACCAAGTGCAGAATGGTGATCCGGCCGGTCGGCCATTCGTGCGGATGTTGACCTGTTCGGGTGGTTATCTGTTCGGACGGTCATCCGGTCGGATGACTGTTCGAGTGGATTGTTTATTCCTTTGGGAAGGATGTGTTTGTGTATGATGGCTTGACTTTTGAAGTTTTTGCTGTAGCATTTTGAAAACATTGAAGTATCTCTACCTTTCAGGTCGGTCGATCGGACGGTCGTTCGATCGGACGGCAACCCGTTCGGTTGAGCACTTCAGTGAGAACAAGTTCACAGCAGGGCGGTTACTCGGTTGGATTTCCATTCAACCGGGTGGCAACCCTGTTACTGAACATGTTGAAAATTGTTTAAGTTTTAAATGAATCAAGATGCAACCCGATCGGATGGTGGGTCGAGCGGATGGCAACCCGGTCGGACAGCAGTTCGGTCGGATGACAACTCGTCCCATCGACTTGATCGTGCTGTTACTTGATCTTGCTTGAAGTGTTGTAACTTGAGCGAGACGTTGTGATGACTGGTTTAAACAATGGGGACCCCATCTCGTCCCCAATGACCTGACCGAACAGGAATCACCCTAGTCCGTCAGTGCACGGTTTGAGACGGTTGTTCGTGTCCAAACCCGAAATCACTATCTTTCAAATGGAACTTGGATCTCGCACTGATACATCGCCAAGAATGAGTAGTCGATCAGCATTAGGTCCGGTTCCATTGGGTTTGAGTGCATTGAGTGTAAAAGAGTTGAAAGAAAGTTGGAAAACCATCTTTCAATCCTTTTCATTGTGAATATGTCTAGATCTATGAAAGATCTTTGTTTGTTTATGTGGAAATCGGTTAGATCTAAGTTGTTCTTGGTAGATTGAGGCCAAAACATGAAGTTCTTCAAGAACACATGATGATGTCATCCTAGAACACCTTGAATCTTGATGATTTCACGGTTAAAAGTTAAGATTCAAAAGATAGAAAGGTGTAGGAGTGCGTGTAGATTAAGGAAGTACAAGATTTAGGACGAGATCTTATCGGGATTGCGAGAAATCGAAGGAAAAGTGAAGAAAACGAGCTGGTCGGACGTCAATTGCCAAAAGTAGAAAGTTTGAAAGTGACAAGGGGTATTTATAGGGTTATCCAAAGTGGAAATGGGTGAAGAGGTCGGTCGCTCGGGTGGCAACTCGCCCGGATGGCAGCTCGGTCAAGTGGCACCTCGGTCGGGTGGCACCTCGGTTGGGTGGCGCGACGAGATTTGCCGTTTTGATTTGCGTATAGCGCGTTGCGATGCGATTGAGTTTCCTAGTCAAATTACTTTTAATCCCAACTACTCATATCTCGCACTATCTCTTTTCCACCAATTATCATTCCATTTCGATTGCGATTGAGTTCGATTGCGTTTCGATTGATTACCACAACATAACATAAATAACATGCACAATAACACATAAGGCACACACACACATATATCAGTAACCAAAATGCGTAATTCGAGTTGCGAGTGCGATTGCGACAGCGATAAAGCGATTAAACATGCGATAAATAGCGATTATTAGTAGATACTCCACATAATACAACTAAAGAGAAAATAAAATAGACTATCTACAGGTCAAAGAAGTCAAAACAGGATTTGAGCAAGGAGAGACAGATCGCAATTAGCAATCTTGTCTTCCTTTGACTTCAATCTTGACTTTGACTTTTGAAACACGGGGTGTTACAAAACCACAGGTCCAGCAACATCTATATGATCACATTATACAAGAATATAAGTAAAACTCTCTAATATTATACAAGCAAGACATGATTACAAAAATATACCCTACCAACACTCAAAGCGTTTAACGCCGCTCCTTGAAGAATATCTTCATAAGCTCTGAAGTTGAAATCATACTCAACACCTTGTCAATCTCTCACAGGAGTAATAATTGTGCATCTATAAAAGTTGATTTTATAAGGCTGAACTACTACTTTATATAAATCTTTATTCTCACCAACACCAAATTTCGACAGAATCACAACAGCATCTTCTTGATGCTGTCCATCAAAAACAGGTATCAGATGACTCTTAATACCTGCTTGAATCTTAACACCCTGAAGAACATTTAAAGAAAGTATCTTCTTAGCATACACCACTACATTCTCTAATAAAACAGAAAAGTAGAGATACAAATTACCTTTTCATCAATGAAGATGAGATCCATCTTGTAACCCTGATTCCATTTTCGAATAATTCTCACTTTCATGTTCCACATATCTTTCCCATGATTCAAATCGTTAACAAAACTAAGATTGTTACTGTCAGCTGATATTGACACGCTTCTAATTTGGAATTCGGATTGTGATTAAATTTCAAATTTTCAAAATAAGAGAAGATGAAAGCGTGATGAAATATGAAGAGGAAAATGAGAAGAAAAGCCTTATATAAGAAGGATGATTGACATGAGTTTCTGAGTGACATGCATTAATTGCAAATTACTTATTCCCATGCATTTTTTAATTTGAATTTCCTGGTAATTAGCCTTAAACATCTGCTGATCTAAAAGCATTACGGAGCATAACAACAACTGCTGCTAGATATTAAAGTAAAGTCACATATAAATGAACAAATGTTTACTCTGGCAGAGGTTTAGACAGAATTTAAAATGATTTTATATATTAGGATTTATGATGCAGTAATGACATAAGAAAAACATTGTTGGACAGCCTCTCTGGCTGACACATCAGCTTTTCTTATGTCATTGGGATTTCTCCTTTTATAGAAACTATAGATGTGGATAAGATTGAATATGAATGCTCTTAACCTCCACAACATGACTTATTTATTTTATATTTGTTCGATCTCTATGTGTGTGTATAGACACACATGAACAACGCTAAATTACATATGACAAAAAAATAGTGGATGCCACATAATATCCACCGGTTGATTCTATCTCCCTCCGTGAACCTATCAAAGGGAAGAATTATTCCTATTGGGTTGTATTTGTATATAGAGTTATACACGCAATATACTTCATGGCTAATTATATATTATGTTATTTGTAATAAAAAATAATATATTTATATATATAATGGGCTCATTTAAGTTTACAAGTCTAATAAAGCTCAGGCTTACGCTTGATGATTAAATGAGCTTCAATTTAGGTTAAATTTTTAAAACTTGGCTCGATTCAAGCTTTTAGCGGGTCAATTTAGACTAACTTACGTGCGGCATGATTCGAGATTACATCTCACGTCTATTAATTTGACCATAAAGTGTAGAACATATAAACTTGTAAACACTACAAATCAAAAGGGGACAATTCCATAAAAAATGCCTTAGTGAAGGTAGGAGCCATCACCGAAGGCTGATCCATCACGATATAGGTCATGGGTAAGGACTTTACCATCGGATCACCATAAAAATCAGAACAACGATATAAATTACTCGAATAATCAATGACAATGTCTTACGTGGCGAATCATTGAAGACGTCCTCACTGACTGATTACGTTAGCGCCTATCATGTGTGTATCACCAATAATTACTAACGGACATTCACTGACGGCGCTAGATTGAAAATTTGTCGGTATTGTCAGTTTTTGTTTTAAATCTAAAAATATTACAGGTGCTCTCGATGAAGGTAGGAGTCGTCAATAAAGGTCCATTAGAAAACTTGTTGTGGGTAAAGACTTCATCGATAGCAATTACCAGGATCAACGACATCGACAACGGCGAAAACTTCACTAACAGATCAACGACAAAGACTTCACTGATGAATTATCAATGGCGTCTTCATAGAGCCGGCTCAAAATATTGTAGGACTAAAGCGGATAGAAAAATTGAAGCCCCTTTCATAAAAAAATAAAAGAAAAAATTGTTTTAGATCCTATTATTCACATATCATCTCTGTGTACACATAAAAAAAGGTAAGATCAAATAAAAAATTTATTTTGCCTAACTATGATAAGAAGAAATCTTAACCATTCATTTTTCAAATCAATGGTTAAGATGAAAGGGTAGGAGAAAGGAGAAGTGCAAGGGTATCTTGGGAAAATCCTATTTATGGACTTTCTTTCTCCACATGCAAGGCACATGTATATTCCACCCCCATTTTTTAAACGGTCATAATTTTTTTATACGAAAATTTTTTCATAAAAATTTCACCGTAAAATCAATCTTCTTTTTATCTTTAATTTGAGTATCATATTGCTATATAAAATATGAAGACTAAAAAAACCCACTAAAATGTGTTGTATTTCTATGTTGTATAACATTTTTTTGTGCTGGATTTTTGTACTATAATTTTGTGCTGAATTTTTTTTGTCTTAATTTTTTTTCTCAATTTTTTGTGCTGGATTTTTTTGTACTACATTTTTTGCTGAATTTTTTCGTGCTATATTTTTTGTGCTATATTTTTTTTGTATTACATTTTTTGTGCTAAATTATTTTGTACTAGATTTTTTATGCTAGATTATTTTGTACTATATTTTTTTTGTTGTATTTTTAAAAAACAAAAGGGGTGTCACATGTCATTTTCACTCCTATTTATAAGGACCAAAATGTCCTTCATTCCTACTTAGACCGTGGGGTATGGTGGGGCTTGGGTTGGGGGCATGAGTTGACACGTGGAGTTGGAGCCCCCCCACCGGTGAGTGACGTGTCCGTGGGGTATGGCGGGGCTTGGGTTGGGGGCGTGGCTTGGCAATTTATTAAAAAAAATTACAAAATATTAAAAAAATACACACAACATTAAAAAAACCTAAAATTTTATTAATTACAAAAAAAAAACTAAAAACGATTACAAAATAAAAAAAACCTAAAAATTACAAAAAAAAAAACCTAAAAACGATTACAAAATAAAAAAAAACTTAGAGCGTTAGGTAAATTTCAAAAAGCGCGAGCTTGTCGAACGACCTTCGCTCCTTGCCCCGATACTCAAAAAGCGCGAGCTTGTGGTTGGACAGCGATGGTTTGGGTTGGGGTTGTATTTATAGGGGATGTTGACTGTTGGGGGTGACCGCTTGGCTTGGCCAAACGGTTACAATTTAAAATTCAAACTCAAACACCCCGCTATGACATGGCCAACAAAGCGAATAGGAGGCCGCCACATCGGACCGCTAGCCCGACCCACACCCGGCTTCAAACCCAAGCCCCAAGGGCCACGCCCCAAGGGCCACGCCCCAACCCAAGCCCACCTGGGGTGGTGGCTTGGGCGTTTTCCCCCAACCCACGCCCCAACCCAAGCCCCATACCCCATAGTCTTATTAGGAGTGCCACATTTCATCTTCACAATCTTTCTTAGGCTACTTAGGCAAAATCCACTTTTTAGTGGATTATTCCCTACATAATTATAGATCATAAATCTCAATATCAATAATCTTAAATCCAAAATCACCTACATATAATGTTTTTTTTTTTAGAATTTGAGGCCCTATGGAAGTGGTGGCCCAAAACGCTTGCTTTATTTCACTCCCTTGAGCCGGCCGTCTTCACAGACAAATCACCAATAGTTTTTCACCAACAGATTACCGACAATGTGTTCCTCGTCACATGTTTCACCGATAGATAACCGGTACACGTTCACCAACCACGATCCATTGAAAATCCATAGGTGTTAATGTTATTGTAAAACGATTGAAAGTATCTACGAATTATTGTCGGTAACAAATAAGGAAAGCACTATGGGCGTAGGACATGGTCACATGGAAACCTTTTACAATGTAACACGTGTATGTTGTTTTATTTCTCTCTAGTTGTGAACCCGTTGGTACCATGACTGCATGTAATTCCACGAGTCATATATGCAACAAAGATTCTATGCAGTGATGGATGTAGAAAATCGTTAAAGGGATAACGTTTAAAAAAAAAAAAGAAAACGAAATAAAAAAAACGTTAGATTTTTCCAAAATTTACACTATCACCGAAGTGTCAAAGGATAGCGAGGGCTACCCCTATTATAGTGCTAGTTCCGCCCCTGATTCTATGAAATAACAAACAACTATTTATCTAAACATTCAAACATATAGCTCATACTGAATAAACTCGCGTCCGAACCGTGGAAAAGCCTCACCTAGGGCTGAAGCCCGTGAACACTCGCCTGAAGGCACGACAATGCGGTGAGGTAAAATCAGTTCAGTTCAATGCTTGAACTAGCGATCGCCGTCTACTCGCTTAGTCTCTCATCATCATTTGGTGCTGCCGAAATTAATGAGGGAAGCAGGAATTGAACCTAGGTCTCTTGAAAACCTAAATCTCTCCCTTACCACTTCGTCACTAACTCATTAGCCCCACCATAAAATTGAATGTTTAACAACCACGACTCACGAGTGATGGGTATCTATCTACTTTTGAATGAAAAGAAAAGGAATAAGGGGAAGGCGGACCATAAATACAAACAAAAGCGGTCATAATAATGAGCACAACGCATGTGGGTTCCGGAATAGTGGACATAAATCTACTTTACATTAACTGTTTTTTGCATGGGTTCAAATTTTAATGGCTGAAGTTTTAATTTATCACATGATTTTCTTTTATAAGGTCAAATATATAATTTACAAATTTTGCTTAAATTGCATGAGTGGTCTACTGATATGATATCTGTCTATACAAAAATATGTGAGTTTAAAACCATACAAATACAAGATGAGATGATATTATGTGTAAAAAAATTGTTGTTTAAAAAATATTATCATTTCAATGTTTAAAATACATCTTGAGAGGTAGAAGATCATGTACATTAATTCAGAAGTGTGAGAAGTGTGAGAATTGTATTATAACACTATATATAACACTATATAACACCATATAAACACCGTATAACAATATGTAACACCATATAACACTATGTAACACTATATAACAAATATAACACTATAGTTTGTCTGATAGCATGTCTATTATAGATGTATTGTGTTATATATTGTTATATAGTGTCATATAGTGTTATATATTGTTATATAGTGTCATATAGTGTTACATAGTGTTATATGGTGTTGCATAGTGTTATACGGTGTTTATATGGTGTTATATAGTGTTATAATACACTTCTCACACTTCTAAATTAATGTACACTATTCCTACCCCATCTTGAGATACATAAAAAATGAAAGAAAACATGCAAAAACAAGTATCATTATATAACTTCCGTATTCATCTATCATGTAATTAAATTTAAACTAGTAATAAGACCCGCGCGCGTTGCGGTGCGGGTGCTTCGCAAATATCGAACGGATTAATCCAAGCGTTATGTGATGTGTTAAACATATGGAAACGCACGTTTTGACGTATCCGATTGAACTCAATGTATCATATAGTTGCATTGCGATTGAATCAAAACGTAACATAAATCGAATTTATATCGTACAATCATAACGTATTATACGCGATCCGACTAACTCGAATTTATATCGTCAAGACAAAAACTCTCGAGGGGGTCAAAGTGGCATTTACAAAGTTCATAAAAAGTTAAGCGGTTAAAAATTGCATTTTCTAAACTTAAGGGCTAAGAAAGGGTAAAGATAAATTTGATAAAGTTTTGGGGTAAGAAGGAAACTATAACAAAGTTGGGGCTGAAAAGGAGACTACCACAAAGTTAGGGTGTCAAAAGCAAACTATTTGTAACATTGAGTAGAAGTTTAGGGTCAAATTTGTCATTTTATTAAACTTTAAAGATACTAAAATTAAGGGGTTTCCACCGAAAGTATGGGGAAGGAAGGCAAAGCCGATGGGGTTTCCACTAAGGGTAAAAGAAAATATGGATTTTTGACGTTAGATAGCGTCGAGGATCAAAAACAACATATGGGTGAGTAAAGGGGTAAAAGAGTCATTTCATTACAACTACTGTTGAAAGTGTAATGGGTGAACAAAATACGTAGGCTTAGAGTATTCGCATTGGATTCTTTATGATTGAAAGTGTAATGGGTGAACAAAATATGTAGGATTAAAGTATTCACATTGGATTATTTATGTTAATGTGAGAGACTTCTCTATATTATATAAAAAAATGGTTGTAAGTGGAGAAGAAATAAAATAATGTTCATCCGTAAACTTAGAGAAACACTGTTCACCATTTATAATTTTTTAATATTTTTGAAATTGGTTGAGTGTAGGAAAGAAAAAAAGGTAACGATAAAGTAAAAAAAGATTATTTAATTGAAAATAGAGAGAAATTTTAATAATTTTTAGTATAATTATAATTCATTAGTTATATATCATGTTAGATGAAAGTCAAATGTTTCTCACATGACCACGAACCTATGTGTAAAACCGAGAAAAAAATAACTAAGTCGATCTCTGACTCGTACGTTGCGACAGACCTATCAAACGGGAAAAATAGACGCGTTGCGACGGACATGTCAAACAGGAAAAAATAGATGAAAAAACGTTGAACCCCACACGAACGTTGTGGCGAGTTAACTCGGAAATTTAGAACGACACGTTAAACGGAGAACTTATGAAGATGAAAATTATATAAGAGACTAAAGTTGAAAGTAAAAAAAGTGTTGAGATTAAATTGCGAAAGATGAAAAGCGTTGGGTTGAAAGTAAAAAAAATTAAAGGAGTTAAATTGCAAAAGATGAAAACTTTTGAATTAGAAGTGAAAAATCAAATTAATCAAAGGGGTTAAAATACCAAAGATTTAAACTTTAGACTTAACTTTAGAGTTAAAAAAAATCAATTTAGATTATGAAAACAAAAGATATAAATAGATTTAGTTAAATTGATGTTTAATATTATTATTATTATTTAATAAAAGAGAAAAATAAAAAAATAAGGGTGAGAAATTACCAGAAAATAACACGTGTCCAAAAAAGATTTTTGTTTATTAGTATAGAAAGATACGTACAAGAAAAAAACATTCTAAATAATACAAGATTTCGTAATAGTTTAGACAAATTTTAAAGTAGCACATATTCCAATTTCACTTGTTGAATACGTATTTAGGAAATTTAATATACGTATGTTAATCTATATTACTCTTTTTAAATTCGGATTAAGTAGAACATTACAACAAATTAAACTCTATTCTACATCAAATATTATTATATCTAACAAATAATAATCAAAACAATCTGTAGTGACCACTTCTCTAATTACATAAAAATCAATAAATTCAACTTCATCTTCGTCGAGAAACATCACGAAGATCTTGACTAAACCCTAAGCAACCGAGTAATCCTGACTTGTACGGCAAGAATGTCTTCCGCCGCATCTCCTCCGCCACCGCCCGGTTCGCGGTGTAATGTATCTCATGTGCAGACATCTTCCTCTTAATTCTCCTAGAAGATCCGCCTACCGAACCACCATCGCTTCGAAAGCTCGAGTTCTTCACATCGTGGTCGCCCTTAGTTATTATGACGTATTTCTTTAATTGATCGTCGCTAGTCGTCGCACTTCCTTCCGACGTGCTCCGGAATAGTAACAAGTTTTTAAGGTTCCATTTGTTGTACCATGTGAAAC
The DNA here is from genome assembly GCA_030545235.1 of Helianthus tuberosus. Classification (NCBI taxonomy): domain Eukaryota; kingdom Viridiplantae; phylum Streptophyta; class Magnoliopsida; order Asterales; family Asteraceae; genus Helianthus; species Helianthus tuberosus. The sequence goes on from CM060365.1 coordinate 87,994,845, forward strand.
CAAAGGGGGATGATTGAGTTGTTGACACCTTTATTAGAGAGAATATATAAGTTACAATGCTAGAAAATAGAAAACTAGGTGGTTCTTGACCATAATATTGTTGGAAATACGTAGGAAACTATTTTAACAACAATGTTTCCGACGAAAATGATTTCGTCAGAATAGTTGTCGCTATAGGCGGTATCCCACACATATATGACGAATACCACCATCTAAAATGCGTCAGAAACTACCTTTAGTGACAATTTTATGACAAAAGTGATGTCTTTGGAAAAATTGTAACCGCATAGGCAACATCCTATGCATTTCTGACGAATATTGTCAATTGCCAGGAACCGCCTTTAGCGACAGTTTTTCTAAAAAATGCTGTGGTTGGAAAAATTGTCGCTATATTGGCGGTATCCAACACATTTCCGATAGATATTGTCGTCTGAAATGCGTCAGAAGCAGTCTTTAACAACAATTTTCTAAAGAAAAAAAATTGTTCCAGTGGAAAACTAATTTTTTCTAACAAATATTAACTAGATGTATCGTTACCATAATCACATGATTTAATTATTTTTACTTTTTAACAATACACAATACCTTATAATCATCTGATCTCACATCAGCCACTCCTAACGGGGACAAAGACCGTGATACTTTATGTCTCACAGTGGTCCCCGTTCTCTCTCTTCCACGTGGCGACAGGGTTTGGGTTTGAGGTTTAGGTGTTTCTAAACCCATCTCCCCATAACTCTTCGGCGGTGGTGGTGGTTGTGGCTCTAACGGTCTGATCCTTCCACCGTCAAACAACTCTTGGGCGTCGGAGATAGACGGCCGTTCCAACTGTCCACTAAACTCAAAAGCAAAATCCATATCATCATCATCTTGTTGTAAACCCTCATTCTTCTGCTCGTCAACTACTTGTTCACTACTATCTAACGCGTCGGTTGACTCGAAGCTGTCTACGGCGTTGTGGTTGATCGGAGAACTAGCAGTTGTGGCAGTGTAGAAGAATTTGGGGAATAATGTGTTGGGGCTTGAAGGTGCGGTGGCGTAGGGGGAAGTGGAGGCGCTGTCGAAGTTGAATTCGGCTGCCGGAGATGGCATCAGCAGCTGTGGATCCATGGTGGCGGTTATGGAGGGTGAAGGGTGGAGGTGTTGTTTATATGTAGAGAGAGAGAGAGACGATGGAGGAAAGTGGTAGGAAGGTGGAAATAGTCATCGACCACGGCCGCCTTTTTGTAGTTTCAATTTTTAATTTGTATGCTTCGATGATAGAAATATATATTATTAAATGTTTACAAGTAATACACATGTGTTACGGCATAAACCTGTTTTTTTTTTTTTTTTTTTTTTTGAGTTAAATGCTTGGTTGGTCCCTGTGGTTTGCAAAAATTGCAGACTTGGTCCCAATGGTTTACTAATTACACACGTGGTCCCTGTGGTTTTCAAAAATGTACTCGGTTGGTCCCTAGCCCTAACATCAGTTAAATTTCTCAGTTAAGTCCATGTTAAATGACCAAAATACCCTTGCTTATTAACTCTCTTTATAACCCACCTCCTTTCTCTCTATAAACCGCCCCCCTGTTCCTCCTTCCATCTTTTGCCGACAAACCCACCCAGTAATCACCACCATCGGAACCACCACAGTCACCACAGCCACCATCTGAACCACCACCATCATCATCTTTCTCCGTCGTCAACGCACCTATCGTTGCCACCACCTTCATCAATAACCATCATCAAAACCCAACAAATAAAACCCTAAATCGGTTCTAATGTACAAATTCAACTCAAAACTCAAAACCATAAGAGGCGATATGTACCTTAATCGACTGAAGTTGATGGCGGAGGGAGTTGCAGTGGCGGAGTTGCAGTGGTGGTGAGTTACAGTGACGGAGATGGAGGAATTGCAGTGGCGGAGTTGCAGTGGTGGTGAGTGAGTTACAGTGGCGGAGATGAAGGGTGTAGATGACTAATTTCACCATCCCCCTGCTACCACCCACCTGTCGCCGCCCACCTGTCGCCGCCACTAATTTCACCATCCCCCACAACCATTTACACCATCCCCCTGCTACCACCCACCTGTCGCCGCCACCTACCCAACACCGCCACCACCCCAAACGAGGCACCAATCTATCCAAACTCTGTATCAAGAACAGATAAATACAACCCATCTCCAATAAACCCCAAATCAAGATCTGGAGCTCCGAATTTGTGTCAGCAATGTGTTTTTGGGTGTTTTGAAGTGGGTTTTTTAGAGAGAGAAAGTGTTGAGAGAGGAGAGAGGGAGTAAGGTGGTGGCGGCGGTGTTGTTAGGTGGCGGTGGCCGCAGGTGTGTGGTAGTGGTGGTAGGGTGGGTGGTGGTGAGAATAAAGAACTAGAGAGAGAGAGTTGAGAGAGAGAGAAAGAGAGTTAGAGAGAGGTGAGAGATTGATCTGTTTATGTATTTGTTAATAAGCAAGGGTATTTTGGTCATTTAACATGGACTTAACTGAGAAATTTAACTGATGTTAGGGCTAGGGACCAACCGAGTGCATTTTTGAAAACCACAGGGACCACGCGTGTAATTAGTAAACCATTGGGACCAAGTCTGCAATTTTTGCAAACCACAGGGACTAACCAAGCATTTAACTCTTTTTTTTTAAGGGTGACTTTGTACGGCATAAACATGTAGCTTCTTAATTCCCTGGTGTCTTATTTATAGACACAGGTTATCAATTTAATAATCTACTTATTTTTTTGCACAATACAAAATAATAGTTTTGTATCTTTTATACGATTAAAATTTGTATTTTTTTTTTCTTCTGGTAGCCTCTTAGCATATGTGAAGCGATGCTCATGAACATTGGGTGGAAATGCATATGCAAGGAAGTCCCGGGCGCTGAATCGGATGGGTCTATTTGTACCCGTTTTTTGAAGCGAATGCTTGTGTGATCGTTTTTGAAGCGGGTGTTTGTGGAAATCATGAGCAGACGGACGGGTGATGTGGGAGCTTAGATCACTTTTATTTTTTCTTACTAAATTAATAAAATTTGGATATATTAATTAAATATAAATTATAAACTTCTGTCGAGTCATGAATGTATTAATTTATAACAATTAATTTTAAGTTTTTTTTATCTAAATAAATTTATGAATTTATAATGTTTAAACATGCTTTGTTATTTGTTAATGCTATAAGCAAAACTGAATACCTTATTATAATAAATAATTTAGTAATGAAAAATAAATGTAAAAATGATAAGACTATAAACAAGTAAGTGTAAATGACGTAAAGGTAAATATTTTCAAGTAAAGATAAATACTTTGGGAAAAAAAACTTCAGATAAAGAACAAAGGTATTGCTAATCATCCTTAACTGAAGGATTAACAACGCATTGAGGACAAAAGAAATCAACCAACTTTCATGTAAATAAAATCGAACTGACTATAGTAAATTAATTTTTAATATTTTTTCAGTAAATATTACTACTTATTATAGTAAATTAAATAAATAATTCTAGAAAGTTACATGTATGCATCAAAATTCAAAAGGAAAAAAAAAACATCTTTTTTCCAAAACATGTGAGAATATTCACTACTAGATAATTGGGTTTTTACTACCGCGTTTCTGGTCGCAAAACGGTGGCAATTGCCTTTTTGCCACCGTTTTGCCATCAAAAACTCGGTAAGAAAAACACACGTAGTTATTGCCCTATTACCACCTATTTGCTACCGTTTTATTTTTTACTACCGTTTTGCTATTGTTAGTTTGCTACCGTTTTGCTACCACTTTTTATTACCGGTTAGTTTTGCTACCATTTTGTTACCGCTTTTTACCACCTTTTTGCTACAACTTTTTTTTCGTCACCATTTAGCTACCGCTTTTTGCCACCTTTTTTGCTACCGCTTTTTTGTTTTTGTCACCAATTAGCTACTGCTTTTTATCATCATTTTGCTACCTTTCACCGTCATTTCGCTACTATATGCTATCCATTTCATTTCTTTGCAAAATCTAGCCATTTATGATATTTCAAAATCATAATAAACATTCAAATCAAAACATCAAATAACCAAAATTAAAACATCCAAATCCATACATTCGAACTAAACGTCTTTATTGCTATTTTCGAACCACAATTGTTAACAAAGCTTCAATGTTCGTCATAGCATCTTTCTATCCTTTTCCATTTCAGCCATCAACTCTTCTATAATTACGCTGAACCTCTTCCTTTTCCTTAACGAGCTCCTTGAAGACTGCCTAGGTAATTCTAAACCACTCCCAATTAAGCTTGTCATTCAAGCTCAGTCTCGGTCTGAAAACGGATGTCCAAACGCAAGCCAATCTTTTTCCACAAGTTCCTACATAAAAATAGGGATTAATAATACCTGTTTTTACTTGGCTAACAAGACATGTATACATAGTCTACGTCTCGAATTAAAACATACTTTAAATGCCTTGATGGTGCGGTAATATGAATCAAGTAACAAACTTCCAAGAGCAACTAGCTGGCTTGTTCTATCCCATCCATCACTGTACAAAAAGAAAAGCATGTTCATGAAGAATATCATACATTTCTGTTTCCTAAGAAGAGTAAGAAACTCCATATACAAAGCACTTAAGCAGTGCATAATAATAAATTAGAACAATAGGGAACTTGATCATCATATCCTGCACCAATGCATACAGCTAAAGTTAGTATTTACCACTTTATAGGCTTAGCCAAAAAGTAATAACAATAACGGCTGTAAAACGTGATCTAAGTAATAATAATAACGGCTGTAAAACGTAATCTAAGTCTAACGTTGTGAGAAAGAATCCATTTTATAAAATCCGGTTTATAAAAAGTAGAATATGTGCCGCTAAACATACCCTATACCTTCACAAACCTGGTGGTCCCTCTGGGTATGTTCAGTACAAGAGGGGTACGTTTAGACACACTATGTTAATCAATATATATACGTTGAATGGAAACTATACGTACCTTTCAACAAAAAAATCTGTAGGCGCGAGGAAGAGAAAAGCGAAGATCTGACGATAGGCGACATGGATGAAGGGATTCATGCCGGTATCCATGGCGAGCTTGGAGAAAATGTTCATACCTGCAAACTCAAACTACACCAGCACCATAATGAATGTAGGCAACAAAGAAGCGTATGAGCAGTGGCGAAGCATCTTGGTGGCCCTAGGTGCTCCGGCCCCTCCAGATTTTTCGCTCGCAATGTTAATTTCACCGAAAATTTCCGGATTGTTTTTAGAGTAAAATTTTGGATTTTTAAGTGTGCATCCCCACTGATCTTTCGTTCAAGCTCAGCCACTGCGTATGAAGTTACGATGGTGTCGCAACCCCCGATCCCTTATTTGTCCCGGGAACGGGCGGACGCGAACTCAGAATTCTGGTGGTATCAGTTTGTTAATTTGGCAGCGGAAATTACATCAGGACCGTAGTTAGGAAATGTTTATTAGAGTAAAACCACCATATTTGATATTAATAATCACATGGGTAAAACCCAAGTTTCTTATTACAACATGTTTATAGGGATAAACCCTATTTTATTGAATTTAAAACATCGTCTTTTAGGTAACTTTTATAGCCACATTTTTCCCAAGCCGTCAGTGCTCTCCAGCTGGCTTTTTACTAATTGGCTGTCACATTGTGTTACCTGAAACGCGTTTTAAAAACATTTGCCAATGGGAAATACTGGTGAGTGAATCCCAGTTTAATCAAGAAATATTTTATCAATTAACACAGTATTGAGAGCGATCACATTGTTTATGTCTACACAATTACTCATTTAGTACTGTCAATCCTGACTGGTGGGTCATATTACACATTGGCTAACTCGTCGTCCAATGGTAACGTGTTCCACATTTTGTACATAAAACCCCAACATACCGGCAGTAATTGAAGAACTACAAAGACTCAATCACCGCTTAATCACATTGTAAAACATTTAAGGTTTTGTAAAATATTACAAAAAGTTTAACAAAAATCGGATAAACTCACATTGTTATCTTAGACTTCGCGTAAGGGTTTCCTGGGATTAATCTATAATTTACACAAATGTACATAGGTTAGTATAATAACCCTTTGATTATATTAATGATACCCTCCCCGAGACGGTATTCCAACAACTACGTCGGGCAGAACCACGACAGTTGTTACGGAACCCTAAATCAATCGGGCAGCGTATCTAATACGAAACTGGCGTTATAATACTTACAACGGAGTAGAACTTCGCTATTTAGGGGGTATACTACTCGAATATTATGCCTATTACTTTAGAAAGTCGAGATACAGAAAGAAAGTGAACGATTTGATTTGAAACCCGAAGCCTCCTTTATATAGGGCCTGATTCTGGTTCTCACGCGGCCCGCGTAAATGTAAGCAAGGGCTTACGCGGCCCGCGTACTAGTCCGGGTAGGGTTTAGGGTGTCCGGGTAATCAGGTAGGTCCAACACACACGCTCATTAAGTTGACGCGGCCCGCCTAGGGTTTGAGCTTAGGCTTACGCGGCCCGCCTCAAACCCAAAAACCTGATTTTTAATTATTTTTGATAATATTTAGGGTATCCGGGGCCCGTTTTCACGCATGGGGTGTATTTTGGGACATATTGGGCTATTTTAAAATATATTAGGGTGTCGGAAAAATTATGAAGGTGTCGGTTTTCTTTAAGGTTGTTATATCCTCCCCACCTTGTTTTAGAGCTCGTCCTCGAGATCTACTGGAACAAGTGTGGATATTTCCTTTGCATTTCTGATTCAAGCTCCCATGTGTACTCAGGTCCTCTTTTGGAGTCCCACTTTACTTTGACCAGAACTAGTCTCTTGTGCTTGAGATTTTTTACTTTCCTGTCTTCAATTTGTAGAGGCCTTTCTACAAACTTGAGTTGTTCATTTACCTCTATATCCTTAAGAGGTATCATCAGCGATTCATTGGCTAAGCATTTCTTGAGATTTGGTACATGAAATACATCATGTATTCCTGCCATTTCCTCTGGCAGTTGTAATTGATAGGCTACAGGTCCTATTCTTCTAATAATCTCAAAAGGTCCAACATACCTGGGACTTAGTTTTCCTCTTTTGATGAATCTTACTATTCCTTTCCAAGGAGAGACTTTCAACAACACTTTATCTCCTACTTGAAATTCCAATGGTTTGCGTCGGTTATCAGCATAGCTCTTCTGTTGATTGCGTGCTGCTTTCAGTCGTTCCTAGACTTGAATAATCTTGTCAGTTGTCTCCTGCACTATCTCAGGTCCATATAGTTGCTTTTCCCCAATTTCTGCCCAACAGACTGGGGTTCGGCACTTTCGTCCATAAAGTGCTTCGAATGGTGCAGCATTGATACTTGTGCGATAACTATTATTATAAGAAAATTCTATTAAAGGTAAGTGATCGTCCCAATTACCTCCAAAATCAATTACACAAGCTCTAAGCATGTCTTCCATCGTCTGAATTGTCCTTTCGCTTTGTCCGTCCGTTTGAGGATGATAAGCTGTACTTAGATTTAACTTGGTTCCCATTGCTTTTTGGAAACTTGACCAAAAATGAGAGGTTAAGCGGCTATCCCTATCAGAAACAATTGATAAAGGTATTCCATGTAAAGAAACTATTTCATTTACATATAATTTAGCTAACTGTTCCATACTGAAAGTTTCCTTCATTGGTAGGAAATGAGCTGACTTGGTTAGCCTATCTACAATCACCCAGATTGTATCATTGCTTTTCTCTGTTTTGGGTAATTTAGTAACAAAATCCATTTTTATTAACTCCCATTTCCAAACAGGCATTTCTAATTGTTGTAATAAACCTGAAGGTTTCTGATGTTCAGCTTTAACTTGTGAACAGGTTAATCACTTTGCAACATAAGCTGCTATATCCTTTTTCATTCCTATCCACCAGAAATTCTTTCTTAAATCCTGGTACATTTTATCACTTCTTGGATGCATCGTATACTTAGACTTATGGGCTTCTTCTAATATACGATGACGTAAGTTTCCTAATTTAGGTATCCACATTCTCTTTTTATGGAATCTCCAAATTCCATCTGTTCCTTGTTCTAATTCCTTAATCATACCTTTTAGTTTTTCAGTATCATCCTTGATTACTGATTCTTGTGCTTCTCTTATCTGATCATTTAAATCTACTTGCAGATTTAATTTAAGAGAACGTACCCTTTTTGATTTTTCATGATACTTTCGGCTTAAAGCATCTGCCACTACATTTGTTTTTCCTTCATGATACTGGATATTACAATCATAATCACTAAGCATCTCCATCCAGCGTCTTTGTCTCATATTCAACTCCTTCTGCCCGAAAACATACCTTAAACTCTTATGATCAGTGAATATGGTAAACTTACTACCATAAAGGTAATGTCTCCAAATCTTAAGGGCAAAAATTATAGCTCCTAATTCCAAGTCATGGGTTGAATAATTCTCTTCATGATTCTTAAGCTGTCTGGATGCATAGGCTATAACCTTTTGTCGTTGCATTAATACACATCCATAACCTAATTTGGAAACGTCACAATATACTACAAAGTCTTCAGTTCCTTCTGGTAACGCTAGTATGGGTGTATGGGTTAATCTTTGCTTAAGGATTCTAAAGGCTTCTTCTTGTTTTAATCCCCATTCAAACTTAACAGATTTACAGGTTAGCTTAGTTAAGGGAATGGCTATTCTAGAAAAATCTCGAATAAATCTTCTATAATAACCGGCCAATCCTAAGAAACTTCTAACCTCGGTTGGTGATTCAGGGGTTTTCCATTTGGTAATTGCCTCGATCTTTCTGGGATCCACATGAATTCCTTCATGATTCACTAAGTGTCCAAGAAATTGTACCTGTTCTAGCCAAAACTCGCACTTTGAAAATTTAGCATAAAGCTTTTCCTTTCTTAATAGACTTAAAAGTGCGTGCAAATGCTTTGCATGATCTTACTTATTTTTAGAATAAATGAGAGTATCATCTATGAAAACGATTATGAATTTATCCAAGTATGGCTTACATATTCGGTTCATCATGTCCATAAATGCGGCTGGGGCATTGGTTAAACCAAATGGCATGACAGTAAATTCATAATGACCATACCTTGTTCTGAATGCGGTCTTAGGAATGTCCTCTTCCTGTACCTTTAATTGATGATATCTTGACCTTAAATCAACTTTAGAGAAAAATCGAGCTCCTTGCAATTGATCGAACAGATCATCGATTCTTGGTAATGGGTACCGATTCTTAATCGTGACCTTGTTTAATTCACGGTAGTCAATGCACATACGCATTGATTCGTCCTTCTTTTTAACGACTAAAATCGGTGCTCCCCAAGGCGACGAACTTGGTTGTATGAATCTTTTTTCCAACAATTCATCTAATTGTTTCTTTAGTTCCTGCATTTCGGCAGGTGCCAAACGGTAGGGTGCTTTGGCAATTGGTGCTGTTCCTGGAAATAGGTGGATTCTGAATTCGACTTCTCTGTCCGGCGGTAGTCCTGGTAATTCTTCTGGAAATACATCTGAAAACTGAGACACTACTGGAATATCCTTTAAATCCTTTCCTTTAGTGTTAATGATTATAGAAATCAAATACACTAATGATCCTTTTCTTATGTAACTCGCTGTTTTCATCATAGAGATGAATTTAGTAGATTTGGAAGTTTTATATCCTTTAATCGTGATCTTTTCACCTTTTGGTGAATTTACTTGTATCGACTTTTGATCACATAAAATACTGGCTTTATTGGCTATTAACCAATCCATTCCTAAAACAATATCAAATCCTGCCAGATTCATGGGATAAAGGTTTGCAATAAATTTCTGATTTAAAATTTTTATTCTTGCTCTCTGCAAGATTTCAGAAATCTTAATGGTTTCCCCATTTGCTGTCTCTACTAGACATACTTGTGGAAGTTTAGTTAATGATTGATTAAGAAATTTGCAAAATGAAGTATTAATAAAACTTTGGTTTGCACCAGAGTCAAATAATACTTTAGCAAAAATATCATTAACTAAAAACGTACCAGTGATCACATCCGGGATCATCTTTGCTTCTTCTGCCGTTAGAACAAATGCTCTAGCATTTTTGATATTCTTGTTGTTTGTAGCCGGGGCTAATTTTGGGCACTTAGGCTTGATATGACCTTGTTCTCCACAGTTGTAACATATCCTGTTTTTAGCTTTCTTCCTGCAATCTTCTTCCTTGTGTCCCGATATTTTGCAAAAGTTACAGTATATGGAGCATCTTCCTGAATGCTTTCTTTTGCAATTCTTACAGTAAGGTGTAGAGGTAGAACCTATATTTTTCCCACGATTAAAATTTCCAGAACGAAATTCTTGTGTGAGCTTCTGGGTTAGGTTCCTCCTTTGATCCTCTTCTCGGGTACAGACTAATTCATCTGTCAAGGTATTTACTAGTTCTACAGCTTCTTCTATGGTTTGAGGTCTAGCTGCCTTGACTACATGCCTTATTTCTCCAATTAATCCCCAGATATAACGGGAGATTAACACTAGTTCAGGTGAAGCACGGGTTGGTACTATTCTAGCATATTCAAAGAATAACTTAGTGTATCCCTTACTATCCACACCAGTCATCCTAAGGTTTAGGAATTTGTTTGCTATCTGTTCCTTCTCATTGGGTGGGCAGAATTTCCTTTCTACCTTGTCCTTAAATTCCTCCCATTCCATATTGTAAGTTCTATCACTTCCTCTTGATTGGAGGATAGTGTTCCACCATTCTAGCGCTGAATTCTTAAACAGATTAGAAGCAAACATTATCTTATCTTCTTCTCTTCAGCACACTTGCTTATTCTTAAGACTGCCTCAGTCTTCTCTATCCAGCGTAGGGTTGCAATGGCCCCTTCGTTGCCCGAGAATTCCATTGGTTTACAAGACCAGAATTCTTTATAAGAACAACCATAAGGCATGGTTCTTCTTCTTTTGGGAATGGGCACTTGAAGTACAGGTCCATTGTTCACGCTGTTTTCTGGTTCGATTGGTCGCTTACTGCTATGCTTACTTTTATTATTCGCTTCTTGAATCGTTTGAATAATAAATGGCATTGCATCTATGATTCCTTGTGCCACTATATAATGAACGGCACTATTATCCATTTGGTTTCCATTGTTATTGATGCTCGGATTCTCATTAACCACGTTAATGTTACTCTGGTTATCATTATTCAGATTTCCTTGATTTCCTTCATCGGCCATCTAAATTTTAAACATTTACCAATCATTAATAGAATAATTAAATAGTTTAAGTAACAATCCATATAATACACATATTGGTCAAAAACGTCGTGCATTGCGACTTTACTCTTTTCGATATAGTATGCGTCAAATACACACTAAAACAGAAATTAAAAATTACAATACTACTATGCCTCGTTAACCACAAAGTGGTCTATACTACGATAGATTTATTAGTATTAGACATATATTTTATTTATTATTATTACCAACTTCACCATCACCTTCACGGGTATGGATTTTCCCTGAAATCCGCTCACTACTTTCTATGATTTCTTCTCTGAAATTTCGAAGTTCTTGCAAATTCTCTGCACTCATTGGGGGTGCAGGTACTGGTATTGGCTATGGGTACTGAGGTACTGGATTCTCCTGAGGGTATGGATTCTCCAAAATCTCCCTAATGTATTCATCGTTATCATAATAGGGATCTAGAGGGTCCAAACCTGGATACGCTGCTAAGTTCGGCAAGGTTTCTTCGTTTAAGTGATAGCGTGGCACATAATCCCTAAGATCATCAAACCAGGGATCATAATTTGGATATAAAGGATTAGGGGCTGGTATCCTAGGTATTTCCTCAGGGTTAAAATCATGCATTTCTACCTCCATCGGTTGAGTGGGAATCAAAGGTAAGGGTTGCGGGGCTACTAGCTGTTCCAGACTTGGGTCAACAGCAGTTGTAGCTAGGATATGGAAATTGGCTAGGCTTCTATTAAGCATATCCTGTGTATGGGCATCTGACTCTCTCTTAGTAGCTGCTAGAAATCCTTGCTGTTGCAACTTTCTCATTCTTTTCCTACGCGCAAATGCTTCCTTACTGAACCATCCTCTCTTTTTATGAGGGAATGGCTCTTCCGACTGAGCTTTAAAGGCAAACATCCCTTCTTCCTGATCAGCAGAATACCCAGAGAGGGTAGGCTGTGAAGATGTACCTTCACTCCTAAGTGAATCAGACAATTGACGACACATGTCTGAGGGTCCTTGATCACTCATACTGTAAACTAACAAATAGTCAAATAACACAAAACACATAATCACATAAATTATTTCCTAACGCAAAATTTAAAATTTAAGTGTCAGCATAACACTTCTTTGGCTTAGACCAGTGGCTAGGCTCTGATACCAACTTCTGTCGCAACCCCCGATCCCTTATCTGTCCCGAGAACGGGCGTACGCGAACTCAGAATTCTGGTGGTATCAGTTTGTTAATTTGGCAGCGGAAATTACATCAGGACCGTAGTTAGGTAATGTTTATCAGAGTAAAACCACTATATTTGATATTAATAATCACATGGGTAAAACCTAAGTTTCTTATTACAACATGTTTATAGGGATAAACCCTATTTTATTGAATTTAAAACATCGTCTTTTAGGTAACTTTTATAGCCACATTTTTCCCAAGCCGTCAATGCTCTCCAGCTGGATTTTTACTAATTGGCTGTCACATTGTGTTACCTGAAACGCGTTTTAAAAAAATTTGTCGGTGGGAAATACTGGTGAGTGAATCCCAGTTTAATCAAGAAATATTTTATCAATTAACACAATATTGAGAGAGATCACATTGTTTATGTCTACACAATTACTCATTCAGTACTGTCAATCCTGACTGGTGGGTCATATTACACATTGGCTAACTCGTCGTCCAATGGTAACGTGTTCCACATTTTGTATACAAAAACCCCAACATACTGGCAGTAATTGAAGAACTACAAAGACTCAATCACCGCTTAATCACATTGTAAAACATTTAAGGTTTTGTAAAATATTACAAAAAGTTTAACAAAAATCGGATAAACTCACAGTGCTATCTTAGACTTCGCGTAAGGGTTTCCTGGGATTAATCTATAATTTACACAAATGTACATAGGTTAGTATAATAACCCTTTGATTATATTAATGATACCCTCCCCGAGACGGTATTCCAACAACTACGTCGAGCAGAACCACGACAGTTGTTACGGAACCCTAAATCAATTGGGCAGCGTATCTAATACGAAACTGGGGTTATAATACTTACAACAGAGCAGAAATTTGCTATTTAGGGAGTATACTACTCGAATATTATGCCTATTACTTCAGAAAGTCGAGATACAGAAAGAAAGTGAACGATTTGATTTGAAACCCGAAGCCTCCTTTATATAGGGCCTGATTCTGGTTCTCACGCGGCCCGCGTAAATGTAAGCAAGGGCTTACGCGGCCCGCGTACTAGTCCGGGTAGGGTTTAGGGTGTCCGGTTCATCAGGTAGGTCCAACACGCGCACACACACGTGGCGACACCAGAGCTAGTCTGCTCATTAAGTTGACGCGACCCGCGTAGGGTTTGAGCTTAGGCTTACGCGGCCCGCCTCAAACCCAAAAACCTGATTTTTAATTATTTTTTATAATATTTAGGGTATTCGGGGCCCGTTTTCACGCATGGGGTGTATTTTGGGACACATTGGGGTATTTTAAAATATATTAGGGTGTCGAAAAAATTATGAAGGTGTCGGTTTTCTTTAAGGTTGTTATAGATGGCTCAGCTTTGAATTATATAAAAACGTAGATAAGAAAAAACATCTTTGTCATTGTAAAAAAAATCGTAAATTGATATAATAGAGAATCATCACATTAGAGAAATTGTAAATTGGTCAAATCAGTCATCTAATTAACAAGAACTGAGGTCGAGAATCATACCTTGCTAAACCCTAATATGTGGAATCGGTCTGCTATGGACGGTTTCCCGATGACTTTGATGATAACGAAAGAACTGCCACAACCAAAAGATGAGAGATTCAAATCTTTAGTATTTCTAAATGACATCTGGAAAACTGTACAGTATACCTCATCAATATACTAAACCTAATCAATATACGGTTACGTACCTCCGATTTCCCCAAATGCACGTTTCATTAGTAGCTCTGTAACACACGATTTACATAAACCCTAACTAATTGTTCGAGATTCAACAACTACTGGTTATATGTTTGAGCAAACCTGGAAAAGCAAATGAAACAGATCACTGTATCAGATGAATGTAATAAGAACATCTAGGTACTGAGACATGAAAAAGTGAAACGCACTGTACCAGATCAATTTGTTATGTGAATCAAACATTGAATCTGATCGTCTTCAAAGTGATCATTGACTCATTGTATTGCATCAGATATTGAATCGTCTTCATATTGAATTTTTTTTTCAATGGGGTCCTTTTTTGTAGTAGTGATCGGAGACTCGAAGTGTGAACAATAAAAGTAAAAGAAGTAAAGTCAACGAGACCCAAGCTTTTAATTTGTATTTTACATCCAAGTTAATGTTCAATTGTTTTGGTACTAGTTATAACTTATCATGTTCAACATTTAAGATCCATCTCCATATGATTGTAGTCACTTGATATGGGATCTCAAGTAACCTCTTCAGTAGTCCTGCATTCAGTTTTAACCTTTGTTAAGGATTGCTTTCTATCAATAGAGTTAATTATAGCCAAAACAAATAAGGGAAGATAAACATCAAAGCACATCTCAGTCACCTTCGGATTCAGAAGTCCCATGATCCCAATCATTGCTTTTAGAGTATGTATTCACAACATCTCCTTCAATATTCAGTAAACCCAAGGCAAAAGCAGCTGCCCGACTTTTCCCCATCTCTTGAACGACTCTAGCTGCTGCATGCAGTACAGGACGTGAGGAACTTTGAAAAAGAAGTTTTCAACCTGAAAAAATGTAAAAACGAATAATGTTTTCCAAATTTAAATTAGAATTTAAAGCCAATAGATATTTGATTTATTTTTCTAACCAGGCTGAGGCAACCGTTTGTTAATTTCAAAACTTATGATATAATTAACACAAACTATTCCAAATATTTGTGGTAGAAAAATTAAATGTAAATAATAAGAAGGAAACCTTCTCATGACAACTTTGATACGGAGTTGTGGACATTTTTTCTTCGAGGATTTACCCACTTTATACGGTACTTTGAGAAACTCCCTAGTCAGATTGTACCATCCAAGGGCTCGAACCTCCATCCTGTAGTGGAAATTAGGCAAAAAGATAACACACGGTTGCTTACATTAAATACTAGTTTCTGCATGTCAATCAAATAAACGGACAACAACAATAAGATATTAACAAAATTGTTTTGGTGCCACATGACCAGCTTTAGTATCAGTTGTGAAATATACATCAGCTTAATTGAATGAATATAACAACTAATGTCACATCAATATTTACTGACTTCTTGTATGCACTTATAAGTACCGCAAACATGTACCTGTCTGTGTTGTCATATTTTCCTAGTGCACAAGTGATGGCCTCAAAACAAACTGTGCCACGGGGATCAATGAGAAGCTGATACAGCAATGCATTAAACTGGGATTTAATGTCAGGCCTTTCTGTTTACATGAGATTATGCTTTTAGTGCTTGGAAACCCATTGCAAGGTTCATTGATGTTCTGGATTTATATATAAGCTATATAGACCATTCAGTGACTTAGCTTGAGATATCACAAATCTAAACCTAATCAACTAACGCCAGTAGCTCAACAATCAATCAGAACAAAAAAAAAACACAAATCTAAACCTGATTAACTAATGCCAGTAGCTCAATGATCAATTAGAATCAAAAATCACAAATCTAAACTTAATCAACTAATGCCAGTAGCTCAACAATCAATCAGAACAAAAAAAAAAAACATCAGAATCAAAAAATCAGAACAAAAAAAAACTCAAATCTAAACCTAATTAACTAATGCCAGTAGCTCAATGATCAATCAGAATCAAAAAATCAGAACAAAAAAAAACTCAAATCTAAACCTAATTAACTAATGCCAGTAGCTCAATGATCAACCAGAATAAAAAAATCACAAATCTAAACCTAATCAACCAACGCCAGTAGCTCAACAATAAATTAGAGTTCAAAATCACACACTCAACTCTAATTACCTAATGTAGTAGCTCAACAATCAATCAGAACAAGAAAAGCACAAATCTAACCCTAATCAACCAATCAAACCACAACAAAACAACAATATCATGATAATCCAGTGTAATTATTACGAACCAGTGGAATTATTACGATTATGATGATTTAACGGTGGATTTAATGAGTATAAAGCTCGAATTCATTGGCCTCCATAGCTCTGTAATGATTGAAGCAGAAGAACATGGAGAGAATGCGAAGGATTTTTAGAGAGAGAAAGTATAGAACACGACACTAAAAGTAAGTGAACGCCGATTCGATTCGATTCAACAAAAACAAGAAGAAATTGTATAGATAACATACCTTCTTCGTCGCAATCAAGGACAAAATCGAAACCCTAGACACCGATGTTGATGATTCGGAAGGTTTGTTGATGAAATTGAAGTCGTATTGTGTACGACGGTGTTGTGATTTAGGGTTGAACGACGTGTGAATCGTTAGATTTAGGGTTCTTCAGGAGGTGAATGTGTGAACGTGTGAATAGGCATAACATATATTTGGAGGTGAATGTGATTTTAGGGTAAATTAAGTAAGTATATTTGCCACCAGTAAAATACGGTAGCAAATTTGAAGGCATCCCGTGTAAAATTTTTAATTATTTGCTACTTATTTTTTCGGTAGCAAAATTTGGTGGCAATTGCCTTTTTTTTTAGTAGTAGTGATTATTTTTTTAAACAGTTGAACAAGTGAATGAATACGTATTATTGTATGGTCTTTGACTCTTGTAACACTTTATTTACAATTTTATATAAACTATGTATCATATTCAGTATCAAACGTGCATGTTTTTTAAAGACTTGAGAGTAGATAAAATAAAGTCTATATTTATTTAATTTGTATTTGTATTTTATATAAGCACCAACCATCTTTGAATGATACAATAAGTTATCCATTTTTATAATAAGGCACGAGTTTGTTTTTCGCAACCAACGATCTATTATATTACTTGCAGACAAAAGATCTTTTGACTTCTTGCCATCTTGGTTTCGATTCCTTTGACATTTGTTTCTGCTATAATCATTAAAACGATAAAAAAAACATAATAGTCAAGACCATAAAAGGTATATAACGTATTTCTTCCAACTTTGAGGTTGTTTAGCAACATCTGAAAGTTTAAGTGCTAAATTAGGAAGAGGTCTAAATCATTAAGTGTTGAACAAGTAAGAGGTCTAACCATTAAGAGACTGTATAATGCTTAACCGTTCAGAGGCAAATGTCTGACCAATTCAGATTAGAGGTCTTAACCATTCAGACTCTGTATAAATCTTAACCATTCAGAGGCAAATGTCTAAACCATTCAGACATCTGCTCGTGAAACAAACAGTCATTAAGTGCTGAACCAGTAAGAGGTTTGAACCATTAAGAGCCTCAATAAGAGGTATACAAACAACCCCTTAAATGAGTTTTAGTTAAATACGCTTAATATTTGAATAGTTCTAAATTAATATTGATTGAGAAATGACGAGATAAATGATATAACGTGAGAAAGCCGTATTATTATATATTTGTTTTTATAAAATAATCTATGTAGATAATGTGAGAATATTCGTACAATACACAAACTAATCTAAAACTAAATGCTATTTCTCAAGTATTATTTTCGGTATACACAATATTCGATATAAATATCAGTCAAATTTCCAACTATATGTATAATACTAGGTTATAACCCCGTGTATTACACGGGTTGAATAAATAAATTTTATATACTAAATAATAAAACAATATATCTTTAAAACCTACTTTATTGCACGGGTTGAATAAATATAATTTTATATATTAAATAATAAAAAGTTATATCTATAAGAACCCTATTGCGTGGGTTGAATAAATGTAATTTTATATACCAAATAAAAAAATTATATCTTTAAAACCACGTGTATTACATGGGTTAAATAAATGTAATATTTTTTACTAAATAATAAAAAATTACATCTTTAAAAATATGCGTATTACACGGTTTGAATAAATGTAATTTTCTGTACTAAATAATAAAAAAATATATCCTTAAAAAACCCCGTGTATTGTACGAATTGAATAAATCTAATTTTATATATCAAAAAATAAAAAGTTATATCTTAAAAAACCTCATGTATTACATGGGTCGAGTAAATGTAATTTTGTATAGTGAAAATAAAAATATTTAATATATTAATACAAAGTTTTGGTTTTCGTGATAAAAATAGTTTATTATGTTATTGCAAAATTTGTTAACAAAGTCTCAATAAATGTAACCATTTATTTAAAACTCCGTAAATATATAAATGATAAATAATATTAGTTAATTTTATTTCAAGTTTCGTAAAATCTATTTGATACCAAACTAAACAAAACGTTCAAATATATAGTTAAAATCAAATTAGATAACTAAGTTTGAATTTGAAGTAAATAGATAAATATAAAAGTAATAACTAATTGAGTTAATTACTGTTTTCGTTCCTGTGGTTTGTCAAAAATCACTATTTCAGTCAATTAGTTTAAAAATTACGATTTCAGTCCCTGTGGTTTCACTTTCGTAACCATTTATGTCCCTACGGTTTCAATTTCGTAACAATTTCAATCCATTATTCTGTTAAGTATAGGGACTGAAATGGTTACGAGGTGGACTAAAATAGTTACGAAAGTGAAACCATAGGGACTGAAATCGCAATTTTTAAACTAATTGACTGAAATAGTGATTTTTGACAAACCACAGGGACGAAAACAGTAATTAACTCTAATTAATTCAAATAAATAATATTATAAATGAGAAGGAGATTAAACTAAATAATAATTATCTATAAGTTATTAAACTAAATAATATTTAATAGGATGGTTATCTATAATTAATTAGAAGAGATTAAACTAAAATAATAATTATCTATAAGAGATGGCATAATATGATGATAAGTGTCCCTAAATTGGTTTCTTTTATTATATAGTATAGATATAGATTTGATCAAAATATTATTTATTAAAACGATGAAACTTAGGGGCTGTTTGGTAGCCTCTTAATGACCATTCAGATGCTACCTCTTAATGGTTTAAAACTTCTGAATGAATAAGAGGTAACCTCAAGTCTGAATGGTTAAGAGGTAACCTCTGAATGGTAAATCATCACATGTCACATTCTTTTACCTTCTCATTGGTAAAATTCTTAATGGTTCCATTAAGAGGTAGCCTCTTAATGACCATTCAGAGGCTACCAAACAGCCCCTTAGTCTGATGATTACACGTTATCAAATTTATTTTTAAGGCATGCGTAGTGGCGCTTGGAAACACCTCCTCTTTAGACCTGGCAAACGGGTAGGTTCGGGTCGTGTCATGGGTCAAAACGGGTTCGGGTCAAAACGGGTCAATTATAAAAAAAGGTTGTTTTGGTTCCGGTCGAAACGAGTTCGGGTCAGAACGGGTTTCGGGTCGAATCGGATCGGGTCAGTTTTTTTTTGGTTCCTGAAGTTTTTTTTTGCGTCTGCTGTTCCCAGTGCTTTAAAAAAAATCTAGTAAACAAACACATATTTTTGTAAAGAACAAACACAGACGATTGAGAAGACTTGTTCGTTTAAGTGTTCATGTACATAGCACTTAAATGAACGAATACAAAGCGTCAAAATCGATTTATATTCGTTTACAACCTTAATAATGGTCACCTGTACTCCTAAATAAAAAGGCCATATACACATTCAGTTGCATTGTCCAAAATTCTAGGTAATGAAACCAAGATTAGCAATGAAATCATAATGATTTGTGGAAATTTACGACATAATTTATACAAATTCATTTCAGACAGATTGTAAATTATGCAATTACATATGAATATAACATCTTACTTCATATTACTATAAAACCATTCCATTTTGCTCAACAGATTAAAACTATGGTTTAACTATTTTTTGCTAAAAGCAAGTCTTGAGATTAGAAAATATTTATGTTGGAATCAACAAGTATCATTTATCAGATTTCGTAAAGCACTACACAGCATCAAATAACAAAGGTTCAAACTATTCAAAATAAAATAATACCCAGAACTTTAAACTCTTGAAAAATGAACAGATTCATCATGTCAATTTAACGACGATGAATTTGAATTTAGGGCAATTATTAGTACACAGGATATAGAGTGACTACCCGTTAACTTGATTCTTGAAACTGGAGAAACTAGAAGCGATCGACGAAAAAGGCATTCTCACTTGCTCAATGGGACGAGCATCGCACCAACAGCTAATAGATCCGAACTTGCCAACTTGAACCAGTGTGATAATAATCAAACCAGAACCATAAAACTAAAGATAATAATCATAGAAGTCAAGTTACAAATTACTAAAGTTGCAAAAAATCTAACCAGAACCATAAAACTAAAGTTGCCAACCGTTAAGTAAACTGAAAATTACGAAAGATCTAGTTCGGTTCCTAGCATTTACAAAAGATCTGATTCAATAACATACAAAACGTCTTGACGAATTGCGCTTCTTCACGGATGCTTCCTTTAAAATCCTTGTGTTATAACGGGTCAAATTTATCGTAAATATATATAATAAATTGTTTTAACATAGTTTAATTGTTTTAACATAGTCTAAATTAATTACCTAAAAGTTGCCAAAAGTTGGAATCAATGTTTCCAAACCTCAATTGCAGCATTTTGCATCCATTATTCGAATCAATAACTCTACTCACTAAAATCCTATCTCTGTAGCTCAAAGAATATTATCTTCAAGAACACTCAAAATCAAATAAGTCTTAAAATATGATCAACCGAGATAAACATAACCGTTTATAAACCATCTCTCTAGCATCTTAAAGCATATTATTCTCAGTATCATCCAAAATCAAAACAAATCTCGCAATACAATTCGAAGCAAAACACACATAAACCTAAATCGCCTCATTTCACATCCATTATTCCAATCAACAACTCTATTCAACATAATCCTATCTCTCTAGCAATTCAAATCATACTGTTTTAAAAAACATTCAAAATCAAACAAATCTTACAGTATATAATCAACCGAGATTAACATAAACGTTTTTAAACTATCTATCTAGCAATTTGAAGTATATGTTTTATTCTCAAAAACATATTAAAAAAGTTCAACAACAAAATCAACTTACATAAACAACAACACCCAGAAACAAACGCATCAGATTTTAACATCTTTCAACAAAATCAAAACAAATTAACAAGAATCATGACATATCCATTTCGAACAAATGAAAACCCAGAAAAATAAAAATACAAATTTCAAACCTTGTGGCGGAGGAGATGGCGGAGACTGTGGGGGTTTGTGCCGTCGGAGACGTCGGAGACGTGTGGGTTTGTGCCGGAGGAGACGTCGGAGACGGTGTGGGTTTGTGGCGGAGGAGACGGCGGAGGTCTGTGGCGGAGGAGATGGCGGAGACAGTGGGGGTTTGTGCCGGAGGAGACGTCGGAGACGGTGTGGGTTTGTGGCGAAGGAGACGGCGGAGGAGATGGCAGAGGACTGGAGGAGCGTCTCTAACCCGTGGTTGATGATACTCAACCCTAAAGAACCGTTCCTTCAAAATGTTCAACCCGTATTGACCCGTAGTTACCTTACTTGTTTTTTTAATTAACCCATTTCAACCTTTTTACTTAAATTACTTTACCCAAACCCACCCATTGTATTTTATAAATAACCCAAAATGACCCATCTCAAAGACTTTGGGTCAGAACTGCCCCCTAATCCTCTTCCCCGGCATTATGGAGCATGGTCGTGATACGCATAGCGGCGCGAACTTTGATTTCTCTCTCACACACACATATATATATTAGGGTGGGGTTCTATAGTGAACATTAGTGTATTTGCGAACTGAGTGAACAAATCTTGGCCATTGATTTACGCACGTGGATGGCTAGGATTTCATCATTAAATCGTAAAATACACTAGTGTATTTCATCATCAAATCCTGACCATTGATCTATACACATGTTTGGCCAGGATTAGTTCACTCAGTTCGCAAACTACACTAGTGTTCACTCTTGAACCTAATCCTATATATATAGGGTAAGGTTCATTTGAGAACCACCTTTATTGTGAGAACCATGAGAATCAATGTGAACACACCAAAAAAACCTACCCCCCCCCCAAAAAAAAAACCTAAACCCCCCACCCCTCAAGCTAAATGTTAAAAACTAAACCCTCAAAAAAACCTAACCCCCCACCCCCCACCCAAGCTAAAATGCTAAAAACTAAACCCCCAAAAAACCTAAAAAAATCTAAAAAACACACAAAATTTTTTTCTTTTTAATATTTTTCTCATTAAAATCGCTACTTTTAGTAGCAAAAAAAATTATTATTTTTTTTTAATTTAAAAAAAATTGGTAACGAAATATAGCGATTTTTTTATAAAAATATTAAAAAAAAATTGTGTGTTTTCAGCTATTTTTAGGTATTTTTGGTTGTGTTCACATTGGTTCTCGCGGTTCTCGCAATAAAGGGTGCTTCAACCACCTTTATTGCGAGAACCAACGTGAACAAAAAAAACCTAAAAAAAAAAATCCAAAAAACACACAATTTTTTTTTTATTATTTTTCTAAAAAAAATCGCTATATTTCGTTAAAAAAAAACTTTTTTTTCGAGTAACAGTTATGGATGCATATGTGCATATGTATCAATTTTTGGACAAATTCCGTAATATATTATCAGTAGTAGAAAAATACACTTTCATTTACATTACCATCCGCAATACACTACTTTTTACATTACCAATATTAAGAATGCACATGTGCATCATTATGTATAACCATGATATAACGTGTTTTGGTACAAAAAGTTTGTGATTTTAAATGATGAAGTAGGCCCATATATATGTGTTTTGGTTAGTTATATCTAGTGGTTGGTGGTTTGATTATATTTGTCACTTTATGATGTAATATGTTGTTTGGATGGTATAAAGGGTGTTAATGTACATGTAATAAAGTGAAATATTGGTAATGGTATTGTATTATGGATGGTAGGTGTAGGAAAATGGGTCACAATTTTATTAATAAAACTAATAAACAAATAAAGATATTCTCTTTAAACATTTGGGAAATTGTAGTACATGTACCGTGTACAAATCCTTACGAATATAACGTATAATACAACATATGTATTTAAATTAATTCAAACTATGGTCTTCAACAAGAGCTTTAACCGTGTCTTCTTGTATAGTCTGTTGTGTTTTCAATCCTTTGTGTATGCTTCAACGAGGTCTTGAACCACGTCTTCTTGTCCATTAATTTCCTACAAAAAGAACAAATAAATGTTGACGGTTGTGGTTGAGGCACGTGTTCAACACACTTCCCTTAAAACACATTTCGCGCCTCTACTAAAGGCGACGCGTCTGTCTCCCAGGGTACAACAACTGAAGCAGGGTAAAATCATAGTGTTAGAACTTTTGGAAACTAAAAACAGAAATGTAGTCGAATCGTGTAGAGAAACTTATCTCTATATGTTCCCAACATATAGGTCATCAAGTACTTCTTCTCCAAGGACTCGTCATGCATACATCTCTCTTTCTTGTATCTAGTCACATCAAAAGAGGCACATAGCCTACTAAGTATGCAAGAGTCATGGGTGGTGAAAAGTCCAACATAATTAGAGACTTAATTTTGCCATAAAATCTCCAATCAATTGTCATGAAAGAAACTCTACTCAAGAGTTGTCATCAATACACCACATGAAAAGTTTATTATTCTAATAGAAAATTAAACAAGTGACATAAATAACTCTACTCAAGAGTTTGTCACTATATGTAGAATTTAATATTAATAATCTCACTATATTTCCATTCATCACATTTAAAAAAAATTTCCAACAATCCCCCCCATGAATGGAGATTGATCAAAATACATAAAATTTGCAATGCAACCTCTACAGTTGCGTATTGCCGGATAAGTAGGTGTTCCCTTTGAACTTTCCGTTGTGAAGCATACTTAGCCTCCTAGAGATTTGTAGACGCGATGTCGTTGAACAAGCCCCCATTTGTGTAGACGACAATACACTTCACACAATACTCTCCTTAGCCGGGTCATCCCCTCATAGTCGTGTCCAATATTGGTCGTGGAACACTTTCCTGGTTCTGCGAGAGCTCTAGGAATTGTGCCCCCAATTCCATTTGAAGCGACCCCACTTCTCTCTAACATAGGTGATTCTTCTTAAATCATTAAAAACATCGTGGTTACCATGATTACGCAAAATCATTTACCACATAATATGCTTAGCCTCACAATTTGTCACTGAATTTCATAGGAATGAACTAGGACGTATTTAAATACCCTTTAATCGTTTATACTAGCTTATGCATATCAGCTATACCCCTACAGTGACCACCCTTAGGCATATGAATTCGTTGTCCTATTGAACTTAGATCTTGGGATCTCCAATCAACTAAGGTAGGTTTCCTTCACACACCCTTTTTCCATGGGCTTTAGTCTCATTCCACAACTTGATTTCTAATAAACCCTCAGGTTGTTGGATCCATAACATTATCTTTGTCTTTGACAAGTCACTAAAGATAACTTTGCAGTTGAGATCAATTGTCATGACATGTTCGTAACTCGAAAGTTAACATTGCCTATTGTCAACTTCTAACACTATAACCTCAGTGGCCACCTGAATCTGGTTATAATATTTTTCTTAGAATGATACATTTATCATTTAAGGCAAACACATCTCCATTATGCACTACGACATTTGTGTCCTCCACATAGTCGTCTGTTTGCAATGTTAGATTGGATTACAAAATCCTTATTGCCAAATTTTATGGTACAAATGCAAGACACCCCCACATTTAAGTGTTACTGGATAACATCTAGATGGGTTAATGAGAACCATTTCTACATACCCTTATAGGGTTGTTTCCTACATCACTTATGACGACATTTATACACATATGATTGAACAAGATTAACCTCATTGTATTAGTGAATTCAACTCATATTGCATTAGCTTATATAAGCTTTCGAGCTGACCAAAGAAACACATGCAATTGTCATAAGTTTGTCACCAACTTAGAATAATTCTAATATTACATCTAGAATAAGCTTAGACAATGAGTTCTCCTCATTAAATTTTCGAACAACCTCTTCAAAAGTTACATGTCTTTTCCTTATAATGAATGAAAATTCTCCCTCAACTTTGTGTATACACAAATTCTTTTTGTGTTCATACACATTTCAATGTTTAAAGTTAATTAGTCTTCGTCAAGACCCATAATTAACCAAGTACTAGTCTAGCATGCTTTAGACTACAATACTTTAGCATGTGAACAGAAGATGCATCATTCTGATTCTTCATAGCCCTAAGGATATCATAATATCACTTTGCAACATTCATCCCTTGTTAAGACAAAATAGTGAGACTTATTCATAATCCTAAAACATCAATATTTAGGAAGGTCCCACAAATTATTGTATATAGCACATAGCTAAATTTTATCATTCAATTAAGGAACATAACTTGTTTACCTTTGATCTCCAACACTTTACCATTGACTTATAAGTACTTAAACATAAGTCTTAATTCAAGTCACTTGGTGAACACATTCATCACCAACAAGATGATGCTCCTCGTCTACAATCACTATTATGTGTGACATAGAGTCAACTAGATTAAAGGGTTTTAAGGAATTTTCACCCAAATCCAACACTTGGTGAGTGCGAAATCAACTGATTTCTGACTTGGGAAGCCGAAGCTAGTCTCAATACACCCTGTTAAGTGTAGATTAGGGGTGAAAGAAGAAGTTTTAATGAAAAGGTTGAAAGGTTCTTGAGTAAAGTAGGAATTTATGAAGAAAAAGAAGATGTTAAGTGAAAAGTTGCTTGTTTTATGTAAAAACAGAAGAATTTAGATAACAACGTAGTGACTCTTGTGAAAATCGAAGTGGAAAACGTTGTATAATTGAAGAAAACTGTTAAATCTTACTTGAAAATGGTCGGACAGCAATTCGGCAAAGGTTCGGTGTCACGGCCCTCGATCCGGTTTGACCTGATTCAGGAGCCGTGGAACAGAAATCCCGTGGTATTTATTTAAGTGAGTTTAACAGCGGAAGTTTCTTCAGGATCAATTTAAAAACTGAAATATTTCCCGATTATTTTATTTCACAATTCGGGATAAAACCCGGTAATTTACAATATTGAGATTTCACAAAGAAATCTTTTATTTTACAAAACATGTTTCTTTATTTTTATACTGAGCCACTTTCTTAAGCTGATAGTGCTTCATGGCACTTTTCCTGGATCACAACAGATCACCTGAAACATGTTTGAAAAAGGTTTTGTCAGCGGGAAATACTGAGTGAATCATTCTATTTAATAAAACGACACATTTGTTATAATTTACAGTATTAAGAGCAATTACAATGGTGATTACAAAGACTTAATCCCTGTAATTATAATTTTGAAAATAAACATGCTTTTGAAATTAAATTTGATAAAAAGAGAATGACTCACATTGCAGATTTAACAGAGCTTATTCTACTGATTAGCCTTGATAACCTAGTTTAAATAATCAAGCACACAAACTAGGTTAGTAACTTAATACAGCATTTACGATAACTCATGAGATTCCAATCGTCACAACGAATGACAAAGTGCGATACTTAAACATCCATCGATTTAACGACGAATGACAAAGCAATAACCCTAATGTGGGCAGCACTTAAACATCCATTGGATAGTTTAATCGATCGGACATTGAATCGTAGCAGCGATCGAGTTATTACCCTGAATTGTGGCAGCACTTCGTGATCAGTGTGTGTTTATTGTAGTATTCAGACACTATCTCAACGTATAATTTGATTTTGAACGTCGAACTAACGCACAATTGAATGAAACAGACGAAGCTATTTATACATGAAAAATGTCCCCCTCGCGCCACGCGAGGGGTTCCCTTGTTTCTGTCTCGTGGCGCGACAGGACCTATTCTACCATAGGCTTGCTTCGTGTCCAGGTAGCTTAGCTGAGTTGATTGCGTGTGATTTTTAATTTTTGACAGCAAACTGTGTGGATTTTACCGAGTAGGGTTTACCCCCCCTGAGTTTTAGGGGCCCTAATCCTGATTCCGATTGTTCTGAAAATTTTAGGGTTTGTTCAGAATTACTTGGGTTTCTCAATTAGGGTTTCCAATTGGACAATTTAGTTAAATAAATATGACTTTTGATGAGAGTTGTTACATTCTCCCCACCTTAATAAAAATCTCCTCCTCGAGATTTACTGGAATAAGTGAGGATACTTTCGCTTCATTTCTGATTCCAGCTCCCAAGTGTATTCAGCTCCTCTCTTTGAATCCCATCTGATTTTAACTAAAACTAGTCGTTTGTGTTTGAGAAACTTGATCTTTCGATCCTCAATTTGAAGAGGTTTCTCAACAAATTTCAACTTTTCGTTTACCTTTATATCCCGAAGAGGTACTACCAAAGATTCGTCAGATAGACATTTCTTGAGATTGGATACATGAAATACATCATGTACTCCTGCTAGTTCTTCTGGTAGTTGTAAACGATAAGCAACTGGTCCTATACGTTGGATTACTGAAAATGGTCCTACGTACCTTGGACTTAGCTTTCCTTTCTTTCCGAATCTGACTACTCCTTTCCAAGGAGAAACTTTCAATAGTACTTTGTCTCCAACTTGGAATTCTAACGGCTTGCATCTATTGTCTGCATAACTCTTCTGGCGATCTCGAGCCGTCTTCAGTCTTTCCTTGATTTGAGTAATCTTATCAGTCGTTTCTTGCACTATTTCAGGACCTGATAATTGACTTTCTCCTATTTCTGCCCAACAGACTGGAGTTCTGCACTTTCTTCCATACAGTGCCTCAAATGGGGCAGTTTCAATACTTGAATGATAACTATTGTTATAGGAGAATTCAATTAATGGTAAATGATCATCCCAATTTCCACCAAAATCTATTACACATGCTCGGAGCATGTCTTCTAGAGTTTGGATCGTCCTTTCACTTTGTCCGTCTGTTTGGGGATGATACGCAGTGCTTAGATTTAATCGAGTTCCCATAGCTTGCTGGAAACTTTTCCAGAAATGAGAAGTAAAACGACTATCCCTATCCGAAACAATGGAGAGTGGAACTCCATGTAGGGATACAACTTCATCTACATACAATTTATCCAGTCTTTCCATGCTAAAGGTTTCTTTCATAGGTAAAAAGTGAGATGATTTGGTTAATCGATCCACAATTACCCAAATCGCATCATTACCTTTTCTGGTTCTGGGTAACTTAGTAACAAAATCCATTGTTATAAGTTCCCATTTCCATACTGACATTTCTAATTGTTGTAGTAGACCTGAGGGTTTCTGATGTTCTGCCTTAACTTGTGAACAAGTAAGACATTTAGAAACATATCTTGCTATATCCTTTTTCATTCCTATCCACCAAAAGTTCTTTCTTAAATCTTGGTACATCTTATTGTTTCCTGGGTGCATAGTATACCTAGATTTATGAGCTTCTTCTAAAATCTTAGGTCTTAAGTCTCCCTACTTAGGTACCCAAATTTTACTTTTGTGGAATCTCCAAATTTCATCTGCTCCTTGTTCTAATTCCTTGATTCGTCCTTTCATTCCTTCAGCATCATCCTTGATTGCTGTAGTTTGAACATTCTTCAATTGTTCCATTAAATCTATTTGTAGATTTAATCTGAGAGCACGAACCCGTCGTTGTTTTTCATAATACTTACGACTTAAAGCATCTGCAACTACATTTGCCTTTCCTTCATGATACTGAATATCACAGTCGTAGTCACTTAGGATTTCCATCCATCTCCTTTGCCTCATGTTTAACTCTTTTTGCCCAAATATATATCTCAAACTTTTGTGGTCTGTGTAGACAGTAAACTTACTTCCGTAAAGATAATGTCTCCAAACCTTAAGGGCAAAAATTACGGCTCCTAATTCTAAATCATGAGTCGTATAGTTTTCTTCGTGCTTTTTCAATTGCCTTGAAGCATATGCAATCACCTTTTTGCGTTGCATAAGCACACATCCATATCCTAGTTTTGAAGCATCACAATATACTTCAAAATTTCCAGTTCCTTCTGGTAAAGCTAAGATTGGTGCTTTTGTTAATTTCTGCTTCAATATTCTAAAGGCTTCTTCTTGCTTAGGTCCCCATTCAAACTTAATGGCTTTACAAGTTAACTTAGTTAATGGTATGGCTATCTTGGAAAAATCCTTAATAAACCGTCTATAATACCTAGCTAAACCTATAAAACTTCTTATTTCCATTGCTGTTTGTGGAACCTTCCATTTGGTAATTGCCTCTATCTTAGCAGGATCTACGTGAATACCTTCGTGATTCACCATGTGTCCTAAAAATTGCACTTCCTTTAACCAAAATTCACACTTTGAGAATTTGGCATAAAGCTTTTCTTTTCTTAACAAAGTTAAGAGTGCATGAAGGTGTTCACAATGCTCTGTCTGACTTTTGGAATAAATAAGTATATCGTCTATGAAGACAATTACAAATTTATCCAAATATGGTTTACAGATCCTATTCATCATGTCCATGAATGCAGCAGGTGCATTCGTTAACCCAAAGGGCATGACTGTAAACTCATAATGACCATACCTAGTTCTGAAAGCAGTTTTAGGTATGTCTTCTTCTTGTACCTTCAATTGATGATATCCGGAGCGTAAATCTATCTTAGAAAAATATCTAGCCCCCTGAAGTTGATCAAACAGATCATCAATCCTAGGTAATGGGTATCGATTCTTAATTGTAACCTTATTCAATTCTCTATAATCGATACACATTCTCATTGAACCATCCTTTTTCTTTACAAACAACACTGGCGCTCCCCAAGGGGATGAGCTAGGTTGTATGAATCCTTTACTTAGTAATTCATCTAATTGCTTTTTCAATTCTAACATTTCTGTGGGTGCTAACCGATAAGGTGCCTTGGCTATCGGTGTAGTTCCTGGAATTAGATGAATCCTAAATTCTACTTCTCTATCTGGAGGTAATCCTAGTAAATCTTCTGGGAATATATCTGGATATTCTGAGACTACAGGAATTTCCTTAAGTTCTTTACCCTTAGTACTAATGATTACTAAAATCATATATACTATTCCTTGTTTTCGTTCATAATTAGCAACTTTCATTACTGATATGAACTTCATGGGCTTTCGTGGTTTATCTCCTGTAATCTTAATTATTTCCCCAGTAGGTGCCTGAATTTCTATGGAATTCTGATCACACAAGATTCGAGCATGGTTGGTTACCAACCAATCCATTCCTAATACAACATCAAATTCAGCTAACTTCATTGGCAATAGTTTTGCAGGGAATTTATGTCCTAAAAGTTCTATATTTTCTTCTTGCAAAACTTTATCTATTTTAACTGAATTTCCGTCTGCCGTTTCAACTGTAAAAATCTGCCTAATATTGGTTAAAGGTAAATTAAGAGCTTGGCAGAATGAAGTATTTATAAAACTTTGGTTCGCACCAGAGTCAAATAATACTTTGGCGTAAATGTTGTGAACTAAGAACGTACTCGCTATCACATCTGGGATGAGTTCTGCTTCTTGAGTGGTTAGTTGAAATGCCCTAGCATTCTTCTTAATAGTTCCATCGGTCGCCTTGGTTTTGTTGTCTGCTAGTTTGATTAATTTAGGACATTCTGGTTTAAAATGTCCTTTTTCTCCACAGTTATAGCAGATCGTTGTTTTCTTTCTACACTATTCTTCCCGATGTCCTACCATTTTGCAAAAATTGCAGGTTACATTATGTAGGTCCCTCGGAGGTTGAGGTTTAACCTATTCCTTGTTATGTCTAACACACTAGCAAGTGCGGAATCCAAGCTAGCATGCAAACCGAGATCGAACAAGCACAAACACAACACACAAACTTCACCGATTAACACCACTTGTATTAATACGTATGAAAGGTTCGGTTACAGCGCAATGTTTACAAATCAGTTTTGCAAACTCTCTAAGTATGTGTGTGTGCTCACAGCAGTATCTCTCTAAGTGTGTGTCTGTCGAAGTCTCCCCAAATGTCTCTCTCTACCGAAATGAACACACTGCATGGGATTATATACCCAGCACAGATCATCTGGTCGAAGGATCAGAATTACTGATCGAAACATCATCTTTCGATCATCCATCCATCGAAGGATCCACATATACTTCGAAGGATGGCATATCCTTCGAAGTCCATCAGTATCCTTCGTGGGATATCTTTCGAGCTCATCGAAGGATAGAAACAACCCTTCGATGGCCCAACCTTCGACACAGATAATTTACAACCAAGTGATAACTGTTTGGCCAAGTCAAACCGGAGGATGGTTGACTTGGTCAAACTTACATCAATCTTACATCAAAGACTTCGTTTTGTATCAAGACGAAATACAGACAAAGTACATACACAAGTGCACCAACAAACTCCCCCTTGGCTGTAGCTTTGTCTGGCTGTAGCTTTGTCTCGATCTTTGTGACTTCAAGTCTTTGACGTCTTTTCAAGTCTTCAATGTCGGAGGATCTTTAAAGTCTTCACGTCTTGAAAGCAGAAAGTGTATCAACAAACTCCCCATTTCATGTAGGAAGTGTGTTGGCAAACTCCCCCTTAACATAAGCTCCCCCTTGAGTTATGCTCGTGAAAGACTTGTTCTTTATGAATTGAGATCCTTGTGGTGTTGATGATGGTCAGCGGCAACTCGATCATCTTCATCATTTGAGTTCCTTCACGTCGTGTCTTCATTCCAAAGCTTGTCATCGACCATGTTCTCCTTGCCTTTAGAATCTGCACATGCAAGAAATCTAAACGCGTAATGAGAACAACTGCTTGGAATATAGTAAACATAAACAAACGACACACGTGTGACCATTGTTTAAACAAACACCGTCCGACAGTTTGAAAGTTTTAACAAATTTTATCAATTTCAAATTTTAACTTTCAACACTTGCAAATTTCGACCGTTTATGAAGATTTAGTCGTTTTCGGTTTTCGTTCAGGTTTCAGGTAACGAAGACTCGAGATCCAACATCGTACGATCGAAAATGAAATAGAAATAAAATCTTTTTGGCTTTTATAAAGTTTATATTAAAACACACCTAAAATCTTTTTGGTATTTTTGAATATTTCAAATTTAAAGACAGAAAGCGGTAAATAAATATATACAAAGGTGCAGAAACTGAAAGCATTAAATAAATATTTACAGACAATCTTTTTGCGAGTTTCGAGGGTAAGAGAATCATATCAGTGTATGGTCATGTTAAGACACTCTTGTTGTTCAATTAGATAACATTAAGATAAGCATCCTATAACGATTATCGGTATTGTTGTCCACATAAGCTCAACTTATCAGATGTAATCATGGCGAGGGGATACGTTAAGGTATGATTTATACTTACCGACCGGTGTTCATCCACACACGACACATTCCCGTATCAAGGTATGCACGAGAGTTCATCTTACCGGTGAGTATACCGATTATCATCTGTTTGACCGTATATGATGTGAGATTCTCACTTATTTTGATTTGAAAACAAGCCCTATGTGATAGAATCACTTATTGATGAGGAACTTGATTTTCATATGCATGAGGGCACAGGAGCAAGTCCGTGAACAGGTCAGTACTTTCGTACAGCAGAAAGACGAACTTGACTCCCGGATAAATGTGATATTTTATCACTTATTTGTTTGGACATGTGATTGTTGATCACTTATTGAGGTCGTATGCAGTATGTACACGTATGTATAGTATCATGGAAGATCTAGACTTGCGTCCCCGTTATTTTTCGGTAAAAGATACAACCATGATACCCAGATGATAAGCAGCATAAAGACCGAATATCTCAGAACCTCGGCAATCTCTCAAACGAAATTTCGGTACTAAGACCATATGCCAATGAGTGGTTCCCACCTGGTCTTCAGTTCGATTTAAGTTTATATCACCCTGCACACTTTAAAATGATTGTGAGCCTACCGATACATCTTATATAGAGCTGCTTATCGTTTTTCAGTTTAGGTTTAAAGAGGTTTAGACAGACCACTGATGTACTATCATATTCTCTTTTGCTCGCCAGGAAACTCATTTTTGTTTTTCTATTGTTTTTGTGTTTTTAAATTTTTCGATGTTTTTGGATTTTCAAATTTTGGATTTACTCCCCCTAAAATCAACAAACTAAGATAAAATGTAAAAGACACGTAGATATATACAAAAACGATTTTCCGATGTCGGTTACTCATGTTTTACCTCAATGCCGTTTACCAAAATTAATTTTAATCTGAAAAGATTGATCGAATTTTGGAAAAATCGGATGGCATGACGGTTTGCGGTGCGGACCATGACAGCATTGTCTGGCCAAAGAGTGCTGTACGAGATAATAATTCAAAAAGCAGCTTAAATATCGACAGGTATAGGAGAGATTAGAAATTTAAAACCGTATCCTTCAACTGCTTCGTGCATTGCAAGGAATCTGAGTGCTCTCCCAAACTGGATATCCACCCGGTGTGGATTTCAAGGTCGATTTTGCAGCCACTTCAATTTTCTGAGAAATCTCTTTATAGCAACAAGATCAGAAACCTTCGGGTCCGGCTGGTCTTCCACATTGCACCAGCGAAGGTCTTTGTCTTTCTCTTTGAGAAGTAGTGTGCGGTTGTTCAATCCAAGCCAAGGCATCCGCACACCCGGTTGATTTGTTCAACGAACACATTTTCATCAATCACACCGCAAAGAAATGTACACTGCACGTTCATCTTGTTGAGGTTGAACTTCAGACGTGCTGCAGGCGCGTACTTTTCATTTGAATCTATCCTTAGGACCCGATCAAAAACCATAACAACCAAATATTTTGCACATAAATCATCTGGCCGAATTTTGCAACCTCATACAACAACATTCTTTCACCATTATTCCATCATCGGAATGTTTGTCTTCTTATCTTTTTCTTTTCTTTTCTCATTTCTCTCCATCAAAGGCAACAATTTCTTCTGTGGCCTATCTTGTGCATGGACGCTCCACTATCAACAATCTTACGACTATCGAAAGTTCCTCCTGGAATATCCTACACACTCACTCAGAGATTAGTTGGAGAGGGGGACCCAAGCCTTTGTGGACTGGGGTCGTCCTTGATCATCAAGGAAAGTGATTTCAATCACTTGATGATTAGGAAAAAGAACCTGTGGTGCTCCCCCTGATTGAATTACCTGCTTTTGCTTCCAAGCTGTTTGTCCTTTACCAGTATTTGACTTCATTGTTTTAGCATTTACTGGTTTTACAGTTTCAGATTTTGCTTGTGCAGGGTTTTCTTCTTTGACCTCTGATTTTAAGGCCTTTTCAATTACCTTTTGATTCTTTTGCTTTAACTTCTTTTCCCTTTCTTTCAAGACACGTGGGTCTTGTTTCGGGGAAACTGATCATTTTCGGTAATCGATTTCTCGGGGAGCACTTGTTTTTGACTTCAGCTTTTGCACGTGTGGGCAATATCTTACAATATGCCCAACTGTCCCACATTCAAAACATGTGCTCCGCTCCACAAACTTCGGAGAAACACGTTGATGACCAGACGGAGAACCAGACCATGAACTTTGTGATCTAGACGTGCTTGGACCTAAATCACATCCGTTGGTGTGTTGGGTGTAATTATTCTGATCATTTCGTTTTAAAATTCTAACTTGTTTTACAAAATCAACGTTAGATTTTTCCTGAAATGTTTCAAGTTTGTCTGAACCCGTGGATCCAACAAAGTTCATTTTCGGTTCTCGTTTCTTAACAGGAGCTCTTTTGTTTTGCACCTTTTGTTGTTGAACCTTAGGTTGTGCAGCCTTAGGTTGAGTAGCCTTAGACTGTTCAACTTTAGGTTGTTGAACCTTTGGTTGCTCAGTCTTAGGCTGCTGAACTTTAGGTGCTTGAACATTCTTGTTCTGAGGCTTCTTTCCCTGTACCTTACCCTTTCCGGAGTTGACTTGTTGTTTTCGCTCAATTGGTAGTTTTTGGTTTCCATATTGTTTTCTAATTTGTTCACACGGGATTGGATCACATTGAGTGACGGTAACATTGCCACTTTTGTTCCCCAAAAACTTATCAGTGCATCCTTCAAAAATTTGCTCAATTAAATCTTGATTTACATTTTTAATTGGAAAATCTTTGTTAGAGTAGATTTTGCTATCTCCTTTGAGCGTGTACAACAAGTTATTCTCTTCACGGCTAGATACAAGGGACTCCATTGCTTTTAACATTTCAGTCTTACTCGATTTCACTGGTGGATCACACAAGATGTGATTCTCGATTGGAATATCTGTTGTAACCGAGTTAGACTGTTGTTTCACAATTTCTTCAGATTCATCATCCGAAGAATCAGCATCCTCAACAATGGGAGGACTCTGTTCCTTAACACACGATGAATCTGTCACATTCTCAGATTCAGATTCAGATTCTGATTGACCCGAGGATGATGTACCAGTTGTGAACCCGAGGCCTGCTGCAAAGTCATCTAGACCGAGTGGCATAGTAGGTTCAAAACGGGGCATATCCTCGTCATCAGGCAATTTGGAGTAATTGTGATTCATTGGGGGAGGACATGATTTGAATCCAATACATACTTTATCCCCCTTTTTCTTTTGAACGTCAATGATGTGATCCAATACATAGCGGGAATTGGAATAACTTTCCAGTTTCTGCTTAATTGTCTCACATTCACATCGAGCCGTTGCCAACTCTACCATTTGCTTTTCAATTGTGTCAATAAGATTATTGTTAGCATGTTGTTTTCGCAAAACAGCCTTTTGTAATTCTGAAACATCATGTCTTAATGACGCAATTGTTGCTTTAAATTCCTTTTCATTTCTGGTTAAGAACACGTTAGCTTCGGTTGCTTTAGAAAGATCTACAATCAATTCTTGATTGTGTTTGTG
The DNA here is from genome assembly GCA_030545235.1 of Helianthus tuberosus. Taxonomy (NCBI): domain Eukaryota; kingdom Viridiplantae; phylum Streptophyta; class Magnoliopsida; order Asterales; family Asteraceae; genus Helianthus; species Helianthus tuberosus. The sequence continues at coordinate 88,030,855 of CM060365.1, forward strand.
TGTGATTTCCAATTTCTCTTACAAGGCCTCGTGTTTGCTTTGTAATTCACAACACTCATCATTCATCGAAACATGTTTGTCTTGCAAGTCAAACAAACTAGCTTGTAAAGTATCATGTTTGCCTTGCAACTCAGACATGTTTGCCTCTAAATCAGCATTTTTTACATGCAAACTATCACAGTTATCACAACTAACAACAGTGGGTTCATCGACACATACCTGACTTGATGAACTGTCGACATTAGCCATAAAGACTGAATGGAGAGAAGACGAAGAGTAAGCAGCTTGATCCACCAAAATAGATCTTCTTTCAGTTCCTGCTGCAGCTTCTTCCAAAAGCTCATCAATATCTGCATCGACTGACGCACTTGAGGTCTCATCCACATGATCATTGCCTGAGGTGGAGGATTCTTCATCTGAGCTTCCACTATAACCAGAACTGTTTTCATCTTCAGAAAATTCATCACCATTGGTGGAAGATTCTCCACCACTGGCGTGCTTTAAATCCTTTACGACTTCAACAAAACATGCTGTTCCATCTGGAGCATCATTTCCAAACTGAAGCGACCAATCGCAACCTTCATCTATTTGAACCACAAGTGCCTGGTTGGCATTTGATGGCCCTGCTTGGCTTTGGTTGTTGACAGGTATCAACGTACGAACATTGTTCCTGTTCTGGTTCTGCTGGTTGCCTTGATTTCTGAAAGGATTTTGGTTTCCATGCTGAGCTGGTCTTGTGCATTCCCTTTTGAAATGACCCCGTTCACCACAGTTAAAGCACGTTACCGCTTGCTTGTCGAACCCATACTTGGTGTCTTTCTTGCTTTCCAAGTTGGTTCTCCCCGTCTTTTCCATAAACTCCTTTGCTCTTTGAATTGCACTAGCAAGAGCCCATTTGATATCCATCATTCCAAACTCTTCTTTATCCACTTGCTGATAATCTTCATTGGTTAGATTGATATTCCCAATCTTACCTGCGATCAATCCACAATAAGCACTAACCAAGGTGTTCAACATCTCCATATGCTCCTTGGCTATTTCAACATTGACTTTGGAAAAGTTAGAAGTGTCTAATCTGACTGTGTTCGGATTGGAAGTGGCTTGAATGTTTGAAGAGCTTCCATAAAACCCTTGCTGTTGCGGTTGTTGCTGCTGAGCTCTGCTTGGGTCTAAGAAAAGTGGTGGTGTGAATTGCTGAGCTGTCGGTTGCACATTCTGTTGTAGAGAAGAAGAATCTAGTCTTGAATACATCATCGTGTATGCTGAAGGATCAAACTGATTTGTTGTGGAAGGTCCGGTGTTTGAGATGAAGGCTGTTTGAAGCTTCGCATGTTGAGAGGCTGGTTTTTCTCCACTGATACCTCCTGCAATCCCATAGTACATCTCTGGGTTTTGAGGAGTTAGTGTTCTTTTTGCCTTAAGCTTTTCTTCTACATCCTTGTTCTCCAATTTTTGAATTAACTCATAAACGGTGATTGTGTCTAGAACACCATTTTCTTTGAGAATTTCAAGATAACTGCTCCACTTTGCTGGTAAGCTATCAGCGAATCTCTTCACCATTTCTTGTGGAGTGGCAGTGACTTTAAAAGCAAACATCTCGCTCAACAAGTGATGGAACCTTGTAGATAAGTCTGCTAAAGTCTCATTCTCCAAACACGTGAATCCTTCAAACTCTTTCTTCAGTAATTCTTGCTTGATCTTTCTAGATTGAGCATTTCCTTCACATCGTAACGTGAGCATATCCCACAAGCTTTTAGTAGTCGTGCAGTAAACAAACTGGTGGTAAATGTCTCTGTGAAGAGCTTGTGTGAGAATCATAAATGCTTTCTTTTCTAACTCAAATTTATTCTTATCATCTTCAGACATAGTGCTGTAAGTTTCTGGATTAGATCCTGCAACTTCCAAATCATGGTCAAATGCGGTGAAGAAGCACATCCATAGATCTTGACCTTGCCCTTGCCCCTGAACATAAGTTCTCAGCCTTTCTTTCCACCATCCCCAATCATTGATGTGATTTAGCTTTGGCGGTTTTGTGCTTGTGCCAGTTTCACTGTCGTTCTGCATCATAGCTTGAATGCTGCTGCTTTGATTTGTGACCAACGCCCATTGATTTGCAGTTATCATGGCAGCTTGAGGTGGGGCAATAACTTGCATCCATGCAGTTTTGTTGAAATCTGACGCAGATTGCGTAGCTGATGATTGTGGAGTCGAAGTTATTTGAGTCCACGCGGTTGGATCCCACTGACCGTTTGTTCCCATTTTATAAAAATTAATATATTAAGTGAAAATTGATTTGAAAATTGAAAAACAAGTTTTCCCTTTTTAAAACTTTAATTTTCACAAACTATGATAATATCTCGAATGATAACCACCAGCCGAAGGATCCTTGATCGAAAGACCTGAAACACACAAACTTGTTAAACATAAACAGACTAAGTTCGACAGATCAACCCTTGTTCGAAGGATCAACAGTGTTCGAAAGATCACTGTTGAGTTTCGAACAATGATTTCGAAAGATTCACAAATTCGAAAGATTCACAATTTGAAAGATCCTTATCTTTCGAATATATATCCTTCGAATAGATTCCCTGGATCGAAGGATAAGTCTCACACTTCGAAGGATTGTTCTAAAGATAGTTATCTATCGAAGCTTCCTTGATCGATAGATGATCTTTCGATTTCGAAGGATATCCTTCGATCGCTTCTGACACAGCTGACGCTGAGATGACAGGTTGGTGAAAAAGGTGATGGGTTGGTAGTCAACTTTCGGCAAAAGGGTATGGACAGACCTTACCTTTTCACCAAACAGGATTTGACTAATAAAATATTCCTAAAAAGGAAAATCTTATCCAGAAAATCCGGTCACCGGAACACGCCGGAATTATGGCCGGAAATCACCAAGTTTCTTAAAAACAAGTTTTAAGTTACCCAACCCGACCTTGAACACACCCGGTAAGTTTAGAACGCGTTTTTATATTTAAAAAAGCAAGAAAATCACTAAAAACGGGTACTAAACCAAGTGTCCAAACACACCAAGACCTTGTACAAACTCGGTTTTAACAAGGAAAAGAGCCACGGCTCTGATACCACTTGTAGGTCCCTCGGAGGTTGAGGTTTAACCTATTCCTTGTTATGTCTAACACACTAGCAAGTGCGGAATCCAAGCTAGCATGCAAACCGAGATCGAACAAGCACAAACACAACACACAAACTTCACCGATTAACACCACTTGTATTAATACGTATGAAAGGTTCGGTTACAGCGCAATGTTTACAAATCAGTTTTGCAAACTCTCTAAGTATGTGTGTGTGCTCACAGCAGTATCTCTCTAAGTGTGTGTCTGTCGAAGTCTCCCCAAATGTCTCTCTCTACCGAAATGAACACACTGCATGGGATTATATACCCAGCACAGATCATCTGGTCGAAGGATCAGAATTACTGATCGAAACATCATCTTTCGATCATGCATCCATCGAAGGATCCACATATACTTCGAAGGATGGCATATCCTTCGAAGTCCATCAGTATCCTTCGTGGGATATCTTTCGAGCTCATCGAAGGATAGAAACAACCCTTCGATGGCCCAACCTTCGACACAGATAATTTACAACCAAGTGATAACTGTTTGGCCAAGTCAAACCGGAGGATGGTTGACTTGGTCAAACTTACATCAATCTTACATCAAAGACATCGTTTTGTATCAAGACGAAATACAGACAAAGTACAGACACAAGTGCACCAACACATTACATCTTCCATAATGTTTTCTTTTGCAATTCTTGCAGAATGGCATAGTTGAGGATTTTCCCGTTCCTCTTCTGTTGAAGTTGCTATTATTACCCGTACGAAATCCTTGGGTAATTTTCTGAGCTAATTCCTTCTTCCTGTTTTCATCTTGGGTGCGTACCATTTCATCGGTTAGGGTATTAGCTAATTCCACAGCATCGTCAATAGTGTGAGGTCTCGCAGCTTTAACGATATTGCGGATTTCACTAATCAGTCCCCAAATGTAGCGAGAAATGAGTACCGGTTCTGGCGAAGCCAGTGTTGGTACCACTCTAGCATATTCAAAGAATGTCGAGGTATAACCGCGACAATCTACCCCCATCATCCGATGATTTAAAAACTTATTTGTCATCTGTTCCTTTTCATACTCAGGACATAATTTTCTTTCTACAAAACCCTTAAATTCTTCCCAAGTCATGGCATAGGCTATCATTCTTCCCTTTGATTGTAACACAGTATTCCACCATTCGAGTGCTCCTTCCTTGAAGAGATTTGATGCATACATGACCTGATCATCTTTAGCACATTTACTTATTGAAATGACTGCTTCGGTTTTCTCTAACCAACGCAGTGATGCAGTTGCTCCTTCATTGCCTGCAAATTCAGTGGGTTTACAAGCAAGGAATTCTTTGAAAGTGCAACCAGGCGTTGCAGTTTTCATTTTCTTGGGTAATGGAGCTTGATGTGGTTCCCTATTATGATTAACATGATCATTGCCTCCATTTACACTATTACTGAAGTTATCTTCAGTAATATGTTTACTAGGGACAATTTGTTGCGGTTCGATTGGATTCTTTATAGCAGCAACGAATGCTGGAATAACATTGGCTATCCCTTGAGCAACAATATTTTTGATATCTTGTCTAGTCATATATTGATCTCCTGGATGTTGCTCAGACTGATTAACCTCATTTACTGGTTCATTACCAATGTTTGCCATCTGATAATAAATTTTATGTAAATAATTAGTATTCATATAAATATAATAAAACAGTTTGCACATAATCATATTAACATGTATAATCAAAATTTATTGATTTCATAAGTTTCATTTCTATATATTATATTATGCCTCGTACACACGATTATCATACAACGTTTTATTGTTAAGTTATTACACATACTGGTTATTATGATTATTTATTAACACATATTCCTGCAAACTCCCATTATCTGATCAGCTAATTTAAAAACGACGCTCCCTTTCGTCATACTTCCAAGTAACTCTTTCTCCCACATCCCTAATACGATTTCCTGCATCAATTAACTCTTCGCCCCAAAGACGAAGTTCAGTCAGATTCTCCGGGCTCATGGTTGGGTATAGTGGAGGTTCTGGGTCAACTTGTGGGAAAAATGTATCAGGGTGGTTTAAAAGATTTTGGTATTGCCAATCAGTTGTCCACCATTCATCTAATTCTACTGGTAGTGGTTGAGGTTGGACAATAGGATCTGGAATAGCAGGTTCCAGATTGATTGGGATTGGAGCTTCTAGTGGATAGCTAAAAAGATCTTCTTCAGTAAATATAAGGTTTGGATTAGCTGGTTCAAGGTTTCCATCGGCAGGTCCGATGAGGTCACTCATTACTAACTTATGGTCTAAAACCTCCCAAGGAGTTATTTTCTGTTTCTGGCTAGAACTTTCTCCGATTTCTCTTTCTGTTTGTTTAAAACTTTTCTCAACTTCTATCTCTACTTGATTAACATTTTCCTCAATTTCTACCCCTTTCCCTTTGTCTTTTGTTTCTTCAGTTTTGGTAACCTTTCTTGTTGCTGGCTTTTTCCTTCGTACACGCCTCCAGCCCACAAATCTGTGTTTCTTCTTGGGTTTAGGTTTTGCCAGTGGTTTGGATTGAAATTCCATGGGTTCTTCTTCATCAGCGAAGTAACCAGTGAATTCCTTGGAAACTTCTATCTTAACGGGATAGAGGTTAAGATTTTCTAAACCTTCTGACATCTCATTCATGCTGTTTAGCATATATGCAAAATACATACCAGATGTTAAAACAATATTTTATAGATAACCCGTAAATATTATTGCATACATGAAACAACTGACAAGTAAATTATATTACGATTTACTGTAACTTATTTATTTACTAAATAAGGTTTCTGGGAAATAAAAGTGCTAAAACTTTTGAGTATTTAGAGATTTGCATTTTCTGCTATTGTGGCTAGCATATAAAGATTTGCCCATTTCTCATCTAATTTGTCCTCCCAAGGTGATTTATTGATTAAATCCTGGGTTTCTTGTTTAACTTTCTTCTCTCGGTTTTTCCTTATTTCCTCCTGACTTTTCCTAATAATCAAACTTCTTTTATTAGGAGAAAGTGGTTCCTCGTAATTTGCCTTTTTCACAAATATTCCTTCTTCAGGAATTACATAAGGTTTTGTTTGGGATGAACTTCCCTTCTCGTTGGTTGACCTATCTAGTTTAAGATAGATGTTTGACAGCTTTTGTTTACCCATACTGTAATTAACAAATAATCAGTTAATAAAACACATAATCACATACTTGGCAATCAGTAAAAATTAAGTATTTCTAAATACTTAATAGGCTTAGATCAGTGGCTCTGATACCACCTTATTTCTGTCACGACCCTCGATCCGGTTTGACCCGATTCAGGAGCCGTGGAACAGAAATCCCGTGGTATTTATTTAAGTGAGTTTAACAGCGGAAGTTTCTTCAGGATCAATTTAAAAACTGAAATATTTCCCGATTATTTTATTTCACAATTCGGGATAAAACCCGGTAATTTACAATATTGAGATTTCACCAAGAAATCTTTTATTTTACAAAACATGTTTCTTTATTTTTATACTGAGCCACTTTCTTAAGCTGATAGTGCTTCACGGCACTTTTCCTGGATCACAACAGATCACCTGAAACATGTTTGAAAAAGGTTTTGTCAGCGGGAAATACTGAGTGAATCATTCTATTTAATAAAACGACACATTTGTTATAATTTACAGTATTAAGAGCAATTACAATATTTCAGATATCAAACCAACTACCCTCGGTATTTGTCACTCGACTCGTTTCTGTGACTATGGTCATATCACCCATTGGCTAACTCGTTGTCCAATGGTGAAGATTATCAAGTAATGTATACAAAACCCCACATACCGGCTGTAATATGGTGATTACAAAGACTTAATCCCTGTAATTATAATTTTGAAAATAAACATGCTTTTGAAATTAAATTTGATAAAAAGAGAATGACTCACATTGCAGATTTAACAGAGCTTATTCTACTGATTAGCCTTGATAACCTAGTTTAAATAATCAAGCACACAAACTAAGTTAGTAACTTAATACAGCATTTACGATAACTCACGAGATTCCAACCGTCACAACGAATGACAAAGTGCGATACTTAAACATCCATCGATTTAACGACGAATGACAAAGCAATAACCCTAATGTGGGCAGCACTTAAACATCCATTGGATAGTTTAATCGATCGGACATTGAATCGTAGCAACGATCGAGTTATTACCCTGAATTGTGGCAGCACTTCGTGATCAGTGTGTGTTTATTGTAGTATTCAGACACTATCTCAACGTATAATTTGATTTTGAACGTCGAACTAACGCACAATTGCATGAAACAGACGAAGCTATTTATACATGAAAAATGTCCCCCTCGCGCCACGCGAGGGGTTCCCTTGTTTCTGTCGCGTGGCGCGACAGGACCTATTCTACCATAGGCTTGCTTCGTGTCCAGGTAGCTTAGCTGAGTTGATTGCGTGTGATTTTTAATTTTTGACAGCAAACTGTGTGGATTTAACCGAGTAGGGTTTACCCCCCTGAGTTTTAGGGGCCCTAATCCTGATTCTGATTGTTCTGAAAATTTTAGGGTTTGTTCAGAATTACTTGGGTTTCTCAATTAGGGTTTCCTATTGGACAATTTAGTTAAATAAATATGACTTTTGATGAGAGTTGTTACATTCGGTATGAGAATCTGCAAGTAAGAAATGAGAGGAGGGGCTGAGGTATTTATAGGGAAAGTGGGTTCGCACAAGGTGCCTTTTTTCGAACCGGCTGCCTTCGTACGAAGGCACTGCCTAGCTTCAAACAAGGGTGCTGTTTTGTGCAACCTTTTCCTTGTTTCGCATGTAGGATGCCCGTTTAATGCATTTTGTTGCGTTAGCCAGTATTAATACATTAAGTATTTTAGCGTAGTACTGAGTTTAGAGTTGCGTTGCGTTTAAAGTGATAAATCAAGTTGTGCGAGTAGTGTTGAGTTGCATTGTGATAGCGTTTGCGAGTAACCAATCCACATAATAAGCACACACAAATAAGACGTATAAGAACACACACATAACATTACTACTACTGATAACAGCGTTTGCAATTGTGAAGCATGTTAGTCGTGATAAGCATATGCGAGGGCGTATGATAACCAAACAAACAAACACGGCAATTTAGATAACATAATTCTTTGTAATTCGTGATGCGTTAGCATTGCGAATATAAAGCATTTAAACGTGTAGTGGTGCAGTGTGATGAAAATGTATTTAGTATAACATAACCCTTTATTTATATCGAATCTCGGAGTACAAGACGGTTACAAGTCGAAGCAAAAGCAATCGGGTAACGATCCAAAAAGTCGGGTTGTTACAGACTCCCCTACTTTAGGAAATTTCATCCCGAAATTAAGGAGCAGGCGTAACAAAGAGTTGCGGATATTTAGCTTTCATATCACTTTCGAGTTCCCAAGTGAACTCGGCACCGCGTTTTCCTTCCCAGCGAACCTTCACTATGGGAATGCGTGAGCGTCGAAGTTTCTTGGTTTTCTCGATCCATGATTTTTATAGGATTTTCTACAAAGTGCAGGGTCTCGTTTACTTGCAAGTCTTCTAGAGGTACGTGAATATTTTCTTCAGCTAAGCACTTCTTGAGGTTTGAGACGTGGAAAGTCGGATGTACGTTGCTGAGTTCCACCGGTAGTTCGAGTCGGTAGGCCACCTTGCCAATTCTTTCAAGAATCTTAAAGGGACCCACGTATCGTGGCGCTAGCTTTCCTTTCTTGCCGAATCGGATAACCCCCTTCCGAGGTGAAACCTATAGGAGTACGTGATCGCCAACTTCGAACTCAATGGGCTTGCTGTAACACCCCGTGTTTTGAAAGTCAAAGTCAAGTTTGACTGTTTTGACTTCTTTGACTTGTGGATAATCTTTTTATTTTATCGCCTTAGCTGTATTATGTGGAGTACCTATTAATAATCGAGGTTAAATGCTATTTATCGTATGTTATCGCTGTCAATCGCCTTACGACTTTGAACTATAGGAAGTAACAATGCGATAAAGTTAACTTAATGCTAAACGAATCGACATCAATCGTAACTCGAATCGCAGGTCTGGGATATTGTTTATGTGTGTGTGCTTATTGTGTGTTACTTGTGCATGTTTATTTATGTTGTATGCGGGGATCAATCGAAACGCAATCGCAACGCTATCGCAATCGAATCGCAGGATGATTGTATGTTAGATATAGTAGTTGGGATTAAAAGTAATATGGATAGGAAACACTATCGCTCACTCGAGTCGCATCGCATCGCAACGCACAACACGCGAATCGAAACGACAAAACTCGTCACGCCGAACCATAGGGTCGAGTGGCAACCAATCGGATAGCCATCCGAACGAGCTATCACCCGATCAGGCTGCCACCCGATCGGACCACCCTTTGTACTTCGGGAAATCCTATAAATAGCCCTTCATTTCCACTTTGGGAAAGTATCAGCCCTCTCTCCCTCTCCACTCGTTCCAGTAATCTTTTCTTCGATTTCTCGCGATCTCCGGTAAGATCTCAACCTAAATCTTGTACTTTCTTGATCTACACGCACTCCTACACCTTTCTATGTTTTGAATCTTAACTTTTAACCGTGAAATCACTAGGTTTGAGGTGTTCTAGGATGATGTCATCATGGTGTTCTTAGGAACTTCATGTTTTGGCTTTAATCCACCAAGAACAACTTGAATCTGAACGATTTCCACATGAATAAATAAAGACCTTGCATAGATATGAACATATTCATGGTGAATAGGATTGAAAGATGGTTTCTAACTTTCTTTCAACTCTTTTACACTCAATGCACTCAAAACCGATAGGATCAGACCTTGTTCTAACCTTCTACTCCTTCTTTGGTGATGTGTTGGTTCAAGAACTGGATTCTATCCACGAGACTACCGATTTCGGGTTAACCAAGAATGACCGTCTTGAACCGGTTAGCTGGGTGAACTTGGGTGATTCCGGTTTGACCAGGTCACTAGGGTCAAGGTGGGGTTCTGTTGGTTGGCACGTTGTCACACCATCTCGATAAAACTACAAAACTAACAAAGCAACCAAGGAAGAAGACGATCAGGTCAACCAGGTCGGAGTGTCATCCGATCGGACTACTGTCCGAACGGATTACCACCCGATCGGGTTGCCACCCGATCAGACTACACATTGGGCCCCACATCTGAATCTCATTCCAAACACCTTGGTATCCATCCGATCGGACTGCTACTCGATCATGTGATGTTCTGACTCCAACACTTAAACAATTTTCAACATGTTCAATACGTTGGATTGCCACCCGATCGGATTGTCATCCGATCGAGTGACCGCCCTGCTATGAACTTGTTCTCACTGAGAAACCTCGCCAGCCAGATCGCCGTCCGAACGAACTGTCGTTCGATCGACCGACCTGAAAGGTAGAGATACGTCTCTGTTTTCAAAATACTACAACGAAAACTTCAAAAGTCAAGCCATCATACACAAACACATCCATCCCAAACGAGGTAACAATCCACTCGCATGGTCATCCGACCGGATGACCATCCAAACGGATTGTCACCCGCTCGACCAGCCATCCGCCCGGATTGCTGTTCGACCCAATAATATTTTGTTTCGTTTTACGCGCCGCTTATTATGTATACTGTTGGTGCACTGAATGTCTGTTGACTACGTTTTAATCAAGTCTTAAGTTTAGATAGAATGTAATTAGGGTTTGCATGTAAAAGTATAGTGGTTCGCTTGAACATACATGTGACACATTCAAGCGAACACACCAACTAGGTCTAGTTCGCTTGAAACGGGACTTGCATGTTCGCTTGAAACAGGTCTTACATGTTCGCTTGAACATGTTCGCTTGAACAGCCATGTCACTTTCAAGCGAACAGGCCACACCTATATATAGCTGATGTGTGGTTCATTTGAAGCGGACAGTGATCTTGGTGTAGGTGTCGAAACTCTGTCAAAATTCATTCAGAACTCGTGTAAAGATTCACAATCAGTAATAGAAAGAAGTTAAAAGGATCCGAGCTATTTTTGACTTAGTTTACTTTGATTCCGCCTCTGTAAACTAAGATGAACTACTTTTACTGACGTTTAGGGTCACGCAAACGGTCCTACAAGTGGTATCAGAGCTCAGGATGAGGAGTTCATACCATAGCAGCTTGATTTTACCGGATTTTCTCATTTCTACTTTCTTCTTCTCATTTTTTTTTTCTGATTCGGACATAATTCACGGTTGAAATGGCCTGAAATTAACACATATCAAGCGAAATACATAGCTAACTAATCCTTGAAAGTTTCGGACTAAAACACGGCTTAAAACTGATCAAAATCGATTGTCCGCTTGAAACTGTTCGAGAAATGATGACGTCATTCGCTTGAAATATACTGTTCGCTTGGAATAACTTGTTTAGTTCGCTTGAAAAGTGAATTTCAGCTTTGTTCGCTTGAAAAGTGTATTTCAGCTTTGTTCGCTTGAAAAGTGTATTTCATTTTTGTTCGCTTGAAAAGTGCATCTCAACATTGTTTACTTGAAAATTATCAGCAAGTTCGCTTGAAGTGGTCGCTTGAATTACTTGTGTATTTTCAAGCGAACCAAGATAGTCTATGTTCGCTTGAACGAACTGATATAATATTCTTGTTCGCTTGAAAGTCTGTTATTCACTTGAACTTAGTTCGCTTGAACTTGCATACTTTGAGTTCGCTTGAACTTGTATCACTTGAGTTCGCTTGAAAGTTGCTGTTTCTACTTGAAGCTATTTCGCTTCAAGTGATCTCGTTTGAACTTGTTATTTTTCAAAACTTAAAATTTTCTAAGTGATTGCTGATTTTTCAGGTACGTACAAGATGGATGATTTCAATCCGTTCTATGATGTATTTGCATTTACTGGAGATGGTGGAAATGATACATCTTCGAGTAACACCAATGACAACACTCAGAATTCAAAGAAAAAGTTATCAGATGCATTGGAGGTTGAAAGTGCTTTCGGAACTTACAACAAACCCCCGAAGTTGATGGCTATAGAAGAATACAGTCGGTGGGCAAAGAAGTTTGAAGATTGGTTGATGGCTTTTGCTTTTCCTAGTTGGAAGAGTTTAAAAAATGGATACCATAATGTAAACAAAAAAGGTGAAACCTTAACAACAAATGAGGAGATAGATTTGTTTGTTGCTGAGCAGAAATGTATTGCGTTGCTGTTTTAGTCCGTCAGAGAAGATATAATATATTTGATCGAATATTCTAGTGCTACAGACCTCTGAAACAAATTGAAAAACAAATGTATAGGAAGCACAGAAATTGTGAAAAACAAAAAGAAACTACTTAGAAAAGAGTTTGATGTGTTTGGGTGTTTAAAGAATGAATCAGTTTGTAAAATGATTGAGAGGTTTGGGCATCTGAAACTGGAACTGGCGAGACACGAAATTGTCTATTCTCAAGAAGAGTTAGTCGAAAAATTGTTTGATGCATTACCAGATGAGATGGATTGGAAATATTATGCGTTGATGCTAAAGAATACTATCAAGCCGCCAGAAGAGTTGACAGTAGACTTGTTGATTGAGAGATTAGAGAGTCACGAGTTGGAATTGAAGAAGACGTACAAAGTCAATCACTCATCATACCAGGAGAATTTGGATTTGTATTATCCAAAGAGCATGATGCCAAAGAGTACATCTCCCAAGACTGCGTTTTCTGCTGAGAATGTCTCTACAACGAGCAAAGAAAGTCAAAGCAGTGGATATCACAGTGGGTCTTCATCAAATTCAAACCAGTCTGATGCAAAGAACTTATTTCAATGCAACATCGCTATGGACTTAAAGAACGCTCAGAACGTCAGCGAGGAGTCTGCCAAACAACAGATGGTTTTCCTAGCATCTGTGCTAGAATCTTATGAAAGTCTTGTAGCAGGGAAGATAGGCAACACCAACCTGACGAAAGAAGATTATGATCAGATAGATCCTGAGGAGATGGAGCTAATCGACATAAGGTGGTGTATGGCTAGTGCAGTTCGTCGAGCACAGCGTTTCATGGAGATAACCGGGAGAAAGTCAATTGGTGGACCATCTACCAAGTTGGGCTTTGACAAGTCTAAGGTGACGTGCTTCAAGTGCAAACAGAAAGGTCACTTTAAACGTGAATGCAGAAACGCGTATGCTGATGAGTCTAAAAAGCCGTTCAGAGAAGATTACTACAAGAAGGCGATTTATCATCAGAACAAATCAAAACAAGCAGCTTGAGGATAACAAAGAAAAATCTAGAGCTCTTGCGGTGATTCATGATGATGATGGTTACGACTGGAGCGAGTTGTTACCTGAAGAAGATGCGGTTGGATATGCTTTCATGGCAAAAACTGAACCTATTCCTTGGAAAGATGACAGAAATGAAGAACAGAAGTACAATCACAAAAAGCAGTTAGCCATAAACAAAATGATCAGAATATCTGGTATTTTTGATGAGGCAAAAAGAGCAAATAGATGGGATCCAGACAGAGAATGTTATCTTGACCCTTATGGAAACATTGCTATTGATCATAAAACTCTTGATATGGAAACCATAATCCAAGAGTATAAAATTGAAGATGATTATTGGCAGAAGAAATGGTGGGGAAGCGGTGAAGATGAAGAGAAAGAAAAGAAGGAGAAAGAAGAGAAAGAGAAGTCAAAGAAGATTGACATTGGGATCATTGACACGACACAGGAGTTGAATGCTGAAAACATGGGAAAGATGGCTGACAAGGTGCTGGCTGCTAATGCACTTGAGGTAGATTCTAAATCCGTTTCTGAGTCTAAAAGCCAAGTCAGTTCAAACGCGTCAATGACTGAGTCAGGTAAAAAGGTCAGTGGTAATGTTGACTGCAAAAATTGCATCAAAGAATGCAAGATTTGTAGTACAAACACTTATCTCAAAGGTAAGAAGATTGAGGATCTGACTGCTAAAGTCAGAAGTGTTAAGGATCAAATCCTTGATCGTGACAAAATGGTGAAAGCTTCAACTGAACGGTTAAAAGAATTAACTAACAAAATTGAAACTGATAAAATTGATCAAGAAAAGATTAGGAAAGAAAATGAGAAGTTAGTTCTTGAAAATCATCAGATCACTGAAAAATTTGAATAGCTTAAAAGCACGATTAAAGATAATGATGATAGAAATGGTAAAACTTACAAAGAAAATTGTCAATTGCAATGTGTTTTGAGAATCAAAGAAGAGTTAATCAAAAAACAATTGGATGAGATTGCTAAATTGAAACTTCAGTTTGAAGAAGCCAAGATTGAGAATGAGCGTATCAATTTGAAATTGAATAGTTACAGCTCTGCAAGCTTTGTTTTGCAACACATTATTCCCAAACCCATCGGGAAAGACAAAGCAGGCGAAGATGTATACTGTGATGGAACTGGGGTGGGTTTTCATCAAGTTCCACCACCAATTCTAGAAAATTATTCAAAAAAGCAATATGGGTTGGTTAATCTTGAGGAAGAAAATGAAGTGAAACTTCCTGATTCAATTGATGTGACATTTTCTTCATCATCATCTGATGATAGTGTTCAGACAGAGATTGTTAAAAGCACAACTGAAAGTGTTTTGAATAGCGATTCAGCTGGAGATGATGAATGTTTCTTGAACAAATACATTCCGAAAAAAAGTCCAAAAACAACTTAGATGATGAACCGGGTCTTGTGATGTACAAGATGGCTGGATCTGATAAGTTGTATTCAGATTCTGAGTTTCCTCTGGAGAATGTAAATGTTTTAAAATTGACAAATGTGTTCAAGATGGTTGAAATTGATTTGTCTGAAGTAAAGAGTTTAAAACAAACAAAAAGGCAAATGAATTTTGAGAAAGATAAAGCTTACTACAAGAAACCTGTAGTTCCACCACGGTTTTTATAACAACAATCGAAACAATTGATCGGGTGGATATCAGGGTGGTAAGAACTATCAAAGGAGAAATGTTCAAAACAAAAGGTTTGCTGAGAAGAAAGTGTTTGTGAACAGTTCAAGTTCACTTTCTGATGAGGAAAATGAAATCTTTTCAAAATCAAATGAAGAATTTTTTGAGAAGAGGGCCTCACAACCTCAGTCTGAAGGCACAAGTCGGGTAGTTGATACTCGTACATGTTTTCGATGCAACAAAGTTGGTCACATTGCAAGAAATTGCACCAACTCCAAGCCTAAGACTGAAGTTGTTGAGAATCGACAGAAGAAGGTTGATTCAAAAGGCAAAGCTCCAATGGTTGTTGAGAAAGTTTTGAAAAATGAGAAAACAAAAGTCAAAATTGAACCTGTTAAGAACTTGGTAACCAAAAATGACAAATTTTATAAACGGGTTGCATCATCTCAACAAACATGGAAGCCAAAAGTTGTTGATAAACCAAAGGTTTCAGAGTCAGAAAAACAATCGTCTTCTACCACACCGGTAAAGATGAATGTTCCTTTGGATTATTATGAAAAGTTGGAGAAACAATCTTTTACTCCACCGGAGAAGAAGAATGTTCAAAAGAAAAATCAACCAACCGGTCAACTTAAGATAGATGAGTTTTTCTTATACAAAAAGGTTGAGGTTGGATCTGAGGAAAACTTGAAAATAAATGATAAAAATTTTCCGCCACTTTACACTGCTAAAACTCACATTAAAGTCAAGTTACCTGAGTCCAAAGAGGCTTGGGTGGCATCAAAATCTCATTAAAGATTTTGGACTTGCCGGAGCTTCCTAGTTGGTAATCGTGAAGCATGAATCGGCATCATTATTGAATTGTTTGTGAAATGTGCAGGAACTTCCGAGAGCTATTTCAAGATGGATTATGGATAGCGGAGCATCTCGACATATGACAGGGAAGACTGCATTGTTGTATGATGTTAGAAATTTCAATGGAGGTTATGTGGGATTCGCTGGAAATCAAGGTGGTAGAATTGTTGGTGAAGGAACGTTATCCAATAGGATTGTTACATTTGAAAGAGTTAATTACATTGCTGAGCTGGAGAATAATCTGCTAAGCATTTCGCAGATTTGTGACAGGATGTATACCACTCACTTCACTGATAAAGAATGTTTGATTTTGAAGCCAGGATTTGTTATCCCTGAAGAATGGATTATCATAAGGGCACCAAGAGTCAATGATCTGTACGTGTTGGACATGAGCGTAGCTACTACAACCACGGGTCAGGATCATTGTTTTGTGTCTAGAGCAACAGAGAAAGAATCGAAGTTGTAGCACCGGAAGATGGGGCATATACATCTTAGAAAAATGAATCACTTGGTGCACAATGATTTAGTTCTTGGAGTTAATATCAAAGGTTTTCATCTGGAAGGGGAGCGCATTAGTTGCGTCAAAGGCAAGCAGAAGAAAAAGTCACACCCTAAAAAGCAAGTCAATTCAGTTTCCAGACCGTTAGAGAGACTACATATGGACCTGTTTGGTCCAGTAAACGTCAAAAGTATTACAGGGGATCTCTACTGTCTTGTGGTTACTGATGATTATTCCATATTTTCATGGGTATCATTCTTGAAGTCGAAAGATGAAACATTTGATAGTTTGATGGCGTTGTTCAGAAAGATTGAAAATCTGTACCAAAGACGTATTAGAAGAATCAGAAGTGATAATGGTACTGAATTCAAGAACAACAAGATGGAAGAATATTGTGATGAAAGAGGTATATTGCATGAGTTTAGTGCTCCGTACACTCCGCAGCAGAATGGAGTCGCAGAACGTAAAAACAGGACGCTAATCGAAACGCTAGAACAATGCTTGCTGATTCAAAGCTACCGATAAATTTTTGGGCAGAAGCAGTTTCCGCCGCATGCTATACACTCAACCAGGTTCTCACTGTAAAGAAATTCAACAAGACATGCTTTGAGTTGATCAATAACCACAAACCGAACCTGAAGTTTTTAGAACCGTTTGGGTCTCCTTGTACAGTTCTAGAACCTTTTGGTAAATTTGGTCCAAAGAGTATCGAAGGAATATTTGTTGGTTATTCAAGTCCACAAAGACGAGTCTTTGTTCCAAGCATGAAGCAGATCATTGAAGCACAACATGTTGAGTGTCAGGGGTATACAATGCCGCCTCAAAATCCCGGTGACTCATGGCGTTTTAATTACGATAAATTGTGGGATTCGTTTGACATGGAAGAAGAAAAGGAAGACGAAGAGGATTTCTTTGATGAGTTGGATATTCTGAGAGAGTATGAAGAATCATAGGAAAGGTTTCCAGCTGAGTATTCAAGAAGACCTCGACAAACTTCAAATGATGATGAAGCAGGTCCAAGCAATGCTGGAGAACATGATGATGTCCAACAAAATGAAGTTGCTCAAGATAATCAGTCGGCACAGAATGATAATCAAGAATCTGAGAACATGCCAGTATTTGATCGTGGTGATTCAGATTCTGAGGGGGAGAAAATTCAGATTTCAAGTCAAACAAACCCAGTCAGTGAACAAGATGCAAATCAGAATGTTACTAATCTGGAAGATGATGTAGATGTTCCAGGCGAAGTAATGCCACGAACTCTTTTATATCATCCAGAGGAATTGATCATTGGAGAACTGCAGACAGGAGTTCGCACTCGAAGACAGATTGATAAAGGGCTTACATGTTTTTATACAAAAGTTGCTCCTTTGCAAACTGAATTCTCATTGAGTTACCAAGAACTTACAAAGAGGCGCTTACAGAAGATTCTTGGGTCAATGCAATGCAGGAGGAACTGAGTCAATTCGAGAAGCTGAGAGTGTGGAAGTTAGTGGATTTGCCAGATGGTCAGAGGAAGATAAACGCCAAGTGGGTGTTCAAGTGTAAGAGAGACGATAGAGGAGTTGTGGTTCGCAACAAAGCTCGACTCGTAGTCCAGGGTTTCAGTCAACAGGAGGGGATAGATTTCACTGAAGTATATGCTCCTGTAGCTCGACTAGAAGCTATCAAAATCTTTCTAGCATTTGCATCATGGAAAAACTTCAAAGTTTATCAGCTAGATGTAAAATCGGCTTTTCTCTACGGGAAGGTAAAAGAGGAGGTTTATGTCGGTCAGCCACCGGGCTTCACCGATCCACTTCACAAAGACAAGGTCTACTTGCTAGACAAAGCGCTGTATGGTTTACACCAGGCCCCGAGAGCTTGGTACGAGAAATTGTCTCAACACCTACTAGCCAACAGTTTCATTCGTGGAAAAGTGGATGCCACTCTCTTCACCAAAGAGGTCGACGGACATCTTCTGATAGTTCAAATTTATGTGGACGACATCATATTTGGGTCAACAAATGAGGATCTATGCAAAGATTTGGAACAAGTTATGAAGCAGAAATTCGAAATGTCATCGATGGGTGAGATGAAATTCTTTTTGGGATTGCAGGTTGATCAACTACCCAAAGGAATTTTCATACATCAAACGAAGTACGTTCATGATATCTTGGAGAAATTCGGGATGTCAGGTTCTACTCCAGCAGCCACCCCATTAGCAACGAATCATGGGATAAACCCTGATTTCACCGGAGAGAAGGTAGATGAAACGATGTATCGTTCCATGATCGGTTCGCTGATGTATTTGACAGCTTCAAGACCCGATATCATGTACCCAACCTGCCTCGCAGCAAGATTTCAATCTAACCCGAGAGCATCGCATATGGTGATTGTGAAAAGGATATTTCGCTACCTGAAAGGAACTCCATCATTGGGGTTGTGGTATCCAAGAGAAGGCGAATTTACGCTCGAAGGGTATTCCGATTCGGATTTTGGATGTTGTAAAGTTAATGCTAAATCAACAACAACAGGGTGCCAGTTTTTCGGATCACGATTGGTCACCTGGCAATGCAAAAAGCAAACCTCTGTGGCTTTATCCACATGTGAAGCGGAGTATGTATCTGCTAGCAGTTGCTGCTCACAGATCTTGTGGATCCAACAACAGATGCGCGACTACGGTTTGCAATTTCTAAACACCCCTATCTTTGTTGATAATGAGGCAGCGATTAACATTACTAAAAATCCAGTACATCACGCTAAAACGAAACACATAGAGATTCGTCATCACTTCATTAGAGATTGTTTCGAGAAGAAGTTGATACGAATTGAGAAAATCCACACTGATGAACAAAAAGCTGATTTACATACCAAAGCTTTTGATAAAGCACGTTTTCAGTATTTGCTAAAATTGAATGGTATGAAGCTTTTATCGGTGTTGGAGGAGATCATTGGCGTTGATGAAGGTGACATTGTAGATGATGTTGAGAAGCAATCTGCAATGGTTTGTCGATTTTTTACTTGTTTTGGTATTTAGGGGGAGTATAGGGTAATTTTTTCAGAAAATACAAAAACAATAAAAAATGACAAAAATACAAAAACATGAGATATTTCTAAAATCCAAAAACAATAGAAAACCAGAAAAGAGCTTGTGTAAAAAGGGAAAATGATAGTACATCGGCTTGACAGTCACAGTATGCTAAAGAAATGGAATGTTTAAATGTGTTAAACAGTCTCGATGATGATATGCCGATAGGTTTTTGTACATTTAGTAGGTTTGTTCGGGATATAAACTTAAATCTTACTTACTTATTTCGTGGGGAACACTACTTGGATATATAGGTAACCCCTGAAATTTCATTTGAAAGATTCCTTTTTCTGATATACTAGGTTTTTATACTCAGTGATATCTGGGGTATTATTCCGGGACTTCTGCTGAATGGAAGTTCTGACCTAGTCCTCGAATAATACTTTCTGCAAATGCTTGAAACATAGCATCACCCTCAGCATATATGATAAGACAATAAAATTGCTTAGCAATGCTGTTGTAAAAAAGATCCTCTAAAGGGGACACACCCAAGTTGAGTCATGATCTCTCTGCTGAACGGTAGTTCTGACCTGAGCTCTCATGATTCTTCATAATTTATTAACCCTTATAGATATCATTTGTGTTATAATTGCCTGTAAGACTGAATATTGGGATTTGGATACGGGAGTAAATTTAAGAGGTGGGACACACGTATACGTTTAAATCTCTAAAACACTAAATTCGTATCCTGGACAGATTGAAAACTGTGTGAGAATTTAAGTGGATCAGTATATCGACGATCTAAGCGAATTGTTTAATTCTGAGTATGTAATTGAAGCTTAACGGTACTTGTGATATGTTGAATAGCTGATATGATTCCCTAACACGCTTAACCAAAAATATGTTTGTAAATAGTTTATTTTTATTACATTTTAGTTCTGTATTTCATTTCTAGTTTAGAAGCTTTATTAAAAATCCAAAAATATTTTTCAAAAAGAGTTGATCTTCGGATTCGAAAGATTGAAAGCAGATGCAGGAGATTTCTGGACTGGAGGACGAGTCGTGAGCTGATCTTGATAAGTTTGAGAAGTTAAAAAGTTAAAGCAAGTTCATTAATTTGAAACTTGTAAATTTTCAGAAATAAATTGAACGGAAAGTCAGTGTGAATTGTCTCTGATCAACCAAGGTCATTAAGTTGGACTTGGTAGATTAATTGAGTAATCAGAGTCATTAATTTGGACCTGAATACTTAAATGGATTTCTAACACTGAAGAATAAAAGGTAAGTTTTGGATTAAAACTGTTTTTGTTATATATCTTATGTTTGGGTAGAGATTGTGCAGGTAACAGGAATCCCCATGGTAACAAAACATTAAAGTTTGAACCAGAATTCAAGTCCTAACATTCCGAGAGAGGAAGTTTGTGAAAGGGGGAGTCAGAAATCTGGATCAACGGTCAAAGGGGAGAATGAAGATATAGCTATGTTGAGTTCCTGAACCTGTGAAGAAGGAGCTTTACAATGACAGAATTTGGAGAGAGATAAAGACTGAAGACTTGACGCCGAAGACTTCGTCAACATCCAAGGGGGAGTCTGTTGGTGCACTGAATGTCTGTTGACTACGTTTTAATCAAGTCTTAAGTTTAGATAGAATGTAATTAGGGTTTGCATGTAAAAGTATAGTTTTTTCGCTTGAATATACATGTGACACATTCAAGCGAACACACCAACTAGGTCTAGTTCGCTTGAAATGGGACTTGCATGTTCGCTTGAAACAGGTCTTGCATGTTCGCTTGAACATGTTCGCTTGAACAGCCATGTCACTTTCTAGCGAACAGGCCACACCTATATATAGCTGATGTGTGGTTCATTTGAAGCGGATAGTGATCTTGGTGTAGGTGTCGAAACTCCGTCAAAATTCATTCAGAACACGTGTAAAGATTCATAATCAGTAATAGAAAGAAGTTAAAAGGATCCGAGCTGTTTTTTACTTAGTTTACTTTGATTCCGCCTCTGTAAACTACGATGAACTACTTTTACTGACGTTTAGGGTCACGCAAACGGTCCTACATATACTATCGTACTGTTCAGGCTAAACACTCTCTAAGCGCTCCCTTCAATCCATCATCGTTGTGAGTATACTCGAACCCCTTTTTGCTTTACGCACTGTTGGGTGTTACATACGTTACTTATTCTAAATCACTTCGAACACACTACGCAATATTTAAACGCTAACTGATACTGCATGTTATACGTGACTTAATGAATGCTTGTTTGTTATGTTTACACATGGAATGCTGTCTACCTGCCTTAGCAACGATAGTACTATAGTTTGGACACATCACATGTTCGCAGGGGTTGTTAAGGACAATCATTTTCATGGGTCACAGTGGTGATCATGTATTACGAACTGCCTCGGGCAGTCAACCCGCAGTCATTGGTATCGATAGGTTCATGTCGATAACTAACATGCCTCATTTCACTCTGTGTACGTGCTGGTTATGCGTAAATGATTTCGAACTTTATTATATCTATCAAACTTGTATGCTCACCTTTACACTATGTGTATTGACTTTTACTTTAACGTATGTGACATGTGCTTAAGTTGTTTATATGCTTAGCTTGCTGTGAAATCGAGGCAAGGAAAGGTCTAGGACGCCTCGAGTGCTGGTGATGAAATTGAGGCTAGGGAAGGAGTCCTAGAAACAAATAAATAAACTATCTATGTGTAAATCTGAGTTGTCGGAACAGAACTACTTGACTAGATTTTGTCTGTAATAATTATGTTACTTCTTATGTCATGGTATGGGACGTGATGCATTAAATAATTGGTAATTATAATTGTTATGGAAACTTCTGGACAATCTGTTTCGCTTAGTGCTGCGCCCCGATGTTTCCGCCATCGATTGGGGTGTGACAGATTGGTATTAGAGCCATAACTATAGGGAATTAGGCAAGACTCGACCTAGTCCGGGTCGATGTCTTAGAAACGACCTAGACTATAGTTAGGTACCAACAGACCGACTTGTGCGTACCCTGTAGGGGTTTTGCACGAGCTACACTTCGCTATTCTCGTTTACACTACACTATCACTGCATTCTAATTTTCGAAACTGAATGAGCAATTAGGTTGAGATTAGGTGTGAAAACCACAAACTCTCGACCAAATCGCTTGTTCGATCCGCATTTTTATCTACAAACGGGAGAAATTGCATTAAATCAGGAGTGAAATCCGTACTTTGACGCAAATTTCCCCTCCACTTTTGATGAAAACAGGAACAAGGTTGTTAAGCCAGGGGTGAAACCCGAACCTCAATGACCTGTTCTGTACATTATTTTGCTCTCACCAAGGACTCAACGGACTCCAACGACTTGAAGTGACACAGTAACTGGAAGAACGCGTGCCATTGCCCAGAATCGAGGCAAAGGCATAATTCCGACAATAGAGGAGTGTACTAAAGGTCCTTGCGAATAGTCGAATCACCTTGGGTAGTCGATGTCTAATTAGCCTAAGACAATCTATTTTCGACTTCAAGCTCATTTTATGTGTTTCGATTCTGAGCCCGCAACTGCTGACTCTGATATTTGTTGCTTTTATGTGTAGTTTTATGTGTTGGTGTTGTTTTATCTGTTTATGTGTTTCAATTTGTTGACAATCTCTCTTTCACTTTTGCTTGATCGACACACACGACCCGTGCTGCACATCTATTTCAAAACGCTGACAAATCGCTACTTGGGAATGATCGCATGTTACGTTACTCGCTTATATAATACACTACGCTACTCGAACACGCAAAACTTGAAAGATAAAGGAACACGATCATGTGCAATATAGGAAGATGAATACGTGCGAATATGTGCTTACATGGACTAAGTGCTTATGTGCCAATGTGTTTCTGTGTTATACGTGCTTACATGTATCTGTGACTTATGTGCTGTGTGCTTTGATGTGTACTAGGAGTAATCGGAATTTGTGTTGAGTCCTGTGGCGATGCCTGTTGCAGACAATGTCGTCATCTGGATCTTGCGCCACTCAAGCTGCTCGCCGAAAGCAAGCAGATAAACGCCTCGCTGCCATGCTCACTAAACAAATGGCAAAGGTAGTTCCTCAGATTGTGGGTGAACTGTACAAGAATATGAGCAAATCATCGGAGGAATCCCGAACTGAAGCTCCCAAGACTGCTTTCAGCTTCAAGCAGTTCAAGGCTTGTGGGCCAAAGGAATTTACTGGCGAAGACGGCCCTACGGCTTTATTTCAATGGTTTGATTCCATCGAGGTCACACTACGACAGAGCGGTTGTCCCGACGATCTCCGCACTCTCAACGCAACTGGCGTCTTCCAGTCCCGCGCTTTAGACTGGTCGACGGCTGAGAGGAACAAACGTGGAAACGATGCAGCCTACGGTCTGTCGTGGGACGAGCTCAAGGAAGTCATGCTGGAAGAATTCTGCCCACCTCATGAGCGCCAAAAGTGGGAAGACGAATTCTGGCACATAAAGAAGAAGGATGGTGAAAACGCTGCTCTAACTGCTCGCTTCAAGCAGCTCAGTATTATGTGTCCTGATCAAGTCAAGACTCCTGAGATAGCAATCAAGAAGTATATCCGAGCTCTGCCGGATTGTGTCGCAGATTTCGTGCAAGCTGCCAAAACCACAACAATCGAAGAAACCTACCTGCTTGCCGCCGAAATCAACGACAAGTGTGTCAAAGCTGGTTTCTGGGATAAAACTACGAAGAGCCTGCACCAAGCTACCACTGCCGTACCAACTGCTGAAACCGCCACCGCATCGAGCAACAAGAGGAAGAACAAGAGAAAGAGCAACTCCAGCAACAAGAACTGTGCGATCACTACTGCACCGATTCAAGCTGTACCAGCTAAACAGCAACAACGTCAAGTAGTGGCGCCTGTGGCAAATGCACCACTTGCTAAGCGTGCATATACTGGGCCACATCCGCTTTGCCCTAATTGCACCTACCACCACCCAACTGGTATCGCTTGTCTATTTTGTGCTCATTGCAATATGTACGGCCATTTCACTACTAACTGCCTTGCTCGAGAAGCTCCTGCTCAGCAAGCTCTTCTCACCGCCCCTCAGGGTCAACAAGCTCCTCCGGCACCCGCGGTCAACGCCAGAGTCTGTTTCGCATGTGGCGATCCTAACCATTTCGCCAACATGTGCCCAAACAGGGTTGTGAAACAAGAGCCCCAGCAGCAGCAGCCTCAGCAACAACAACAGCAGCAGCAACAACAACAAGCCGCACGCGCTCGAACTTTCAACATCAACGCGCGCCAAGCCCAGGCTGACAACAATGTGGTTAATGGTACGTTCTTTGTGAATGGTATTTATGCTTCATGTCTGTTTGATACTGCTGCTGATAACTGTTTTGTATCGTTTGAGTTCGAAAAGCTCCTTAATCATAAGCGCGCCCATCTCCCCTCGACGTTCGATGTCGAAGTTGCCACCGGAAGAACCGTCGCCGTCAACTCCGTTCTTCATGATTGTACCCTCGAACTCAACAATCACATCTTTCCGATCGACCTTATTCCGATGCAACTCGGAAGTTTTGAAGTCATAGTTGGCATGGACTTTCTACTCGAAAACCATGTTGAAGTTGTTTGTTTTGACAAGATGATTCGATTATCGCTCGCTAATGGTGACCAATTGTGTGTTTACGGTGAAGTCGCGTCGAAGAAGCTCCAACTCATGTGGTGTGTCCAGGCTAGCAAGTATTTCCGCAAGGAATATCAAGCTTACGTGGCTCACATTGTAGTAGCGGAGAAAAAGGAAGTTAAGGAGGAAAACCAGGTACTCGTCATTTGTGAATTCCCTAACGTCTTCCCTGAAGATCTTCCAGGACTCCCTCCGAGTCGTGATATCAACTTTCGAATATACCTCGTTCCTGGAGCCAATCCCGTCGCCAGAGCTCCTTATCGACTTGCACCATCCGAGATGAGCGAATTGTCAAGTCAACTCTAGGAATTGCTTGACAAAGGCTTTATTCACCCTAGCACCTCTCCTTGGGGCACACCAGTCCTCTTCGTCAAAAAGAAGGATGGGTCTTTCCGGATGTGCATCGACTATAGGGAGTTGAATAAGCTAATGATCAAGAATCGCTATCCCCTGCCTCGTATCGATGATTTGTTTGACCAACTACAAGGTGCTACATGCTTTTCTAAGATCGATCTACGTTCAGGCTACCACCAGCTACGCATTCAAGAGGAGGATATACCCAAAACCGCTTTCTGCACCCGCTACGGCCATTATGAATTCGTTGTTATGCCTTTTGGTCTAACTAACGCACCCGCGGTTTTTATGGATCTGATGAATCGCGTGTGTAAACCTTTTATCGACCGCTTCGTTATCGTGTTCATCGATGATATCCTGATCTATTCCAAGTCTAAAACCGAACACGCGCAGCATCTACGTTTGGTTCTCGAGCTACTTCAAGGAAATCGACTCTATGCCAAGTTCTCCAAGTGTGAATTCTGGCTAGAGGAGGTTCAATTCCTCGGTCACATTGTCAATAGTCAAGGTATTCATTCCGACCCCGCGAAGATCGAGGCTGTCAAGAGTTGGGTTACACCTAAGAACCCGACTGAAGTCCGTTCTTTTCTCGGACTGGCGGGTTATTATCGCCTATTTATCGAAGGGTTCTCTAAGATCGCCATGCCGCTTACTTCCCTCACACACAAAGACAAGCCTTTTGTTTGGGGAACTAGACAAGAGACTGCCTTTCAAACCCTCAAGAATATGCTTTGTAATGCTCTCGTTCTCACTTTACCCGATGGAAACGATGACTTCATTGTCTATTGTGATGCCTCGAACCTTGGTCTTGGTTGTGTCCTCATGCAACGAGACAAGGTTATCGCTTACGCGTCTCGTCAGCTCAAGATCCACGAGAAGAACTACACGACCCACGATCTCGAGCTAGGTACAGTTATTTTTGCGTTGAAGATTTGGCGACACTACCTGTATGGTACCCAGTGTACGATCTTCACAGATCATAGGAGCCTACAACACATCCTCAGCCAAAAAGAACTTAATATGCGCCAACGCCAATGGGTTGAACTTCTCACGGATTACGACTGTGAGATCCGTTATCATCCTGGCAAGGAAAATGTCGTTGCTGACGCTCTCAGCAGACGGAGCTATTTGCATAGTGCCCATAATATCCAAGCCCAGTTTGACCTCGAAACCCTTATCCGCGAAGCCCAACATGCTTGTTTTACTGAGCGCACTTTGGAGAAGGAAAGAATCTACCATGATGGAGCCCAGCTAGTGAATAAGTCGAATGGGATATTCCATTATCTGGACCGAATTTGGATCCCTAAGCGAACCAATTTATGACAGATTCTGATGGACGAAGCCCATAAATCTCGATACTCTATTCATCCCGGTGCCGAAAAAATGTACCAGGATCTTCGCTACAAGTACTGGTGGACGGGCATGAAGAGGGATATCGCTCTATACGTTGGGAAGTGCCTGACTTGCTCGAGAGTCAAGGCTGAACATCAAAGACCCTCTGGATTGCTTGAACAACCCCCCAATCCCTATGTGGAAGTGGGAAAGCATAGCTATGGACTTTATAACGAAACTTCCGCACACGTAATCAAGTCACGACAGCATCTGGGTTGTCATTGACCGTTTGACTAAATCTGCCCACTTTTTACCGATACGGGAAGACTATAAGGTAGAAGGATTAGCCCGAATCTACACCGATGAGATCATTTGTCGACATGGGACACCTCGCGACATCATCTCCGACCGTGATGCTCGGTTTACCTCGCGTCTTTGGGAAATGTTTCAAACTGCTCTCGGCACTACGCTTAATCTAAGTACCGTTTTTCATCCCCAAACCGACGGTCAGACTGAAAGAAAGATTCGTACCCTTGAAGACATGCTCCGTTCGTGTGTCATAGATTTTGGTGGCAATTGGGACGCATACTTACCTTTAGTCGAATTCTCGTACAATAACAGTTATCATGCCAGCATTCAAATGGAACCATTTGAGGCTTTATATGGAAGAAGATGTCGATCGCCTATTGTATGGCACGAGATCGGGCACTCGCAATTAACCGGTCCTGAGCTTTTGCAAGAAACGACTAGCAAAATCCTCCAGATCCGAGACAATCTACTGAAAGCTCGGAGTCGTCAGAAAAGTTACGCCGATAGACAACGCAAGCCCCTTGAATTTGACGTTGGTGACTACGTACTCCTAAAGGTTTCACCTTGGAAGGGTGTGGTCCGATTCGGCAAGAAAGGAAAGCTCGCGCCTCGATACGTTGGACCCTTTAAGATTCTGGAAAGAATTGGCAAGGTGTCCTACAGACTCGAGCTACCAGAGGAACTTAACAACGTCCACCCGACTTTCCATGTCTCAAACCTCAGAAAGTGCCTAGCTGAGCACGATTTACACCTTCCATTAGAAGATCTACAAGTGAATGAAACATTACACTTCATGGAAAAGCCTATCGAGATCATGGATCAACAAACCAAGCAGCTCAGACGCTCACGCATTCCCATTGTAAAGGTTCGCAGGGAAGGCAAACGAGGCTCAGAGTTCACTTGGGAACTTGAAAGTGACATGAAGGCAAAGTACCCGCAGTTGTTCGTTACGGCTTCGGCCTAATTTCGGGACGAAATTCCCTTAAGAAGGGGAGGCTGTAACACCCCGTGTTTCGAAAGACAAAGTCAAAGTCAAGTTTGACTGTTTTGACTTCTTTGACTTATGGATAATCTTTTTATTTTATCGCCTTAGCTGTATTATGTGGAGTACTTATTAATAATCGAGGTTAAACGCTATTTATCGTATGTTATCGCTGGCAATCACCTTACGACTTTGAACTATAGGAAGTAATAATGCGATAAAGTTAACTTAACGCTAAACGAATCGACATCAATCATAACTCAAATCGCAGGTCTGGGATATTGTTTATGTGTGTATGCTTATTGTGTGTTACTTGTGCATGTTTATTTATGTTGTATGTGGGGATCAATCGAAACGCAATCACAACACTATCGCAATCGAATCGCAAACGCTAAATGAAAGTATAGTAGGATGATTGTATGTTAGATATAGTAGTTGGGATTAAAAGTAATTTGGGTAGAAAACATTATCGCTCACTCGAGTCGCATCGCAACGCACAACACGCGAATTGAAACGACAAAACTCGTCGCGCCGAACCATAGGGTCGAGTGGCAACCGATCGGATAGCCATCCGAACGAGCTGTCACCCAATCGGGCCGCCACCCGATCGGACCACCTTTTCTACTTCTGGAAATCCTATAAATAGCCCTTCATGTCCACTTTGGGAAAGTATCAGCCCTCTCTCCCTCTCCACTCGTTCCAGTCATCTTTTCTTCGATTTCTCGCGATCTCCGGTAAGATCTCAACCTAAATCTTGTACTTTCTTGATCTACACGCACTCCTACACCTTTCTATGTTTTGAATCTTAAATTTTAACCGTGAAATCACTAGGTTTGAGGTGTTCTAGGATGATGTCATCATGGTGTTCTTAGGAACTTCATGTTTTGGCTTCAATCCACCAAGAACAACTTGAATCTGAATGATTTCCACATGAATAAACATAGACCTTGCATAGATCTGAACATATTCATGGTGAATAGGATTGAAAGATGGTTTCTAACTTTCTTTCAACTCTTTTACACTCAATGCACTCAAAACCGATAGGATCGGACCTTGTTCTAACCTTCTACTCCTTCTTTGGTGATGTGTTGGTTCAAGAACTGGATTCTATCCATGAGACTACCAATTTCAGGTTAACCAAGAACGACCGTCTTGAACCGGTTAGCTGGGTGAACTTGGGTGATTCCGGTTCGACCAGGTCACTAGGGTCAAGGTGAGGTTCTGTTGGTTGGCACGTTGTCGCAACGTCTCGATAAAACTACAAAACTAACAAAACAACCAAGGAAGAAGACGATCAGGTCGACCAGGTCGGAGTGTCATCCGATCGGACTACTGTCCAAACGGATTACCACCCGATCGGACTACACCTTGGGCCCCACATCTGAATCTCATTCCAAACAACTAAGATTTAAACATTGAACGAACTGCTGGCCGATCGGTTATCCATCCGATCGGACTGCTACTCGATCATGTGATGTTCTGACTCCAACACTTAAACAATTTTCAACATGTTCAATACGTTGGATTGCCACCTGATCGGATTGTCATCCGATCGAGTGACCGCCCTGCTATGAACTTGTTCTCACTGAGAAACCTCGCCAGCCAGATCGCCGTCCGATCGAACTGTCGTTCGATCGACCGGCCTGAAAGGTAGAGATACCTCTCTGTTTTCAAAATACTACAACGAAAACTTCAAAAGTCAAGCCATCATACACAAACACATCCATCCCAAATGAGGTAACAATCCACTCGCATGGTCATCCGACCGGATGACCATCCGAACGGATTGTCACTCGCTCGACCAGCCATCCGCCTGGATTGCTGTTCGACCCACTAATATTTTGTTTTGCTTTACACGCCGCTTATTATGTATACTATCGTACTGTTCAGGCTAAACACTCTCTAAGCGCTCCCTTCAATCCATCATCGCTGTGAGTATACTCGAACCCCTTTTTGCTTTACGCACTGTTGGGTGTTACATACGTTATTTATTCTAAATCACTTCGAACACACTAAGCAATATTTAAACGCTAACCGATACTGCATGTTATACGTGACTTAATGAATGCTTGTTTGTTATGTTTACACATGGAATGCTGTCTACCTGCCTTAGCAACGATAGTTCTATAGTTTTGACTCATCACATGTTCGCAGGGGTTGTTAAGGACAATCATTTGCATGGGTCACAGTGGTGATCATGTATTACGAACTTCCTCAGGCAGTCAACCCACAGTCATTGGTATCGATAGGTTCTTGTCGATAACTAACATGCCTCATTTCACTCTGTGTACGTGCTGGTTATGCGTAAACGAATTCGAACTTTATTATATCTATCAAACTTGTATGCTCATCTTTACACTATGTGTATTGACTTTTACTTTAACGTATGTGACAGGTGCTTAAGTTGTTTATATGCTTAGCTTGCTGTGAAATCGAGGCAAGGAAAGGTCTAGGACGCCTCGAGTGCTGGTGATGAAATTGAGGCTAGGGAAGGAGTCCTAGAAACAAATAAATAAACTATTTATGTGTAAATCTGAGTTTTCGGAACAGAACTACTTGACTAGATTTTGTCTGTAATAATTATGTTACTTCTTATGTCATGGTATGGGACGTGATGCATTAAATAATTGGTAATTATAATTGTTATGGAAACTTCTGGACAATCTGTTTCGCTCAGTGCCGCGCCCTGATGTTTCCGCAATCGGTTGGGGTGTGACACTTGCGGCGTTTATCGGCGTAACTCTTTTGACGACTCCGAGCTTTCAAGAGATTGTCCCTTATTTGGTGGATCTTGTCGTTGCTTCTTGTATCAACTCAGGACCGGTGATCTGTGTGTCCCCGATCTCATGCCATACATATAACAACTCTCCCAAAACCATTAAAACACTCTTATACATCCTAAAACACACCCCGTATACGAAAAACAAGCTTAAAATTCCTTTATTTTAGTAAAAATCAAATAAAAAAGAAATAGGAGGCGCTCGCGGGCCGCGACCCATATCATTTGGTCTGTCGCGGGGCGCGATAGAGTGACACCAGGCGACCCACCAGTCTGCCACGTGTCCTCATGCGTGTTGAAGCTAGTATGTTGACTCGCCCAGGCTAGAGCCTAGCCTACGGCTCTCGCAGGCCGCGAAGGAGAATGGGGTGGGTATCGTGGGGCACGAGCTGCCCTCCGATCAGGCCTATAAAAGGAGCCAATGGCCTCAGTTGTTCGTCACTCATTTCTTTTCTCAAATCTCTATAGTAGACATAATACTCAGGAATAATACCCCTAAAAAGCGAAGCTCTGCCTCGTCGTAAGTATTATAACCCCCGGTTACGTATTAGTTACTCTGCCCGATTGATCTAGAGTTCCGTAACGCATGTCGAGGCTCTGCCTGACTCAGTCGTTGGAGTTCTGTCGCAGGGGTATCGCTAATGTAAATTGGGTTATCTTACTAACACATGTGCATTGTTTAAATTTTAATAGATTATAACCAGGAAGTCACCAGAAAGCAGTAGTATTATCTAAAACAACAATGTGAGTACATCTATTTTTCTACCAAACTGTTTTACCAAAACCTCAATTATTTTAAGTTATGATAACAGTGATTGAGTCTATGTATTCTACAATTACTGTCGGTATGATGGGGTTTTGTATACATTACTTGTTACTAATACTGTGAATAGTAACAAGACCACGAGTCAGGATTGACAGTACCATGGGTGGTAATTGGGTAGATATAAACATTGTAATCGCCCTCAATACTGTAAAATGATAAAAGTTGTTTTGATTAAACCGGGATGCACTCACCAGTATTTCTTGCTGATAAAACTTTTTAAAACGCGTTTCAGGTAACAAAATGTGAAAGCCAAATAGAAGCCAGTTGGAGAGCACTTAAGACTTGGAAAAGTGGCTATAAAAGTTACCTAAACAAGAAAGAAGTTTTATTTCAATAAATTAGGGGTTATCCCTATAAACATATTATAATGGAAACTTGGGTTTTTCCCATGTATTTATTATTTATAAAAGTGTTGTATTTTAACTCTGATAAACTATTTCCTAACTACGGTCCTGATGTTAATTTCCGCTGCCAAATTAATAAACACTTATACCACTAATCTAGATTTCGCGACACCGCTCCCGAGGTAGGGGTCGGGGGTTGCGACAATACAATAGGCGATCAACATTTTCTACCATATAATGCCTCAAAGGGTGCCATCTGAATACTAGTGTGATAACTATTATTGTACGAGAATTCTACTAAAGGTAAATGCGAATCCCAATTACCACCAAAATCTATAATGCACGAACGAAGCATGTCTTCCAGGGTGCGGATCGTGAGCTTAGTCTGACCATCGGTCTGGGGATGGAATGCGGTACTGAGATTAAGAGTAGTACCGAGAGCAGACTGAAAAGTCTCCCAGAGATGTGAGGTAAAACGACCATCGCGGTTAGAGATGATGTCACGAGGCGTCCCGTGTCGACAAATGACTTCGTCGGTATAGATCCGTGCTAATCGTTCTACCTTGAAGTCTTCTCGTGTCGGTAAGAAATGAGCAGCCTTCGTAAGACGATCAACGATAACCCAGATGCTAGCGTGACCTAAGGGAGTGAGAGGGAGTTTCGTAATGATGTCTATGGCTATACTCTCCCATTTCCACATCGGGATTTCGGGTTGTTTGAGTAAGCCAGAGGGTCTTTGATGTTCGACATTAACTTTCGAGCAAGTTAGGCATTTCAAAACGTAGAGGGCGATATCCTTCTTCAATCTTCATGCCCGGCCACCAATACCTGGAACGAAGGTCCTGGTACATTTTGTCTGAACATGGGTGAATGGAGTATCGGGATTTGTGGGCTTCAGTCAGCAATATCTCCCGAAGGTTATTGCGACTAGGAATCCAAATACGGTCGAGGTAGTAGTAGATACCATTCGATTTGCTTACCAACTGGTTTTTGGCACCACACTTCTTCATTTCCTCTTTCAAGGTATTCTCAATGAAACATGTGTGCTGCGCATCACGGATCAGGGCTTCGAGGTCATTTTGGGCTTGGACATCACGAACACTATACACATAGCTTCGTCGGCTGAGAGCGTCGACCACGACATTAGCCTTGCCTGGGTGGTAACGTATCTCGCAATCGTAGTCGTTGAGAAGTTCGACCCATCCGCATTGGCGCATGTTCAGTTCCTTTTGGTTCAAGATGTGTTGTAGGCTCTTATGGTCGGTGAAGACTGTACACTTGGTACCATAGAGGTAGTGTCACCAAATCTTTAACGCAAAAACAGCTGCACCGAGTTCGAGATTGTGGGTAGTGTAGTTCTTCTCATGGACCTTGAGTTGTCGAGACGCATATGCGATAACCTTGTCTCGTTGCATAAGAACCTAACCAAGACCCAGGTTAGAAGCATCGTAATAAACTACGAAATTTTCGTTTCCGTCGGGAAGTGCAAGAACAGGAGCGTTACAAAGCATAAACTTGAGGGTTTGGAAGACTTCCTCCTGTTTGGGACCCCAAACAAATGGTTTGTCCTTCTGAGTTAAAGAGGTAAGCGGGATGGTGATTTTGGAAAAATCAGCGATGAATCGTCGGTAATAACCCGCCAATCCAAGCAATGAACGGATTTTAGATGGAGACTTCGGCGTAATCCAACTCTTAACTACTTCAATCTTCGCGGGATCGACGTGAATTCCTTGATTGTTAACAATGTGACCGAGGAATTGAACTTCCTCGATCCAAAATTCACACTTGGAGAACTTGGCGTAGAGGCGATTCCCTTGAAGAAGCTCGAGAACCAAACGGAGATGTTGTGCATGTTCGGCTCTCGACTTCGAGTAGATAAGGATATCGTCGATGAATACAATAAGGAATCGATCCAAGAAATGTTTACACACATGGTTCATCAAATCCATGAAGACCGCGGGTGCGTTTGTGAGACCAAAATGCATGACCACGAATTCATAATGGCCATAGCAGGTACAAAAAGCGGTTTTCGGGATGTCTTGCTCATGAATTCGCAACTGGTGATAACCAGAGCGTAAGTCGATCTTAGATAAACAGTTAGCGCCTTGCAGTTGGTCAAATAAGTCGTCGATTACGGGGTAGAGGGTAGCGATTCTTGAGAGTAAGCTTGTTAAGTTCCCTATAATCGATGCACATTCGGAACAATCCATCCTTCTTTTTCTCGAAAAGGATGGGTGCACCCCAAGGAGATGTGCTAGGGCGTATGAAGCGCTTATCAAGTAACTCCTGGAGTTGGCTAGAAAGTTCACGCATTTCAGATGGTGCGAGGCGATAGGAGCTTTAGCGACAGGGTTAGCATCGGGGATAAGGTCGATATGAAAGTTGATATCACGGGTAGGGGGTAGACCAGGTAAATCTTCGGGAAAGACATTAGGAAAATCACGAACCACAAGTACCTTTTCCATCGGCTTCTATTCCTCCTCCGCTACTACAATGTGGGCTAAGAAAGCCAAGTATTCCTTACGGAGATACTTGCTTGCTTGAATGCACGACATCAGTTTCAGTTCTTTCGAGGTTACTTCGCCATAGACACACAATTGGTCACCGTTTAAAAGAGAGAAACAGATCATCTTTTAGAAACAAACGACTTCGGCACGATTTTCATGAAGAAAGTCCATGCCTACTATGACATCGAAACTACCAAGTTGCATAGGAATAAGATTGATCGGGAAAACGTGATGGTTGAGTTCGAGAGTACAATCACGGAGAACGGTACTGACGGTGACGGTTCTTCCGGTGGCAACTTCTACGTCGAAGGTCGTTGGGAGATTAGCACGTTTACGCTTTAAAAGTTTTTCGAATTCAAACGACACAAAACAGTTATCGGCTCCAGTATCAAATAAGCAAGAAGCATAAATACCGTTAACAAGGAACGTACCATTGACAACATTGTTGTTAGTCTGAGCCTGGTGGACATTGATATTGAAGGTTCTTCCATAGGCTGCTTGTGGTGGCTGCTGCTGAGGCTGTTGTTGCTGTTGTTGTGCCTGCTACTCCTGGGGTTCTTGTTTCACAACTCGGTGTGGGCAGACATTAGCAAAGTGATTAGGGTCACCGTAAGTGTAGCAGGTTAGAGCATTAGCTACTGGCGCTGGAACTGCTGGGTTACCCTGAAGAGCAAGGGGTTGAGCTGGTGGTGCAGGAAGAGCTTGAGTAGGTTGCTGGCGGGGGCCTGAGCGGCAGTGAGCAGTAAAGTGCCCATAGATGTTGTAGTTTGCACAGAAGCGACAGTTGACCCCTGTCGGATGATGATAGGTGCAAGTTAGGCATAGAGCGTGAGTACCAGTAAACGCACGCTTAGCAGGCGGTGTGTTGGTAACAGCAACATGACAGTTCTGGTTGTTGGGCGGTGCGGGGACTGCGTTGAGCGGTGTGGCAACTACCGCGTTGTTCTTGATGTTGTTGTTCTTTTGCTTATGACTCTGACGTGAAGACCTTGAACCTTGAGATGCTGCATTGTCAGTGTTGGGAGTAGCGGTAGCTTGACTGAGACTCTTGGTTGAGGTTTTGAAAGCTCCAGCCAAGACTTGTTTGTCGTTAATGTCAGCTGCGACTCCTGCGAGTTGGTAGGTTTCCTCAATAGTAGCAGCTCTAGCTGCTTGGACAAAATCAGATACACAGTCGCGAAGAGCGCGAATGTACTTCTTGATGGTCTTATCAGGTGTGTCCACCTGACTGGGATAGATAATGCTTAGCTGTTTGAAATGAGCGGTGAGACCAACGTTGTCACCTCCTTCCTGCTTGATGTGCCAAAATTCATTTTCCAGCTTCTGGATTTTGTGAGGAGGACATAACTCCTTCATCATGAGCTCCCTGAGCTCCTCCCATTAGAGGCCATAAGCTGCATCGTTACCGCGCCTGTTACGCTCAGGGGCCCACCAATCCAGTGCCATGGACTGGAAGACTCCAGTAGCATTCACAATGCGGAGATTTTTCAGACATCTGCTTTGACGAAAAGTGACCTCGATCAAGTCAAACCACTGAAACATTGCACTGGGTCCATCTTCACCAGTAAAGTGTGCAGGACCGCAGGTTTTGAATTATTTGAAATTGAAGGGAGCTTTAGGTGTGTTGCTCTTTGATTCAATAGAAGATTTGCTGCTAACCTCATTGATTTCACTGACAATCTGAGGTATGACCTTGGCCATTTCCTTAGCCCCAAGAGAAGTGATTCGTTTGTCAGCCTTGTTCCTCTGAACATTGCGGCGAGTGTGAGAACCGAGAGAAGACATTGTCAAGTGCAGGTTCTACAGTAGACATTATTCCGAAGAATTATACAAGGTTCAATTATATCGGGTCTTCATTTGAAAAGTTTAGCGTTTCCAATCCATTTGTTATTATTATTATCTTCCATAAAGCTCAGGAACACGTAGGCACACACTCACATAGTCACTTAGGCACATAATCCACGTAAGCACATATACACACATGCACATAAGCACGTAGGAGCACATAATCCACGTAATCACATATTTTGCACGTATTCACCTACATATTTTGCATGTATTCACCTATATTTCAAGGCCGCGTAGCGCGTTCGAGAGTTGTGAGCGGTAGCGAGTAGTTTAGCAAGAAGTATAGCGTACGAGAGTTATTAGTTTATCTGTGATTAATTAGCGTTTAGATTACAAGAGCTGTGCGAGCTGTGCACGTTTCTGTAAAGTGGGGTGCGGAAAAGCGTAAATCTCCAAAATCGAAACGCTTAAACACATAAAATTGATGACGCGCAAAATCGGCGATTGCAGAATAGAAATAAATGGAGTGTCCTAGGTGTTAGACATCGACTATCCAAAGTGATTCAACTATCCTCAACCAGTTCCAGTACACACTTTGGCCTAATAGACTGCGCTCTCACCGAAATACGGCGAATGACACTCATCCTTCCAGTTACTACGTGACTCGAGTCTTTGGAACAGTCGAGACCTTGGTGAGAGTTTGTAAAATCGAAGCAGGGAGTGGAACAAGTCATTAAGATATGGATTTCGCCCCTAACTTAACAACCTTGCTCCCAATTGTGGTTAAACAACCACGAGATAAAGATGGAGATTCTTGTCGAGGTGTGGATGTCACTCCTAACTCAATGGAGAGCCTCGTGCTGAGAGTAAAGATACGCGTAGAGTGAGTGATCTTATCAAGAGTTCTTGGTTTTCACTCCTAATCTCGACCCAATCACTCGGTGGTGTTATGCGAGCGTTTTCAAAATGTGTGTATTGTGTCAGCCTTTGGAAAGGAAAAAGAATGTTGAAACCTTAGGAAAGGTTCCTTCGTACGAAGCTGTATATGTGGGTTCGTACGAAGGTGTTTATTGTAGGTTTGAACGAGGATGAAATCAGCAGGTGGGTTCGTACGATGCCCCTACTGGGTTCGTAGGAAGCTGTTATGTTGGTACTTAGACTATAGACTAGGTCAATTCTAAATAACTCGACCTAATTCGCTATAGTTATGGCTCTGATACCAATCTGTCACACCCCAACCAATGGTGGAATCATCGGGGCGCGACACTAGGCGAACTAGATTGCTCAAGAGAATCCATAACAACTATCCATTACCAATATTTTTAAAGGTTCATTGTCCCATACCAACGAACAAATATTCAATAAACAGTTATTACAGATAGCGAGTTCTCAAAAACAAAGCAAGTCCGACAACCTAGATTTTTATTGCGGGTTTCTAGACTTCCTAAATCCATTGCAGCAACCAGACCATCAATCTGTAACATACATTAAAATAAAAGTCAATACATAAAGTAAAGGTGAGGCACACAAGTTTGCATAGATATAGTATAAAAAGCGTTTACGCATAACCAGCATGTAACACGTAACGGGCGATGCATGTAAACTACCAACAATGATACAATCTAACCACGCGACTGTGAGTAGAGTATGCGTGACACATGTTCACCACTGCGAACACGTGAAGCAAAGTAAAGTGATCCCTAGCAACCCCTGTCACACAGGTGCTGAGTCCAAACTATAGTAATATCGTTGCTAGAGGCGGTCTAGTGTAACACTGTGTAAGCATAGTAACAAGCATTCAATAAATCACGTATAGCATGCGGGAGAGGTTAGCGTTTATAAAGTGTTTACGTTGTGTGTTGTGTTTTGATAGAGAACGTATGTAACACCCAAAAGTGCGTTAAACGAAAATGGGTTCGAGTATACTCACAGAGCGTGTACTAATCAAGAAACACGATCCTTAATGGATTGAAGGGAGCGTCGGGTAAGCTTGTGTATGGGAACAGAAGCATAAGTCCTCTAAAATGCTGAAACGGTCAGAACTCAAAGTGTTAGTGGGAGAACAGAAGCTTCGTACGAAGATGTTTCCTTCATACGAAGGGGCCCTTCGTACGGAGGCGGGTCTTCGCACTCGTGCTGCTTCCGTTGTCCAAAATCGAGTCTCTTCGTGTCGTCTTCGGAAAATTGAGTGTTCATCCCTTCAACCCTAAGCTATTGATTGAGGTTAGAGTCGAATAGGTCTTTGATTGTGTCATGTATGGAAATTGGGCTGTGTTGTGTAAAACCAGAGCCTTCGTACGAAGGCAGTGCCTTCAGTTCACAAACGTGGCTGTTTTTGGCATTCGGTTTTGTGTTTTCTACTGAATCGGATGTGTTTCCGAGTCCAACTCAAGCTGGTTACGGCATTACCTCGTTCCACTATCCAGTGAATGAAATACATGTCGTTTTTGGGTCCGGTTCGGTGTAAAAATCGAGCTTAAAGGGTTTTAAAGAGTTTTCACCCAAATCCAACACTTGGTGAGAACTAACAAGTGAGAAATAAGAGGAGGGGCTGAAGTATTTATAGGGAAAATGGGTTCACGTAAGGTGCCTTTGTTCGAACAGGCTGCCTTCGTACGAAGGCAGTGACTTCGTACGAAGCTGCCTAGCTTCGAACAAGGGTGCTGTTTTGTGCAACCTTTTCCTCGTTTCACACATAGGATGCCCGTTTAATGCGTTTTGTTGCATTAGCTAGTAGTAGTACATTAAGTATTTTAGCGTAGCATTGAGTTTCGAGTTGCGTTGCGTTTAGAGTGATAAATCCAGTTGTGCGAGTAGCGTTGAGTTGCGTTGTGATAGCGTTTGCGAGTAACCAATCCACATAATAAGCACACACAAATAAGACGTATAAGAACACACACATAACATTACTACTACTGATAACAGCGTTTGTGATTGTGAAGCATGTTAGTCGTGATAAGCGTATGCGGGGGCGTATGATAACCAAACAAACAAACACGGAAATTTAAATAACATAATTCTCTGTAATTCGTGTTGCGTTAGCGTTGCGAATATAAACCATTTAAACGTGTAGCGGTGCAGTGTGATGAAAATGTATTTAGTATAACATAACCCTTTATTTATATCGAATCTCGGAGTACAAGACGGTTACATGTCGAAGCAAAAGCAAACGGGTAACGATCCAAAAAGTCGTGTTGTTACACCATACACACTTGGGATGAACTTGACCAAAAATTTCTCTACAAATATTTCCCTCCCACTAAAACTGCAAAACTTATGACCGAGATTAACACCTACTCTCAAGTAGACGGGGAATCCTTGTACGAGACATGGGAAAGGTTCAAGGAGCTATTAAGGAAGTGCCCACATCACGGTCTTGAACGTTGGCAACAAGTGTCCACCTTCTACAATGGACTCTTGCCGTACACAAGGCAAATCCTTGATTCCGGCTCCGGGGGACTCCTTGGGAATCGGCGACCTGAGGAGATTTATAATCAAATTGAAGAATTTGCCCAAAACAGTTTTCAATCGCACACTCCTAGGGGCTCAAAATCTATAGCCCCGGGCGCCCACAAAGTGGATGAGTCCACTTCTTTGCAAGCCCAAATCTGTAACACCCCTAAAAATATTAAATTATATATGCGTGTATACATGTATAATTATTACTATCGAAAATAAAATAATGAAATTAAAACTAGGAATGACTAACCTATTTAAAATTTTGTTATAAAAAGATATGAATTTAAGGGATTGAAAATAATTTTATACACTTTGAAACTAAAGGGGTTAAAGTTGGCCATGTTGATACAAGTTTTTTAAAACACTGGATAACCTCAAAAATCACACATCTTGTGTGAGCTGGGATCGACCAAACATCATATACAAGAACTCATCTTCTGAAAACCCTAAATTCATCAAATTATCATCACGAATCAAAGAAGAAAATCAAATTGGAATCAATTTCAATTGAAATTAGTGATCCTTATACTTAGGAAGGTCACAAGGTATGTTTAAATTTATCTTTGATGATGTTTGATTCTATATGAATTTTCATAAATTCGATTCTTGAATGATAGTTTGATGTTATGATTAAATAAGGATGATTACAAGTCTTAGACAAGAATTTGAGAGATTTATGTTATAATCTATTGATTTCAATGTTATCCTATGGGGGATTTTATGGGTTTTGTGAATAGAATGAAGAACACTTGAATTTGAAGGATGAGTTAGTGTTATTTGATAGTTAGGATGTAAGTTAAGGTGTGGTTATAGTGTTCTTTACATATGAATTGAAATATTATGCTTTAACATGGTTAAAGACATAAATCATGAACATGATAGTGTTAGGATATAAATTCCGCACACAAGATGTTCGATAAAATGTCTAGATGAACTTAAATTAGGTGATAAACATGAAAGAGTTACTTAATTTAATTAACTAGATGTATTGTATAATGAATATGGAAATATGAATGCTAAGCAATGTGTTCGAATTGGATTTCTAGGCAATTTGGGTGGATCATCTAGTAACCAAGGAGGAGCGGATAATCGGTTGAAAGGAAAGCTTTAAAAGGTACGCAGCTATACGCTTCGTAATATTTCACTAGTAAATTATGTTTAGTTATTTGAATGAAAATTTAATCGTTATGAAGTTTGGTTATTACTAAGATGGAGTATTTTCGTAGGTATTAACCGAATGAAATAAATAGAGATTAGCGATAGTATAAAAGTAAAAGTAGAGGATACCACTATAATGTTCAAACATGTCAAAATGACTTGAATTATACATGTTTGGTTGTATAAAGCAATGGATTTTGCTAACACACCAAACGGGTCAATATAACCAAAGAAATAAAACTTTGGTGATCTAAGGCGATAGATGTCGTTGAACAAGCTAAATGGGTCAAATCGGTGTTCTTATGCAACTATGAAGTTTGCATAATTAAAAACTTCGATATGATACCGGATTATGAAATGATATTCATTATAAGTGTTGGCTGAGAGGTGGAAACGCTGAGTATAATTCAAAACTCAGATATGAGTAGGACTAAAAGATGTGAAAATCTTTAGATTGAATGCTAGTTATGTTAGGTTAACTATCTATAGTTAAATGAGTCAAATAGCTGAAGTACACTTTGATAACGACACATAAACTTTACATATAAGGTGCCGTAATTATTGGTATGTTGGCGTATATCACTTTTATAGAAGTTTTGAGGTCATAAATAAATTTTATGGTTCATAGTTCTAAACGAGTCGAATAAAGGGTGAATAATTATAATTCCGATATCCTAAAGTTAAGAAACTTGTAAATCATGATATTGGATTTAGATTCTATCTTATAGAGGATTTAATTACAGTCACGTAGAAAGAAACGGGACCTAATTCGGATCAATAACGGACAAGTTTTGTCCATTTTTGTAAATATTAGCATAGGTGGGAATATGCAGGTTTTTAACACAAACTCGCTGGAAAAACATGAGTGTCGCGCTACGCGACAGGAACCATCCAGACCGTCACGTCACACAAGGGTTCTCACGGCCCGCGACGGCTTCGACCGTCCCGGTCGCGCCCCGCGAGGACGTAAAAATTCTGTAGTTTTGTTGCTGTTCATTGTTTGAACCTTATAAACTTGTTTTTATTTCTCATATTAACAAGTTTGAGTGTTTTGTCTCCAGATAACTCATATCAACCTTCGGATGATGATCAAGCTTACGGGAGAATCGAACACACAACTAAGAAAACTTTCGGTAAATAAATCGTTTCTTTCGGGTCTCTAAACGTACGTGTAATAAGTATAACCATCTTTGGGATGTTTAAACTTATGTAAATATTGTCTGAATGTTTTGCAAGCTAAGTATGTTTAGTTATGACAATATGGTTTGAAACTTTAGTAAACGCCTTTTCAGGGTTTTGAACTTTATATAAATGTCATTAATTCGATGTTTTTATAATAAATGCATTATATATTATATGAAATATAAAGGGAATATAAGGGTCTTACAAGTTGGTAATTAGAGCCTTGTTAAGACGAAGTGTGTTCGGTTCAAAGCTTGATCGAGATATCCATTAAGAGTTACTTATAAAAGAGTCTAGATGTATAGATTTAATTGATGTAAAATATTTGAAAAGTGTATGGGATGAGTGTATAAATACGCTCGAACCCGGGAAATACACTAAGTAAGAAAGGTAAGGCAAGTTATATACTTGACCAAACCGAAAAAGAATACACATTACTTGCGATTAAGTATGTATGACATAAATTTCCATGTAATGAGATGGAAATGAATTAAATAGTTATTGATTAACTATTATGAACATTTCAGTTAAAGAAATGTCCGGTGCAACCGGAGGTGATTCAGCATCTCATTTAACTGAAGAGATAAAAGCTACAATTTCCGAGGAAGTCGAAAAAGCTTTAGAAGCTAGTCTACAGCAGTTTATCGATAGACTACAAACCACACTCTTATCGATAATGGATGATAAGATGAACGAAATGAAAGAAAGAGATACGGGTAAATCGAAAGCATGTCCGTATAACAAATTTATGGCATGCAAACCCCGGATCTATAATGGTGAAATCGAT
Organism: Helianthus tuberosus; assembly: GCA_030545235.1. NCBI lineage: Eukaryota > Viridiplantae > Streptophyta > Magnoliopsida > Asterales > Asteraceae > Helianthus > Helianthus tuberosus. The sequence continues at coordinate 88,073,652 of CM060365.1, forward strand.
CCGATTATTTGTCAATGATGAATTAGCGACATAGAAGGGGTATTCGAAAGAACCCACTGTGATGAGACCAATTTCGTGGCATACGGGACCGGTCAACTAAGTTGCCAAGCTAAGGATTGGTGGGATAACATGAAAAGGGAACAGGGAATTGAGGCCACGAGAACTATGTTGTGGGAGGAATTCAAGGCACCATTCCTTAGACACCATAGCCTGAAAGCTGTGATCAACAAGATCAAAGAAGAATTTATTCAGCTGAGGCATAAGGGTGAGTCGATCGAAAAGATCACGGGAGTATTTCTCGACAAGCTCAGGTTTTGTGATGAGTTGGTTCAAACTGAAGAACAGAAGATTTACTATTACTACAATATGTTAAGTGATGAGTATCGGGAGTTTATAACTCCTTCGAAATACGGGAATCTTACAGAAATAGTAAATGTCGGGCGCGAAAGAGAGATTGAGCCGAAGAAACAGATCGAAAGGGGTGAAAGGAGGATGTTTGATGTAAACCCAAGCCCTGCAAAGAAACCAAAGCCGAATGAAACTCCTAAGAAAAGAGTTGCAAAAGGGGGAATACCTCAATGAAAATATGTGGAAAGACTCACAAGGGCGAATGTTATTTTAAAAACAAACCATGTCCAACATGCGGAAAAGTGGGACATGTGGTTTCAAATTTGACGGGAAAGGTGTCAGTGTGTTATAAATGTTATAAACCAGGACATAAGAAGTCTGAATGTCTGGATCTAGTTGGAACCAAAGACACAGCTGACACAAAGTCTGAGGCCCAGAAAGCGAGGGCAAGGTCTTTCCACATGACAGCCGCAGAGGCTAAAGCGGACCCTGATGTCATTTCAGGTATATTTCTTGTAAATTCAATTCCAGCATGAATTTTATTTGATACGGGTGCAAATAGATCTTTTGTGTCACATCGATTTATTCAACACCCTATATTCACATTAACAAAACTACCTATGCCTCTAGAAGTAGAAATAGGTAATAATAAAAGTTTTACTGTTTGTGATATGTGCTGGAACTACAAATTGAGCATTAATGATGAAGAATACTTCGTCGATCTAATTCCCATGTCAATGGGAGAATTTAATCGGGATGGATTGGCTAGCTCGATATCACGCGAAAGTAATATGTAACCGTAAGGAGATACAATTAATGTCTCCAAGTGGAAAACATGCTACTATCTATGGGGAGAAAAGTTGCAGCCCTATAATATGTTCGTTCATTGACGCTTATAAGCTTGTCCAACATGGATGTAAGGCATATTTGGCTTATATACATGATTCAACTAAAGATTCTCTGGGAATTAAAGACATACCAATCGTACGGGAGTTTGAAGATGCTTTCCCGGGAGATCTATCGGGGATACCACCTGAACGCGAGGTGGAGTTTGGTATTGAATTAATTCCGGGCGCGAAACTAGTAGCCAAGGCTCCATATCAATTAGCGTCATCAGAACTACAAGAATTGTTGTCGCAATTACAAGATCTTCTCGACAAGGGATTTATACGGCCAAGCGTGTCTCCGTGGGGAGCACTGGTATTATTCGTAAAGAAGAAAGATGGAAGCATGTGAATATGTATTGATTACCGGGAGTTAAATAAACTCACAGTAAAGAATCAATACCCGCTTCCTAGGATCGACGACTTGTTCGATCAGCTGCAAGGCGTGAGTTGGTTTTCAAAGATCGACTTAAGGTCGGGTTATCACCAGTTGAAGGTAAAAGAAGACGACATACCAAAAACGGAGTTCAGAACACGTTATGGACATTACAAATTCTTAGTAATGTCTTTCGGATTAACAAATGCACATGTGGCTTTCATGGATCTCATGAACCGCGTCTGTAAACCGATGCTAGACAAGTCGGTGGTAGTATTCATCGACGATATTCCCGTGTATTCGAAGAATGAAACGGATTACGAGTGTCATCTACGCGAAGTACTTGAAACGCTTAGGCGTGAAATACTTTACGCGAAGTTTTCAAAATGTGCCTTTTGGTAACGTGAAGTTCAGTTTCTAGGACATGTTATCAGTACCGATGGAGTGTCGGTGGATCCATCCAAAATAGAAGCTGTGTCTAAATGGAAGCCTCCGAAGAATCCATCAGAGATAAGGAGTTTCCTAGGTCTTGCGGGTTATTACCAGAGATTTATACAAGATTTCTCTAAAATCGCAACGCCATTAACCAAGTTGACCCGTAAAGATGAGAAATTTGTATGGGGAAGCGCACAAGAAGATGCCTTTCGAATACATAAAGAAAAGTTGACCAGCGCCCCGGTATTAACGTTGCCAGATGGGACTGAAGATATGGTCATTTATTCTGACGCATCCCAGCTTGGTCTTGGGTGTGTACTTATGCAACGAGGAAAAGTGATCGCGTATGCTTCAAGACAATTAAAGATCCATGAAAAGAAATATCCGACACATGATCTTGAATTGGCGGCAGTGGTTTTTGCCTCAAAAATATGGTGGCATTAGTTGTATGGTGTGAAATGTACAATTTTCTCTGACCATAAAAGTCTCAAGTACTTCTTTGATCAAAAGGAGTTGAATATGAGACAAATACGTTGGTTAGAGATGGTGAAAGATTATGATTGTGAAATTCATTATCATCCCGGAAGAGCCAACATAATTGCAGATGCACTAAGCAGAAAAGAATAATATTCACCCATTTGGGTGCAGTCGATGCAGTTAGTAGTGACCTCGGGTTTACTTGAATGAATCAAAGAGGCACAAATTGAAGTTGTAAAAGAGGAGAATCTGAAAAAGGAAAGAATTATGGGCCAGCTCAAAGACTTGAAGGATAGTAATAGTGGATTGAAAACCCGTTTCGATCGAATATGGGTTCCAAACACGTGTAATGTTAAAACTCTTCTTCTTGATGAAGCTCACAAGTCTCGCTATTCTATTCATTCGGGAGCTACCAAAATGTACCAAGATTTGAAACAAAAATATTGGTGGCTCGGAATGAAACGAGAGATAATTAAGTATGTTGAAAGATGCTTAACTTGTTTACAAGTAAAAGCAGAACACCAGAAGCCTTACGGTAAACTTCAACCGTTAGACATTCAGGTGTGGAAATGGGAGCACATCACTATGGATCTATTAACTAAACTACCAAGAACAACATGTGGATTTGATGCCATATGGGTAGTAGTTGATAGATTAACCAAGAGTGCTCATTTTATTCCGATTCGCGAAATTATATCCCGCCATGGAGTGTCGGTGTCTATCGTATCGGGTTTTGGCGTGATTTTCAAGAGCAGATGGGTACTAAGTTGTTCATTAGTACCGCATATCATCCATAGACCGATGGGCAAAGCGAAAGAACTATACAAATGCTCGAAGACATGCTACGAGCATGTATTATTGATTTTGGTGGTAGCTGGGATGTTTATCTACTACTAGTTGAATTTTCATGTAACAACAGCTATCATTCCAGTATTGGAATGGCTCCATACGAAATGCTTGTTGGCAGAAAATGCCGAACCCCGATGTGTTGGGATGAAGTGGGTCCGCGAGAATTAGCCCACAAAGTTGCAGTCAGGATCACTAATGAAAAGAGTGAAGTGATCCGAGCTCATTTAAAAGCTGCCCAAGATCGACAAAAGTCTTACGCAGATAAAAGACGAAGACCAATCGAGTTTCATGTTGGTGATATGGTTATGCTCAAAGTATCTCCGTGGAAAGAGGTCATTCGATCCCGAAAAGGGGAAAATTGAGTCCAAGATTTATTGGACCATTCAAAATCGTGGAACGTATGGGTAAGGCAGCTTACCGACTCGAATTGCTAGAAGAATTAAGCAGTATACACAGTATTTTCCATGTTTAACATCTGCGAAAGTGCTTAGCTGATAAAACAACTTATATAAGCTACAACGACATTGAAGTTGACGATAAACTGAACTATGTCGTAAATCCTATCGCAATTCTTGATCGAAAGGTTAAAAGTTTAAGAAATAAAGAAATCAATCAAGTAAAAGTAAAGTGGGAACATCAGAAGGGATCAGACACCACCTGGGAGTCCGAAGAAGAGATGCGCCGTTTATACCCTTCCTTATTTGGTACGTATTATGATTTCGGGGACGAAATCCTCTTTAAGGGAGGTAGACTTGTAACACCCCTAAAAATATTAAATTATATATGCTTGTATACATGTATAATTATTACTATCGAAAATAAAATAATGAAATTAAAACTAGGAATGACTAACCTAGTTAAAATTTTGTTATAAAAAGATATGAATTTAAGGGATTGAAAATAATTTTATACACTTTGAAACTAAAGGGGTTAAAGTTGGCCATGTTGAAACAAGTGCTTCAAAACACTGGATAACCTCAAAACTCACACCTCTTGTGTGAGCTGGGATCGACCAAACATCCTGTACAAGAACTCATCTTCTAAAAACCCTAAATTCATCAAATTATCATCACAAATCAAAGAAGGAAATCAAATTGGAATCAATTTCAATTGAAATTAGTGATCCTTATACTTAGGAAGGTCACAAGGTATGTTTAAATTTATCTTTGATGATGTTTGATTCTATATGAATTTTCATAAATTCGATTCTTGAATGATAGTTTGATGTTATGATTAAATAAGGATAATTACAAGTCTAAGAACAAGTCTTAAACAAGAATTTGATAGATTTATGTTATAATCTATTGATTTCAATCTTATCCTATGGGGGATTTTATGGGTTTTGTGAATAGAATGAAGAACACTTGAATTTGAAGGATGAGTTAGTGTTATTTGATAGTTAGGATGTAAGTTAAGGTGTGGTTATAGTGTTCTTGACATATGAATTGAAATGTTATGATTTAACATGCTTAAAGACATAAATCATGAGCATGATACTGTTAGGATATAAATTCCGCACACAAGATGTTCGATAAAATGTCTAGATGAACTTAAATTAAGTAATAAACATGAAAGAGTTACTTAATTTAATTAATTAGATGTATTGTATGATGAATATGGAAATATGAATGCTAAGCGATGTGTCCGAATTGGATTTTTAGGCAATTTGGGTGGATCATCTAGTAACCAAGGAGGAGCGGATAATCGGTTGAAAGGAAAGCTTTAAAAGGTACGCAGCTATACGCTTCGTAATATTTCGCTAGTAAATTATGTTTAGTTATTTGAATGAAAATTTAATCGTTATGAAGTTTGGTTATTACTAAGACGGAGGATTTCCGTAGGTATTAACCGAATGAAATAAATAGAGATTAGCGATAGTATAAAAGTAAAAGTGGTGAATACCACTATAATGTTCAAACAGATCAAAATGACTTGAATTAAACATGTTTGGTTGTATAAAGCGATGGATTTCGCTAACACACCAAACGGGTCAATATAACCAAAGAAATAAAACTTTGGTGATCTAAGGCGATAGATGTCGCTGAACAAGCTAAACGGGTCAAATCGGTGTTCTTATGAAACTATGAAGTTTGCATAATTAAAAACTTCGATATGATACCAGATTATAAAAACTTCATTATAAGTGTTGGCCGAGAAGTGGAAGCGCTGAATATAATTCAAAACTCAGAAATGAGTAGGACTAAAACTTGTGAAAATATTTAGATTGAATGCTAGTTATGTTAGTTTAACTATCTATAGTTAAATGAGTCAAATAGGTGAAGTACACTTTGATAACGGCACATAAACTTTAAATATAAGGTGCCGTAATTATTGGTATGTTGGCGTATATCACTTTCATAGAAGTTTTGAGGCCATAAATAAATTTTATGGTTCATAGTTCTAAACGGGTCGAATAAAGGGTGAATAATTATAATTCTGATAGCCTAAAGTTAAGAAACTTGTAAATCATGATATTGGATTTAGATTCTATGTTATAGAGGATCGAATTAAGGTCACGTAGAAAGAAACGGGACCTAATTTGGATCAATAACGGATATGTTATGTTCATTTTTGTGAATATTAGCATAGCTGGGAATATGCAGGTTTTTAACACAAACTCGCTAGAAAAACATGAGTGTCGCGCTACGCGACATGAACCATCCACACCGTCGCGTCACGCAAGGGTTCTCACGGCCCGGGACGGCTTCGACCGTCCCGGTCGCGCCCCGCGAGGATGTAAAAATTTTGCATTTTTGTTGATGTTCATTGTTTGAACCTTATAAACTTATATAAACTTGTTTTTTAATTCTCATATTTACAAGTTTGAGTGTTTTGTCTCTAGATAACTGATGTGTGCAAAATGCAACATATAAATTACATCAATTGTGGCATAAAACTAATCCTTTTTTAGTATTAATGTTGGAAAAAGTGTGTTTTTGTCTTCCTTTTGTATTTTCAGGATTAAATGAGCTCAAATTAACAAAAGAAGCAAAAAGGCAACTAAATCCAACATAAATACAAGAAAAGGAATAAACGTGGCATGTCCGACCTCCCCGAAAGCATCTTCCCAAGCAAAACAAGAAAACAGGAGGCTGAACACGCCCCGTGCTCAATGAGCACGGGGGCGTGCCCAAGTGTCAGCATAAAAGACAACGGTGGTGTTTGTTTTTTTTCAAAAAGAGCTTCCTGCCTCTTCTGTCTGCACCGTGCAGACGCGGGAAGAGGTGGAGCCTCAAAAGAGTGTTTTTTTTTTTTTTGAGAAGTGCTTCCTGCCTCTCCCCAGCCTCTTCATGAGGAAGTGATAAAACAAAGCTTCTCCAAGAAGAGCTTTACCTCTTCTTGGCACCACCTCCACCTCCACCCCTGCTCCGCCACCCACCACCACCCCTGCTCCGCCACCACCACCTCTGCTCCGCCACCACCACCTCTGCTCCGCCACCGCCACCCCTGCTCCGCCACCGCCACCCCTGCTCCGCCACCCCTGCTCCGCCACCACCACCTCTGCTCCTGCTCCGCCACCACCAAAACACCCCAAATCGATCAAAGTTCAGCGACAAAACACCCCACCTCTGCTCCTGCTCCGCCACCACCAAAACACCCCAAATCGACCTCATCGAAACCCCAAACGAAACCCTAAATCGAAGTGAAATGAAACCCTAATCGATGGCAAACGAAACCCCAAACGAAACCCTGAATCGACCTCATGTTCAGCGACGGTGGAGGTGTGATGATGACGGTGGAGGTGTGATGATGGCGGTGGAGGTGTGAAGGCGGAGGTGGTGACGGTGGTTGTGATGATGGCGATGGTGAAGTGGTGGCGGTGGTGAAGTGGTGGCGGTGGTGAAGTGGTAGAGAGAGAGTAGAGAGAGCAGATTGTGGTGTGTGTTTTAACCTAGAAGAAGGAAGAAGAGGTTTTATATAAAAAAAAACAAACCCTCTTCTCCTTGCAGACTGAAGACATTTGGTCCACCTCTTCTCCTGCAGATGCCTGCAGATGTGGCCTGCAGCAGAAGAGGTTTTCAAGAAGAAAAAACAAACACCACCAAAGTTGTAGAAGCTTCCATCACCCACCACGGGGCCGTGCTCAGTGGACACGGGGTCGTGGTCAACTATAAGATTCACAGAATCCAGACAAATCTTGATAGTACAGATATGCTTCTGCACACGAGGTTGTGCCCAGTGGACACGGGGCCGTGGTCAACTAATAAAGACAAGAGCAATTAATGAAGACAGAGAAGGATGTGGACACGGGGCCGTGCCCACTGGACACGGAGCCGTGCCCGAGCTTCTGTTCAGCCTATAAATAGGAGTGCTTGGCTCAAGCTCAAACCATCCCTTGGCACACCACCTCTCTCACACTTCACCCACCACCACCATAACACCATCATCCACCACCATCATCCATTGTCCATCATAGAATGTGTGAGTCGTCTCTGGATCCAAGATTGATCGTAAGAGTTCTTGACAATCAAGGCCATGTTTGCCTAAGTCTCTTACATCACTTGGTGAAGACAAAGTGTCTAGTGTAATACTTTTTATTTTTAATCTTTTCGCACTTTTTAATTGGTTATGTATTAATGACTTTAATAACTAGTTTCTTATGTTGAAGGTGATTCTTCCTTATCGTTTGTCTGTGGTGTCTTGGCATTATTTTACTGTCTATATAAAATAAAAGATTTTCACCATTCATATCTCCACGGTCTATATGGAGGTATGTTGGCTACCTGGTCGGGGGTTAAGGGAACGATTTGGTAAGAGTCTTGCCATTGTTCAGTGTATAGATCCTGCAAAGGACCTGGGTCAAATTTAGTAGGACCTCCTTCAATACTTAACGGTATTGGATGGCGGGGGTCCAAACTCTTTGATCCCCTCATAAGTTAAACTACTATTAATACTTTAACCCGACTACTTAGGACTGTATCCCTGCTGACTCAGACTACTTAGCCAAGGGTAACGTCACCTTCAAAAGAGGGGCCTACCACATTATGCATTAATAACTTAATTAATTATCTTTCAATAATCCGACCCTTTAGGATTGTATCCTTGCTGACTCAAACTACTGGGTTGAGGGTAACATCACCTTCAAAAGAGGGGCCTACTACAATAACTAAGATAATCTCTTAAATAGTGCAAAAGTGCGGAAATAATCAAAGGTTACACTAAACACGAGTCGGAGCCAAGTGATTCATCTTGTCTATCTGTTTTTTCTTTTATTTTTATTTTTCAGCATTTTAGTTAGTTTTTATTTTCTTAGTTTAAAACATTTTTCTAAACTTTTGATTTGATTAGACGTTGAGGATAAACCGGTACTAAAAGCTCTTGTGTCCTTGGACGACCTCGGTATCTTGCCAACACTATACTACGCTCACGATGGGTGCACTTGCCCATATGTGTGTTTAGTGTTAGTAAATATCGTGTTTTATAAATTTAAAACTTGGCTAAAGAAAGTGTAAAAGGGCATAAAATATACTTAAACTTATATACACACTTCACACGCATCAAGTTTTTGGCGCCGCTGCTGGGGACACAAGGATTTTAAGAAAGCTTAAAACCGACGGCCTAATTAGTTTTTCAAAACCTTTTTAAAACGCGCACACATTTTTCTGCATTTTAGTTTAGTTTTGCATTTACAGTAACCTGAACACGGGCCGTGCTCACTGAACACTGGGCCGTGCTGCACATTTTCATAAAACACCCAGTAACAGTAGCTTGAACACGGGTCATGCTCACTGAGCACGCCTCGTGCTCAACGAAATCAGTAACTTTAATTAAAACGCCCAGATACAGATTCTGTACACAGGGCAGTGTCCACTGAATACGGGGCCGTGTCCAGCCTCTGTTTCCGTTTTTAATTTTGTTTTCTGATCTCAAGACTTGGTTGTGGTCTGCTGAGTGATTCTTATGGATCAATACTCAGGAGGTTACAACTACACCTATGAGGAGGATGATTATAGGAGTAACTATTGCACTAATTGTAGTAACCCGCACTCGGTTCAATATTGTCACTCATATCAACCATCCAATTCATACACCTACTATGAGGAGCCCAGGTACGAGCCATCAACTTCATACACATCCTATGAAGACCAAAGGTATGAACCTCCCCCCTCATACTCATATTTTGATGAACCACGGTATGAGCCTTCATACTCATACTTTGAGGAACCAAGATATGAGCCACCACCTTCGTATGCTTATTATGAGGAACTATGGCGTGAACAACCCACCTCATACGAGTATTATGAAGAACAAAATTATGACCCTTATCCATCATATGCTTACAATGAAGAACAATGGTGTGAACCATCTACTTCATATGGGTATTATGAGGAACAAAGGATCGAACAACCGGATTCAAGCTTTGAAAATCCCGATCCTTTTTCTATAACCGAAGTGACCGATAGGATATTAGAACACCTTAGAGTTATCGATCGATATATAAAAGAATCTCGCGCAAGGGAAGAGGAGTCCCGCGCAAGAGAACAATTAAATAAAGAAGAGATAACTGAAAGTGTAAAAATGGAAGAACAAATAAGTGAAAACCCGACACATGAGTTAAACAACGAAAAAGGTGAGTCCGACAACGCCAAAATACAAGAAGAGTCTAATTTTGAAGAAATTAATCTCTTGTCACCTTCTTTTGAAAATCATTGTTTAGTTCCAACTCATGCTAAGTTTTTAAAAGAATTAAACACTAACACTAAAATTGACGAAACGGTAAGTGTTAAGTAAACTATTGATCAAACCTCACTAATAAAAGAAGACCCATTTGAAATTAACATTACACTGGTTCCATGTTTCTTTCAAAATTCATTTATTAGTAATGTTACAATCGATAAAGATCTTTGTGTTAACATAATGCCTAACTACATTTTCGAAAAATTAAGTATTAGCGATTTTTCTCCACTTCAAATACCCATTTTTCTATCCAATCGGAAGGTAATAAAATCAATCGGTATAGTTGAGGATGTCTTGGTACAAACAAATCAAATGGTAGTCCCCACTGACTTTGTCATCCTCGATGACGCTCCTCTAGTGTTGGGACGACCATTTGTAAAAACTCACGAAGCTTTGAAAAACCGGAAGTACAATAATCTACCTCTTCAATTAGGGGCATTCAAAAATAGTGTCGATCTTGAGCGGTCAATGAAATATCCATTCGGCAATAATGACCCCCTAATTGAAGGTGAAGATGAACCACCCGATACAAGTGAAAAGTTCGACCACTTTGTTGAAGAAGAGGTCGCCATAGAACAAACTTTTAAGGTTCTTGATCAAAATGAGCAACCAAATAAGGAGTCTCCTAAAGACCCACCTCTTGAGCTCAAAGAACTTCCAAAAGGTTTGGAATATGCTTTTCTAGACAAAATGGTAAATTACCTGTAATTATTTCATATAAATTAGATAGTTTAGAAAAAGAAAAATTAATTAGTCTTTTGAAAAAACATAAAAATGCGATCGCTTGGAAACTTGTAGACATAAAAGGAATAAGTCCTTCCATGTGCACGCACAAAATTTTAATGAATGATGATTACAAATCGGTAATACAACCACAACGTCGAGTAAATCCAAATGTTCAAGAAGTGGTTAAAAACGAAGTCATCAAATTACTTGACGCCGGACTTATTTATCCTATCTCCGATAGTCCTTGGGTAAGTCCCGTCCAAGTAGTTCCAAAGAAAGGAGGTATGACGGTAATAACTAATGAAAAGAATGAACTAATACCAACGAGAACCATCACTGGATGGAGAGTATGTATAGATTATAGACGATTAAATGAAGCGACAAGAAAATATCACTTTCCTTTACCCTTCATTGATCAAATGTTAGAAAGATTATCCGGTCATAAATTTTATTGTTTCTTGGATGGTTTTTCAGGTTACTTTCAAATCCCGATAGCACCCGAAGACCAAGAAAAGACAACCTTTACATGCCCCTATGGAACTTTTGCTTATCAACGCATGTCGTTTGGTCTATGTAATGCCCCCGCAACATTCCAACATTGCATGGTAGCCATCTTCCACGACATGATAGAAAAAAACAATGGAAGTCTTCATGGACGACTTTTCTATCTTTGGGGATTCATACGACCAATGCCTCGATAACCTTGAACGAATGCTATCCCGATGTGAGGAAACTAACCTCGCCCTTAACTGGGAAAAATGTCATTTCATAGTAACGGAGGGAATAGTACTCGGTCACAAAATCTCAAGCGCAGGAATGGAGGTGGATCGAGCCAAAATAGATACCATTTCTCGACTACCGCCCCATCCTCCGTTAGAGCCATCAGAAGTTTCCTAGGGCATGCCGGATTTTATAGGTGGTTTATCAAAGACTTTTCAAAAATTTGAAGGCCTCTAACAAAATTACTTGAAAAAGATGCCCCTTTCATCTTTGACAAGGATTGCAATCAAGCATTTCTAACCTTAAAGGAAATGCTAGTCAATGCACCTATCATGATAGCACCTGATTGGAAATTTCCTTTCGAAATCATGTGTGATGCTAGTGACTTTGCAGTTGGAGCTGTCTTGGGACAAAGAAAAGAAAAGCATTTTCACCCAATTTATTATGCTAGTAAAACACTTAACGATGCACAAGAAAATTACACAACAACTGAAAAAGAATTACTAGCTGTGGTATTTGCTTTTGATAAATTTCGTTCTTATCTTGTTCTTTCTAAAACTATAGTCTACACAAATCATGCAGCCATTCGATATCTCTTCAAAAAGCAGGACGCAAAACCACGTTTGATTCGGTGGATTCTACTCCTCCAAGAATTTGATATTGAAATCAAAGATAAAAGAGGAGCAGAAAACACCGCAGCAGATCATCTTTCACGCTTAGAAGACCCAGCTTTGGAGGCAACCAGGGACGAGCAAATCAACGAAAAATTTCCAACTGAGTCCCAAGAAATGGTGGAATACAAGGAAGAACCATGGTACGCCGACTATGCTAACTACCTAGCTAGCGGTATAGTCGCTAAGGGTTGGCCACATCATCAAAGAAAAAAATTCTTTGCCAATGTGAAACACTATTTTTGGGAAGATCCATATCTTTTCAAAATGTGTGCCGACCAACTCATCCGACGATGCGTACATGGTAGTGAAGCACGAAGAATTCTCCGCCATTGTCACGAAGGTCCATATGGAGGACATCATGGTGCCGCGAGTACCGCACGAAAGGTATTTGATTCAGGATTTTATTGGCCAACCATTTACAAAGACGCCCAAAGTCTTGTCAAGACTTGTGATGCGTGCCAAAGAACAGGTAATATTTCTTCCAAAAACGAAATGCCACAAAATGGCATTCTTGTTTGTGAAATTTTTGATGTGTGGGGACTCGACTTTATGGGACCTTTTCCACCGTCGAAAGGAAACAAATATATACTTGTGGCAGTAGACTACTTGTCTAAATGGGCCCAGGCCGAGGCACTTCCAACAAATGATGGAAGAGTCGTGGTAAGATTTCTGAAGAAATTATTCTCTCGTTTTGGCACACCTAAAGCATTAATAAGTGATAGAGGTACCCATTTTTTCAACCATCAACTTGAATTTTTTTTAACAAGATATGGGGTCTATCACCGGGTCTCAACAGCATATCACCCTCAAACAAACGGACAAGCCGAAGTGACTAATAGAGGTTTAAAATGAATACTCGAAAAAACCGTAGGGTTAAATAGAAAAGAATGGGCAGATAAATTAGATGATGCTTTATGGGATTTTTGAACTGCTTATAAAACAACAATAGGTACAACCCCATATAAGCTAGTCTATGGAAAAAGTTGTCACTTACCAGTGGAAATTGCACACAAAGCCTACTGGGCAATTAAAAATGTAAACTTAGATTTAGAATTTGCTGGTAAAAATCAATTTTTTCAATTAAATGAATTAGACGAACTTAGGAATTATGCATACTCAAACTCAGAAATTTACAAGGAAAGAATGAAAAAGTTGCTTGACAAACATATTAAACCTAATGAATTTCGAGTGGGAGATCTAGTTCTTTTGTTTAATTCATGACTTCGATTGTTTCCTGGTAAATTAAAGTCTAGGTGAGGACCTTTTTCCATCACCCACATTTTCCCACACGGTGCAGTAGAAATTAAATCTCGGAATGGACCTCCATTCAAAGTCAATGGCCAACGGCTGAAACTCTATCAAGGGTTCATTGAGGATGAAGAGGAGGAGATCTCGCTTCAAACGGTCGAAGAATGAAAACATCAACTTCATACCTGATAAGTTACGAACGATTGGGACGACATCTAAATTGGTAAGTCTTCTAACCAAACTTTTTGGGAAACAAAGGGCACTCACACGAGCACTATAAAAAAAAACTTTGCTCGGCACGAGGCCGTGTCCGCGCTACTGTCGGGATAAATCCCCTTTTTCATAACAGTTACTTCATTCCACACGCCCCGTTTCCCCGAACACGCTCTGGTTCCAGGCTATTTTCCGCAGATTTTCGACGTCTCCTATCATTCTAACAACATCAAGGTATGATTCTATAACAATCAGTAGTTAGATTTAGCATTTTCATGTAGTTAAAACTTCAAAAATTTGGGGAAAAATCTAGGGTTCTTGAACTACACCCGGATCAAATCTTAAATTTTTGCTTTAATCTGTTAGCATTTAGTTAAAGTAGTGTTATAGGAAGTAAACCCACTTGTATTGTTCAAAGATTAGCCCGATTTCTCACAAAAACCCCAAACCCTTGTTTTTGAACCGAAAAAGATAAAATTGAATGGGTAAATGGGTTGTTTTGGGAAAAACGGCACTTGGGGTTTCATTTTCGGGGGAAACCGCACCTATTGGACCAAAAATTTTCAAGTTTTCGAAACCGGGTCGAAAAATGATGTTTTTGAGTAACAGACGCCTGGACACGGGGTCGTGTCCAGCACGCTGTTTGCAGTTTTGTCCGAAATTCTAATGTTTCGTGCTAACTTTTGGTGTATTCTTTCAGATGGCAAGGAAGTTCACAAGGTTTAACGCAAATGAGCTCGATGCTAGGGCTAGATACGAAGTACTTCAAACAAGACCGGAGGAATACCCAAGGCAAGCATGCATGGATTTGTTAGCATTGGTGAACCAACTCGACCGCTTCAACAACCTTGTCACGGGCCCACTAAGAGTCGCTTTAACAACTCGACTTCGTTCCGTCCACGAGTGCACTTTGGAATTCTATAGCACCTTCACGTTCAACTCAAGGTGCGACCCATTTGACAATGATGGGGTAGCATTCCGATGTGGTGGAACTAGGTATTCGATTTCTATGGCACAATTTGGGTCGATTGTCGGGTTGTATGCGGAGGAAGATGCGGGTAACGAGGAAAATACTGGAGGGATGCTAGAGATAGATGAGAACGATCGCCAAGCCGCGTGGGCTCAGATTGGTGAAGGGCACTACAATCCGAGCAGCACTAAGTTAAGGGATCCGCTCCACTGATACATCCATAGGCTCCTCGGCTACTCTCTTAGCCAAAGGCATGATAGCGGTGGCGTTGTTGGGTTAAGAGATTTGGTTTTCCTCCACTGCATCCATAACCGCAGACACCTCGATGTTCCGTTCCTCAGCTCCGTAACATGCATCTAAACCGGCTTGCTACTTCACCAACACCTATCTTCTTTGGAGGATGGGTATACCGTCTCTTCAAGCACTTCACCAACATACCTAGGTCATTCGGAAGGAGCCCATGGTCGGGAAGGGTAGATATACACATTTGCCGCTCAATGAACCTAATTTATGAGGCTGAAGACGGGACGGTTAGCTTCCAAAGGATGCAAGGGCATGCATGGAACCCGCAAGAGGCACTTGTCCTTCACGCTCCACAACATCATCAGTACCAGTACCAGCCCCATGGTGATCCAGGCCAGTCCTCCTCAGGAGGCGGTTTTCCTAACTTCCAAAGTTTACATGATTTATTGCAGGAAAACCTCATGTGCACCAGGAACACCTATAATATGGCAAGCAACATGTACAACCGGGTTGGAGCAATCGAGAGAAACATATCCGATATCCAAGATGATATTGGAAATATCCGGGAGTACAATGCGGGGCATGGTGGAGATGATGATGAGGACGAGGACGAGGACATGGACTAGGCGGGAGGAGCGGAGGCAGAAGTGGTTGGTTGGTGATCCCCCAGGTTAACTTTTTTATCTTGAACAATTTCCGGCCTGCGTGCTGTGTGTCGAACAATTTACTTTCCTTTAACTCTTTTATTTTCTGCATTTCTTTTTCTTTTTAACTTTGTGACATGGATGTTGAACTTGGTAATTTAGGATGTTTGCTATGGTTTGGTGTAGTGTTTATTGCTAAAACAGGTACATACGAGGCTTAGAGCACTAAACCTTAGTGCTACTAAAGCTGGGACAGGAAAACTAGAGCCAGAAACCTGTTTTTCAACCCTGCAGATTGTCTACACGGGGTCGTGTCCAGCCGACACGCCCCCGTGCCCACTTCCCCAGACCTGCTGTTTGTCTAAATCTGAAGACTTTTGCCAGACACGGGGTCGTGTCCATCCGACACGCCCCCGTGTCCACCTTCTGTAAGTTTTCGTTACTGGCACCTGAACACGGGGCTGTGTCCAACGAACACGGGGCTGTGTCCAGACATCCAGTAACACAAATTTTCGCTTTTTCTCACCTTTTTACACATTCAATCAACCTAAAAACTTATTTTTGGGACACATTGAGGACAATGTGTAATTTAAGTGTGGGGGGATGCTAAAACCTTGAATCTTGCAAGTCCTAATAACAAGCCTTACACAAAACTCTATTGGAACCGCTAATCACCCCAAATTTTTTCCAAAAATTTTCATTTTTTTTCTACTTGTCTAGGTTTAATTTGGGAATTTCAAAATTCTAAAAAGGTTATATTTTTATAAATTTACAACCGATAGCGTCGTGATAAAAAGAACCAACATAAGAAAATTATGAAAATGCATGACAAGCTTAGCTAAAATTTAATTATATATACTTGATCACATAAAAACCCATTCCACAAAAGTGAGTTTTGAGCCTTTATTGAGCGTACAAATACATATCTTTAAATTAAATGCTCATTTTTTGTTTCTTGTGTGAATAGCCGCTTGAGCCTAAACCTTTTCATTTCTTAACCCAAACCAAACACCCTTTCACCCACCAAAATCTTTTTATTTTTAACCCTTTGTTTTAGTAACAAGCTCGGTTTTTCGTTTGACTTTGAAAAAAAAATTTGTGTTTTGTTGATGAAGCAAAAGAAATAAACAAACAAGTTCATCAAAAATAACTTTGTTTGAATAATAGCTTCATCAAAATAAAAAAAAAGTGCAAAAATAAAAAGTCTTTCGAAAACCGACGCTTTTTACGTTTTTTCGCCCTTTTCTACTAACCACTAACCCAACCACCTACCTTTAACCCAAGCCTAACCCTTCACCCAAAAGTCCTCTTGATATTTACAAAGGTATATAGTTAAAAAGGATGAGGATTGATTGCCTGACAAGCCTATGGTAGGAGTAAGTTCCATGCCGCTCTCGAGTGATTCACTAAAATACATCTTTGGCCGAGTGTTGAGTGATCCCCCGTGAGGTATGTGAACTTGTATTTAAATAGAATTTTAAAGAGGCATGTTATGCCCTAATAAGTAATTTATCTTATGAAAAGTTTTAAAATAAATCATGACGAATAGGATTGTAAATAAATAAAAATAAAACTAAATAAAGAATCTTGGAAATCCCGACACTCTATGACAAGCCCAAAAACCTTCTTTTCTACCAATTCCATTTGGGAGTGTAAAGCCACATTATAAAGAGTTTTGCTTGAGGACAAGCAAATATTCAAGTGTGGGGGTATTTGATGTGTGCAAAATGCAACATATAAATTACATCAATTGTGGCATAAAACTAACCCCTTTTTAGTACTAATGTTGGAAAAAGTGTGTTTTTGTCTTCCTTTTGTATTTTCAGGATTAAATGAGCTCAAATTAACAAAAGAAGCAAAAAGGCAGCTAAATCTAACATAAATACAAGAAAAGGAATAAACGTGGCATGCCCGACCTCCCAGAAAGCATCTTCCCAAGAAAAACAAGAAAACAGGAGGCTGAACACGCCCCGTGCTCAATGAGCACGGGGGCGTACCCAAGTGTCAGAATAAAAGACAAAGTTGTAGAAGCTTCCATCGCCCACCACGGGGCCGTGCTCAGCGGACACGGGGTCGTGGTCAACTATAAGATTCGCAGAATCCAGGCAAATATTGATAGTACAGATATGCTTCTGCACACGGGGTCGTGCCCAGCGGACACGGGGCCATGGTCAACTAATAAAGACAAGAGCAATTAATGAAGACAGAGAAGGATGTGGACACGGGGCCATGCCCACTGGACACGGGGCCGTGCCCGAGCTTCTGTTCAGCCTATAAATAAGAGTGCTTGGCTCAAGCTCAAACCATCCCTTGGCACACTGTTAGTGCACTACGTCTATTGACTTCGTCTTGTATCATGAGATAGGATAGGATATCTAGTGCACGAGGTTCGAGAAACTGAGAAATGAGGTTTAAGTGAAGATTTCGCTTGAAGTGAACTTGTGACAAGTTCAAGCGAAATCACACACAACAGATTTCGCTTCAGCTGGTTCAGGTCACTCTCAAGCGAAATTTCACCTCTATATATAGGTGCACTTGGTTATTCATTTGTAACTTTCGGATCTGAGTAGCGAAACTCTTCCGGATCGTCTCCAGGTTGTAAATCAGTTTCATATCAATATAAGAGACATTATAATTACATCGAGTGTCCGTATCTTTGATTCCGCCTCTGATTCGGATAAAAGACTCTTCTGATCGACTCAGTCAGGTCGTTCAACGATCCAACAAGTGGTATCAGAGCTCAGGAGGAAGAGTTTAGCTCGATTGCAATTAGATTCTGACTTCTACACCTTCTTTTTCAAACTGAACGAGATTTCATGGTCAAAATGGATTGAACTTCTCACCAAACATGCAAAACAACAGTTTAACAAAGCCTTGAAAGTTTGAGACCGAAATTCGCATTAAAAGTGACTGAATTGGATCAAAAACTAGATTTCGCTTGAATAGTGTTCGAAGGATATAATTGATTTCGCTTCAAAACAGACTGTTTGGATTATTTCGCTTGAACATCTGAAGCGAAATGGTGTTGTGATTTTGGATTTCGCTTGAGTTCATCTGAAGCGAAATAGAGCTACTGGTTTTCGCTTGAAGTTTGAGTTCAGTTGAAGCGAAATAGAGCTGTGGGTTTTCGCTTGAAGGTTCTAATCAGTTGAAGCGAAATAGTTGATTTCGCTTGAATTAGTTGTGTTAGCAGATTTCGCTTGAACAGTTTAAAAGAAGATTTCGCTTGAACTGTTATTTTGTGCTGAATTCGCTTGAAGTAGTTAGTCAAAAGATTTCGCTTGAAGTCTCATTCTGCTTCAACTTGAGATTTCGCTTGAGTTTCCTAGTTCGATTGAAAAGTGGAATTTTGTGTCGGATCATTTCACGTCAACAGTGTATCAATCTATTTCAGGATATTATTGTGTATACTGATTGTTTGTTTGTTTGATTGCAGGTGATTCAAGGTGATTTACAAGGCACAAATACCAAGAATTCAAAATGTTTGATGAACTGGAAAACACTAAATTTGAAAGAATAAACAATTGGACTTGTTGTTCTTCTTTTGAGAAAAAGGAGGTTTTGGTTGAAAGATTTGAATATTTCATGTGTCAAAAGGATGAAACATTGGATGAGTTGGAAATACGGTTTAAAAATTTAATGGACAGTTTGAGAAACAAGAATATTAGAATATCAAATGATGAACAGATATCGAAATTGGCAAATGCATTACCTGCTAAATGGGATAAATTTTTGGTTGAGCTAAAAAGGGAAGATTTTTTTCAAGAACTTTATCCAAAACAGTTCTTTAATGAGGTTAATGGAGAGTTTCGTAAGGAAAATAAGAAAAAGAAGGAAATTTTGACCAAAATGGAAAAGAATTTACAAAAATTGGAATTGGATGTAATTACTGAAATTGATAATAGAATTCGTGTGTGTCTTGCAACAAAGAGTATTCTGAAATATGATATTAAAAGGAAATGTTATATTGATGAAAGTATGAATCCTTTTGATTTCGTTAAACTCTTTTGTGCAGGAACATATAAGATGGAAACAAAGGATATTCCAAAGAACGAAGAATCTTTGAAGCTTGGATCTTCAAGTTCAGAATCAGTGTGCTCTAAATGTGACAACTTTAAGGCTGAAAATGACAAACTTTTGAAGGATGCAGAAAGTTTGACATCAGAAGTCGAGAAGTTGAGAGATGAGAAGCAAGCTGATGATAACCAGATTCTTATGTTGCAAGGAATTTGTGAAAATTTGAAGTCTGAAAATGTCAAACTGCTTAGTGATGTGAACAGTTTGACAGCAGAAAACAAAAGTTTAAAAGAAAAAATTGAAAATTTTGAACATGAAAGATTAAAAGATAAAACAGAATTTCAAGATCAAATCAAGATTTTAGAAGATGAGAGAGATATTTTTGGTAAAGATAATCTTGAAAAACAAATTGAAATTAATTCTCATCTTGCTAAAATCATTCAGCTTGAAAAAGAAGCTGAAAAAGCTCGGATTAAAATCAAAGAGCTTGAAGTGAAATTGAAAGGTTTTGTGACTTCTACATCACATGTTTGTCCAAAACCAATCAATTTCAAAATTGAAAATATCAAAGTTGAAGATTGTGATGAGATATCTGATGATGAAAAAGAAAAGAAAAGAAAAATATTTTTAGATTTACAAGAAAAATTTCAAAATACTGTTCTGCAATCTACTGAAACAGGTGAATGTTCTAAACAAAAACCTGTTAAGAAGAATGCAGAACAGAAACAAAAAGATAGAAATTTGAAAAATTCTAAAATTGAAATTAAAAGCTCATCAGATAAATCATCCAATCATTATCAAAAATCACAAAATGTTGGTAATAAGTGGTGCAGGTTTGACCACAGTGCTCAAAAGACAAATCCAGCATTGAGGAGGAGAAATGACTATTACCAAGCCAAACAATGTTATAATTTGAAGGTTTGGACTGACCAAAGTGGATGGTACGATAACAGAGTGTGCTACACCTGTGGTGTTAGAGGACACATCGCTGTTAAATGCCAGAATTGGAATTATGAAACGAGAAGATGCTATAATTGCCAGATCAAAGGTCATATTGCCAGAGATTGCCCAAGGAGATCGATGGGAAGATCGAGGGTTGAATCTCAGAAAACGGTAAAGAAACCAGTCACTGTCAAGCCCAAAGAACAGAAAGTGGAAGATAAGAAAGTAAAGCTTTCACAGGGGCAGAGAGACAGACTGAGGAAGAAAAGGAAGAAGGCGAGAGAATACTTGGAGAAGATTTTGTCTTCGGGTTCACCGGTTGGTTCAAATAAAAGTTCTGATGAATCGATTCACTCGACAGCAAAGTCAAGCAAATCGAATTCTTCAGATACAAATCTGAGGACAAAAGAGAAAAAGGAAAAGAAGAAAATGGTCGGCGATGAATCTGATATTTCAAAGTCAGACAAGCCACCATCAGGCGATGAATCTGACTCATCTAAGTCAGATAAGCCAAGTTCGTGCAATGAATCTGATTCCACAAAATCAGAGGAGCCACAAGTTGAGGTAAAGAAGGAAGAAATTGTTCTTTTGATGAATGATGAAAAATTTCCTCCATTACAAGCCACAAACACAAAATCAAAAGGTGTTGATGCTGGAAAAATGTTTAATAGCAATGTTAAACATATTTTTAGTAAGATGGTTGATGGTAAGGAAAAAGGAGTGAAAGAGTTTTATGAAGAAAAGAGAAAAGCTCAAAATACACCCAAGGACAGTCAGGCTTGGGTGAAACTTTTCAAATAGAAAAATCTGACTTGCCGGAGCTTCCAGGTTGGTAAGTGTGAAGCAGGTATCGGCATCATTCTTGAGAAATTCACAGGATGGTAACTGTGATATTTCGTCTTACAAGTGGTCAATCAAGGACATTAAGTTGTACTTGATTTTCTACAAGTGATTGTAGTGTTTGATCTTATTTTGTTAAAATCTGTACAAAATGGTTAAAAGAGAACAAGGTGATGAGATGACCCCAAACCTACAAGTCATGGGTAAACAAACTAATTTTTCCGGAAAAACCATTCTGATTAAAACAAACTTAAGTGTTTTGAAATCATTATGGGAAAATAGTTTGTTGTAAGGGGGAGTTGTGATTGAATATGCCGAAACCCTCACGGCTGAACAAACATGATTACTTTCATCAGATTGAAAAACTGTTTTCAAACTGTTAAGATCAATGGGTTGTAAATCATGGGGGTACGTTATATTTTCTGCAAATCAGAGCACTTGAAGCAGAAAATGGATGGCGAGACAAAGCTATCAGTGTTGGTTGTCAAATTTTCTTTATATGATTTTGCATTTTAGGGGGAGTAATATTGTTAGAAAATACAAAAACATTTGAAAATTTGAAAAAGTCAAAAACATGATAAAATTCAAAAATTTGAGTTTTGCATAAAAAGAGGAAATGATAGTACATCAGTAGACGGTTACAGTACGCTAAAGAATTGGAAAGTTTAAATGTGTTAAACGATCTCACTGTGGATGTGTCGGTAGATTTTTATACATTTAGTAAACTTTTCGGGATATAAACATAAATTCAAACTTACTTATTTCGTGGGGAACACTACTTGGATATATAGGTAACCCCTGAAATCTCGTTTGAAAGGTCTCATAATCTGATATACTAGGTCTTTATACTCAATGATGTCTGGGGTATTATTCCGGGACTTTTGCTGAACGGTAGTTCTGACCTAGTCCCTGGCTAATACTTGCTGCAATGCTTGAAACATAGCATTAAACCCTCAGCATGCTGATGAAACAATAAAATTGATAGTCGCTGCTGTTGTAAGCAAAAAGATCCTCTAAAGGGGACATACCGTAAAGTCGAAGCTGATATCTCTCTGCGTATACGGAAGTATCGACCTGAGATCCCTCGGCCCTCGCATACCTAATTTATATACAGATATCATTGTAGTATACTCACCTGTAAGACTGATTATTGGGATTCTGGATACGGGAGTATATTCAAGAGGTGGGACACATGAATGGGTTTAAGTTCTTAATACACCTAATTCGTATCCTGAATCAGTTGAAATTTGTGTGAAAATTTAAGTGGATCAGTATATTGACAATCTAAGTGAATTGTTTAATGCATAATGTGATTTTAAGCTCAACGGTATTTGTGACTTGTTGGTAACTGATATGATCCTCTGATGCATACTCAAACAAAAATATTGTCTGTAAATATGTTTGTACATATTTCGTTATTACTTTATATTTTCAGAAAATACAAAAAAAAATTTGATTTCTGCTTTATTTTTGACAACTAATATCTGAAATGCTGAGTTTCAAAATCTAAGTAAGCTGATTGTGTTTCTGAAAATAAAACAAGTTCATTAATTTGAAACTTGATTTAAAATCAAAAATTTCAAAAACAGTTTGTGATATCTCCAAGGTCATTAACTTGAACTTGGATGATTAACTGTGAGGGAGTTGGATTCTTTAACATTGCTAAATCTATACAGTTTGTTGATAGGGGGAGTGGATTAGAGAATTTGATTGGAAGTGCCAGGTTACGATTCCTGGTAGTCTAAAATGTTGTTACTTATGAATGTATGAGTGATTGCAGGAAAAAGTCCAGACTACGATCCCGGAAGCTGAGTCTAAGGGGGAGTCTGAAGACGAGCTCAAAGCAAGGGGGAGCTTGTAGATGGAAAGCTAGGTGTCGATCCCAAAGCACGAAAGCTTGATGAAAGGGGGAGCCTGAAGCTGATAGAAGAAGAGAGTGATGGATGCGTACAAAGTTACAATCTAAATGAGGATGCAGAATGATCAAGACTGAAGATGTGTCATATTGAAGAATAGTCACTGAAGACTTCGTCAATATCCGAGGGGGAGTCTGTTAGTGCACTACGTCTATTGACTTCGTCTTGTATCATGAGATAGGATAGGATATCTAGTGCACGAGGTTCGAGAAACTGAGAAATGAGGTTTAAGTGAAGATTTCGCTTAAAGTGAACTTGTGACAAGTTCAAGCGAAATCACACACAACAGATTTCGCTTCAGCTGGTTCAGGTCACTCTCAAGCGAAATTTCACCTCTATATATAGGTGCACTTGGTTATTCATTTGTAACTTTCGGATCTGAGTAGCGAAACTCTGCCGGATCGTCTCCAGGTTGTAAATCAGTTTCATATCAATATAAGAGACATTATAATTACATCGAGTGTCCGTATCTTTGATTCCGCCTCTGATTCGGATAAAAGACTCTTCTGATCGACTCAGTCAGGTCGTACAACGATCCAACACACACCACCTCTCTCACACTTCACCCACCACCACCATAACACCATCATCCACCACCATCATCCATTATCCATCATAGAGTGTGTGAGTCGTCTCGGGATCCAAGATTGATCGTAAGAGTTCTTAACAATCAAGGCCATGTTTGCCTAAGTCTCTTACATCACTTGGTGAAGACAAAGTGTCTAGTGTAATAATTTTTATTTTTAATCTTTTCGCACTTTTTAATTGGTTATGTATTAATGACTTTAATAACTAGTTTCTTATGTTGAAGGTGATTCTTCCTTATCGTTTGTCCGTGGTGTCTTGGCATTATTTTACTGTCTATATAAAATAAAAGATTTTCACCATTCATATCTCCACGGTCTATATGGAGGTATGTTGGCTACCTGGTCGGGGGTTAAGGGAACGGTTTGGTAAGAGTCTTGCCATTGTTCAGTGTATAGATCCTACAAAGGACCTGGGTCAAATTTAGTAGGACCTCCTTCAATACTTAACGGTATTGGATGGCGGGGGTCCAAACTCTTTGATCCCCTCATAAGTTAAACTACTATTAATACTTTAACCCGGCTACTTAGGACTATATCCCTGCTGACTCAGACTACTTAGCCGAGGGTAACGTCACCTTCAAAAGAGGGGCCTACCACATTATGCATTAATAACTTAATTAATTATCTTTCAATAATCCGACCCTTTAGGATTGTATCCTTGCTGACTCAAACTACTGGGTTGAGGGTAACGTCACCTTCAAAAGACGGGCCTACTACAATAACTAAGATAATCTCTTAAATAGTGCAAAAGTGCGGAAATAATCAAAGGTTACACTAAACACGAGTCGGAGCCAAGTGATTCATCTTGTCTATCTGTTTTTCTTGTATTTTTATTTTTCAGCATTTTAGTTAGTTTTTATTTTCTTAGTTTAAAACATTTTTCTAAACTTTTGATTTGATTAGACGTTGAGGATAAACCGGTACTAAAAGCTCTTATGTCCTTGGACGACCTCGGTATCTTACCAACACTATACTACGCTCACGATGGGTGCACTTGCCCATATGTGTGTTTAGTATCAGTAAATATCATGTTTTATAAATTTAAAACTTGGCTAAAGAAAGTGTAAAAGGGCTTAAAATATACTTAAACTTATATACACACTTCACACGCATCAATAACTCATATCAACCTTCAGATGATGATCGAGCTTACGGCAGAATCGGACACACAACTAAGAAATCTTCCGCTAAATAAATCGTTTCTTTTGGTTCTCTAAACGTACGTGTAATATGTATAACCATCTTTGGGATGTTTAAACTTATGTAAATATTGTCTGAATGTTTTGCAAGCTAAGTATGTTTAGTTATGACAATATGGTTTGAAACTTTAGTAAACGCCTTTTTAAGGTTTTTAACTTTATATAAATGTCATTATATATTATATGAAATATAAAGAGAATATAAGGGTCTTACAAAATCGAAGCCTTAACTAATAAAATAAAGAAACTTGAATTGAACAAAACGGCTTCGGTTATGGCTTGCGAAGGATACGGCGCCCCCCATGAAAACTGGAGTTGTATGAAAGATTTAGAAAATTAAACGGAAGTGATAAATTTCCTAAATAACCGGCCACGCACCGGTTGTTCAAAGTAACACTTTCACTCCCAAGGGGCATAATCATCCCAACTTTAGTTGGAGGGAATCGGGGGGTAATAAGCAACAAAATAAAAATCAACGATCTAACTTTCAACAACAACCACAAAATGGGCAACAAGGTTTTCAACCACAACAACGAGGAGGAAGAGAAAGGCTTGAGGATATCATCACTCGCCTCTTCTCCAAATCCGATAAAAGGTAATCGGAAAGGTTATCACAAACTGAAGCATAAATTAGAAATCAAAGGGCTAGTATCCAAAATATGGAAAAACACTTTAGTCAAATAGCCCAACATTTCACCGAGAGACCACAAGGAGCCTTACCGAGTAACACCGAAACAAACCCGAAAGCCCAAGTAAATGTAATCAACTTAAGAAGATGGAAGGTAGGACCCGAGAGTGAACCAACACCACAACAACCCGACCCAATCCTCACTAAAACACCCACCGACACTAACCAAGAAAATACTCAACCCCAAAATACCGACACAACCAAACCTCCTCCTGTCCCTTACCCCGGTCGTTTACTTCGGAAAAAGACTGACGAGCAATTCACTAAGTTTGTGAGCTTGCTTAAACAACTTCACATCAATCTTCCTTTTGTGGAAGTACTCACTCAAATGCCAAAGTACTCCAAATTCATGAGAGACTTCCTCACTCACAAAAGAAAGGTTGAAACTATCAACAAGTCACCCTCAGTGAAGAATGCTCGGTGGCACTCCTCAACAAACTACCCCAAAAGAAGATTGATCCTGGAAGCTTCACCATTCCTTGCTCTATTGGCAGATCGCCAATAAGCAATGCACTAGCCGACTTGGGGGCTAGCATTAATTTAATGCCGGCCTCTATGTTCAACCGACTAGGATTGGGAAAACCACATCCTACAAAGATGAGCATACAACTTGCGGATAGGTCGGTAAAATATCCTCAAGGTGTCATAGAAAAATTATTGGTAAAGGTAGGAGAATTTGTTTTTCCGACCGACTTTGTTAACTTAGACATGGAAGAAGACACCGAAATCCCGCTCATACTAGGACAACCCTTCCTTGCCAGCGCATGAGCTATGGTGGACAGGAATGGCGGAAAGCTAACGTTCAGGGTTGGTGAAAAAGAGATCAAGTTTGAAGTCGGGCAATGAGCGTAGGATGATACGGTCAAATACTTTAACACGATTGACTCAAGCTTAGAAGATGCATTGCAACGATACAACTCGGGATGCGAGTCATCCCGCACGGGTAACAATTGACCAGCTTTGGGTCTAGCCAAGGACCCTTATAAACGTGGCGCACCATGGAGACATTCCATGGACTATCCATTAGTTTAGTAGTTTAATCTTAGTTTAATTTTAGTCTAATCATAGTTTAATATGTAGTTTAATATTTTATTTTGAGTATTTAGCTTTGTAGGAGTAAGGCACGCTCAACGGAGGAAGATGGATGATGAAAAATGGAACCCATGCACGTAAATCAGAGGCCTCCCGACTCATAAACTGCAGAACAATGGATGCAGCACGGGGCCGTACTCACCCAACACGCCCCTTGCCCAACTCACTGTTGTCAAAAAAAATTCTGCCAGAAGGTGGCACGGGTCGTGCTCACCCAACACGCCCCTGTGGCCGCCCCACTGTAAGTCTTCTGATTTCATTTTGTTACTGGCACTTTGGACACAGAGTCGTGTCCCCATAGCACGCCCCCTTGCTGCAAGTGTCAGTAACAATTTTTTTTTGTTATTTCCACACTTTTTACACATTTTACCAATATAAATCCTATTTGAGACACATTGAGGGCAATGTGTAATTTAAGTGTGTGTGTGGGGGGGGAGGATAATAAAAACCTTGAATCGTTTGTCCTAAATCAAGCCTTACACAAAACTCCTCTTGGAACCGCTAATCACCTCAAACTTTTTCAAAATTTTCTTTTCATTTTTTTACTTATCTTAGTTTATTTGGGTAAAACAAGTTCTAAAAATTATGTTTTTACGAATTTACAACTGATAGCGTCGTGACAAAAAGAACCAATTTAGAAAAATTACGAAAGTGGGCATGACAAATCTTTGTAAAATTTGATTATATTATATATACATTTTTACACTATAGTCCTTTTACCACAAAAGTGAGTTTTGAGCCATTACCGAGCATATAAATATACATCTATACTAATTGCTCAATTTTCGTTTCTTGTGTGAATAGCCCATGTGGTTCTCACGAATCTAGAACTTGACAATGAGATGCGTTCCAAGTCCTTACCGACAAAAATCCAAGTAAGTAAATGATAGAGGCACTAGGACCAACCAATTTTTCAAAAACAAACATTTATTTTTTCTTTGCTTTATCCAAAAACATCCCACTAGTTAAACCCTTTGAACCTTAAAACCTTTTCGTTTCCAAACACACAAAAACAAACCTTTTCATTTTTCATCCTTCATTTTTGTAAACTTATCGGTTATGAAATTACAATTACGGCTCAGTTTCAACTTTGGCAACAAAAAAATCAAAAAAAATATGCCAAAGAATTTTTTTTTTTTTTTGCTAAGCCACAAAGCAATAGAAAAACCGATATTTTATGCTTTTAACCCTTTTTCAATAAAACATACCAAACCTGAACCGCCACCTACCCTTCAAAGCCCTCTTGATACTTATAAGGATTTAACGTCAAAATGAGGAGGTTTGATCAAATGTCAAGCCTATGGTAGGAGTAGGTTTCAAATACGGGCATGAGCGTTTTCACTTAATACATCATCGGTTAAGTGTTGAGTGACCACTTGTGAGTTGTGTAAATTTGTATATAACTAAATGGAATTTTATAAAGGCATGTTTTGCCCAAAGTAAATATTTTTTCTTAAATTTGTGTTTTAAATAAATCATGACGAATAAGATTGTAAATAAAATAAAAACAAAATAAAATTAGACTTAGATTCCCGACACTCTAAAGATGAGACCAAAACCTCCTCTTCTACCTATTCCATTTGGGTGTGTAAGTCACGTAATAAAGTTTTTGTAACACCTCGTAAAATCACGACCAATATAATAAAGACACGTGTCATGGACTTTAAACGTGTAAGGAATTAATTCCGAGGAACTTAAATTGTCAAACAATGTAAATACATAAATAAAAGGGATCCAAAGTGTCAACGTGCCATTCTTGTGCCTCTGATTGACCTCATACGACGTTCGTATTCTTCAACGAATAAATTATCGAACACAGAAAGTCGTTTGTGTTTAAAATAAGGATCTTGCGAAACATAAGGGTTAAAAGTGTCAACATGTTAAAATTACCTCTGAGTGACCTTTAACGAACCCAAAAACATTGTAAATAATTTAATAATTCGCTCTCAAGAATATTGGATATTAATTATGTGGAGTTTCGAAGAAAACAAGACTTTTCGGGTGATCGTATGATGTGTGTAAAATGCAACATATAAATTACATCAAATGAGGCATAAAACTAACCCTTTTTTAGTACTAATATTGGAAAAAGAGTGTTTTTGTCTTCCTTTTGTATTTTCAGGATTAAATGAGCTCAAAAACGCAAAAGAAGCAAAAAGACAGCTAAATCCAACATAAATACAAGAAAAGGAACATTAGTGGATTGCCCGAACCCTCAACGGCACCTTCCAAAGCAAAATAGAGAAAACAGAAGGCTGAACACGCCCCGTGCTCAGCCAGCACGGGGTCGTGCCCAAGAAGCAGCAGAAAAGACAAACCTATAGAAGCTTCTATTGCCCACCACGGGCCGTGCTCAGCGGACACGGGGGCGTGCCGAAAGTACTGCAGGCGCATTAATTGTAATTGCGAATTACAATTAATGAAGAGAGAGAATGTCAGACAGGCACGGGGCCGTGCCCAGCGAACACGGGGCCGTGCCCAGGCCTCTGTTCAGCCTATAAATAGGAGTGCTTGGTTTCATTGCAACTCATTCCTTGGCACTCCACCTCTCTCACACTTCATCCACCACCCACCACCATCACAACACCATCATCCACCACCATCATCCATTGTCCATCATAGAGTGTGTGTGAGTCGTCTCGGGATCCAAGATTGATCGTAAGAGTTCTTGACAATCAAGGCCATGTTTGCCTAAGTCTCTTACATCACTTGGTGAAGACAAAGTGTCTAGTATAATACTTTTTATTTCTAATCTTTTGCACTTTTTATTTGGTTTTGTATTAATGACTTTAATAACTAGTTACTTATGTTGAAGGTGATCTTTCCTTATCGTTTGTCCGTGGTGTCTTGGCATTATTTTACTGTCTATATAAAATAAAGGATTTTCACCATTCATATCTCCACGGTCTATATGGAGGTATGTTGGCTACCTGGTAGGGGGTTAAGGGAACGGTTTGGTAAAGGTCTTGCCATTGTTCAGCGTTTAGAGGTCCTGCAATGGACCTGGGTCAAATTTAGTAGGACCTCCTTCAATACTTCATGGTATTGGATGGCGGGGGTCCAAACTCTTTGATCCCCTCATAAGTTAACTACTATTAATACTATAACCCGGCTATTTAGGACTGTATCCCTGCTGACTCAGACTACTTAGTCGAGGGTAACGTCACCGCCAAAAGCGGGGCCTACCACAATACTGCATTAATAACTTAATTCATTATCTTCCAATAATCCACCCCTTTAGGATTGTATCCCTGCTGACTCAAACTACTGGGGTGAGGGTAACGTCACCTTCAAAAGAGGGGCCTACTACAATAACTAAGATAATCTCTTAATTATGTGCAAAAGTGCGGAAATAATCAAAGGTTATACTAGATACGAGTCGGAACCAAGTGATTCATCTTGTCTATCTGTTTTTATTTTTATTTTCAGCATTTTATTTAGTTTTTATTTTTCTTAGTTTAAAACATTTTTCTAAACTTTTATTTTGGTTAGACGTTGAGGATAAACCGGTACTAAAAGCTCTTGTGTCCTTGGACGACCTCGGTATCTTACCAACGCTATACTACACTCAACGATGGGTGCACTTGCCCATATGTGTGTTTAGTGTTAGTGAAATATCGTGTTTTATAAATTTAAAACTTGGCTAGAATAATTGTTAAAAAGGGCTTAAAATATACACCTAAAATATACGACACTTCACACGCATCAAGTTTTTGGCGCCGTTGCCTGGGACACAAGGATTTTATGAAAGTTAGGAATCAACGGCCTAATCATCTTTTATTTTTCTTTTTATTTTTTTTAGGATTTTCTTAGTTTTTCAGCTTCTGCAGAGCTCAGCACGGGCCGTGCCCGGTCAGACACGGGCCGTGCCCAGCTTCATCACTGGCAGTTTTTATTTTCTGAGTTACAGAGAGCTGAACACGGGGCCGTGTTGGTGCAACACGGGGTCGTGTCCAACTCCCAGTAACTGGGAATCCAGAAAACAATTACTGTATCTCTCAACACGGGCCGTGCTCACTGAGCACGGGGCCGTGGTAAACATTCTGACCAGCGTTCTTTTCTGTTTTTGTTGCAGGACTCGGAACCCAGGCGCCACATTTGAACCTCCTACGTAGTGCATGAGCTCCAGTTCTAGTAAAGACATAAAAGAACCCCTAGAAGAACCCGAGCGCTTTCTCAGAAAAAGACTAAAAGCTAAAAATCAAGAGAAAGCTTCGGGGAACCCACTTCCAATGGCGGACCAACGTACCCTCATGGATTACCTACGGCCTACCGTAGGCAATCTTGGCGCTGCTATCAATGCACCGAATGTCGAGGCCAACAACTTCGAACTTCGACCGCATTTGATACAAATGCTCCAAAACTCCGCAACCTTCCACGGGCTTGCGGACGAGGATCCCCATCTACATATTACTAACTTTTTAGAAATATGTGATACCTTTCGGATCAATGGAGCATCAAATGACGCCATCCGCCTTCGAATGTTTCCTTTCTCACTAAAAGACCGAGCCAAGGCTTGGCTTAACACCCTCCCAGTTGGATCGGTAAACACCTGGGATGAACTCGCCCAAAAGTTTTTGTATAAGTATTTCCCTCCTGCTAAAACGGCTAAATTAATGACTGAAATTAATACATACTCACAAGAGGATGGGGAATCCTTATATGAAACTTGGGAAAGGTTCAAGGAGCTTCTAAGAAAGTGTCCTCACCATGGTCTAGCGGTATGGCAACAAGTATCCACTTTCTACAATGGATTGTTGCCACACACAAGACAAACACTTGATTCAAGCTCCGGGGGACTCTTAGGTAATCGTCGCCCAAATGAAATATATAACCAAATTGAGGAAATTGCTCAAACCAATTTTCAATGGCACACTCCCCGAGGTAATAAATCTATTGCCCCGGGCGCCCATAAGGTTGATGAAAGCACCTCTTTACAAGCCCAAATCGAGGCCCTCTCTTCAAAAATCAAAAGGCTAGAAATGACAAAAACGGCCTCGGTTATGGCTTGTGAAGGGTGTGGTGGGTCACATGAAAATTGGAGTTGTATGAAAGAATTAGATGAACAAACTGAAACGGTAAACTACATGGATAATAGACCTAGGCCGTCGGGTCCTCCAACGGGTACCTACAACCAAGGATGGCGTAACCACCCAAATCTTGGTTGGAAAGATCCCGGCAATAGTAGTAACCAACAAAATCAACGAACTAATTTTCAACAACCGCAAAATTTTCCTCAACAACAAGGTGGAAGAGAAAGGCTTGAAGATACTGTATCTCGCCTCATCTCTGACACTGAAAAGAAAAACTCGGATCGATTTCAACAATTGGAATCAAATTTCAGAAATCAACAAGCTAGCATTCAAAACGTTGAAAAACAATTAAATCAGCTAGCTCAAAATTTCTCCGAGAGACCGCAAGGCGCATTACCCAGTAATACCGAAACAAACCCAAAAGCACAAGTACATCTCATCACATTAAGAAATCGAACCGTGGGTCCCGAGGATGCTCCATTGTCGCCAAATGAAAGAAGCCATTCTAGTCAGCCTGTAACTCCTCCTGCGCCAGAAAAAGCTTCTACACCAAATCAAGAGCCCACCAAGACTCCTCCAATCCCGTACCCCGGTAGGTTAAATCGTCAAAAGACCGATGAGCAATTCGCAAAGTTCGAAAGCTTACTAAAACAATTGCATGTCAATATTCCTTTTATTGAGGTCCTAACCCAAATGCCTAAATATGCAAAATTCATGAGGGATTTCCTCACTCACAAAAAGAAAATTGAATCATTGCAATTAGTTAACTTAGGCGAAGAATGCTCAGCTCTAGTACTCAACAAACTTCCACAAAAGAAAATCGATCCCGGGAGCTTCACAATCCCTTGTTCGATTGGGAAGTCCCCCGTCCGAAATGCTTTAGCCGATCTTGGAGCTAGCATCAACCTCATGCCCACATCAATGTTCAAGCGACTCGGCCTAGGAACAACAAGCCCCACAAAGATGAGCATACAACTCGCCGACAGGTCCGTCAAGTTCCCACATGGTGTCGCCGAAAATCTGCTAGTCAAGGTTGACAAATTCGTCTTCCCAACCGACTTTGTCATCCTAGACATGGAAGAAGACACCGAGGTCCCCCTCATCCTCGGGAGGCCATTCCTAGCCACCGCCCAAGCAGTGGTGGATATGAATGACGGAACTCTAACATTGAAGTTTGGGAATGAGGAAGTGAAATTTGAATGTGGAAAGCGAGTAGAGGAAGAAGATCCGGTCAACTACATGAAGGTCATAGACTCAAGTTTGGATGACGCTCTCCGACGGTGTAACATGGGATGCAACACATCCCACTTGGGTAGCATATGACCAGACTTTGGGTCTAGCCAAGGACCCTTATAAACGTGGCGCACCATGGAGGCATTCCACGGAACTATCCTTAGTTTAATTTAGATTAATTTTTACGTTTTCTAGTTAGTTTAATTTTCAGGAATAAAACACACTCATGGTGGTAAAGGATGAAAAGGGGAACGAGAAAAATGATCCCATGCACAAGAACGAGGCAACCCGACAATTTTCTCCCTTTCAGAAGGTTCAACACGGGCCGTGCCCAACCAACACGGCCCCGTGTCGGACCCCCTGCAGAAAACGCCCAGTACAGGTAACTGGACACGGGCCGTGTTCACCCAACACGCCCTCGTGTCCAGACTTCTGTTCCTCTTATTTCAATTTTGTTACTGGCACTTCAACACGGGGCCGTGCCCGGATAACACGGGGCCGTGTTCAGTGCCCAGTAACACAAATTTTTGCTTTTTAAACACTATTTTACACATCTAATCAACCTAAAAATTTATTTTTGGGACACATTGAGGACAATGTGTAATTTAAGTGTGGGGGGGATGCTAAAACATTGAATTTTGCAAGTCCTAAATACAAGCCTTACACAAAACTCTATTGGAACCGCTAATCACCCCAAATTTTTTCAAAAATTTCATTTTTTTTTACTTGTCTAGGTTTAACTCGGGAAATTCAAGCTCTCAAAAAGGTTATATTTTTACAAATTTACAACCGATAGCGTAGTGATAAAAAGAACCAACATAAGAAAATTATGAAAAGGCATGACAAACTTATTTAAAATTTGATTATATATACTCGATCACATAAAAACCCATTCCCACAAAAGTGAGTTTTGAGCCTTTATTGAGCACTCAATTTCATATCATTTGATTAAATGCTCATTTTTCGTTTCTTGTGTGAATAGCCGCTTGGTTCTTACGACTCTAGAACTTGCCATGACAATACATTCCCGGTCCTTATCAACTTAAACCCGAGTAAGTACATGATGGAGGCATTAGGACTAACCTTTTTCATTTCTACACCATTATTTTTCTTTTTCTTTTACCACCTACCCAAAAATCCCCTAGTTAGCCCCTTTGAGCCTAAACCTTTTCGTTTCATCACCCAAAACAAAAACCCTTTCACCCACCAAAACCTTTTTCATTTTTAACCCTTTATTTTAGTAACAAGTTCGGTTCTTCGAAAAAAAAAAAAAAAATGAAGCAAAAAGAAAATAAACAAACAAAGTAATCAAAAATAACTTTGTTTGAATAAAAGCTTCATCAAAAATAAAAAAGTTGCAAAAATTCGAAAACCGACTCTTGTTACGCTTTTTAGCCCTTTTTTTCTACTAACCACTAACCCAACCACCTACCTTTAACCCTAGCCAACCCTTAACCCACAAAGTCCTCTTGATATCTACAAAGGTATAAAAGTTAAAAAGGAGGAGGATCGATTTCTTGGCAAGCCTATGGTAGGAATAAGTTCCATGCCGCTCTCGAGTGATTCACTAAAAATACACCTTCGGCCGAGTGTGAGTGATTTCCCCGCGAGGTATGTGAACTTGTATATAAATAGAATTTTAAAAAAGGCATGTTATGCCCAAATAAGTAATTTCTTTTATGAACAGTTCTAAATAAATCATTACGAATAGGAGTGTAAATAAATAAAAATAAAACCCCAAAAAGATCTTGGAAATCCCGACACTCTATGACAAGCCCAAAACCTTCTCTTCTACCTATTCCATTTGGGAGTGTAAGCCAAATATTAAAGAGTTTTGCTTGAGGACAAGCAAAAGTTCAAGTGTGGGGGTATTTGATGTGTGTAAAATGCAACATATAAATTACATCAAATGAGGCATAAAACTAACCCTTTTTTAGTACTAATATTGGAAAAAGAGTGTTTTTGTCTTCCTTTTGTATTTTCAGGATTAAATGAGCTCAAAAACGCAAAAGAAGCAAAAAGACAGCTAAATCCAACATAAATACAAGAAAAGGAACATTAGTGGATTGCCCGAACCCTCAACGGCACCTTCCAAAGCAAAATAGAGAAAACAGAAGGCTGAACACGCCCCGTGCTCAGCCAGCACGGGGTCGTGCCCAAGAAGCAGCAGAAAAGACAAACCTATAGAAGCTTCTATTGCCCACCACGGGCCGTGCTCAGCGGACACGGGGGCGTGCCGAAAGTACTGCAGGCGCATTAATTGTAATTGCGAATTACAATTAATGAAGAGAGAGAATGTCAGACAGGCACGGGGCCGTGCCCAGCGAACACGGGGCCGTGCCCAGGCCTCTGTTCAGCCTATAAATAGGAGTGCTTGGTTTCATTGCAACTCATTCCTTGGCACTCCACCTCTCTCACACTTCATCCACCACCCACCACCATCACAACACCATCATCCACCACCATCATCCATTGTCCATCATAGAGTGTGTGTGAGTCGTCTCGGGATCCAAGATTGATCGTAAGAGTTCTTGACAATCAAGGCCATGTTTGCCTAAGTCTCTTACATCACTTGGTGAAGACAAAGTGTCTAGTATAATACTTTTTATTTCTAATCTTTTGCACTTTTTATTTGGTTTTGTATTAATGACTTTAATAACTAGTTACTTATGTTGAAGGTGATCTTTCCTTATCGTTTGTCCGTGGTGTCTTGGCATTATTTTACTGTCTATATAAAATAAAGGATTTTCACCATTCATATCTCCACGGTCTATATGGAGGTATGTTGGCTACCTGGTAGGGGGTTAAGGGAACGGTTTGGTAAAGGTCTTGCCATTGTTCAGCGTTTAGAGGTCCTGCAATGGACCTGGGTCAAATTTAGTAGGACCTCCTTCAATACTTCATGGTATTGGATGGCGGGGGTCCAAACTCTTTGATCCCCTCATAAGTTAACTACTATTAATACTATAACCCGGCTATTTAGGACTGTATCCCTGCTGACTCAGACTACTTAGTCGGGGGTAACGTCACCGCCAAAAGCGGGGCCTACCACAATACTGCATTAATAACTTAATTCATTATCTTCCAATAATCCACCCCTTTAGGATTGTATCCCTGCTGACTCAAACTACTGGGGTGAGGGTAACGTCACCTTCAAAAGAGGGGCCTACTACAATAACTAAGATAATCTCTTAATTATGTGCAAAAGTGCGGAAATAATCAAAGGTTATACTAGATACGAGTCGGAACCAAGTGATTCATCTTGTCTATCTGTTTTTATTTTTATTTTCAGCATTTTAGTTAGTTTTTATTTTTCTTAGTTTAAAACATTTTTCTAAACTTTTATTTTGGTTAGACGTTGAGGATAAACCGGTACTAAAAGCTCTTGTGTCCTTGGACGACCTCGGTATCTTACCAACGCTATACTACACTCAACGATGGGTGCACTTGCCCATATGTGTGTTTAGTGTTAGTGAAATATCGTGTTTTATAAATTTAAAACTTGGCTAGAATAAGTGTTAAAAAGGGCTTAAAATATACACCAAAAATATACGACACTTCACACGCATCATCGTACAACTAACCGGGAGCTTAACGGAGTTAGTTTTAGACCCAAGGCCCTTAAAAGTTAACTATGGGGGTTCTAAGTGCAATAAATGGAAGTAAAATAAAGTTTAAATGGACCA
Organism: Helianthus tuberosus; assembly: GCA_030545235.1. Lineage (NCBI taxonomy): Eukaryota > Viridiplantae > Streptophyta > Magnoliopsida > Asterales > Asteraceae > Helianthus > Helianthus tuberosus. The sequence goes on from CM060365.1 coordinate 88,110,370, forward strand.
GGGACTGAAATTGCATGATTTGCAAAGTTTTTACCGATTCTCCCATTTGTCGCGGACCGCGTAAGCCAAGACCTATACTTACGCGGGCCGCGAGAAACTGCCAGATATAGAAAAACTTGGACAACTGCAAGTCCAGCCAGTTCCACCACCCTTGCAAGCCTGAATTCGATACCATGGACTGTGCCAATGGTTTTTCATGCAATAGGGACACTTGGTAACATCTGGGATCATCATAGGGACACATGCAAAGATCTTGGAGCTTCCATTTTGCTATATAAGGCCTTGTTCATTCACTTGTAAATTGCACACTTAAAATCGTATTTCAAAACTCAATCTCTGGAGTCCCTTGGAGCTCTAGGAAGCTTTCCTCGATTATATTTTCGTGCTAAGTACTCTTGTAAGTAATCTTAGCCTCCTAAGTTCAAGTTTTATTAGTTTAATGACCAAAAGTCAAAGCCATCGTAATTAAGCTTTGACTTAGTGATTAATCACTAATGGTCCAGCCATTATTCGAATTGAAAGTGGCTATGAGTTGGTAATTATGTAGGTAATAAACCCTTAAGAGGGGACCTACTGATTATCACTCTAACTTGGTCAATTGTCGGGTCAAACTTATTATTAAAAAGTCAACAGAAGCAATTTTTACAAATAAATTCATAACTGATTATACAGAGGTTATGGAACATGTTTTAACACTAAAATAACTTGGTAAATAATATAAGAACATGTTTATGCATGTTCAACCCGACAATTCTGAGTTTAGGCTCGGTTCGCAACCTAAAGTCATAAAAGTAGACTTTTGCTTTGACTTTCAGTTCTGACCCGATTTAGGTTGTTTTAGATATACCTTAAGGTTCCTTTAGGACCATATTATATGTTAGTATAAACCTCTGAGGTTATACAACTTGGTTCCTTAGAAATCCGATTCATTTGCATGTTTCCGTTAAACGCTTAATTGTTGACCATAATGCCCTTTTGATAATAAAACGAGATTTTTGAAAATGTGAGAGGACAAAAACCTTTATTACTGATATTTAAGCATGTTCTAAAAATTTGACATCAGTTTGTGGTCTAAATTAGGAGTTATGCTCGATATCGTAAATTGAAGTCTTTTTATTAATTAAATGGCATTTTTGGCATAAAACCTATTTAAACCCAAATTTTGACACCAAAATTTCTACCCACTGATGTAATATAATATTTAGGGATTTTTGGGAATTTTTATTAAATTTTAAACTGATCATAACATAGGGTTCTTGCATTGACTCGGTAATTGACGGTTATGCCCTTTTTGCTAATAAAATAAGTTTTATACGTCCTTTACATATCAAACCTTTTTCTACTGATTTTATATAATAAATAAGGTATTTTAAACTTTAGAAGCTGATCAAAATCTCAGATTTTCTTAATCAACCCGAATACCGTCAAATACCGACTTTTATGCGATTTAGGCGCATAGTATGGTTTAAAACCATATTTAGCGTCTAAGGTTTGTTACCTACTGATGTTATGAGTAAATTTTTACTCTTTAACAGTAAGTAAAAGTTTTAAACTCAGATTTTCAAATTTGACCATTATAGCATATGTGGAATGACCAAAATGCCCCTACGGTGCATAGTTTGGCCATAAATGATAAAATTCACATATGTATGATATCTTACTGTTATAACTTATTAAAATAAATATTTTTACTATTTGTTTTAGACCAGAACCTCAGATTACCATTTAACCTCTTTTCTAAACATAAAAATGATCAAAATACCCCTACGGGGCATAAATTGGTTTTAAATTCGTATTGGGCATAATGGAAGGTATCCTACTGATATCACAACATATTTAAAGCATGTTAACTTTTGGAACTTGTACATGACTCATTTGGTTACCCGTTATGCATTTTCGCGTTCGGTACGGTTTATGTAATTAGTTTGCATAAATTAGCCGAAACGGGGTCAAACCTTATCATTTTTACTTCAAAATCCAGAATGTATTTAGTTTACCCATTTTATACAAGTATTCAAACTTGTCGGGTCTAAATCACATTCTAATCCGGTCTTGCTTAATCTTGCGTTTTGAACCGTAAACCTTTCTTTAAAACTAACCGGTCTAAGCTAAGACTTAAATAAGACCCGTTAGGAATCTAATAGGTTATTAAAACATTCGTTCCCGATTTAGGAGACCAGTAAAAGATATTTTCACTTGCTGATTGTTATACGGTTGAGATAAATTTGTATATTTTGCTCAGGTAAATACTTTTAACTTATTTTCCCCTATACGGGCTTGGGGTACGGTATTTAATAATACCGCTTGGTCGGGTGTTGAATCTTTAATCGAATAATGGTTAAAACATTGAGATAACCCGTTTAATATGTTTTGTTTGTTTTAAGTCTTTGGGGGGTTAATGACCGTGTCCTGGATATCCTCGACTCATTCATTGAAATGGCCACGACTTAAGCACGGGGTGTAGGCAAACACCTGCCGGTGCGTATGCAAAAAGATATACCCGCTTGTTGAGAATAACTCATCGTGGGACTATATTATGTGGTGGTCTATTAATCTTTAACCCGGTACTTCTAACCCGGGCTATTAAATGTATGGCAAACATATAATTCTTTTACAAGATTATTTCTAAATAATTATCCCAAGTTATAAAAGATTATTTGTGCCTTGTGCATATAAATCAATTTTATAAACACTTTTCAAAAAGAGCCAGTTAATTGTATTTACAAGTGTAAACTGACGTATTTCCCAAAAAGGTTAAGTGCAGGTACTAAGCGAAATGGGCTGGCTACTCCTAGTATCAAATAAAGAGTCTTGCAAGCTTTTGATGCTTAAATCTGTTGAACAATGTTTTTTTTGTTAATTTAGATCCGCATGTGGATCCACTTACAATCCGTTGTGTAAATATTTTATGTTACTTTCACTCGGTTTGTAATATTATTACTTTTAGACTTCCGCTGTGTATTGAACTGTGATTATTGATTATGATGATATCAACTACGTCACTATACTCCCCACCGGTAATACGTGAAAATATCGGGGTGTGACAGTTTTGCTTGAGGACAAGCAAAGATTCAAGTGTGGGGGTATTTGATGTACTTAAAATACAACATATAATTTATATCAAATATGGCGTAAAATCAACCCCTTTTTAGTACTAATGTTGGAAAAAACTTGGTTTTCTGTTCCTTTTTAATTTTCAGGGTCAAAAGAGCTTAAATGTGCAAAAGGAGCAAAAAGACAGCAAAAACCAACATAAATACAAGGAAGGAGCTTAAGTGTCATTTTGGACGAAAATGGCAAACGTGCCCAAACCTCAGGGACGATTTTGGCAATTAACTCTATCTTTTATGTATTTCTTTAATGATTTCCAATCTTTGGCAACTTTTTAATTGGGTATGTATTAATGACTTTAATAATTAGTTTTTTATATTGAAGGCGAATTTATTCAACCATTCTTCATATGTCGTTTACTCACATATTCATGTCTTTACGGTCTATATAAAGCATGTTAACTACTTGGAAGGGGGTTAGAAGGGTGATTGGGTAATTCTATGTCTCGTTCAGTGTACAGATCATGCGAGAACCTGGTTCAAGTTTAGTACTACTCCATGGATTAGCTGGGAGTGACTAGCCCGACTGAGAGTAAGAAACCACTTGAACCCCTACCCCTTATTCATAAACTACTATTAAAACTTTAAACCAACCCCGCGAGGACTGTATCCCTGCAGACTCAGACCAATGGGTTAAGGGTGACCACTGTCTGGAAAGGGGCCCACCACATTTTGCATTAATAACTTACTTATTATCTTTCAATAATCCGGCCTAATGGGATTGGATCCTTGCTGACTCAAACAACTAGGTTGAGGGTAACGTCGCCTTCACAAGAGGGGCCTACTACTATAACTAAGATAATCTCTTAAAATGCCCAAAGTGCGGAAATCATCAAAATGGTACATGAAATATAAGTTGGATCCAAGTGATTCTTTCTCGTCTATCTAGTTTTTATTTTATTTTATTTTCTGTTTTTATCTTTTTATTAGTTTAAAAATCTTTTCTCAAAGTTTGGTTCGATTAGACGTTGACGATAAACCGGTATTAAAAGCTCTTGTGTCCTTGGACGACCTCGGTATCTTGCCATCACTATACTACGTCCGCGATGGGTATACTTTCCCTAAGCGTGTGTAGAGTGATAGTAGAATATCGTGTTCTATAAATTTAAAACATGAAATCGGTGAGTAAAAAGAGCTAAAAAAATATAACTAAAAATATAGACACCTGCACGCACGTCACCTACATAAAAGCCCTTTGGTGGGGGTTATGCGACAAGTGGCGGAAAAAGTGCAAGGGGGCGATATGGGAGGTTATATTACAAGAGGGTGTAATCATAAAGCCCATACCCCCTCATTACTCAATCATTAATTTTCTATTTTTTTATATTATAAAATTAAAAACCTTAAAAAATAGTAAAAAAAAAAACCATTTCGTTAACTTAAAAATCATTAAAAAAAGTAAAAAAACAAAACATTACAATAAAATTAAAAAACACTCTAAAACTCAAATATTATATTTTTTTCGATTCGCGTGTTTAGTGAATGTGTGGAGTGTTAAGCTTTGTTTACCTGTTCTACTTATATAATGAGATTGTTTTGGTTCCAGGTAGATATATGTTTTTTGCGCTAAAAAACATTAGTAATTTTTTTATATGTATTTCGTGTCATGTAGGATGCAGGCCTATAATGTGACAAATAATTATGGCATTTTGAAAAGATAAATAAATTCAATTACGATGGCGTGGCTTTTAATATAATATCATCATCATCATCATCATCATACTCAGTATATCCCACCAATAGCAAAAGCTAAGGTAGGGTCTGAGGAGGGTGGGATGTAGACAGCCTTACCTCTACCCCGTAGGAATAGAGAGGCTGCTTCCAATGAGACCCCCGGCTCGATTGTGGTTTTGCATCAAGCCTTGGACATAAGGCACATAACACTCAGCAATTGAGACAAACGCCAATTGGTGCATGTACCCCCTTGTCTTTCGGCTATCAACGCCACCACATGATGCATGATTAACCATCCCCTCTTTTAACGCTATTTTCACGAAATTAGTAAAATAACGTTAAAATTAGTGCACTTTTGCTTTTGCCCCCCGAGCGCCCACACATATATACATTATATTTTGCTTTTGCTTTTAATATAATAAATGTTAGTAATAAAGTTTCCGTCGTTTTCAGTTACTGTTTGTAGTTACTGTTTTGTTCAACTTCATCTGTTAAGGGTATAACACGTCTCATCTTTTCAGAGTTTGGCGTTTTGTATTTAATGGCGTTTAGATAAAGATGACACATTGTTTTATACATTGTTTTAATGGCGTTTAGTTAATTTTGGAGTTTTTAATAATAATTGGTTAAAGTAATTTTATTATAAGTTTTGGTATTTTTGACGTTTTTATATAGCAACAACGTGTTTGGCCAGGATCTGTTCTCACAATTTTCATACTGTTAGGGGTTTGATGTTTGTAGCATTTTGGAACTTTATAAACATATTTTTTTACAGAAATAATGTATTTTATCAGTGAAGAATTAGATAACAAATAACAGAAAATGATCCCCCAAAAACTAAAAAAAATAGAAAATGAAAAAAAAAATAATAAAAAATGCTAATCCAATTTCTCATCTAAATCTTCACTGTCATCAGTCTCTTCTTTTTGAAGTTTTTGTGCTTTGAACCTCTGAATACCTTAGCTAGATGTCGATTTTCCTACATAACGTCCGTCCTTTAGACGAAGTTGATCAGTGGCATCCTGTTTTTTGGTGTGATCTATTGTTGTTTGTTGACATGTTGTTCTAGATCAAAGCCTCTGTGGATGCTATTATCATCATGGAGTCAAAGATAGCATTTACACTGGGATCGATCCCTTCATGCCATTCAAATATTCATCAAGAACAAAGCACACAAAATTGCATATCACTATCATCAGGCTCTTTTTCTTGAATATTTATCCATCTCATTCAGCAAAATCTTATAGAGATAACCACCTCAGGTAAGAATCCATTCAGTGAAACTTCATGCAGAACAATACTGAATATCCAAGAAACGAGGTTTGCCATATGTGGTTTTTTTAACTATTCGTTGGCATTTTAAAGTGATGGTTGTTAGAAAACATGGCGTTGTTTTTTGGTGTGATCAATGGATTGTGCACAGACGTTTCTCTTTATAGAATGTTTTTGGCGCGTAGTTTAGGCGTGATTTTATTATAATAAATGCTAGTAATAAAGTTATCGTCCTTTCACTTATTATTTATATTTATTGTTTTGTTTAACTTTATCTGTTAAGGTTGTAAGACGTCCCATCTTCAAAGTTTGGCGTTTTTATACTTAATGACATTTTGTAGACCAAGATGATAAAATACACTAACATAGAAAAAATTACACAGGAAAAATATTTTTTATTATTTGCAGTTTTGTATTCAATGGCTTTTGTGGTATTTTTTGGCGTTTTGTAACTAATGAGAGAAATATAATATTTTATTGTTTGAAAAAAATTACACAAAAGAAAAAAAATAAAACTCCTCGTCAGAAGGGACTTTGTCTGAGAAGTATCCATCACTTCCTTCGTCTTCTTCTTCTTCGGAGTCTTCTTCTAGTCTCTCATCTAAGTCATCACTTTCACTTTCATTGGCTTCTTGTTCTTGAAGATTTTGAAGCCTACATTTGAACACGTCTTGCATCAACGATATTTTTTATGTTCATGTTTGTGTTCAAACATGTGGCGTTGTGTAACTTTGGTATTTTACAACATGCGGGGTTTCGTTATGGGGGGTATAGCGTGCAGAATTCACATCGCGTACGCTTGTACGATAAGACACATTGTACATTACACTTTCACTATATATGATAAGGATCCTTTAAGAACCACCTTATTGCGAGAACCGCGTGAACCAATGTGAACAAAACCAAAAAATACTTAAAAAAAATTAAAAACACAGAATTTTTTTAATGAAAAAACACTACATTTCGTTAATAAAAAAAATTGAACAACAATACCGATGCACATGTACAGCGGTATTGTTGTTCTTTTATTTTTTTAGTGATGAAATTTAACGTTTTTTGTTAAAAAAAAAATTGAACAAAAAGTACCGTTGCACATGTGCATGCGTATGCATATGCACATATGCATTCGCATGCACATATGTATCGGTACTATTGTTCAGTTTTTTAGTGATGAAATTTAGCGATTTTTAATAAAATAAAAAAACAGATTCTTTTAGCATTTAGTTGTGAGGTTTAGATTTATGGTTTAGTTTTTAGCATTTAGCTTGGGTGAGGGTGTTTAGGTTTTTGGGTTGTGGTAGGTGTTTAGATTTTGGGTGGTAGTGGGTGGGTTTATTTTGTTGTATTCACATTGGTTCTTGCAATAAAAGTGGTTCTCAAATGAACCTACCTTATATATATATATATATATATATATATATATATATATATATATATATATATATAGGGTGGGGTTCGGCTACAAAGTCTAGTTTTCCTACAAAATGTACAAAGTCATAAAACACCACAATTTCAGCCATAAAACACACTCAAAACCCACAAATAACAAAGTGAAGATCACAAAAACACAATATCCAAACCCTAACAGTCCATAAAAACTTCAAACACTCCATCGTTGAAACTATGAATATAAAACATAACATGATAATCAACATAAAACACACTAATGTTAGTCATTCGATAATCAAAGCCTTATCATCCAAAACACAACACAAAACCCACAAATATAGCGTTTTAGTAATCTATACTTTGTTATTTATGGGTTTTGAGTGTGTTTTATGGTTGGCAGTATGGTGTTTTATGACTTTTTACACTTTGTAGGAAAAATGGACTTTGTAGCCAACCCCCACCCTATATATATATATATAGGAGAAGGATCCATTAGGAAACACCCTTTATTGTGAGAACCGCGAGAACCAATGTGAACACAACAAAAAATACCTACAAGAATCTAAAAAACACACAATTTTTTTTAATAAAAATCGCTACTTTTCGTTTATTAAAAAAATTTGGAGACTAAAACTAGCGATTTTTATTAAAAAAATAATAATTTTTTTGTGTGTTTTTTAGATTTTTTAGGGTTTAGTTTTTAGCATTTAGCTTGGGTGGTGGGGGGGGGGGGGCTAACGCCCCGAAAACGGGTTTGGTAATCAAACCGCGTTAACACAAAAAGACGGGTAAAGTACCGTTAGTGGTAAAATTTACCCAGTGAATATTAGGATTTTTAAATAAATGGACCTAATATTAAATAAGAGTTGAATAAAGGCTTATGGGTAAATAAGGTTTATAAAAGGCCCGAGTTAACGGGACCTAAAGCAAACCTAGTCATAAACTTCCCCGAACCCACTAAGATAACTAGGAATGCCAAACCTAGTTAATAAGTGGGAATATTGTTAAAAATAATTAGGTTGTGACCTAATTAATAACTAACCAAACATGAGGGACCAAAAGTGGGTAACTTGAAAATGATTTTATAAACAAAATAAAAATAACACAACACACACAAGAGTGTGTGTGCGTGCGTGCCTGAAGATGGCTAGGAGGTGCTCCCATGGAGCTCAAACCCTAAACTCAACAAAATCATCAAATTGAAGCTTGATTCAAGGCCAAAATCGATGCATGAATACATAGAAACGATCACCTAGTCGTTGGGGATCATAAGGTATGTCATAAAACCTAGATTGGTTAAAGTTGAAATTCGGGACAAGTAGGTTACTTGCAAATAGATGGTTGGGTTACGATCCAAAGTCGAAATTGAATGTCTATGTATGTTTAATTTCATTAGTTATGATAAAATTATGAAGAACTTGAAGTAATGTTACTTGTAAGTGATTAACAAGTAAACTAGGAAGTGGGTTTTGATTTAATTGTGAAGATGATGATAAGTTTGTGTTTAAAATCATCATATTTGATAGTAGAAACAAGGTACTTGAACAAATTAGGTGTTTGAGTACATGAATCATAATTACCATGAATTGGGTTTGGTATAAAAAAGTGGAAATTATGATAAATTCATGTTAAAAAAAATGATGTTTGATATCATCATGTGTTAAGAAAGATTAATGTTGTGTTAACTCGATGGATTATGGTTATAAAACTTGGTTAATAAAGCGGATAAACGGTAGCCTAAGAATGATGCTACCGGGTAATTGACCAAGTAATAAAACGGGCAGTTGAATTACATGGTGTAACTACTTTCATCAATAGGCACTTTGACTTTTGAAAAGTCAAAATGACCAAAGATATGATCGAATGATAAATTCGACATAAAACCCGTAGGATGGAATAGTCATAAATGATTATGATAATCTAACCATCTTGCGAATTATGATGATAGTTTGACGCTTGACGAGCTAGGTGAAAGCCTGGGAAGAAAACGGGTCAAATGAAGCAAGAATAAAGAAAAAGCATGATCAGGGTGCAAGGTAAGTATATCTTACACTACTCTTGAATTATAGAATACTCTCTCATCGTATTAATTACGAATAAGATAAGTTAACTATCGTGATATAATGTTCCGACGTGTAGTCGTACGGAACAAGATAACCGAAGATGATAATAAACCATGTTTAATGGTTAAAAAGGACTAATACGGTTACTTAGATATGTAATGACTAATAAATATAGAACTTTTAATGGATACCTTATATGGTAAACCAAAACAAACAATAAGGGTAAAACGGTAATTTGGTCATATGTTGACCATAACCGTTAGTTTTTGAAAGATACTTATGATGTAAGCCATAATAGGCCAAAAAGTGTTAAGAAATGAATTATAAGTAAAATGACCGCACGGTGTAAACTGGAGCGAGTCATATAGACGAGATAAACGTCATCTCGCCAATACAATCGGTCACCTAGACCAAACGGGTCAAAAGGTGAAGATACAACCTTTTGACAATATCGACTAATGACTATCGTTGAGTTATATGATTTCAGGAGTAAATATCGAATGGATATTAGCATCGCTATGACTTAGCGGATATTAAAGCAAGATATTAAAACGGGTCAATATATTGATCCGAGCCAGGTACGTGTAATAGAATAAACACTCAATTAGAACGTATGGTTCAATGGGTGTTAAACGAAGTCTAAGATAGACAATGGATTATTTTAATGAGTAAACTGAATGTTTTAAATGGTGGTCGTTGTGTTTTGGAAAGCATAATGATTTTTCAAGCAATATCATAACTAAAACGAAGGATTATGGGTCAAACATGCTTTCAAAATACTTCTTCGTAAATGAAAGGCAAAAATGGACCAAAACGCCCCTGTAAGCTAAATTGAACTAACGACCTTTAAAGGTGGTTTGTAAACGAGTTATATTATTAAATAAATACTTAGAATAAGAATAAGAAGCGAAAGATGTAAATCTTTGGTCAACTAGCTCTATATAAATCTTTTGCCGTAAGATAACAATCCGAGGAGTAAAACTTGGATTATATAGATCACCACATTGAATCCACCACAAATATAGCTGTGGTGGAAGATCACTTGATAAGAAATGTGGAAATATGAAGCTAGAAATTTATGAAAGCGATTTGTGCTTAAATACCCTTAACGGGTCAAAATAAGCATATGAGCGAAAACGGGTCTAAAATACGTAAGAAACCTGTGATTGGAACCTAATATGTTAGACAATATTGAAATTAAGGGATCCGTGAGAAATAAGGGTCAACTAAACTTGTTTGTTTGATAAATACACGAACGGGTCAAAAATTTAGTAATTATATTTTAAGCCGAAAGCTTAAAAGTTTAAAATATTTTTAATCCGGATGTCGGATTTTAACTCCATGTGATGGAGAATCAAATTACGAGCGCATAGGAAAAAAAATCGTGTAAAATGGATCGATAATGAATAAGTTATGGTCGTTTCCGTAAAAACTGGTATTGCTGGAAAATGCAGGTCCCAGATACAGACCTGCTGAAAAACGGTCTCCCCCGCGCCACGCGAGGGAGCATTGTGGTGCCGGCGCGTGGCGCAACGACGTCCTGTTTCGGCGGAAAATTTGTATTTTAATCAGTTTCGCCTCCCGGACTCGTTTAAACACATTTTAAACTACGTATGACTAATTCAATTCATATTTTATGAATTATAGGTATAAATTACAGTACCGGAGGACGATCAAGCTCAATGAAGAACCGAACACGATCAAGATACAGGCTTCCGCACATAGTTTCGTCGTCGTTGTAAACGATGAATTCATACATATCATGCTGTATTGTTTTTATTGTGAAAAGTTTTAAATAAACCCGTATTTTCATAAGTATGTGTAATCATTAATACACATTTTTAGTCTAAATTTATAAGAAAAACCCTTAAATATTAGTAAGGGTCTTAAGGGGGGGTAGGTTTTTTTAGGTTTTTTGAGTGGTTTAGTTTTTAGCATTTTGCTTGGGGGGGGGGGGGGGGGGTTAGGTGTTTTTTTGTGTGGGGGGAAGGGGTTAGGTTTTTTTAAGTTTTTGGTAGTGTAGTGAGTTTATTTTGTTGTGTTTACATTGGTTCTCGCGGTTATCGGATGAACCCTATATATATATATATATATATATTACCATCCGCAATACACTACTTTTTACATTACCAATATTAAGAATGCACATGTGCATCATTATGTATAACCATAAAAGGTGTTGATGTACATGTAATAAAGTGAAATATTGGTAATGGTATTGTATTATGGATGGTAGAAGGTAATGGTATTGTATTACGGATGGTAGGAGGTAATGGTAGTGTGTTATGGATGGTATGATAGATGAAAGGTAAAGTGTATTCAAAGTGGTGTTCCAAAACACGTTATAACATGTTTATATATATAGATGCACATGTGTATTTCTAGTGTTGTTAATGGTATAACAAGTTTATACATATAGATGCACATGTGCATTTCTAATATTGTTAATGTAAAAAGTAGTGTATTATAAATGGTAGTGTAAATGAAAGTGCAATTGTCTGATATTAGTAATGTATTACGGAATTTGTCAAAGAAATGATACATATGCACATGTGCATGGATAATTGTTACTCGATTTTTTTTGGTGACGAAATTTAGCGATTTAAAAAAAAATATTAATAAAAAATTTTTTGAGTGTTTTTTTTTTATTTTTAGGTATTTTTTGATTGTGTTCACACTGATTTTCGCGGTTCTAACAATAAAGAGTGGTTCCTAATGGATCATTCTCCTGTATATATAGGGGAAGGTTCAAATAAAAACCACTAGGTATCGCGAAAACTCAAAAACTAACTAAAAAGGCCTAAAAAACATACCAATTTTTTTGTATACAAATTTTCGCTATTTAAAGAATTTCAAAAAAAAAAAATTGTAGTGCACATGTTGTGTACTACACATGTGAATTACACGTGCACTACAATTTTTTTTAATATATAAAAACTAACGAATTTTAATAAAAAATTGTAAAAAAAAAATTTGGTGTGGTTTTTAGGTTTTTTTAGTTAGTTTTCGAGTTTTCACAATAAAAGTGGTTTTCATTTGAACCATATATATAGGGGATGGTTCAAATGAAAATCACTTTTAACGCGAAAACTCAAAAACTAACTAAAAAACCCTAAAAAACACACGATTTTTTTTTTATTTTTTTCAATTTTTATTAATAATCGCTAGTTTTTGTATATAAAAAAACGTTTTTTTAAATTTTTTTAGTGCACATGTGTAATAATTCACATGTGTAGTACACATACACATTATTACACATGGGCACTACAAAAATTTTTGTTTTCTTTTTTTTTTTTGAAAAATAGTTTTTTTTATATACCTAAAATAGCGAAAATTGGTATGCAAAAAAAATGGTATGTTTTTTAGGGTTTTTTAGTTAGTTTTCGAGTTTTTGCGTTAACTAGTGGTTTTCATTTGAACCTTCCCCTATATATATATATATAGTGTGAGGTTCATTGGGGAACACTAAAAAAGTGGGGAATAGTGGGGAACCGACTCAAACGAACTCCGATTGGACTCATTCCAGCGGCGTTGTAACCGGCTCGTCGAACCCTAACTAGGATCTCTTAACCCTAAACCCTAAATCATAACCCCTAAACCCTAAATATATTAGGGTTTGGCTTTTAGGGTTTAGCTTTAGAGTTTATCTTTAGGTTTAGTCTTTAGGGTTTAGTCTTTATGGTTTAGCTTTTAGGGTTTATAGTTTGGATTTTACGGTTTAGCTTAAGTTTTAGCCTTATTTTTTAGCTTTAGGGTTTAGTGTTTAGGAGTTAGGATTTAGGGTTTAGGGTTAAGAGATCCTAATTAGGGTTCGACGAGCCAGTTTCAACGCCGCTGGAATGAGTTCAATCGGAGTTCATTTGAGTCGGTTCCTCGCTGTTCCCCACTTTATTAGTGTTCCCCAATGAACATTCCCCTATAGGACAAAGATCCGTTAGGAACCACCCCTTATTGCGAGAACCGCGAGAACCAGTGTGAACACAAACAGTAATTCCTAAAAAAATCTAAAAAACACCCAAAAATTTTTTTTTTATTTTTTTACTATTTTTTTTGAAAAAATCGCAATATTTTGTTAATAAAAAAAATAAAAAAAAATTTTCAAAAAAAAAAAAAAAAATTTCGAGTAACAGTTATCCATGCACATGTGCATATGTATCTTTTCTTTGTCAAATTCCGTAATTCATTACAAATAATAGTCAATTGCACTTTCATTTACACTACCACGTGTAATACACTACTTTTTACGTTAACAATGTTAGAAATGCACATGTGCATTTATATGTATTAACAGGAAATAAGGTGTTTTGGTACACTACTTTCTCTTTCATCTATCATTCCATCCATAATACACAAGCATGCACATGTGCATTTTTGTCATTTCTTTGACAAATTCCGTAATTCATTACACATATTAGACAATTGCACTTTATTTACACTACCATATGTAATACACTACTTTTTACATTACCAATATTAGAAATGCACATGTGCATTTATATGTATCAACATTAAATAAGGTGTTTTGGTACACCACTTTGAATACACTTTCCTTTTTCATCTATCATACCATCCATAATACACTACCATTACCTCCTACCATCCATAATACAATACCATTACCTCCTACCATCCATAATACAATACCATTAACAATATTTTCACTTTATTACATGTATGTAAACACCATTTATACCATCCAATCAACATATTACATAAAAAATTGACAACTATAACCAAACCATCAACCACTAGATATAACTAACCAAAAAACATGTATATGGGTCTACTTCTCCATTCAAAATCACAAACTTTTTGTACCAAAATACGTTATATCATGGTTATACCTAATTATGCACATGTGCATTTTGAATATTGGTAATGTAAAAAGTAGTGTATTACTAATGATATTGTAAATTAAAGTGCAATTGTCTATTCCTGATAACGTATTACCGAATTTGTTGAAGTAATGATACATATGCACATGTGCATGGATAACTGTTACTCGAAAAAAAAAAGTTTTTTTTTTTTTTTTTTTTTTATGGTAACGAAATATAGCGATTTTTTATTAAAAAAATACTAAAAAAAAAAAATTTGAGTGCTTTTTTGATTTTTTTTAGATTTTATTTTGTGTTCACATTGGTTCTCGCGGTTCTCGCAATAAGGGTGGTTCTCGCATGAACCTTACCCTTCCCCTATATATATATATATATAGGGAGAAGATCATGCGAGAACCACCTCTTATTGCGAGAACCAATGTGAACACACCAAAAATGCCTAAAAATAGCTAAAAATCACAAAAAAAAAAAATTTGATTTTTTTAATATTTTTTAGGTTAAAATCGCTACTTTTCGAACAAAAAAAAATGTTTTTTTAAAAAAAAATTTTGGCTTCGAAAAGTAGCGATTTTAACCTAAAAAATATTAAAAAAATCAAAAAAAAATTTTTGGATTTTTTTAGATTTTTTTAGGTTTTTTGGGGGTTTAGTTTTTAGCATTTTAGCTTGGGGGGGTGGGGGGGTTTAGGTTTTTTTTTTTTGGGGGGGGGGGGGGGGGGTTAGGTTTTTGGGTGGGGGGGTGGGGGTTAGGTTTTTTTAGATTTTTTTTTAGGTTTTTTTAGCTATTTTAGGTTGTGTTCACATTGGTTCTCAAGGTTCTCACAATAAGGGTGGTTCTCGCATGAGCCCCTCCCTATATATATATATATATATATTTGTTACAAGTTTTTGATTTTGTTTAATCGTTTATGTGTTGATAATTTATTTAGTGTTGCATTGTATATAATACAATTATCTTTCATTGGCAAAGACAATGCCTTTAAACACCTTAGGGGAATGTCTTGAATTCAAGTCACACAGACGACATGAGTAAAGAAATTTGACGTTCAAAGAAAAAAAGCTATTGACAATAGTTTTACTTATTTTCTTAATTTTGTCTTTTTTATGTTTGTATACATTTACTCTTTAAATTTCAGTATTAACATTTATAACCCGGTAACTTTTTAAAGACTTTTTAATTGAGTTTTAGATGTTTATTTTTATGTACGCGCGGGTATAAATTTAACGTTTAACATAAATTTAATTTTTCCGGAAATTAATAAGGTCATATATAATACATTTTCGGGCTTTTTTTATGTACGTTTTCGGTTGATCTACGTTTTGACGTAAAATTTTTACGGTATACCGCGGCAACGCACGGTGCAATTTACTAGTTATTTTTTAAAACTTAACATTAACGATGTTAATAAATTAGTTCCTAATTTTATACTACATATGCTTCATTATCTATTAATTTTTATATTTAAATATATTATAAATAATACTTTTGTCATCGTGGAAAATTAGTTTTTTTATTTAAATATATTATAAGTTATACTTTTGTCATCGTGGAAAATATATTATTATCATCAAGACCATATAGTCATATAACATAATAATACTGGCTTACTCTAGAAAGATTTTAATTAATCAAACAATTACTCTAGAAAGATTTTAATTAATCAAACAATATTTAAAAAAGAGGAGAAACAACCTCTAATATTCAATGAATATCAAATTATCAATATTAACTAGTTAAAGAGAAATGAATGAAATATATAGTAGAAGATTGTTAATAACGGAATAACGTAACGCACTCATTAACAGTGGCGGAACTAGCCCATTAAATTAGGGGTATCCTCAATTTTTTTTACCGTGTAATCATACAATATAAAAAAACGACAATAAATAAATAAAGTAAACAAATACTTAACTAATTGAGCCACAATTTCAATCATATTATTAATAATTTGGGCAATTGGGCCACTGTTTCAATCGGCCTCCCCTATTCTACAAGTTTGGGTTGGTTAGGGGTATCCTTGTATTATTTTAGAGGTATCCTTGGTATAAAACCAAAAGAAATACACTACGAATACGCACTTGAGCCGTAGCCTGTGCTACGGCTGCTAAAGCATTGGGTCCGCCCCTACACTCATATATAATTGAGCCATCATATTACAGAATTGATTGGTTATATTAAGCTTACAAACAAAATATTTAATTATGGTTCGATTTAAATCTATAACTGAATTGAATCAAACTCTCATTATTCAAGTTTTAGCAACCTAATAATTAAATATTAATAATATATTTAAGTATGATTTGATTATTTCTTATTTAATCTAAGTGCAATGCATTTAATTCAATTTTCATATTTGACTTTGCATTTAGCTGCGTTCAATAATCGCCCCACATAATCTCATCATCTGAATTCACATTTCGCAACAAATGTGACAAGTTAGCATGCCTTGACTGAATTTATACTCGGCATGATTATTATCTATTTGTTTTTTTCTTTTTATAGTTATATATTTATTTGTTATTTTTTATATTTAGCATAATAAATATTATTTAGTTTTTTGAGGTATAGTTATATACAAGATAAAGTTACAAAATAATAACTATGTTTCAATATATAAAGTCATCCGTACTTTAGTATAACTACAAAAAAACTACTCATGTTTCATTGTTGTTCCATTGCTGTAAATCTTTTTCATAATTGTAAATTTTATATTATAAAGTTAAGTGACTTAAATAAAAATATATAATCTCAGTTACTATTAAA
This sequence comes from Helianthus tuberosus, assembly GCA_030545235.1. Classification (NCBI taxonomy): domain Eukaryota; kingdom Viridiplantae; phylum Streptophyta; class Magnoliopsida; order Asterales; family Asteraceae; genus Helianthus; species Helianthus tuberosus. The sequence continues at coordinate 88,127,476 of CM060365.1, forward strand.
GCTTGTTTTTTTTAAGTAGATTTAACTGAAAAATTATAAAACTTGATTATTATTTAGTATATTTTTTACTATACAATCCCTTCTTATTACAAGTTAAAACTTGAAAAGAAAATCATCAAATAGTAACCATGTTTCATTTATCTTCCCTTTTTAACATATATCTCCCGTTTGGTGGAACATTTGATTACTATTAGACAAGATATATAAATATTAGAGTAAAATGCCAAAATGGCTTTTGGGTTTTGGCCCACTTTTGCCACTTCATTTAAAAACGAAACATTTAGTATATGGATCCCTAAGGTTCTATTTGTGTTGTCATTTTCGTCAAATTGGCAAGTTGTGTTTGAATTTTCTGTTAACTTATTCTCTTTTTGTCGTTTTCCTCATTTAAACGAAGGGTATAATCGTCACTTTATGCCATAATATATTTTAATTAAATGAGCAAAATGACAAAAACAGGAGATGATAATAGAAAATTAAAATTCAGTTTGCCAATTATATGAAAATGACAACAAAAATGAAACCATAGGGATCCAGATATAAAAATTTTCATAATTAGACTGAAGTGACAAAGTGGCCTAAACTCAGGGACCATTTTGGCATTTCACTCAAAATATTACTCATAGAGTTTTCTGGTTTTCTCCATAATAAATTCTCAAAAATTAATTTTTTTATAATTTAGAATGTTTCGGTACTCTCCCCAGGCCGAGTACTCATAATTCTCCAGTCGACTAACCCAAGAGCGCCTAATAACTTCAGCAACTATGCTCGCAAGTGACTCGTCTCGGTTACCCTCTATCACCATACACACGTGGCATGTGTATCTAGGTTTGCTATACGTACACTTGGGTATCCTAATCAAATGATATTGAGCTTTTGAGCCAGCAGTTATAATACATGGCCACCGATAGAGAAGAGGTCAAATAAATATTCCTATGTTTTTCTTGCACACCAACTGTTTGTAAAAATGCCCCAATGCAGCCATCATTATTATTTTTGTGTCAGCAATCCATTTCTGATCCTAAAGTTCATAATTATTGATCAAACCATCACTTAAAATCATTATGCAAGTAATGCAAGTGATTTATAGAGTAGAACAAGGCTCCTTATGATCATACACCAAAAAAGATTACTTGCAACATAACTTGAGGTAATCTCAAAAACAATAACCAAAAGTTGAGCCCATGATTAAAGATCAATCTTAACACTTTCTTTCTTGAACTTTTAGAAATCCAAATGTGGAGACTGGATCATTGTTCATGGAAGCTTTCCCTCCAAGAACGACGAGAAGAATGCAAGCCCACGAGCCGGTTGGTAGCTTGGGACGAAGTGTCCAGCTCCTCTTATCGTCACAAATGTTAAGTTCTGGTATCCCACAACATACCCACCAACCTAAATAACCCAAACAAACAAAATTCCATGAATTGTTAAGTTAAGTTAAGCCTGACAAAACAGTTGGGTCGGGTCAAGTTGTGTGACATGTCATAATGGGTCGGGTTAAAACAGAATGTTTTAGAAAAAAAGTAATATTAGATAAATAAAAGATTAAGAATTGGCAAAGAACGCGTTCTACCTCGCCTTGATACATCCATGGGTACCATGGGGTCTTGACTGATGTTTGTAGTTTGTTTATAGCATATCTACTTGAAGTCACTGGTACTCTTCCATCTGTATCTCCACTGCAGTGTGTACACTCCCAGTTTTTAATCACGTTAATTAAACAAGCGCGCCCGCACACACATACATAAAATCAGCTACCTGTAGAGCCAAACACTGATTCCACTGGCCATTAGATCCTGAATAACAGGCAACACTGTAAAAGGCGCGTCCTTCCAAAATAAGCCGATTAATCCACTGCAATTTGTATAAAGATTATTTACATAAGTTTTCGTCTTTTCGAGTTTATGAACATCTTTGAGATCAAAAGTTGATGTTAACGTATGACCTGCAAGATTCCCATTGAACCGGTTTTGCATGAAGCGATTGTTGCACAGCAGGAGTGTTCAAGTATGAGTAGATGTAATTTTCAGTGCATGGATCAAATTCTGATATCTGCATCAATCATGTAGATAATTACTTCCATTTGTGTGTGTGATATATATATGTATATATCTATGTCTATAAAGATCAGATCTTACTGAGGGAGTGCTGTTGCTTGATGATGAACATAAGGGAGCATAGATGTCATAGAAGAAGATGTTGCTTCTAGCAGCTTTTTCCTGACCTTCAAATTCATCGCATTCCACCGTTATGGTTCCATTCTCGGTAAAGTTGCAGTTAGAGACGATTCCTTCATGAATTTCATCAGAAATGATGGCGTGTGACCAGAAATAGTCAAACATCCCCGTGTTTGCTGTTTCGTCATCAATATATGCATTTCCGATCTGTAGAATATCAAATGTGTAAGCTCACATAACAATTAGGGACAAAAGTGGATTAAAATTTGTGAGTTTTAAATGAATGCTAATAGATTGAGACTTACTGCAATTCCTTTAATGTTAATGACGGTTTGGTTGGTGATCTCGTTGTTTTGAAGAATTAACTGTGCGAGTTGAGGAACATAATGCCCTGCGTAGCTTTCGCCCGTGATGTAAAAATCTCTAGTTTTGTATTCAGGGAATCTTTCAAGCCAGTTGACTAGAAATGTATACGAATCTTTCGCTGTTTGTATGTCTCCGGTTTGATAATCTGTAGACGTGTTGGAGTAAGAAAATCCAACTCCAGCAGGGGATTCCAAGAACAGCACATTTGCAACTGCAAAGATTATATAGAGTTATAGATTCTTACTCGGTTTTCATTCTCCTTGTTAAATATTATTTATGTATGATTCTTACCATTGTTCCATGCATATTTATTCCGTGACAGTGTTGTATTATCAGGATTGACTCGAAACGGTCCAAGTTCCATCATGGCCCCGTTTCCAAACGAAGAGCAGCCCGGCCCTGCAACGATTCATAATACTCTTTAGTTCTTGCACATGAATGAGTTCACAATCAAGAAAATGTTACCTCCATTGAGCCAGAGTACAAGAGGATTAGTGGAAGAGTTGACAGGTGACTCTGCAAGATAGTAGAACAGTGCTCTTCCGTGGTTCAGGTCAACAGTCACATACCCTGAGTACTGGTCAAAGTCTGTTCCGGCCGGCTGACCTGGCAACTTTGATATCTTGTCAGCATCCTTCAACCCGTCTTGTGGGCTTACGTAGACCGGAGTATACGAGTTCTGGACGGTGACATCTTCGTTATTTGCATGATTCAGTATTGATCTTCTGGAACGTTGGATCTTTAGAGCGTTCTCAAGAGGGTCATATCCATTGCCGCCATAGCAAGACACGAAAACGAGTAGAGTGAAATGAACAAACAAATGAAATGCAATCTTCATTGATCAAGGTTATGTTATCTTGCTTCTTAGATTTTATAAAAGAATTTATATATGCATATGGATACATGTTGGAAGTAACGGGTGCAAGTTGTTCTTGTTGAGTTTACAGTTGGTAGTGACAAAACCTATGTTTTCATTCTCTGAACTTAATACAATGTTGCAGCCAGTTTAATGTTGTATAAAAAAACTATAACAAGACTGTCAGTTTTGATTTTGTTCATAGTAGTACACAGTCTGCATTCATCGCCCTTCTTTAAAAAAATTAATTTGTTGGATCATTCCGAAAGTTTTCCGATTTTTATCAATATTTTATCATGCACCTACCAACAGCTTGTTGTGACTGGGACAATACTGGCAAAGTTGGTTTTGTTAGCAATTTTATATTTTTAAAAATAGTACCTACTCATTCCATCAACATCAAGTTGACTTGTTGACTTGTCACTTGTGGTTGAGCTTCTGTATAGTAATTTCCAATTGTTGATTTTTATATATGAATTGACCAATCATCTCATATAAGATCATTGTCTTTGTTAATTTTCCATTGGTGATTTTCTGCAAATTTTCCAGTTTCCAGCAGCCAGGTTATTCAAATCAAATCTCATTGCATTTATTTTGCTTCTTTGGTGAGAGCTCTTTCTTTGGTGTATTGGTGTTTAATTTAATATTTTTAGCTATAAAATTAAAAATTTCATATAGCATATTACTATGAAGCTAAGTTTCAGTCTTGTTCCAATAAAGGCACTTGTACTTTTTTTAACTTGAAAAGAATAATCACTGAAATAGTATCAAAATTTTTTATCCATTTAATTCAATTAGTTTTGACATTTTTTTAAAAGAATTTCACAACAACAGAATAGTAGTGAAATTTGAAACTTGAGTGGTTCTTTTACTTATAAAACTTGGTTAGTTTAAGGTGAAATATTCAAAAATTTTCATATATGTAAATAAATGATTCTGTGACATCTAAACAACAGGACAGGAATGAAGATTGCATTTCAACTGTCAATTCATTTCAGTCTACTCGTTTTCGCGTCTTGCTATGGTGGCAATGGATACGACCCTCTTGAGAACGCCTTAAAGATCCAACGTTCAAGAAGATCGGAACAGAAGCTTGCAAGTAATGAAGATCACACAACCGACTATTCAACCTCACTGGTATACATGGGCCCACAAGATGGGTTGAAGGAGGCTGACAAGATATCAGAGTTGCCAGGTCAGCCAGCCGGAACAAACTTTGACCAGTACTCAGGGTATGTGACTGTTGACCCGAACCACGGAAGAGCACTGTTTTACTATCTTGCAGAGTCACCTGTCAACTCTTCCACTAATCCTTTTGTACTCTGGCTCAATGGAGGTAACATTTTCTTGATCGTGAACTCATTCATGTGCAAGAACTAAAGAGTGCTATGAATCGTTGCAGGGCCGGGCTGCTCTTCGTTTGGAAACGGGGCCATGATGGAACTTGGACCGTTTCGAGTCAATCCTGATAATACAACACTGTCACGGAATAAATATGCATGGAACAACGGTAAGAATCATACATAAATAATATTTAACAAGGAGAATGAAAACCGAGTAAGAATCTATAACTCTATATAATCTTTGCAGTTGCAAATGTACTGTTCTTAGAATCCCCGGCCGGAGTTGGATTTTCTTACTCGAACACGTCTTCAGATTATATAACCGATGATGTACAAACTGCTAAAGATTCGTATACGTTTCTAGTTAATTGGTTAGAAAGATTCCCAGAATACAAAACTAGAGATTTTTATATCGCGGGAGAAAGCTATGCAGGGCATTATGTACCTCAACTCGCACAACTAATTCTTCAAAACAACAAAATCACCAACCAAACTGTCATTAACCTGAAAGGAATTGCTGTAAGTATTGGATTTGCTAGTTACTATAAACTATTTGTTGATACCAAAAAGAATAATGAACATATTCATCTTATGCTTCAGCTTGGAAATGCATATATTGATTATGAAACGGCAAACACAGGAATGTTCGACTATTTCTGGACACACGCGATCATTTCTGATGAAATCCATGAAGGAATCATTTCCAACTGCAATTTTTCTATGGGTGCAGCGATAACAAAGGCGTGTATTGACTATCAAACGCAGGCATACGCTGCTAAAAGCAACATCTATTTCTACGACATCTATACCCCTTTATGCTCACCATTCAGTAGTAGCACTCCCTCGGTAAGATACTAAGATTTGATCCAAACAGACATATTTGTAGAAATATATTCTCATGGAAGTAAGTAATCCACATAATCGATACAGATATCGGGATTTGATCCATGCACTGAGAATTATATTCAAGAATACCTGAACACTCCTGCTGTGCAACGATCGCTTCATGCAAAACCGGTTCAATGGGAATCATGCAAGTAAGACTAACCTTTGATCTCAAACACGTTTATAGTTTGAAATATTTGAAACAAGTATGGATACACATTGGCTTTTAATGCAGTGTCTTCATCGGTATGCACTGGAAGGACATGCCTTTTACAGTATTGCCTGTGATTCAGGATCTAATGACCAGTGGAATCAGTGTTTGGATCTTTAGGTAAGTTAAATAACTGATATGTGTGTCAGATTGTGTATACATAACCGATTATAATCTAACAAAAACCCGACTCATAAAATTGAAGTGGAGATACGGATGGGAGAGTATCAGTGACGTCAAGTAGGTATTCTATAAACAAACTACAAACATCAGTCAAGATACCATGGTATCCATGGATGTACCAAGGCGAGGTAGAAAGCCTTCTATTCGTTCCTAATTTTAATTATTACTTAACTAAATGACATATGGAAATTTATTTATATATTTAGGTTGGTGGATATGTTGTGGGATACGATAACCTGACGTTTGTGACGATAAGAGGAGCTGGACATTTCGTCCCAAGCTACCAACCAGGGCGCGCTCTAGCATTCTTTACTTCCTTCTTGGAGGGAAAGCTTCCTACCAATCACTAACTATAGTTCAAGAATATTACGTTAAGATTGATCTTCGAACATGGGTTCAAGTTATACTTCTGCTGTGAGTAATTTTCCGAACAATATTACAATGTTGTGCTTGCCATATTCGTGAGTGATCATTAGTTATATCAATATCGTAAATGTGACAGTTACAATACACGACGAGACATAAATTGGTGATCGGAAATTCATATGGATTCATAGGCATACAAATGAATCATAAATTATAATTATTACACTATATAATATAATTTTGTTGTTATTATAAAAAAAAGTTTTTTTTATTTGATCATAGAACTATATACATATGGATACTTTATAGTAAATATATTTTGAAGATGCACAAGTAGGGGGACTAGCCACTAGACCAGACAGAGCCCACTCCTAACCAAGGCCCAAAACTTCAGGTCCAGGTTTAGGTCTGGCCTGTGGGCTCAGTTACTTTTCATGTTTGAATAATGGAAGGTTAAAGATCAGTTAAGGCCTGGTCTGGTTATGGACCAAAAAGCCCAGGTTTATGGCCGAACTTGGACTGAGGTTTTAAATATCTGTTTTTTTTCCTATTGCTTTTGCCTATGCTATACACATAGTTTCATTTCCCTATTACATTACATTACAACACCTACATTTCCCTTTGTCGGCGGGAACAGTGATGTTGGGTGGTTGGTCAAAAGTGGCGGCCACCCTTTTTTTTTTTTTAATATAATAGTGATATTAATTTATAGGTCTTGTCAAATTACAATTGTACCCTAAGTTTAAAATTACGATTATGTCCCCGGTTCAAACTAAAATTTGTCTTTTGCCTCTGCCTAAATTTATGCTTTTCCACACGGTAAAAAAATACGCTTTTGACCCAGTTCAAAATAAAATTATTCTTTTTGCCCCAGCTAAATTCCGATTTGGTCCTTAATTTAAAATTATGAGTTCACTCCTGTTCAAAATAAAACTTTGGTTGGCGGGAATAGTTGTGTTATGTGGTTGGCCAAAAGTGGCAGCCACTTTCGTTTTTTTTTCCATATAATAGTAATTTATAGGTTCTGCCAAATTACAATTTTTTCCTAATTTTAAAATTATGATTTTGTCTCCGGTTCAAATTAAAATTTTGGTTTTGCCCCTGCTTAAATTTACGCTTATGTCCTCAGTTAAAAAAAACGCTTTTTCCCCAAGTTCAAATAAACCTATGGTTTTGCCCCTAGCTAGAGTCCTGCCAAATTACGATTTGGTTCCCGGTTTAAAATTACGATTTGACCCCCAGTTCAAAATAAATTTTTGCTTTTGCCCCAAGCTAAAGATTATGATTTTGCCCGCAGTTAAAAAATTACGATTTTGCCCCCAATTCAAAATAAAAAATTAGTTTTGCACTCAGTTAAAAATATTATTTTACCTCCCTTATAAAATTATGATTTGACCTCAGCTAAAAAAATTACAATCTTGCCATCGTTTTTTTGGGCAAAACTATGGTAGTGTTTTATTTTACTTGGTCGAGTCAATTTTGTTTTATTCGTGCGAAACAGCTGCCTAGCACTCGCTAATTGGTCTTGACAAATTATTCTTTTGCCCCCAACTCTAAATTACACGCTTGCCATCGTTTTAGTTATTTTTTTTATCATAACTATGATACTGTTTTTCTTTAATTGGTTAACTTGATGTATCTTTTTTTATATCATGTTATAAGTAGCATGTATACCTAACCGACATAAAGGCGTACATGTTATTAAACTATGAAATATTCAGTTTAGCGCCCCGCAACGCGGGCGGCGCATAACTCTAGTTTATTAAAAACTCATTTGAATGAACAGTAACATAATTGAGTAATAAAAACAACATTACTAGGGAACAAGCTAATGGTATCGGGGGTACTGGTACCGATATCAAATTTACTAAACCGAGTGTGTTTTTGGTACCGGTTCGGCACCGGTATTCATCGGTTTTTACCCTCAAATACCGGTGCCGTACCAGTACCGACGGTATCGAGCCGTACTGTACCAGGTATATTCGGTACCGGTACCCACTTTTGAGGATTTCGGTAACGGTATTTTCGGTACCGGTTGGTACCGAGCTCATCAAATCCCGTAGCAACGTAGCAATTCAAGTAATTGCACCGTTTAGATTACTTTTCATACACACAGTAAGTAACTGTATTTCGTTTGAATGAGGTTTTTATATACACAACTTATTTTACTTTAATTTTTTGTCTTTTTCTGTAATGAATGAATTGTAGCATGTAAAATTAACTTGGATATTTAGATTATCGATGAGCAAATCGTATCAAATCCTGTAATCAAACCGGTATCGTATCGGTACCAAATTTACTATACCAAATCATTTTCGGTACCAATTTGATACCCACCTTTTGGCGTTTTCAGAATCGTTACTTTCGGTTCGACACCGGTCTAGCACCATACCTATATTTATTGATTTTAACCTTCAAATACCATACCGTATTGTACCGAGCATTTTCGGTGCCGGTACCTAATTTCGATGATTTTCCGGATCGATATTTTCGGTGCCGTTACCGGTACCAAGCTCATCCATATTTTAACGTGTTAGCACCGTAATAACTAAACTGAAAACAACAGAATTTCCAACGTGTAGGATGTGTGAGTCATATTATTATATATTAGGTTATTTAAAATCGTTTTTTAGGACGAGTGACTATCCTTTTCACGACATTTTTATTTATGTTTCGATATTCGGTATCCGCTTGGCGTTACTAACACGCGTTTTGCAGTCATTGGGTCCCCGCCGCAACGCGCCGGCGAAAAATCAACTAGTTTATGTTCATTTATATACTAGATGAATGAAAATTAAAGAAAAATTTAAGTTAATCAACAGATATGAAGATATGTCTTGTTTATTCATTTATGTTTATCAACGTTAGTTTATGTCATTTTCTTAATGTTTCATTTATTAAGGTTCATTTATGTACATATTCATTCAAAAGTGTTGTGCTCGTTGCACTTTGAATAACTCAATTTGTTAGATCGCATTTTTATTAGTATTTTTTTTAACGGTCAACAAAATCAATCCCGAGCACTCTCGAGGCACCCACTGGACCAAACGGAGTACTCCGAGAGTAACCCGAGTCCACCACCAATTCCGGGGAAAACCCGGTAACCCACCCGCCCGTAGGCACGACGGTGTTTGACTTTTTAGAAAAATACAATTAAATCATTTTTTGTTGTATTCCACAATTTTAAACAATGACGCCTAAGTTCGTTCCTATTTACGTGAATGTAAATAGGTTGAAGCGTCTCTCGAATCATGGATGTCAACCGACGGGTGTCGAAGTGGTTGAACGACAAAGCTTCTTGAATCACTAACTTCGTCATTCTTTCCAGAACCGCATCAGGGTCGTAACGAAATATAGTACCATGACCACCCAATTCGGGTTGTCCGACATCTGAAGTTTCTTTTAATGCCTTGCAAAAATTCTTTTGCTTAAGCTTATTCAAAGTGGAATTTGAATCATTGGCTTAACAAAGTGCCACAAAACTTACAACGAGCCTTTGAAGACCCGTCACTCATCTCCACCAAATCCCAATTGCATCAAATTTCCATGTTCTGATTATGCAAAAGAACCCCAAGAACGAACGGGGCGGAGGAAGAAGCGCCACCAATTAAAAATGTTGATTTGGATGGTATAACGAGTATAAAAGAAGAATCTAGAAATCATAAAACGAGAATAAACCGAGAGTATTTTTGCGTTTTTTGGGGTCGTTCATGCTTTTTCGAGTGAGATAATCAACCAATACATCCCATAACTATTTATACTCATTGAGGGGGGGGGGGGGGGGTTAAGAACCGGTTCTAACATTCATATAACGGTTTAAAACAACTATATAGCCGTTACCAACGACTATAATCGGTTCCAACACGTTTAATGGTGATAACTGGTTCCCACACGGGTATTTTCGGGTAGGGTCCTGAACTGGTTCGGGTAGGAATTGATTTTTTTAAAAATGTGGAGAACCGGGTATGAACTATTGGGTAGTAACGGGTATGAACTGGGTCTTGATGCCACTGGGAATTTTGTGCACGTCTAGTTTTAGTCATCCTAAAATCTTAGGCCAAATTTTAGCCGACCTCCAAAAACGCTGGCTAAGCCTTAGACGACAACTAAAAGTGTAAGCTAATTCTTAGTTTTCTCTACCGGCAAAGCTGATTAGCGGCTTTCAATTAACAACAACAAGGGTTGATGACTTTAGTAAAAGTTAAATTTTCATGCCTGCTTTTTGATCAAAGGTAACAAAGACTTAAGGAATTTAGGGTTTTTTTATTATTCAGGTGCTCAAGGAATTACAAGTACAAAGCAATCTTTATATAGAGATTAATCTAGGGTTAGGAAACATAATTCTCAAGTTAGGCCCAAGCCCACATAGAGATAACTAGGGTTTCTTTATTAAAAAAAATAATCTCCATAATTATCCCATAATTAACGAAGGTTCTAGAATATTCTAACACTCCACCTCAAGTTGTGTAGTGGGATCCCCAATACCCAACTTGCATAATACATCCTCAAACGCTTTTACTGCAACGGCCTTTGTAAGAATATCTGCCAACTAATCTTCAGATTTTATGCTTGGAAGTTTTACTGTGCCATCTTCAATTTTTTTTCTTTTATAAAATGCATGTCGATCTCGACATGTTTTGTTCTATCACGTTGAACTGGATTTTGTTGGCTCATGTGAATCCTTCCTTGAGAACAGATGATGCAAAGCCAAAACATTTCTGCAACAACTGATCCAGAATAAACAGTGCTTTGAATTACTACTTCCTTCAATGGCAAGACATCTACGAACTGCTGCTTCAAAGGTCTGCTCAATGCAAAGCTCTGCTGGATTATAAAGACTATTAAAAACTAAACCAATGAAGAAGTCAAAGGTCTGCTGGATGTCAAAGCTCTGATCATCCTTTATCAAAAGTCTGCTAAAGCTTCATCAGAGGTTAGAGCATCAGAGGATAGAATCAACAGAGTCTTTGTAATCAGTGTTGTATTATTGTAACAGTGTTTAGCATTAGCAGTGTTTAGAGGTTGTTAGTATTGTTAGATGTCACTATCTCGGTGACGTCAGCCAAGATGCCACAATGGTTAGGATTGTACTACAAAGAGACAGTGCCTGTACTGTTATATTAGATCGCTTCATCACTTGCATTTTGTATGAACAATCACTGTGATCTCGGGCTAAGGGGGAGTTGTAATTCATGCATACGTGAAGCATTGTGTAATACAATATTTCGACTTAAAGTATTCATGATGAAAACATTTATTCCTTTGTTTGTGTTATAAAGTTTTCTTCATTTCCGCTGCAATTGTTTCATCTTATTATCATCTTTCATCTTTAAAACAAACACAAACAATTAAACTCAGATCCTAACAATTGGTATCAGAGCATGGATCAGACAGATTTGATTTAACAATCAATTTGACATAAAAGATCAGCTCAAATTTGATTTACCAATCAATTTGACAACAGAGAAGTGTTGAACCAACAATATGAAACGTTTTGTCATGTTAAGGGAGAGTCATTGACCCAACAGTTTGAGAGGTTGACGTGTGCGTATATATACATAATATTGTAATGAAATTACACACGATTTGGTTTTAAATTTATAAAAGTGATTATTACTTTTACATCAAAAACACACGAAAGAGGCTGTTAGGATCGGAGGCTCTCATGATTGTGTTTGTTTGTATATTTTGAACAAATCAAATAGATATGAACAGTTTAAGTGCAGCGGAAATGGAAACAAACTTTATAAACACAATCAAAGGAGAAAATAGTATGATAAACAATTGCTTTCCATAGAGTCAAAAGATTTACAAATCAAAAGCAAAAGATTACAGATATGCTCACATACTAAGCTCCCCCTCAGCCTGATGCCCCAAGGTTGGTTGCACAAGATGAAAGGATTAGACATGAGGAGAAGAACTCGCTCAGTCAATCAAATGTAACAGTACAGGGTACTGTTACATTTATAGGCAAACCAAACCTACTGAGGAATCTCAGCTGACGTCACCATGAAAGCGACGTCTAACAGCATAACAACCTGTATCTACTGACCTTACACAACTACTGATGTCCTAACAACTGATTATAAATACAATACAAAACATGAGAAAACAACTGCTTCACGTTCCACTGTTGTAGCCTAAGCACTGATGCTTAACAATCACATCAGTGCTTTCTTCAAAGGTGATCAGTCCTTGAATGAGCAGTGTTTGTGTCTTCAGCAGCACTTGAGAGACAGCAGTAGATAGAGCAACAGAGTTTGTCTTCAGCAGTCTTTAAGATTATATCAGCAGTTGAAATGGCACAACAGTTTATTATGAGCAGCAGTTATAGACCATCAGATGTTATAATTCACTTTCAAGGGGAGAGCAGAGTATAAACTACTGTTTATTGTGAATCCTCTGTTGTGACCTGGTTTTGGCTTTACATTATATGTTCCTTTGTTAGGGTTCAATCCCAACAATCTCCCCCTGGAACAGATAATGCCAAAACCTTTCATTATTCAGGACCTTTATTACTCATCAAGAGTGTCTTAGCTTGTACTTTGAATTCAGCTTCAAATTCCTTTGCACTCTGGTCATCCTCATCCCTACACAGTGAAAGCCCAAGGAGATCCTGCAAATCTTGAACACTAAGGCCTAGTGCTTCTTTCCTTGATATGTGCTTCACATCGCCATTGGCTCTGACCAAGGTCAATACGTGAGTCTTTTGATCAGACATCCACTTTAGTATTTTTAAGCCAAGTGGGTTTCTTGGGAGAGACTTATTTGCAGATGAGTTTAGGGATAATGGCCTTGAAAACAACTGCAGACTTTCAGACATTCTTTTGAAAGCTTCTTCAAAGACTTTATCAGCTGCCGCTATATCTTCTGAAGTTTCTTGTTCAATAAATTCTTGTCGTTCAGCTTCTGTCTTGTCTTCAGCAGTGTTTGGAGTTGCAGGTTTGTTTAACGCCTTAAAAAGGCTTTGAAGCTTTGTTGAGGTTTCTTCTTTTAGACCCATTTTTGTGATGGTATCTTTGAAGTACTCTGCTTCCTTTTCTCTTACCTCTTCTTCAGTTAACTGTTCTCCCTCATCTTGATTTGTTGCAAAAGTAGACCGGAACAGTGTGTCGAGGTTTCCTATCTTCTGTTCAAGCTTCATCATTTGTTCTTGCTTTTTAGAAGTGCCTGAAACAGTTGTCTTTCTTTTCTTCAGCCTTTTGTAGGCTTCATCAGTCTGCTGTCTTGACCACTTTGATATGGCTTCAGCAGAGTCTATTTTTGCATCCACCAGCTCCTCTTTCTTTCTTTTATACTCAGCAGTGAAATCAGCAATGAGCTTTTTGAATTTGTTCCAGTTTGGAGGATTTTTCTTCTTTGTGGAATCATTCTTGATTCTGTCAATCCTCTCAGCCTCATGCTTTAGAGCGATTATTGGCCATTCTTCAAACTGTTTTTCTTCAGCAGGATAGAATTTTTCTTTCATAATGTAGGCGAGATATTGTTTTCTTAGCTTTTTGCGTTGTTCAGCCTTTTCTTTGATTAGTTCCTGTACAAATTCTTCTATCTGCTTTACTTTTGTTAAGTAGAACTCCAGTCTTTCAGCTGTGCCATTTTCGTTTAACTTATCCTTTTCACTATCAAACTTAGCTCTTGCTTTAGCCTGTCTTGCCTTGAGTTTGAGGTACTCATCCATATCTTCTGGTGGCATGTAGCCTATGAGCGAGGAGAATCTCCTTTTTGAAGGATCTTCTTCTATATAGAATTGCCTCATTTCATTTTTGATAGCTTCAAGTTCCAGTGGATATTTTGCAGCATTAGGATCATGTGTACCCTCATCGACAGAGATTGGCTTTCTTATTCTTTTGAAGAGCTTTGGCTGTGAAGTAGAAGAGGTGAGAGCAATGGTGGATGACTGACTAACAGCTGTTGAGACAACTGGTGTCTCAACATCTGTTGTCATTACAACTGCTGATATGTCAGCAGTTGTCTTCTGCTTTTGAGCAGGGGATGGAAATGATGATGGTGATGAGGGTGGTGAATCATCATCTGTTATGAGATTCCTTCTCCTTTTTAATGAAGAAAGAGCAGATGATGTTTTGGGTGAATCAGTGGTTGTAGATTGTATGGCAGTGGATTGTGGTTGACTGACAGTGGTTGAAACAACTTGTGCTTTAACCGCTGCTGTCATTACAACAGATGTTGTAACATCTGTTGTCTTCTGCTGTATGTCAGCAGGTAGTGGTGATGGTATGATTGTAGATGATGATGGTGGAGCATTAGTTGTGGTGGTGTGTGGTAGAGTGGTGTGTGTTGAAAGTGTGTGTGTTGATGAAATGGCAGCTGTTTGGCTATAGACAGCAGTTTTCATAACTGCTGCTGCAGCAGTTTTTGTAACTGCTGCTGTATCAGCTGTTTGGCTAACAGGTTTTGAGACCTGTTTTTCTTTTTCAGGTTCAATATGAATGCCATGTTCAATTCCCCTTTTCTTCATTTGCTTCAATATCTCCCCCTTTTTGGCATTATCTGTAAGGGGGTCATCAAAGAATAGTAAAGTTGAAGGAGCCTTGCCAGTGGCAATTTGGATACTGGCCTTAATAGCCTTGATATCTGCTTGAGTATCCTTGAACCGTGATTCAACCATGTTAGTCAGCATTTGTACTTGAATGGCATGCTTTTTGTCAGCCATAAGTTGCTGTGCTTCAAGCATGGGTTGAAAAATACTCCATAGCTCATTTGCAGCAAATGCATGTTGTGCAGGTGCTTGAGCAGGAACAGCAAATTGTGGTGGGGCAGCAGTGGATTGTGCTTTTTGAGCTTTCAAAATCTCTTGCACCATCGCCTTTATTTCAGCAACTGAGGTTTCCAGTTTGTCAACTCTGTCCGTCAATTCCTGATATTTTGAATCATCACCTACTTTAGTAGGATCATCTGAATCCCCACCAGCAGTGGTTATATCAATGTTTGACTTGGGAACTGAGTCCCAAAAGTCACTCATTGATGCCCCTTGTTCTTGGTACTGGGGACTTCTCTCTTCAGCACTTGATAAATCTTTAATGTTACCAGTGGACAAATTAGCCTCACTAGTGATTTTCAGAGGTGCTATGGAAGAGATTGCCTTCAAGGGAGTCTGACTGATGAAACAACTGTCCAAATGTAGACCTGTTGATCCAACATTTGTAGTTGCTGCTCCACTTGAACTACTGACAAGAGTTATTTGTAACTCCTGCAGTGTAGCCTCCTCAATCGTTGCTGGGATAACAGAAGTATAAGCATCAGACCCAGTCACCTGTGGATGTATACTCTCAGTGATAGGTGATAGAGAGGAACTGGTTTGTGTCTGTGCAATAGCAGCTGCATGCAACAGAGATAGCATGGGTTGTGGCATTATTATTGGTGAGGGGATGGGAGTTGAAAGAGACATGTCCTTGAGATCAGGACTGAGGAAGATGGATCCAAGTGGATTCAGAGCTTCATATTGTGGTGTCCCTGTGCTTACAACCTGATCCTTTTGTGAGGATGCAGGAGGAGTTTCGGTTATGGGTTGAGATCTTTCTTCCAACTGCTGTGAGGAAGTAGCAGCAGTGGTTTGTGGTGACTTTTGTGTTGTCACAGGCATTTCCTCTGGGATCTCATCTTCCAGAGTTGCCTTTGTTTTGGGATTGGTGGGTTTTCTGGATGTTTTCTTTTTGGTCTTTTTAGTGGTGGCAGGTGTGGGTTTCAAAGCAGTGGGAGTGCTGCTATGATCACCTGGAGCAGTGGGCTCAGCAGCTGATACCTGAGGAGCAGTTGTAGCCACTAAAGTCTGCTCAGGTACCCCTGCTTTTGTTTTTATTGGTGCCATCATCCTTGAAAATGTTTCTTTTGTTATGCCTTTTATTTGACAATGAACACCTTGTTTGAGCAAATTTACATTTTTCTTTTCAAATTTTTGTTCAAAATAATAACTCAAAAATCTTGGAAAAAGTAAAAATGCTTGACTTTCAACGTTTTTCACCATGTCATTGAAAATCTCCTGGGAGTAGTTATAGTTTTTATTATTCAAAATAGCGTAACCCAGATTTTGGATTTTCAATGGTATTTCGTTGAAAGATGTTGTTTTATTTGAAGCACACATCAAGAGTGTGTGAAATAAAAACCTGGGTGCAGATGGAAAATAACCCTTTTGTAGGGTGTCTACCTTTGGTTCTTCTGCATAACCCCTTTTCACGAAATCAGTTTTCATCTCGACTTTTTCAAAAGAGAGTTTACCTTCCTGATCGTTGAGATTAAAGACTTCGGAGATCGACTGTGGGGTTATTTGAACTGCCTTATCCTGTATCGAGGAGTTTATGGATATGACTTTTCCGTCTTGTTTTTCAAGCGACGCCTTTTTCCAAAACTCTCTCTGGGTTTGCAGATATATGGGAGCATTTGCTGTCAACAAAGTTTTGTACTTTGATGCAGATAATGCATCAATGATGGTGTCAAAGGTGTGATTATTAGTAGGTTTTGTGAATAAACCCAGATAGTTATGAGATTGTTTGAATGGTATTTCAATGATTTCTTCAGCCGTTTGAGCGACCTCAGTTGAAGGTGGTGGTGATGTAGGTTTTGATTTTGATTTTCCTTTTGACTTCGTCATTTTGATGAAGAAGAATCGGAGAATGATTTTGAAGGTTTTGAGAAGAAGGGTTGGAAACTGCTATGAGAAGAGAATTTTTGGAATTCAATTCGACAGTGTAAAACCCTGTTTGGGGGTTTAGGGCAGGGTTTTATTTAAAAATGATCGCTGATGTGGCAACGGTTATTAAGATCTGAGGGCTAAAAACTGACCACGTGTCAAACACTGATGAAACGGATGAAATATGGAGAACAGTTGTTTTCCAATCCACTGACGTATCAAGCATCAGTGGTTACAACGGTAAAATTTATGGACAGTGGGTGATTTTTACTATCAGTGGATAGCATATCAGTGGATAAGACACTGATTTTGAACATCAGTGCTTTTCAAGAAAATGAGGGATCAGTGGTTAACTTTCAGCAGTGGACAGTGTTTAGAGATCAGTCGTTGGAACAAAACAGTGATTTGGGTAAATGGTGCAGATCTGAAGGACAGTAGTTTCAGCAACAGTTTTGAGAATTTTCATTCAAGGTTTTGCCACATGTCAATTTTGAAAGACAGTGGTTTAGTACCCCAGATGATGAAAACTTTTTACTAAGGCAACTCATTTTCGTTCAAATATTCAATTAAAACATGAGTACCCTAGTAGTTTAAGCACAGTTTACAATCAACCTTTGATAAAAGTCTAGGAGCAAACCTGAGTTATGATATAATCTTAACACATATACCATTTCCTTTTGACCCATTTATGAGGACAATAATACCACCAAAAATAAGGTATTACCTCCTGTCAGGAGCTGAAACTATTGCCAACAAAAACAAGCAAAAGTTCCAAATATATTATTCTCCAAAAAAATGAATAATATATCCTGATTATTCAAGAAAATCCTTTGAAAAAAAATGATTAAAGGATTTTCTGAGAACAGCATCTAAAGGATTTAGTGTAAATTCAGTAAAACACATAATCATATCATACTCAAGTTTTTGAAAATGGTCAGTGGTTTTGACAATAGTGGTAGGAAAACTTTGAACATATGACCACTGTATGGTACCATTTTCTTTGTCAGTTGATTGCAAACATGATTCTCTTTGTAATTCATTCATTCACTGGAATCAAAAACCCTTTACTGAACAGGTGAATGCACATAGTTGCTTAGTGACCATTATTACCCTACCCTTTGACTCTTCAGTGTTTTATGTTTATCCTCTCTTCTTATGATTTCAGAAGTTTTGAGATAAACACACTTCGGAGTTTTTGTGAATTTTCTTAATGTATTTTAACATAGTTGATTTTGTCCTTTTGAGGAACTCAACCTGTTTTCAACACATAAGATCTGGATAACTAAAGTTTTAATTTCCCTCTTTTTGTGTTAACAAAACAACAATGCTTTTATAAACATAGGTTTTGTTAATCTGAGGTTTGTACTTTAGTATTTAATGAAAACAACACATATTACACAACAACAGTTTAAATCAATTTGAAAAATAAGAATAATCTCATGGTTTAATCAGATATTGCTTTCAGATCTAGAAACTATGAGTGTCTTGTGCATGAATTTACATGTTGTGTGAAATTTGTGTGTCATATGACATCTTGGTTGATTTACAGAGTTTTTGAAAAGCCATTTTGAACATGATTTAATCGATACTCTGTTTTTCAACAAAATACAACCAACCTTAGTATCAATGAATTTTGAGCTGAACTATTATGTCAAATTGATTGTTAGATCGAATTTGACTGTCCGGGCTCTGATACCAATTGTTAGGATCGGAGGCTCTCATGATTGTGTTTGTTTGTATATTTTGAACAAATCAAATAGATATGAACAGTTTAAGTGCAGCGGAAATGGAAACAAACTTTATAAACACAATCAAAGGAGAAAATAGTATGATAAACAATTGCTTTCCATAGAGTCAAAAGATTTACAAATCAAAAGCAAAAGATTACAGATATGCTCACATACTAAGCTCCCCCTCAGCCTGATGCCCCAAGGTTGGTTGCACAAGATGAAAGGATTAGACATGAGGAGAAGAACTCGCTCAGTCAATCAAATGTAACAGTACAGGGTACTGTTACATTTATAGGCAAACCAAACCTACTGAGGAATCTCAGCTGACGTCACCATGAAAGCGACGTCTAACAGCATAACAACCTGTATCTACTGACCTTACACAACTACTGATGTCCTAACAACTGATTATAAATACAATACAAAACATGAGAAAACAACTGCTTCACGTTCCACTGTTGTAGCCTAAGCACTGATGCTTAACAATCACATCAGTGCTTTCTTCAAAGGTGATCAGTCCTTGAATGAGCAGTGTTTGTGTCTTCAGCAGCACTTGAGAGACAGCAGTAGATAGAGCAACAGAGTTTGTCTTCAGCAGTCTTTAAGATTATATCAGCAGTTGAAATGGCACAACAGTTGATTATGAGCAGCAGTTATAGACCATCAGATGTTATAATTCACTTTCAAGGGGAGAGCAGAGTATAAACTACTGTTTATTGTGAATCCTCTGTTGTGACCTGGTTTTGGCTTTACATTATCTGTTCCTTTGTTAGGGTTCAATCCCAACAGAGGCAAGTGTACCCCGTCATATATGTAGTAAAGTATCGGTAAGAACCAAGTATCGATCCAAAGAAATGGGCGGAGGAATAATACTAGACCTTTGTCACTAAACTACCGGTAAAAACATAAGTTTTTTTTATTTTAATTAAACTAAAGTAAGCATAAACAAATACATATAAAAACATAGTAGATAATAGATAAATAGCCTTGCTTAATACACAACCAAAGCATGTCAACTAAGTCGGTTTTGGCACTAGAAGCATTCGATCAATTCTCCAATTTTGAGACAATTAGTATCCCTTTCGAGAATCCTAACATGACAATCATTCGGAAAGTTAAAACGATAAACACACTTTAACCACCTAAAATTGTTCTTTAACGTGCAATTGATAAATGTCTATGAAAATCTCTTAAAAATAAGTTAGTCATCCGTTAGGAGTTTTCTAACCGCACTTAATCAAGGAAAGCGACACCGATAAACACAATGCAACCACCGAGACAAGCATAAACTAGATTAAATCACAACCGAGTTCATTTTACAAATCTTACACATAAATTCACCAAGATAGCAATTTTGGCCTAAACTACTAACTAAGTTAACAAATCATGGCAAGAATTCATAATGACACCATTTAACCTGTTTAGGTCCTTAGGTGACGGCAAGCTTTCTTGATTAACAATAATTACATTTTATTAAATCACTAACCATTTCTAGTATCATGATGCACACATTTAAACCAAGCTAAACTAGTTAACCAAGTTCAAAGTTTACTAATACAAGATTAATTAAGCTTCATTTTTCAACTATCTTAACTAACCAAATACCAATCATCCAACACAATTACTTATAATCAAGAAATCAATATCAATAACAAGGTTGCAAACTAATCATCAAAGATTAACATAGAAAATACTTCCAAATGTCATTACAAACAAAGATTAACATACTAATGGTTATAATCAAGCAAGGGATTGTTGTGTTTTTGCCCAAAGGCTACAATAATACATAAACATTAATCTAAATGCTTGAAAGATTAACAAAATCATGGAAAGATTAGAAAACCAAACCATAAACAAGCATAAGATTAAGAATCTGGATAGTAATCGAGCTAAACGGGACAATGTGGCTTGAATCTGGGTGAAAGCTAACGTCTCCGGAGCCTGAAAATCGCCTGAATTGCTCTCCAAAATTCCAGAGTTACGAGCAGAATGTTTCTGCAAGTTTTTATATAATTTCGGTGTCGCACGGTCGTGCGTCCTGTTGCATGACCGTTCACTTTTTGCAATTATTGGAGGGATGGTGCACCATACTGCATGACGTCACAGATCTTGACCGGTCTTCAGTCTCGCACGAACGTTCTTCATATGGCACGACCGTGCGTTTCCGGGATCTTGTTGCACGGACTGATGCACTGGTCGTTCATCACCGGGGGTTGGCTGAACATCGGATCCGCACGGGGTGCAATATATGGCACGTCCGTGCGTCATCGGGATTGCCTTGCACGCCGTGTTGCACACACGTTCACTTCCGGGCTGGCTTTCATTTGTCGGAGATGCATGGTCGTGCATTAAGTCGCACGACCATTCCACTCGCCCAGGTCAGAATTCTAACAGAAGGTTCGCAGCTTCGTCGTTTCGTCCGGAAAGTCCTCGTTTTCACTATCATCTTGTCCGGTATGCTGTTTTAGGCCTGTAAACACAAGTATACATAATTAAGTATCCGAATGACGATTTTACGGCCGAAAACGCATAAAATGGGGGACTAAAATATGTGTAAATTAGCGAATATCAAATCTCCCCACACTTGGACCTTGTTTGTCCTCAAGCAAGCTAAACTAAAATGCAATAAAAGATAGAATCAAACAAGAACGAAAATTTACACACTATTTTATTGAAAACAACTATAAACGGTTAGCCGGTTTTTCGAAAGACAACATCAAAAGACTCAAATCCAACAAGCATATGCAAATATATAGCGACAACCAAAAAGCCGTGACTTCACATTTAATTGACTCAACATGTTAATCTTCACACAACTCACAATGTTCACACACACTCGGTTTTATTTATGAAACATACATAAAATGTGTACATGCAAACACTCAATGCCTCGTCAATGAAATGTGTAATATCATAAGTTTGTCATAAGATCTCGTCTCCACCAACTAACATGCGAAAAAAAATGTAAATCAAGAGGTCTTTACGGGTTGTAACGTTAGGCTTGGGCGAAGGGTATGGAAATGGATATTTAAAGTGGCGAAAACGGTTAAAACTCGGTAGTAGCGTTTAACTAGCAACAAACAAAACAACTATACAAACAAATGCCTTAAAAAGGCGACTATTACGCAATCGAGCTCATCAACAAAATTTTAACATTTAAGCATTCAAAATTGCTCGATTTTTGTCAACTTCACCCTATTTTAGGGTGTTTTATTTTCTGTTTTTTTAACGTACTAATTATACAATAAACTAAAACAAACGCTAGTTAAACGATTATTTTGACCGAGTTTCAACACAAAAGGGTTTAAAACATAAAAAGGATAAATTTGGCTAAGTGGGCGATAATGTGGGTAAACAAAGGTAAACGGGAAGGCTCGACATGGTTAATCCTAAAGGGTAATATAAGGTTTACGGGAAGCACAACACAAAGAACAAGGTTTATAACAAAGGGGTAACCTAAGTGCCTCTATCACTTCTACACAATTCCGCAAGTTCATGGTCTTAACAAGCATACTAGTGACAAGTTCTAAATTACACATAACATCCGGCTCACTCCTATATCCGAAATGAACAAATATATAACAAAATCAAGGCTCAAATATGCTCACGTAACGGAAGGAATGGGTAAAAGTGTGAAAACTATCATGCAAGTCTTTCTTTGTTTGTCACGCTTTCCGGTTTCCTTTTTTCAAAAATATTTTGCTTGTCGAGTTTTTATCAAGTCCGAAGCTTTTTTAAAACACAACCAACCGGTTTATTTACTAAAATATATACAAAATACAGGTATTTTTGAATGATTTTTCTGATTTTCTGATATATTTTTTTAGAGGACAAACAAAGTTAACAAAGTTAACCCCCTCCCCACACTTGAACTTCGCATTGTCCCCAATGCGAGACCCGAAATATAGAGAAAAGGATAATAGTACTCCCCTCAAGATGATGTCTCATGAAACGAGACTTCCAAAGCTGTATCTGTCATGTGCTCCAGTCCAAGATATGTCGGATCTGCAAGTATGTCACATGTACACCAAAACAGAACAGAAACAGAATAAACAAAAATAAACCATAATGTACATAAATATAAGACTAACATCCAAACAAATACAAGACATAAAGTAAATTGTCTGAAAATAAAATACAATCCGAGGGTGTTTGAAATACTACCCAAAATGAACACCCCAAAAATAAACAAAGTACGGAAATAATAAAACCACAAACTACCCACTCCATCGACTCTTACTCGTCATCACCATCATCGTCTCTCGTAAAGGACGGGCCCGCATCTCCATAACCAGGCGGGTTCCACGGTGGGAACTGTGGAGGATGTTGAAAGTAATCGGGATATGCATGATGCATCTCCCCGAATAGATATGAAAATCCAGCACTCACCCCCTGGTAGAAACTGTCCTGGTTCTGCCTAAGCTGATCCTGAGTGGCCCTGAGCTGATCCTGACTAGCCCTGATCTGGTCCTGGCTAGTCCTAATCTGGTCTATATAAGTACCATGCTGCTCCTGCGTAACTCGCATCTGTTGGAACTGCTGGTAAAACTCTGGCCACTCCTGATGCTGGTGGTAATCATGGTGCTGCGGTGAATGTGGTGGCGTCTGTGGTGGCGTCTGCTGCATTGCATGCTGCTCCCCCATTTCTACATCCTCATCTTCCTCCTCAGCAGGAGGCAACGGGTCCCAGACCTCGTTGTTTAGACCCCTCAATCTATCCCCCCGATCCAACTCAACAATCAATCCCATGGCTTTCAATGACCGAATATCAACATAAACACCATCGGTCACATGAGTGAGACTTGCAAGAACCTCATCAGTCATCAATCCCAGATTGTAAGCAATTCCGGTCACATATTGACCGCCGTGGATCTGACTATTAGGTGTCCTCCCTGAGCTCTTCACAAAGTATTCAGCCATCCTTGCGGCTAGGTTGATATGTGCTCCCTCAACCAGCGCATAGAGAAAAATCAAATCTGGTGTGGGACAGTTCCCAAGATTGTCCATGCGCCCGCAAATTGTGTGGCTAAACACATGATGCGTCACTCGCACCAAAGGGTCTTTCAATCTTGAAGCCTTAGACATTCTCGGGTCGTAAGGGTCACCTATTGCATTTTCAGCCCAAAACTGGTTTCGTGCTGCATCAGATGGAAAAGTGAACTGATCCGTGAAGACATCGGAATCCATGTCTTCTCTTGTATAAATACCAAGCCTTCTACCCAATCGACCCACTGACCAAGTTTTCCATCGTCCACCCAACCTAAAAGTTACCCGCTCCTTGTAGCGGAATTTTGGCCTTCTATGAGCAACTGGTTTTTCGTAGGCATAAGTGGAGAAGAACTCGATCGTTGGCTCAAGATATACGGGCCGGTTGATAGATATTAAGCGCACAAGCGGGAAAGTGAGCATGCTATCAAGTCTGTCACTCTGATTTAGCTCCCTCATGACTTCCCAATCCAGCCAACGGGGGACTCCGAACTTCCCTCGCCTTCTCCATAAGGCGTCACGTCTCGGGATACAAAGAGCTTCTCTTTCATCATTGGGGTTAAATTGTAAGAACGGATGGTCCATCTGCATGAGGAATATCGTTAGAAAGATGGGAACAGGAAAATTTTTAATCTAAAACAGCCGAGCAGATAATTATGAAGAAACTGTCATTCTGATCTGGGCCTGTGGCACGGCCGTGCGACGAGACGCACGGCCGTGCGTCACCGAGAACGAACACCAGTGGCCCAAATATGCCGGATCTGCACGGCGTGCGATCAACGGCACCACCGTGCAACACCGAACAACAGCAGATCATCGTGAATAACTGGCAGTGCACGACCGTTCCATCCAGGGAACGTCCGTGCGACCTTTTTTCTGCAGTTTTCAAACCCTGAACTTCGAATAGCCTGATTTTTTCAAAATCAACAACCTTTTTTATACAAACAGGGGTCGGAAAAACAGCCGGTTGTTCACGATATGAATGAATCTTGCAAGGGTTAGGGTTTCGCTTGTATTTATGAAGGGAACCCTAAAAATCCTTGAAGAATCGGATGAATCTAACCTAGAAAGCTAAAAAACAGAAAATCTACATGAAGGAACGTACCGTGCGAAGTAGGGTGTGAAATCGTGCGAAGAACCGTGCGATTTGAAGTGATATCGCTTTGGAACGGCCGCAGATGGTTAGGGTTCACGAATTAAGGGAAAAGAAGCAGATGGGGATTTTTATAATGCGTAAAAGACCAAACTGCCCCTGCCTCTCGCACGGTTGTGCGACAGCTCGCACGGTCGTGCGCCACCTACAATTTTCAAACCCTGCATACTGCTTTCGGAGATGCACTGGGGGTGCGACTCACCGTGCTGGCCTGCTCGGAAACGCACGGTCGTGCGATTCGTGGCATGGTCGTGCAACAGCTGCAGATCAGAATTTTCTGCAGAAGCCATTTCCAGCAACTGTTTTGGCCGTTTTCCGCCATTTTTTCAACACGCCAACTGTTTTAACAATAATGCAGCACAGAACCTTCGCTCGGCACGTATGAAAATTATACAAACAAACGGAAACTACCTAACATACCTAAATTACGCTAAAACAAGAAAAAACCTAAAAAGACGATACTACCCCTAAAGCGCAAAATACGCTCTTGCTACATTTTTGATCCGCGAGTCAGTAGCGTAGACTCTCTCCTCCCCACACTTACGATGTGTGCGGGGTTTTGAGCTCAATTACCTCCACCGCCGACTCTATCGGCCCGACAACGTACAACTTCAACCGGTGACCATTTACCTTGAATGTAACGCCATCTGCGTTCTCTACTGCAACAGTACCATACAGAAATACCTCCTTAACTGTGTATGGTCCTGTCCAGCGTGAATGAAGCTTCCCTGGAAATAAGCGCAGTCGTGAATTGTAAAGAAGAACAAGATCACCCGCTTGGAATTCTTTATGGTCCTTCAAGCGTTTGTCGTGAAATTTCTTCGTGCGCTCTTTGTAGAGTACGGAGTTTTCGTAAGCTTGTTGTCGCAGTTCCTCCAACTCATGAACCTGGAGACCGGGCTTCACCTTCGGTTTTCAAGTCCAAATTCACAGTTTTCAAAGCCCACATAGCTTTGTGCTCCAACTCTACTGGTAAATGGCATGCCTTTCCGTATACCAACCTAAAGGGGGTGGTCCCGATAGGGGTCTTATAAGCTGTACGGAATGCCCACAATGCCTCATCGAGTTTGTCCGACCACTCCTTGCGGTCCGACCACTCCTTGTGGTTTGCACCAACAGCCCTCGATTAGTAACTTCCATCTGCCCGCTTGTCTGCGGATGATAAGGCGTGGACAAACGGTGACGCACACCGTAACGGGACAAAGCCTTTTCAAGCTGTGTATTACAGAAATGAGTCCCTCTGTCACTAATAAGCGCTTTCAGAGCGCCAAATCGGGCGAACAAACTCTTCAAGAATCTCACGACCACCCTGGCGTCATTTGTGGGTAAGGCCTGTGCCTCCGCCCACTTTGATACATAGTCAACTGCAACAAGGATGTACTTGTTACCTCGTGAGGGGGGAAACGGTCCCATGAAGTCTATCCCCCAAATGTCAAAGACTTCACAAACTTGTATCCAGTTCTGGGGCATTTCGTCGCGTGCCGATATATTCGTCGCCCTCTGACAGGCATCGCACGCTTTCACCCAACTCTGCGTGTCACGAAAAATAGTCGGCCAATAAAACCCGGAATCCAACACCTTCTTTGCGGTGAAGTTGGCTCCATGGTGGCCTCCAGTAGGTCTGATGTGTGCTAAACAGACTATAAAAACAACCTAAATTAGACTCTCTAATCTAGACACTATAAGTTTTAAATTTTTAGACTAGGACTCTCTAAAACCTAAACCACACAACCGGCAAGTGTACCGGTCAATGTAGTATAGCCTAAGCAAGTCCGAGTATCGAACCCTGAGACTCTACGTATTACGTAAGCTAGACTCTAATAGACACTGACAGACGCGACTTAAACTTGTTTAACTGTTTTTTTTGGGGGGGGGGGGGTTACTGAAAAACTAGGAAATCTATATTAAACTAATTAATTAACTATACTTAGACTAAGTCACAAACGAAAACTAAGGATGTATTCAGATGAGATTAACGACTACCTAGACTTGAATCCAGTTTGAATGGGAATGGACTTCTAATGGTATTATTGTTGTATGGAGTCGGGATCGTAAAATACTAAACCTTAAGGTATTTCAATGCTAAGACTTCCCGACCCTTCTCAGGAAGAAACCTAGGAAACCCTACAAGGCTGTTGTGATTACCGACTGTTAGACTTCCTCTCAGTCCTCTAACGATTCTAAAAGTGCCCTAATGTGACTATCTACCTCTCAGCGCGATAATCTAAGGCAATTCTAGGTTCTGACTTGATTTACTAGACACAAATGCAATTAGGGAAATAAGATCGATTTCTCTCAAAACCTAACTTAAATATATACTGCACTGCGACCTAATAACTAACTCGAGCCTCTCAGCGACAAGTTAAGCAGAATACTTAATTCTAACTGTATTTTAATTACTGTTTCTAGGGTTATTGGCCAATTTACCCAAAGATCACCCGAACCCGTGAGGATACAAATAATCAACATAAATTCCTTATATGAAAGACATTCATCAGAATCTATGTGAAACAGCAAATAATCAACAATCAGAAGTAAATACGCATATGCACCAAATCAGAATTCCTAAAACACTTTACTTTCAAAAATCAATCCATAAACGAACAATTAATAACCATTAAAAATCCAAACTTTAATCAAACATTCATCTTGTCTAGGTAGTTATGAAAGATTAGCCAAGCATCTCAGTAAATAAAAACAGCGCCAAGATGTCTAACGAAGAATTCATTGTAACAAAGTTCTAAGAAAGTAATCGACAAAACAAGGGATTAGAAAACCCGATTGATTCTTCGATTCTTCAACTTCGACTCGTACCAATGATTCCCGTGCCTTGAAATCTCCGATTGCTTGCCAAGAATGCTCCAAAGTCGCCTCAAGATCTCCTAATTTCGTAACTAGGGTTTTTAGATTAAGTTTCTTGGTTTTTATATTAAACCCTAATCAGCAAACAACCCAGACGTAATCCTCTTACCAGTCGCGTAGCGCGACTGGTCTTGCTTTCACGCTAGCGCTACGCGAGAGTCTCAAAATCCAGCAATTCCATGTATAAGGGTAGCGTAGCGTGACTGAAGGTGTGTTTGGCAGTAGCGCTACGCGACTGCCCATTTTTAACAGAATGTTTACTTTAAAATCCAGCTTTAAGTCTCCAAAAATCCCAAGAATTTTTCTAACTCTTTTTAGCTCATTCCAATGCACACGATTTCAGCGTCAAGCTCGTTTCCACTCAATTTCCAGCCAATTATCGTATCAAGACCTGGAAAACCGAACTTTGATCAATAGTACGTAATTCTAAACAAAACTAAACTAGACATAACGATAAAATGTACAAACTATACACGATATAAGCATGTATTTTGCAATACATCAAACATCCCCACACTTACACTTTTTTCGTCCCCGAAAAAGAATTGTGCAACGGAATCATAGACGAATCATCACTTGGATCAAAAAGTATTTATATCTTATTAAAACCAAAACTTGCGTTAGCTGCGATTGCGAATATACGGGTCCTCTTAAACCCAAGTCTAATCCTAAGCCCTTATCATGTGAATTTAATTTAAGTGCCGTCAATCCACCTAGGGTCTCACACTAGAATTTACGGTCCACCTATTCCCACCTCAAGCTTATAGGACTAAAAGAACGATCACTGGACCAATTCCTAACCGTCTTATATCAAAACCAAGAGAGTAAACAATCAAAAAAAAAAATTCTTTTTCCATTTTTTTTTCTTTTCATTCATTTTTTTGTCTCATTTTTTTTTCTAGTGAGTCTAGACGATGCTTTCCCTAACCAAGAGGTATTCCGGCTGTAGAGTCGCTATCCCCAACCACAGATTACTTAGGTTTCGGTACTTTTATTCGTCAAATCGATTTCACACATCCCAGAGGCATTCCGGCTGTAGAGTCGCTATCCCCAACTCGGATTACATAGGCCTGTGTTACTTTCATTTAGTTTCTAGCTCACTTTCTGTTTTTTTTTCGCATGATCCCAAACTCTAACGGCTCTAACTTATAACGGTGCCCCTTATACTATTATTGGCAGTTTTGATTTCCCATATTTCCCAGGCGAAAACCCACTAGCGGACCGACAATTTAAGGTATATTAGCTCAAAGGGACTTAAAACCAAACCCGGGCCTATCCACATATCTCAAACTAGACGCAAACTCGATTTATTATAATCTCATATTATTATTATTCAACCCAAGCAACAATTCACCTTTTCTATCATTTTCCGTTTTAATTTGCAAACTTCTCATAACGAAAGCCATTTTCTGATTTTTTAATTTTTTTTAATAAAAGACTCGATTATTTACGTGTATCCCATCCCCACACTTGAAGATTGCATTGTCCCTAATGCAAAGATGGAAATACGACTCGATGAACTACCTAAACACTAAAACCCTAACTACTAGCTAACTACTAAATAAATAAACGAACTAACGACGAAAGAAATAAAAAAAATACAACAACAACAAAAAGGGAAACGACTTAGCTGATATGTGAGACTGTCAAAGTGCCAGTCGTTTCCACATAAGCCCTCCAATTCAAAACGCGCTCAGCAAACAACTCAACCTCGGACACGCGAACGAAAGCGGCTAACATAATCACCCTATCAAACATCAAACAAACTACCAAACATATCATCATAAATATGTCCAAAAATATCAGTAGTTCATCATTTCCAACATTCACCAACCCATCCATCCCTAACCAACCTGTTTTAAGTGTACGAATATCAAATACAGACCAAAAGCGAGGATCAAAACAACATAAAAGAAAAATAATCAGTCAAAAGATATAAACGTCAGCTGCTGCTCTGCCTCCTCGTGCAATCCCACACTTAAAGTTTACTTCGCCAAAATAATCGTCCGCAAAATTCATTTATTTCAAAACAAACCAAACCAACAACGTTGCCCGTTTAAAAATTGAACTCGTATAAAATTTAGTAGACGAGCAAAACCACCCCCCTTTATTTGTTATATTTATCACTAACCCATCCTCTCATCTCTCAAATCAATTCAACAATCCGCAACATGATAACCAACCCGAACTACCCAGAACTAATCTCACTCAAGCAACTTATTATGCAAATGCACTGATTATTGACATGACACATCAGACGTGCAGTTAAAGCCACATTAAAACAGACGTCCCAAGACACAAAGACATAAGACTAGTTGTGACTAACTCGATAAACTCAGCACAGCAGACCTATAAACTCGACTATTGCCCAACTACGACCCGACCAAAGTGACACAGACCTGCAGAACAAACCAAACAGATATAATACTCAACCAATTTGACTTGACTAACAGTTAAGACCTCACAAACGACACCAAACGACACAAAACAGACTCGAGACATTGTAAACATAGACTTACTCTGGACCCGAAGACCGACAGTTGACTGAACAAAGAGTCAACTCGACTCACTCGACAACTAATGAGTGACCTACAACTGACCGACATTGAACAATATAACTGACTCGAAACAACCTACACACACCCAACACTGACTCGACAGAGTTCGACACCAACAAATCACACACAGACTCGAACTCTAAAATTCACAAAACTCAACAGATACAAGTGAGAAACGACGGAAAAACGTACCTGAGTCGTCGATTTTTCAAGAAAAGGTGAAAATTTCGAGTTGTGGTGGGCCCCTAATCTCGGTGATGTGACGGACGGATGGCCGATATATTATGGGGGTTTTGATTGTTGATGAAAACCGGTCACGGGGTGATTTTGGTTCGAAAACCGGTGACTCCTAGGTGGCGTAATGGTGGTGGAAGATGGAAGGTAGGTTATCGGCGGTGGGGATGAGTGGTGATGAAGGAGACAAAGGGTGGGGGTGTCTGCGATGGGGGTAATTGAAACAAGGGTTTAGGGTTCAAAAGCATTTAAATGGTTGGGGGGTTCAAAAGGTTCAAATGGTTGAATGGGTGGGGGTTCAAAAGGGTTTTAGATGACCTGTATGGTAATGTAGCGCGACCAGATAACACTTTTGATGGTAGCGCTACGCGAGTGGCGTTTTTTAACAGAAGGTTTCGAAAATTTTCAACCTTTTTGCCTTAGAATTTTTTCTAACTTTTTTTCCACCTTCCCCAAACCATCCCAAAAAGTTTCTAAGTATGGGACTTACCTGGAATGACTTTTTCTTCGCGTTTTCAGCTCCTCAAAGGTACGTTTCCTGCACATTCACTCACAAACACAAAACACAAACACGAAAAGCACGAAAAATACGAAAAAAAAACAAACGGTACAAACTCTACAAACGAGTAGCAACTTCTCACATACTTATGGAGGATCATGGAGATGCAGCTCACCTCCAAACATACCCTCACGGGCTGTAGCACCACTATATTTATAGCCCGAATCACCCCGAACACCCTTATCTCTCTCAAAACCTCTCAACTCCTCGTCTAGCGTTTTGAATCTACATTCTCCATATTGAAATCTATCCCCACACTGAGGTTTGCTCAGTTTCTCAATCCTAGATTCTAAACACACCACTCTCTCCTCCAATTCCTCTAATTTTCTATCCGGTGGTTCCCCACACTTGAGTCCTAGCACCTTCTCAAAACTCGGATCACTCACATCCTTCTCCTTATCTCTCATGTCCTTCTCACACTCCCCCACTAACGAAACCGCCTCCACTTTATCACTTGACCCTCTCGAATTCATAACGTTAAAAACTACTGATTCCTCACCCGCTCTAAGTGTGATGGTGCCTAAAGAGACATCTATTAGAGCTTTCGCGGTGTTTAAGAATGGGCGTCCTAAAATTAGCGGTATGTTTTCATCGGCTTCCATGTCTAGAATAACGAAATTGGCCGGAAAAACAAACTTATCAACCTTAACAAGCAAATTCTCAACTATTCCCCTCGGGTATTTCACGGACCTATCAGCTAAGGACAATGTCATTCGCGTAGGTGAAAGCTCGCCTAAGTCTAGTTTCTCGTAAAGCGAAAAAGGCATCAAATTGATGCTAGCACCTAGGTCGGCTAAGGCTCTAGTGTTTGTATTACTACCGAATAGACAAGGAATAGTGAACACACTGGGATCAGTAAGCTTTTCAGGAAGCTTATTTGAGACAATGGCTGAACACCCTCCGTGCAACGGGACATTCGACAACTCCCCTAACTTCTCCTTATTCCTAAGGAGGTCCTTCAAAAATTTTGCATATTTAGGCATCGACTGGAGTGCCTCTATAAACGGAAGGTTAATCTTCAATTGCTTGAAGATATCTAAAAATTGTCCGTATTCCTTTGAATATTTTTTATTCCTAAGACGTTAAGGAAACGGAGCATACGCATGGTTTACTAAAGGCGAGGGCCTAACAACTATGGGAGTTTTCTCAGCTTTCTTCTCAACTTGAGACTCACCGGGCTGTGCGGTACTTGCTGGGACTAGCCTCTTTTGCACTTTGCCGGGAGCCTCCATCTCAATCACTTCATCTATTATATCCCCATCCTCATCAACCTCTCTCTCTTCGACCCTAGGGTTTCCTACGGTCTTTCCACTACGGGTGGTAATGGATTTTACATGAGCATTCGGGTTAGGTTGGGTGTTAGCTGCAAACTGACTAGGTAATCTTTCATCTATCTTCCTAGACATATCACCTAAACCCTAGAAAGGTCTTGGACCGCAGCTTGGTGATTCTTAAGCATGAGGTCATGTTCACTCAGTTTCTTTTGGGTGTTTTGATCCCTAACAATTAATTGGCTCATCATAGATTCCATTCTTTCTATGCTACCCCCTAAATCGAAACTTGAACCTTGACCTGTTTGAACCTGAGTATTCGACCCCCCATCTTTAACCTGCCCACTTGAACCCCCACCGAAAAGCGAACCTAGACCTCTATTTGGATTTTGAGCTATTTGAAAACCAGGAGGTCCATTTGAGCGAAAATTGCTATTATTATTAAAGTTATTATTATTATTTCGCCAACCCGAGCCAAGATTATTACCCCCAAAACCGCTAGACTGACCACTACCAAACCCTCCTCCTAAATAATCACATTGCTCCTCATCAGCTAGTAAAGGACATGCACTCGTATCATGACCCCCTCGACAAAACTCACACTTATCAACCTTAGCTCTAATCTGCTTAAGCTCTCGAGTTATGTTTTCCAAAACAGAGGCTAAACTAGGGTCCATGGTGACATGGTTCACCCCTCGGGCGGGTGCACTAGTAGTGGTATTTGAATTACCACTTTGATACCTCTGATCGGATCGTGATTGGGACTGGGACTGAGCAAATGCCTCAAAACGCTCTAGACACTCTGCAACTGTAAGAATACCCATCATATGCCCCCCTGCGTTAGTATCGAACCTATCTCTAGTCTCTTGGGTGAGACCGTTATAGAATTTCTCACATAAAGCCCAATCTGAAAGACCATGCTGGGAGCAATGAGCAGTTAGGTTTTGGAAACGCTCCCAAGCAAGGTAGTAAGGCTCGTCGGGCTCCATGCGAAAGGAGTGGATCTGGTCCCTAAGCCGTGAAGCTTTAGCGGGCGGGAAGTACTTATTCAAAAAGGCTTGACGAAGCCCCGCCCAAGTGGTAAAAGTACCGGTTGGTTGAGAGTCCAACCAAGTAGCCGCACGGCCGGCTAAGGAGAATGGGAAAAGCTGTAGGTAGGTGGCATCGTTGGGTGCACCGTGAAGGTTAAAGGTAGCGAGCATGCGGGAGAAACGGTTGATGTGGGCCGGGGCGTCCTCATCGTCTCGGCCATGGAATTGGATGCTATTAGTTATGGCCTGCATGGCATAAGATGGAATCTGCCATGAATGCTCGCTAACTATTGGTGGTACGGTGATGGGTGAAGCAAGGCCGGTGAAATCCTGAGTGGCCTGCTGATGGACGGTTTGCCTAGGGTTAGCCATGTGTTCTAAGTTTTCTAGATTACTAGAGGTACTAGAAGTAGGGCTATCGGGTGGGGAGACCTTAGGTGAGTGGTTTGGTGAAGGTGGTGGTGTAGGAGGTGGGGTGGGTAACGGGGTGAAATCGAACTTGGGGAAACGGGATGAAGATGTAGAAGTAACCTGTGGGCCTTCGCCCAATTGAGATGACGACTGCTTGACTGGTGGTGGTGGTCTGTGCGAGCGCAGATGTGGCATCCACTACTAGCAAAAACCTGAACACAAGAAAAGCAAACACTAGTTACCGAGACACAAGAGAAGACAAAGACTCAACAAAACAAAGAAAACACGTAGCACGTATATATCAATTAGGTCTATCAAAGCTAATAAACGCAATTGCCAAGAGTCCCCGGCAGCGGCGCCAAAAACTTGATGTGTGCTAAACAGACTATAAAAACAACCTAAATTAGACTCTCTAATCTAGACACTATAAGTTTTAAATTTATAGACTAGGACTCTCTAAAACCTAAACCACACAACCGGCAAGTGTACCGGTTAATGTAGTATAGCCTAAGCAAGTCCGAGTATCGAACCCTGAGACTCTACGTATTACGTAAGCTAGACTCTAATAGACACTGACAGACGCGACTTAAACTTGTTTAACTGTTTTTTTTGGGGGGGGGGGGTTACTGAAAAACTAGGAAATCTATATTAAACTAATTAATTAACTATACTTAGACTAAGTCACAAAGGAAAACTAAGGATGTATTCAGATGAGATTAACGACTACCTAGACTTGAATCCAGTTTGAATGGGAATGGACTTCTAATGGTATTATTGTTGTATGGAGTCGGGATCGTAAAATACTAAACCTTAAGGTATTTCAATGCTAAGACTTCCCGACCCTTCTCAGGAAGAAACCTAGGAAACCCTACAAGGCTGTTGTGATTACCGACTGTTAGACTTCCTCTCAGTCCTCTAACGATTCTAAAAGTGCCCTAATGTGACTATCTACCTCTCAGCGCGATAATCTAAGGCAATTCTAGGTTCTGACTTGATTTACTAGACACAAATGCAATTAGGGAAATAAGATCGATTTCTCTCAAAACCTAACTTAAATATATACTGCACTGCGACCTAATAACTAACTCGAGCCTCTCAACGACAAGTTAAGCAGAATACTTAATTCTAACTGTATTTTAATTACTGTTTCTAGGGTTATTGGCCAATTTACCCAAAGATCACCCGAACCCGTGAGGATACAAATAATCAACATAAATTCCTTATATGAAAGACATTCATCAGAATCTATGTGAAACAGCAAATAATCAACAATCAGAAGTAAATACGCATATGCACCAAATCAGAATTCCTAAAACACTTTACTTTCAAAAATCAATCCATAAACGAACAATTAATAACCATTAAAAATCCAAACTTTAATCAAACATTCATCTTGTCTAGGTAGTTATGAAAGATTAGCCAAGCATCTCAGTAAATAAAAACAGCGCCAAGATGTCTAACGAAGAATTCATTGTAACAAAGTTCTAAGAAAGTAATCGACAAAACAAGGGATTAGAAAACCCGATTGATTCTTCGATTCTTCAACTTCGACTCGTACCAATGATTCCCGTGCCTTGAAATCTCCGATTGCTTGCCAAGAATGCTCCAAAGTCGCCTCAAGATCTCCTAATTTCGTAACTAGGGTTTTTAGATTAAGTTTCTTGGTTTTTATATTAAACCCTAATCAGCAAACAACCCAGACGTAATCCTCTTACCAGTCGCGTAGCGCGACTGGTCTTGCTTTCACGCTAGCGCTACGTGAGAGTCTCAAAATCCAGCAATTCCATGTATAAGGGTAGCGTAGCGCGACTGAAGGTGTGTTTGGCAGTAGCGCTACGCGACTGCCCATTTTTAACAGAATGTTTACTTTAAAATCCAGCTTTAAGTCTCCAAAAATCCCAAGAATTTTTCTAACTCTTTTTAGCTCATTCCAATGCACACGATTTCAGCG
Organism: Helianthus tuberosus; assembly: GCA_030545235.1. NCBI lineage: Eukaryota > Viridiplantae > Streptophyta > Magnoliopsida > Asterales > Asteraceae > Helianthus > Helianthus tuberosus. The sequence continues at coordinate 88,163,254 of CM060365.1, forward strand.
TCAAGCTCGTTTCCACTCAATTTCCAGCCAATTATCGTATCAAGACCTGGAAAACCGAACTTTGATCAATAGTACGTAATTCTAAACAAAACTAAACTAGACATAACGATAAAATGTACAAACTATACACGATATAAGCATGTATTTTGCAATACATCAAGGTCCCTCGTGACAATGGCGCAGAATATCGGTCGCCTCCTTCCCTGATACACATCTTCTGATCACCTGATCAGCACCCACCTTGAATAAGAAAGGGTCGTCCCAAATGTAGTGCTTGACATCCGAAAAGAATTTCCTCTTTTACTGGTGAGTCAACCCTTTAATCAGAATCCTACATGCAAGGTAGTTTGCGAAGTCTGCGAACCACGGCGACTCATCGCATATCTCAACACTCATCAACGACTCGTGTGGGAAATTGTCATTGATTGAATCCCAACGCGAGTCCTCGATGTCTCCATGCTCTAACCGAGATAGATGGTCAGCCGCTACATTCAACGCACCCTTTTTATCTTGAATTTCAATATCAAACTCTTGCAGCAACAAGATCCATCTGATTAGACGCGGTTTAGCGTCCTGTTTGCTAAAGAGATATCTAATGGCTGCGTGATCAGTATACAACGGTTTTCGAAAGCACCAAATACGATCTAAATTTGTCAAATGCGAAAACAACCGCCAAGAGCTCTTTTTCAGTCGTGGTGTAATGCTCCTGAGCGTTGTAAAGAGTCTTGCTCGCATAATAGACCGGGTGAAAGTGCTTTTCTTTCTTTTGACCCAGAACGGCCCCTATAGCGTAATCGCTTGCGTCGCACATAATTTCAAATGGCAGACTCCAATCAGGTGCAACCAAAATAGGGGCCTCAATCAACTTTTGCTTGAGAAGGTCAAAAACTCTCAAGCAATCATCTCCAAATACAAACAAAGCGTCTTTCTCTAACAAACGGGTCATGGGTCTAGCGATTTTTGAAAAATCTTTGATGAATCGCCTGTAGAACCCCGCATGACCAAGAAAGCTCCGTATCGCTCTCACAAAGGTGGGAGGCGGAAGTCGTGAAATAACATCGACTTTAGCTGGATCGACTTCCACACCAGCATGAGAAATCTTATGTCCCAGAACTATGCCCTCTTTCACCATAAAGTGGCATTTTTCCCAGTTCAGGACCAGATTCGTCTCTTCACACCTCTTCAATATCTTTTTCAAATTTTCCAAGCAATGATCGAAGGAATCCCCAAATACCGAAAAGTCATCCATGAAAACCTCCATAGAATCCTCGACAATATCATGAAAAATTGCAACCATGCATCTCTGGAAGGTCGCTGGTGCATTACACAACCCAAAAGGCATACGCCTGTAGGCGAATGTGCCGAAGGGGCAGGTAAAGGTGGTCTTCTCCTGATCCTCAGGAGCTATAGGAATTTGGAAGTACCCAGAGCACTGACGTGATTGTCGTGGGTCACGCAAATTTAATCCCCAAACAACTATAGATAGTGGTAAGAGGGTATCGAACTCAGGGAGTATGTGGAAAATGTGTCGATTGTATAGCTTTGTACTTAAATTAATATTAAACTAAATTGCAGAAATTAAATTTCAAGAATTTGGATTGTTGTTTTAGAAAACTAAATTAAAAACTAATTCAAATCAAAGTTGGTTGTAAAACAAATTAGGAGAGAACAATGATCATCTTAGGTTTCAGTTTCTTTAAACAATTGTGTGTAATTCCAACTAGAAAGAGTTACATAGACATAACTCGTGTATAGATGATTGAAGTGATAAAAGGGGACAAAGTACTCGGATTATATAAACGCGAGGTTGTTTCCCGATGACCAATTAATCAATAACCAACCCTAACCCTTCCCGTGATATCTCGATTGCCAACGGCACCAAGAACGTACGATTAAGACTAGAAATTGCACTATCGATTAACAAGTTACAAGCAATCAAACATACACCATGATATTCAAGCAACGCAAGTTATCATTCTAGAAATTCAGAAATAAAACACACAAAAGTTCAAGAAACATTCACCTAAGATGATCACCGTAGAGTTCAGCCGGACATGGCTCGGTGAATCATCATCATAATCAAACCAATGTTCATACGAATCGAAAATACAAACCGGATGATAGAAATTGTTCCAAACCAAGCAAGATCAAGCAAAATCGCCCCTAGTGTGTCCAATAACCGTCCAATGATGAGCATGTGAAAAGACATAATAAATCTCACTTAAAGATGGCGGTTACACAATTTTCTCGCAGCCACCACCGTAAATTACGGCTCCACCGTAATTTACGGTGGACTTGATTTGTTTACGGTGCAAGTTGACTGATTTACGGTGGCCACCAAGTGATTTTCAGGTCCACCGTAAATTACGGTTAGACCGTAATTTACGGTGACAGTCTGAATGATATGCTTTGCTTCACGTGATAATGTCTGCCAAAGTCATCCACAAGTTTCGAAGCCCTCCTCACATAAAACAGCAGCCGTCATATGATGATGATTATGTTGTTTATTTCTTAAAAGTCCAAACCCACCTGTGCACCTCTCGGCCTAAAGAGGAGTCCATGTGCAGCCCATGTGCAGCCCACATTGTCTTAGAAGTTCAAACCCACGTGATGTTGATGATGAGACGATTATGTTGTTGACTGATGTGATGTTGCTGTTCTAATAAGTTTCGGCCCAATCAAGGAAGAGCCCAGCCGCCCACATGTTGATGATGAGATGATTGATGATATTTGCTCCAATTCACATGAACATATAAGGATGGATGTTGTAATTGTCTGTTGTTGTTTGGCGGCCCAATCCCAAAGGTCCAAGTCTCATAACTGACAATATGTGCCGCCCAAGCCACTTCACATGTTGGCGGCCCAATAATAAAAATCCACATCTTCTAAATTGTGTTCCTCCTTTAATCAATTGATGATGGACCCCATGTGATTGAAAACTGCCCCAAAGCTTAGTGTGTCTTGTTAACTTTCTTTTACAAGTTCATGTGATATAGGCCAAAGAAGTCCAACTAACAGCCACCAATCTTGTTCCTATGTCATGTGTATTCACGTGAATATGGCTGCCAATCTCTGCATCGATGTGATGATGATAGTGTTGAAAACAAAAGTCAAGACCCTCCAATTTAACCGAATTACGCGATTTACCTGTAAAAACACACGAACACTCGTAGTTACTAAGTTCAAGCAAATAACCAAGTAAAGCATGGAATTTTAATCTTTTTAATCCACTTAAGGGTTGTGCTACGGACCACCCGTCACATCCCCACACTTACCCGTTGCTTGTCCCAAGCAACTCATTAAATCAATTTCAACTCAAGCGATGCGATCAATGTAAACCAAGCTAAATGTGCCGTCCTTTTACTAACTTCCAATCATACCACAAGACACACCCCTCACAAAAATCTCTCGGTTACAAAAATTATTAGCATAATGCTAAACCACTCAATGCTCGTGTGTGTGTGCGCGACAATAAGCTTGTATACAAATCAAGTTTCCTCCTAACAAATGTCTAACATGCTTTAGAATCAAAGGGACTTGCGGGTTGCAACGGGGCTAGGTGTAAAGGTAGGAAAATGGTGGAATACATATGAAAGAGCTAATTGATTTAACCCGGTTTTTTTTATATCTACTACTACGAAGCAAACACCAAAAAAATATATACAAAGCTTCTTGACATTCTCAACTCTATTGCAACTAAATACTTCTTCTTTTTGTATTTTTCTCATATTTTTCTCTCTTTTTTTTTATAACACATCAAACTCAACAATATATACAAGAACATCAATACTACATACTAAATCTTCTAAACCGGGTCATCTCAAAAGGTAAAATTTTTGTAGGAAGTAGGCTCGGGTCACAATCGAATGGTCTAAGGCTCAAACTGGCTTTCTAAGGACCAAACCCCCACCCCTCACAATACCAAGCTCATATATGTAACGTATGAGGTCCAACCCACCAATCCCGCACTCTCACACATCTAGACGAGGCTTCCTAAAAGTCCCCCTATCATTTTCAAAAGCATGCTAACTCTAGGATTTAACAAGTATTCACACACAAGTTCTATTAACACACAACACACAACGCCACTCAAACAATGAAATATCAATAACAATCATGTGTGGCTCAAATCCTCACCAAGAAAAGACTAGGAATGGGTGTCGGTGTGTCAAATGGCACAATATCAAGTTTTCAAATTTTAACAATTTTCGCTTGGATTTACAAAATTTTTTAGAACTCTCAAAAATTTCCCCCATCCCCACACTTGGGATACATTGTCCCAATGTATGGTTTTGAGGGAAAGATCGCTTCTAACCAAAAACATTAGCTTTCGCTAATACTCTCAAATCCCAAATTTCTTTTTGGATTTTTCAATTTTTTTTTTAACAAAAGCAAACTAATAAACTAACAATATTTCAAAGCTAAAGAACATGACAAGTCTAAGGAAAAAGTACATTGACCTGGTAAAGTTTGGCACAACAGATATTGTAAATGATCCAATCTCCTTTCACCACCTTCACACAAATATCCGCACATCTTCCCCACACTTGAGTGTTGCCATGGCCCTGAAACAAAGAAAACTAAAGAAATAACAATATCAGTGAAAAACCTCGGGTTGCCTCCCGAGCAGCGCTAAGTTTCGCGTCTTCAGCCAGACCGTGCCACCCCCATTTATGGTGGCTCAAAGAATCGGTTCCTATCACCTCCCCCACTGTAGCTTGTCTTTGGGCAAAATGCATCTGTCTCATTTTGACTCGGTGGGTAATCAAATACACTCCTGCTTGGACCCATATATGTTTCTTCACGGTCCGGTGGTTGCTTTTTTCTCATTCTTTGTAACACATTTTTCATACAATCACTATACTCACTACCCTTCCTCTCAATGGACTCATAACTAATCCCTCTAGTTTGAACATCAAAATACAACCTACGGTTCTTTTCGGTCATAGTAATAATCTCGTCTCTACAATTAATTTGAGCATTTGCAGTGTATAGAAACGGTCGACCTAAAATTAACCTTTGTTGTGATGCCATATTGGTAGAAGCATAGTCCAAAACTAGGAAATCCACCGGGTATTCAAATTCTCCCAACTGAATCTTAACATTCCTAACCATTCCCCGTGGACGCCTCTAACTTCCATCCGCCAAGCTCACCATGGTGTCTATACCTTCAAGTGGACCAAAGTCGTACATATCGTATAAATCGCTCGGTAGCACACTCATGCTTGCCCCGTAGTCCAACAATGCGTGAGGGATTTTTAATTTTCCCACACGGATAGGCACGATTGGCGCTTCACACTCTTTATCATTCTCGACTTCGTCATCTTTTTTCAAACCTGCATTCACTTGACACGAAGAAGTTAGCAATGTTTCATTAAATTTAATATTTGGAACGGTGCTTACCACATTGATGTTAATGCTTTTTATGTTCTTGAGATTTGGCACTGTATCACTCGGTAGCTGGCCTTTTGCTTTCTTTAACATCGCCACGTCACTTGCAAGTTGACCCATTTGAGTGGTCAACGATTGGATGCTTTTGTCACGAACCTCGTCCTTTTGCATCCGAACCTCATCACGTTGGTTCATTCGTTGCATTTCACTTTGCATCGCCTTCAACATCTCCATCATCTCATTTCCACCCGAAGAGCTTTGACCCATTTGATATTGCCTTTGAAATCCTTGGTTTCCTTGGAAATTCGGGTTAGCTTGATTTGAAGGGTTCCCATATCTAAAGTTCGGATGGTTCCTCAATCCGGGGTGGTAGGTATTAGAATTCATGTTGTAGTAGTTCCTACCACCTCCTCCTTGACCTTGACCTTGAACCGCATGGACTTCCTCGTATTGCCCGTCCAACATCCCTTGGCAATTTTCAACCGCATGACCTATCTCATTACACAAAGCACAAACATCATAAATTTGGTTAGTGGTTTGAACATTACCATCATCTATGGCGTGCACTTGCGGTCGGTTAGTGGTCGGTCGGGCTCTTCTTGAGGCTTGAGCTTTCCTCTTTGATGTAGTTGCCATGCTTTCCAAGAACTCCCAATCATCATTCTCATAGTTTGTTCCAAAAGTCCCACCGGTGATAGACATCAAATCACGTGCATCTTCGGCACTCAACCCCTCATGAAAAGCATTCATCAACTCCCATAATTCAATTCCATGATGAGGGCAGTTTTTAATCATCATGTTGAAACGCTCAAACGCCTCGTGAAACATCTCACCATGTTGTTGTTGAAAGCTTCTCAATCCCTTCCTTGCATCGTTGGTCTTTTGGGCGGTGTAAAACTCATCTAAGAAGGTTTGTTGCATCCCCCCCATGTATATATGGATGCCGAGGGTAACGTGTAGAACCATTTTTTTGCCTTCTCTTCCAAAGAAAATTGGAACAAAACCAATTTGATATCGTCGGCTGAAAACCCTTGACTCCCAAGAGTGTTGCAAATAGAGTCATAAGCCTCTAAATGAAAATAAGGCTCCTCATTTGCCAACCCCTTGTACTTTGGTAAACTTTGCAAAGAATTGGTTCTTACTTCAAATGTTCGCCCTTGATCATTATGAGGAATGACTACCGGTGAAGGTTTTTGCGTGATTACCGGCCGAAAATGTGCTTCAATGCCCCTCACATTTTCCCTAAGGTGTCTCCTTGGTACACCATACCTACCTCTCGGAATGATAGGACCATTTGGCCTTGGTACTTGCCCTTGTGGTGCGATTGGTTGTTGAAACTGTTGTTGTCGCATCGGTGGGCGTTGAGGTGGTCTTTGAAATTGTTGTTGTACATGTTGTGGCCGGACTTGTTGCAATGGAATAGGTGGTTGTATTGGTGGCCCTTGTGGTCTTGGCCGAATGTGTTGTGGTATAATTTGTTGTTGTGGCATTCCACCAACACTTGCCATCCCTTGAGATTGACTTTGCAAATACCCAAACTCCCCTTGATCACCATAACCTCCATAACCGTACCCATCATCATCATACCCCTCAAATTCTTCAAATCCCTCATCATAACCATCTCCTTGAATTCCCAAATTTTGCCCAAATGGGATGGTCGAATACTGAAAACCCGATTGTTGTGGTTGTGGTCTAAAAGATGAAGTAGTATGCACAATAGTTGAATTGGGTGCAATTGTGAAGGTGGATGACGATTGACCCGTAGTTGGGGGAAAGAAGTGGGATAATGGTGGGATTGTGGTGGATGGATTGTAGGTGATGGTAGGCTCAGTTTGAGTGGTGATTGGTTGGGTGACATTGGATGGTGTAAATTCAGCGGTGGTATTAGGTAATGTGGTGTTTGGTGATGGTTGGGTGGAAGTAGGTATAAAGGATGAAGTCGTTTGACCCGTTGTAGGTGGAATTTGAGAATCAGCCATGATGTTTCTAGGTGTGATGGGTGAAGTGGGTGAACCAATGATTTTGTTTTCTCGTAGTAAAACTCGGTTTTTCCTTAGTGTTCTTTCGATTTCCGGATCAAATGACAATGGTGACGCTTTGTGAGAGCCTCTAGTATGCATGCACTTGTAGAACCTGCACACTAAACACACCAGTGTAAACCCGAAAATAACAAAACAAAACTAACAAACTGACACACGTTGCGCACTACTCCCCGGCAACGGCGCCAAAATTTGACGTGATTGTCGTGGATCACGCAAATTTAATCCCCAAACAACTATAGATAGTGGTAAGAGGGTATCGAACTCAGGGAGTATGTGGAAAATGTGTCGATTGTATAGCTTTGTACTTAAATTAATATTAAACTAAATTGCAGAAATTAAATTTCAAGAATTTGGATTGTTGTTTTAGAAAACTAAATTAAAAACTAATTCAAATCAAAGTTGGTTGTAAAACAAATTAGGAGAGAACAATGATCATCTTAGGTTTCAGTTTCTTTAAACAATTGTGTGTAATTCCAACTAGAAAGAGTTACATAGACATAACTCGTGTATAGATGATTGAAGTGATAAAAGGGGACAAAGTACTCGGATTATATAAACGCGAGGTTGTTTCCCGATGACCAATTAATCAATAACCAACCCTAACCCTTCCCGTGATATCTCGATTGCCAACGGCACCAAGAACGTACGATTAAGACTAGAAATTGCACTATCGATTAACAAGTTACAAGCAATCAAACATACACCATGATATTCAAGCAACGCAAGTTATCATTCTAGAAATTCAGAAATAAAACACACAAAAGTTCAAGAAACATTCACCTAAGATGATCACCGTAGAGTTCAGCCGGACATGGCTCGGTGAATCATCATCATAATCAAACCAATGTTCATACGAATCGAAAATACAAACCGGATGATAGAAATTGTTCCAAACCAAGCAAGATCAAGCAAAATCGCCCCTAGTGTGTCCAATAACCGTCCAATGATGAGCATGTGAAAAGACATAATAAATCTCACTTAAAGATGGCAGTTACACAATTTTCTCGCAGCCACCACCGTAAATTACGGCTCCACCGTAATTTACAGTGGACTTGATTTGTTTACGGTGCAAGTTGACTGATTTACGGTGGCCACCAAGTGATTTTCAGGTCCACCGTAAATTACGGTTAGACCGTAATTTACGGTGACAGTCTGAATGATATGCTTTGCTTCACGTGATAATGTCTGCCAAAGTCATCCACAAGTTTCGAAGCCCTCCTCACATAAAACAGCAGCCGTCATATGATGATGATTATGTTGTTTATTTCTTAAAAGTCCAAACCCACCTGTGCACCTCTCGGCCTAAAGAGGAGTCCATGTGCAACCCATGTGCAGCCCACATTGTCTTAGAAGTCCAAACCCACGTGATGTTGATGATGAGACGATTATGTTGTTGACTGATGTGATGTTGCTGTTCTAATAAGTTTCGGCCCAATCAAGGAAGAGCCCAGCCGCCCACATGTTGATGATGAGATGATTGATGATATTTGCTCCAATTCACATGAACATATAAGGATGGATGTTGTAATTGTCTGTTGTTGTTTGGCGGCCCAATCCCAAAGGTCCAAGTCTCATAACTGACAATATGTGCCGCCCAAGCCACTTCACATGTTGGCGGCCCAATAATAAAAATCCACATCTTCTAAATTGTGTTCCTCCTTTAATCAATTGATGATGGACCCCATGTGATTGAAAACTGCCCCAAAGCTTAGTGTGTCTTGTTAACTTTCTTTTACAAGTTCATGTGATATAGGCCAAAGAAGTCCAACTAACAGCCACCAATCTTGTTCCTATGTCATGTGTATTCACGTGAATATGGCTGCCAATCTCTGCATCGATGTGATGATGATAGTGTTGAAAACAAAAGTCAAGACCCTCCAATTTAACCGAATTACGCGATTTACCTGTAAAAACACACGAACACTCGTAGTTACTAAGTTCAAGCAAATAACCAAGTAAAGCATGGAATTTTAATCTTTTTAATCCACTTAAGGGTTGTCCTACGGACCACCCGTCAAGAACCCATCTAGGAAACAGTAATACAACTTCCCCGACAGACGTTCCAACATCTGATCGATGAATGGAAGCAGGAAGTGATCCTTACGAGTAGCATCATTGAGTTTGCGGTAGTCAATGCAAACTCGCCACCCAGTGATGGTACGGGTAGGAATTAGCTCATTCCTATCATTTGAAACTACAGTCATACCACCTTTCTTAGGTACAACCTGCACTGGACTCACCCACACAGAGTCGGATATAGGATAAATCATCCCGGCATCCAACAACTTAATTACCTCCTTCTTCACCACGTCCTGCATATTTGGATTTAAACGCCTCTGATGCTGTGCACACGGTTTGTACTTGTGACAACCCTCAATTTACATGTATTCCGTACAATTCATTAATGATAGATAAAGTGTTTGACGACTGTGTGGAATTACTTAACTACTTTCTGATATCTGTGTTACTTACATGTGCGTGTTAGAATACTAGTAGTATGCAGAAAACTTGACTAAATGGTCCTGAATATTTTCCTATGTGTTAGAAATTAATTGTGTTACAAAAATATATGTATAAGACGCCTTACGGAACAATTAAACAACTTAACGAAACAGTATCCGACCGAACAACCGGACATTACCCGGGACACTAAATTTTGTCAAACACGTTATTTTATTATTCTTGGCTAGTCATGATCCCCGTATACCATAACACCCACTATTTTCCCTACTAACTAGTATATGGAATTATATACTTGCTATCTAACTATTACTTGCCATTTAGTTACAAACTTTGCAAATAGACCCCCCCCCCCCAAACCGATTTTTGGTCCTTGTGGACCCACCATATCATCCATCCATACTTCATATATTTTGTTTTGATTTTATGGCAAATTTTTATTAGATACTTACTTGTGTAAGTAAGTAAAATATGTGAAGGACATTATAAGAAGCAAGGTCTAGATCTTAACCATCATTCCACCAAGATCTCTCTCTCTCTCTCCTCACTACTCTCTCTCTCTCTTTCGGTCATCCCCCAAACCGAACCCACTCCCCACTATTTCATCATCCATCTCTTCCATATTCAAGTTCATTCCAAGCTTGAAGGTGAATCTATGGAGGTGGCAACTTGAAGGACTTTCTAAGGAGCTTGTTCTAGTCTTTTTCACCATCATATTCTCAATAGATTCTACCCTAGCTATAACCTAGTAGTAAGCTCTTGTTTAACCCTTGATCATCTTACTTTTATGGCTAATATTTGTAGAATGATGATTATTTCACAAGAACACTAAAAAGGGTTTAACCAAGAAGATGAAACATGATGTATTTGTGTTAGTATGAAGTTGTTTTGATATGTACCGAGTATTTGCTGATTTACTTGTTGATATTGATGTGTGATATTGTTACGATCACTAAATATGATTAACGGGATCAACCGAACACAAACTAGTAAGCTAAAGACTACAAACAGAAACTGTCCAAGCTTTACAGCCAACTAACAGGACCATAACTTAACGAAAAATGTATTTTCTGAAGCCTAGATTTATTTTTTATAAAATACGGTTCTAATGGCACCGGAATCGTAATTTTTGGACTTCGTTTACTATTTTTAAAGAACCGATTCGTAACAGCAGCTTAGGCTGAGTTTTTACAGCAATAAATGAGTGTTGTATTTTCTGTTGTAACTTGTATTCTGTGTAGAATCGGACCATGAAATTTGTACAGTAGGTGAAAACCGATGCATTTGTAATTACCCCACTGGAATTTCGTAAATCGGACACTCGATGAATTTTTAATAAATTGTTCCGTGGACTGTGGTCAGAAATATATAAATCTGAGTTCAGTCCGGAATATGAATTTTTATAAAATATTGATAATGAACCGGACCCCGATATTTTTACAAAATAAAATATGGAACGTTTAAGACATCCTGTAAAAATTTGGGAATTTTTGGAATAATTTAACCATTTTATTAAAATGTCCGAAAACAGCCGGTTTTGAATATAAATGCTGAAAAGACATAAGTTGTGACTCGCGTGTCTAAATGTCGAGTATGCTATCTGTGAATGATCTAACATGTTATATATATGTTATGTGCATTATCGTATGTTTGATTTTGAGTGGGGAATGGATGGGAAGTATACATGGGCATAAACCGTCAAAGTGATGCATGTTATGTGATAGATACGTGTAGGAACTTTGTGTTCTATTTGAAGTCACTAATAAACTAAGTGGTAATCGTACTAGGACGTGATTGACCGACCTTGACTATTAGCTACTTTTGAGAGTCAAACCGAGCAACCGAGGTGAGTTCACACTCCTAAGGCATGGGATTCCCAGTGGGTTGGGAATGGGATTGAATAACTACTCGTACTATCATTACTATTAAACTACTTTTCACCGTCCTCGGATTGAAGGGCACGTACGTAAAACCTACGTACACTCACACTCGCTACGGTCCTTGGATCAAGAAGGGCACGTACAAACACGACTAGTCGACACATGGGAAGCCCCCACTAATCTTCGCACACATGTTTGGGAAACCGCGATACGGCCACTAATCATCGCACACATGTTTTGGAAACCGCGGTCCGGCCACTAATCATCGTAAACATGTTTGGGAAACCGCGATACAGATAAATAAGATACTTGGTTTACGAAATAAACAAATGATACACGAACACTATAACTAAACAACCAACTGTGAATTCGCTCAACTTTGTTGTTGACTCGTTGTTACATGCCTTGCAGGTCGTTAGGTATCTATGGAGCTTGCATCGGAGTGGGAAGAGTCGTTGTGGGACATGGACAACTGTGTACCATGCTAAACATTTGAAACGTTTAAACTTATGATTTGGTTTTAAACTTTATGCTTCCGCTTGTAACTTAAACTATGTTTTGTTTAGACACCAATTGTATTGTGTTGGATTTTACAAACTACTTACATGCTTGTTCAATATGATTGGTGGCTTGATCCTGGTCACGTCACGCCTCCAAGCGGTGGTACTCTGCATGGTGGATTTTGGGGGTGTGACAGTACTCGTCTTCCATCAGAATCTTGTGAGTACATAAAGAAGGATTGATGCCTTTGATATCCATGATTTTCCACGCAATGGCTCTCTTATGAAGTCTAAGAACCTCGAGAAGCTGATTCTTCTCATCCTTTTCCAACGATGCCGAAATAATGACCGGTAAGTGACGCTCCTCGTCCAGAAATGCATACTCGAGATGTGGTGGGAGTTCTTTCAACTCCAAAGACGGTGGATCATCAACCGACGGTTTTGCTTTCTCTTCTTCTACATGGACAATTTCAAGAAATCTCTCCGGACTCTGGGAACCATCGTCACCAATCTGATAGACTGGCTGCTCTAAATCGTGGCCCTCCTGCGTAATGCCAATCAGGTCCCCACACGACAGACGTGTGTCTGAATCAATCTCGTCAATAGTGCCTTGAAAATGAGAGCACACACATGCATCGACAATGTCGACATAGTAAAGCATGTCATCGTGACTTTGCGGATGTTGCATCGATCTTTTGATATCGAATGTCACATGCTCGTCATTCACTCGGAGTGTGATTTGGCCAGCTGCCACATCAACAATCGTCCTCGCAGTATTGAGGAACGGGCGTCCAAGTATCAAAGGTACTCTTGAATCCTCGTCCATGTCAAGAATAACAAAATCCACGGGGAAAACAAATTTATCGATTTTTACAAGCATGTTTTCCACAAATCCAGGCGGATACTTGATTGAACGGTCTGCCAACCGAATGCTCATCCTAGTAGGTGACGGCTCACCCAGATCCAGTTTAGTAAAAACCTTATATGGCATAAGGTTGATACTCGCTCCCAAGTCGGCCAATGCATGGCTAACAGACATGTTTCCAATCAAACACGGGAGCGTAAAACTACCCGGATCTCCCATTTTCATGGGCAGACGGTTTTGTAGAACGGCAGAACAAGTTTCATTCATCACCACACATGAAATATCCTCGAGCTTCTGTTTATTCGAGAGGATGTCCTTAAGGAATTTCGCATACTTTGGCATCTGGGCAAAGGCTTCAGCAAACGGTATATTAATGTGTAGTTGCTTAAACAACTCAAGGAACTTACCATATTGTTCGTCATTCTTCTGCTTCTTCAGCCTGCCTGGATAAGGTACTGGAGGAGTGTAATCTTTTACCGGCTCCTGGACTCGTGCTGTACTTGCTGGGCGTAGTCTGGCTTGCACCTTGTAACATTCCTATTTTTATCATATAAATTATAGGTTTGATTAAATTTTATTTACCACTAGTAAATAGTTTATTTTAATATTCAACCCAAATAGTTTTAAACACTATTTTATATATAGTTGGTTGAAATATTATATTAATTAATGGGCCTGGATATGGGTAACCTTTCTAATAAAATAAAAGTATATAAAAACTTATATTATTAGACGAGTAGTCTACGGGTAAGTTGACTATTAGAAATATGAAGTTCTTAGACGGGCCTAGGAACCATATAATAATTAAACTATCAAAATATATTGTATTTTGAACCTACTCTATTTTTAATGAAACTTGGTTCAAAATTTAGATTAAATTATTCTCATTCTAAAGACATATTCATTGTGTTATAAAACGTTGAATTTTAGAAGTTATATACACCAAATAAGTAAAGCAGTTAAATTAAATATAATATATGAATAATAAGTAAATAAAATAATATAATAATCAAAATCAAAACTAAACTTTCAAAATGAAAGATGTAGTAACGTGTCCCAACAACAAAAAGAATAAAGAAATAGAATTTTTAAATCTAATGTTATATACGTGTAGGCTTGGCGTGCAATATGGAATTTATAAGAAAATATACGTGTATGCATAGAAAGAAAGGCTTTTAATGCCCTATGTCTACGTATGAGTTTCAAGGCTTCCACTCCAAGCAAATTTTTCAGTATATATATATATCTCTCAACAAATCTCAATTGCTTCATCTCTCACCAATTTTCTTACCATCTCTCTCTCAAAATCCCTCTTGTTCATATTCTTTTTATTTGTTTTCCCCCTATAATAATAAAGCCATACCTGTTTTAAGTGTTTTAACTCCAGATCACCGCTACCCGGTCCGATTGATCTGAGCCTCATAACATATGTCAGGGCTCTGCCCGACTAAGTTGTCGGGGTTCTGTCTCGTGACATAGGGACAAGGTTGAAATTAGGGGTACTATACTTAACACAAATGCTTTATATATTTTTAAATAGTCCAAGAGTTATACCCAAAATTTATACCAGGAGGCTTTCTAGTTGAACCCTAAATATATAAAGTGGGTCCATTTTCTTTTCTCACTATTTTATTCCCTTTTTTCTTTGTAATATTATTATATTAAAAAATGTCCCAAACCATAACAACTCTCACCAATACTATTATATTTTACTATTATTATTATTATTATTATTTATATTTTGTCTAAAAAGAAACCCTAATTGAGACACTCAAGTAATCCTACACAATCCCTAAAATTTTCAGAACAATCAGAATCAGGATCAGGGCCCCTAAAACTCAGGGGGGGTATTTTCTACTCGACGATTATCCACATATCTCGTTGTTTAAATTGAATTTCGAGAAACAGTCGACTCAGCAAGGCTAGTCCAACACGTGGCCACCCTATTGCGAAAAAATGACCCTTACGGACCGTAAGGGTTGAGTCCTACGGTCCGTAAGCATGCCAAAAATTTCGTTTAAATAGCAGGCATTGGCACTTACATTCTGGCAGTCGTTCGACGATCAAATTCACTTTGTACGTTGAGTTATAGTCGAAACAATCTCAAAAACACTAATTAGTAGGGGGTGCTGCTACGATACAGGGTAATAACTCGATCACTATTACGATTCATTGTCCGATCGATCAATGTACTCAATGGATGTTTAAGTGATGCCCACATTAGGGTGATGCTTTGTCATTAATCGTTAATTCGATGGATGTTTAAGCATAGCACTTTGTCATTCGTTGTGAGGGTTGATCTCGTGAGTTATCGTAATTGCTGTATTAAGTTACCTACCTAGTTCGTGTGCACTAGGTTACAAGGCTAAATCAATAGGCTAAGCTCTGCCTGTATAAATCTGCAATATATCAAGGATTATCTGTAGACTAAACTTTGGCCGTATGAATCTGCATGATTATAAGTGAGTCATTCTCTTTTTATCAAATTACTTTTGAAATCATGTTTATTATCAAAGGTTATAATTACAGGGATTAAGTTTATGTAATCACCATATTACAGCTAGTATGTGGGGTTTTGTATACATTACTTGATAATCTTCACCATTGGACAATGAGTTAGCCAAGGGGTGATATGACCATAATCACAGACACCATTTGACGAATGGGCCAATGGGTCGAGTGATAAAGTACTGTGGGTAGTTGGTTGATATCAGAAACATTGTAATCTTCCTTAATACTGTAAATTATAACAAATGTGTCGTTTTAGTAAATAGAATGATTCACTCAGTATTTCCCGCTGACAAAACCTTTTTCAAACATGTTTCAGGTAATTACAGTAGATTGGAATAAAAGAAGGATACGGCACTGAAAGACTTCAAGAAGTGGCTTATTTTATTAATTAAATCAAATTAAGAAATATTGTTTTATGTAATCAAATTTATCTTTATTAAAGCTACCATTGTAAAACATGGGTTTATCCCATCTATTTAATAAATAAAATCCGGTGTTTTCTAAACTCTGATATTTTTCCTAACTCACGGTCCTGATGAAATTTCCACTGCAACGTTTTCAAATTAAATCACCGGTACCACTGGGCTGTTCACGGCTCCCGATTCCATCCAGGGTGGGTCGGGGGTCGTGTCAGAAGGTGGTATCAGAGCCACTGATTTAAGCCTTTAGGTGTTGTAACCATAATACCTAAGTTTGTATAAAAGAGTTAGGAGATTGCTGTTAACTGGTAGCACACATGATAACATTTAGACTTGAACTTAAGAAAAGATGCCTTAGTATCAGATTCGAAATACACTAAGTACTTGTGTAAATAAAGTATGATGGATTTTGGTATGACGTAAGAATGACAATTAGAACATTGCAGACGATAGCACTTAATTATTATTTCTTGCTTATTGATATTACTTGGTCTGGAATAAGATATATTACGGGAATACAAATTTCCCTAATTCTGGATAAAAGTCTAATAAAAGAGGCACTTTTAAAATACTATTTATGAGAAATTTTCTCCGGCAAGACTGGGTATGGTGTAGCAGACTCTCCAGTTTGTCCGGATATACTGGGATTACCTCTCCGGCGCGAACCGGATAAGACGGGGTATATAATATGTCAAACAAGTGACAAGATTTCCCAAAATAGTATCATGATCTGATATCTGATTTGTTATTGGAATTAAGAATCTGTTAAATACATTGACTTGATAGATGGTATGTTTATTTCAGCATGTGAAATATATGATTATATAGATATATATATCTATAAGAAATTTCAAAAGTCAATTTAGAATAAAACACAAGCATCTGTGTCTAGATTTCTTTATCAAGAATCTCTTTTCCTATATCAAACATTATTTCGTTTGATCATATACCTCGTAACTCGAGCAACAATAATAACAATAGAAACCCTTTTAAGTTGGAATACCCTCAAAAGTATAGAGAATTTCCAAATACGTTACCATAAGCTATTAACGCAAGTAAGAAGCATGTAAAGTTGTGATAATGTACAAGAAAACACATGAAAATTTAATTATAAGTCCACAGAAGATGAAGTATATCACACACGACTTCCAAGGCAAGACCTTTGGAAAATATAATTGGGCACTATGACACCAATGCTAATTCCGTCAGTAGAAGAACTATTAAAAGAAGCACTTTGCCACACGATCCTACAAGCGACAAGAATATCGCTAAGGTACGTTGTAACAAGATTTCACAACTATCAGTACACAGTCTAATCAGAGTCATAATTATTATCACTGAAAAAGGAATTACATACCTTTGCAAATTCTCTATTTCATTAGACATTCCCTGGCAATGTCACTTAACAACGGTTATTACACAAAATTTCCAGATAAAATTCTTATATTTCTTTCGTTGGAATTCTGACTTCTGCATATAATAAATTGACTTTCGTGTTTCTACTTCCCCTAATGGTCATCATACCATGAGGTTTTCTTTCATATTAGAGAATATTGATCTATTTCATTTCTTGGTAAATCCACACGTTACACATACACTGTCTATTGCGCATGTGGTTCGTTTGATTTATGAAGACCACTGGAGGGCTTCATTCTAATTTGTTATTTTATCCAAACTCAAATATCATTCCACTTTTTGCATTGTGAACCGCATTATTACAAAACGATAACTCTTTGATATCGAGTCAATAAATTTCTTAAATTTTGTTAAACCATTGAGGTGAAGAATTTGTATTTTTATATATATGTATAAAAATTATGTTGAGGTATACTCTCATTTAAGTTTATGTTTAAATTATCTATAATAGTAGTAGTGTTATTATTATTTTCAAGTACTAGGGTTATTGTCAAGGGAAGGTATTGAATAGCCTAGCCTTAGTTAGGCATGGACTGGCCACCTATGCTTAAACAAGGCAGCACTAACCAATATCCACCATGATAATGACTAGTTAATATATATAAATTAAGTCATCATACTTATTTAGCATATTTTAAATATATATAAAAATATTTCTTTTATATATACTTTGTACTATAAGGAGAAGACATATTTTCATAAAACAATACAAGAATTAGAGAGACGAATAAAATTATATAAATAATTATCTATCACATGTTTTGGGGTAACTATGTACCGTAACACTCTAGCAAGAAAGTAACCATATAAGAATAATATGGTAGTCATCAACTACGTTGGATTAGGAGAACATTGTAATATATAGGAATAATTCCCGTTTTCACTTATTTGCAACAATTGTAAATACATTCACAACATTATATGATTTCAAAATAAAAATAAGTAATCACATAGAATCGACCCATTAAGTGTTATATATGTACAAAAGTGTTTGTACAAATATTTTGAACAATAAATATTTTTACACCTTTAATTTTATTTAACGTTATAAAAAATAGTGATTTTTTTTTACAAAATAATAATACTAAAATATTTTGTAATGTAATAAATTCATTACGGTATTTTGTAATATATATTACATAGACAATATAAGTTATTTTACATAGTATAGTAAAATGCTAAAATAATATTTAAAAGTAGTAACCATTTACATATAGTAAAAATGTGTAACAAATAATATATATTACATAGTATGTATATTTGATACGGTTCAGACAAGTACACAAATAATATATATTACATTTGCTTTACAAATATAATATAAATTGGTCATGCCAAAACAACTTGTTCTTATTATATTTCAATCTCTAGGATATAGTATGAAAAATATGGTCACTAATAGTGTACTATTACATTGTTTCACAATTAAAAAAATTTGGAACTCTAAACAATGATACACTAACTCTATTGTCTTTTCATGTATCCTTGCAATTCACTCATCTCAGCACATTGATTTTCTCATATCATAATTAAATATTTGACAAATCATTTTCATGCTTTTATTTCATTTTGAACCTGTCAGTTCTAAGTCTTCCTCAATTGCCAATCCAAGTAAGCTTTCTTTTGACAAAGAATTTTTATTGATTCTAAAAATCCTTCACTTTCATTTTAAATATCTATTGATCATATATCTTTTGGCTTGAACCTAGTCACTTTGGAAATTATATCATTTCATCTCATTCGTTTGTCATCAATTTCTTGAACTAATTCAGTTGAACCATTGAATCCTACTTATTGTACAACACGTATTCACAAAATTAGATATTTTGATTCTGTGTAATCTACCTTAAATATTGTTTTTATTGACTAAAATATGATATAAGTCTAAAAGAAATATCGTAACCCAAATCTCGAGGAAGAGATTTAAAACAAGGTGGGGAGAATGTAACATTCCTATTTTTATCATATAAATTATAGGTTTGATTAAATTTTATTTACCACTAGTAAATAGTTTATTTTAATATTCAACCCAAATAGTTTTAAACACTATTTTATATATAGTTGGTTGAAATATTATATTAATTAATGGGCCTGGATATGGGTAACCTTTCTAATAAAATAAAAGTATATAAAAACTTATATTATTAGACGAGTAGTCTACGGGTAAGTTGACTATTAGAAATATGAAGTTCTTAGACGGGCCTAGGAACCATATAATAATTAAACTATCAAAATATATTGTATTTTGAACCTACTCTATTTTTAATGAAACTTGGTTCAAAATGTAGATTAAATTATTCTCATTCTAAAGACATATTCATTGTATTATAAAACGTTGTATTTTAAAAGTTATATACACCAAATAAGTAAAGCAGTTAAATTAAATATAATATATAAATAATAAGTAAATAAAATAATATAATAATCAAAATCAAAACTAATATTTCAAAATGAAAGATGTAGTAACGTGTCCCAACAACAAAAAGAATAAAGAAATAGAATTTTTAAATCTAATGTTATATATGTGTAGGCTTGGCATGCAATATGGAATTTAAAAGAAAATATACGTGTATGCATAGAAAGAAAGGCTTTTAATGCCCTATGTCTACGTATGAGTTTCAAGGCTTCCACTCCAAACAAATTTCTCAGTATATATATATATCTCTCAACACATCTCAATTGCTTCATCTCTCACCAATTTTCTTTCCATCTCTCTCTCAAAATCCCTCTTGTTCATATTCTTTTTATTTGTTTTCCCCCCTATAATAATAAAGCCATGCCTGTTTTAAGTGTTTTAACTCCAGATCACCGCTACCCGGTCCGATTGATCTGAGCCTCATAACATATATCAGGGCTCTGCCCGACTAAGTTGTTGGGGTTCTGTCTCGTGACATAGGGACAAGGTTGAAATTAGGGGTACTATACTTAACACAAATGCTTTATATATTTTTAAATAGTCCAAGAGTTATACCCAAAATTTATACCAGGAGGCTTTCTAGTTGAACCCTAAATATACAAAGTGGGTCCATTTTCTTTTCTCACTATTTTATTCCCTTTTTCTTTGTAATATTATTATATCCAAAAATGTCCCAAACCATAACAACTCTCACCAAAACTATTATATTTTACTATTATTATTATTATTATTATTATTATTATTTATATTTTGTCTAAAAAGAAACCCTAATTGAGACACTCAAGTAATCCTACACAATCCCTAAAATTTTCAGAACAATCAGAATCAGGATCAGGGCCCCTAAAACTCAGGGGGGGTATTTTCTACTCGAAGATTATCCACATATCTCGTTGTTTAAATTGAATTTCGAGAAACAGTCGACTCAGCAAGGCTAGACCAACACGTGGCCACCCTATTGCGAAAAAATGACCCTTACGGACCGTAAGGGTTGAGTCTTACGGTGCGTAAGCGTGTAAAAAATTCCGTATAAATAGCAGGCGTTGGCACTTACATTCTGGCGTTCGTTCGACGATCAAATTCACTTTGTACGTTGAGTCATAGTCGAAACAATCTCAAAAACACTAATTAGTAGGGGGTGCTGCTACAATACAGGGTAATAACTCGATCGCTATTACGATTCATTGTCCGATCGATCAATGTACTCAATGGATGTTTAAGTGCTGCCCACATTAGGGTGATGCTTTGTCATTAATCGTTAATTCGATGGATGTTTAAGCATAGCACTTTTTCATTCGTTGTGAGGGTTGATCTCGTGAGTTATCGTAATTGCTGTATTAAGTTACCTACCTAGTTCGTGTGCACTAGGTTACAAGGCTAAATCAATAGGCTAAGCTCTGCCTGTATAAATCTGCAATATATCAAGGATTATCTGTAGACTAAACTTTGGCCGTATGAATCTGCATGATTATAAGTGAGTCATTCTCTTTTTATCAAATTACTTTTGAAATCATTTTTATTATCAAAGGTTATAATTATAGGGATTAAGTTTATGTAATCACCATATTACAGCTAGTATGTGGGGTTTTGTATACATTACTTGATAATCTTCACCATTGGACAACGAGTTAGCCAAGGGGTGATATGACCATAATCACAGACACCATTGGACGAATGGGCCAATGGGTCGAGTGATAAAGTATTGTGGGTAGTTGGTTGATATCAGAAACATTGTAATCTTCCTTAATACTGTAAATTATAACAAATGTGTCGTTTTAGTAAATAGAATGATTCACTCAGTATTTCCCGCTGACAAAACCTTTTTCAAACATGTTTCAGGTAATTACAGTAGATTGGAATAAAAGAAGGATACGGCACTGAAAGACTTCAAGAAGTGGTTTATTTTATTAATTAAATCAAATTAAGAAATATTGTTTTATGTAATCAAATTTCTCTTTATTAAAGCTACCATTGTAAAACATGGGTTTATCCCATCTATTTAATAAATAAAATCCGGTGTTTTCTAAACTCTGATATTTTTCCTAACTCACGGTCCTGATGAAATTTCCGCGGCAACGTTTTCAAATTAAATCACCGGTACCACTGGGCTGTTCACGGCTCCCGATTCCATCCACGGTGGGTCGGGGGTCGTGTCACACCTCGTCCGGTGTGTCAGTCGGGACCACTTCAGTGATCGGTGATGAGTCCGATATGACGGGTCCGGTAGTCTTTCCACTCCTGGTCATGATCGCATTCACATGCCCACCCGGGTTTGGTTCTGTATTGCCCGGAAGACCGCCCTGGGGTCTTTTTGACATCATCTGCGCCAGCTGACCAACCCGATTCTCGATATTCTGAATCGAGGCTTTGTGACTCCTCATTTCTCCCTCATGAGAAAGAAAACGATCCTCGCTCTGCTGGTAGCGTTTTTCAGCCAACTGGTTCGCACTCGAGGAGCTAGTAAGAAGCTGAGCTATCATATCCTCCAGCTTGGAACTAGACTGAGGGGCTTGCTGCTGGGAACTACTCCCAGTGCCCTGATTCTGATACGAATATGGACGCTGCTGGTAAGGTTAATTGTATTGCTGGAACTGCTGACCCTGACCCTGCTGTGGCGCTGGAGCGCGCTGAGTGGATCCCAAAGGATTTTGATTGCCTATATTCGCTCGCCACCCAAAATTTTGGTGATTTCTCCAACCGGGATTATAGGTGTTGCTGTACGGGTTGTTCTGCAGCCTCACCTGATTACTCACAAAATCTACTTCTTCGTGGCCCTCATATACGACTCCCTGAAAGCATGCACTAGGCTCGTGTGACACTCCACACTGGTCACATCCCGAGCCAGCCTGCGCAATCATCTAGGACCTGTCGAATCTCGATGCAAGAGCTGAGATTTGTGCAGTAATGGCCGTATAGTCGTCTACAGCATGAACTCCTGCGCGAGATGATGATGATGATGATGCCCGGCCTCTATCTCCCTCTTGACGCGAGCTAGATTTCAACGCAACTTTTTCTATGATCGTGTAAGCTTCAGTTGGTGTCTTTGTTCCAAGATCGCCTCCTGCATACACGTCTAAACGCTCCTGCGAGTCATAATTGAGCCCCTGATAGAAGGTCAGTACTAGTTGCCTTTTGGACAACCCGTGATGTGGGACATTAATTAAAAGATCTCTAAACCTCTCCCAAGTTGCGTGTAGAGATTCTCCGTCGTCTTGCTTGAACGTTATGATACGGTTCCTCAATTTAGTCGTCTTTTTCGGAGGAAAATATTTCTGCACAAATAGTTCTGCCATCCCGGCCCAAGTGGTGATAGATCCTGCCGGAAGTGACAAGAGCCAAGCACTGGCTTTACCTCGCAATGAAAACAGAAAGAGCCGCAAATGGATCGCGTCCTCAGAAACATCTCCTATCTTGAAAGTCGAGCACATCTCGAGAAACTTTGCGATGTGCCGACCCGGATCATCGTGATCCTTCCCATCAAACTGCACCGAGTTTTGTATCATATTGATGATGTTGGATTTTATCTCGAAACTCGGTGCTGCTACCGTCGGTCGGGTGATGCTCGGTAGCAAACCTTCTCCTCTGGGTTGGTTTGTTTCATTCAAAGGTCTGTCGTCGTCTGCCATGGTTGCGTTTCCTGCTGCCTCTGAGCCCTCGGCTTCAGCGGGTACTACCTGCTCTTGCTCACCAGCTGCGAGTAGCAGCCCAACCGCACGAGATTTTGCACGAAGACGTCTCCTCAGATCACGCTCGGGTTCGTCTGACGGCTCAACAGGATTGGGAGCGGGGGTATAGGACATCAACCTGTAAACGAAAAATTGACACAATGAATATTTTATTAATATAATAATTCTGTTTTTTTAGCTGAATAGAAGCAGAATATTATTAAAAAATGGGCTGAAAATTTTATAAAAATCCGAAAATGGTCCCGAAATTTTATAAAAATCAACACGATAAAAATAATCGAATCGGCTAATACAAAAATGATTTTAAGGTGCCGAAAACCCAAAGAATAAATAAATAATAAATCCGGATTAAATAAATAAATGGGACAAAAATTTACAAGCGTACAAAAATGAATTGGAAAACGAATAAATGAAATAAAAGCAAGAAATATTAACAAATAAATAATCAAGAAAGTATTCACAAATATTAACAAGTATATACACCGATAACACAATGACTCGGGTCGTTCCTAAAACTCGCCATGTTCCCCGGCAACGGCGCCAAAAACTTGACGTGTGCGTATATATACATAATATTGTAATGAAATTACACACGATTTGGTTTTAAATTTATAAAAGTGATTATTACTTTTACATCAAAACACACACGAAAGAGGCAAGTGTACCCCGTCATATATGTAGTAAAGTATCGGTAAGAACCAAGTATCGATCCAAGGAAATGGGCGGAGGAATAATACTAGACCTTTGTCACTAAACTACTGGTAAAAACATAAGTTGTTTGATTTTAATTAAACTAAAGTAAGCATAAACAAATACATATAAAAACATAGTAGATAATAGATAAATAGCCTTGCTTAATACACAACCAAAGCATGTCAACTAAGTCGGTTTTGGCACTAGAAGCATTCGATCAATTCTCCAATTTTGAGACAATTAGTATCCCTTTCGAGAATCCTAACATGACAATCATTCGGAAAGTTAAAACGATAAACACACTTTAACCACCTAAAATTGTTCTTTAACGTGCAATTGATAAATGTCTATGAAAATCTCTTAAAAATAAGTTAGTCATCCGTTAGGAGTTTTCTAACCGCACTTAATCAAGGAAAGCGACACCGATAAACACAATGCAACCACCGAGACAAGCATAAACTAGATTAAATCACAACCGAGTTCATTTTACAAATCTTACACATAAATTCACCAAGATAGCAATTTTGGCCTAAACTACTAACTAAGTTAACAAATCATGGCAAGAATTCATAATGACACCATTTAACCTGTTTAGGTCCTTAGGTGACGGCAAGCTTTCTTGATTAACAATAATTACATTTTATTAAATCACTAACCATTTCTAGTATCATGATGCACACATTTAAACCAAGCTAAACTAGTTAACCAAGTTCAAAGTTTACTAATACAAGATTAATTAAGCTTCATTTTCAACTATCGTAACTAACCAAATACCAATCATCCAACACAATTACTTATAATCAAGAAATCAATATCAATAACAAGGTTGCAAACTAATCATCAAAGATTAACATAGAAAATACTTCCAAATGTCATTACAAAAAAAGATTAACATACTAATGGTTATAATCAAGCAAGGGATTGTTGTGTTTTTGCCCAAAGGCTACAATAATACATAAACATTAATCTAAATGCTTGAAAGATTAACAAAATCATGGAAAGATTAGAAAACCAAACCATAAACAAGCATAAGATTAAGAATCTGGATAGTAATAGAGCTAAACGGGACAATGTGGCTTGAATCCGGGTGAAAGCTAACGCCTCCGGAGCCTAAAAATCGCCTGAATTGCTCTCCAAAATTCCAGAGTTACGAGCAGAATGTTTCTGCAAGTTTTTATATAATTTCGGTGTCGCACGGTCGTGCGTCCTGTTGCATGACCGTTCACTTTTTGCAATTATTGGAGGGATGGTGCACCATACTGCATGACGTCACAGATCTTGACCGGTCTTCAGTCTCGCATGACCGTTCTTCATATGGCACGACCGTGCGTTTCCGGGATCTTGTTGCACGGACTGATGCACTGGTCGTTCATCACCGGGGTTGGCTGAACATCGGATCCGCACGGGGTGCAATATATGGCACGTCCGTGCGTCATCGGGATTGCCTTGCACACCGTGTTGCACACTCGTTCACTTCCGGGCTGGCTTTCATTTGTCAGAGATGCACGGTCGTGCATTAAGTCGCACGACCGTTCCACTCGCCCAGGTCAGAATTCTAACAGAAGGTTCGCAGCTTCGTCGTTTCGTCCGGAAAGTCCTCGTTTTCACTATCATCTTGTCTGGTATGCTGTTTTAGGCCTGTAAACACAAGTATACATAATTAAGTATCCAAATGACGGTTTTACGACCGAAAACGCATAAAATGGGGATAAAATGGGGGACTAAAATATGTGTAAATTAGCGAATATCAGAGGTTTAGTTGTCTGATTAGTGAGCTAAAACTGGTTAATGTTGAATATGCTAACTCTACTTTAAATAGTAGGTTCCTTAGATCATTACCGGAAAAGTGGGACACTATAGCCTTTGTGACTAGAAATTCTGTTGGGTTCAAGGAGATGAGTCTGACCCAACTTCATGGTAGGCTTCTCACATATGAATCGAGAATTTTGTAATGTTAACCTAAATCACGTTTCAACATTGTCATTCAGTTCCTTAGCTGTTTTGACAAATCCGTAGCAAGCAAAAGGCGATTTTCAGAGTTCTTTCACCCGAATCTTTCCGTTTCTTCATGATTAATCATTCCGAATTAAGATTTGAAGTAGTGGAGATGAATATGCGAGGCTAAAACTCTTGTGATTTCCCCCGGATGAATGATTGTTTTCTGATTCTTGTAATTGATACATCTTGATCACTTGTGTTGATTTTGGTAAACGTTATTTATATTTGAATGATTTGTCTATTATCAAGCGTATAGGCGATTTTCTTGCATCGTTAGCGGGTTTGTAATGCGGTGGGTAGTTGATATATCTTAGCGGACTGTTAGGTTATATGGTTAGTATTAAAAACTATCCCTAACTGTTAATCAAATTCATTAATCCCAAGGCCATGTCTGTGTGGTGTTTGAATTAGTAAACATATTTTTTTTGTGTTAAAATTGTAATCGAAATTCCAGGTGGGATTTACCTTTTCTCAATTTGATAACACTTTCTCAATAATTTGCATGTTTTCTAAATCAATCAACAAATCCCCAATCTAGACAACAGTAGTTAATTAGTTAAATCTCTAAACATTGACCACAAATTCCATGTGGATACGACTTTACTTACATGTACTTGTATAGGTATTTAAGTAAAATACTTGTTTTTTATTAGCCCATGACAGCTATATCAGAAATGATTGTTTTTTAAGAGGTTTGAAATCTTATGTGACAACTCAGGGAACAATTTTGTAACTGTTTAGCATTGTGAGTGCTGTAAATAGATTTAGACTAATGAGTAATCTATCGAAACATATACAAAGTTCATGTTAAAAATAGGTAAAACCCTAAAAAGTAATTAAAAAGTTAAATAATCATAACAAAGTATGTAAATGATGAATTTAATAGTGTCTAGATAGCATGATTAACCATGTAACAAACATATAATATGTATGATTTAAATCAATGCTTGTGGGCAGGGTGTTTTATGGTTGAGTTCGTCCAGCTTCAGGTATATGAGAGGTGTGTTAGTCGGGTTTTCATAACCAAACCTATAAAAACCTAACCCAAACCACGTTACCCGATTAGGCATCTAACTAATGGGTCAAGTATTGATAAACCCTACTGCCATGAAAACTAATGGTCTTAATAAGCCAATAAGTTGCGCTAACGGTGCACCTCAATACTCCCTAAGTAATTGAAGGTTCTAGTCTTATAATAAATATTGATGTGAGTTTGGCGGTAGGTTTAGTGGGTGTGAATTAGTAATTCTAAAACAAGGACGTCTTCTTTTTAGTTTTCGGAACTAAGACTTAAGAGCAACATATTGTACTAGCTTGTTTTAGTCCTCAATATTTGAATGCATACTATCAAAAGTAGAGCTTGTAACAAGTGCAATGAATATTGTGCATTTATACTAAAAGGATCACTGCTTAATTGTTTATATATGAGTGGATGTTTGGATTAATGGTTTGGTTGGTTAGGTTATTATCCTCAACCGAAGCCAAAACCAAAGTCATCGTCTTTTTTATTAACCAATCGGTTTTCGGTTTATCACTTCAATTCATTCGGTTAGGTTGGCATTTTTCGGTTTGGTTCATTTAGTTTCACATTAATAGCAAAAACCAAACTTGGGCTAAAACTTTTGCTTAGAAATATATGAAATTGAGGTATAAATACATGAAATGAAAGTATTAATATATGAAATGAAGATATGAAATATATGAACTGGAGGTCTAAAAGCTAGATATATTGAATGATTCGGTTCGGTTCAGCTAACTTTGGTTAAACGAGAGTACAAAAAAATTGATAACCGGTTTTGGTTAATTCGGTTTTCATTTTTCAGTTGTTTCAGCTTTTTGTAGATTTCGGTTCAGTTTCATCCATTTTCGGTTTGGTTTAGGTTCACGATTTAGATATTGCTCACTGATAACCAATTTTGGTTAATAACCAATAGGTGTGCGCGTGATGCGGCGGGAAACACATACAATGCCACGGTGTGCATCGTTCGGTTGGTTAGATTATTATCTTCAACCGAAATCAAGGTCATCAATTAGTCTATTTATTAACCAATCCGTTTTTAGTTAATCAGTTTGGTTTATTCATTTAGATTGGCGGTTTTTAAAAGCTAGATATATATGAATGATTCGGTTCGGTTCAGCTAACTTTGGTTAAACGAGAGTACAAAAAAATTGATAACCGGTTTTTGGTTAATTCGGTTTTCATTTTCAGTTATTTCAGTTTTTTGTAGATTTCTATTCAGTTTCATCCGTTTTCAGTTTGGTTTAGTTTAGCTTCACGATTTAGATTTTGCTCATTGATAACCAATTTTGGTTAATAACCAATAGGTGCTCGTGTGATGCGGCGGGAAACACATACAATGCCACAGTGAGCATCATCCGGTTGGTTAGATTATTATCCTCAACCGAAATCGAGGTCATCGATTAGTCTATTTATTAACCAATCCGTTTTTAGTTAATCAGTTTGGTTTATTCAGTTATTGACGGTTTTTGGTTTGATTCATTTAATTTCGGTTAATAGCCAAAACCAAACCTGGGCTAAAACTTTTGATTAGAAATACATGACATTTTGGTATAAAGACAAGAAATGGATGTATATGTACATGAAATGGAGGTATATATACATAAAATGGGGGTATAAATATGAAATACATTAACTAAATGTATAAAAGCTAGAAATATATGAAGATACGAATAGTTCGGTTCAGTTAATTTTGGTTAAATGATTGTACAAAAAAATTGATAACCGTTTTTGGTTAATTCGGGTTTCGGTGAATCAGTTTTCAGTTAACTTAATTTTTGGTTGATTTCGGTTCGGTTTCGGTTAACGATTCAGTTAGTACTCACCCTTAGACATTGTTAATCGCATAACATATCAATTTTTTAATTAAAAAACTATAGTAATACTATACTCAAATTAAAGAGAATCAAATACTCGTTTATATGGTGTAAATTAAAAAAAATATTAACGTACTAAAAAGTTATGACCGTTTAGAAATCGTGGGGGATAGTTTTTTATAAGTGGATAAGTGTAACTACTAACTAATTATCTATAATTTTGTTAAAGATGAGGGTTTAATCACCTGGCTTTCTATTGTTATTAAACATTCTGAGATGATGACTAAGTATGTTGGGCTTTAATTACTTGTATACTAAGATATCATCTACTACCTTTTAATCCACGTGTCAATACTGATCAAGACAACTATCGAAATGTCGACGAAAATGAGTAGATCGTAACGGTACTTTTAGATTTTTTTAAAACATTATAGTTCATAAGATATGGCAAGAAGGATTAGGTTCAAGTGTGAACAACTTCTTGAAAGTGAACTGTTTGAACTAATCTTGGCCCTTGATTTTGTTTAAGATGATAAGGGGTAGGATTGTAATTTATAATAAATTAGATTTAAATCATTATTTTAATTCTTCAATTCCGTTACATTCTTTCCTATTTTTATTTGATTATAACAATATCTTTTATAAACCCAGAATTCAAATTCGATTGAAAAGATCAAAAGCACATATTCAGACTTCATAAACCCAGAAATCATCAAAGAAATCATCATCGTTCAGTGGCACCAAACTTTCAGATTTTATAAACCCAGAAATTAGAATCGATCGGTTTTTCTACAAATCCAATTCAGAAATCAGATTTTATAAAACCAGCTCATATCCTTTGCTACGAAGATCAGTTCTTCCATATTACCCGGCCCAGAAAAAGATCAGTTATTCCATACAAAGATCAATTCTTTAATTTCGATCTTCCAGTATTTCAACCATGGCCGACCCAGAAAATAATACCCATAATTCCGACGAAGATGTTCATGAAGACAACGTTCCGATTAACGATATTGTTTTCGTTACAACAATGGATCGCCCTGGTGTGTTTTTATGGTCTTTAAGATGAATATATGTATACGAATGTTGTTTATTTTTCTTATATTATTCCTATCGTTTTTTGCTGCAGGTTTTTTCAAGTTATTGTTTATCCAAATGTTATTGTTTTCGTTACAACAATGGATCTTTGAGCTTATTTGTATGGGAAAGTTGCCATGTTTGATCATACATCCAAGGTGTTTGATGAAATGCCTGAGAGAAAACGTGGCCAGACTGTTAAGTCTTTTAATGCGCTTCTCGGTGCTTGTGTTAGTGCCAAGAAGTTTGATGAGGTTGATGGGATTTTTAGAGAGTTGACTGGGAAGATGGGTGTGAGTTCGGATATTGTTTAGTATAATATAATGATCAAGGCGTTGTGTGAGATGGACCAATCAGAGAACACTATGTGAGAATTAACCGTTGGCAGCAAATGCACATGTCTAGAAGAGAGGATTTGGGGTCGGAAATGTCGAACCGCCTCTATTGCTACTCGAGTGTTCCAGATGCACATATGAAAGGTGGAACCGGTCCCTTTCTTACAATCCTTTGATTTTGGTTTCTGTTTTTTGTACTAGTAATGTTGTCTTAGAATTTTATCTGTTTTTAGTATGTTCTTCTGGTTTATGAAAGCAGGATTTAATTGTTTGAAGGTGGGACTGACCTATTATCCGGTTCTAAAATTAATATTATATACAAAAAGTTTAATTGTATCCATTTGGATTATTATTGATGCTTCTGGGATGTTTTTGCATGATGTTTTTGTGACAACTCGTATTTTAGAGCCTTTCGTTGTGCTTTGATATAACTTATGTGTACGCTATTTGGATAACTGATATGTTTGATTTCAATTGAATGTTATGAGTTTGTGTATGTTATGTTATAAGTTTGGTTGCACAATATTTATCCGGTCGCACAACACCTTTGGGCCGCACATCTTGTTCTTAACCACATACTCTTCTCGGCCCAACCACACCTGCTTCAAACTCATGACTCAAGGGCAGCCCAAAGATGGGTTCGGCCCACTCCTTTTTGCGCATACACATATCCATTATGGGGTTTGTCTCTCATAACTTGCAAAATACACAAACACACACAAAACCCTAAGCCCTCTCTCTGTAAGGCCCATAAATTGTATAGTTTTACGCTTATCTTTATTGTACACGGTTATGTTTATTGGGCTTAGAATAGGACTTGGGTTTGGGCTAGGCCATGTGGGCCAATTGGTTAGAGGCTCCTATATATTGTCATTCTAGTTTATTGTTAGGTATCTCTCTCATTTTTGTAATCATGTAATCCCCTGTGGAGAACCTTGTACCAGACAATCCTAGAGATTGTGTGCAAGGTTCTTAGAGATTGTACCAGACGTTCCTAGAGAGCGTGTGCAATCTTCTTAGAGATCATACCAGACGGTTCATTGAAACCGTGTGCGATCGAAGCAGCGGCACAAAGTTTGGTAATAATATTATTTTCTTTTTGTTCTTGTGGTTTGATCTTATATTCCGCATTCGATTAAACCTTTGAGTGATATTATGGGATGTTTTGGGACTTACAAGTGGTATCAGAGCCATTGAAGCCATTCAAGGGCTCGGTTTTGATATCACTCGAAGAACAAGAAGAAGGATTTGCACAGTGTCAGGGGATGTATGTTCGTCAAAAGGGTGATCTCCGGTTCACAAGGTAATAGTTTATATTATTGTTGAGAATCACAATTTGAACTATAGATGTGTATGACTTGGAAGATCAAAGAACTCGAAGAATAGTTTGAAGAACATCAAGAACAGCTTGAATCTTGCGTTTTGATCTTTTTGGTGGTTTGAAAGTTGTGTTTGCATGATTTTCTGGATTATAGGTGAAAAGAATCAATTGATATTGGATTTAAAATTATTCCCTTGATTTTCAGAATTTTTTTGTTGACTTCTTCACAAGGAAACTATTACGGGATAATCTTCCAAAATCAAGTGTGTGAAATTAAAAGTTTGAAGTGTGCCTACTATGCAACCTGCTTAGGAACATTCGAAGGGTGCTAGATATATTAGTGGGTGGAATTTTTTTGGGTTCTTGTGCGATTACTCCTTTCTTGTGCGACTACAACAACAAACAACAGCCATCATTATCACTTTTAATTCAGGATATTGTGTGATTTTCTTTGGCTTGTGCGACCAAAGTCATCTTGTGCGATCAATTATATTGTGCGTTTCATTCAAACTTGTGCGATCCAATCATCTTCATCTTCATCTTCTCCGCAGTTCAGCATCATCATCAGCATCACTTCATCATCTTTCAGGAAACAATATCATCATATCATCATTCAACATCGTTCATCATCTACCATCCATATCAAATCATTAAAGTTCATCATCACTGCTGATCATCTCCTGCTAATCATCTCCAATCTCCGTGGTACTGACTCCGAACTTGCACACCCTCAACCACTCACCACCGTGCACCATTATCACCGTTCACCGTCATCATCTTCATCAACGAACCACCCTGCACACCATCTCCGACGATCCTTCTTCTCCGGTCATCACTCGGTCACCTGTTACTTCTTTATCTCTGTTCTCATCATCGATATGGTTCACTTTTATTATCGTACATCATCTGAAACAGATTCGAAACACTACACGGTTCACGTTTATTGTCGTTCACCTCCGGCCAGCGACTGTCATCTACCATCATCATCCGATCGACACCGCACGTATTCGTATTCGTGTTCTTGTTTTTGTCTCTCGAATTCAGTATTGTGTTCTAGAGCTCAAGTCTTTCAGCATCTGCTTGTATGAGTTTGTGACGGAAACGGGAAGGAAACCGGAAGAAAACAAAATTGTTTTGGTTTTTTGTGACAGCTCTTGTCATCGGGAATAGATCGATACTTGTGACGTATTTCTGTTGTCGGGGCTTATGAGGAGTTGCGTGGGAAGCTTTGTCTAATAACCAGAAGTTTTGGTTATGTATTTCATAATGATTCGATGTTGTTATTCAGATTTCGGTGACTAGCAAAATATATTGGTGGCTGATGTCCTTTGTTTGCGGCTAGGGTTTGGAGTTTTGCATGTACTGGATCATATGATGGGCCAATCATTAGCCAATATTGTAAATTCTAGATTGGACATTCCCATGGGCCCACTTAATTGTTACGTGACGTTCTTTCAGCATCATCATGTGGTTTTGAAGTGAAGTGGGCCAATTAAAGTGGTGCAAAATTTTGGAGCATATTTGAATCAGTTCTTTGTTGGGCCGGATATAGAGTGGGTTTGTTTACTATTGTAAGGCCCAGAAATTGTATAGTTTTACGCTTATTTTTCTAAGATTGAAGATTGAAGATCATCACAGCCGAAGACATTATTTTTCTAAGCCGTAATAAAGATAGCATAAAACTAGGAGGATATTGTAAGGCCCAGAAATTGTATAGTTTTACGCTTATCTTTATTGTACACGATTATGTTTATTGGGCTTAGAATAGGAATTGGGTTTGGGCTAGGCCATGTGGGCCGATTGGTTAGAGGCTCCTATATATTGTCATTCTAGTTTATTGTTAGGTATCTCTCTCATTTTTGTAATCATGTAATCCCCTGTGGAGAACCTTGTACCAGACAATCCTAGAGATTGTGTGCAAGGTTCTTAGAGATTGTACCAGACGTTCCTAGAGAGCGTGTGCAATCTTCTTAGAGATCGTACCAGACGGTTCATTGAAACCGTGTGCGATCGAAGCAGCGGCACAAAGTTTGGTAATAATATTATTTTCTTTTTGTTCTTGTGGTTTGATCTTATATTCCGCATTCGATTAAACCTTTGAGTGATATCGTGGGATGTTTTGGGACTTACACTCTCTCTCCCCTTCTCATCTTTGAAACCCGAAGGCAGCCTCCCCTCTCATTCGAAGTCCCTTGCATCAATCAAACCAACTCATTCGAACATCACGGTTAGTGTTCCATCATTGCTAGTTGTTATGATACTTGATGTTGTGATTTCCATGGTATTATGTAGTGACTAGGGTTCATGATAGTAGAATTATTAGTGAACTTGTGCTCAAATATTTAGAACATGTGTTTGATTTCGATGTTAAACTATGTGATGAAACTGTTTGGTTGATGATGAGAAACATATACTAGCGAAACGGTTGGAAGAGATGGTATGATGATTCATGTTGATCTAGGGCCGATTGCATGTTAAGAGATTCTTAACGTTCGAGTAGTTGGATGATTAGTTTGAATTAGCATAATGATCACATGATAAATTGATTTTCATGATGGTTAGGGTTCATGTTGGTATTCGAATTCACTAATCCGAGGATCCGATTAAATGCTTGGAATGTGGTGTGATTGATCGTTGTTCATGATTAGAGAATAATTAGGGTGCATGATTTTGGAATTAATTTTTGTTTTGATCCGATTTGAAACTGCCAAACTTGTTTGCTGATGACACGGAGATAATGGACTGCAATTAAGGAAGTCAGTTGCACATTTGGTCTCGACAGGGGTTGCGAGCCGAGACCTCATGGTCTCGACTGGAGACCACACTTGCACGCGAACAACAGAACTCGAGACAATGGTTGCGGGTCTTGTTGCGACTCGAGACCTGACTCGAGATCACCTGGTTTGACTTGCATTGTATGACCCGAGACCTCCTCTAGTCTCGACTCGAGACCTCATTCACACTGATTTATTTGGCTGCATGAAACTTGAACATTGTTTGGGCCTTACATGCACATTGGGCCGCACACTTGAAACATGCCGCGTGTTAATTGGACTTGTGTTATGCTATTGGACTGTACTGTGACAACTCGTAATTTAGAATCCTTCGTTGTATCTTGATGTAACATACTTGAACGTTATGTGACTAATTGACATGTTGGTTTAATGAATGATATAAGTGAATTTATGTGATTATGTGTGGTGCTTGTATGTATGCGTGTATTTATATGACCCGAGACACAAGGACCCGACTCGAGACCATGCGGTCTCGAGTGAACAGTGCAATAGTGGGCCGGTTGGGCCATTTAATCCATCCGAAAGCCCATTAGGGTGCATCAACTTAGAACAAGTATATAACATTGGTTGATGGCCAACCTTGCCATTTTTGGGCAACCTACACACACACTCCTACACACACACTCCTACATTCTCTCACTAAAACCCTAGAAGCACAAACCTTCTTCCCTCATCTTCGGATTCAAACCGGCAACACTAAGACCCTCGGATCGAGCTTGGAATCATCATACGGAAGTTCACTCATCGACTCTTTATACCCTCACACTTAGAGAACCTAACCGGTTAGTGATTCATGCTATGTATTGTGTGATATTTCGGTTGATGATGATGTAGGATGAAGTTGTTTGATAATATGTTTGCTTGTTAAGTTTTATACATGATGAATATATCCTCCTTGAATAATCGGTGCTAAGATTGTTGTTATATGATGATGTAATGTCGGCTTGGTATAGATAATATGTTATTAATCATGAATGATTGTAATCGGCTCTTTATGGTTTGAATCCAAATGGCTTAGTGATGTTTAGGAGGTTTATTGCTCATGAAATCGGATTTGCATATGGATGATGTGCATGGTTAGAATATATGATAGGATAGGATGGTTTGATTTACCATATGGAAAACCCTAACATGATGAACAAGTTTGAATGTTATTATGAATATTCGAATATGATATGAACATGCTATGAACATTTGAAAAATGCTTGTTTGATCCATTTTATTTAAGTTTTAAACAAGAAAACATGTTTGTATGGATAGTACACACTGTTGCATGAAATCGGATTTCCATTGGTTAGTACACATGCTGGCAATCAGCAGGTATGCCAGTC
The DNA here is from genome assembly GCA_030545235.1 of Helianthus tuberosus. NCBI lineage: Eukaryota > Viridiplantae > Streptophyta > Magnoliopsida > Asterales > Asteraceae > Helianthus > Helianthus tuberosus. The sequence continues at coordinate 88,199,222 of CM060365.1, forward strand.
GAGACCCTTGGTCTCGACTCGAGATCACCACATGACAACTCGAGACCGCAGATTGCGACACAGGTTACGAGTCAAGAAATCTCTAGTCTCGACTCGAGACCACATAATGCCAACACAAGCAGCATAACTCGAGACCACGGTTGCGAGTCCGGTTGCGACTCGAGACCACCTAGTCTCGACTAGTTCATGCATGACTCGAGAACTCGTAGGCTTTAACCCGAGATCGCACCGTCTCGACTCGAGATCTCTAGTCTCGACTCGAGACCACGTACACACTCCTTCTGTTTGGACTTGCATACTGTTACAAGCCAAGTTTTTGGGCCGGACTTTTGGGTTTTGTTATCTACATACATGCTACTATTCAACTCGTATGTACTGATGTAAACCGCCATGTTTATAAGTGTGTGCCATGAATAATACCTGTATGCTATGTGTTAGATACGTGTAGGGTATACGTGAGTAATTGCACCCACAGCTGACCTATACTGGTAATCATATTAGGACACGGTGACCAGCTTATTTAACCAAGTAAATTAAACTGCCGAGCAAACCAAGGTGAGTTCACACCCTCTACAAAACATGGGATTCCCAGGGGTTTGGGAATGGGGTTAAGGAACATGGATTCCTCATCCTTTCTTGGGTAGGACAGTATTGGTTCAGGAATGTAATTCCTCGTCCTTATGGACAGATAACTCGTACTAGACCAAAACTCTATCACGAAGTCCCTCCATTTTATATCGACACAATCGACGGGCCAATGGCGAGCGGGTCATTAGTTAGATAGCGCTATTTAGGTCTGACAAGCCTCACACCGTGCCGCAGAGGACGGGCGTGAACTAATGGATCTGGGCACGTCAATGATGATAGACATTGACAGTTCAGGGCACATAAACATGACTACAGTCAGCAGTCGATATGGTAACGAGTCTAGTGTATACATGGGGTAGCCCCCACGGCCGAAATGGCAGATAACTAACATGGGGTAGCCCCCACGGCTGTATTGCCAGAGTAAATGGGTAAACAAATCACGTTTTCAACTATGGGGTAACCCCCACGGCAGGATGCAAGTTAAAGGAAACTGTTTTTGGAACAACTTAAAAATGAACACCCAACCGTGAACTCACTCAACTTGTTGTTGACTCGTTACTACATGCTTTGCAGGTCAATAGGTACTTAGCGGGAGCTTGCATGGAAGAGAGTCGTTGTGGGACATGGACAGTTGTGTGCCATGTTAAACTTTGAAACAATTAAACTTATGTTTTGGTTTTAAATGTTATGCTTCCGCTTGCAACTTAAATTATGTTTTGTTTGGACACCAATTGTATTGGTTGGATTTTATAATTACTTACATGCTTGTTCAATATGATTGGTGGCTGGATCCTGGTCAGTCACGCCTCCAAGCGGTGGTATTCCGCAGGTGGATTTTGGGGGTGTGACAGATTGGAATCAGAGCCATTGGTTATAGTGAACTTGGTTTTAATAAAGGGAAAAACGTTTTTGTTAAAACCAGACTATAACCTGTACAGTGCTCAACGGTCCACAACGACGCTCCACTCCACATGCAAGGCTCGACATTCTAGGTGATACGATCTATGTATATATTGCCTACCTGATAGTTATATAGTACATTGCGCATGGTATGCTTGGTTAGTATGACTACTGTTACTTGAACACGGTGTGCTTACTCTCGTCTGTCATCGCATTTTTGCGAACCCCTCTCACTCATGCTCCTTTTGGTATGAAGATCATGTCTGGACGCGTTAACATAACCCAAGCCCAGTTGACGGCTCGGATTAATGAACGAGTTGCTGCAGCGCTTGCAGCTGCACACGCAGGAGGTCAACATGCCCAGCCACCTGTGTGCACCTTTAAAACTTTTATGGACTGCCGACCCACTACTTTCAGCGGCACTGAAGGAGCCGTAGGTCTCCTCCACTGGTTTGAAAAACTCGAATCAGTCTTCGAAATGTGTGAATGCCCTGAGGCGCGCAGGGTGAAGTATGCTACCGGTACTCTCGAGGGTTTAGCCCTCACGTGGTGGAACGCTCAGGTCCAAATGCTGGGGTTGGTTGCTGCCAACGCCACCCCGTGGGAAACTTTTAAAGAGATGATCAAGGAGGAATACTGCAGTCGTGATGACATTCATAAGCTGGAAGTCGAGTTCTTCAACCTCAAGATGACGGGGTTAGAAATTGAGGCATTTACAAAGAGATCGAATGAGCTGGCATTACTGTGTCCCACTATGGTGGACCCTCCTATTAAGCGTATTGAACTTTATCTCAAGGGCTTAGTGCCAGAAATCCAAAGTCATGTGACTTCAGCAAACCTCGCCACCTACTAGCAGGTTGTTCAGTTGGCTCACCGCCTCACTGATCAGGCGGTGGAGCAGAACAGGTTACCAAAACATATTAGTGCTACAGCTACCTCTGAAACTCCCAACGACAACAAGCGGAAATGGGATGGAGCTTCAAGCAAGGGTTCGACTTCTGTTTAGTCTTAGTCTCAGCAGAGAAAGACTGATGACTACAAGAGCCCCGGTCAGCAATCATCTGGTGGTCAAAGTCATGGTGGGTACAAGGGGAATCACTCAAAATGCAATCGCTGCAACCTGCACCACAGCGGGCCGTGCACCAGGGGTAACTGTCATCGGTGCAACAAGCCAGGTCACGCTGCAAAGGATTGCAGGAGCTTATACCCCGCAAACCAGAATCGTCAACAATAAGCCCCTCAGAACCAGCGACAGCAGCAGCAGCAGGGTAACAACAAAGGGTGCTTTCAGTGTGGAGCTGAAGGCCACTTCAAGAAAGATTGTCCCCAATTGAACAGGAACCAGAACAACAACAACAACAATAATCAGGGGAATGGTAACAATGGGAACAACAACAACAATGGAGCCAGGGGGCGGGCGTTCGTGATTGGCTAAGGCGAAGCAAGGAACGACCCCAATGTTGTGGCGGGTAAGTTCCTTCTCGACGACTTTTATGTTACAGTTTTATTTGATTCGGGTGCCGATACTAGCTACGTGTCACTAGAGGTTAGTCAAATGCTTAAGCATATTCCAACACCTTTGAACAACAAGCACACTGTAGAGCTAGCAAATGGTAAGAGTTTAGAAGCCACACACGTAGTCAAGGGTTGTAAACTTATTCTTGCTAACCAGACCTTCTCTATCGACCTCATTCCTATCGTCTTGGGTAGTTTCGACGTTGTCATTGGGATGGATTGGTTATCCCAACACCGAGCAGATATTCTTTGCAACGAGAAGATTGTTCGTATTCCTGGTTCCAGTGGTGAACCTCTCATGATTCGTGGCGACAAGAAGGGTGCTGTTGAGAACGTCATCTCTTTCCTTAAGGCCCAGATGTGCTTGCGAAAGGGCCACACTGCCATTTTGGCTCTCGTTACTGACACCTCGGAGAAAGAAAAGAAGATAGAAGATTTTCCAATTGTACGCGACTATCCTGAGGTATTCCTGAGGAATTACCTGGTCTTCCGCCTCATTGCCAAGTCGAATTTCAGATTGAACTAGCTCCTGGAGCTGCGCCTATAGCTCGTGCACCGTATCATTTAGCTCCATCAGAGTTGGGAGAACTCTCTACGCAACTGCAAGAACTCTTGGATAAGGGTTTTATTCGTCCTAGCTCATCGCCCTGGGGAGCTCCAGTGCTATTTGTGAAGAAGAAAGACGGTACCTTCAGAATGTACATCGACTACCGGGAACTCAACAAGGTGACGGTGAAGAATCGTTATCCTCTACCACGCATTAACGACTTGTTCGACCAGCTGCAAGGGTCGAGCTACTATTCAAAGATTGATTTGAGATCGGGATATCACCAGCTGAGAGTCCGAGAAGAGGACGTCTCAAAAACGGCTTTTAGAACTCGTTATGGACACTATGAGTTTTTGGTCATACCTTTTGGGCTGACAAACGCACCTGCGATTTTCATGGACTTGATGAGTCGAGTGTGCAAACCTTACCTGGACAAGTTCGTTATAGTCTTCATCGACGACATCCTGATCTATTCTAAGAGTCAGGAGGAACACAAGCAGCATCTACGACTTATTTTGGAACTTCTTCGAATAGAACAGCTTTACGCAAAGTTCTCGAAATGCGACTTCTGGCTTCGTGAAGTCCATTTCCTAGGCCACGTGGTAAACAAGGATGGGATTCACGTTGATCCATCCAAGGTAGACTCAATTAAGAACTGGCCTGCACCTCGTACACCAACGGAAATTCGCCAATTCTTGGGTTTGGCAGGTTACTACAGGAGATTCATAAAGGATTTTTCTAAAATTGCACAGCCTCTCACCTCACTAACGCAGAAAGGCGTTGTTTATCGATGGGGAAATGCACAGGAATTAGCATTTCAGCATTTAAAGGATAGACTTTGCAGCGCGCCCATCCTTTCACTGCAAGAGGGTACAGACGATTTTGTGGTTTACTGTGACGCATCAATTCAGGGTCTTGGTTGTGTATTGTTGCAACGAGATAAAGTTATAGCTTACGCCTCACGCCAACTCAAAGTTCATGAAAGAAACTACACTACGCACGACTTAGAGCTGGGAGCTGTTGTTTTTGCACTTAAGATATGGCGACATTACCTGTACGGTACCAAGTGTGCCATCTACACCGACCACAGGAGCCTCGAGCACATCTTCAAACAGAAAGAACTGAATATGCGACAACGACGATGGGTCGAACTACTGAATGACTACGAATGCTCGATTAGGTATCACCCGGGCAAGGCCAATGTTGTGGCTGACGCCCTCAGTCGAAAGGACACTGCGCCTAAGCGCGTACGAGCTTTGCAGCTCACTATACATTCTAGTCTTCCTTCCCAAATACGAGACGCTCAGATAGAAGCATTGAAACCAGAAAACGTCAGGGCTGAAGCCCTACGCGGCTCAAGGCAACGCTTAGAACAGAAGGAAGATGGTGCTTACTACGTAACGGGACACATTTGGGTCCCACTCTATGGCAACTTACGAGAGCTTGTGATGGATGAAGCACACAAGTCTCGCTACTCGGTACATCCTGGCTCGGATAAGATGTACCACGATATCAAAACTACGTATCGGTGGCCTAGCATTAAGGCCCACATAGCAACCTACGTCAGCAAGTGTTTGACTTGTGCGAGAGTCAAGACTGAATACCAGAAACCCTCAGGCCTACTCCAACAACCAGAGATACCACAATGGAAATGGGAGCAAATTTCCATGGATTTCGTTACTGGCCTGCCTAGATCCCAACGGGGGAACGATACTATTTGGGTGATCATGGATCGACTCACAAAGTCTGCACACTTCTTGGCAATCAAGGAAACGGATAAGTTTTCCACTATAGCAGACGTATATCTCAAGGAAGTTGTCTCGAGGCACGGGGTGCCCACCTCTATTATCTCGGATTGAGATGCATGTTTTACTTCGGAACTGTGGCAAGCAATGCACAAATCCTTTGGCTCGCGATTAGACATGAGCACAGCATATCACCCTTAGACGGACGGGCAGTCTGAGCGCACTATTCAAACCTTAGAAGACATGCTTCGTGCATGTGTAATCGACTTTGGCAACAGCTGGGAAAAGCATCTGCCACTTATGGAATTCTCGTACAATAACAGCTACCACACTAGCATTAAAGCTGCTCCGTTTGAGGCATTGTACGGGCGTAAATGCCGGTCACCTCTTTGTTGGGCAGAGGTGGGAGATAGTCAGATCACTGGTCCAGAGCATGTGGTAGACACAACTGAACGAATTGCTCAAATACGACAACGCATGGCGGCAGCTCGTGACCGTCAGAAAGTCTACGCCGATAAGGGCAGGAAACCACTAGAGCTCCAGGTTGGGGAGCGGGTACTACTCAAAGTTTCACCCTGGAAGGGTGTGGTTCGTTTTGGTAAACGAGGCAAACTTAACCCACGATACGTCGGACCTTTTGAAATCATCGAGAAAAAAAGCAGGGTGGCCTACAAACTGAACTTACCAGCGGAACTCAGTGCAGTTCACGACGTTTTCCACGTGTCGAATCTGAAGAAGTGTCTGTCAGATGAGACCCACATAGTTCCTCTGAAGGAACTCACTATCGACGAGAAGTTGCGATTCGTCGAGGAACCAGTTGAAATCACGGACCGGGATGTTAAGGTCCTCAAGAACACTAGAATACCTCTCGTTCGAGTTCGTTGGAACTCACGTCGCGGCCCAGAGTTCACATGGGAACGCGAAGATCAGATGGAACAAAAGTATCCCCAACTATTCACGAACGGTACAACCACTACTGAGGCTGAAGCTACGGGGGGTGGATGTGACACCCCGGGAAAACCAGGAAAACCATACGACTTAACTAGCTTCCTCAGTGAGTACTTACCAAATTTCGGGATGAAATTTCTTTCAACTTGGGGATAATGTGACAACTCGTAATTTAGAATCCTTCGTTGTATCTTGATGTAACATACTTGAACGTTATGTGACTAATTGACTTGTTGGTTTAATGAATGATATAAGTGAATTTATGTGATTATGTGTGGTGCTTGTATGTATGCGTGTATTTATATGACCCGAGACACAAGGACCCGACTCGAGACCATGCGGTCTCGAGTGAACAGTGCAACAGTGGGCCGGTTGGGCCATTTAATCCATCCGAAAGCCCATTAGGGTGCATCAACTTGGAACAAGTATATAACATTGGTTGATGGCCAACCTTGCCATTTTTGGGCAACCTACACACACACTCCTACATTCTCTCACTAAAACCCTAGAAGCACAAACCTTCTTCCCTCATCTTCGGATTCAAACCGGCAACACTAAGACCCTTGGATCGAGCTTGGAATCATCATACGGAAGTTCACTCACCGACTCTTCATACCCTCACACTTAGAGAACCTAACCGGTTAGTGATTCATGCTATGTATTGTGTGATATTTCGGTTGATGATGATGTAGGATGAAGTTGTTTGATAATATGTTTGCTTGTTAAGTTTTATACATGATGAATATATCCTCCTTGAATAATCGGTGCTAAGATTGTTGTTATATGATGATGTAATGTCGGCTTGGTATAGATAATATGTGATTAATCATGAATGATTGTAATCGGCTCTTTATGGTTTGAATCCGAATGGCTTAGTGATGTTTAGGAGGTTTATTGCTCATGAAATCGGATTTGCATATGGATGATGTGCATGGTTAGAATATATGATAGGATAGGATGGTTTGATTTACCATATGGAAAACCCTAACATGATGAACAAGTTTGAATGTTATTATGAATATTTGAATATGATATGAACATGCTATGAACATTTGAAAAATGCTTGTTTGATCCATTTTATTTAAGTTTTAGACAAGAAAACATGTTTGTATGGATAGTACACACTATTGCATGAAATCGGATTTCCATTGGTTAGTACACATGCTGGCAATCAGCAGGTATGCCAGTCGAGACCCTTGGTCTCGACTCGAGATCACCACATGACAACTCGAGACCGCAGATTGCGACACAGGTTACGAGTCGAGAAATCTCTAGTCTTGACTCGAGACCACATAATGCCAGCACAAGCAGCATAACTCGAGACCACGGTTGTGAGTCCGGTTGCGACTCGAGACCACCTAGTCTCGACTAGTTCATGCATGACTCGAGAACTCGTAGGCTTTAACCCGAGATCGCACCGTCTCGACTCGAGATCTCTAGTCTAGACTCGAGACCACGTACACACTCCTTCTGTTTGGACTTGCATACTGTTACAAGCCAAGTTTTTGGGCCGGACTTTTGGGTTTTGTTATCTACATACATGATACTGTTCAACTCGTATGTATAAGTGTTTATAACTCGTACTATGTGTTAGATATGTGTAGGGTATACGTGAGTAATTGCACCCACACCTGACCTATACTGGTAATCATATTAGGACACGGTGACCAGCTTATTTAACCAGGTAAATTAAACTGCCGAGCAAACCAAGGTGAGTTCACACCCTCTACAAAGCATGGGATTCCCAGGGGTTTGGGAATGGGGTTAAGGAACATGGATTCCTCGTCCTTTCTTGGGTAGGAAAGTATTGGTTCAGGAATGTAATTCCTCGTCCTTATGGACAAATAACTCGTACTAGACCAAAACTCTATCACGAAGTCCCTCCATTTTATATCGACATAATCGCCGGGCCAATGGCGAGCGGGTCATTAGTTAGTTAGCGCTATTTAGGTCTGACAAGCCTCACACCATGCCGCAGAGGACGGGCATGAACTAATGGATTTGGGCACGTCAATTGTGACAACTCGAAATTTAGAACCTTTCGTTGTATTTTGGTGTAACTTGCTTGAAATGTTATGTGATTAATTAACTTGTTGGTTCAATGATTGACCTACGTGAAATTATGTGATAATGTGTTATGCTTGTATGTATGAGTGTGATTATGTGAACCGAGACACAAGGACACGACTCGAGACCATGCGGTCTCGAGTGAATAGTGTAATAGTTGGGCCGGTTGGGCCGCACCTCATCTAATCCACCCGAAACCCACTAGGGCGCACCAACTTGGTCCGGGTATAAAACCCACAAGAGTGACCAACCTTGCCTTTTTGCATCATTTGCAACATTTCAATACACACTCTCCTACACACACACTCCCACTCTCCCTCACTAAAACCCTAGCAACACCACTCTCTTACCTTGTGCCGGATCAAGAGTAGCAAGCCAAGCTCTCGGATTTGCTTGTGTTCTCCACTCGGAAACTTGCGGACAACAAACCTACTCTCCTTCACACACACCCCATCAACCGGTTAGTGTTTTATGATGTTGTTGTTGTTAAATACTATGAATGACATGGTGTAGCTAGAATAATTGTACGAATGATGATGTTTTTGTGTATCGGATGTGTATGATGATATTTGGCTAACATGTCTTGATTTCGGATAGATTGCATAAAGAACTAATGATGTCTTGTGTCTAAATGTGATTTAAACCATTGATTGTTGATGTTCATGAAAATAGGCTTGCATATGTGTAATAGATAATGTCATGATAATCGGATTGTACACTCTTGTGCTAAGAACCGAATGCTTGTTAAACCGGTTACATGTGTATGGAAATCGGATTAGTATAGAGCCGAGTTCGAAGTGTTATGTGATGATTTGAAACCGTTAGAGGAGTATGTTCAAGTGTTTGATTGTTGTTCATGTTATGGTTATGTAAAATATGATGAACAAGTTTGAATGAACATGATGAATGACTTGAATGTATGAAGAACAACATGAATATGATATGAAGGTGTCTTGAATATTTGAAAATACTTGTTTGATCCATTTTAGTAAATTGTTAGACAAGAAAACATGTTTAAATGGATAGTACACATTGTTGCATGAAATCAAAACTCTATTGGATAGTACACTGTGCAGAATCAGCTGATGTCCAGTCGAGACATTGAGCATGATAACGCGAGACTGCAGTTGCGACTTTAGTCTCGACTCGAGACCATAGTTGATCAACACACAAACATCATGGCTCGAGACCATGCTTGCGAGTCCAGTTGCGACTCGAGACCAATACATGCATGACCCGAGACCACCTCAGTTATGACTCGAGAACTCATAGACTTTAACCGAGATCGCACAGTCTCGACTCGAGACCGCACAGTCTCGACTCGAGACCATGTACGCACACTCGCTGGATTGGACTTGCACAGTTACGGGCCTGAATATTTGGGCCTAATGCATGGACCTTATACGTTTCTGTTGAATGTGAATGTTATCTGGGCTGCCACGAATGATACTTGCATGCAATGTGCTAGCATACGTGTAGAAACATACGTGCACTACCTGAATACGAATCTGACTTGTATGGAATCTATGTTAGGACGTGATTGACCACTAGCATCTAGACTTGACTCTCTGTGTATCTGCCGAGCAAACTAAGGTGAGTTCACACCCTCTACAAAGCATGGGATTCCCAGGGGTCGGGAATTGGGGTTAAGGAACAAGGGTTCCTCGTCCTCCTTGGGTAGGACAACATTGGTTCAGGAATGAAATTCCTCGTCCTCATGGACAGATAACTCGTACTAGACCAAAACTCTATCACGAAGTCCCTCCTTTTTATATCGACTTAATCGCCGGGCCAATGGCGAGCGGGTCATTAGTTAGATAGCGCTATTTAGGTCTGACAAACCTCACACCGTGCCGCAGAGGAGGGGCGTGAACTAATGGATCTGGGGCACGTCAATGATGATAGACATTGACAGTTTTAGGACACATAAACATGACTACAGTCAGCAGTCGATATGGTAACGAGTCTAGTGTATACATGGGGTAGCCCCCACGGCCGAAATGCCAGATAACTAACATGGGGTAGCCCCCACGGCCGAAATGCCAGATAACTAACATGGGGTAGCCCCCACGGCCGGAGCGCCAGAGTAACCGGGAATAAACAAGTCACGTTTTCAACTATGGGGTAACCCCCACGGCAGGATGCCAGATAAAGGAAACTGTTTTCGAAACAACTTAAAACGAACACCCAACCGTGAACTCACTCAACTTGTTGTTGACTCGTTACTACATGCTTTGCAGGTCAATAGGTGCTTAGCTGGAGCTTGCATGGAAGAGAGTCGTTGTGGGACATGGACAGCTGTGGGCCATGTTAAACTTTGAAACAATTAAACTTATGTTTTGGTTTTAAACGTTATGCTTCCGCTTGCAACTTAAACTATGTTCTGTTTGGACACCAATTGTATTGGTTGGATTTTATAACTACTTATTTGCTTGTTCAATATGATTGGTGGCTGGATCCTGGTCAGTCACGCCTCTAAGCGGTGGTACTCCGCAGGTGGATTTTGGGGGTGTGACAGATTGGTATCAGAGCCATTGGTTATAGTGAACTTGGTTTTAATAAAGGGGAAAAAAACGTTTTTGTTAAAACCAGACTATAACCTGTACAGTGCTCAACGGTCCACAACGACGCTTCGCTCCACACGCAAGGCTCGACATTCTAGGTGATATGATCTGTGTATATATTGCCTACCTGTTAGTTACGTAGTACATTGCTTATGATATGCTTGGTAAGTATAACTACTGTTGGTTGAACACGTGTATGTTTACTCACTTCTGTCATCGCATTTTCGCGAACCCCTCTCACTCACGTTCCTCTTGATATGAAGATCATGTCTGGACGCATTAACATGACACAAGCCCAGTTGACGACCCTGATTAACGAACGGGTTGTTGCGGCACTTGCAGCCGCACACACAGGAGGTATATCCTGCAGTCCAAACTCATTCTAGGATCTTTAGAATCCTACTCTCGTGAACCAACCTTTGTGTTAAACTCTGTTTCTCTTTCACCTACAATAGGTCAACATGTTCAGCCACCCATGTGCACCTTCAAAACCTTTATGGACTGTCGACCCACTACTTTTAGCGGCACTGAAGGAGCAGTAGGTCTCCTCCACTGGTTTGAGAAACTAGAATCTGTGTTCGAAATGTGTGAATGCCCTGAGGCGCGCAGGGTGAAGTATGCTACCGGTACTCTCGAGGGTTTAGCCCTCACGTGGTGGAACGCTCAGGTTCAGATGTTGGGGTTGGTTGCTGCCAACGCCACCCCATGGGAGACTTTTAAGGAGATGATCAAGGAAGAATACTGCAGTCGGGATGATATTCATAAACTGGATGTAGAGTTTTTCAACCTCAAGATGACGGGGTCAGAAATTGAAGCTTATGTGAAAAGATCGAACGAACTGGCAATTCTGTGCCCTACTATGGTGGATCCTCCCATCAAACACATCGAACTATTTCTCAAGGGCTTAGTACCAAAAATCCAAAGTCATGTGACTTCAGCAAACCTCGCCACTATCCAGCAGGTGGTTCAGTTGGCTCACCGTCTCACTGACCAGGCGGTGGAGCAGAACAAGTTACCAAAGCGCATAGGTGCTGCAACTACTTCAGGTGCTCTTGGTGGCAACAAACGGAAATGGGATGGAACTTCAAGTAAGGGATCGACTTCTGTTCAGTCTCAGTCTCAGCAGAGAAAGACTGACGACTACAAGAGCCCTAGTCAGCAATCATCTGGTGGTCAAAGTCATGGTAGGTACAAATGGAATCACCCCAAATGCAATCGCTGCAGCCTGCACCACAGCGGGCCATGCACCAGGGGTAACTGTCATCGGTGCAACAAGCCAGGTCACGCAACAAAGGATTGCAGGAGCTTATACCCCGCCAATCAGAATCGTCATCAAGCTCAACAGAACCAACGCCAGCAGCCGCAGCAGGGTGATAATAAAGGGTGCTTTCAGTGTGGAGCTGAGGGCCATTTCAAGAGAGATTGTCCCCAACTGAACAGGAACCAGAACAACAACAACAACAACAACAATCAGGGGAATGGTAACAATGGGAACAACAACAACAATGGTGCCAGGGGGCGGGCGTTCGTGATTGGCCAAGGTGAAGCAAGGAATGACCCCAATGTTGTGGCGGGTAAGTTCCTTCTCGACGACTTTTATGTTTCAGTATTATTTGACTCGGGTGCCGATACTAGCTACATGTCACTAGAAGTTAGTCGAATGCTTAAGCGTGTCCCAACACCTTTGAACAACAAGCACACTGTAGAGCTAGCAAATGGTAAGAGTTTAGAAGCCACACACGTAGTCAAGGGTTGTAAACTTATTCTCGCTGACCAGACTTTCTCTATCGACCTTATTCCTATCGTCTTGGGTAGTTTCGACGTTGTCATTGGGATGGATTGGTTATCCCAACACCGAGCAGAGATCCTTTGCAACGAGAAGGTTGTCCGTATTCCAGGTTCCGGTGGTGAACCTCTCATGATTCGTGGCGATAAGAGGAGTGCCGTTGAGAACGTCATCTCTCTCCTTAAGGCCCAGAAGTGCTTGCGAAAGGGCCACACTGCCATTTTGGCTCTCGTTACTGACACCTCGGAAAAAGAGAAGAAGATAGAAGATTTTCCAGTTGTACGCGACTATCCGGAGGTATTTCCTGAGGAATTACCTGGTCTTCCGCCACATCGCCAGGTCGAGTTTCAGATTGAACTAGCTTCTGGAGCTGCGCCTATAGCTCGTGCACCTTATCGTTTAGCTCCATCAGAGTTGGAAGAACTCTCTACGCAACTACAAGAACTCTTGGATAAGGGCTTTATTCGTCCAAGCTCATCACCCTGGGGAGCTCCAGTACTATTTGTAAAGAAGAAGGACGGTACCTTCAGAATGTGCATCGACTACCTGGAACTCAACAAGGTGACGGTGAAGAACCGTTATCCTCTACCGCGTATTGACGACTTGTTCGACCAGCTGCAAGGGTCGAGCTACTATTCGAAGATCGATTTGAGATCGGGTTATCGCCAGCTGAGAGTCCGAGAAGAGGACGTCTCCAAAACAGCCTTCAGAACTCGCTATGGGCACTATGAGTTTCTGGTCATGCCTTTTGGGCTGACAAACGCACCTGCGGTTTTCATGGACTTGATGAACCGAGTATGCAAGCCTTACCTGGACAAGTTCGTTATAGTATTCATCGACGACATCCTAATCTATTCTAAGAGTCAGGAGGAACACGAGCAGCATCTACGACTCATTCTGGAACTCCTTCGAACAGAACAACTTTATGCAAAGTTCTCGAAATGAGACTTCTGGCTTCGAGAAGTCCATTTCCTAGGCCATGTGGTGAACGAGGATGGGATTCACGTTGATCCATCCAAGGTAGACTCGATTAAGAACTGGCCTGCACCTCGTACACCAAAGGAGATTCGCCAATTCTTGGGTTTGGCAGGTTACTACAGGAGATTCATAAAGGATTTTTCTAAGATCGCACAGCCTCTCACCTCGCTAACACAGAAAGGCGTTGTTTATCAATGGGGAAATGCACAGGAATTAGCATTTCAGCATCTAAAGGATAGACTTTGCAGCGCACCTATCCTTTCCTTGCCAGAGGGCACAGATGATTTTGTGGTCTACTACGACGCATCAATTCAAGGTCTTGGTTGTGTACTGATGCAACGGGATAAGGTTATAGCTTACGCCTCACGCCAACTCAAAGTTCACGAGAAGAACTACACTACACATGATCTAGAGCTGGGAGCTGTTGTTTTTGCACTTAAGTTATGGCGACACTACCTGTACGGTACCAAGTGTGCCATCTACACCGACCACAGGAGCCTCGAGCATATTTTCAAACAGAAAGAACTGAATATGCGACAGCGACGGTGGGTCGAGCTACTGAATGACTACGAGTGCTCAATCAGGTATCACCCGGGCAAGCCCAATGTGGTGGCTGATTGTAACACCCCAAAATCAGATTATTAAATTGCTAGTTTGTTATCATGTTTAACAAAATGAGGTATAATAACTAGGTTAGTAAACCTAGTTAAATGTCTAGCAAATTAAGTAAAGGGAAGAAACTTGTGGCAACTATGATGGGTGATAAACTTGAGGGACTAGGATTGCCAAATTTGAAAATGAATTTAATTAAAACAAAAACTCACACACACAAGGTGTGTGTGTGCGTGAGAACGATCAGGAGCAAGGGGAAACCCTTCTCCTTCAACTACTTACAAGAACTCAAGAATTGAACCTGATTTTGGGGAGAAAACGGATGCATGAGCTTATATTCTTAATCATCTAGACAAGATGAACATGTGGTAAGTTGAAATTTGTGAATTTTTGATCTTACATGAAGTGGGTTATTGATTAATCCACGAATTGGTTTGAAATTAAGCGTGATTATGTGTTAGAATCGCTATATAAAACGTGTATTATGTATGATTTCGGTTAATTTGATGATTTAAGAAGAAACCCACAATGTTGAATGAAGGTAGCGACATGGGTGTTCTACCCATGTCCAATCCTTGTTTGATGTATTTGTTACTAGCTTGAAATGGGTTTGGTGATGTTAGTTTAGGGTTAATTGTATGAATGGAATGTGATTTTGAACACTCTCTTGGTGATTTAGAAGTTGGAAGTTAATGACTATGCTTGAACTAGTTGTAAACTATGCATAGTAGGTTGTACGCACACCAAGTGTTTGATAAAATGACTAGGTAAAGCTAGAAAGTGAAATTGTATGCAAGTTGTGAGTTTACATGTATAGAAAGCGATTGTGATAAAAGTAGTGGTTTACTAACTTGGAAAAATGTGCTTTAGATGGTACTCGTATATAAAATCGGGTTGAAAGTATATGTCGGTCAAACTTATGCATTAGGAGCTTGTACATTGTGTTTGAACGAGTGAGGTTGCTATGCGGTCTACTAATCCTTTAGTTAGGGTGAAGATGATGACTAGAATCACCTCCTATGTTCAAGTCTTGTTGAAAGATTGATGTATTATGTGGGTATGATGAAGTATTGTTAGATGAAAGTATAGGAATATGATGATGTTATGTTTAATGTTCATTTGGAATGATACATGATGATTAGTAGTTGGTTTTGATGGGTTATGAATGAGTTTAGAAGAATTGTGCATGAAATAGTTGTACGTTATGCTTAAAAGGTAGTACTCACATCAAGTGTATGATGAAATGTATATAGTGTCGTACGTATAGTCGATTATGATATTACGGGTATTCGATGATAAGTCGATAGTTGAGTATGGTTAATAGTTGACTTTTGAAAGTCAACTAAGTATAAGAAACATGATTTGACTCATGGTCGTAATTGTAGGTTGATGGGAAGTCGTATGGTACATGTTATAGCAATCCGTGTTAAATGTAATGACATGATGAGTTATATGAGTTTAACGTATACGGATATGATTATATGAAGTTGATTATGTATTTTAATGCTTGTTAGAAATGACTAAGGCAAGTTAAGTGTGAATTATGCGAATGATATGAATGTTACATGTATAAATGAGTATGCTAATAAGAGCGTGGTTTCGATGAAATGAAAGTATAGGAATCACGTCGTGACGGACTCAAGTAGGAGGTGTTAACGGGTCAAAATGAGGCAAGGAATCGGATACGAGCGCGGACGAATAAGGTAAGTGATTTCTATAATCACTTCTTATGTTTGGATAGGTGATATGGTGTTTTAATTTACTAAACTTGATGGTTGAGGTCAAATATGTGACGTAATCTTATGTCGTAAAGGATGGAATTTAAAGTTGACCAAAATGCCCTTGATGGGTATTTTGGGCAAACGATCTTAACAAGTAGTTTAGGAACAAGTTATTTGATGAGTATAATGTTTTGAGCAAGTATGGAAGTGAAGAGTATGGTCTTGGTATGTCATAAACCAATTAATGCGCAAATACCCATAATGGGTCAAATAATTGGAATGTGATAATAAGTCGATAAGGCGTAAGATAAGAATTTCGTTAATCCGGATGTGGGATTTTAAGTTTATATGATAGAATGTGAATTTACAAGCATGTAGGAAGAAACGGGAGGTTAAACGGGTAAACGGTTCAAAAGTTATGCGCGTTTTAGTGCGTACGAACGACGAAACGGAACTGCAGAAAAGTGCCATTTCTAGAGGTAGTCGCCGACGGGTCAAGGGTAGTCGCCGACGGGCTCTAGAAAGTTGATTTTTTTGCTGACGGGTTATTTACCTGTTTACGGGGTTTTTGGCTACGGGAAGAACCATGGGCCGTCGCCGACGACCTCCCCAAGTCTAAAAAGCTGAAATCTTGTTTCTAAGTTGATTTATGTATCGTAGGCTTCGGTTTGTTATCCGTTGACTACGGCGGACCTTCCAAACATGATTTTGATGGTTCCTTAGATGTTTATGGGTTATAAAACTAAGTCTAAGACCCATGTAAATAATGAATGATTATGTAAGAGATACACATGATCTAATACGTGTTCGTTAAGGTATGTACGTATGTAGACATGTATGTATGTATGTATGTATAAAGAAATGTACGAGTGTACGCATGTTTGTAACGATGTAGGAAGGGTATCTACGTATGCAGATGTGTATGTACGTATGTATAAGAATACTTATGAGTGTACGCATGTATGTAAAGATGTAGGAGAGTTATGTATGTATGTAGTTGTGTATGTACGTATGTATAAGAATATTTATGAGTGTACGCATGTATGTAAAGATGTAGGAGAGGTATGTATGTATGTAGTTGTGTATGTAGGTATGTATAAAGTCAAGAATGATTGTATGCACATTTGTAAAGTTGTAGGGATGGTAGGTACGTATGTAGATGTGTATGTATGTATGTATGTATGTATGTATGCATGTATGTATGTAAGTACATATGTAGTCATGAATTTGACACGTTGAGCGTTAACGTTATTAATGGTGTACCTTGAGAATGAAAAGTAATGCAGGTATGTTATTGAAGCCTCACCAGGAAGTGGATACGCAGATGAGATGCTTAAAGTTTCTTAAAGATCTAAATGTGAAGTGTACGCGAATGATCTTGGTTATATAATGTGTGCTAATGTTTTGAATGTATGTGGTGAGTGCAGGTTGTACGGATCACGGGCGATTATCACAAGGAAAAGAGGTCGAAGATCGAGTCACTAGAGAGATTGTGCGGGGAAGTTGAATGTAAAATGTAGAAAACATAAGCTATGTTTTTAATTAGTAAATAAGAGGATGACGGATTTATGAATAAGAGTTATGTTAAAGTTAAAGTTTAAATAAGTTGAGGTATTTATAAAGAAAGAAATTTTATGGCACGAATTTCCGCTGCGACTTTTGTCAAATACGTGCTAGGGTGTAACAAGTTGGTATCAGAGCCCTGGTTTGAGAGAATCAAGTGTAAGAAGGTAAGTGCTTGAACTCAAACCTGTGTGCTCTTGTGATAAGAAACCCGTACAATCCAAGACTCGATCAAGATCCAAAGGTAAAAGAGAATGTAAGTATGTACTTATGTATACGCATAAAGAAACTGACGGTTTTGTATATGCAAGGTAAGTATAAGCGTTTGAAGAGGATGATCCGCGAGTGCGGTCAAGTACCGACACCAAGGCATGAAATAAGATAAAGTTGAACCCAGGTACGTAAATTCAATATGTCGGTATATGAAATGGTAAAATGCATTAAGGGAAGAAAAAATGCTAAATGAAGGACCATGATGGTATAGTAAACATGTTTTGAAAAATGATACACGTGCCGAAACCTAATTCTTCGGACATAAGGTGACAATTACACGAAGACACGAAACTAGTATGTGGATTGTGTACCTGGCCAGTACACGTGAAGCATATGACGTTCGTGGGACCGTGATAATTAATACAAGTATGTCCGTTAGAATTAAGTAGTAGGTGGACGTGAGGGTGAAGAGAAATGTAAGACTCTCAAGAATGAGAGTATGAAATGCTATGTTAGAATCCGCGAGACGGATTCGAAACATGAAATGCTATGCTAGAATCCGCGAGACGGATTCGAAATATGAAATGCTATGTTAGAATCCGCGAGACAGATTCGAAACATGAAATGCTATGCTAGAATCCGCGAGACGGATTCGAAACATGAAATGCTATGCTAGAATCCGCGAGACGGATTCGAAACATGAAATGCTATGCTAGAATCCGCGAGACGGATTCGAAACATGAAATGCTATGCTAGAATCCGCGAGACGGATTCGAAACATGAAATGCTATGCTAGAATCCGCGAGACGGATTCGAAATATGAAATGCTATGCTAGAATCCGCGAGACGGATTCGAAACATGAAATGCTATGCTTGAATCCGCGAGACGGATTCAAGGGATGAAAAGCGTATATGCAATGTTTGAATCCGCAAGACGGATTCAAAGAATGAAAGGCGTAAATGCAATGTTTGAATCCGCGAGACGGATTCAAAACATAGAAGGTATGAAAGGTATGAATGATGTGTTCGAATCCGCGAAACAGATTTAAGATATAAAAGACGGAACTAGTCTAAATAAGAAGAAGTCAGTAGCTTGACCATGTATGCGTCAAACAAGTCATATAAGTAAATGTAAAGCAAATAAGCAAAAGAATATAGAAATGTAGAGCGATGTTAGCTACGAAGTTAAGCACGTAGGTATGACGATGACATAGCAGTTTTGTTGTGATAACAAAACAAGAGTTAAATGTTATACAATGTGTCTATGGAATGGAATCTTAAAGGATGAGATGAAGGTATTTAATCTGTTATAAACGGATCGTATGAGTGTAAGTATTATTATAAGTTTGAATAAGTATGTATATTAACCTATTATTAACAGGTCAAAGGAAATGAGAATGTTATATGAAAGTATGCCATGGAAAGTACAGACTTGTTAAGAAGAAGAAGCTAAATGTTTGAATAATTATGAAATGAGATAGGATGATTACTTATGATTACGATGTGAGTGTTAAGTCAAACATATATGTGTGTGTGTGTAAGGGAAAATGAGAAAGGTTTCGGGGACGAAACCTCATTTAAGGGGGGTAGACTTGTAACACCCCAAAATCAGATTATTAAATTGCTAGTTTGTTATCATGTTTAACAAAATGAGGTATAATAACTAGGTTAGTAAACCTAGTTAAATGTCTAGCAAATTAAGTAAAGGGAAGAAACTTGTGGCAACTATGATGGGTGATAAACTTGAGGGACTAGGATTGCCAAATTTGAAAATGAATTTAATTAAAACAAAAACTCACACACACAAGGTGTGTGTGTGCGTGAGAACGATCAGGAGCAAGGGGAAACCCTTCTCCTTCAACTACTTACAAGAACTCAAGAATTGAACCTGATTTTGGGGAGAAATCGGATGCATGAGCTTATATTCTTAATCATCTAGACAAGATGAACATGTGGTAAGTTGAAATTTGTGAATTTTTGATCTTACATAAAGTGGGTTATTGATTAATCCACGAATTGGTTTGAAATTAAGCGTGATTATGTGTTAGAATCGCTATATAAAACGTGTATTATGTATGATTTCGGTTAATTTGATGATTTAAGAAGAAACCCACAATGTTGAATGAAGGTAGCGATATGGGTGTTCTACCCATGTCCAATCCTTGTTTGATGTATTTGTTACTAGCTTGAAATGGGTTTGGTGATGTTAGTTTAGGGTTAATTGTATGAATGGAATGTGATTTTGAACACTCTCTTGGTGATTTAGAAGTTGGAAGTTAATGACTATGCTTGAACTAGTTGTAAACTATGCATAGTAGGTTGTACGCACACCAAGTGTTTGATAAAATGACTAGGTAAAGCTAGAAAGTGAAATTGTATGCAAGTTGTGAGTTTACATGTATAGAAAGCGATTGTGATAAAAGTAGTGGTTTACTAACTTGGAAAAATGTGCTTTAGATGGTACTCGTATATAAAATCGGGTTGAAAGTATATGTCGGTCAAACTTATGCATTAGGAGCTTGTACATTGTGTTTGAACGAGTGAGGTTGCTATGCGGTCTACTAATCCTTTAGTTAGGGTGAAGATGGTGACTAGAATCACCTCCTATGTTCAAGTCTTGTTGAAAGATTGATGTATTATGTGGGTATGATGAAGTATTGTTAGATGAAAGTATAGGAATATGATGATGTTATGTTTAATGTTCATTTGGAATGATACATGATGATTAGTAGTTGGTTTTGATGGGTTATGAATGAGTTTAGAAGAATTGTGCATGAAATAGTTGTACGTTATGCTTAAAAGGTAGTACTCACATCAAGTGTATGATGAAATGTATATAGTGTCGTACGTATAGTCGATTATGACGTTATGGGTATTCGATGATAAGTCGATAGTTGAGTATGGTTAATAGTTGACTTTTGAAAGTCAACTAAGTATAAGAAACATGATTTGACTCATGGTCGTAATTGTAGGTTGATGGGAAGTCGTATGGTACATGTTATAGCAATCCGTGTTAAATGTAATGACATGATGAGTTATATGAGTTTAACGTATACGGATATGATTATATGAAGTTGATTATGTATTTTAATGCTTGTTAGAAATGACTAAGGCAAGTTAAGTGTGAATTATGCGAATGATATGAATGTTACATGTACAAATGAGTATGCTAATAAGAGCGTGGTTTCGATGAAATGAAAGTATAGGAATCACGTCGTGACGGACTCAAGTAGGAGGTGTTAACGGGTCAAAATGAGGCAAGGAATCGGATACGAGCGCGGACGCATAAGGTAAGTGATTTCTATAATCACTTCTTATGTTTGGATAGGTGATATGGTGTTTTAATTTACTAAATTTGATGGTTGAGGTCAAATATGTGACGTAATCTTATGTCGTAAAGGATGGAATTTAAAGTTGACCAAAATGCCCTTGATGGGTATTTTGGGCAAACGATCTTAACAAGTAGTTTAGGAACAAGTTATTTGATGAGTATAATGTTTTGAGCAAGTATGTAAGTGAAGAGTATGGTCTTGGTATGTCATAAACCAATTAATGCGCAAATACCCATAATGGGTCAAATAATTGGAATGTGATAATAAGTCGATAAGGCGTAAGATAAGAATTTCGTTAATCTGGATGTGGGATTTTAAGTTTATATGATAGAATGTGAATTTACAAGCATGTAGGAAGAAACGGGAGGTTAAACGGGTAAACGGTTCAAAAGTTATGCGCGTTTTAGTGCGTACGGACGACGAAACGGAACTGCAGAAAAGTGCCATTTCTAGAGGTAGTCGCCGACGGGTCAAGGGTAGTCGCCGACGGGCTCTAGAAAGTTGATTTTTTTGCTGACGGGTTATTTACCTGTTTACGGGGTTTTTGGCTACGGGAAGAACCACGGGCCGTCGCCGACGGGCCTAGGGCCGTCGCCGACGACCTCCCCAAGTCTAAAAAGCTGAAATCTTGTTTCTAAGTTGATTTATGTATCGTAGGCTTCGGTTTGTTATCCGTGGACTACGGCAGACCTTCCAAACATGATTTTGATGGTTCCTTAGATGTTTATGGGTTATAAAACTAAGTCTAAGACCCATGTAAATAATGAATGATTATGTAAGAGATACACATGATCTAATACGTGTTCATTAAGTTATGTACGTATGTAGACATGTATGTATGTATGTATGTATGTATGTATAAAGAAATGTACGAGTGTACGCATGTTTGTAACGATGTAGGAAGGGTATCTATGTATGTAGATGTGTATGTACGTATGTATAAGAATACTTATGAGTGTACGCATGTATGTAAAGATGTAGGAGAGTTATGTATGTATGTTGTTGTGTATGTACGTATGTATAAGAATATTTATGAGTGTACGCATGTATGTAAAGATGTAGGAGAGGTATGTATGTATGTAGTTGTGTATGTAGGTATGTATAAAGTCAAGAATGATTGTATGCACATTTGTAAAGTTGTAGGGATGGTAGGTACGTATGTAGATGTGTATGTATGTATGTATGTATGTATGTATGTATGTATGTATGTATGCATGTATGTATGTAAGTACATATGTAGTCATGAATTTGACACGTTGAGCGTTAACGTTATTAATGGTGTACCTTGAGAATGAAAAGTAATGCAGGTACGTTATTGAAGCCTCACCAGGAAGTGGATACGCAGTTGAGATGCTTAAAGTTTCTTAAAGATCTAAATGTGAAGTGTACGCGAATGATCTTGGTTATATAATGTGTGCTAATGTTTTGAATGTATGTGGTGAGTGCAGGTTGTACGGATCACGGGCGATTATCACAAGGAAAAGAGGTCGAAGATAGAGTCACTAGAGAGATTGTGCGGGGAAGTTGAATGTAAAATGTAGAAAACATAAGCTATGTTTTTAATTAGTAAATAAGAGGATGACGGATTTATGAATAAGAGTTATGTTAAAGTTAAAGTTTAAATAAGTTGAGGTATTTATAAAGAAAGAAATTTTATGGCACGAATTTCCGCTGTGACTTTTGTCAAATACGTGCTAGGGTGTAACAGCTGACGCCCTCAGTCGAAAGGACACTGCACATAAGCGCGTGCGAGCTTTAAAAATCACGATCCATTCTAGTCTTCCTTCCCAAATACGAGCTGCTCAGATAGAAGCACTGAAACCAGAAAACGTCAGGGCCGAAGCCCTACGCGGATCAAGGCAACGCTTAGAACCGAAGGAAGACGGAGCTTACTACGTGACGGGACGCATCTGGGTCCCACTCTATGGCAACTTGTGAGAGCTCGTGATGGAGGAAGCACACAAGTCTCGCTACTCGGTACACCCTGGTTCGGATAAGATGTACCACGACATCAAAGCTACGTATTGGTGGCCTAGCATGAAGGCCCACATAGCAACCTACGTCAGTAAGTGCTTGACTTGTGCGAGAGTCAAGTCTGAATATCAGAAACCCTCAGGCCTACTTCAGCAACCAGAGATACCTCAATGGAAATGGGATCAAATTTCCATGGATTTCGTTACTGGCTTGCCTAGATCCCAGCGCGGAAACGATACTATTTGGGTGATCGTGGATCGACCTACCAAGTCTGCACACTTCCTTGCTATTAAGGAGACGGATAAATTCTCCACTCTTGCAGAAATATACCTCAAGGAAGTTGTTTCGAGGCACGGGGTGCCCACCTCCATTATCTCGGATCGAGATGCACGTTTCACTTCAGAACTGTGGCAGGCGATGCACAAATCCTTTGGCTCACGATTAGACATGAGCACAGCGTATCACCCTCAGACGGACGGGCAGTCCGAGCGCACTATTCAAACCTTAGAAGACATGCTTCGTGCATGTGTAATCGACTTTGGCAACAGCTGGGAGAAACATCTGCCACTTGTGGAATTCTCGTACAATAACAGCTACCACACCAGCATTAAAGCTGCTCCGTTTGAGGCATTGTACGGACGTAAATGCCGGTCACCTCTTTGTTGGGCAGAGGTGGGAGATAGTCAGATCACTGGTCCAGAACATGTGGTAGACACAACCGAACAAATTGCTCAAATACGAAAACGCATGGCGGCAGCTCGTGACCGTCAGAAAGTCTACGCCGATAAGGGCAGGAAACCACTAGAGCTCCAGGTTGGGGAGCGGGTACTACTCAAAGTTTCACCCTGGAAGGGTGTGGTTCGTTTTGGTAAACGAGGCAAACTTAACCCACGATACGTCGGACCTTTTGAAATCATCGAGAAAATAGGCAGAGTGGCCTACAGACTGAACTTACCAGCAGAACTCGGTGCAGTTCAGAACGTTTTCCACGTGTCGAATCTGAAGAAGTGTCTGTCAGATGAGACCCACATAGTTCCTCTGAAGGAACTCACTATCGACGAGCAGTTACGATTCGTCGAGGAACCAGTTGAAATCACGGACCGGGATGTTAAGGTCCTCAAGAGCACTAGAATACCTCTCGTTCGAGTTCGTTGGAACTCACATCGCGGCCCAGAGTTCACCTGGGAGCGCGAAGATCGGATGAAACAAAAGTATCCCCAACTGTTCGGAAACGGTACAATCACTACTGAGGCTGAAGCTACGGAATTTCGGGACGAAATTCCAGATCAACGGGGGGTGGATGTGACACCCCAGGAAAACCACACAACTTAACTAGCTTCCTCAGTGAGTGCTTACCAAATTTCGGGACAAAATTTCTTTCAACTTGGGGATGATGTGACAACTCGAAATTTAGAACCTTTCGTTGTATCTTGCAGTAACTTGCTTGAAATGTTATGTGATTAGTTAACTTGTTGGTTCAATGATTGACCTAAGTGAAATTATGTGATAATGTGTTATGCTTGTATGTATGAGTGTGATTATGTGAACCGAGACACAAGGACACGACTCGAGACCATGCGGTCTCGAGTGAATAGTGTAATAGTTGGGCCGGTTGGGCCGCACCTCATCTAATCCACCTGAAACCCACTAGGGCGCACCAACTTGGTCCGGGTATAAAACCCACAAGAGTGACCAACCTTGCCTTTTTGCATCATTTGCAACATTTCAATACACACTCTCCTACACACACACACTCCCACTCTCCCTCACTAAAACCCTAGCAACACCACTCTCTTACCTTGTGCCGGATCAAGAGTAGCAAGCCAAGCTCTCGGATTTGCTTGTGTTCTCCACTCGGAAACTTGCGGACAACAAACCTACTCTCCTTCACACACACCCCATCAACCGGTTAGTTGTCACACCCCCAAAATCCACCTGCGGAGTACTACCGCTTGGAGGCGTGACTGACCAGGATCCAGCCACCAATCATATTGAACAGCTGATGTACACTGTGCAGAATCAGCTGATGTCCAGTCGAGACCTTGAGCATGATAACGCGAGACTGCAGTTGCGACTTTAGTCTCGACTCGAGACCATAGTTGATCAACACACAAACATCATGGCTCGAGACCATGCTTGCGAGTCCAGTTGCGACTCGAGACCAATACATGCATGACCCGAGACCACCTCAGTTATGACTCGAGAACTCATAGACTTTAACCGAGATCGCACAGTCTCGACTCGAGACCGCACAGTCTTGACTCGAGACCATGTACGCACACTCGCTGGATTGGACTTGCACAGTTACGGGCCTGAATATTTGGGCCTAATGCATGGACCTTATACGTTTCTGTTGAATGTGAATGTTATCTGGGCTGCCACGAATGATACTTGCATGCAATGTGCTAGCATACGTGTAGAAACATACGTGCACTACCTGAATACGAATCTGACTTGTATGGAATCTATGTTAGGACGTGATTGACCACTAGCATCTAGACTTGACTCTCTGTGTATCTGCCGAGCAAACTAAGGTGAGTTCACACCCGCTACAAAGCATGGGATTCCCAGGGGTCGGGAATTGGGGTTAAGGAACAAGGGTTCCTCGTCCTCCTTGGGTAGGACAGCATTGGTTCAGGAATGAAATTCCTCGTCCTCATGGACAGATAACTCGTACTAGACCAAAACTCTATCACGAAGTCCCTCCTTTTTATATCGACTTAATCGCCGGGCCAATGGCGAGCGGGTCATTAGTTAGATAGCGCTATTTAGGTCTGACAAACCTCACACCGTGCCGCAGAGGACGGGCGTGAACTAATGGATCTGGGGCACGTCAATGATGATAGACATTGATAGTTTCAGGGCACATAAACATGACTACAGTCAGCAGTCGATATGGTAACGAGTCTAGTGTATACATGGGGTAGCCCCCACGGCCGAAATGCCAGATAACTAACATGGGGTAGCCCCCACGGCCGGAGCGCCAGAGTAACCGGGAATAAACAAGTCACGTTTTCAACTATGGGGTAACCCCCACGGCAGGATGCCAGATAAAGGAAACTGTTTTCGAAACAACTTAAAACGAACACCCAACCGTGAACTCACTCAACTTGTTGTTGACTCGTTACTACATGCTTTGCAGGTCAATAGGTGCTTAGCTGGAGCTTGCATGGAAGAGAGTCGTTGTGGGACATGGACAGTTGTGTGCCATGTTAAACTTTGAAACAATTAAACTTATGTTTTGGTTTTAAACGTTATGCTTCCGCTTGCAACTTATATTATGTTTTGTTTGGACACCAATTGTATTGGTTGGATTTTATAATTACTTACATGCTTGTTCAATATGATTGGTGGTTGGATCCTGGTCAGTCACGCCTCCAAGCGGTGGTATTCCGCAGGTGGATTTTGGGGGTGTGACATGTACACTGTGAACTGGTGTGTTGTGTGATTACGTAAACTGTATGCGGTATGTTATATGTGCTATGTTATGATTCGTGCTTGTGTACAACTTGTATGATACGTGCATTACAGTAGGTGTGTGTTAATTGAACCGAACCTGACTTGTATGGTAATCATATTAGGACGTGGTTGACGACATTAGTTCGAGTTACTAGATCTACCGAGCAAATCTAAGGTGAGTTCACTGCTCTTTTTCAAGCATGCGTCCCGGGGAGGGACATCTGGTAAATATTCCGGGGAGGAATACTGGGTTAATGGGTTTAACTGGAATGTTAAACTTGGGATGTTGGTTAATACACTCATATATATCATTTAAGTCCCATCATATACCGAATTAGTTGCCGGGGAGGCAACAGGGTTATTAGTTGATAGCGCTATTAGGTTTGGCACCCTCACACCCTACCGGGGAGGACGGGCGTGGACTAATTACCTTAACCACTCGACCAATGTTTGAGAGAGCATTGGGGAAGGGCAAACAATCTGGAGCCATCTTGCGGTACTCGAGTTATTAACAACATTGTATTTTTGAAATGCTTTAAACTTATACTGGGTAACTAAACGTTTTTACAAACTCTGAAATCGCCAGCGTTATGCTGATACACTTGTCCGCATTCTTGCAGGTCCTTAGGTTCATGGGTTGGAACTTGCTATCTGGGAGTGCTGGAGTGATCATGGGTCGAGTCTCTTGGTGGCACATGACATGTTTATTGGTTTCGTACATTGGTTTTTGAAACAATTAAATAACAGATTACTTTATGCTTCCGCTGAACGTATTGGTTTATGTTATGTTTTGGAAATACTTTAAGTAATAAATGGAAACTTTTATTTAATATCTTGTTATTGTTCAATGTGATTGGTGGCTGGATCCTGGTACGTCACACTTCCCGCGGAGATTCCGCATGTTGATACATGATGTCTAAAGTCTATGTCATAAGTCTAGGGGTCTAAAAGTGTCAAGTATGTGAAGTGTAGGGGTCTAAATGTAAGTTTAATTTAGTGTTGTAAGGGTTTCGCTTCAGGGTATGAGATGTAAGCCTCAAGCGAAATCAAGTGATGAGATTTCGCTTGAGACATGTTGAAGCGAAATCTTAATGTCTATAAATAGGCATGTTGTGTTCTCAGTTGGGTGGCATTCCGAGAAGTTGTAACGAAGTGCTGCCAGTTTTTCAAGTCAATATATAACAGAGAACAAGTGTTAAAAGTGAATCTTTTCTGTTTTCTACTCTCTTATGTCTGATTCTAAGCTGTTTAGATGTTTCCGCCATCTAAATAGTGTAAACACATTCAAATTGACTCATTTGATCGGTCAAATCGATCCTACAATTGGTATCAGAGCCAGTTATGAATGTGTTCACTTGAATCAGTTAGTTTTTACTCACAAAATTGATTTCTGGACGAAAACACGGACAAAATGGACTAAGACTTTCACAGTGTGTGTAAAAGTGTGTTTTAACAAAGCCTTGAGAAATTCAGATTAAAACTCGGACTAAAATTGACAAAAATGACTTGAAAACCAGATTTCGCTTGAGCGAGCAGATTGGTTGTTGGTATTTTGAAGCGAAAACGTGGATTTCGCTTGAAATTTTCTGATTGCTTGAAGCGAAATCATATTTTTCGCTTGAGGAGTCTGTGGTTAGCTGAAAATTTTGGTTTGAAGCGAAACCATAGATTTCGCTTGAGATTTTGCTGTTTGAAGCGAAATCATATTGTGTTTGATTTGTAAATTTCGCTTGAAATCTTCTCTGATTTCGCTTGTAGTTTGAGTGATTTCGCTTGAGACTTACTGATAGTCCATAGTGTTCGTGAACTTGTTCGATAGTCTGATTTTGTGAAAATTGTGTGTGTGAAAATTTTAAAACTACTCGGTAAATTTCTAAAAATGGAAAACCAAGAGTTTTATAACTTCTTCTCGGGAAGTGGTATGGTAGCAGGACAAACTTCGAGTACTGTTTTACAAAACGTCAACATGGAGAACGAATTGGGAACAATGCAAAAGCCTCCTAAACTCATGAACATCGACGAATATTCGAGTTGGGCAGGAAGATTTAAAACGTGGGTTCAAGCTAATCATTTTGAAAGTTGGTTAAAGATTGATGATAAATATGTACCTCCTGTTAATGCTATGGGTCATCCGAAAGTGATTGGAAGTTTGTCTCAAACGGAACAAGCTGACTTTAAGGCTGAAAAGAAAATGATGAGCATCCTTCAACAAGCAATTAAGGAGGACATCTTGGTACTGTTACATCACGAAGACAATTCAAAATCTCTTTGGGATAAATTGTTGTTAAAGTTTGAAGGAAGTGGAGAGATGATGAAAAGCAAGAAGGCATTGATAAACAAGCAGTTTGACATTTTCACGGGAATGAAAGGAGAGACCACAAAGCAATTAATTGAACGATACTGTCATTTGGTTTTGGAGATGGGTAGATTGAAGATAACCAAGACAAATGAAGAGTGGATCGACAAATTAGCAGACGCATTACCTTATGATGAATGGGGAACATACCTGATGGTGTTGAAGAACAATACAAATTTTGCTAGTATGAATTTGAGTGGTTTCATTGAAAAAATTGAGGCACATGAATTGGAACTAACAAAGATCAAACAAATGAATTCAGCAAATGCGCAGCAAGACATATCTTTGTATTACAAAGGAAGTATTCCTGTTGCAACAAATCAAAGTCCAAAGATACAGACGGGTTTTAGTGCTGATATAAATTTGGGTGGTTCTACAAACACTCCACAATCAAATAAGTCTTCACCATTTGTGAACTATGATCC
The DNA here is from genome assembly GCA_030545235.1 of Helianthus tuberosus. Lineage (NCBI taxonomy): Eukaryota > Viridiplantae > Streptophyta > Magnoliopsida > Asterales > Asteraceae > Helianthus > Helianthus tuberosus. The sequence continues at coordinate 88,228,515 of CM060365.1, forward strand.
AAATTTCAAAGTTCAAGAGCAGTCTTCACCTCAAAGCTCTACAAGTTCAAATAATCAGGCTTATGTTTCTGGGGTGCAGTGCAACATCGCGGTGAATATTAAGAATGGAAATGAAATTACTGAAACGGCCGCAAGACAACACATTGCGGTACTTGCTTCCGTTTTAGAGGCTTATGAAGGATTAGTGGCGGGTAAGATTGGTAATCCTGATATGACCAAAGAGGATTACGATCAGATCGACCCGGAAGAGCTTGAGTTGATCGATATAAAATGGGGAATGGCAAGTTTGGTTAGAAGGGCACAACGTTTCATGGAAATTACAGGCCGGAACAGTTTATCAGGCCCCGATCAGAAGTTAGGGTTCGACAAATTAAAAGTTACGTGCTTTAAGTGTAAAGAACGTGGTCATTTTAAGAGAGAATGTCCGAATCGTGAAGTAAACAATCATCAAAACCCGTTCACCAACGACTACTACAAGCAAGCAATCTATCATCGATCAAATCAACAGCCTACTGTTCAAAGACCACAAATTGAGAATAAACCAGAAAAGGTAATGATTGTGAATCAAGATGATGAGAAGGTAGCTGCAGGATTCAGCTGGGATAAATATATTCCCAGTAGTGATGGACAGGCAATGATGGCTGAAGTTGTTGAAATTTCCGAAATGGTGACTGAACCAGAAACAGTTACTGAAAATGGTTCTGCAGTTGTTGAAGAAGTTTCTGTTGAAAATATGGACAATTTTGAAGAAATAGCTACTGAAGTTCATTACTCTCAATCTGAGCAGGAGGTATTAACTAGTTCTTTGAAATCTATCATGCCTCCTAAAATTTTTGAATCTTTTGCAGATTTCTTTGAAGAACCAAGGACTGGATTGTGTCCAAGATATGATGAAAAGAAAGAATTTGTTGAAGAAATGATCGATGTAACAAAGGAAATGAACAAAGATACTTTGAAAGAAATTGCTGACAAGGCTCTCATGGCGAAACTGAGAGAGGTAGACTCAGAATCTGAGGAGTCTAAGTTTGTCAGTAGTGAGTCTGTCAAACGAGAGGAATCTGGAGTTCAGGAAAACGAATCAGTCAAACTGTCTGAGTCAGAGTCTGAGAATGTCGGTAAACAAGATGTGAAAATTGTTTGTCATGAACAGGTTGTTGAAGAAGTTGTTTCAATTCCTGAAACACCATGCCAGAAGTGTTTACAACCTTGCATGGAGTGTCTTGAGAAAGACACTAAGTATCAGGAAATGAAACATCATGTAGACATGCTAAAATTTGATCTGAGCGAAGTAAAAGAAGCATATGACAAATTGGCTAAATCTATCAAAATGATTCAAGATGAAAGTCTTGAAAATGATAAAGCCACGAAATTATTAAAATCAACTATTTTGGATAAACAAATAGAAATCAATTTTCATTTGGACACTATTGCTTCATTAAAAAGGGAATTGGAGTTAACAAAAATTGAAAATGAAAGAATTGACAAGAAGTTGATGAGTTATATAGCATCTTCATATGTGATTGAACAGATTGTCCCAAAACAACCTGATGAAACATCAGTCTTTAAGAGTGTTCCACCCCCAATGTGGAATCATTACACACAGAAATATCCAGATGGGGTGGAAGCTGCTTTGAATCTCAAATTGAGATCAATTGAGGATGATTTGCCTGAAAGCATCGATGTTACATTCTCTGCATCCGACACCGACAACGAATCACAGGTTATCAAAACTGTTGTCGATCAGGTGTTAGATGAAGAGATTGATAACTCTGAGAAGTCACAATCTGAGAAAGGTGTTACAGATTCTGAAGATGAGAGTAATTTCTTGGAACGGTTTATACCGAAATCGGACAAGAGTGCGAATGATGATTCGATTATGGTAGTATATACTATGATTGGAACAGACAAACTTTATTCCGATTTCGAGTATCCTCTTCAGAATGTGAAAATTGAGAATGTTGAGAAAGTTTTTAGATTGGTTGAAATGAACATTGATGAGGTTAATAACAAAGAATTCTTTTCAAAAACTAAAAAAACATTTGTTACAACACGTGTCAACAACTTTGGGAAAAAGGAATGGGAAGGTAATGGTTACAAGAAAAATGGTAACAACTTTAAAAACAAAGGAATTGGTTTTGAGAAAAAGTTGGCTAAGAAGGTTGTCAAGCCAAAAGATAAAATGAATGATGTTTTTGTTGTTGGTCCAAGTGTTGATGAAGAAAAGGAATACATTTTTAGTCAAAAAGCAATTGACGATTTCAATACAGCGAAGAAACTGAAAGAAGAGTCGTTCAAATCAACTTTTGTCGAATATGACAAAAGAGTTTGCTATCGCTGCAATGAAATCGGACACATGGCAAGACAATGCAAGAAAGTCTTTGAAAAACCTGTCATTAAACCATTTGTTAAAAATTCTCAAACTAAGTCACCAATTAACACAAAGGGCAAAGAGCCGATGGTTTCACCAATTCGAATCTTGAAAAGGGGTGAATCATTGAAGTCGGAAGATAAGCTGAAATCAACATTTGAGATTGGTGAATCTTCAAAGTCCCAAATGACTTCAAAGATTTATCCAAAAACGAAAATTTTTGAAAATCAAGTTTGGGTTGTAAAATCAAAATCATCAGTCAAGGAGAAAAAGATGGAAAACATTTTGAAAAATGAAACAAAAATTGTTGAAACCAAATCACAATCAGTTGAGGTAAAGAAAATGGAGAACGAGTTAAAGTCTGATTCAAAAGCTTTTAATCCTATTGTTCAAAATATTTTTGGAAAAATGGTTGACAGAAAGGTCAAAGGAACAAAGGAATTTTATGCATCAAAAGTGGGTGCTAATGATAAACAAGAATTTGAATCTGAACTTGATAAGTTTCTTGCAGAGTTTCCTCCAATCAAAGAAAATATGTTAAAATCAAAAGTGGAACCTGTTGCTTCGAACGTCACATTTGATTTTCCTAAGATTGATGAAAAGTGTGATGTAGTGTTTGGAAGTGTTTCAGAAGTCAAGAAGTCATGGAGTTCATTGTTTGAATAAATTTGATATGATATGTGCAGGGGCTGCCCAAGTCAATTCTATCAAAATGGATCATGGATAGTGGTGCGTCAAGGCACATGACTGGGACGCTTGCTTTGCTCTATGATGTAAAATCTATCAATGGAGGTCATGTAGGATTTGCTGGAAGTCAAGGTGGAAGAATTGTTGGTCAAGGAATTTTGACAAATGGTGTGATATCTTTTGACAAAGTAAACTACATAGTGGAGTTGACAAACAATCTACTCAGTATTTCACAGATTTGTGATAAAGATTTCAGTGTTCATTTTACAAAAAATGAATGTGTGATTTTGAAACCAGGGTTTAAAATCCCTGATGAGATGGTGCTGTTGCGTGCTCCACGGGAGTATGATCTTTATTATCTTGATATGAGCACAGCGACGCCAACGTCTCATCAGAAACAGTGTTTTGTGTCTAAAAACAAAGCAACAGAAAAAGATTCAATCATGTGGCATCGAAAGATGGGCCACATTCATGTTCGTAAAATGAATTTTTTGGTTCATAATGATTTAGTTGAAGGTGTAAACTTGAAAAATTTTCACTTAAATGATGATTGTATTGCATGTAAGAAAGGTAAGCAGGTACGAAAATCACATCCTTTGAAGGTCATGAATTCGGTCAGGTTACCTCTTGAGAGATTGCACATGGATCTCTTCGGGCCTGTCAATGTTAAGAGCATTAGCCGGGATTTGTACTGCTTGGTGGTTACATATGATTTTTCAAGATTTTCTTGGGTTGTGTGCTTAGAACGGAAAGATCAAACATTTGAGTCTTTGATGATACTTTTCAAGAAGATGGAAACTGTATACAAACTGCCTATCCGGAGAATTAGAAGCGACAATGGAACTGAATTCAAAAACAACAGAATGTACGAGTTTTGTAATGAAAAGGGAATTCTTCATGAATTCAGTGCGCCGTATACTCCACAGCAAAACGGCGTAGCTGAAAGAAAGAATAGAACCCTAATCGAGACAGCACGTACAATGTTAGCAGATTCCAAGCTACCTATTTTCTTCTGGAGTGAAGCAGTATCTGCAGCGTGCTATACGCTGAACAGAGTCCTTACTGTCAAGAAGTATGGAAAGACATGTTTTGAGTTACTGCATCGTTACAAGCCGAATCTTGAGTTCTTGGAACCTTTCGGATCACCGTGTACGTTTATTGATGAAGACGGAAAGTTTGGGGCAAAATCAAATGAAGGTTTCTTTGTAGGATATGCCAGCCCACTAAAAAGGGTGTTCGTACCATGTCTGAGCAAGGTGATTCAGGTGCTTCATGTGGATTGTCAGAAGCATACTCCGTCACCACAACTTCCCGGACAAAGATTCCTATTTGACTATGATAAACTCTGGGAATCGTTTCATTTGCCATCCGAGCCGAGTGAGGAGGAAGTAGCTCTCATGTACTTGTATCAACAAAGTCATTTGTCAGAGCCGGAATCTAGACCACTAGATGTTCCTACGCCCACCGTGGGTACTCATGATGATGAAGCCGGACCAAGTGGAACCGTTCATATACCACCAGAGGAACCAGAGGAACCAGCTCCGTCATTTGACGTTTCTGATGACTCAGAGGAGGAACCCGCTCCTACCTTTGACGAGGAACCAAATGAGACAACAGAAGAGGCTGTTGACCAAATCATTGATCTTGACATTTCAAATCTGGAATCGGAAGTTGTAGTGCCTGATTCTGTAATGCCACGGACCCTGTCTTACCATCCCTCAGAACAGATCATTGGCGACTTGCAAAGTGGTGTTAAAACTCGACACCAAATAGATCAAGCTCTTACTTGTTTTTATTCATCTATTGCTGACATGCAGAAAGAGGTTTTTTTAAAATGTTTTATCTCGCAGATAGAGCCCAAGACATACAAAGAAGCATTGACCGAGGAGAGCTGTGTTAATGCAATGCAGGAGGAACTACAACAGTTTCAAAAGCTGGGTGTCTGGGAGCTTGTTGATCTTCCACCAAATCAGAAGTTAATCAAGACAAAGTGGGTTTTCAAATGTAAACGAGATGATAGAGGAGTCGTGGTGAGAAACAAAGCAAGACTGGTAGTTCAAGGATTCAGTCAACAAGAAGGAATTGATTACGATGAAGTCTACGCACCAGTTGCTAGGCTAGAGGCAATTCGGATTTTTCTGGCCTTTGCATCATGGAAGAACTTTAAAGTATATCAACTTGACGTAAAATCTGCTTTTCTCTATGGAACTATCAAAGAGGAAGTGTATGTGGGGCAACCGCCAGGTTTCACAGACCCACAGCACAAAAACAAGGTGTTTCTACTGGACAAGGCTTTATACGGACTTCACCAGGCCCCGAGAGCCTGGTATGAAACGCTCTCGACATACTTGTTGGACAACGGGTTCACAAGAGGTACAGTAGATAGCACTTTGTTTATTAAGGAAAAAGAAAACCATTTGTTGATTGTGCAGATTTACGTGGACGATATCATTTTTGGATCCACCAACGACGATATGTGCAAAGAGTTTGAGCTAGTGATGAAGAAAAAGTTTGAAATGAGTTCAATGGGCGAAATGAAGTTTTTCCTCGGGCTGCAGGTAGAACAAATGCCCGACGGAATCTTCATTCATCAGTCAAAGTATGTGAAGGATGTGCTAGACAAATTTGATATGGCAAATTGCAGTCCAGCATTCACTCCCCTTGCACAAAATCATGGGATTTGTCCCGATGAGAATGGAGTGAAGATGGATGAAACATTGTACCGATCAATCATTGGTTCCTTGATGTATCTCACAGCTTCTCGTCCGGACATCATGTATCCGACATGCTTATGTGCCAGATATCAGTCGAATCCGAAGCAGTCACACCTGACAATCGTGAAACGTATACTACGGTATTTGAAAGGCTGCCCAAACATTGGTTTGTGGTATCCTAGATTGGGTGACTTTACTTTATCTGGTTTCGCTGATTCAGATTTCGGAAGCTGCAAACAGAACGCAAAGTCCACCACTGCAGGGTGTCAGTTCTTAGGAACTCGACTCGTTACCTGGCAGTGTAAGAAACAAACCACTGTAGCGCTTTCTACTTGTGAAGCTGAATACGTTTCAGCTTCCAGCTGCTGTTCGCAGATCCTTTGGATCCAACAGCAAATGCGTGACTTTGGTTTGCAATTCTTAGATACTCCAATTTTCGTGGACAATGAAGCAGCCATTAACATTACTAAAAATCCGGTTCACCATTCAAAAACAAAACACATTGAGATCTGTCACCATTTTATTCGAGATTGTAACGAGAAAAAATTAATTCGGATTGAATATGTGCACACCGATGAACAGAAAGCGGATTTCTATACCAAACCATTTGATAAAAAGAGGTTTTATTATCTTTTAAAATTAAATGGAATGAAAAATCTGCAATCTGGGAGGGTTGTTGAATGTGATGCCGAATTGGACGGCGATCTGACGTGAACTTTTGTCGAGTTGTCAATTTGTTTGTACAGTTTATTTTCTGCTTTTCGATAAAAACAAAAACACAAAAATATGTTTTTATTTTTAGGGGGAGAAAGTTTGTAGAAAAATACAAAAACATGATAAAATTTATAAAAACCAAAAACATTTGAAAAAGTAAAAATGAGTTTGTGTATAAAAGGGAAATGATAGTACATCAGCTAAACGGGTGCAGTATGCTAAAGAAATGTAAAGTATAAATGTCTTAAGCAGTCTTGTAGATGATGTTCCGATAGGTCTTTACACATTTAGTAAAAATGTTCGGGATATTAACATAAAATTACTTGCTTTTACGTGGGGAACACCTCCAGGATATATAGGTAACCCCTGAAATCTCATTTGAAAGGTTTCGTATTCTGATATACTAGGATTGTTTACTCAATGATCTCTGGGGTATTATTCCAGGACTTCTACTGAACGATGGTTCTGACCTAGTCCTCGAATAATACTTTCTGCAAATGCTTGAAATATAGCATCACCCTCAGCATATATGATAAGACAATAAAATTGCTTAGCAATGTTGTTGTAAAAAAGATCCTCTAAAGAGGACACACCAAAAGTTGAGTCATGATCTCTCTGCTGAACGGTAGTTCTGACCTGAGCTCTCATGATTCTTCATAAGTTATTAACCCCTTACAGATATCATTTGTGTTAAATCTTTCCTGTAAGACTGAATATTGGAATCTGGATACGGGAGTATATTCTGAGGTGGGACACATATAAAAGTTTAAGTCTTAAAACATTAAATTCGTATCCTGAACAGATTGAGAAATGTGTGAAGATTTAAAGTGGATCAGTATATCGGAAATCAATGCAAATTGTTTAATATTGGTAATGTAACTCAGCTTAACGGTACTTGTATCTTATTGGCAGCTGATATGATCCCTTAACACGCTCACAAAAAGATTGTGTGTACTTAGTTTCAGCTTATTCAGTTTAAAATCCAAAAAGATTTTAATTTTTCATTTTATTTTCGACAACTGACATTGGGAATCGAAAGTTCAAAGTCTTGTGCAGATCATGTCTGAGATTGATGAGGATTGGGTAAGCTTGTGTTGCAGTATAATGATTGGTACAAGTGTTTGTTGATTAAAATGAGATTGAAAGATCAAAATGATTCAAAAGTTCATTAATTTGAACTTATTTTTCAAGAAATCCGGTATCTTCATAGTTTGGTTAGCCAAGGTCATTGATTTGGACTTGGCAGACTAGTCAGTTGACCAAGGTCATTAACTTGGACTTGGTTAATTGGGTGTGACATTAAAAGTTGAAAAAAATCAAAAAGTAAAACAAGTTTTCTAAGGTTTTCGCTTCAAAGAAAAAATTGCGCTTAAATCTGTTTCAAGCGACACCTTCATGTAACGATTTCGCTTCAAGAGATTTTGAGTAAGTCTCAAGCGAAATCTTCAGGGGTATAAAAGGATAACATTGCTTCGCTTCAGTCATTATTTTTCAAACATTTCGCTTCAAGGTCTGTCAAAGCGACTTCAAGCGAACACTTCTGAATCTTTGTTTTTCTGCCGTTACTCTGCCCAAATTCACTCAAATCTTGTGTTTTTAGTTGGCATACACAACTATTAACATGGTGAATGTAAGTAATGATGTTGATTTGTACCGTTTTTCATTGATTTTTTGATGTGTCGGCGACGGTTAGGGTTAGAACACATAGTTTTAGGGCTTTTAACTGGATAAAATCAAATCAAAACATATGTGTGTAGTCGGAATCATGTGTAGATTGTTGTGTGATGTTTGATTGTTTCAGATCTGAATTTTTTTTGAAAGTTTGTTGTTTGATCAGAATTTTAATCGTAGATCTAGAACTTTTGTGTGGGTTAAATTGTATGAAATTCATATCAGTTTGCTCGGAATTGTTAGTATAACAGGAATGTGTGATCAATTTGATCATATGTTTAAAATTTTTTTATATTTGAACAGTGTCGCTTCAAAGGGTTGTCAGTGTCGCTTCAGGAAAAGCATTTTGTGACTATTTCGCTTGAACAGTTTGTTGTTGTTTGATTCTTCAAGCGAAATGTTCAAATACCATCTCACTTGAACAGATCTTATGTGCTCAGATGAATTTTAAGCGAAATCTTGGATATCGCTTGAAATGATGAGTAAATTTGAAATTTTTATAAAAAATTGTCTAATGTGTTTGAATTTTTGTGGTATTTGATGTGCAGCCTTCGAATATTCTATTCAAAGCTCTTCACAACTCTTGTTGTGATCTTGATGTGACAAGGAGTTCAAAGTTGTCTGAGTTCTCTAGCATTCTGGAATTCATGAGAAGATTGCCAATTCAAAAAGCTTTAACAGATAGAAGAATGGTGTATGAGTCACACATCAAACGTTTTTGGAAACATGCTGTGTATGATGAGAAAACCAAAGTAATTACTTCGCTTGTTAAGGTTGCTGATGAAAAGAAACAAATTCTGATAACGGAGGCATATGTTCGTGAGATTCTAGATTTTCCTGATTCTGAAAATTCACCAACAGCATTTCCTGAAAGGATGGTGAAAGGATGTTTGCTTAGAATGGGATACATTGGAGATGTGAAAGCTGCTAATGTTTTGAAATCAAAATTTACAAAGCCGTTCAAATTCTTTATTCATTCAGTGTTGATTGCTCTAAGTCATCAAAAGGGTAGTTATGATGCTATGCGTGATTATCACATGAACATGGTAGTTGCTCTTGTTTTAAACAAGAAATACAATTTCTCTCATATTGTATTTCATTATCTTGTGGAAGAGGTGACATCAAAAAGGAGAAGCTGGATATATCCAAGATTCATTCAAATGATGATTGATCATGCTTATCCAGGAATTGTTCGAGATATGGAGAATGACTTGTTGGTGCTAGCTCATATGAATAATGATTCTATTGTTCAATTAGCAAGATATCATACAAATAATCCTGAACCAGAGAAAGAAGTTGCATTTTTTGGTTTCATAAGCAATCCAGATTATCAAGATCCTGATCCAGTTAATCATGAACACTGGAGGAATGAAGATGAAAGAACTGAAACTGGTTATGCTGATGAGTTGGAGAAATTGAAAAAGTTTAAACCTTCAAGAAGTGTGTGGTTTGTAAAAGAACAAAAGAAGAGGAGTAAGAAAGCAACTCCTAAAGTGCAAGCTGAAGAAGGTTCATCTTCACAACCAAAGAAGCGTCGTAAGAAGGTTGCTAAAACGCTATTGGTTGATGAACCTGAAGATGAAGTAGTTGAAGCTGTAGCAGAAACTAATGTTGAAACTGAAGCTGAAATCAACATTGAAGCTGAAACTGAAATTGAAACAAATGTTGAAGGAGATATTCGTTTTTCTCCAAGATCTACAGAGTTTTTGAAAGGGATTTCTGAATCTGTTCCTGAACAAAGAAAAGCGGCTGACAATGTAGTGATTGAAGATGTTGATGCAAGTTCTTCTAGTTCTTCTGATGAAATCATTGATGAAGTTGCACGTCAAAGAAAAATTAAAGAAGCAGCTGAACAAGAAAAGTTGTTGAAAAAGAGAAAGAGACAAGAGAAGGATGATGCTGCTTATGAACCTTCACCGGAACATGTATCTGAATCACAAACTCCTGATAGTGGTAAAAAGAAGAGAGGAGCTCGAAAGAAAGTTGCTCAGAAGAAGACTCAAGTTGTTAGTCCAACAATCAAGATTCCAAAAATTGTCTTGAAGAAGAAAACAACTAAAGGAACCAGTCAATCTATACCACCATCTGAACCTATTTCACCTCATTCATCATCTCATCAAATTTCACCACCACATCTCTCACCACCACATGAACCTATGTATACTCCACAAATTAATATCCAAACTCCACCATCTTCACAACCTAACATTCAAACAACACCTGGATCTTCTGGATTTAAAGGTTTTGCTGGTATTCCTGAAAATATTTCTCTTGATGATATTGGAAATATTACTTTTGCAACAGATGAACAGATTATACATGTTGAAAAGAGAATTGATGTTGTAGCTGATGAAAACAAGAAGTTAGCAGCTGAGTGTAAAAAGATGGAAAATCGTGAGAAAGTTCTTGAATTGAGAGTAAAGGCAACTGAAGCTGAAAACAAGTCTTTGCTGAAGAAAATAGAATCTAATGAAGCAGAGATGGATATTATGAAAGTTCAGATTGCAGAGCTACTGGAAGAAAAGAAGAATAGGGATGAACATCTCAAGTACTATGAGTTGAAAAATCAAGAGCTGGAGGAAATCAAAGCACGAAATGAACATGAAAGCAAAATGATGAAGAAAGTGTTGGAAAAGTTGGTGGGTACATCTTTAGAGTTGAAATTCAATGAATTTGTTCGTGATGAAGAGAAAGCTAAGAAACAGGCTGAAATTGATAAGCAAATGAAGGATAAGGGAAAGGGTCCTGAAATTGAAGAAAAAGCTATTATTCCAGTTGATGTTTCTGAAGATATCATTCTGAATGTTCGTCCTCTTACATCAGTTTCTGGTATTTTTGATGTTGATGTTGAAATTGATGATCTTCTTACTGGAGAGAATGAAGAAGATGATGACGAAGATGAAGAAGAAGATGCAGATGATGATGTGATCTCTGCAAGTAGCAGTGATGATGATGATGGAGATGATGATCAAGATCAAGGTGCTTCTAGTCTGAAAATTTCTGAGAAAACAACTGAAGAAGCAATTGATGATTTATTACAAGATGATGCAAATGTTGAACATGATAGTGCAACAAGTGAGGGGGAGCGTGGTGATGATCAAAATGTTGATCAAGCTGAAAAGTTGATTCTTAGACTGGATACATATCGAGAAGAAGGAGAGCATTTTCATAACTATAAGCTGGAAATCATAAAAGAAATGACTCGAAGAGATCATCCAGAGTTTAAGTTTGATTTCGAAGAAGAAATGAATTCTGATTTAGAAAGAGAGCTGAATGAGTTTGATGCTGATCATTATGATGATTATGAATATCGATATGTTGAAGATGCTGATCTGTATGACAGAGTAGAAGTTGAAGACTGGGAAGATGATGAAAGTGTTCATGAAGATACTTCTCAGTTGCCTACACTGATGGAATTTTTCACTGAAGAGAATCGGGATGAGTTGAGGAGAAAAGTTGCTGAAGTTATTAAAAACTTTAATCCTGATGGTACAAAGAAAGACTTAGAGAAAGAAGAGAAGAAGAAATGGTTTAATGTTGATCATGACAGAAAGTTCAAAAGACCATTGAAGTTTTATCAACAGGATCGAAGTATTTCTTTGGGAGATATAATTAGTTGGGGTTTTCTACCACACGTGAATGCTTATGCAGTCAGAAGAGAATGTGGTGTTCAGTATTTTGAAAAGTTGTTTGATCTTATGTCACTCCCATGGTGGGATGTTGAGGAGTTATCACAGGTTAAAGCTTTGGAATATCCTGTGAGGAAGAATGACATTAAAATGTGGGGGTTTATCAGATTTCAATCATTTAAGGGATTCAGATTCTGGAAGCCTCATCGTCCAAAGATTATTCCAAGAGTTAATCCTGATACTGGTGCTGTAGAAAAGATTCTTAATATCAAGAAGCCAAAGACAATGAAGATTATACCAGTACCTCCAATGGAACAAGAATTCTATAAAGGATTTATACATTGGGTATATAGTTGTCTGTCTACTGAAGCAGTGATCTCGTATCAAGCAGGAGGTAAACTTAGAGAAATTCGTGTCTTTGATCCAATGTGGCTTGTTAATTGCTCGGCAAAAGATATAGAATGCTTGTTCATCAACAAGATTCATCATTCGCCAAAAGATAGAGATCAGGCAATGCAGTTTCAGAGAGTTGTGAATGTGTGTTTTCAAAAGAATATCAATTCTGGAACTAAATGGAAGTCATCTTGGTGGGCTTTGGAGGAGAAAGTCAAAAGGAAAGCTGAAAAAGAACGTAAAGCTCGAGAAGAAAAGGATAGATATCTTCGGGAGACATTTGCTCAAAGGCAAGCTGCTGAAGAAAAGAGCTGATGATAATGAAAAGCTTAGGAAGATGTTGTTAAGGAAACCTAAGCCTAGAGAAGAAAAGTTCAAGTCCATGTGAAGACCTAGACTGAAGACTCCGGCTTTATCCAAGGGGGAGTTTGTTGATACATGATGTCTAAAGTCTATGTCATAAGTCTAAGGGTCTAAAAGTGTCAAGTATGTGAAGTGTAGGGGCTAAATGTAAGTTTAATTTAGTGTTGTAAGGGTTTCGCTTCAGGGTATGAGATGTAAGCCTCAAGCGAAATTAAGTGATGAGATTTCGCTTGAGACATGTTGAAGCGAAATCTTAATGTCTATAAATAGGCATGTTGTGTTCTCAGTTGGGTGGCATTCCGAGAAGTTGTAACGAAGTGCTGCCAGTTTTTCAAGTCAATATATAACAGAGAACAAGTGTTAAAAGTGAATCTTTTCTGTTTTCTACTCTCTTCTGTCTGATTCTAAGCTGTTTAGATGTTTCCGCCATCTAAATAGTGTAAACACATTCAAATTGACTCATTTGATCGGTCAAATCGATCCTACACCGCATGTGGTATTTTGGGGGTGTGACAGTTTTACTCTTTTAATTAGCAAACATTATAATGTTTTTTAAGGAATTAATTTCTGAGATGGGTTCGTTTGATTCGGCGGGTTCTGTGTTTGATGAAATAGGATGGAATGGTGTGAGCCTGACTTAAAAACGGAAAAGTCTACCAGCTATTGTTAGTGCGTACATAATTAGTATGCTTATTTCTTCGAAGTGTACACATGTGAACGATTATAGAAATAAACGCACACATGTGTATTGTATTATATACACACCAGTGCACATGTGTACACAGTATACACATAACTGTACACATGTGTACAAAAAATGCCAGCTCCTGTTAATTTGTACAATTGTAGTTAGCTTCCTTAATAACTGTGCACATGTGTACTAATTCTGTTAGATTATACACTAAGTCTTCTAATATGTGAATCATTTATTGTACAGTTTTTTACATATGTGTACCAAAATTACGAACTGAATACATACATAGGGTAGGTACGAGTAAAATATATTATATTATCAACTAAAAGCTTGTTCCATAACGTTTATCAAACCTAGCAAACAAACATTCCATAACAAACCCAAAAAATACCAAAACAATCTACCATCAAACGTATATTATTGTCAACAACCATCAAACATATTAATTAACCCAAATTGCACGCCTTCTCGTATTTTTTGCTTCGGCCAATATGCGTTCACGATGCTTGTTAGCGCTTGAAGTTACCAACTTCACCGCGTATTTCTTCTGTAACCGTGTCAAGGTTGCTTTCTTGGGGCTCGGCTCAAGTGGGAAACCGCTATCCCATTTATCAACTGTTACGCCAAACCAAGTTTTCATATGACTTATAACAAAGACCTCGCAATCGACTGTGTTGCCGACCGTCTTCCATTCAAAATCCAACCTTTGTGGTACTGCTTTTTCAATTTGCGATACTTTGGATGATTAACCAGCTTCATATACTTTGTGAAAACATCCTTCTGAAATCAAAGATCATGTCATTATCATTTTTAGTATGTCCACATAGGAATAAAACTATATGTATTAAGATGTTGATTACCACTTTGTACGGCGTGGTCTTATTGAAAAAATCGTTATCATTGATTAGATGAATGGGGCTTTCCTCTACATCCATGTTGTTGATGACTGTTATCGCTGTGTTCTCAAGATCAAAGCAAACCAAGTAAAAATGATCATATTCGAGAATTGGGAAACATACTACACAATATTCCGACAAACTCATTAATGATGGTTTTTCTCAACCACCAGGAACAAGGCACTTCTAAATTTTTCAACATGTTGCGAATCGCCATACTTTTGATTCAATAACAGATCCTCAGCTTGAACCCACAAAAAAAAACAACATTGTATAGATGTCAACCTATGAATGCGTACTTCATCATACGAATTTTCAAATTTAGAATAACATGGTTACACTTACAAAACAATCAGTATGGCAAAACAATCGCGGCTTTGTCTCCTTGATTTTATCAGCTTCCCCAAAAATATTTGCTTCATTTGTTCCCTCATTTTCGTCATGGTTTAGCATTGATGCAAAGAAATTGACGACTCCAGCATTAATCCACTTTCTTGGTTGCAAATCCTTCATCTGGAAATGATACAGCCCAACACCAGATGCGGTTTCGAACACAAATTGTCTGCTCAATAAAATATTAGCTATATAAACTACATTAACAAATGTGTACATTGTGTACATACATATATGTATAACAGTATCATACACATGTGTATCACGTAAAATACACCTGTGTACAACGGACTATAATGAACCTTCCTAAAGCTACTACATTTGACATACACAAACTATGTGTACACTAATGAACTCGAAACTCTAATGAACGGCATACACATGTGTACTTCAAGGCAACATAAATCATCTCAAGCTACCCAAAAGCCTAACAGCAACATGTCACAAATAATGCCTAAAAACAGAGTATAATAAACTATCCTCTTAAATTATCCCATCTTTTTCATGAAAATTACTGATGTACTATAACAATGACTGATCAAAACACACAATCGGACCAAAACTTCATTATATAACAACGATTTGAGCAGATTAAACAAACTCTAACTTCCGATTGAATTTATGAGAAGAAGTATTGTCACACCCCCAAAATACAACAAGCGGAAAGCCCGCTAGGCGTGTGACATACCAGGATCTAGCCACTAATCACATTGAACTAATATTATGATATTAAAAAAGTTTCCATTCATTATGGTAAACAAACATAAACGAAATCCAAGTTTGACATGTTCAGCAGAAGCAAACAGTAAAACATTGTTTAAACGTTTCAAAACCAAATGTATGTGAAATCAGTAAGCAAGTCCAAATCAAAGTTCATGTCATTATCATTTTTAGTATGTCCACTTAGGAATAAAACTATATGTATTAAGATGTTGATTACCACTTTGTACGGCGTGGTCTTATTGAAAAAATCGTTATCATTGATTAGATGAATGGGGCTTTCCTCTACATCCAAGTTGTTGATGACTGTTATCGCTGTGTTCTCAATATCAAAGCAAACCAAGTAAAAAAGATCATATTCGAGAATTGGGAAACATACTACACAATATTCCGACAAACTCATTAATGATGGTTTTTCTCAACCACCAGGAACAAGGCACTTCTAAATTTTTCAACATGTTGCGAATCGCCATACTTTTGATTCAATAACAGATCTTCAACTTTAACCCACAAAAAAACAAACAACATTGTATAGATGTCAACCTATGAATGCGTACTTCATCATACGAATTTTCAAATTTAGAATAACATGGTTACACTTACAAAACAATCAGTATGGTAAAACAATCGCGGCTTTGTCTCCTTGATTTTATCAGCTTCCCCAAAAATATTTGCTTCATTTGTTCCCTCATTTTCGTCATGGTTTAGCATTGATGCAAAGAAATTGCCGACTCCAGCATTAATCCACTTTCTTGGTTGCAAATCCTTCATCTGGAAATGATACAGCCCAACACCAGATACGGGTTCGAACACAAATTGCCTGCTCAATAAAGTATTAGCTATATAAACTACATTACCAAATGTGTACATTGTGTACATACATATATGTATAACAGTATCATTGTCACACCCCAACCGATGGCGGAGTCATCGGGGCGCGGCACTAGGCGAATCAGATTGCTCAAGAGAATCTATAACAACTATATTGCGATAATATTTAATACATTCGTTATCCCATACTAACAAATAACACAATCACATAAGTTATCACAGACTTCTTGTCCTCTCGAACAATACAATTCCGACAACCTAGGTTTTAGTTGAGTTTCTAGACTTCCTAGCTTGATTTGATATAGTCTGCGATCTAACCTGCAACATACGTTAAAATATTTGTCAATACAAAAGTATTGGCGAGTATACAGGTTTGATAAGTATAGCAAAATAGAATAAAAGTGCTGCGAATTTCCTCATGCATAAACGTAATACACGACATATATACTCACAAAACTGATACTACCAACTAAGTCCTCGATGCTCGAATGTACGATGGCATAACTAGACCCCGTCGGGCGCAATAGTACTATACTAGTCTTGGTGGGACGTCGCGAGTATAAGCCCTAGCACATATGCAACTAGCATCATGTATATCTATGCATAACAGTTATTCGCAAGTGATAATTCGATTGATTGAATATTTCGATTGATAAGTTCGATTTGTTAGAAACGTATGTTACACCCAAATTTCGATTAAAAAGGGGTCAAGTATACTCACAGTGCGTATCTAGCGAGATTACAACTTGATTGAGTCGGTTATGAGTTGTCTGTAATGATCCTTGAGAAAATAGAGTAAACGAAGTATGGTTAAGCAAGATTTACTTGAAAAGTTATTCGTTTGATTGAATTGGGCCTCATCCGGGCGGATGGCAAGTCATCCGTGCGGTTGGTATGGTGGTACGTGCGGATGGGCTTTGCTTGTGCGCGCGGATGAGTGTACGCATGGTTGGTTGGTGCGCACGGGTGACATGTCATCCGTGCGGGTGACATGTGCGTGTGGTGACATGATCCGTGCGGATAACAGTACGCGCGGGTGGGGTGTGCGTGCGGACATCATGATCCGTGCGGATGGCAGTGGTCCGTGCGGACTGACATGTCATCCGTGCGGACTGACATGTCATCCGTGCAGACTAGGGTCATCCGTGCGGACTGACTTGTCTGGTTCACACTCTGACCACCGTTTCTGAATGTTTAACGGAAGGAATACATTTGTTTTTACTAGGGTTGTGTAATTTCGCACTAACACTTGAAGTTCCGTCAATTCCGACTCATTCTAGCGGCCGGGAATCACCCCGTTCCATCAGATCTGGACGTTCATGGGGGTTCTTCATGGTTAACTCGAAATCGCACAGATTTAGGTGTGATTTGTCATTAAAACATGTGGAAATCACCTGGATCTGAGTCGTTTATAGTGAAATGAGACCCCAACTTGAAGTTCATAAGAACTCTTGGTGACATTACCTCAAAACGCCCCAAATCCGTAGATTTCACGGTTAGAATTAGAGTTTTGAAAGATAGAATGATGTAGGATCGAGTGTAGATTGTAGAAGTACAAGTTTTATGTCGAAATCTTACCGGAATCGCAAGGAAATCGAGAGAAAAGGGTCTTGGTGCGCGTGTGGTTGAACAGGAGCTGTCACATCACTTGAATAGTGGTGTGGCAGGCTATTTATAGGCCAAAGAGGAGAGGAAGAGGGATTAGGCCCGGATAGCCCATCCGTGCGGATGGCCCATCCGTGCGGATGGCCATCCGTGCGCATGTCCACCCGTCCGGATGGTCCATCCGTCCGGATAGACATCCTGACGCTTGGAATTTCCCGTTTTTGATCGTTTTGATAGTTTTCGAAGCGTGTATTCCATAATTAGTTTATATTATCAATATATTGTTATTATTATATTATTATTATATATATATATATCACTAGGGGTCGTATTTACGTATCCATAATCCAAAGTTTCGATAATTAACAGTCGGTTTCCGATTCGAGTATGCGATTGTTATCGACGTTGCACGGCCATCAATGAGGGTAGTATAGGTCCTTTCTTGATGTCATCGTGAACGTTATTCCGTGTAGTGCCACAAAGACTGACGGGGTACCGTTTACTCGTATTGTCATCATCGTCATGACGACTGGAGCTACAGCACTCACCCGAGGGTCCTTGTTAGCGTTCATTCTTTACGTTCGACACATCACGGCCACCGAGGAGGGTAGAATAGGTCCTCACTCAATGCCTCCGTGAGTGTTAGTGTGATAATAGTGTAGTATCGTGATATTGTACATCGAAAATATGCGATTATCCTTCGAATAGCGATGTATACGATATAGTTACATTATGATCCGAATCTCTGGTGCTAGGCGTAACGAGTATAACGAGTAGTAACAACGCACAAAGTGCGGGTTGTTACAGTCTCCCCTACTTTAGGAAATTTCGTCCCGAAATTAATCCAATAGGTAGACTTCTAAGAGCTGATTTTGCATAGGTAGCGGTACAGTGAGTGATTTGACCGTAAGTTGACAGCGGGAATGTTTCGAATGTGAGAGATCGACTGCAATTAGCGAGAAGACGATGTAAGGATGAAAGTATAAATCCCACGAGTTGACATTCCAAAGTATCTTGTCTTGTGTAGAATTTGTTAGTTCGATGCGATTGCAATTTGAAGGGTTTCTCATGACGTAGAGTTAACTGAGTCGCTCGTTAACCAACGTTACGAGAAGCGTTCGTTTCAGATATCGAAAAGGGATTTAGGACGAAAATCTTTTGAAAATTTTCCTTTTAACGTGCGGTCAACAGAATCGATGTCAACCGATGTTGCAAGGAAGTTTAAGTTTCTAACATTTTAAGGGATTTGAAAATGAAAATAAGGGTTACGCAAACTCTCCTATGATATGGGTTCTAGTTGAACTCGATGTTGAACCAATATCTCAGGAACATCTCGTTTTTGATCTTTGAAAAAGGTTTTAGGGAAAAATTGAACTCATGAAGCTCCCTTTGAATATGGAGTTAAGCTGATTCGATGTTAACTCCACATTGTGAGGAATTTCACTTGTTCTAGGGTTTTAATAAAAGTTTTTTAAAAATCAATTTTAGCCTTTTGAAAAGGATGTTTTAGCATCAAGCCCCACTTGGCACCTTCTCACGTAAGTTCGATAATATGTTTAAAACACTTATATATATAGGAAGTACCAACGGCGTATCCACCATGCTTTGTCCATATTACTTTCGTTTCGTGAGGCAGTGTCGGTGTGCCGACATGTCTAGGATAGAATTGCGTTTACTTGGCCCAAATCGATAGAAAGTCGGACCGAGCATAAGATAGGATCGAATATGTTAGTGCACTATGTCTATTGACTTCGTCTTGTATCATGTAATAGGATAGGATTATCAGTGCACGAGGTTCGAGAAACTGAGAAATGAGATTTAAGTGAAGATTTCGCTTGAAGTGAACTTGTGACAAGTTCAAGCGAAATCATACACAACAGATTTCGCTTCAACTGGTTCGCTTCAACTGGTTCGCTTCAAGTGGTTCAGGTTACTCTCAAGCGAAAACTTACCACTATATATAGGTGCACTTGGTTATTCATTTGTAACTTTCGGATCTGAGTAGCGAAGCTCTGCCGGATCGTCTCCAGGTTGTAAATCAGTTTCATATCAATATAAGAGACATTATAATTACATCGAGTGTCCGTATCTTTGATTCCGCCTCTGATTCGGATAAAAGACTCTTCTGATCGACTCAGTCAGGTCGAACAACAATCCAACAAGTGGTATCAGAGCTCAGGAGGAAGAGTTTAGCTCGATTGCAATTAGATTCTGACTTCTACACCTTCTTTTTCAAACTGGACGAGATTTTATGGTCAAAATGAATTGAACTTCTTACCGAACATGCAAAACAACAGTTTAACAAAGCCTTGAAAGTTTGAGACCGAAATTCACATTAAAAGTGACTGAATTGGATCAAAAACGAGATTTCGCTTGAATAGTGTTCGAAGGATTTAGTTGATTTCGCTTCAAATCAGACTGTTTGGACGATTTCGCTTTAACCTCTGAAGCGAAATAGTGTTATTTGAGACTTCCTGAAGCGAAATAGTGGTTTTCGCTTGAACAGTTGAAGCGAAACTGTTATTTCAGATTTCGCTTGAAGGTTCTAATCTGTTGAAGCGAAATAGTTGGTTTCGCTTGAAACTGTTGAATTGGAACTTGTACAGTTGAAGCGAAATAGTTGATTTCGCTTGAATCAAGTTGTGTTAGAAGATTTCGCTTGAAGTCTCATTCTGCTTCAACTTGAAATTTCGCTTGAGTTTCCTAGTTCGATTGAAAAGTGGAATTTTGTGTCGGATCATTTTACGTCAACAGTGTATCAATCTATTTCAGGATATTATTGTGTATACTGATTGTTTGTTTGTTTGTTTGCAGGTGATTTGAGGTGATTTACACAGCACAAATACCAAGAATTCAAAATGTTTGATGAACTGGAAAACATTAAATTTGAAAGAATGAACAATTGGACTTGTTGTTTTTTCTTCTGAGAAAAAGGAGGTTTTAATTGAAAGATTTGAATATTTCATGTGTCAAAAGGATGAAACATTGGATGAGTTGGAAATACGGTTTAAAAATTTAATGGACAGTTTGAGAAACAAGAATATTAGAATATCAAATGATGAACAGATATTGAAATTGGCAAATGCATTACCTGCTAAATGGGATAAATTCTTGGTTAAGCTAAAAAGGGAAGATTTTTTTCAAGAACTTTATCCAAAACAGTTCTTTAATGAGGTTAATGGAGAGTTTCGTAAGGAAAATAAGAAAAAGAAAGAAATTTTGACCGAAATGGAAAAGAATTTAAAAAAATTGGAATTGGATGTTATTACTGAAATTGATAATAGAATTAGTGTGTGTCTTGAAACAAAGAGTATTCTGAAATATGATATTAAAAGGAAATGTTATATTGATGAAAGTATGAATCCTTTTGATTTCGTTAAACTCTTTTGTGCAGGAACATATAAGATGGAAACAAAGGATATTCCAAAGAACAAAGAATCTTTGAAGCTTGGATCTTCAAGTTCAGAATCAATGTGCTCTAAATGTGACAACTTTAAGGCTGAAAATGACAAACTTTTGAAGGATGCAGAAAGTTTGACATCAGAAGTCGAGAAGTTGAGAGATGAGAAGCAAACTGATGATAACCAGATTCTTATGTTGCAGGGAATTTGTGAAAATTTGAAGTCTGAAAATGTCAAACTGCTTAGTGATGTGAACAGTTTGACAGTAGAAAACAAAATTTTAAAAGAAAAAATTGAAAATTTTGAACATGAAAAATTAAAATTTGAAAATGATTTCAAAAGTCAGTTAAAGATTTTAGAAGATGAGAGAGATGTTTTTGGTAAAGATAATCTTGAAAAACAAATTGAAATCAATTCTCATCTTGCTAAAATCATTCAGCTTGAAAAAGAAGCTGAAAAAGCTCGGATGAAAATCAAAGAGCTTGAAGTGAAATTGAAAGGTTTTGTGACTTCTACATCACATGTTTGTTCAAAACCAATCAATTTCAAAATTGAAAATGTCAAAGTTGAAGATTGTGATGAGATATCTGATGATGAAAAAGAAAAGAAAAGAAAAATATTTTTAGATTTACAAGAAAATTTTCAAAATACTGTTCTGCAATCTACTGAAACAGGTGAATGTTCTAAACAAAAATCTGTTAAGAAGAATGTAGAACAGAAACAAAAAGATAGAAATTTGAAAAATTCTAAAATTGAAATTAAAAACTCATCAGATAAATCATCCAATCATTATCAAAAATCACAAAAAGTTAAAAATGAAAACTCACAAAATGTTGGTAATAAGTGGTGCAGGTTTGACCACAGTGCTCAAAAGACAAATCCAGCATTGAAGAGGAGAAATGATTATTACCAAGCCAAACAATGTTATGATTTGAAGGTTTGGACTGACAGAAGTGGATGGTACGATAACAGAGTGTGCTATACTTGTGGTGTTATAGGACACATTGCTGTTAACTGCCAGAATTGGAATTTTGAAACACGAAGATGTTTTGAATGCAATATTAAAGGTCACATTGCCAGAGATTGCCCAAGGAGATCGATGGGAAGATCAAGGGTTGAATCTCAAAGAATGGTAAAGAAATCAGTCAACGTCAAGCCCAAAGAACAGAAGGTTCAAGAACCTAAAGTTCAAGAAATGAAAGTAAAGCTTTCACAAGGGCAGAGAGACAGACTGAGGAAGAAGAGGAAGAAGGCGAGAGAGTATTTGGAGAAGATTTTGTCTTCGGGTTCACCGGTTGGTTCGAATAAAAGTTCTGATGAATCGATTCACTCGACTGCAAAGTCAAGCAAATCGAATTCTTCAGATGCAAATCTGAGGACAAAAGAGAACAAGAAGAAAAAGAAAGTCATTGGCGATGAATCTGGCTCATCAAAGTCAGACAAGCCAAGTTCGGGCAATGAATCTGATTCCACAAAATCAGAGGAGCCACAAGTTGAGGTAAAAAAGGAAGAGACAGTTCCATTAATGAATGATGAGAACTTTCCACCATTACAAGCCGCAAACCTAAAATCAAAAGGTGTTGATGCTGGAAAAATGTTTAATAGCAATGTTAAACATATTTTTAGCAAGATGGTTGATGGTAAGGAAAAAGGAGTGAAAGAGTTTTATGAAGAAAAGAGAAAAGCTCAAAATGCGCCTAAGGCTGGTCAGGCCTGGGTGTCAAAATCTGTTGGTTGAATTCCTGACTTGCCGGAGCTTCCAGGTTGGTAAGTGTGAAGCAGGTATCGGCATCATTCTTGAGAAATTCACAGGATGGTAACTGTGATATTTCGTGTTACAAGTGGTTAATCAAGGACATTAAATTGTACTTGATTTTCTACAAGAGATAGTGGTGTTTGTTCTTATATTGTTAAAATTTTTCAAAATGGTTAAAAGAGATCAAGGTTATGTGATGACCCCGAACCCACAAGTGATGGGTAAACAAACTAATTTTTCCGGAAAAACCATTCTGATTAAAACAAACTTAAGTGTTTTGAAATCATTATGGGAAAATAGTGTGTTGTAAGGGGGAGTTGTGATTGAATACGCCGAAACCCTCACGGCTGAACAAACATGATTACTTTTATCAGATTGAAAAACGGTTTTCAAACTGTTAAGATCAATGGGTTGTAAATCATGGGGGTACATTATATTTTCTGCAAAACAGAGCATGAGATGCAGAAAATGGATGGCGAGACAAAGCTATCAGTGTTGGTTGTCAAATTTTCTTTATATGATTTTGCATTTTAGGGGGAGTAATATTGTTAGAAAATACAAAAACATTTGAAAATTTGAAAAAGTCAAAAACATGATAAAATTCAAAAATTGAGTTTTTGCGTAAAAAGAGGAAATGATAGTACATCAGTTGACAGTTACATTATGCTAAAGAAATGCAAAGTTTAAATGTGTTAAACGATCTCACCGTGGATGTGTCGGTAGATTTTTATACATTTAGTAAACTTTTTCGGGATATAAACCTAAATTCAAACTTACTTATTTCATGGGGAACACTACTTGGATATATAGGTAACCCCTGAAATCTCGTTTGAAAGGTCTCTTAATCTGATATACTAGGTCTTTATACTCAATGATGTCTGGGGTATTATTCTGGGACTTCTGCTGAACGGTAGTTCTGACCTAGTCCTTGGATAATGCTTCCTGCATTGCTTGAAACATAGCATTAAACCCTCAGCATGCTGAAACAATAAAATTGATAGTCGCTGCTGTTGTAAGCAAAAAGATCCTCTAAAGGGGACATTCCTTAAAGTCGAAGCTGATATCTCTCTGCGTATACGGAAGTATCGACCTGAGATCCCTCGGCCCTCGCATACCTAATTTATATACAGATATCATTGTAGTATACTCACCTGTAAGACTGATTATTGGGATTCTGGATACGGGAGTATATTCAAGAGGTGGGACACATGAATGAGTTTAAGTCTTAATACATCTAATTCGTATCCTGAATCAGTTGAACTTTGTGTGAAAATTTAAGTGGATCAGTATATCGACAATCTAAGTGAATTGTTTAATACTTAATGTGATTTTAAGCTCAACGGTACTTGTGACTTGTCAGAAACTGATATGATCCTCTAACGCATACTCAAAACAAAAATATTGTTTTGTAAATATGTTTGTACATATTTCTTTATTGCTTATACAAAAAGATTTTGATTTCTGCTTTATTTTCGACAATCGATGTCTGAGTGCTGAGTTTCAAAATCTAAGTAAGCTGATTGTGTTTCTGAAAATAAAACAAGTTCATTAATTTGAAACTTGAATTAAAATCAAAAATTTTAAAAAACAGTTTGTGATATCTCCAAGGTCATTAACTTGAATTTGGATGATAAACTGTGAGGGAGTTGGATTCTTTAATACTGCCAAATCTATATAGTTTGTTGATAGAGGGAGTGGATTAGAGAATTTGATTGGAATCGCCAGGTTACAATTCCTGGATAGTCTAAAATGTTGTTACTTATAAACGTATGAGTGATTGCAGATAGTCCAGACTACGATCCCGAAAGCAGAGTCTAAGGGGGAGTCTGAAGACAAACTGAAAGTTAGGAGCTTATATCTGGATAGCTAGGTGTCGATCCCAAAGCACGGAAGCTTGATGAAAGGGGGAGCCTGAAGCTGATAGAAGAAGAGATAGTTGGATGCTTACAATGTTACAATCTAAGTGAGGATGCAAAATGATCAAGACTGAAGATGTGTCATATTGAAGAATAGTCACTGAAGATTGCGTCAATATCCGAGGGGGAGTCTGTTAGTGCACTACGTCTATTGACTTCGTCTTGCATCATGTAATAGGATAGGATTATCAGTGCACGAGGTTCGAGAAACTGAGAAATGAGATTTAAGTGAAGATTTCGCTTGAAGTGAACTTGTGACAAGTTCAAGCGAAATCATACACATCAGATTTCGCTTCAACTGGTTCGCTTCAACTGGTTCAGGTTACTCTCAAGCGAAATCTTACCTCTATATATAGGTGCACTTGGTTATTCATTTGTAACTTTCGGATCTGAGTAGCGAAGCTCTGCCGGATCGTCTCCAGGTTGTAAATCAGTTTCATATCAATATAAGAGACATTATAATTACATCGAGTGTCCGTATCTTTGATTCCGCCTCTGATTCGGATAAAAGACTCTTCTGATCGACTCAGTCAGGTCGAACAACGATCCAACAGAATAGATTAGTCCAGTGAGTTGGTAAGCGAGAAGCGAATAGCGCGTTTTCGTTCAGATTCCACATTACACCCACATGGCACGTATTCACGGGAGCTTGCTAACATGGCGAAACACCATGCTTAACCAGGTTAGTTTGCCTCGTGAAGCGGTGTCATGTGTACTAATTCCACATAGACTGCAATGAACACCAAGCGAGCGATAAGCGGTAGACTATACACGATAAGCGATAAGCGATTAAGTGATTAAGCGAATAAACACTAAACACTTGTGATGATGGCGATGATCAACGAGTTACAATAGTCGATAGTTGCGTTGCGAGCGAGGGAGGTATGCGATTTAATCTACGCGGTTCGGTTCGATTGATTATCACCACAGAGTTTGACTAGCATTAGACCCCACATGACCTTTTTCCACGAGAGGTCGCTGATATGGCTAAAACACCCTGCCTTAACCATATGAGCTTCCTCTCGTGAGGCGAGGTCATGCGTTCTAACTTAGCACGAATATCACAGATAACGGTAGGCGATGGCGATAGATTGATACACAGCAAATGATATAGGCTCACGTGATAAGCGATAGAGGTTGCGAGATACACAAGGTAAGCGATTGCGATTAGTCGAGTTCGATTCTTGTTTCGAATAAGCTTAACATTTCGTTATGACGCATCACGGCTATCGAGGAGGGTAGAATAGGTCCTCACTCAACAATATCGTGAGCGTTCATTTGCTTGATCGAGATTCGTTGCAACAGACTTACGGCCAGTCTTGCGTCGATGCAATTTGCCTGCGAGGTAGACTCCCCAGAGTCCATCGATGAGGTGATTGCATTGCGTTTGCAGACTTACGACAAGTCTTGCGATGATACGGTTTGTTACGCCTTGCGATTGAGTGTAGTGTGTTGAAGATAATCACAATAGTATAATAGGTCTAATAACGTTCAACTCCACGTGGCACTTTCTTCACGGAACTTTGGTAGCATGGTAAGGCATTCCTCTCCCGACCCCTACTACTTTCATCCCGTGTTTTGGTGTCACCTTTTGTCAAACGCTATGGCACTTTTAGAATTCACTACGATCACTGTGCACTGAACCAAATAATCCCGTGTGCACCCGTGATTATTCGTTCCTTGCACGTTTATCGTACCTCGTTCTAAGAGTGTAGTGGGGGTAAAACACATTATTTCGTGATATAGTATATAGTATGTGTGTGAATCTAGTCTAAGTGCGACGATTAGAGAGCGGAAGAGGAGACGAAAACGAGGGTTAATGTTACACATAGTGGTAACTTTAATAAGAGAGTAGGCTCAAAACTTAGAAATAAACGTCGAAAAGCGTATCATTACAACTTTATCCTACACTTGCTAGATGTCGGATGCTGAAGACTTTTGCTGGAGCTGTTGTTGTTGTACTCAAGTTCACGGTTCGATGCGGCAGTTGCGGGTGAAGTGACCGTAACGATTGCAGTTATGGCAATAGCGACAGTCAGCCCCAACTGGATGATGATAGGTACACGAGTAACACTGAGGATGAAACCCAGTGTAGGCTCGTTTTGGAAACATCGGAACTGTTCGAAGAGGTTCCGGTTGTAGCAGTTCGGTTGTCGATGAGTTTGGGCTTGACGTCTTTCGCTTGCGGCTGAGTTTACCGGTGTCTTGTGAAGAAGTGTCGTCGTTGGAGGAGTCGTCTGAAGACTCGCTTGCGGAGTCTTTGGCTGATTTGTCGGAAGATCCGTTGATAGATTTGTCAGAAGAATCGGCAGCAGATTCGTCCGAGGAATCGTTAGCAGATCCGTCAGAAGAATCGTTAGCTGATTCATCAGAAGAATCGCCAGTAGATTTGTCGGAAGATTCGTCAGTAGACTCATCAGAAGATTCGTCAACATGTTTGCCTGAAGGATTACCGGCGATTGCTTGATGAGCTTGTTTGACAGGATTCTTTGAGAATACTCCTTCCATGAGTCGATTGTCGTTGATTTCTGCGGCTAAGCGGTAGGTTTCTTCGATGGTAGCAGGCCTTGCAGCTTCGACAAAATCACCCACACACTCAGGCAATCCACGGATGTACTTCGCGATGGCCTTCCCCGGAGTGTTAACTTGACTTGGGCAGATTATGCTAAGCTGTTTGAACCTTGCGGTGTAGCCAGCATTGTCACCTTTGGTTTGCTTGATTTCCCAAAATTCGTTTTCCAGCTTCTGAATCTCGTGAGGAGGACAGTACTCTTTCTCCATGAGCTCTTTCAGCTCATTCCAAGAGAGAGCGTAAGCTGCGGAGATCCCACGTTTGTTACGTTCGGTGGTCCACCAGTCGAGTGCTCGCGATTGAAATACTCCGGTGGCGCAAGTAGTACAGAGACTATCGGGACACCCGCTTTGACGAAGGGTAACTTCGATAGAATCGAACCACTGGAGTAGTTGAGTCGCACCTCCTTCACCCGTGAACTCCATCGGTTCACAGGCTTTGAAGTGCTTGTAGAGAAAAGTAGATTGCGGCTCTTCTGTCTTAACGTCTTCCGAAGTTCGAGAGTTGATAAGAGAGTGAACTCGTGTAGCAATCTGAGGAATGACTTTGACCACTTCCCTGGTCACAAGTGAAGCAATCCTCTTTTCGCTCCTTCGTTTGGCTCGTCTCTTTGCTATCATTCTCGAAGTAGAGTTGTTGGAAGGCATCTAGACAGAAAGAGACTTGGAGTGAGATTCGATCATAATGATTTTTGAGTTTTGCGTTGCGATTGAGCGCGTTCAAAACTTGGTGCGATAGTATAGTAATACGAATCACATAGGAGCCACATAGGAAACACGAAATTCCTAAGTCCTCACACAATGACTTGTTTGTTTATACGTATATATATATATATATATATATATATATATATATATATATATATATATATTTATATAGATGTAATTTGTAACCATGCACATACAGGTCGATTTAGAATAAGCGAGGTCGCGTTGAAGCGAGAAAACGAGAGCGAATGCGATAGATTATGCATTAGTTTTGTTGCGAACATTCGGATTTCGTTTTAGATTGCGATGGCTGTGCGAATCGTGTGTTTATAAAGTAGGGAGTGGAAATCATTATATCGAGAAATCGATAAAGCGTAAAGTTTCAAAACGTAAATAAGTTTCCAACCAGTTGTAAGATTGGCAGGTCGTCCGATAAGAGTGCCTTGGGTGTTTAGGCGTCGACTACCCAAGGTAACCCAACTATATCTAACAATCTCGGGCACGTGCGTTGACTTAGAAGACTCCATGCTTCCACTGGGTTGCAGCTCCTGGCATTCGTCTTCCTAGTCATCGCATGGCTCGAGTTATCGTGATAGTCGAGTCCTTGGTGAGAGCTTTTGAAAACCAGTTTGTAGAGAGTGGAACGACTTATTAAGGTACGGGTTTCACCCCTGTCTTAACAGTTCCGTTCCTAGTTGTGGTTATGCTCTTCGAGTAAATTCGTGAGTTCCACTAGATTTCGAAATGGAGGCTTTCGTCGAGATGTGGATGTCACTCCTAACTCGATGAAAGGTTCTCGTGCTAGAAAAATGCGTTGAGTGAGCAATCATATCGAGAGTTCTTGGTTTTCACACCTGGTCTTGACTAGATCGCTCGGTTCTATTTTGCAAGTATTTTTGAAAACACGTGTATTGTGTCGGCCTTAGGAAAGGCTAAGTAGTATTTCAGCCTTAGGAAAGGCGTCTTCGTGTGAAGTTGTAGTATGCGGTGTTCACACAAAGTTGTAGCTTTTAGCAATTTCGATCGGGAGTATCAAGTAAGCCCAATACAAACCCCACTGGGTTCGTACGAGTCGGCCTGTTGGTACTTAGACTATAGACTAGGTCAATTTCTAAGACGTCGACCCGGACTAGGTCGAGTCTGACCTAATTCCCTATAGTTATGGCTCTGATACCAATCTGTCACACCCCAACCGATGGCGGAGTCATCGGGGCGCGGCACTAGGCGAATCAGATTGCTCAAGAGAATCCATAACAACTATATTGCGATAATATTTAATACATTCGTTATCCCATACTAACAAATAACACAATCACATAAGTTATCACAGACTTCTTGTCCTCTCGAACAATACAATTCCAACAACCTAGGTTTTAGTTGAGTTTCTAGACTTCCTAGCTTGATTTGATATAGTCTGCGATCTAACCTGCAACATACGTTAAAATATTTGTCAATACAAAAGTATTGGCGAGTATACAGGTTTGATAAGTATAGCAAAATAGAATAAAAGTGCTGCGAATTTCCTCATGCATAAACGTAATACACGACATATATACTCACAAAACTGATACTATCAACTAAGTCCTCGATGCTCGAATGTACGATGGCATAACTAGACCCCGTCGGGCGCAATAGTACTATACTAGTCTTGGTGGGACGTCGCGAGTATAAGCCCTAGCACATATGCAACTAGCATCACGTATATCTATGCATAACAGTTATTCGCAAGTGATAATTCGATTGATTGAATATTTCGATTGATAAGTTCAATTTGTTAGAAACGTATGTTACACCCAAATTTCGATTAAAAAGGGGTCAAGTATACTCACAGTGCGTATCTAGCGAGATTACAACTTGATTGAGTCGGTTACGAGTTGTCTGTAATGATCCTTGAGAAAATAGAGTAAACGAAGTATGGTTAAGCAAGATTTACTTGAAAAGTTATTTGTTTGATTGAATTGGGCCTCATCCGTGCGGATGGCAAGTCATCCGTGCGGTTGGTATGGTGGTACGTGCGGATGGGCTTTGCTTGTGCGCGCGGATGAGTGTACGCATGGTTGGTTGGTGCGCACGGGTGACATGTCATCCGTGCAGGTGACATGTGTGTGTGGTGACATGATCCGTGCGGATAACAGTACGCGCGGGTGGGGTGTGCGTGCGGACATCATGATCCGTGCGGATGGCAGTGGTCCGTGCGGACTGGCATGTCATCCGTGCGGACTAGGGTCATCCGTGCGGACTGACTTGTCTGGTTCGCACTCTGACCACCGTTTCTGAATGTTTAACGGAAGGAATACGTTTGTTTTTACTAGGGTTGTGTAATTTCGCACTAACACTTGAAGTTCCGTCAATTCCGACTCATTCTAGCGGCCGGGAATCACCCCGTTCCATCAGATCTGGCCGTTCATGGTGGTTCTTCATGGTTAACTCGAAATCGCACAGATTTAGGTGTGATTTGTCATTAAAACATGTGGAAATCACCTGGATCTGAGTCGTTTATAGTGAAATGAGACCCCAACTTGAAGTTCATAAGAACTCTTGGTGACATTACCTCAAAACGCCTCAAATCCGTAGATTTCACGGTTAGAATTAGAGTTTTGAAAGATAGAATGATGTAGGATCGAGTGTAGATTGTAGAAGTACAAGTTTTATGTCGAAATCTTACCGGAATCGCAAGGAAATCAAGAGAAAAGGGTCTCGGTGCGCGTGTGGTTGAACAGGAGCTGTCACATCACTTGAATAGTGGTGTGGCAGGCTATTTATAGGCGAAAGACGAGAGGAAGAGGGATTAGGCCCGGATAGCCCATCCGTGCGGATGGCCCATCCGTGCGGATGGCCCATGCGTGCGGATGGCCATCCGTGCGCATGGCCACCCGTCTGGATGGTCCATCCGTCCGGATAGACATCCTGACGCTTGGAATTTCCCGTTTTTTGATCGTTTTGATAGTTTTCGAAGCGTGTATGTCCATAATTAGTTTATATTATCAATATATTGTTATTATATTATTATTATTATATATATATATATATATATCACTAGGGGTCGTATTTACGTATCCATAATCCAAAGTTTCGATAATTAACAGTCGGTTTCCGATTCGAGTATGCGATTGTTATCGACGTTGCACGGCCATCAATGAGGGTAGTATAGGTCCTTTCTTGATGTCATCGTGAACGTTATTTCGTGTAGTGCCACAAAGACTGACGGGGTACCGTTTACTCGTATTGTCATCATCGTCATGACGACTGGAGCTACAGCACTCACCCGAGGGTCCTTGTTAGCGTTCATTGTTTACGTTCGACACATCACGGCCACCGAGGAGGGTAGAATAGGTCCTCACTCAATGCCTCCGTGAGTGTTAGTGTGATAATAGTGTAGTATCGTGATATTGTACATCGAAAATATGCGATTATCCTTCGAATAGCGATGTATACGATATAGTTACATTATGATCCGAATCTCTGGTGCTAGGCGTAACGAGTATAACGAGTAGTAACAACGCACAAAGTGCAGGTTATTACAATCATACACATGTGTATCACGTAAAATACACCTGTGTACAACAGACTATAATGAACCTTCCTAAAGCTACTACATTTGACATACACAAACTATGTGTACACCAATGAACTCGAAACTCTAATGAACGGCATACACATGTGTACTTCAAGACAACATAAATCATCTCAAGCTACCCAAAAGCCTAACAACAACATGTCACAAATAATTCCTAAAAACAGAGTATAATAAACTATCCTCTTAAATTATCCTATCTTTTTCATGAAAATTACGGATGTACTATAACAATGACTTATCAAAACACACAATCAGACCAAAACTTCATTATATAACAATGATTTGAGCAGATTAAACAAACTCTAACTTCCGATTGAACTTATGAGAAGAAGTATCGTCACACCCCCAAAATATCACAAGCGGAAACCCCGCTAGGCGTGTGACATACCAGGATCTAGCCACTAATCACATTAAACTAATATTATGATATTAAAAAAAGTTTCCATTCATTATGGTAAACAAACATAAACGAAATCCAAGTTTGACATGTTCAGCGGAAGCAAATAGTAAAACATTGTTTAAACGTTTCAAAACCAAATGTATGTGAAATCAGTAAGCAAGTCAAGCATATCCAAGCAGTATGACCCATGACCACTCCAGCAATCCCAGATAGCAAGTTCCTTGTCCATAGTACCTAACGACCTGCGAGCATGCAACAAGTGTATCAGTCAACGCTGGTGAGTTCAGAGTTTTACGAAAATATTAATTGCCAAGTGTTTAGTTCAGTTCATTGATAATAATGTTGATAATAACTCGAGTACCGTACAAGATGGCTTCCAGATTGTTTTGCCCATCCCCAATGCCCCCTATCTAAGCATTGGTCATGATTAAGGTCATTAGTTCACGCCCGTCCTCTCAGGTACGGTGTCAAGCCTAATATCGCTATCAACTAATACCCCGTTACCTCTCAGGTAACTAATTCGGTATAAGATGGGACTTAAAGTGACAGGAAATGAGTGTATTATCTAACATTCCAGTTTTTACCCAAAAGACTTATTCCTCTCAGGAATACCCATTTGATTTACCTAAAGACTTATTCCTCTCAGGAATACCCGTTTGATTGTCCCACCCACCGGGACACATGCTCAAGAGAAGTGAACTCACCTTAGATTTTCTCGGTATAACAAGTTACCCATTCCAGTTAGTCTACCAACCCTACCGTGGTTACCAATGAAATCAGATTCATAATCAATCAAGTCATGTATTTTACACAGTTTGCATTCATCACAATATTACTGTACACACGTAGCATATACCCAATTCTCATACAGGTCCACATCCCATGTGAATGACTCAAAACAACATATAACAGAGGAGTTTCTACTCACACAAATCAGTTTAGATTTCTCATTCTTGGTCAGCGTTATTACCAAACAACACTTAGAATTTTCTAAACACAAGTATCCATCTTCATATACATCATAATCTGTTTGCTGTGTTCTGTCCATTTACTCTTATGCAAAGAACCTAGCGACGAAGGACTATCCTTCGTCGAGATGGGGTTTGGCGAAGAATCTCATGGTTCATCAAGAATCAGTCAACGAAGAATCTGATTCTTTGTCGGACTAGATTCTTCTTGGGGGAGGTCTTCATCGCCCCCCATCAGACAGTTAAACTCCTTAATCACATAACAACAGTTAACAAGTTTGAAAATTTCCCATAACAATTTAAACGACACCTTAAACCATGAATAAACACCCTAATTATGAACAATCATCGACTACTTGAAACGTGATAGTTTCATCATCATCAAAACGTAACAATCATCATTACTTATCGTTGCACAACCAATGAACGATCTTTAATGAATTCTAATCACTATACAAAACCTCATCATCAATCTACATCCGTTGTACATTAGGTTAGATTCGATAGTGATCTATATTAGACGCATCATTGTTTCTAGGAACATACAACCCTGGATGCGATTCCTTAAGCAAGAGAACACAACATCAGTTTAACACCACATCAGTTTCAATACCATTTTAACTCTAGACATGTATCACAAAAGAACACAAATCATTCAATCAATATCTCACTAACCGTGATACCGAAGGGATTAGATTACTCGAGATGGGGAGGCTTCGAGACTCATAAATGTTGTCACACAGGAAGAAGAGAAAGGGAGAGTTTTAGGGTTTGATACTGGCGGTTACATGTTATGAATGATTATACGCATAAAATGATAGTCAGACCATTATGGGCCTCGAGTAAGGGCCCTTTTTGGTGAAGATCTCCTTGGCGAAGAATGATTCTTCGCCACATTGTGAGTGTGACGAAGCCCTATTCTTTGTCCAGGGGTGGCTGTGACGAAGACCTATTCTTCGTCGGGTGTGTTACTCAGTCAGAGTTAAACATAAATGTGTTATGATTAAACACTACGCAATGCTTAAGTTTTTATGTAACACCCAAACGTAACAATACTTTAATCATTCAAATATCATGCATAAGATACAACGTAAAATGAATTGTGAAACAAGTAATGCGTAAAGGAAAGGCCTAGAAATCTCGAGTTGTCACATCATCCCCAACTTGAAAGAAATTTCGTCCCGAAATTTGATAAGTAATCCAAGATAGCAAGATGTTAGATCAGGATGACTGTGGATTTTCCTCGGGTGCCACATCATCCCAACTTGAAAGGGAATTTCGTCCCGAAATTCACCAGTGGCATCAGAACTAGATTGGTCAGTTGGGAAAAGTAGAGGATACTTGAGCTTCATCTGATCCTCGCGCTCCCACGTGAACTCTGGTCCACGTTTTGAGTTCCAACGGACTCTCACGATTGGAATCCGGCTGTGCTTATGAACCTTAACTTCCCGGGCCATAATTTCGATTGGTTCTTCGAAAAACTGCAATTTATCATCAATTTTCAGTTCCTGAAGTGGTACCACAAGTGTTTCATCAGACAAACACTTCTTTAGTTGCGAAACATGGAAGACATCATGAACGTTACCCAACTCAGCAGGTAACTCGAGCTTGTAAGCCACTTTACCAATTCGCTCCAAAATTTTGAATGGCCCAACATAACGCGGATTAAGCTTGCCGCGTTTCCCAAAGCATGCCACACCCTTCCAGGGTGAAACTTTTAACATAACGCGATCGCCTACAACGAACTCTAAAGGTTTCCTACGCTTGTCAGTGTAGCTTTTCTAACGGTCGCGCGCTGTCGCCATACGGTTTCTGATTTGGACAATCTTTTCTGAAGTTTCAAGTACAAGATCAGGACCTGTGATCTGGCTGTCACCCACATCAGCCCAACAAAGAGGAGAATGGAATTTCCGTCCATACAATGCTTCGAACGGAGCTGCCTGGATGCTAGAATGGTAACTGTTGTTATAAGAAAACTCTATCAAAGGCAAGTGTTCCTCTCAACATTTACCAAAATCGATCACACATGCTCGCAGCATGTCTTCAAGTATCTGAATGGTTTGTTCACTTTGACCATCAGTCTGTGGGTGATAAGCAGTACTCATGTCGAGACGTGAGCCGAATGATTTATTCATCGACTGCCATAAATCGGATACGAAACTCGGGTCGCGGTCAGAGATAATAGAGGTTGGCACCCCGTTCCTAGAAACCACCCCCTTTAGATAAACAACAGCAAGTTGTGAGAAGTTATCGTTTTCCTTGATTGCTAAAAAGTCTGCCGACTTCGTGAGACGGTCAACGATCACCCAGATGGTATCGTTTCCGTTTTGAGTTCTTGGCAAACCGGTGACGAAATCCATAGCAATTTGCTCCCATTTCCACAGGGGTATTTCTGGTTGCTGAAGCAGGCCAGAAGGTTTCTGATATTCTACCTTGACTTTCGCACAAGTCAAACATTTACTCAAATAGGTCGCGATATGAGCTTTCATCTTCGGCCACCAATACAAAACTTTTAGATCCTGATACATCTTATCAGATCCTGGGTGGACAGAGTATCGAGACTTGGGCGCTTCGTCCATCACGAGCTCTCTAAGATTACCATACAAAGGAACCCATACCCGTTCCATAAAATAACGAATACCATCAGATATTTCCACAAGTCGTTTTTCCATGCCCCGCAAATATTCGGCTTCCAGGTTTTCTTCCCTCAACGCTTCAGTCTGAGCCGAACAGATCTGATCAGGTAAATTAGAGGGGATAGTGAGCTGCAGAACATGGACACTCTTGGGTTTCGTTTCCTTTCGACTAAGGGTATCAGCTACAACGTTAGCTTTACCTGGATGATACTTGATTGCGCAATCGTAGTCGTTTAAGAGTCTACCCAGTGACACTGTCGCATATTCAATTCCTTCTGATCAAAGATATGCTGAAGGCTCTTGTGGTCGGTATAAATAGTGCATTTTGTACCGTACAAGTAATGCCTCCAGATTTTTAACGCAAAGACCACGGCCCCCAACTCTAAGTCGTGAGTCGTGTAATTCTTCTCATGAACCTTCAACTGCCGAGAAGCGTAAGCTATAACTTTCTCGCGTTGCATCAGCACACAACCGAGACCCTGAATAGAAGCATCATAATACACCACAAAATCCTCGGTACCCTCAGGTAATGACAAGAATGGTGCACTGCAGAGTTTTTGTTTCAAGAGTTGGAAAGCATCTTCCTGCTTCATTCCCCAAGAATATGCAATGCCTTTCTGTGTTAACACGGTGAGAGGTTGAGCGATCTTCGAAAAGTCTTTAATAAATCTACGATAGTACCTAGCGAGACCAAGAAATTGTCGCACCTCCGAAGGATTCTTCGGGGCCGCCTAGTTTCTGATAGCATCAATCTTAGCAGGATCCACGTGTATCCCCATTTCATTAACAATGTGACCAAGGAAGTGTACTTCTCGAATCTAGAAATCACACTTAGAGAATTTCGCATAGAGTTGCTCTTTCCTTAGGAGCTCCAAGATAAGCCGCAAGTGTCGCTCGTGGTCCTCCTTGCTCTTAGAATAGATCAAAATGTCATCGATAAAGACAATGACGAAGTCATCCAGATACGGTTTGCACACACGATTCATGAGGTCCATGAAAACCGTTGGTGCGTTTGTCAACCCAAATGGCATAACCAGGAACACATAATG
Source organism: Helianthus tuberosus (assembly GCA_030545235.1). Lineage (NCBI taxonomy): Eukaryota > Viridiplantae > Streptophyta > Magnoliopsida > Asterales > Asteraceae > Helianthus > Helianthus tuberosus. Next base: position 88,265,175 of record CM060365.1, read on the forward strand.
GCCATACCACGTTCGAAAAGCTATTTTTGGCACATCCTCCTTTCGGACTCTCATCTGATGATAGCTCGATCTCAAGTCGATCTTCGAGTAGAAACTTGACCCTTGCAGCTGATCAAACAGGTCGTCGATACGTGGTAAAGGATAACTGTTCTTGGCGGTCACCTTGTTGAGCTCACGGTAATCTATACACAGACGAAAGGACCCGTCTTTCTTCTTCACAAACAAAATTGGGGCTCCCCAAGGCGAAGAACTGGGTCGGATAAAACCTCTATCCAACTGTTCTTGGAGTTGATTTGATAGTTCTTGCAACTCTCCTGGTGCAAGACGATAAGGAGCACGAGCAATCAGGGCGGCTCCTGGTGTAAGGTCAATCTGAAACTCCACCTGACGGTGTGGAGGTAAACCAGGAAGTTCTTCAGGAAATACATCAGGAAATTCACTGACAACTGGCAGGTCTTCGATTCTCCTTTCTTCTGGTTGAGTATTAGTAACGAGCGCTAAAACAGCAGGGTAGCCCTTTCGTAGACACTTCTGGGCTTTCATAGCTGAGATGATGCCAACCATTGCACCACTACGATGACCTTGAACTGACAGAGATTCTCCACTGGGGAGAGGGATACGTACAACTTTCTTCTTACAAAGGATTTCCGCTTGGTGCTTAGACAACCGGTCCATACCAACGACTACATCAAAGCTTCCAAGAGTAATGGGAAGTAGGTCAATGTCGAACACTTGACCCATAAGATCGAGTTTACACCCAAAAAGAACATGCGAGGCTTCAATCGATTTGCCATCAGCTAATTCTACTACGTGTTTGGTTACAAGAGGTGTAGGAGTTAACCCTAACAGACGACTGAACCCCAAAGACACATAACTCCAATCGGCACCAGAGTCAAATAAAACAGAAGCAAATAGATTGTTTACAGAAAACGTACCAGTCACAACGTTGCCATCATTCCTAGCTTCCCCAACACCAATGGTAAACACTCTTCCACGCGCACCATTTCCACCATTGTTCCTGTTGTTGCTGTTCCCAATGTTGTTATTGTTATTACCAGCACTCTGATTCAGCTGAGGGCAATCCCGCCTGAAATGACCCTCGTCTCCACATTGAAAACACCCCTTACGATTTCCCTGATTCTGCTGAGGCTGCTGCCTCTCTTGTTGTTGTGGCTGTGGGGTTGCTGCTGCTGCTGCTGCTGTCTTGGGAGTGGGGCCCTGCAATCTCTAGCCATATGGCCCACCTTGTTGCACCTATGACAGATTCGGGTACACGGCCCACGATGATGATAATTGCACTTGTTACACTTTGGCTGTTTTCCTGCGTAAGAGCCTTGGTTCGAGTTGTTGCTCTGATTCTGGTTTACAGAAGATGACTGGCTAAAACTGCGATTGCCACTGTTGTCTGGTTTCTTCTGTGACTGATTCGAGTTGGTCACCTTGTCCACATCTTTCCATTTACGTTTGATGTCAGTAGCAGGAGTAGTAGTTGCAGCAGTAGTAGCAGTAGTAGCAGAAACACGTGGTGGTAGCGAACCACGCTCCACCTCCTGATCGGTGATCTTGTGAGCTAGACGTATGATTTGAGGCAAGTTGTCAAGATTTGCTACAGTGACTAAACCCTTGACATGTGGTGCTAAGCCTTTGATGTACTGTTCGATTCTACGAGGTGGTGGTCGAGTTAAGTTAGGACACATATTCGCAAGTTCGTGAGATCGCTTCGTGTACGCCTCGATCTCAGATCCTTCCATCTTCAGATTGTAGTATTCGTTCTCTAGTTTCTGTACTTCATCACGAGGATAGTACTCCTCTCTCATCAACTCCTTGAAATCCTCTTATGTCGTTGCATTTGCCATCTCAATGCCCAGTATCTAGACTTGGGCATTCCACCAAGTTAACGCACCAACCTCAAGTGTGCCCGAAGCATACTTCACCTTGTCCCTAGCAGGGCAGTTACACATAGCAAAAACCAACTCTGCTTTCTCAAACCACCGAAGTAGTCCCACGGCACCTTCAGTCCTACTGAACGTCTGTGGCTTGCAATCTATGAACGTCTTAAACGTACAGACAGGCGGATTGTTCTGATTCACGTGTTGACCTAAAGACGAAAGAAAATACAACACGCGATTAAAATCCGAGTACACGACACAAGGATATAGAGTATTTGGCACATATCGTACCAGCCTGCTGAGCCGCCAAGGCTTCAACCACACGAGTATTGATCAAATCGGTCAATTCAGCCTGGGACATAGTAATGTTGCCACGTCCACCGCCGCGGCCTCCACCACGTCCACCATTTCGTCCGTTCATGATTCTATATAAAAAGTGGAAAAGATTAGAAGTCGGGATTGAGTAGGAGTCAAACATCACTATGACTTCCACAGATTACTGAGTTCTATCGTTACATCAGACAACAGAGCAGAACCCCTTTCACACTCGTTAAGACTCACTGGGACTCACATGTACCCCACATTATTATTATGTGTGCACCCATAATAGCAATGCGATTTGCATGTTTATCTCAGCTCCTCTCAACTTATGCTAAAAGGTTCCTCAAATTCGAGTAGCAAGACAAAAAACACCACAAAATACCGCAACATAGACCAGGAAGGTTTATGGAAGTGCCACACTATCAATCACACAACGTAGGCTAGTAACACAAGAACGCATACTATAGTGCTAGGTGTGCATTCACATGCAATGTCATACTCAAGTGTTCACTAAATATGATGTGCAATAAGTAAATGAGAGATGAACCTTGCAATCTGGAGCTGAGTGTCATGGTCGATTTTCTGAACTGTTCGGTTATATTCTGGTTTTATAAAAACATTTTTAAAACCTAGTTCACTATAACCAGTGGCTCTGATACCAAACTATCAGACCCCCAAAATACCACAAGCGGAAACCCCGCTAGGCGTGTGACATACCAGGATCTAGCCACTAATCACATTGAACTAATATTATGATATTAAACAAAGTTTCCATTCATTATGGTAAAACAAACATAAACGAAATCCAAGTTTGACATGTTCAGCGGAAGCAAATAGTAAAACATTGTTTAAACGTTTCAAAACCAAATGTATGTCAAATCAGTAAGCAAGTCAAGCATATCCAAGCAGTACAACCCATGACCACTCCAGCAATCCCAGATAGCAAATTCCTTGTCCATAGTACCTAACGACCTGCGAGCATGCAACAAGTGTATCAGACAATGCTGGTGAGTTCATAGTTTTACGAAAACGTTAATTGCCAAGTTTTTAGTTCAGTTCATTAATAATAATGTTGATAATAACTCGAGTACCGTACAAGATGGCTTCCAGATTGTTTTGCCCGTCCCCAATGCCCCCTATCTAAGCATTGGTCATGATTAAGGTCATTAGTTCACGCCCGTCCTCTCAGGTACGGTGTGAGGTTGCCAAGCCTAATATCGCTATCAACTAATACCTCGTTACCTCTCAGGTAACTAATTCGGTATAAGATGGGACTTAAAGTGAAAGGAAATGAGTGTATTATCTAACATTCCAGTTTTTACTCAAAAAACTTATTCCTCTCAGGAATACCCGTTTGATTGTCCCACCCACCGGGACGCATGCTCAAGAGAAGTGAACTAACCTTAGATTTGCTCGGTATAACAATTTACCCGTTCCAGTTAGTCTACCAACCCTACCGTGGTTACCAATGAAATCAGTTTCATAATCAATCAACTCACGTATTTTACACAGTTTGCATTCATCACAAGATTACTGTACACACGTAGCACATACCTAATTCTCATACAGGTCCACATCCCATGTGAATGACTCAATACACCATGTAACAAAGGAGTTTCTACTCACACAAAAATCAGTTTAGATTTCTCATTCTTGGTCAGCATTATTACCAAACAACACTTAGAATTTTCTAAACACAAGTATCCATCTTCATATACATCATAATCTGTTTACTGTGTTCTGTCCATTTACTCTTATGGCAAAGAACCTAGCGACGAAGGACTATCCTTCATCGAGATGGGGTTTGGCGAAGAATCTCATGGTTCGTCAAGAATCAATCAACGAAGAATCTGATTCTTCATCGTACTAGATTCTTCGTGGGGGAGGTCTTCGCCGCCCCTTATCAGACAGTTAAACTCCTTAATCACATAACAACAGATAACAAGTTTGACAGTTTCCCATAACAGATTAAACGACACCTTAAACCATGAATAAACACCCTAATTGTGAACAATCATCGACTACTCAAAATGTAACAGTTTCATCATCATCAAAATGTAACAATCATCATTACTTAACGTTGCACAACCAATAAACGATCTTTAATGAATTCTGATCACTATACAAAACCTCATCATCAATCTACATCCGTTGTACATTAGGTTATATTCGACAGTGATCTATATCAGACGCATAATTGATTCTAGGAACATACAACCCTGGATGCGATTCCTTAAGCAAAAGAACACAACATCAGTTTAACACAACATCCGTTTCAATACCATTTTAACTCTAGACAAGTATCACAAAAGAACACAAATCATTCAATCAATATCTCATTAACCGTGATACTAAAGGGATTAGATTACTGTCACACCCCCAAAATACCACAAGCGGAAACCCCGCTAGGCGTGTGACATACCAGGATCTAGCCACTAATCACATTGAACTAATATTATGATATTAAACAAAGTTTCCATTCATTATGGTAAAACAAACATATACGAAATCCAAGTTTGACATGTTTAGCGGAAGCAAATAGTAAAACATTGTTTAAACGTTTCAAAACCAAATGTATGTGAAATCAATAAGCAAGTCAAGCATATCTAAGCAGTACGACCCATGACCACTCCAGCAATCCCAGATAGCAAGTTCCTTGTCCATAGTACCTAACGACCTGCGAGCATGCAACAAGTGTATCAGACAATGCTGGTGAGTTCATAGTTTTACGAAAACGTTAATTGCTAAGTGTTTAGTTCAGTTCATTGATAATAATGGTGATAATAACTCGAGTACCGTACAAGATGGCTTCTAGATTGTTTTGCTCATCCCCAATGCCCCCTATCTAAGCATTGGTCATGATTAAGGTCATTAGTTCACGCCCGTCCTCTCAGGTACGGTGTGAGGTTGCCAAGCCTAGTAGCGCTATCAACTAATACTCTCAGGTAACTAATTCGGTATAATATGGGACTTAAAGTGATAGGAAATGAGTGTATTATCTAACATTCCAGTTTTTACCCAAAATACTTATTCCTCTCAGGAATACCCATTTGATTTACCCAAAGACTTATTCCTCTCAAGAATACCCGTTTGATTGTCCCACCCACCGGGACACATGCTCAAGAGAAGTGAACTGACCTTAGATTTGCTCGGTATAACAAGTTACCTGTTCCAGTTAGTCTACCAACCCTATCGTGGTTACCAATGAAATAAGTTTGATAATCAATCAAGTCACGTATTTTAAACAGTTTGCATTCATCACAAGATCACTGTACACGCGTAGCACATACCCAATTCTCATACAGGTCCACATCCTATGTGAATGACTCAATACAACATATAACAGAGGAGTTTCTACTCACACAAATAAGTTTAGATTTCTGATTCTTGGTCAGCATTATTACCAAACAACACTTAGAATTTTCTAAACACAAGTATCCATCTTCATATACATCATAATCTGTTTACCGTGTTCTGTCCATTTACTCTTATGGCAAAGAACCTAGCGACGAAGGACTATCCTTCGTTGAGATGGGCTTTGGTGAAGAATCTCATGGCGAAGGTCTATCCTTCGTCGAGATGGGGTTTGGCGAAGAATCTCATGGTTCATCAAGAATCAGTCAACGAAGAATCTGATTCTTCGTCGGACTAGATTCTTCATGGGGGAGGTCTTCGCCGCCCCTCATCAGACAGTTAAACTCCTTAATCACATAACAAAAGTTAACAAGTTTGACAGTTTCCCATAACAGATTAAACGACACCTTAAACCATGAATAAACACCCTAATTATGAACAATCATCGACTACTCAAAACGTAACAGTTTCATCATCATCAAAACATAACAATCATCATTACTTATCGTTGCACAACCAATAAACGATCTTTAATGAATTCTGATCACTATACAAAACCTCATCATCAATCTACATCCGTTGTACATTAGGTTAGATTCGACAGTGATCTATATTAGACGCATCATTGATTCTAGGAACATACAATCCTGGATGCGATTCCTTAAGCAAGAGAACACAACATCAGTTTAACACAACATTAGTTTCAATACCATTTTAACTCTAGATAAGTATCACAAAAGAACATAAATCATTCAATCAATATCTCACTAACCGTGATACCGAAGGGATTAGATTACTCGAGATGGGGAGGCTTCGAGACTCACAAATGCTGTCACACAGGAAGAAGAGAAAGGGAGAGTTTTAGGGTTTGATACTGGCGGTTACAGGTTATGAATGATTATACGCATAAAATGATAGTCAGACCATTCTGGGCCTGGAGTAACATGGGCCGAGGGCCCTTTTTGGCGAAGATCTCCTTGGCGAAGAATGATTCTTCGCCACATTGTGAGTGTGACGAAGCCCTATTCTTCGTCGAGGGGTGGTTGTGACGAAGACCTATTCTTCTTCGGGTGTGTTACTCAGTCAGAGTTAAACATAAATGCGTTATGATTAAACACTACGCAATGCTTAAGTTTTCATGTAACACCCAAACGTAACAATACTTTAATCATTTAAATATCATGCATAAGATACAACGTAAAATGAATTGTGAAACAAGTAATGCGTAAAGGAAAGGCCTTGAAATCTCGAGTTGTCACAAGTATAAAACAAACACAATGTGTACACCCGCCTCAAACAGAGCATAATACACATGTGTATACATTTATAACTTCTCATTCATAAGATTAACACCTAACAAATATACACTTCTGATATAACAAAATACCTACTACAATACATATGTGTACAGAGCACACTCTGCTAATTTTGTTAAATATATACTTATGGACATCATACACATGTAAACATAACCGATTATACAACAAATCAACCAACCAAACTGCCTAAAATGGTATAAAAACAGAGCACAATCCACTTATATGTTAAATCAACATTATACTTAAAAAAATAAACATTTATACAAAAACTCAACATATGTGTACAATCAATGATTTCTTACCTTATTAGGCACGCTATACACATGTGTACATAAACAATTTTACAAAAACTCAACCACACAAACACCCTAAAATCTCATTAAAACAGAGCATTAAGATTTGAGAATCAGATCTGCAACCGCTTTCTGAAACATAAGAACATTAAGACTTTAGCATCGTGTACCTTTAGTGGTTGAAAATCAGATGTGTATTCCGGTGATTTGATAGGTCCAACAATCGTCTTCTGGGTTTCTTTTGCCGTCGGCGATGAAGGTGAGAGAGAGAAGATTTGAGAGTTGAATGAAAGGTGAATAAAAAAGGGATTTGATAATCTTAAAATAGAGAGATATTTACGGGATTACATAATAGTGTAGTTACAAATATACCCTTATGTATTTAATTAAATAGTACAAATTAACCAAATAATTACAATCATGCCACTCATTTAAAATCTCAAGATCATAAAAATCAAGGGTCCAGATCAGTTCACACGGTTCACTCTTAGGATGTTGTTCACTCTAGAACCTTACCCATGGCAAGAATATGTAAAAAAATTATAAGTTTGTTGTGGAGGAGGAAAAGTGTAACTGATTACCCATAATTATGTTAAAACCTAGGGATTTAAGTGTAATAAGATGAATAACTAAAATATAATTATTGTTTAAAAGACCAATTTACCCTCATTTTAGGGGTGTATTTCTTTTAAGAGTTAAATGTCCTTTTAGTCCCTGTGGTTGGGCTATTTTGTCAGTTTAGTTCAAAGGTTTTATTTTTCACCTGTGGGTCCAAAAATGTTTCACCGTTGCCATTTTAATCCACTGGGTTAACTTCATCCATTTTTTTATGTTAACGAGAAGGCAAATTCGATCATTTTATATGTAATTCTATTAACTAGAAGGGCAATTCGGCCATATAAAATGACTGAATTCCTTTCTCCTTAACATAAAAAATGGATGAAGTTAACCCAGTGGACTAAAATGGCAACGGTGAAACCTTTTTGGACCCACATGTGAAAAATGAAACATTTGGACTAAACTGAAAAAATAACCCAAACCACAGGGACTAAAATGACATTTAACTCTTCTTTTAATCTCCAAGTGTTTAAAGGTTTTGACTTTACCAATATACCACCACCCCATTGGTGCTAATATATATATATATATATATATGAGGTTGGTTATTGTACAATAGGGCTTAAAGTACGAACTATGCGCGACTGGTTTTTCAACGTGCGACTTTGTTTTTTAACATGCGATTTGTGCTGAAAAAACCAACATGCGATTTCATCATATTTACAAACACGCGAAATTGCTACAAAAAACCAACATGCGATTTCATCAAAATTACCAAAATGTGATTTCCAACATGCTTTTTTATAACATGCGATTTCACAAGTGCGTACGAGCGTACGATAAGCCCTATTGTACGTTACACTTTCTCTCTCTCTCTTTATATATATATGATTCGGTGCAATTAAGAACCATCACGAGTTGTGAGAATCATAAGAACTTCTACTTCCCGCACGAGTTCGGTCACATTTTTTTTGCACAAATAAAGATAAAAATGTTATAAACACATGTGTAAAACAATAAAAACAAAAAAATTTGTTGAGTCGGTAGTTACGCATGATGTAAAATTTGTTTATGTCTGATGTAAAATTTGTTTACGACAATATAATTTTTTTTACCTCTGATGATGTAAAATTTTGCATGAGACATTTATTTTTATTTTTTTTGTTGGTATAAGTGATTTTTTTTTTTTTTATAATTAAAGTCCATTAATCCATTTAGTACACTTTAAAAGGACATGTGTTTGGTTCTTGTACGTTTCAATCTAGAAGGACGTGTGTATATTTCTTCTACGTTTTCTAAATTTTTGATTTCTTTGACTTAAGAAAAGTATAACAATGTACACGTGATTTAAACATGATGCTTTCAATACATACCTTTAAAAAATAAATCTCAAACTTACTGAAATCCATATGCATTTTAATTAATTAATTTATATAATAAAAAGCATAATGGTTAAAATAGTTCTCGGGTCTCAATATATTAATGGGCTGTAAAATGAGTACTCCATATATATTTAACAAACATTTTAAGGTTAAAATAATATTGATATAAACTTGCCAACAAATAATTAAAAAGAAAGTTATCAAACAGAAAGTCAAATATGTTTTTAAATTCAAAATTGATCAAATGAATTTTGTTTGAAAGAATAAAAAAGAAAGTTATGAAACAGAAAGTCAAATAAGTTTTCTGAGACTAAAGGGTATGGGGCCGGCTAGGCCCGGCTAGGACCGGCGCCGGTCCCCCACACTGCCCCCCTTAGCCCCGGCTCGGCCCAAACGTCCCCCATGCGCCGAATGAGACGGACCCACTTTCAAAAAACTAGCCGTTTGAACGGCTATTTTCTTAAAAAAAAAAAAATCATTTTTCAATTTAAATAACCCTCTATCTCATCCATTTTTCTATAAAAACTCTCCCATTTTCACCATTTTTCCCCACTTTCAACCCACAACCCTCTCATTTTTATACCATTTTCTCTCCACTTTTATAAAAAAAATTTACGTTTTCATCCACAATGCCATCTAATTCTTGGTGGTCCTCGTCTTTGGATGAGGAAGAGGAGATGTTTATCGCGAACGTTGTGCTACGGGCGGCGGAGATTCTTATCGAGGAGGAAGAGGAAGACGAAGAGGAAGACGTCTCGTCTGAAAACGTTATTACCACACGAATACGGGTTAACAGAGACCGCCAAGGTTTATCATTAATAAATTTTATTATCCTTATTTCCTCGTATTTATATATTTTTTACGACAGGAGCGCACGAGAAATTGGTGAACGATTATTTTTCGGATGCACCCCTTTACAATGCCGAGATATTCAGACGCAGATTCCGAATGAGTCGTCGGTTATTCACACGGATTGCTGATGATTTGGCGGGGCTAGACCCGTTTTTCACGCAACGACCCGATGCTCGCGGTTATGAAGGGTTCACCACGTTACAAAAGTGTACTGCGGCCATTCGCCAACTGGCGTACGGGACAGTGGCCGACGCTTTGGACGAATACTTACAGATGTCGGCAAGAACTACGCGGGAATGTTTGTATCGGTTTTGCCGTAATGTGGTGAAACTGTATAGCAAAAAATATTTGCGTAAACCAAACGTGTATGATGTTCAGCAGTTGTACCAAGCTCATGAAGCACGGCACGGGTTTCCGGGAATGCTCGGTAGTATTGATTGTATGCATTGGGCGTGGCATAGATGCCCGACTGCGTGGCGCGGCCAATATACTCGCGGTGATCACGGCTATCCAACCGTGATACTTGAAGCCGTGGCATCACAAGATTTGTGGATCTGGCATTCTTTCTTTGGTCCCCCTGGTTCACTCAACGACCTCAATGTGTTATACCAATCGGCGATCTTTACCGATGTCGTTAATGGAACCGGTCCGGACACCCGTTTTACAGTTTCTGGGGTTGAGTATAGACGTGGGTATTATCTTGCTGACGGGATATATCCGTCTTGGTCTACAATTGTGAAGACTATTCGACATCCCGATGACGAAAAAAGAAAAAAAATTGCCAAGCGTCAAGAAGCTGCAAGAAAAGACATTGAACGTGCTTTTGGTGTCTTACGAAAAAAATGGGCCATCCTTGAACAACCGGCACGTGCGTTCACACCGAAGAGGTTGCGCCTTTGTATGTACGCTTGCATTTTGCTCCATAACATGATAATTGAAGACGAAGGTCAGGCAATTTGTGAGTATGATGAGAATGCATCATACGAGAATACTGTCCCGGTAGATCCGCCACAACAGGATTTAAACTCGTTCTCGCTAACCAACGACTTCACGCATGCAAACCTTCAACAGGATTTGGTAGAACATATTTGGAACAACTTTAACGTAGCGGACGGTGTCGAGGACGAAGACGAGTAGTTATTTTTAGGTTATGTAATTTTTTATTTTTATTTTTCGGTAATTTTTTTTAGGAAATGTAATTTTTTTTTTATGTTATGAAATTAAATTATTTATGTTGTTTTATATTGTATTTTTTAATTTTTATAAAGTTTTTATTAAGTTAATAAATTAAAACTTAGAAAATTATAAAATAATGAGGTGGGCCCCATCCCCCTCAAATATGATGGAGGCTCATCCCCCATGAGCCGGCTACGTGGCGCCTATGTGGAGGCTCATCCCACTCAAGCCCATCCTAACCATACCCTTTAGTCTGATCAAATGAATTTTGTTTGAAAGAATAAAAAAGAAAGTTATGAAACAGAAAGTCAAATAAGTTTTCATATTCAAAATTGATTAAATGAATTTTGTTTGAAAGAATAGTTTGATTTACTAACACGTTACAAAGGTACAATTATTTGCTTAAAAAAATATATAAATATGATGATAGTTTCAAAATTGGTTTTCTCTACATAACTTGTGGTTGAGCTTCTGTATAGTAATTTCAATTGTTGACTTTTATATTTGGTTTGACCTGTCACTCATATACAATCATCGTCTTCATTATTTAAATTGTAGTCGGTAATTCGCTACAAACTCTCCAAATTCCAATAACACAACATATCCGAGCTCGTACTCATATAAACTCTGTGAATTTATTTCTTTTTGGTTTTTTGAGGAAGCCTAGATCTGTTGTTTTATTTCTCTGTCTCGTACTTATCAGTAAAACAACATATCCCGAGCTCGTACTTGGTAGTATTAGTATTTCATTTCCTATTTTCAGCTATAAAACTAAAAACCTCAAATAACATATTATTATATAGCTTATGTTATTGTTTCTGAAACAATTAAACAAATTATTAAAAGGTTAAAATCATAAAACATTGAGTAAATTGTCATTTTAGTCCCTGAGTTTTGTCCAAATTTGCCAGTTTAGTCCAAATAGTTTTTTTTGTGCATCTGGGTCCCTGACTTTTACATTTTGTTGCCATTTTAATCATTTTGTCTAACTCCATCCAAAAACCCAGTTTTTAACAGTTTGTACTTAATCACTAATGTTTTTCAGTTGCCATTTTGATCCAATTCCAAAAAATCAAAAAAATTCCAAAAAATTCAAAAAAATCTAAAAATCAAAAAAATTCTAAAAAATCCAAAAATCATTAAATGTTTCGGCACGAACCGTTTCGACCCGTACCGTTTCGACGCGAACCGTTTCGACGCGAACCGTTTCGACGCGAACCGTTTCGACACGAACCGTTTCGACCCGTACCGTTTCGAACCCGAACCGTTTCGAGCCGAACCGTTTCGACCCGAAACGGTTCGACCCGTACCGTTTCGAACCCGAACCGTTTCGACCCGAAACGGTTCGACCCGTACCGTTTCGAACCCGAACCGTTTCGACCCGTACCGTTTCGACGCGAAGCGTTTCGACCCGTACCGTTTCGACCCGTACCATTTCGACGCGAACCGTTTCGGGTTCGAAACGGGTTTGGTTCGAAACGGTTCGGGTTCGATACGGTACGGTTTCGAAACGGTTTGGGTTCGAAACGGTACGGTTCGAAACGGTTCGTGTCGAAACGGTACGGTTCGAAACGGTTCGGGTTCGAAACGGTACGGGTCGAAACGGTTCGTGTCGAAACGGTACGGTTCGAAACGGTTCGGGTTTGAAACGGTACGGGTCGAAACGGTTCGTGTCAAAACGGTTCGGCTCGAAACGGTTCACGTCGAAACGGTTCGGTTCGATACGGTACGGTTCGAAACGGTTCGCGTCGAAACGGTTCGGTTCGATACGGTACGGGTCGAAACGGTACGGGTCGAAACGGTACGGGTCGAAACGGTTCGTGCCGTAACATTTAATGATTTTTGGATTTTTTAGAATTTTTTTGATTTTTTAGAATTTTTTTGATTTTTAGATTTTTTTGGATTTTTTAGAATTTCTATGATTTTTTAGAATTTTTTTGATTTTTAGATTTTTTTGGAATTTTTTTGATTTTTTGGAATTGGATCAAAATGGCAACTGAAAACATTTTTTAAGGAAATCCCCAAAATACCCCTGTTACAAACTGGGTTTTTGGATGGAGTTAGGCATTGTGATCAAAATGGCAACAAAATGTAAAAGTCAGGGACCCAGATGCACAAAAAAAACTATTTGGACTAAACTGGCAAATTTGGACAAAACTCAGGGACTAAAATGGCAATTTACCTAAAGTATATCTCTCATAAAGACACTCGTATATTTTCTTAACTATAAAAGTCACTCGAGTTTCAATACCATTTTTATTGTTGTGAACTTTTTTATATTTGCTTAAACTGAGTGACCAGAAATCACTAAATGAAACATTTATAAACTTAAATATTATTTAATAACTTTTTCTCTTCACAATCACCCTTTTATTTCAAGTTAAACTTGTTTCATATTTGTTCCATTTAGTTCACTTTATTTTAGTATTATTCTTAAAGAGTTTCATAACAAATTGTAGTTATAGATAAGTTTGAGGGACTAGTGGAAGCTGAAGAAACCTTATTAATATCTGAGATATTTTAATCATTCACACCTAGTTTTCCAAAATATTCATATGTATATATAAACCTTTTGTATCATCTAAACAGCAGGACAACATACCTCCTATTACCAATGAAGGTAGCATTTCAACTGTCTCTTCATTTCAGTCTACTCGTTTTGGCGTCTTGCTACGCTAGCGATGGACACAACCCTCTAAAGATCGCTTTAAACATCCAACGCTCCAAAAGATCCGAATTGAATCATGTATGTAACGAAGATTACTTAGCCGAGTACTCAACCTCACAAGTATACATGGGCCCACAAGAAGGGTTAAAGGATGCCGATAAAATATCCAGTTTGCCAGGTCAGCCAGCTGGAACAGACTTTGACCAGTACTCAGGGTATGTTACCGTTGACCCGAACAATGGGAGAGCACTGTTTTACTATCTTGCAGAGTCACCTGTCAACTCTTCCACTAAGCCTCTTGTACTCTGGCTATCTGGAGGTAACATTTTCTTGAATTTCGTGTGGTTAGTGTTCAAGAAGTTGAAAAATATTTGAATCATTGCAGGGCCGGGCTGCTCTTCGTTTGGAACCGGTGCCATGATGGAACTTGGACCGTTTAGAGTCAACGCTGATAATACAACACTGTCACGTAATAAATATGCATGGAACAATGGTAAGAATCATATATATCTTTCATAAAGATAATGAAAACAGAACATGTTTGAAATTATGGATTATCACCTTTGCAGTTGCAAATGTCATTTTCTTGGAATCCCCGGCTGGAGTTGGATTTTCTTACTCCAACACGTCTTCAGATTATGTAACTGGTGATGCACAAACCGCAAGAGATTCGTATACGTTTCTAATCAACTGGTTAGAAAGATTCCCGGAGTACAAAACTAGAGATTTTCACATCGTAGGAGAAAGCTATGCAGGGCATTTTGCGGTTCAACTTGCACAGCTAATTCTTCAAAACAACAAGATCACGAATCACACTGTCATTAACCTTAAAAAAGTTGCTGTAAGTTTTGGATTTACTCGTAACTACAAACTACTTGTTCGTACTGTAAATAACGATAAACATGTGCATCTTATGCTTCAGCTCGGAAATGCATATCTCGATAGTGAAACAGATAACGTAGGGACGTATGAGTTTTTCTGGACACATGCCATCATTTCTGATGAAATCCATGAAGGAATCGTTTCCAACTGCAATTTTTCCGAAGGTGGAATCATAACAGATGCATGTAACGACTATCAGAATCAGGCACTCGCTGCTATGAGCAACATTTTCGAATTCAATATCTATTACCCTTTATGCCCATTAATCAGCAATAGCACTTTTTTGGCCGCCGAACCGGTAAGATTTGATCTAAACAGACATATTTGGAGAAATATATTTACATGGAAACCATTCACATGATTGATACAGATATCGGGATTTGATCCATGCACCGAGGTTTATATTCGAGCATACCTGAACATTCCTGCTGTGCAACAAGCGCTTCATGCAAGACCGGTTGAATACATAGCTTGCAAGTAAGACTAACCTTTGAAAGTTTGAAGCAAGTATAGATACACATCATCTAGCTCAAAGATCTTGTCTTTGAATGCAGCGACTTCATCTATGCAAACTATACGGACATACCTTTTACAGTGTTGCCAGTGGTTCGGGATCTAATGGCCAATGGGATCAGTGTTTGGATCTTTAGGCAAGTTAATTTATTGATAAGTGTGTGTGTTTGTGTTTGCGTATACTTAACCAATTATAGAATAACAATAAAACGACACTCATAAAATTGCAGTGGAGATGTAGACGGGAGTGTACCAGTGACGATAAGTAGGTATGATGTAAACAAACTAGCGACATCAGTCAAGACACCATGGTATCCATGGGTGTACCGAGGCGAGGTAGAAAGCCTTCTATTCGTTCCTAATTTAAATTATTATTACTTAACTAAATGACATACGGAAATTTATTTATATTATTTAGGTTGGCGGATATGTTGAGGGATACGAAAACCTAACATTTGTGACCATAAGAGGAGCTGGACATTTCGTCCCAAGCTATCAACCAGGACGCGCTCTAGCATTCTTCACTTCCTTTTTGGAGGGAACGCTTCCAACAAATCACTAAGTCGAACTTCAAGAATAGTATTACGTTAGATCTATGTTCGAGCTTATCATTTTCTTGAGTGATCATACCCATATGGACATGTATGTATATGAAAAATAAGGGTTGAAATAAATTGGTGATAAATAATTCATTTGAATTAATAAGTTGTCTCAATATTAATGCTAGCTTGTTGGCAGATCATACCTATATGGACATGTATGTATATGAAAAATAATCAAATTCTAAGAATTACAACACTGTTACCGTGGGGAGATCGGATTCAAACAACATCCACTAACAACAGCAACAGGAATTAGAACTCGGAAGAAAAACAAGAACATAACATGGTTCAACCGATAGGCGTGATAAGCCGTATCCACAGCCAAGCTAGAGGGATTATCATCACATAAAACAGTAGTATTAGCCTTATAACATAAAAATATAAATATTTTGCTAATTAAGTTTTTTTATATATATATTAGTAAAGTTTGGAACCATAGTATATATAGATATACTAATCCTTAGATAGTTATGGATGGGCATGAACAAAAGCAATTGAAAACTATATTTAGAAAATCTTAGTCCAAGTACAATCCATGAACCAGGCTTTGTGGTCCATAACCAGACCAGGCCTCAACTTGGAGGTGCACAAATTGGTTTCGGGTCCCAAAGCGGTTCGGGTGGGTCAACAAAAGTCAAAACCTGGTTTTGCCACACTGGGTTGTGTTGGAACTGATTTTTGAGGGGTGGCTCTGGACTAGCTCCACACTTGTGCATCTTCAAATTATATTAAAATGAAAATTGACTTCTTGTTTTAGTCTTGTTTGTATAGCATAAAACTGGCGGCAACCTTGTATCAAGTATATGTTTTTTTCACTCACTGTTCAAACAGTAAAAACATAGGTCTTGTCACTCTGACTGTGCTCAGCAAGACAAAATCCGGCCCGTTACTTCCCACAAGTATCCATATGTGTATATAAATGCTTTGACATAATCCAAGTAGCAGCACAACATTCCTTTAACCAATGAAGATTGCATTTCACTTGTTTGTTCATTTCAGTCTACTCGTGCTCGTGTCTTGCTACGGTGGCAATGGGTATGACCCTCTTGAGAACGCATTAAAGATTCAACGTTCAAGAAGAACTGTATCGAATCATGCAAGTAAAGAAGAAGTCACAGTTGAGAACTCATATACTCCGGTCTACGTAGGCCCACAAGATGGGTTGAAGGAGGCTGACAAGATATCAGAGTTGCCAGGGCAGCCTGCAGGAACAAACTTTGACCAGTACTCAGGGTATGTGACAGTTGACGCAAACCACGGAAGAGCACTGTTCTACTATTTTGCAGAGTCACTAGTCAACTCTTCCACTAATCCTCTTGTACTCTGGCTCAATGGAGGTAACATTTTCTTGATTGTGAACATATTCACGTGCAAAACTAAAGAATGCTATAAATTGTTGCAGGGCCGGGCTGTTCGTCGTTTGGAAGCGGGGCCATGATGGAACTTGGACCGTTTCGAGTCAATGCTGATAATACAACATTGTCATGGAATAAATATGCATGGAACAACGGTAAGAATCGTATATATCTTCCATAAAGAGAATAAAAACCGGACATGTTTGAAATGATCGATTATTATTTTTATAGTTGCAAATGTCCTTTTCTTGGAATCACCGGCTGGAGTCGGATATTCTTACTCGAACACGTCTTCAGACTATATAACTGACGATGTACAAACCGCAAAAGATACGTATACGTTTCTAGTTAATTGGTTAGAGAGATTCCCAGAATACAAAACTAGAGATTTTTATATCACGGGAGAAAGCTATGCAGGGCATTATATACCTCAACTCGCACAATTAATTCTTCAAAACAACAAGATCACCAATCAAACTGTCATTAACATTAAAGGAATTGCTGTAAGTATTTGATTTACTAGTAATCGTAAACTATTTGATTACATTACACTGAATATAAAAATGAACATGGTTCAACTTATGCTGCAGCTCGGAAATGCATATGTCGATGATGAAACCGAAAACGTAGGAATGTATGATTATTTCTGGACACATGCAATCATTTCTGATGAAATCTATGAAGGAATCATTTCCCACTGCAACTTTTCAGAGGGTGCAAACGTAACAGATGCATGTAATGACTATCAAAATCAGGCATTTGCTGCTAAAAGCAACGTCTATTTCTACGACATATATGCCCCTTTATGCTCACCATTTAGCAATAGCACTCCATCGGTAAAATTAAATCTAAATAAACATATTTGCAAAAGTATATTCACTTGGAAACAAGTAATTCACATAATGGATACAGATATCAGGATTTGATCCATGCACCGAGAACTATATTTATGAATACCTGAACACTCCTGTTGTGCAACAGTCGCTTCATGCAAAACCGGTCCAGTGGGAATCTTGCAAGTAATACTAACCTTCGAAACAAGTACTAATATACATCATCTATGTCAATCTTTATACAAGATCTTGTCTTTGAATGTAGTGACTTCATCGGTATAAACTGGAAGGACATGCCTTTTACAGTGTTGCCTGTGATAAAGGATCTAATGGCCAGCGGAATCAGTGTTTGGATCTACAGGTAACTTCATTTAATGTAATTTCTTTGCCGCATAAAGAGATGCAATGATTGTAAAGCTAGCATTTGTGTGTATGCTCAACTGATTATAACATAATATTGCAGTGGAGATACAGATGGGAGAGTACCAGTAACAACAACTAGGTATGATATACACAAACTACAAACACCAGTCAAGACACCATGGTACCCATGGATGTACCAAGGCGAGGTATAAACACTTATATTCGTTCCTAATGTAAAATATTACTTAACTACACGATATACTGAAACTTACCTATGTTGTTTAGGTTGGTGGATATGTTGTGGGATACGAAAACGTAACATTTGTGACGATAAGAGGAGCTGGACATTTCGTCCCAAGCTACCAACCAGGGCGCGCTCTAGAGTTCTTCACTTCCTTCTTGGAGGAAAAGCTTCCTACCGATCACTAAGTAAAACTTTAAGAATAGAGTATGTTTTAAGATTGATCTTCAAACATAAGTTGTATTACATTACATCCCTGATGTATCTAATTGGTATACTATACGATTACAACATACTATGAAAAGATTGACATAAATTGGTAATCAGAAATTCATTTGAATTCTTAGGCATATAAATAAGTAAGTGGGTGATCAAAAATATAATCCTACATACACAGGGGCATTTCTACAAACAGTTGGTGTGCATACATTATCTCTACCGGCCATTAGCCTACTAAATTTACAGTTATTCATTTGTGAGGAATAGAATAGGATCCAAACAACACTCAACAAAGTACCAATAGCAGCACGAATTAAGACGAAAAGAAGAAAAACACGAATTGTACCTGGTTCGTTAAGTAGATGTGAGTCATCGTCATGGCAGCAAGCACAAACATCAAAGTTCACAATTTAACAATGATGATTAAGTTTAATCCTAAAACATTGTCGGTCCATCGGATTGTGATATACGTTTAACCATGGGCCGTGTATGTTTAAAATTTTGGTATGAAAATTGCCGCTTGTATGTTTGGCATAAGCTTATAGGAGTTTCAAACTTCTAAGGGGGTGTTTGGCCTAGTTTTTTTTTTTTTTTTTATGTTTATTTTCTTTCTTTTGATAAGCGTGTTTGGATTAGCTTATATTCTACAAGTTGATAAGTTCTTTTTAAGTGTTTGTGTTAGCTTTTTTTATTTAGCTTATGTTAGTAAAATGTCCAAAAGGGGATGGTTACATATTATCACATAACTTATATTTTAGAGTTAACTGCCATTTTCGTCCCTGTGTTTTGGTCACTTTGGCCATTTCAGTCCATTTCTCAAAAATGCGCCATTTTCGTCCCCCACGTTCTGGAAAGGTGCCATTTCAGTCCAAAAATCATAACCCAGTTAAGTCAGTTAGTAAATAAGGACTGATTGTGTAAATTTGTAACATAAAGGACTGATTGTGTAAATTTGTAACACCACCACCACTAGCCCTGCCACCACCACCACTCCGCTGCCACCACCACCACCACCGCCACCACCGCCACTCCGCTGCCACCGCCACCACCACCACTCCGCTGCCACCACCGCCACTCCGCTGCCACCACCACCGCCACCACAGCCCTGCCACCACCACCACTCCGCTGCCACCACCACCACTGCCATCACCACTCCGCTGCCACCGCTGACATCAGCAATTAGTATATGATGCATTACATGTTTTCATGTATAACAGAGTTTTATATTCATATAGCCAAAATAAGATATTTTTAACAATAATCTGACATAAGCAATTAGGACTTATAGCCAAAATAAGATTTTTTTTAACAATAATGAAACGGATCAAATGGTTTTTCATAACGACAGTAAATGATGCGTTTTCATTTGTATAAACCCGTGGGTAATGAGCAACGACGGTAAATGATGCGTCTTAATAAGTTGTTAAATTCACCATTCTTCAATATTAATCCACCACCATTTGAGGGTAAATGAGTAACTTACACCCTTACATAAATAAGCTTCTTCAAAATAAGCTAAATAATCATCTTCCCATAAGCTTCTTCAAATTAGCTTATATAAGCTAATAAACATAAGCTTAAAAAGCTAAACCAAACACCTAGTTAAGCTTATTTAATAAAAAAAAGCTAAAAAAGCTAAAAAAGCTATAAGCTTGGTTAAATAAAAGCTTCTACTGCTTCTAACTTTAAGCTTTTAAGAAAAAGCTCCTCAAAAGACTTGTTTGGTTGAAGGAGCTTGAAGCTTTTAGATTAGTAGGTTGAAGCTTTTAGGTTAGTAGATTGAAGCTTTTGGTTAAACGCTCCTATTAGGGTATGTTTGACATGGAACTTTTAGTAGCTTCTAACTTTAATCTTTTAAGAAAAAACTCCTACTTAATAAAAAACCTTGTTTGGTTGAAGGAGCTTGAAGCTTTTAGATTAGAGCCTTGAAGCTTTTGGTTGAATGCTCCTACTAGTAGCGTTTAGAATGACCTACAAGCTTTTAGGGAAAACATGACTATTTTGACCTCTAAAGAAAATGAACTTTTTAATGCACAAACTTTTTAAATTTTTAGTTATGTCTATTTTGATCATTTTATACATTTTATTAAAAGCTACTCTCCCAAACACCAAATATATCTAAAAAGCTACAGCTGCTAGCTACCAGCTGCTTTTGCCAAACATACTCTTAGTAGCGTTTAGAAGGAGATACAAGATTTTAGGTAAAAAATGAATATTTTAACCTCTAAAGATAATGATCTTTTTAGTTATGTTTTTTAGTTATGTCCATTTTAGTCATTTTTATATATTTTATTAAAAGCCCCAGTTACTCAGCCAAACACCTAAATATATATAAAAAGCTACAGCCATCAGCTACTAGCTTCCAGGCTCCAGTTTTTAGCCACTAGCTACTTTTACCAAACATACAATAGCTTTGTTTGGTTGAAGGAGCTTGAAGTTTTAGGTTAGGAGCTTGAAAATTTTGGTTGAACGCTACTACTAGTAACTTTTAAAAGGAGCTAAAAGCTTAGGGAATAAATGATTGCTTTAACCTCTAAAGATAATGAACTTTTTAATGCACAAACTTTTTAAATTTTTAGTTATGTCCATTTTGGTCATTTTATACATTTTATTAATAGCTCCAGCTACTCTGCCAAACACCAAATATATCTAAAAAGATACAGCTGCTAGCTACCAGCTTCCAGCCACCAGCTAACAGCTTCCAGCCACCAGCTACTTTTGCCAAACATAACCTTAGACCACATGAGTGGAGGGGCCTGAAGATGGGGATGATAATGATTAGCCTCGTCAATTGAATGAGGGAAGAGAACTTTTTATAACTAAAGAATTACAACAACCTCTCCTATAATTAAGGAGGTTAACAAATATAAAAGATACACAATAAGTAATAAATATTTTACAAATCTTTATCTAATACCCTCCTTCAATCGGAAAGGTGGCGGTCCAAGACGAAATTTTTAAAATTGAGGACGCGGAAGTCTTTTAGTAAAAATGTCCGCCACTTGAAGATTGATCGGAACGAGCTTTGTGTAAAGTTTCCCTGAATTAACAAGCTCCCTGATAAAGTGATAATGTAAGTGAATATTCTTTGCTTGCTTATGAGAAACCGGATTCTGAGTCATAAATAAGGCACTTTTGTTGTCACAAAGCAAAGTAGGCCGGTCAGGTGGTAAGGCATGAAGCTCACGTAAGAGATGAGTAATCAAGACAAGTTCAATAGCAGTGTTGGCCATAGCCCGATATTCAGATTCGCAACTGGACGAGAGATAGTTGGTTGCTTCTTAGCACTCCAGGACACTAAATTTCCGCCAAGAAAGATAGAGTAGCCATAGGTAGAGCGTCTGGTATCTAAGCAACAAGCCTAGTCAATATCAGAATATCTAATAATGGATGAAGTATGTGGCTGACTATAGGTGAGACCAAAAGAGAGAATGCCTTTGCATATCGTAAAATGCATTTAACCACCTGAAAATGATCGACAGTAGAAGCATGAAGAAACTGCGATACTTGATTAACAACATAAGACAAGTTAGGATGAGTGATTATCAGATACTGTAAGGCACCAACCAAGGAATGATAGGCCGTATGATCAAAGCAACGGTTGTTGTCAATAGTAAAAGACTCATGAGGCACCAAGGGAGTGCTAACTAGTTTGGCATCATATAGATCAGCTCATTGAAGAATATCATGTGCATATTTTGACTGAGTAAGAAACAATCCGCTATCAGTATATGCAACTTCCAGACTCAAAAAATAGTTAAGATCACCCAAATCTTTGTTAGAAAATTCATGATGTAGAGAAGAGATGAATGTTTGAACAGCAGCTTCATTATTACCTGTAAGAATAAGATCATCAATGTACACAAGTAAGTACATAAGACATGAATCTCGCTTGAAGATAAACAAAGATGCGTCCACCCTGCTACAGATAAACCCATAGGACACCTAGAAACTGCTCAAGCGATGAAACCATGCACGTGGTGCTTGTTTAAGACCGTATAAAGCTTTGGAGAGTTTGCATATGTGATTGAGAAATTGTGAATCGGCGAACCCAGGTGGTTGCTCCGTGAATACAATTTCATTAAGATTACCATTAAGAAAGGCATTTTTAACATCCAACTGATGCAACTTCCAATGATTCAGAACGACCAGAGATAAAAACAATACGAACAGTGGAAGCCTTAACGACAGGACTAAAAGTATGAGAATTATCAAGTCCATGAATTGAGTGTACCCTTGTGCCACCAATCGTGTCTTGTATCGCTCAATAGTGCCATCAGAATGATACTTAATATGGTAAACCCATTTGGAACCAACAACATTAGTAGAGGCTGGACCCAGGACAAGAGTCCATGTACGGTTCTGATGTAAAGCCTTTAATTCTTCATGCATAGTTGCCATCCACTTGGGATCTTTAGCAGCAGATTTGAAACCATGTGGTTCTTTGGTCGAGACAAGAGCAGCATGAAAAGCATGAGTAGTAAGAGAAGCTAAATCAGCCCGATGCTTGGGCTTAAAAATGCCTGTTTTAGACCGAGTTTGCATTGGATATGATGGTTGAGGAGCAACATCATCTAACGAAGTAGCCGGTTGATTATCATGGGAAGAGGGGGTTGAGCTACTTCGCTCAGCATCGTGAGAAGGAGCCGAATCAACAAGTTGGGCATGTGGTTGGGCTAAAGAGTGTTGCTCCGTAATAGGTTGGGCCTATGGTTGGGCCGCAGAAGAGGATGGGGCCGGTTCAAAAATGGGAAAACCAGGTGGGCTCGACATAGACATGCTTGAGCCTGAGGACGAGGGACCCGCGGGAGGCGCAACAGATCTGGTATCATGAAGAAGATATGTATCTTCAGTAAAGCTGGTGATAGGCAGTGAGGTGAGATCAACGGAGCCTGAGGTACCATGAAATGGAAAAACAGACTCATTGAAGCATGCATGTCGAGAAATAAACACTCTTAGAGATCAAGACACCGATATCCTTTGTGTTGTGTACTGTAACCAATAAATACACATTCAATACTATGTGGCTCAAGCTTGTGCTTCGTATAATCACGTAGATAAGGAAATACTTGACAACCATAAGTTCAAAAATTAGACTATTGAGGGTATTCATGAAATAATAGTTGTTAGGGAGACTTGTCACCCAATAAAGTAGTTGGCAGGCGATTGATAATATATGTGGCTGATGTAAAAGCGTCCACCCAATAAGTAGCTGGAATATGAACATTGAATAGCATTACCAATCCTGTTTCGACAATATGAAAATATTTTCATTCTGCACGCCCATTTTGTTGAGGCGTATAAGGACACGAAAAACGATGAAAGGTGCCATTGTCTTCAAAAAAATTTCGAACAGTTTGGTTGACAAACTCAGTACCACCATCACTTTGAAAAACTTTCACCTTGCGTGAACATTGCTTTTGGACAAGATTGAGAAAAACAGGCAAAACAGAGTAGAAACCTATTTTTGTTTTTAGGGAATTTAACTATGTGAACCTGGAGTAATCATCAATAAAGGAAACATAATAACGAAAACAAGCTTTATAACAAATAGGTGCAGGATCCCACAAATCACAATGAACTAAATCCAAAGGGTTAGAAGCACGTTTTAAATTTAAATCAAAAGACAAACATTGTCCTTTTGCAAGTTGACATGGTGCGCAAACCGTAGGTTTAGGTAACAAAGAAGTAACAGATAAAACCCCTAACTTATTCAAAAGTGAAATGATACTAAAAGAAACATGGCCTAAACGGGCATGCCATAACTTGTAGGATGCGTTATGAGATCTTCCGGTGGTGGCAACAAAAGCTTGTGGCGAATTCTTGAGCACATATAGACCATGCGTACATGTTTCTTCAGTGAGTACCTGCTTGCTTACCCGATCCTGAATATGAAAATAAGAATCGGAAAATAAAATGTAACACCCCGACCACGTATAAAAACAACTCATGGCGGAAACGTCGGGGGGTCACGTTACAAATTGTTTCAAACACATGGTATATAAAGTTTTGTTTTATTTAATTAGTAAATTACATTGATTTTGAGAATTCGAAACAAAACACAACAACTATTTTATTTTAAGCAAGCTTGTAACAACCCTCGAGAAACACCCCTAAATGCTCCTAGGTACACCCCGGATGTGAGAAACGGGCCCGAAGAACATTAATATTTATGAAAAACAAATAAAACAAACATTTATTAACGCTCGCGGGCCGCGAGCGAGATCACAAAGGTTCTTCACGGGGCGCGAGGCCCTTGGCTTGGCGGACATACAATATTGACACGTGTCGGACCTACGTTGTCGCAACCCCCGTCCCCTATTAACCCGGGAACGGGCGGCCGCGACCAGTTTGGGTGGTATCTAGTGATTATCCATTTTGGCAGCGGAAATTACATCAGGACCGTAGTTAGGAAATTATTTATCAGAGTAAAATACCACGCTTTTAATATATTAAACACATGGGAAAAACCCGAGTTTCAAATACACACATTTTTATAGGGATATACCCTATTTTATTTAATAAAAAACATCTCTTTATTTTTAGGTAACTTTATTGCCACTTTTCCAAGCCTTCAGTACTGTCCAGCTGGCTTCTATTTGGCTTTCACATTTTGTTACCTGAAACGCGTTTAAAAGTATTTTGTCAGTGGGAAATACTGGTGAGTGAATCCCAGTTTAATCAAGTTTAAGTAAAAACCACTGTACAGTATTGAGGGCGTTCACGCAATTACATTTATTTCCAAGTCATATCAATTACCACCCACGCTACTGTCAACCCGACTTGTGGTCATGTTACTCCTCGCAAGGTAGTAACATATTTTGTATACAAAACCCCAACATACCGACGATAATTGTATCCTTACAAATACTCAATAACTGTTTAATATATAATTAATCGTGTGAGGTTTTGTAAAAACAGTTTATAAAAAAGGAGATTACTCACATTGGTGTCTTAGGTTTTCTGTAAGGGTTTCCTGGTGAAAATATATAAATTACACAAATGCACACGCGTTAGTATAATAACCCATTTTAACATCAGTAATACTCTCCCCGAGACAGCATTCCAACGACTACGTCGGGCAGAACCACGACAGCCGTTACGGAACCCTAGATCAATCGGGCAGCGTATCTAATACGTATCCAAGGGTTATGATACTTACAACGGAGCAGAACTTCGTTATTTAGGGGGTATTATACCTGATAATTATGATTGCTATTCAGAAATTAGAGAGAAAGCTCTAGAGATGAACGAATTCGACTGAAGGCCGATGCGTGCAATTTATAGGGCTGATCTTTGTGTTCTTTGCGCCCCGCGTAAACTCAGGACAAGGCCTTCGCGGCCCGCGAGGCTCCCTAGGGTAGGCCCTAGGGTTGCTGATTCGGACCGTAGACTCCACATGTGACCTGACACGTGGCGCTCTAGGGTGCGGCCCGCGTAGGCAGTAGCCATGGGCTACGCGCCCAGCGAGAGCCCCAATTTTCTTGTTTTTAATTAATTTTTGAGTAAAATGCACGGATAGTCCCTGTGGTTTGGTAAAATTTCACCCTTAGTCCCCAACTTTTGGAAATTACACCCTTGCTCCCTGTGGTTTGACAGTTTGTTACGCAGATAGTCCCTGAAGTGGATGGGGGTTAGTTTTCTCAGTTAATTTGGTGTGAAATGACTATAATACCTTTAATATAAAATAAAATAAACAAATCAAGTATTAAATATATAAAACATATATCTATATACACACAATTACTGAACCATATATATCTCTATTTCTACTCTCTCTCTCTCACTAAAAGCACCACCGTCACCTCCACTGCCGCCATCACCACTCCCCACCACCGCCATCCCCTTCCACCACCACACCTCCGCCTCCTAAACCCATACCCGCCTCCACCATCAACCACCCATCCCCAAATCAACCACCCCTATCCACCTCACCCTGTCGCCTTCACCAACCCCACCACCCTCCACCACCGATCGTACATATAATCTGAAACAGATTTCAAGATGAAGCTCCCAGCACCTGCAAATTTCAAATTTTGTACAATTTGATACAGGTTCTATGAAAATTTGTCAGAATTTAGGGTTTATTGGGGTTTAATTAAATCAGGGCAAATTGTTATACAGCAGAAAGTGAATGCGAGCTTTAAAGTCCTGAAACCCCACCACCATCATCTTCAAGATTCAACCAAAAATACCATCTTCATTTTACCATTTTACCCCTCTCCCCACTGTAAACCACCGCCGTACATCCAGCTGGCCACCACTTCCGTATATTACAAATCTTACGCCTTCAATCTTTACTGGTACCCCAATCTTTGTTTCATTATTATAATAATCTCACCACTTTGTTATAATAATATTAATAATAAATAATAATACTAATAATAATTTGGGGTTTTATTCTATTGTGTTTTTTTTTTCAATGTGAGTTAGGGATTATTGTTGGGTTTCTTCCAGGGTTTTTGCAGATTGCATTCAAGGTTTCAAGTGGGTTCATGTTTTGTATGAGTGTGTGAATTAGTGTGTGTTCAATGGATACCCATGGAAGACTGATTGCTGGAGTGGTGGTTCAGTAGAGGTGGTGGTTGGGAGAAGGTTCAGGTGGTGGAGCGTTGTGAAAGAGAAGATGGTTGCAAGAAGATGAAGAAGAAGGTTTCTGATGGTTCAGTAAGTGTGTGTATATACATATATGTTTTATATATTTAATACTTGATTAGTTTATTTTATTTTATATTAAGGGTATTATAGTCATTTCATACAAACTTAACTGAGAAAACTAACCCCCATCCACTCCAGGGACTATCCGCGTAACAAACTGTCAAACCACAGGGAGCAAGGGTGTAATTTCCAAAAGTTGGGGACTAAGGGTGAAATTTTACCAAACCACATGGACTATCCGTGCATTTTACTCTTAATTTTTAATAAAATAAAGATATCCGGGGTCTGTTTTCGTGTATGGGGTGTATTTTAGGACATATTGGGATATTTAAAATATTTTTAGGGTGTCGAAAATATTTTGAGGGGTGTTATATACGTCGTGACTAATCAAATCTATGGCCGACTCTAGAGACCTCGCGAGCCGCGAAGGAGAAAGAAGAGGCTCTCGTGGGGCGCGAGAGACCTATGTCTCAGCTATAAAAGGGGCCGAGATGCGGCATTTCAATTTGTTCATTTTCTTTAAACTCTCTCAACTTCTAATAGGCAAAAGCTATAGCCAAATACCCCCCCCATAAAGCAAAGATCGGCCTCGTTTTAAGTATTATAACTCTCGATCACATATCAGTTACCCTACACGATTGATTTAGGGCTCCGTATCGCATGTCAAGGCTCTGCCTGACTCCGTCGTTGGAGTTCTATCTCATGTTACAGCCGATTGATCTAGGACTCCGTAATACATGTCAAGGCCTTGCCTGACTCAGTCATTGGAGTTCTGTCTCGGTTGTATGGTTAATGCGATTTGGGTTATTTTACTAACAGGTGTGCATTATATATATTTTCATAGAAACTCAAGGATATAATCCAGAACTATTACCAGGAAGCTTGTAGATATACCTAAGTCTACAAATGTGAGTCATTATCTTTTTCTAACAAATTGTTTTAACAAAACCTCAATTGTTTTAAATTATGATAACAGTGATTGAGTTTATGTATTCTACAATTACTGTAGGTATAATGGGATTTTGTATATACTACTTGTTACTATACTGTGAATAGTAGCATGACCACAAGTCAGGATTGACAATACCTTGGGTGGTAATTGGGTAGATATAAACATTGTAATCGCTCTCAATACTGTAAAATGATAAAAACTTGTTTTAGTTAAACTGGGATGCACTCGCCAGTATTTCTTGCTGATAAAATGTTTTAAAATGCGTTTCAGGTAACTTAGTGTGAAGCCAATAAAAGCCAGCTGGAGAGCACTGAAGGCTTAGAAAAGTGGCTATAAAAGTTACCTAAATAAAAAGGGGAATTGTTTTCAATAATTAGGGTTTATCCCTATAAATTTATTACAAATGAAAATCCGGTTTTGTACCACTTGTTTATTATAAATGTATTATCATAAAAACTTGGGTTTCATCCCATTTATCTATTTTAAACATTTTGGTGTTTAACTCTGATAAAAATATTTTCTAACTACGGTCCTGATGAAACTTTCCGCTGCCAATATAATAAACACCAATACCATCTGACTGGCTCATGGCTCCCGCTCCCAGGGTGGGGTCGGGGGTTGTGACAAAGCTAAGGCCCGAGTCCATCCTATGTGTAGCATGCTTTCTCAATCACACATTAGCACTTGATACATTTGTGAAAAAGAGATGGTCAACATTGAATGTTGGTGAGTAACATAGGTTTTGTGGTCAAGACTCATGGCTTTTAGTGTTGAAAATATTTAAGCAACTTCAAGAGTTGATATTTTAAATAAATCTTTGTAGCTATGAATCTTTGACAAAAATTGTTTCTTTTATAAAACCGTATGAGAAATCATTTGATTTAAAAGATAATAGTGAATGGTTAACTTAAAACCATTTGCGACTTTGTAATAACCAGCCAAATGTTTTGTATAGTATAAACCAACCAAATGGCTTGTCTTGTATAATCAAATGTCTTGTTTAATTCAAAATGTTTTGGCTTGTATAAAACAATTGCCCTTTTGTATAAAACAAGTGTGGCTTATCGGCGAATACATTCAAGCCTTGTTGACTGTCGGACAAACTTTTATAAATAAAGGTTTGTCAAGTGTGTTACACAGTTTCTGTCATTCCTAGAGGAAGAGGTACGCGGACAATCTTATCTAGGGGTGAGCAAAAAGGAAAACCCGACCCGACCCGAGAACCGATCAAACATAATATACAGAACCTATTCACTACCCTAAATATAGGTTCGGTTCCGGTCCATAGGTCCAAGTCGGGTTTCACCATGAAAATAACCAAGAACCGACCCGACCCGACCCTATTTTATATGAAAAATTGGAACCGATCTAAATACCTAGGTACTTGGGTTCGGTTCGGGTCGGGTTGGGTATATTTTTGGTTCAGTTCTCGGTTAATTTCGGTCCGGACCTAAACTTGCTCACCCCTAATCTTATCAAAACAAATAACTTCAACATGATGTTTGGTTAACCAGTCTATGCCTACTATGATGTCAAAACTCCCAAGTTGCATTAGCGTGAGGTCAATGTGAAAAAGATAGTTATTGAGGGTTAATTGGCATCTACGAATAACAGAATCGAGCACAAGAGGTTCGCCACTAGCTACTTCTATTGTTAATGGTTTTCCTAGCTTAGTTCGAGGCATTGAAAGGAAAGGTTCAAAAGCTAAGGATACAAAACTTCTATCGCACCCGAATAAAAAAGAACAAAAGCAGGTTGGTGATTAATAAGTAACGTACCATTAACTACATTGTTGTTAGCACGAGCCTCGTTAGCATTTATGTTAAATGCACGTCCACAGGCTAGATTAGCATTAACAAGCTTCGGGCAATTGTTTCGGTAATGAGTAGGATCACCACAATTGTAGCAGGATCCAGGCGGGTAATGAGGGCGGTTAGGAATAGCTTGAGTTTGAACAGGATTTGGAATAGCTGGGTTTGGGGTAGGAGCAGAACGATAAACGTTGGCCAAATGACCAAATCGTCGACGAAGGGTACAATGGCGACATGGTAAATGATGTTGGTGATGACAATTGCATCGATTGCACAAGGGTGCAGTACCAACATATTGTTTCTTAGTAGAAGGTTGTGTTTGTTGGTTGGGAGCAACTTGATTTGTTGGGGTAACAACAACAAAATTCTTTGAAGCCTTACGCTTCCTTGATTTCTTGGAGGGTTCAGTTTTGGTTTCTTTTTGTTTCTCTAGGGTAACCTTGTTAGATTGTTTCTTGTTGCCTTTACGGAAAAGCTTCCCTTTCTTGACTCGAGAGTCAGTTGGGGTTGCGGCTAGTTCAATAGCCTCCCTAACTGTAGCTGGCTTACTACCAGTGACTATGTCTTGAACTGGATCGGGTAGGCCATCAATATATTTCTTAATGGCCTTATCCAAGGGCATGACCATGGTCGGACAGGGTAAGCATAACTCCTCGTATAGATCGGTATACGCATGATTTTCTTCACTATCTTGCTTAAGATTGTGGAGTTCATTTTCAAGTGCCCTCATCTCATTGCGTGGGCAAAACTCTTTCATCATAAGAGCTCTAAGTTCCTCCCAAGTTTGTGCCATGGCTACATCAGCACCTCGATCTCTCATAATTCCGTTCCACCACGTGAGTGCTCTCTTTTGGAAAACACTCGAAGCGAATTCTACCTTGCGCTCATTAGAACACTGATAATGGTAGAAAGTGCTCTCAATGCTTTCAAACCATTGTAGGAGTCCAGTAGCTCCCCCAGACCCATAGAAGTTGAGTGGTTTAGCCGAAATGAACTGTTTGAAATTACACGATGGGGGTACATTGTTGTTATTATTGTTAGCTTGGTTGAGTTGGGTCACAAGGTTTGGAAGTATAGCAGCTATTTGTTGAGTGGTCATAGCCGCAATTTCGGCGTTTTGGGTAGTGTCGCGATGAGCAAGCATTCAAAAAGAGAATGAACTATGAGAGAAAAACGAATGAGATTGATATAGGATAGTAAAAAAGAAATGTTAAAAATATCGACAAAACACGAGGATTGTAATCATCTGTTCGTTACTTAAAAACGAATAAACGACATGATGACTAATCAAAGTAAATAGATCTTATTAATGTATCGCAAAGACTTGCTTTAGCCTATAAGTATACACTCACCCCAAGAGTTCCCAAGTAAGAGTGATTGGTCCGATTAAGTGGATTTGTACGAACACTCTAGCCTTAGACAGAAAACTCAGGGTACAGGCGTCCACCCTTCCAGATTGCATGTGTTCACATTATTAAAACCCAAACTTTGACGAGATTTTTGACAACAATCAAGGCTTAAAAGCCTAAAAACAAATCATCTAAGTATAGATGAAGATTTCTTGTAAATGTTTTTGGAAAATTTTGACTTTTAAGATTGATTAACGATTTTGCATTGTTTTGTAATCACCTAAGGATAGGTGAGGGTTTTGTGCATTTATTGTACTAAGAATCTAAACGTGAGTCACCTCACATTTGGGTCTTAGGAATGTTATAGTCTACGTTAAAAGCATTTCTAATAACCTAATTCCCTATAACCATGGCTCTGATACCAATCCTGTAACACCCCGCCCGCGTATAAAAACAACTCGTGGTGGAAATGTTGGGGGGTCACGTTACAAATTTTTTCAAACACATGGTATATAAAGTTTGTTTTATTTAATTAATAAATTACATTAACTTTGAGAATTCAAAACAAAACACAGAACAACAACTATTTTATTTTAAGTAAGCTAAGGCCCGAGTCCATCCTACGTGTAGCATGCTTTTATAATCACATATTAGCACCTGAAACATATGTGAAAAAGAGATGGTCAACATTGAATGCTGGTGAGTAACATAGGTTTTGTGGTCAAGACTCATGGCTTTGAGTGTTGAAAATATTTAAGCAACTTTAAGAGTTGATATTTTAAATAAATCTTTGTAGCCGTGAATCTTTGACAAAAAGTGTTTCTTTTATTAAACCGTATGAGAAATCACTTGATTTAAAAGATAATAGTGTATGATTAACTTAAAACCATTTGTGACTTTGTAATAACGAACCAAATGTTTTGTATTGTATAAACCAACCAAATGACTTGCCTTGTATAATCAAATGTCTTTGTATAAACCAAACATTTTGAATAAACAAATTGTCTTGTTTAATTCAAAATGTTTTGTCTTGTATAAAACAATTGCTTTTTTGTATAAGACAAGTGTGGCTTGTCGACGAATACATTCAAGCCTTGTTGTCTGTCGGACAAACCTTTATAAATAAAGGTTTGTTAAGTGTGTTACACAGTTTCTGTCATTCCTAGAGGAAGCTTCCAAACAAACCTAGGAAGCGGGAATGAGGTTGTCAATCCTACGGTACCATAACATATTACCGGTCGGTGTGATCAAAGTTAATGAATGTATCATTGTCATGTTCAATGCACCATCAAGTTTCATACAATGTAAGCATGTTGTGTATATAAACCATATGTAAATAAGTTTTGTAAATACGGAAAATAATTTAGCACATATGAATCACCCCCAAAACATTTGAAAAACATAAAAGAGGGTAACTATGTACTCACAGGTTGCATAGTTGTCTTGTTCAATCGTGTATGCAAAGCTCAAATGTTTCCTATTTCCTAATGTATCAGATTGTTATATAGTTAGTGTGTATCGTGGCTTAAACAGAAGAATGGATAGAATGTAGTTTATTAACCAATCGAGTGAAGGATCTCGTATAATATGGTTTGTTAAACCATACATTCTGATTGGAAAGTGTCTAATGGTGTTTGACACGTTACGACTTGTTAAAGTGGTTTACGTCACTTTAACAGGTCGTATGCGTAATTACAGGTTCGGATGGTCAAATGAGTCCTATGACGAGCCCGATATTTCAAAACATGTTTAATAATGTTGTATGATCAGCTTAGATGTCAAAAATAATGCTCATATAGGTTTAAAACTATTTTATGCAAAAAAGGTATTTTTGACCTTTTAAAAGTATCAAAAGTTGACTCAACATTTGACTAACCAAAAGACATTACCATAAGGTATAACCTTAGAGGGTTATTCCCTATATTACTATGGTCATATATATGAGCTTGGCCGGATCCTATGGTCGACCAAACGGGTCAGATTCGAAAGTCAAAGCAGAAGTCAAACCACTCGACCTTTGACTGAGGAATAAGCACTAAACTAGAAATGATGAGCTAGACATGTTAGAACATGTCTAATAATTTTATAAAACTGATTTGGTGTCGAAACTTTAAGTTTTAATACCCGAACACTCTTTCGTCGTAAAATGCATTTTTATGCATTTTTTACTTTTATTTCGTAAAAGTTTGACTCGTCATTTCGCCTACTAAACGTGATGACCAGAGGGTGTAATCATGAGGGTTAACACCTTCATTGTTACGATCACTTAGAAAAGTTCATTTTGAACTTTGACTTGACCGAAAAGGCCGGAATCAAAATGTAACGCCCCAAAATCCGAATGTTAATATTCGTAAAAGGTTCTTATTTAATATAACCTGAAATAAATAATTAGGCTATTTTACCTAGTTAAAGAATGATGAAAGTTGTGCCAAGTATGTTAAATGATAAACATGAGGGGCTAGATGGTATAGAATGAAAGTTGTGTTATTAAAAGAAAATAACAACACACACAAACACACATTCGTGTGTGTTCTAGATCGATCAGGAGCTCCAAGAGCTCCAAAACCCTAACTCAACTAAATCACCAAATCGAAGGGTGAATCGAGGCTCAAATTCAAGAAGGAACACGGATTAATGATCACCTTCACGAGAGGATCGTAAGGTATGTCTTAAATCTAAGATTTGTGATCATGTGTGAAGTGGGTTATGTTCAAATCCGTGAGCTAGTATGAAATTGATCATGTACAGGGGTTAGAATCATCGTATAGAACACGGGTTACGTACGGTTTGGGTTAATTTGATGATTAGAAGTGAGACCCGTTAGTTAGGGTGAAGATGATGTTTAGAATCACCTTCTATGTTCAAGTCTTGTTGAAAGATTGATGTATTACGTGGGTATGATGAATTATTGTTAGATGAATTAGGAGGAATATGATGATGTTATGTTTAATGTTCATTTGAAATGATATATGATGATTAGTAGTAGGATTTGATGGGTTAGGAATGAGTTTAGAATATTTGTGCATGAAATAGTTGTACGTTATGCTTAAAAGGTAGTACTCACATCAAGTGTATGATGAAATGTATATAGTGTTGTCCGTATGGTCAATTATGATGTTACGAGTATATGATGATAAGTCGATAGTTAAATATGGTTAATAGTTGACTTCTGAAAGTCAACTAAGTATAAGTAACATGATTTGACTCGTTGTCGTAAAGGTAGGATTGTAGGAAGTCGTATGGCACATGTTATGTTGATATGAGTTATATGTGGTTGATATGATCGTTAACGTGTACAATTGTGTATACTAACGAGAATGTGATGGGTGACATGAAAGTATAGGAATCATGTCAAGACGGGTTCAAGCGTGAAAGGCTAACGGGTCAAGAGGTGGCAAAGGATCGGATACGAGCACGGACGCATAAGGTAAGTGATTTCCGTAATCACTTCTTAGTTCAAGTAAGTAGTAAAGTGTTGTAATTAATTAAACATGATGTTTGAGGTCAAATATGTGTTAAAGACTTTCGTCGTAATTGATGGGATTAAAGTTGACCAAAATGCCCTTGATGGGTATTTTGGGGTAAACGATCGTAAAGGTAGTTTAGAAATAAGTTATTCGATTAGTGTAATGTTTCGGTCAAGTATGAAAGTGAGGAGTATGGTTTTGTAAGTTAGAAACGTCTTAATGCGCAATTACCCTTAGCGGGTCAAAATAAGCTTTTAAGCGCAAACGGGTTGAATAAGATGTAAGGCATCCGGGACTGAATCTTTTAGGACAAATGATCTTGAAATTATCAGTTTATATGAAGTTAAGGTCAAATAAACAAGTTATGTGA
This sequence comes from Helianthus tuberosus, assembly GCA_030545235.1. Taxonomy (NCBI): domain Eukaryota; kingdom Viridiplantae; phylum Streptophyta; class Magnoliopsida; order Asterales; family Asteraceae; genus Helianthus; species Helianthus tuberosus. The sequence continues at coordinate 88,300,602 of CM060365.1, forward strand.
TAGAATTATGAACGGGTCAATTATTGGTAAAAAGGGTAGTAAGCCGAAGACTTAAAAGTCTGGAATTGTGTTAATCCGGATGTCAGATCTTAACACCATAAGACGGGGAATTAAATTACGGATGCGTAGGAAAAAGAATCGGGTAAAACGGACCAATAACGAAGAAGTTATGACCGTTTCCGTGAAACGCGGACGTGCTGGAAATCTGCAGCAAAACAGCAGCAACATTCTGTCATTTTGGGGGCGTCGCGCCACGCGACGGGGGGTCGCGCGACGCGACGGGTGATGATTCTCCGAAAATTGTTTTCAGGCTTCGTTTTGGCTTGGGAACTCGTTTAAACGCGTTTTAAGTTGCGTATGACTAATTTAACTTATGTTTTATGACCATTAGGGTAAACGTACATGTAGATAGGTATGTATGCATGTTTGTATATCTCCATACACGTATGTAGAAATGTATGAAAGCATGTATGTACCTCCGTGAGTATGTTTATAAGTATGCGAGCAAGAATAAGCGGATATGTGATGGTATGTATGAGAGTAGGCATGTATGAGTTTGGTATGATGCACGTAGGGTTGTATGTAGGTAAATATGTATAATGTCATGTGAGTACTTAATGATGTTGGTATGTGTACATATAGGTATGTATATAATGATGTAGATGTGTGTATATGTAAGTATCCATGTAGATTGACATGTATGTGGGTGAGTATGTATGTAGGCAGGTATGTATGCATGTGTGTACGTATGTATATATATATAGATAATATGTATGAAGTAGGGTATGTATGTAAGTCTTTTGGTATGATTAAGTGTTTACGATGTTTGTTCATGTACCCGGAGTTATAAGTGTGATGCAGGAATGGCAAGGAAGTCTCACCACAGATGGTAAGACAGGATGGAAAAGCTGGGATGTAAAGAGTATAACGAAACGAGAAGTAACGAGAATAAACTTTGTATGTTTCTAATGCGTACTAATGTTATGAATTATATATGGTGAATGCAGGTAGTACCAGTCAGGAGGATATCCAAGGATTGGAGATCGAGGACCGAGTCACAAGATAGATTGTACGGGAGGGTCGAGTACGTAATTGAGTGAAGCCAGTTTATGATTTCTTATTGTAAATGAGTATAATAAATGTATTTATTGAGAAAGAATCAACCCTAAAAATGAGATTAAGTGTGTCAAAGTGTTTGTAACTAAAGAAATTTTTATGGTACGAATTTCCGCTGCGACTTTTGTCAAACGTGATTTAGGGTCTAACAAGTTGGTATCAGAGCCCTGGTTTGAGGGAATCAAGTACGAGAAGGTAAGTACTTGAACTCAAACTTGTGTGCTCTTGAGGTAAGAAACCCGTACAATCTAAGACTCGATCAAGATCCAAAGGTAAAGGCTAATGTAAGTATGTACTTATGTGTACGTATAAAGAAACTGACGGTTTTGTATGTGCAAGGTAAGCATAAGTGTTGGAAGAGGATGATCCGTGAATGCAGCCTAGGATGAATACTAAAGCAGGCAAAGAGGTAATAAGACAAATAGGCAAATTTGAATCCAGGTACGTAAATTCGATATGTGGGAATATGAAATAGTAAAACTCATTAAGGAAAGGAGAATTTTAAAATGAAAGACAATGAATGTATAGTAATGAAGTATGGAAGTGATACACGCGCCGAAACCTAAGTCTACGGACATAAGGTGACAATTACATGAAGGCACGAAACTACTACGTGGATTGCGTACCTGGCCAGTACACGAGAAACGTATGACGTTCGTGAGATCATGATAATTGTTACAGGTATGTTCGGCAGAGTTGGGTAGCAGGCGGGCGTGTGGGTGAAATGGAAAGTAAGACTCTCGGGAAAGTGAGAGTACTATGAAAGTATGAAAAACATGCCTGATAAGAATGAATAATGTGGAATCCGTAATTAAGTACGGATCAACAAGATATGAATACAATGTTTGAATCCGCGAGACGGATTCAAGGAAGGAAGGTATGAATACAATGTTTGAATCCGCGAGATGGATTCAAGGATGAAAGGCATGAATGATATGTTTGAATCCGTGAGAAGGATTCAAGGATGAAAGGCATGAATGATATGTTTGAATCCGTGAGAAGGATTCAAGGATGAAAGGCATGAAGGTAATGTTTGAATCCGTAAGGCGGATTCAATGAATGAAAAAGCATAAATGATGCGTCTGAATCCGCGAGACGGATTTAAAAATATAAAAAGATGAAATTAATCCGCCTAAGGAGATGTCGACAGCTTGACCATGATTGAGTCGAACGGGTCATAGAAATAAGTATAAAGTAAAAGGTGATAGTACGATAGACGAAGTTTTGTATAAGTTACGTGTTAGATGTGCTAGTAATTGACTCTTAGAAGTCAGAATGTTGACGGGCTGTGACCCGAACAATAACTTGAGTATGGGCGGGAATGGTAAGCTTAGTAAGAAATATTGAAATGATGTAATAAGATCTTCGCAAGTAAGCATGAATGAAAGGAAGTATGAGCGTGTACTTCAGTTGGCGAAATGATTAATTGAATGAAAGGATTGTATGTAAGAAATAGAATGTGCGGTACGTTATAGCAGAACTATTGATGTGATGAAACCAATTGTATTGGTGAAAGGACGTGCACGAGCAGAAGCTCATTACACGAAGGAATGAAACCTGGCCTGTACGGCTAGTACTCAAGGAGAAGATGATCGATCTGGGTTGCGGATCGTGGGTTGGGAAATGAAAAAGAGGTTAGTAAAATGTTTAACTCATGTTGGATAGATATGAATTAGTATGATACATTTATATATGAAAATTAAGTGATACATGAAGTGAAAGTAATAGAAATGTGAAAAGAACGAAATGATTTAAAGGTAACGAAAAGGTATGCAAGGTATAAGTGACTGTAGGAAAATGTAGAATAAGGTTAACATCAAAGTTAATTACGTATATATGACTATGAAATGGTAGTTTTGTGTGGTAACAAAACAAGAACTAAATGTTAAATAATGTATGTATAGAATGTAATCTTAAGAAGATGAGATGAAGGTATTAGATTCGTTATGAACGGATCATAAGGGTGTATATATGATTATAAATTAAAGAAGTGGGTGCATTAACCCGTTATTAACCGGTCAAGGAAATGAGCATGATGGGTGAAGCTATAGTATAGAAGGTATGAACTTATTAGGAAGAAACCAATTATATGAATAGTTTATGAATTGAGAACGTATAGTTACCCATTACTATGATGTACTAAGTTAAAGTTAAACATATTTGAGTATATACAAATTTCGATGCAAGATCGTTTAGTCGATGAAAACATTATGAATGTGAAATAGACAAATGGGAATGTTAGTAATGGGATGTTGGGACGGTTGCAAGTAAGTAAAAAGGTATATAATGCATATGATATACGAGTATTAGAATGAGGAATGAATCATTATCTATGTAGTGCGTTGGAAATTAGCGCTATCATAGAAAGCGACACTAATAAGAACTCCGGAGTGGGTTCTTTAAGAAAGAAGATAGACGTTGTGATGGGCTAGCGGTAGTGTTGATGGGACGTAGAGAAGATAATTAGGGTTAAATGGAAATGAAGAAGGTTTCGGGGACGAAACCTTGTTTAAGGGTGGTAGACTTGTAACGCCCCAAAATTCGAATGTTAATATTCGTAAAAGGTTCTTATTTAATATAACCTGAAATAAATAATTAGGCTATTTTACCTAGTTAAAGAATGATGAAAGTTGTGCCAAGTATGTTAAATGATAAACATGAGGGGCTAGATGGTATAGAATGAAAGTTGTGTTATTAAAAGAAAATAACAACACACACAAACACACATTCGTGTGTGTTCTAGATCGATCAGGAGCTCCAAGAGCTCCAAAACCCTAACTCAACTAAATCACCAAATCGAAGGGTGAATCGAGGCTCAAATTCAAGAAGGAACACGGATTAATGATCACCTTCACGAGAGGATCGTAAGGTATGTCTTAAATCTAAGATTTGTGATCATGTGTGAAGTGGGTTATGTTCAAATCCGTGAGCTAGTATGAAATTGATCATGTACAGGGGTTAGAATCATCGTATAGAACACGGGTTACGTACGGTTTGGGATAATTTGATGATTAGAAGTGAGACCCGTTAGTTAGGGTGAAGATGATGTTTAGAATCACCTTCTATGTTCAAGTCTTGTTGAAAGATTGATGTATTACGTGGGTATGATGAATTGTTGTTAGATGAATTAGGAGGAATATGATGATGTTATGTTTAATGTTCATTTGAAATGATATATGATGATTAGTAGTAGGATTTGATGGGTTAGGAATGAGTTTAGAATATTTGTGCATGAAATAGTTGTACGTTATGCTTAAAAGGTAGTACTCACATCAAGTGTATGATGAAATGTATATAGTGTTGTCCGTATGGTCAATTATGATGTTACGAGTATATGATGATAAGTCGATAGTTAAATATGGTTAATAGTTGACTTCTGAAAGTCAACTAAGTATAAGTAACATGATTTGACTCGTTGTCGTAAAGGTAGGATTGTAGGAAGTCGTATGGTACATGTTATGTTGATATGAGTTATCAGTGATTATATGATGAATTACATGAATCAAATGTGAAATATGTGGTTGATATGATCGTTAACGTGTACAATTGTGTATACTAACGAGAATGTGATGGGTGACATGAAAGTATAGGAATCATGTCAAGACGGGTTCAAGCGTGAAAGGCTAACGGGTCAAGAGGTGGCAAAGGATCGGATACGAGCACGGACGCATAAGGTAAGTGATTTCCGTAATCACTTCTTAGTTCAAGTAAGTAGTAAAGTGTTGTAATTAATTAAACATGATGTTTGAGGTCAAATATGTGTTAAAGACTTTCGTCGTAATTGATGAGATTAAAGTTGACCAAAATGCCCTTGATGGGTATTTTGGGGTAAACGATCGTAAAGGTAGTTTAGAAATAAGTTATTCGATTAGTGTAATGTTTCGGTCAAGTATGAAAGTGAGGAGTATGGTTTTGTAAGTTAGAAACGTCTTAATGCGCAATTACCCTTAGCGGGTCAAAATAAGCTTTTAAGCGCAAACGGGTTGAATAAGATGTAAGGCATCCGAGACTGAATCTTTTAGGACAAATGATCTTGAAATTATCAGTTTATATGAAGTTAAGGTCAAATAAACAAGTTATGTGATAGAATTATGAACGGGTCAATTATTGGTAAAAAGGGTAGTAAGCCGAAGACTTAAAAGTCTGGAATTGTGTTAATCCGGATGTCGGATCTTAACACCATAAGATGGGGAATTAAATTACGGATGCGTAGGAAAAAGAATCGGGTAAAACGGACCAATAACGAAGAAGTTATGACCGTTTCCGTGAAACGCGGACGTGCTGGAAATCTGCAGCAAAACAACAGCAACATTCTGTCATTTTGGGGGCGTCGCGCCACGCGACGGGGGGTCGCGCGACGCGACGGGTGATGATTCTCCGAAAATTGTTTTCAGGCTTCGTTTTGGCTTGGGAACTCGTTTAAACGCGTTTTAAGTTGCGTATGACTAATTTAACTTATGTTTTATGACCATTAGGGTAAACGCACATGTAGATAGGTATGTATGCATGTTTGTATATCTCCATACACGTATGTAGAAATGTATGAAAGCATGTATGTACCTCCGTGAGTATGTTTATAAGTATGCGAGCAAGAATAAGCGGATATGTGATGGTATGTATGAGAGTAGGCATGTATGAGTTTGGTATGATGCACGTAGGGTTGTATGTAGGTAAATATGTATAATGTCATGTGAGTACTTAATGATGTTGGTATGTGTACATATAGGTATGTATATAATGATGTAGATGTGTGTATATGTAAGTATCCATGTAGATTGGCATATATGTGGGTGAGTATGTATGTAGGCAGGTATGTATGCATGTGTGTACGTATGTATATATATATAGATAATATGTATGAAGTAGGGTATGTATGTAAGTCTTTTGGTATGATTAAGTGTTTACGATGTTTGTTCATGTACCCGGAGTTATAAGTGTGATGCAGGAATGGCAAGGAAGTCTCACCACAGATGGTAAGACAGGATGGAAAAGCTGGGATGTAAAGAGTATAACGAAACGAGAAGTAACGAGAATAAACTTTGTATGTTTCTAATGCGTACTAATGTTATGAATTATATATGGTGAATGCAGGTAGTACCAGTCAGGAGGATATCCAAGGATTGGAGATCGAGGACCGAGTCACAAGATAGATTGTACGGGAGGGTCGAGTACGTAATTGAGTGAAGCGAGTTTATGATTTCTTATTGTAAATGAGTATAATAAATGTATTTATTGAGAAAGAATCAACCCTAAAAATGAGATTAAGTGTGTCAAAGTGTTTGTAACTAAAGAAATTTTTATGGTACGAATTTCCGCTGCGACTTTTGTCAAACGTGATTTAGGGTCTAACACAAAAGTTAAAGCAAAATTCAATTTTCTTATCTTTTGGCTCATAACTTGCTAAGAAAATGAAATAGACTAAGAGAAACACTTACTTGTGTTTGAAGAGGAAGATTAGAACTTAGAACGGAGGCTTCAAATGCAAAAGCAAGCTCCAAAGAGAGAGTACAGAGAAGATGTGAAGGTGTGAAGAAAATGGTTCAAGAACAATGGCATAGACTACAATTATAGGTATTTATAGAACAAGATTAGGGTTTTCTACTTAGTCAACAAGTTAACTAAGTGGGCCAAACAACTAGGGTCGGCTACCTTAAAGCCTACAAACCCAACAATACCGAGCACAATGGACTACGGTGTTCGTATTGTTAAAACAGGTACACATTCACTGATCGCTTACTCCGACGCTGATTGGGGTAGGTGCCCAGATTCCGTCGTTCTACTAGTGGGTATCGTGTTTTCCTTGGGGATAATTTGATTTCATGCTCTTCAAAACATCAACCAACAATTTCTCGCTCTAGTGCGGAGGCTAAGTATCATTGGTGGCTAATGCGGTTGTCGAGGCTACATGGGTGAGAGATTTATTGCTTGAGTTACGCGTACCACTGCAACGTGCCTTTGTGGTCTATTGTGAGAATGTTTCCGTTGTGTACTTATCCGATAACATCAGAGGACTAAACACATCGAGAGTGACATCCATTTCGTTCGGGAAAAGGTCCGAGTCGGTTACATATGTGTTTTACCTGTTACCGCATCTATAGTATGCGGATATCTTCACCAAAGGCCTCTTGCGACAGTTGTTTTAGTCCTTTTTTCCGGTTTGAGCGTTTGTCCTCCTCCCGCTCAAACTACGGGGAATATTAGCTCCGTATATGTGGTATATCCTTTAAATATGGATACACACATATATTTAGGATATATATTCTTTTGTATTATGTATAGCAGTTCCTATTTTATTGCTAGGGACATCATTATATTTTCCCTATATAAAGGGTTTATGTTTCACATTATAATTATCAAGAATTAATACCATAAACCACTTTTAGAAGACACATGAATGATAAAAGAACTTTTGCAACCCTATTTGTCTGTGATTCAAATTTTAGTTTTGAAACAAGAAATTCTCCGGCAAGGTTCTGAAGTTTCGATGGTACGTCCTAGATGGTTAATATTTCCAAGGGGTCTTCCCTAGAGATAGTATGGCAACTAATCGAGGCTACTCCTTCATGTTGACTGAATTGCTGACAAGTAATTAGATTGAGGAAATGAATGTTGAAAATGGTGAAGGGGTTGAACGGTATATGGCATGGTCAGACTGTGCATTGACTATAGTCCCTCTACCTTATCTTGTCTCCTCAAAAATAGATCCTTTAAAAATGGTTCCAAAGTCCGATGTGAACCTGAGTTTAATAAATGAAAGAAAAGAATGGAAAGTGAATTAAAGAGAGAAAAGAAAGAGAGGGGAAGGGAAAAATATAATGTAATTTCGCGTTCTAGAGTTCAGGTAAAAGAAAAAAATAAAGAAATTAAAGAAAGGGATGAGAAGAGAAAGATATGCAAGTGTCCTTCCTTGGAATCCCCGACTAGAGTTGGATTTACTACTTGGACACATCTTCAAATTATATAACTGACGATATACAAACATCAAAAGATTCATATACGTTTCTAATTAATTGGTTAAAAAGATTCCCGGACTACAAAACTAGAGAATTTTACATCATGGAAGAAAGATATGCAGGGCATTATGTGCCTCAACTCACACAGTTAGTCCTTCAAGACAACAAGATCACCAACCGAACTGTTACTAAACTTAAAGGAATTGTTATAAGTATTGTATTTACTAGCAATTGTAAACTATTTGTTGATACTAAAAAGAAGAATTAACATATCCATGTTATGTTTCAGCTCGTAAATGCATATGTTGATGATGAAACAACATGCATTGGATTGTTTGACTATTTCTGGGTTGCAAAAACATGCATTGGATTGTTTGTTTTTATTATGATAATATTAAATAATAATAATAATAATAATAATTTTAAACAAAAAATTAGATAAGAATAAATATTTGTCTCTCTATAAATAATTTTAAATAGAAATTTAGATAAGGATAAACGTTTGTTTTTATTATGAGTAGATTCAAAGTTCATTTTTAAAAGATAAATCTTAACGACTATATGTGTTAACATATGACATTATTTTTTATTGGACACGTGCAATATACGAGTTTTTTTAAAGATATATTTTTTTATTTTTATTATACAAAATTACATTTATGCAAAATAAAAACACAAAGTAAAATGTTATAATAAGTAAATAGTAAATCAAAGTTCATTTTTAAAAAATAAACTTGACGATTGTATATGTTAACATATAACATTATATTCTATTCAATACGTGTAATATACGAGTTTTTTAAAGTTATATCTTTTTTATTATTTATTATATAAAATTAAATTATGAACCTCGTGTAATACACGGGGTTCTAATCTAGTTTATATAATAAACTCAAATATCATTAGAACTAAATCAAGGCCGCAATCCCACTGTCACCTAACTCATTTAATTTGTTAACAAGTTAATCCAATATCCTAAAGTCGTTGATAAACTAGTAAAAATCTCAACTCATATGGGATAGCATTAGTGACGACAAGTAGGTATTGTATAAACAAACTACAAACATCAGTCAAAATACCATGGTACTATACCCATGGATGTACAAGAGGGGAAGTAGAAAGCCTTTTATTCGATCTTTATATAACTAGTTTTCTATATGGAATTTACTTATGCGATTTAGGTTGATGGATATGTTGTGGGATACCAAAACCTGACATCTGTAACCATAAGAGGAGCTGGACATTTCGTCCCAAGCTACGAAGCAGGCGCGCTTTAGAATTCTTCACTTCCTTCTTGGGGGTCACCAAGTAAACCTTCAAGAATACTATTACTTTAAATCTACGTTCCAGCTTATCATATTCGTGAGTGATCATAAGTTGTATCAATATTGTATGTGCGGCAATTACAATACAAGATGAAAAGATTGACATAAATTGGTGATCTTCTATCTATTTATAGGCATACAGATGATCAGTATGTGAGTGATCTGAGATACTGATATATAATGTTAGCTACACTGGGGCATTTCTACAAAAGATGGTGTGCAAGAATTATTCGTGTCGGAATGAATGCATACTTTATCTCTATGGGTCAATAGCTAAGTGTTACAAATTATCAAACTAGGGATTAAAATTGCAAATATCTGGTTCTTGTATCTAAAGTCTTATTAAATGGGTATTTTATATTGTGTCCTATGTTGGAAGGAAAGGAAAAAAGAATATGACAATGATATTATATTATACAGATCACAGATGTCAGGTGTTAAGTGTTAATCCGATTCTTCCATCAACATCAACTGGACTTATGGAGTTGTTGGGCTTTTATAGAGTAATTTCTCATGGTTGACTATTATACGTGGAGTCATCAATCATTTCATATAAAATCATCGTACTTTGTTAATATTCCAGTGGTGATTCTCTGCAAATTTTCCAATTTCCAGGTTAGCCAAATCTAACTCCCTTGAATTTATTTTGGTTCTTTAACGAACTCGGATTTGTTATTTCATTTCTATGTCTCATCTTTATCAGTCAGACAACACACCCGAGCTAGTCGTATTTGATGTCAGGGGCGCAGTTTTTAGTGGGCGGGAGGGGCGGCCAACCCCCGAACTTTTCGCTCAGTAGTGGGAAGTATTTAGTTTTCGTATAGAATTTTTTTTGGGTATATACATTTTCGACCCCGGTTTTATAGAAATTTTTTGGTATATACGTTTTAGACCGGGGGTTCGAAAATCTCAAGTTTCGCCACTGTTTGATGTTTTGGTATTTTATTTCACATTTTTGCCTATAATATTAATAACTTCATATAGCATATAGTAATGAAGTTTATGTTGCTATCTTTCGGTTTTCAAACAATTAAACATATTTTTAAAAGGATAAAATCATAAAACACACTAACCAAATTTTATTATTTCTTTAGTGAAGACACTCATGCTTTTTCTTAACTATAAAAGACACTCAAGTTTCAATACGGTTTTATTGTTGTGAAATTTTTAATAATTGTTTAAATCGAATGACCTAAATGGAACAATTAATAACTTTTTTTCTTCACAATCACTTTCATTTCAAGTTAAACTTGAAAAGAATAATCACCAAAATAGTAATAAAGATACATATTTGTAATTTGTTCCATTTGGTCACTTAGTTTTAACATTTATAAAGAATTTTATATCAACTGAAAATTATTAAAACTTGAATGGCTTTTGTAGTTACAGGTTATAAGTGTCAGTGACTAGGAAACCCAATAAACTTGGTTACCATTAGGTGAATAGGTGAAAGTATTCCCAATTTTTAATCAGGTCAAACCATAAGGTCGACAAGAAGAAACCTTGTTTCCCAAAATGTTCATACGTATATATAAATGTTTTTGTATCATCTAAACAGCAGGACAACATATCTATAATCAATGAAGATCGCATTTCGACTGTCTCTTCATTTCAGTCTACTTGTATTTGCCTACGGATATGACCCTCTAGAGAACGCTGTAAGGAGCAAACGTTCCACAGGATCGGTATTGAATCATGTAAGTAATGAAGATTACTTAGCCGAGTATTCAACCTCACAAGTATACATGGGCCCACAAGAAGGGTTGAAGGATGCCGACAAAATATCCAGCTTGCCAGGTCAGCCAGCCGGAACAGACTTTGACCAGTACTCAGGGTATGTTACCATTGACCCGGACCATGGAAGAGCACTGTTTTACTATCTTGCAGAATCACCCATCAACTCTTCCACTAATCCTCTTGTACTCTGGCTCACTGGAGGTAATATTTTCCTCAATGTAATGTCATTTGTATTCAAGAATTTAAAAAAACCTTTAAATCATTGCAGGGCCGGGGCTGCTCTTCGTTTGGAGGCGGGGCCATGTTGGAACTTGGACCGTTTCGAGTCAATGCTGATAATACAACACTGTCACATAATAAATATGCATGGAACAATGGTAAGAATCATATATATCTTTCATAAAGATAATGAAAACAGAACATGTTTGAAATTATGGATTATCACCTTTGCAGTTGCAAATGTCCTTTTCTTTGAATCCCCGGCTGGAGTTGGATTTTCTTACTCCAACACGTCTTCCGATTATGTAACTGGTGATGCACAAACCGCAAGAGATTCTTATACGTTTCTAATTAATTGGTTAGAAAGATTCCCGGAATACAAAACTAGAGATTTTTACATCACGGGAGAAAGCTACTCAGGGCATTATGTACCTCAACTCGCGCAATTAATTTTTCAAAACAACAAGATCACCAATCAAACTGTCATTAACCTTGAAGGAATTGTGTAAGTATTGGATTTACTAGTAACTTTAATTAAACTATTTTTCCATACCGAATACAAGAATGAACATGTTCATGTTGATATGCTTCAGATCGGGAATCCATATGTCGATAATGAAACAGGAAACACAGGAATGTTTGACTATTTTTGGACACACACCATCATTTCTGATGAAATCCATGAAGGAATCATTTCCAACTGCAATTTTTCCGAAGGTGCAATCATAACCGATGCATGCAAGGACTATCAAAATCAGGCACTCGCTGCTAAAAGCAACATCTACTTCTTTGACATCTATACCCCTTTATGCTCAACATTTAGCACCAACACTCCATCAGTAAGATTTGATATGAACGCACATATATACTACAAAAAATATATTCACATGGACGTAATGCACATGATTGATACAGATATCAGGATTCGATCCATGTAGTGAGAATTATGTTCTTGGATACATGAACAACCCTATTGTTCAACAGTCGCTTCATGCAAAACCAGTTCAATGGAAAGCTTGCAAGTAAGAAAAATCTTTGATCTAAAAAATGTCCTTCCAATACCTATGGATACACATCATCTAGCTAAAAACAATTGTCTTTGAATGCAGTGACTTCATCAATACAAACTGGAAGGATATGCCTTTTACAGTGCTGCCTGTGATCCAGGAACTAATGGCCAGTGAAATACGTGTTTTGATCTACAGGTAGGTGATTATATATGTATGAATTTGCACGCTTTGCCATTTAGCGAAATTAAAAACTATGACAGTATAAATTGCAGTGGAGATACAGATGGGAGGATACCAGTGACATCAAGTAGGTATTCTATAAACAAACTACAAACATCAGTCAAGATACCATGGTATCCATGGATGTATCAAGGCGAGGTAGAAAGCCTTCTACTCGATCCTTATTTATATAGTGTTCTAATACTAAATGATACATGGAACTTATGTTATATAGGTTGGTGGATATGTTGTGGGATACGAAAACCTAACATTTGTGACCGTAAGAGGAGCTGGACATTTCGTCCCAAGTTACCAACCAGGGCGCACTCTAGCATTCTTCACTTCCTTTTTGGAGGGAAAGCTTCCTGCAAATCACTAAGTAAAACTTCAAAAATAGTATTACTTAAAATCTGTGTTTTAACTTGTCATTTTCGTGAGTGATAATAAGTTGTGTCAATATATATATGCTACAATTTATAATATACCACGAAAAGGTTGAAATTGATCAGAAATTCATTTGAATTAATAGGCATACAAATGAGTAAGTGAGTGATCAGAAATGATGAAATATAATGCTATAAGCTATACATGCCCATTTCTACAAACAGATGGTGTTGCTATATGGACATATATACATGTATATGCATGGAGTTGATGAATCACATGTATTTGAAAAATAACCAACTTGTAAGAATTGCAACACTGTTATCGTGTGAAGATCCGATTCAAACAACACACACTAACAATAGCAACACCATTAAACACAGAGAAGAAAAACAAGAACATTATCCACGGCCACACTAGAGAGATTATCATCATTGTGGCAGCTAGCAGGTCACTCCAACAAGCATCAGAATTCACAACTCAACAATTATGATAAGGTTAAATACTAAATAAACTCGTAATACCTTGGATTTGGCAGGGCCGGTCCAAGCTTTTTGGAGGCCCATATAACCAAAGGTTCGGACGAGTATGCTATTATGGTATTAGGTGATACCCATCCTATGCCGATTTAAATTAGAAATATGTTGTTAGAAGAGTAGATGTGTAGTTAAGAATTAGATATTTTCAGTAGTTTTTTTCGTGTGAGGCTAAGTAGGACTTCGGTAATGATAATCTGAATGGGTAAATTCTAAGCACCTAAGATCATGACCCGGTACAGCTCGTTTAACTTACGGAGCTTAGCTCGTTTCAAGCTCGGCTTGGCGAGGGTGTATTTATTCAAGCTCAGCCAGTTTATTATTTATTTTTATATACATTTATAATTATTATATATAGATGTATAATTTTAATTTTGATAAAAAGTAAATTTCACTTTTTGTCCTTTATATATTATCTGAATTTTGGAACTGCCCTTTAAAAGTTTTAGTTTCATTTTATGTCCAAAAAACACATGTTATATAACACTTTAAGTCCTTTACACCAAACTGAGTTACTCAGTTAGGTTTTATTTAAGGCAAGGGTCAAAATGATATTTCATAAATAAATGCATCAGATCCCCTTTCTCTCTCTAATTGTGCATCACCCCCACCCACTCTCTCTTTCTCTCTAACTGTGCATCACCACCACCCTATGGCCCTGAAGTCGGTTCGATCAAATGGGTGAAACAGGGTACCCTTTGATCGCAAAATTGACACCTAAATCAGTTTCAAATCAACGAGTTCTTGCAAAAGCTGCAAGTCTAAAACCCTAATCGTCGACCCAGTAACCGGAAACCTAGAGTGCTCATCATGCGGCATCGTACAAGTGATGCGGGCCTAAGTGTGGAGGAGCGGGCCATCTTGTATTTGGAGGCCCAATATCGCGTAACAAAATGGGCTTCACTAAAATGGCTCTAACTTGGGCTACAGGGGGTCCGTTTTGGGCGTGTGACCAGGCGTAACGAACGAACGTGAGAACGAGCTCCATCTTGCTGCAAACGTCTACGATGGTTTGGGTCATCGTACGGGCCAAAAAATGCTTATTTCTATTAGTTATTTGCATTTTTATGTTTTTTGAGGTATTTTGGGCATTTTGTTTTTGGGCTTGTGTTTGGCCCGTTATCTTTTTTAGGCCCATTTCGAATTTTGTTCTTATTTATATGTCCCTCTAGTAATTTGAACAATCAGACTTGAATTTTGAGATAACTCATATTTCACTTCAAATTTCGTGCCCTTTGGGTTGAATTTTGGAGTTGGGGAAGAACTACACGGGTATTCGCAGAATCAACGTGTTTGATCTTTGTTTTCGTAACACACGCTACATCAGTTGGTATCAGAGCCGAATTCCTGGCTCAGAATGCCTCCGAGGAGAAACAACACCAGGCCTCTCGATGAAGTGTATGAACGGGAGTTAGAGCAGCGACTCATGGCGAGAGTGGATCAACGGTTGGATCAAGTGGTCGATCAGTTGACTGACCGGATGGCCGATTTGATCAATCATAGGAGGCAGGAACCCAATGACGGGTATGGTTCTGATTTTAGTAACCCATTTGGTGACGGTTCGTCTTCCGAAGATGAACAGGAAGGGCGACCAAGGGGTGAACGTAGAGGGGGTAATAGGCGTTGGGATTCTGGGATAATAGTTGATATTCCAGAATTTGATAGGACTAGTTTGAATCCGGATGGGTTCATCGATTGGTTGGCTACTGTGGAGGAGGTGTTTGAATACAAGGAGGTGCCTGAAAATAAGCGGGTGGCCTTGATCGCTACCAGATTACGTGGTAGGGCCTCTGCGTGGTGGCAACAATTGAAGTTAACACGAAACAGGCTCGGAAAGTCAAGGATCGTGACATGGACCAAGATGAAGAAGTGCTTGCGGTTCAACTTTTTGCCTCATAACTTTCAAAGGTTGATGTACCAGCGTCTGCGGAATTTAAAACAGGGGGCTAAATCGGTTGATGATTATACAACAGAGTTTTACCAGTTGATTGCTAGGAACGATATTCAAGAACCGGAGGAACAACTTGTTTCTCGGTATATTGGGGGGTTTGAGGGTTGAAATCATGGAGTCCGTGAATCTCTTTGACCCGTTAACCATTCCAGAGGCACACCAATGGGCGTTGGCCTTTGAGAAACAAAACCGTCGGGTGGGCGGTTCATTTACCCCTGCCGGGGGAAACGTTGGGTCAGGTAGTGGGGCACCTCGTGGCGGGCCTAGTCAGCAGAAGACGGGGGTTAACAATACCGGGCCTACTTCTAAGGGGGTTAGCAGTAGTGGTCCGAGATGTTTCAATTGTGGTGAAACAGGCCATCGTCAAGTTGAGTGTAAAAAGGCTGCTAAAAGACACTTATTTGCTGAGTCTGCGGATGATCAGTATGAAGAGTATGAGAATAACCCAGTGTACGATGAAGAAAATGAATATGAAGAAGAGGTCGTGACCGGTGATGTTGGGGTGAACTTGGTGGTTAGACGCTCTTGCTATACACCAAAGGCAGATGGAGATGACTGGCTAAAGCATAACATCTTCCACTCAACATGTACCATTTTGGGAAAGGTCTGCACGTTTGTTATTGATTCGGGGAGTTGTAACAATTTGATTTCTGAAGAGGTAGTTCAAAAGTTGGCCTTGAAGACAGAGAGTCACCCGAAGCCTTATAAGCTTCAATGGCTTAAAAAGGGAGGTGAAGTGACGGTATCTAAAAGAGCCCTTGTTTCTATTTCTATTGGGTCCACATATAAAGATGATGTTGTGTGTGATGTGGTCCCTATGGATGTGTGTCACTTATTATTGGGTAGACCTTGGGAATATGGCGTAATATAGAGCATAATGGGCTGTCAAATACTTATAGCTTTCTGTTTGGTGGTGTGAAGATAACTCTTGTTCCTAGCAAGCCTAAGCAGTTAGCCATAAAACAGTCGGGTACTCTGTTGACCATTAGTCATTTTCAAGATGAGTTGGAGGAAGCAGACAATGTTTTTATTTTGATTGGGAAGCCAGTGGCCGAGGAAGTAGAAATTACTGAATGTATGGCTCCGTTATTCGAGGAGTTTGTTGATGTTTTCCCAGATGATTTACCTGCCGGGCTGCCACCCCTACGAGACATCCAACATCACCTTGATTTGGAACCGGGGTCCCAACCACCCAATAAGCCCCATTACAGAATGAGCCCAAAAGAACATGAGGAATTACGTCGGCAGGTTGAAGATTTAATTTCTAAAGGGTACGTTCGGGAAAGCATGAGTCCTTGTGTTGTTCCTGCTCTGTTGACTCCAAAGAAGGATGGGACATGGCGTATGTGTGTTGACAGTCGTGCAGTCAACAAGATCACTGTGAGGTACAGGTTTCCTATTCCTCGACTTGATAATTTATGTCACATCCCGATATTTCCACGTATTACCGGTGGGCCCGGTGGGGAGTATCGTGACGTAGTTGATATCATCATAGTCAAACAACACAATATATAAATGCACAGCGGAAGCAAAGATAGAATCATTTCAACTTTAATAAATTGTTATATTAAATATCACGATATAGTTGAAATAGATCCACAGGCGGATCAAAATAAACAGGAGATATTGTTCAACAGTTTTTATTGACATCCAAGCTTGCGAGACTTATTGTGGACGCTAGGAGAAAGCCAGCCTAGTTCGAGTAGTTCCTGCACTTAACCTTTTGGGAAAATACGTCAGTTTACACTGGTAAATACAATTTAACTGACTCATTTTGAAAAGGTTTGAAAATTGATTTGAATGCACGTAGCACAACCATTTTTTTTATAACTTGGGATAATTATTTGAATATAATCTTGTAAAAGAATTACATGTTTCTTATGCGTTCAGTAGCCCGATCCATAAACCGGGTTAAAGATTAATAGACACACCATATTATTTGGTTAGGCACTGACGGGTGTACGCCTACACCCCGTGCTTAGGTCGTGGCCATCTTGTAAGATGATGCCAAGGATATCCGGGACATGGTCATTAACCCCCCAAAGGCTTTAAGCAAACAATACATTTCAAAACGGAGCATATCAATGATTTAACCTCTATTCGATTAAAGATTCAATGCCCGACCAAGCGGTATTTTATATACCATACCCCAAGCCCGTATAGGGAAAATAAGTTAAAAGTATTTACCTTTGCAAGTATAAATCACAATTAGCAAGTGCGGGTAGCTTTTACTGGATCTCCTATTCTGGAACAAAGGTTTATAATAACCTATTAGATTTCTAACGGGTCTTTAATTAAGCTTAAGCTTAGACCGGTTAGTTTTAAAGGAAGATACGGTTCGAACGCATGAATAAGCGAAGACCGGATTAGAATGTGATTTAGACCCGAAACGTTTGAAGACTTGTGTAATATAGGTAAACTAAACACATTCTGGATTTTGAGACAAAAATGATAAGGTTTGACCCGTTTCGGCTAATATATGTAAACTAGTTACATAAGCCGATCCGAACACGAAAAGTGCGTAACGAGTAACCAATTGAGTCTTATGCAAGTTTCCTAAGCTAGTATGCCTTAAATATGTTGTGACATCAGTAAGATGTCTTCCATTATGCCCGAATTGGATTTAAACTCAAACTATGCCTCGTAAGGGCATTTTGGTCATTTAAAAGGTTATAAAAGAGTTTAATTAGCAATCTGAGTTACAGGTCTGATTTATTCAGTAAATATACTTAATTTATTAAGTTATAACAGTACGGTACTAGATATATGTGAAATTTATCATTTAAAACCAAACTATGCACCTTAGGGGCATTTTGGTAATTTCACATAGGCTTAAAAGGTCAAAACTGGAAATCTGAGTTTAAAAATTTTGCTTACTGTTAGACTATAAAAATTTTTCCAAAAATATCAGTAGGCATCAACCTTATATGTTTAAAATAGTTTTAATATATACTATGCGTTAAAAACACTTAAAAGGGCGATTTTTGAGCTATTTCCGGGTTTTTAAAGGAAAGCTGAAAATTTTAATATTCCAGAAGGCTCAAAATATTTTATTTATTATAACAAATCAGTAGCAAAAGGTTTGGTATCAAAATTATTTGTAAAACTCATTTTATAGCCCAAAAGGGCAAAACCGACAATTACCGAATCAAGCTTAGAGACCTATGTTATGCTCAGCCAAAAATTAAATAAAAATCCTTAAAAATCTCAAAATATTATTTTATATCAGTGGGTAAAAAGTTTGGTATTAAAAATCGGGTTTAGATAGGCTATATGCTAATTACGCCGTTTATTTAATAAAAAGCTTTCTAATTACGCTAATGAGCATAACTCTTAATCTAGACCTCAAACTGATGTCAAATTTTAGGTGCAAGTTTATAAATCAGTAACTAAGGTTTCTACTCTTTTACTTTTTCAAAAATCACGTTTTATAGTCAAAAGGGCATAATAGTCAACATTTAAGCACTTAACGGAAACGTGCATATGGATCGGATAACTAATGAACCAAGTTGTATAATCTCAGAGAGTTATACTTATATGAAACCTGGTCCAAATAAAGCTCTAAGGCAATTCTAAAACATGCTTATACGGGTCAGAACTGAAAGTTAAAGCGAAAGTCAAATTATGCGACTTTCGGTTCCGATCCGAGTCTAAACTGAAAATTGTCGGGTTGAACATGTTTAGACATGTTCTTACATTAATTACCAAGTTATATTAGTGATCAAACAGGTTGCATGTCTCCTACATTGCTAATTATGCATTAATTTGAAAATAAGCATTCTGTTGACTTTTTAATAACAAGTTTGACCCGACAATTGACCTAGTTAGAGTGGGAATCAGAGAGTACCCTTTTAAGGGTTTATTACCCACATAAATACCTACTTATAGGTACTTTGAATTCGAGATTTGACTGAACAAATTTTAATTAATCTCGAAGTCAAACTTTAATTACGACGGTTTGACTTTTAGCTAATTAACTAAGCTAAACTGAATTAGGAAGGGGTAAGGACACTTACAAGAGTCCTAATCACGACTAGGGAGCCTAATGAATCCGTGTTGCTGACCAGAGAGCTCCAGAGGTGAGTCTTGTGAACTTTGCAATTGAATGAACAAAGTTGTTACAACTTCAAGCCCCTTATATAGTGAGTTTTGATCTTCTAAGATGATGCCAAGGTAGTCTATGAGTGTTTCCAGATCAAGACAAGTGCCCTCTATGCATGTAATACCATTGGGGAGCCCCTGGTATAAGAAAACAACACTTTAAAGTCGGTTACAGACCTGCAACTGGCAACTGTTCGCGTTTTGTTCGCTGGTCACTTGTTCGCGGGCCGCGTAAGGCCTCTTGCGGGCCGCCTAAAAGTGGCGCAACAAGCCAAACCAGTTTCAAGATTTGCAATTTAACCCCTGGTCCTTTCTAACGTGGTTTTAAGTGTTTTTCTTGCACTTTTGGCCCTCTAACTTGATTTTTAAGGACCTTAAGACTTTTACAAACTTGGTTAAGTCCTTGGTTAACTTTGTGCTTACCCGAAAAGTCACAAATTTCAACGTTGACGCCTTTAACCCCTTGTATACGAATTTGATCATAACTTTCTCATACGATTACGAAACTTGGTGAAATTTTTACCACATATTCTAGTGAGTATAATTTATCATTACAAAGCTTAGGGTTTGCTAAAAGGTCATTCAGAGGTATACTTTAAACATGTTGACACATTTAACCCCTGTAGTTTGTAATTCCTCACTTTCTTTCATATTTAGCTTCGTATGATCCATGATTTATTCGTTTAAAGGTATAAACATCTTGTAGGGCTATTTTAAAATATATTTATCCATTGTTGACACTTTGGACCCTTATATTCACATAGTTTCCTTGTTTGTCAACTTTAGTCCCTCTAAAGTATTCTTTCACACGTTCAGAGCTTATGACACGCGTCAATACATTATTGGACATAAATTTTCGAGGTGTTACATCCTCACCCCCTTAAAAGAAATCTCGACCTTGAGATTTACTGAAACAAATGAGGGTACCTTTCTTTCATCGTGGACTCTACCTCCCATGTGTATTCGGGACCTCTGCGGGCATCCCATTTGACCTTTACAATAGGCACATGCTTTCCTCGAAGCTTCTTTACCTGTCGATCCTCAATCGACAATGGTTTTTCCACAAATTTCAAGCTCTCATCTATATGCACAGCCGTATGTGGTATGACTAGCGATTCGTCAGCTAGGCATTTCTTCAGATTGCAGACGTGGAATACGTTGTGAATACCACTGAGCTCTTCAGGTAAGTTGAACTTGTAAGCCACTGACCCGACACATTCGATGATCTCGAATGGTCCTATATACCTTGGGCTTAACTTACCTTTCTTACCAAATCGCATCACCCCCTTCCAGGGTGATACCTTTAGCAAAACCTTATCACCAACCTCATATTTCAGAGGTTTATGCTTTAAATATGCGTAGCTTTTCTGCCTATCTCTGGCAGCTTTCAGGCGGTCACGAATCTGGACAATCTTGTCCGTCGTTTCAAAGACCAAATCAGGTCCTGATAATTGAACTTCTCCTACTTCCGCCCAACAAATAGGCGTTCTGCATTTTCTACCATATAATGCCTCAAAAGGCGCAGCCTTAATGCTGGTATGATAGCTATTGTTATAGGAGAATTCGATCAATGGCAGGTGGTTATCCCAACTACCACCTAAATCAATCACACATGCACGAAGCATGTCTTCCAAAGTTTGGATGGTACGCTCACTCTGCCCATCCGTTTGAGGATGGTAAGCTGTACTGAAATTCAAGTGCGTGCCCAAAGACTGTTGGAAACTTTTCCAAAAATGTGATGTGTATCTCGTATCTCTGTCAGAGATAATTGATACTGGCACACCATGTAGAGATACAATCTTATCTACGTACAATTGGGCTAACATGTCGGAGCTAAAAGTCTCCTTAATGGGTAGGAAATGTGCTGACTTAGTCAGTCTATCTATTATCACCCATATAGTATCATTTCCCTTCCTTGTCTTTGGCAACTTGGTGATGAAATCCATTGTCACCATCTCCCATTTCCATGTGGGAAGTTCAGGCTATTGTAGCAAACCTGACGGCTTCTGATGCTCAGCTTTGACTTGCGCGCACGTCAAGCATTTAGCTACATAGGCGGCTATAGACTTTTTCAAGCCTATCCACCAATAGTTTGCCTTTAGATCCTGGTACATCTTATCCGCTCCAGGATGAACATAATATTTGGAACTGTGGGCTTCCTGGAGGAATATATCCCGAAGTCCTCCATAAACTGGAACCCATATTCGTCCATTTAACCTTAGGATTCCATCCTTGTCATAGGATAACTGCTCTTCAGTTACTCCTAGCTTTTCTTCAGGATAGTTAGCTTCCAACACAGCTTCCTTCTGTGCAGCTAACAACCTTTCGTTCAAACTATTGTTTATCTCAATGCTCTTGGCATTGATTCTTATAGGCTTCACTCTTTCCTTCCTGCTTAAGGCATCAACAACTACATTCGCCTTGCATGGATGGTATCTTATCTCACAATCATAATCATTTAAACTTTCCGTCCAGCGTCGCTGCCTCATGTTCAAGTCCTTCTGATTGAAAAAGTGTTGAAGGCTCTTGTGATCTGAATAGATCACACACTTGGTTCCATACAAGTAGTGCCTCCATAGTTTTAGTGCAAATACAACGGCACCCAGCTCCAAGTCATGGGTGGTGTAGTTCTTCTCGTGCACCTTTAACTGTCGTGAAGCATAGGCAATAACCTTGCCTTTCTGCATAAGTACACAACCCATACCGGTGTGCGATGCATCACAATACACCATGAATTCTTCTATTCCATCAGGCAATGTTAACACTAGTGCATTGCTCAACTTTTTCTTAAGAATGTCAAAGGATTCCTGCTGCTTAGGGCCCCAATCAAACTTAACCTTCTTACGTGTCAACGAAGTTAGGGGCGCAGCAATCCTTGAGAAGTTTTCAAAAAATCGCCTATAGTATCCTGCTAGTCCTAGAAAGCTGCGAATCTCAGTAGGCATCTTTGGCTCTTGCCAGTTCATAACTGCTTCTACCTTAGCGGGATCCACTTGGATACCACGCTCACTAACCACATGTCCAAGGAATTGGACTTCTCGAAACCAAAATTCACACTTCGAAAATTTGGCGTAGAGTTTCTCATGATGTAGAAGTTTAAGAATACAGCGAAGGTGTTTCTCATGGTCAGCTTGGTTCTTCGAGTAGATGAGGATGTCGTCAATGAAGACGATGACAAATTTATCTAAGTAAGGCTTGCAAACGCGATTCATGAGATCCATGAATGCGGCAGGTGCATTAGTGAGTCCAAAAGGCATCACTAGGAACTCGTAATGACCATAACGAGTCCTAAATGCAGTCTTGTGTACATCCTCATCTTTAACCTTCAATTGATGATAGCCTGACCTCAAATAGATCTTAGAGAAGTAGCTTGCCCCTTGTAATTGATCGAATAGATCGTCGATCCTGGGCAAAGGATACCTATTCTTGATAGTGACCTTATTAAGCTCACGGTAATTGATGCACAGACGCATCGATCCATCCTTCTTCTTGACAAACAAGATCGGCGCTCCCCAAGGAGACGAGCTAGGTCTAATGAAACCTTTGGCTAGCAGATCATCTAACTGCGTCCTTAACTCCTTCATCTCCGTTGGTGCCAACCTATAAGGTGCTCTAGCAACAGGTGCTGCTCCGGGGATGATGTCAATTCGGAATTCCACTTGCCTATCTGGTGGTAAACCAGGTAGTTCTTCAGGAAAAACTTCAAGGTATTCAGAAATGACGGGGATATCTTCAATCTTAGGTTTCGGTTCATCGATAGTTACTTGTGCCATGTAGATGACACAGCCTTTCTTCAAACACCTAGAGGCCTTGAGCATAGACAGTTGCTCAGGCAGCCCATACTGGGTATCTCCCTGAATGGTAAGTGACTCACCAGACGGAGTTTTAACTACCACTTGCTTTCTGTTGCACACTATCCGGGCTTGGTTATGCGATAACCAATTCATACCTATCACTATATCAAAACCGGCTAGCTTAAAGGGAAGTAAGGACAAAGGAAAAGAGTTGTTCCTAATGGATATAACACATCCATCTAACACAGTTGAGGCGGTTTCTATGGTTCCATCGGCTAATTCCACCTCATACTTCACACTTAAGGCTTTTACAGGCAATTTCAACAACTCACAAAACTTGTTATCCACAAAAGACTTATCCGCTCCAGAATCAAACAACACTCTAGCATAAACATCATTTATGAGAAAGGTACCTGTGATTACATTGTCGTCCTGAACAGCTTCCTTTGCATCCATCCTGAAGACCCTAGCATTAGTCTTTTTCCCATCCTCGGTTTTCTTGGTGATTTTTGGGCAATTGGACTTAATGTACCCTTTTTCATTGCAACTGTAGCATGTTGCGTCCTTCAACTTCTTGCACTCTAGGGTCATATATTCCGAGGATTTGCAAATCCCACAAGGCCTCGGTTGAGACTGGGATTTCGACTCAAGTCGGCACCTCCCAAAATGGTGCTTCTTACAAACCTTACACTTGGGTTTATCTCCAGATTTATGCCCATCCTTCCTAGATTCAGACCCCTTCTTGTGGTCATTGTTTCCCCTGTGCTTCTTGTCTGACCGTCGTGAATTGTCATCTTCACGCTTCCTTTTCTTGGCATCCGTGTTCCTCAGCGATCTCTGCCTGACCGCGTCCA
The DNA here is from genome assembly GCA_030545235.1 of Helianthus tuberosus. Classification (NCBI taxonomy): domain Eukaryota; kingdom Viridiplantae; phylum Streptophyta; class Magnoliopsida; order Asterales; family Asteraceae; genus Helianthus; species Helianthus tuberosus. Next base: position 88,324,801 of record CM060365.1, read on the forward strand.
GTGTGAGGGACAGGGATATATCAGCTGCAGACCTGAATGTAGCTGGCCGAGAGGCTTTTACACTTGCCTTTATCTCTGGGGCTAAACCCCCAATGAAACGAGCAATTCTTTTGGGTTTCGGGGTCACTAGATAGGGAACCAACCTTGACATTGTATTAAAGCTCGTAAGGTAAGCTTGACAATCCAGATTTTTCATTACCAATGATAGGAAATCTGACTCAATCTTTTCAACCTCATGCTGAGGACAGTAGTTCTCCTTGATGAGGGTAACAAATTGTTCCCATGACATATTGTACAGTGGAATTTTCCCAGTGGCTTGAATCAATGATCTCCACCAGGCTAAGGCCTCGCCTTTGAACGATTAAGACACAAACTTTACTACATCCTTATCAGCGCACCTGCTGATATCAACTACGGTATCCATTTCATCCAACCAGGTCATGCAGTCAACCGCTCCTTTCTCCCCAGTAAAGTCTCTGGGTTTACATGAGACGAAGTATTTTTACGTACAGGACTTACCACGCGGTTCCTGCTTAAGCTCGATCTTCTTTGACGGAACACTTTGCTGGTTCGAGGAGTGATGCTCATCATCATCCTTCTTTGGCTTATCTAGCTTAGATGGTGGCTTACTATGAGCCTCAGAATGTGTTTTTGGCTTAGAATGGGGTGCTGATTGGGTCCTGTTTTGAGTACTACTCGATTCACTATACTGCCCCTGTATGGCTTTAGTGATAGAATTGTCAATTAATGCTTGGAGTTCTGCACCAGTTATATTAATCCTGGTGGTGTCATGATTCTCCTTTGGCCGATTGTTGACCTCGTCAGACTCGGCCATGTAGTTGAACTGCTACATAAAATAATGACAATGATTCATTTAGGGAATTATAACAGGTTTATCACCTTAATAAATTATTAACCATGGTAATTAAAGAACCATATTGGTTAATTTGTTAAGAAATTTTATTTGGGACTTTTCATTAGTAACCCTTAATTCTAAAATAAATTATAATGATGGCACAATAGGCCTAGTCACAGGGACATTTCTAAATTTTAGGTCAAGATCTGATAGGATCTAGTTATTAAGGTCTAAATCAAAGTTCATTACCTTTCTTAACAGGGAGTTTATAAGCTACGACTGTCTTTTGTCTTATATGACAATAATTATAGCCCGCATGCATTACATCTCAATCAGATGTTTAAATAATAATAAAGGATTGGGTTAATTCACACATAAGGGTGACATGTGTGATTTTGCGGATCACATTAGCCAAGAATGTTAACATGTTTGCAGATGTTAACAGAGATTTGAATCTTTTTAAACAGGTTTTACCATATTGGCTAAGTCTTTATAATGACCTATGAGCTAGGTTTTACCTTTTTAAGATTCTTATTAATACTCAACGCAGAACAATCCTATATTGAAATGGTTAATATGGATCTGAATCTAATTGGGGAATTACCGTCTTGGCCCTGTCTTTAAAATGACATAAGGTTAGGTCTTGTCCCTTTAGATTTTATCATTTTTAATATAATGATAGATCTTAAAATATTGCTATTATTTATTTTATTTTTTTGTTCATGCATATAACTAAAAGTAGAATTTAAATCTAACCATTTCACCACACGAATTAAAATATTAGTTTGCCCTGAACGGGACTTTCAAATGCAATAACATGCCCCCGCAGGGGCTTAACCAAACAAACATACCCACGCAGGGGTCAAAATAAAAGAAATTGCCCACGCAGGGGCTTAACTAACAAAACATACCCGCGCAGGGGTTAAAACAGAAAGACAGGCCCACGCAGGGGCTCAACGGAAACAAGGAAATGCACCCAACAATTGAAGGATTCAACAGTCCTTCTTGCTCTTCCCTTTTATCAAACTTGCTAATCCTTTGAGGAAACCATGTCGTTCCTTTCGATCTCTGTGGACTTGATGTTCAACCCGGTCCAGTCTTTGGAGAATTTCCTCTCTTTCTGGCGGGGAAAATTGTGGTATTTGCGGCTGCGGCTGATATGGAGGTTGAAAAGACGGCTGCTGTTGGTACCCATAAGCTGGGTATCCGACTCCCCAAGGAGCTCCGTAAGGCCCATCGGGGTTAGCAGCATTGTAGTTCCACGCCGCCAGGTAGGGATCGATCTCAGCATAGTTAAAGCTGGAGTGAGAAGGCTGCTCAAAGGGGTTATATGTTGCCGGGCCAGTGTACGTGGGAATTGGGTTGTCAAAGTCCAATGGTGGTGGCATGGCATGCGTAGAGTTCACTTCCGGGTTGGGGTTTGAAGGTCCCCCAAACTGCTGGTCTCCTCGGAGCGGCGGATAGTGGCTGCTACTCGATGGTTGGGGCGTGCTGATATGTACCCCTCCTCCTTGCACGGACATTCGTGCGTTTGTTCTCCTTTGCCTTGGCGGCTCAGGAGGCTGCGGCTGAGGTGGTGGTGGTGGCGGGGTAACTGCCACAAAGCGAGAATCCTTGGAAGGATCCGATTCCTGCTGCTGTTGTTGCTGCTGGGGCGTTGAATGATAAGAGGGTGTGAAATACCACTCATACTGGTTCATCCTCGCTTGAAAACTGTCTGGACCACAGTAAGGTGATCCGTGAAAAGATGGTCCATCAGAGATTTCAATTGGGTGTGTGGGGGTACTGCTCGGTGGTTCTGTAGGGTCGGTATCCTCATCCATGTCCATGGCGTGATCTCCTGGAAAGTGGTCTTCAGGCCCCAATGGGTTAGCACCCACTGGTTCCTCTAGGTAGTTTGTCGGGTTGAACCGGCTCCTGAAGAGATGGGACGGGTTGTCAAAGGAATGGTGTGAGTTGGACCGCTGAAGAGGGATAAACGAAGGTTGTGGGTTTTCAGGTTCGTTCTCGGATGGGGTCCAAAGGAATGTAGGTAAGAGGGTGACGAAGCTAACGAGACAGACCGCCTCGCTGGCTGCAGGTGTGATCTCCAGTCTCCTAGTGGACTGGTGCTAATAGCAACGGGTGAAGTTCGCCTTTGAGAAGGCCATGCCTCCTTGTCGTGTGTTCCTACCGGTGCCTTTCCTTTTCCTCTTCCTCTGAAAAATCTTGGCGGCATACTTTAGATCTGTCAACATAATCAATATAACAACAAAGAGGATATATATAAGACAAGGTTAGAAATAAAGACCAATTGGGATTAATCCTAAGTTCTTTGTCTAGACTCGAAAATTTTAGGAATGTGCAATTGTGTAACTGAGATTAAACATAAAAGGCTAGTGTTTAATTCACTCAGCATTGGCTCTGATGCCAACCTGTCACATCCCGATATTTCCACGTATTACCGGTGGGCCCGGTGGGGAGTATCGTGACGTAGTTGATATCATCATAGTCAAACAACACAATATATAAATGCAAAGCGGAAGCAAAGATAGAATCATTTCAACTTTAATAAATTGTAATATTAAATATCACGATATAGTTGAAATAGATCCACAGGTGGATCAAAATAAACAGGTGATATTGTTCAACAGTTTTTATTGACATCCAAGCTTGCGAGACTTATTGTGGACGCTAGGAGAAAGCCAGCCTAGTTCGAGTAGTTCCTGCACTAAACCTTTTGGGAAAATACGTCAGTTTACACTGGTAAATACAATTTAACTGACTCATTTTGAAAAGGTTTGAAAATTGATTTGAATGCACGTGGCACAACCATTTTTTTTATAACTTGGGATAATTATTTGAATATAATCTTGTAAAAGAATTACATGATTCTTATGCGTTAAGTAGCCCGATCCATAAACCGGGTTAAAGATTAATAGACACACCACATTATTTGGTTAGGCACTGACGGGTGTACGCCTACACCCCGTGCTTAGGTCGTGGCCATCTCGTAAGATGATGCCAAGGATATCCGGGACATGGTCATTAACCCCCCAAAGGCTTTAAGCAAACAATACATTTCAAAACGGAGCATATCAATGATTTAACCTCTATTCGATTAAAGATTCAATGCCCGACCAAGAGGTATTTTATATACCATACCCCAAGCCCGTATAGGGAAAATAAGTTAAAAGTATTTACCTTTGCAAGTATAAATCACAATTAGCAAGTGCGGGTAGCTTTTACTAGGTCTCCTATTCTGGAACAAAGGTTTATAATAACCTATTAGATTTCTAACGGGTCTTTAATTAAGCTTAAGCTTAGACCGGTTAGTTTTAAATGAAGATACGGTTCGAACGCATGAATAAGCGAAGACCGGATTAGAATGTGATTTAGACCCGAAAAGTTTGAAGACTTGTGTAATATAGGTAAACTAAACACATTCTGGATTTTGAGACAAAAATGATAAGGTTTGACCCGTTTCGGCTAATAGATGTAAACTAGTTACATAAGCCGATCCGAACGCGAAAAGTGCGTAACGAGTAACCAATTGAGTCTTATGCAAGTTTCCTAAGTTAGTATGCCTTAAATATGTTGTGACATCAGTAAGATGTCTTCCATTATGCCCGAATTGGATTTAAACTCAAACTATGCCTCGTAAGGGCATTTTGGTCATTTAAAAGGTTATAAAAGAGTTTAATTAGCAATCTGAGTTACAGGTCTGATTTATTCAGTAAATATACTTAATTTAATAAGTTATAACAGTAGGGTACTAGATATATGTGAAATTTATCATTTAAAACCAAACTATGCACCTTAGGGGCATTTTGGTAATTTCACATAGGCTTAAAAGGTCAAAACTGGAAATCTGAGTTTAAAACTTTTGCTTACTGTTAGACTATAAAAAATTTTCCAAAAATATCAGTAGGCATCAACCTTATATGTTTAAAATAGTTTTAATATATACTATGCGTTAAAAACGCTTAAAAGGGCGATTTTTGAGCTATTTCCGGGTTTTTAAAGGAAAGCTGAAAATTTTAATATTCCAGAAGGCTTAAAATATTTTATTTATTATAAAAAATCAGTTGCAAAAGGTTTGGAATCAAAATTATTTGTAAAACTCATTTTATAGCCCAAAAGGGCAAAACCGACAATTACCGAATCAAGCTTAGAGACCTATGTTATGCTCAGCCAAAAATTAAATAAAAATCCTTAAAAATCTCAAAATATTATTTTATATCAGTGGGTAAAAATTTTGGTATTAAAAATCGGGTTTAGATAGGCTATATGCTAATTACGTCGTTTATTTAATAAAAAGCTTTCTAATTACGGTAATGAGCATAACTCTTAATCTAGACCTCAAACTGATGTCAAATTTTAGGTGCAAGTTTATAAATCAGTAACTAAGGTTTCTACTCTCTTACTTTTTCAAAAATCACGTTTTATAGTCAAAAGGGCATAATAGTCAACATTTAAGCACTTAACGGAAACATGCATATGGATCGGATAACTAATGAACCAAGTTGTATAATCTCAGAGAGTTATACTTATATGAAACCTGGTCCAAATAAAGCTCTAAGGCAATTCTAAAACATGCTTATACGGGTCAGAACTGAAAGTTAAAGCGAAAGTCAAATTATGCGACTTTCGGTTCCGATCCGAGTCTAAACTGAAAATTGTCGGGTTGAACATGTTTAGACATGTTCTTACATTAATTACCAAGTTATATTAGTGATCAAACAGGTTGCATGTCTCCTACATTGCTAATTATGCATTAATTTGAAAATAAGCATTCTGTTGACTTTTTAATAACAAGTTTGACCCGACAATTGACCTAGTTAGAGTGGGAATCAGAGAGTACCCTTTTAAGGGTTTATTACCCACATAAATACCTACTTATAGGTACTTTTAATTCGAGATTTGACTGAACAAATTTTAATTAATCTCGAAGTCAAACTTTAATTACGACGGTTTGACTTTTAGCTAATTAACTAAGCTAAACTGAATTAGGAAGGGGTAAGGACACTTACAAGAGTCCTAATCACGACTAGGGAGCCTAATGAATCCGTGTTGTTGACCAGAGAGCTCCAGAGGTGAGTCTTGTGAACTTTGCAATTGAATGAACAAAGTTGTTACAACCTCAAGCCCCTTATATAGTGAGTTTTGATCTTCTAAGATGATGCCAAGGTAGTCTATGAGTGTTTCCAGATCAAGACAAGTGCCCTCTATGCATGTAATACCATTGGGGAGCCCCTGGTATAAGAAAACAACACTTTAAAGTCGGTTACAGAACTGCAACTGGCAACTGTTCGCGTTTTGTTCGCTGGTCACTTGTTCGCGGGCCGCGTAAGGCCTCTCGCGGGCCGCCTAAAAGTGGCGCAACAGGCCAAACAAGTTTCAAGATTTGCAATTTAACCCCTGGTCCTTTCTAACGTGGTTTTAAGTGTTTTTCTTGCACTTTTGCCCCTCTAACTTGATTTTTAAGGACCTTAAGACTTTTACAAACTTGGTTAAGTCCTTGGTTAACTTTGTGCTTACCCGAAAAGTCACAAATTTCAACGTTGACGCCTTTAACCCCTTGTATACGAATTTGATCATAACTTTCTCATACGATTACGAAACTTGGTGAAATTTTTACCACATATTCTAGTGAGTATAATTTATCATTACAAAGCTTCGGGTTTGCTAAAAGGTCATTCAGAGGTATACTTTAAACATGTTGACACATTTAACCCCTGTAGTTTGTAATTCCTCACTTTCTTTCATATTTAGCTTCGTATGATCCATGATTTATTCGTTTAAAGGTATAAACAACTTGTAGGGCTATTTTAAAATATATTTATCCATTTTTGACACTTTGGACCCTTATATTCACATAGTTTCCTTGTTTGTCAACTTTAGTCCCTCTAAAGTATTCTTTCACACGTTCAGAGCTTATGACACGCGTCAATACATTATTGGACATAAATTTTCGAGGTGTTACATCCTCACCCACTTAAAAGAAATCTCGACCTCGAGATTTACTGAAACAAATGAGGGTACTTTTCTTTCATCGTGGACTCTACCTCCCATGTGTATTCGGGACCTCTGCGGGCATCCCATTTGACCTTTACAATAGGCACATGCTTTCTTTGAAGCTTCTTTACCTGTCGATCCTCAATCGACAATGGTTTTTCCACAAATTTCAAGCTCTCATCTATATGCACAGCCGTATGTGGTATGCCTAGCGATTCGTCAGCTAGGCATTTCTTCAGATTGCAGACGTGGAATACGTTGTGAATACCACTGAGCTCTTCAGGTAAGTTTAACTTGTAAGCCACTGACCCGACACATTCGATGATCTCGAATGGTCCTATATACCTTGGGCTTAACTTACCTTTCTTAACAAATCGCATCACCCCCTTCCAGGGTGATACCTTTAGCAAAACCTTATCACCAACCTCATATTTCAGAGGTTTATGCTTTAAATATGCGTAGCTTTTTTGCCTATCTCTGGCAGCTTTCAGGCGGTCACGAATCTGGACAATTTTGTCCGTCGTTTCAAAGACCAAATCAGGTCCTGATAATTGAACTTCTCCTACTTCCGCCCAACAAATAGGCGTTCTGCATTTTCTACCATATAATGCCTCAAAAGGCGCAGCCTTAATGCTGGTATGATAGCTATTGTTATAGGAGAATTCGATCAATGGCAGGTGGTTATCCCAACTACCACCTAAATCAATCACACATGCACGAAGCATGTCTTCCAAAGTTTGGATGGTACGCTCACTCTGCCCATCCGTTTGAGGATGGTAAGCTGTACTGAAATTCAAGTGCGTGCCCAAAGACTGTTGGAAACTTTTCCAAAAATGTGATGTGTATCTCGTATCTCTGTCAGAGATAATTGATACTGGCACACCATGTAGAGATACAATCTTATCTACGTACAATTGGGCTAACATGTCGGAGCTAAAAGTCTCCTTAATGGGTAGGAAATGTGCTGACTTAGTCAGTCTATCTATTATCACCCATATAGTATCATTTCCCTTCCTTGTCTTTGGCAACTTGGTGATGAAATCCATTGTCACCATCTCCCATTTCCATGTGGGAAGTTCAGGCTGTTGTAGCAAACCTGACGGCTTCTGATGCTCAGCTTTGACTTGCGCGCACGTCAAGCATTTAGCTACATAGGTGGCTACAGACTTTTTCAAGCCTATCCACCAATAGTTTGCCTTTAGATCCTGGTACATCTTATCCGCTCCAGGATGAACATAATATTTGGAACTGTGGGCTTCCTGGAGGAATATATCCCGAAGTCCTCCATAAACTGGAACCCATATTCGTCCATTTAACCTTAGGATTCCATCCTTGTCATAGGATAACTGCTCTTCAGTTACTCCTAGCTTCTCTTCAGGATAGTTAGCTTCCAACACAGCTTCCTTCTGTGCAGCTAACAACCTTTCGTTCAAACTATTCTTTATCTCAATGCTCTTGGCATTGATTCTTATAGGCTTCACTCTTTCCTTCCTGCTTAAGGCATCAACAACTACATTCGCCTTGCCTGGATGGTATCTTATCTCACAATCATAATCATTTAAACTTTCCGTCCAGCGTCGCTGCCTCATGTTCAAGTCCTTCTGATTGAAAAAGCGTTGAAGGCTCTTGTGATCTGAATAGATCACACACTTGGTTCCATACAAGTAGTGCCTCCATAGTTTTAGTGCAAATACAACTGCACCCAGCTCCAAGTCATGGGTGGTGTAGTTCTTCTCGTGCACCTTTAACTGTCGTGAAGCATAGGCAATAACCTTGCCTTTCTGCATAAGTACACAGCCCATACCGGTGTGCGATGCATCACAATACACCACGAATTCTACTATTCCATCAGGCAATGTTAACACTGGAGCATTGCTCAACTTTTTCTTAAGAATGTCAAAGGATTCCTGCTGCTTAGGGCCCCAATCAAACTTAACCTTCTTACGTGTCAACGAAGTTAGGGGCGCAGCAATCCTTGAGAAGTTTTCAATAAATCACCTATAGTATCCTGCTTGTCCTAGAAAGCTACGAATCTCAGTAGGCGTCTTTGGCTCTTGCCAGTTCATAACTGCTTCTACCTTAGCGGGATCCACTTGGATACCACGCTCACTAACCACATGTCCAAGGAATTGGACTTCTCGAAGCCAAAATTCGCACTTCGAAAATTTGGCGTAGAGTTTCTCATGATGTAGAAGTTTAAGAATACAGCGAAGGTGTTTCTCATGGTCAGCTTGGTTCTTCGAGTAGATGAGGATGTCGTCAATGATGACGATGACAAATTTATCCAAGTAAGGCTTGCAAACGCGATTCATGAGATCCATGAATGCGGCAGGTGCATTAGTGAGTCCAAAAGGCATCACTAGGAACTCGTAATGACCATAACGAGTCCTAAATGCAGTCTTGTGTACATCCTCATCTTTAACCTTCAATTGATGATAGCCTGACCTCAAATCGATCTTAGAGAAGTAGCTTGCCCCTTGTAATTGATCGAACAGATCGTCGATCCTGGGCAAAGGATACCTATTCTTGATAGTGACCTTATTAAGCTCACGGTAATCGATGCACAGACGCATCGATCCATCCTTCTTCTTGACAAACAAGATCGGCGCTCCCCAAGGAGACGAGCTAGGTCTAATGAAACCTTTGGCTAGCAGATCATCTAACTGCATCCTTAACTCCTTCATCTCCGTTGGTGCCAACCTATAAGGTGCTCTAGCAACAGGTGCTGCTCTGGGGATGATGTCAATTCGGAATTCCACTTGCCTATCTGGTGGTAAACCAGGTAGTTCTTCAGGAAAAACTTCAAGGTATTCAGAAATGACGGGGATATCTTCAATCTTAGGTTTCGGCTCATCGATAGTCACTTGTGCCATGTAGATGACACAACCTTTCTTCAAACACCTAGAGGCCTTGAGCATAGACACTTGCTCAGGCAGCCCATACTGGGTATCTCCCTGAATGGTAAGTGACTCACCAGACGGAGTTTTAACTACCACTTGCTTTCTGTTGCAGACTATCTGGGCTTGGTTATGCGATAACCAATCCATACCTATCACTATATCAAAACCGGCTAGCTTAAAGGGAAGTCAGGACAAAGGAAAAGAGTTGTTCCTAATGGATATAACACATCCATCTAACACAGTTGAGGCGGTTTCTATGGTTCCATCGGCTAATTCCACCTCATACTTCACACTTAAGGCTTTTACTGGCAATTTCAACAACTCACAAAACTTGTTATCCACAAAATACTTATCCGCTCCATAATCAAACAACACTCTAGCATAAACATCATTTATGAGAAAGGTACCTGTGATTACGTTGTCGTCCTGAACAGCTTCCTTTGCATCCATCCTGAAGACCCTAGCATTAGTCTTTTTCCCATCCTCGGTTTTCTTGGTGATTTTTGGGCAATTGGACTTAATGTGCCCTTTTACATTGCAACTGTAGCATGTTGCGTCCTTCAGCTTCTTGCACTCTAGGGTCTTATGTTCCGAGGATTTGCAAATCCCACAAGGCCTCGGTTGAGACTGGGATTTCGACTTAAGTCGGCACCTCCCAAAATGGTGCTTCTTACAAACCTTACACTTGGGCTTATCTCAAGATTTATGCCCATCCTTCCTAGATTCAGACCCCTTCTTGTGGTCATTGTTTCCCCTGTGCTTCTTGTCTAACCGTCGTGAATTGTCATCTTCACACTTCCTTTTCTCGGCATCCGTGTTCCTCAGCGATCTCTGCCTGACCGCGTCCAGTGTGAGGGACAGGGATATATCAGCTGCAGACCTGAATGTAGCTGGCCGAGAGGCTTTTACACTTGCCTTTATCTCTGGGGCTAAAACCCCAATGAAACAAGCTATTCTTTTGGGTTCCGGGGTCACTAGATAGGGAACCAACCTTGACATTGTATTAAAGCTCGTAAGGTAAGCTTGATAATCCAGATTTTTCATTACCAATTATAGGAAATCTGACTCAATCTTTTCAACCTCATGCTGAGGACAGTAGTTCTCCTTGATGAGGGTAACAAATTGTTCCCATGACATATTGTACAGTGGAATTTTCTCAGTGGCTTGAATCAACGATCTCCACCAGGCTAAGGCCTCGCCTTTGAACGATTGAGACACAAACTTCACTACATCCTTATCAGCGCACCTGCTGATATCAACTACGGTATCCATTTCATCCAACCAGGTCATGCAGTCAACCGCTCCTTTCTCCCCAGTAAAGTCTCTGGGTTTACGTGAGACGAAGTATTTATACGTACAGGACTTACCACGCGGTTCCTGCTTAAGCTCGATCTTCTTTGACGGAACACTTTGCTGGTTCGAGGAGTGATGCTCATCATCATCCTTCTTTGGCTTATCTAGCTTAGATGGTGGCTTACTATGAGCCTCAGAATGTGTTTTTGGCTTAGAATGGGGTGCTGATTGGGTCCTGCTTCGAGTACTACTCGATTCACTATACTGCCTCTCTATGGCTTTAGTGACAGCATTGTCAATTAATGCTTGGAGTTCTGCACCAGTTATATTAATCCTGGTGGTGTCATGATTCTCCTTTGGCCGACTGTTGACCTCGTCAGACTCGTACATGTAGTTGAACTGCTACATAAAATGATGACAGTGATTCATTTAGGGAATTATAATAGGTTTGACACCTTAATAATTTATTAACCATGGTAATTAAAGAACCATATTGGTTAATTTGTTAAGAAATTTTATTTGGGACTTTTCATTAGTAACCCTTAATTCTAAAATAAATTATAATGATGGCACAATAGGCCTAGTCACAGGGACATTTCTAAATTTTAGGTCAAGACCTGATAGGATCTAGTTATTAAGGTCTGAATCAAAGTTCATTACCTTTCTTAACAGGGAGTTTATAAGCTACGACTGTCTTTTGTCTTATATGACAATAATTATAGCCCGCAGGCATTACATCTCAATCGGATGTTTAAATAATAATAAAGGATTGGGTTAATTCACACATAAGGGTGACATGTGTCATTTTGCGGATCACATTAGCCAAGAATGTTAACATGTTTGCAGATGTTAACAGAGATTTGAATCTTTTTAAACAGGTTTTACCATATTGGCTAAGTCTTTATAATGACCTATGAGCTAGGTTTTACCTTTTTAAGATTCTTATTAATACTCAACGCAGAACAATCCTATATTGAAATGGTTAACATGGATCTGAATCTAATTGGGGAATTACCGTCTTGGCCCTGTCTTTAAAATGACATAAGGTTAGGTCTTGTCCCTTTAGATTTTATCATTTTTAATATAATGATAGATCTTAAAATATTGCTATTATTTATTTTATTTTTTTGTTCATGCATATAACTAAAAGTAGAATTTAAATCTAACCATTTCACCACACGAATTAAAATATTAGTCTGCCCTGAACGGGACTTTCAAATGCAATAACATGCCCTCGCAGGGGCTTAACCAAACAAACATACCCACGCAGGGGTCAAAATAAAAGAAATTGCCCACGAAGGGGCTTAACTAACAAAACATACCCGCGCAGGGGTTAAAACAGAAAGACAGGCCCACGCAGGGGCTCAACGGAAACAAGGAAATGCACCCAACAATTGAAGGATTCAACAGTCCTTCTTGCTCTTCCCTTTTATCAAACTTGCTAATCCTTTGAGGAAACCATGTCGTTCCTTTCGATCTCTGTGGACTTGATGTTCAACCCGGTCCAGTCTTTGGAGAATTTGCTCTCTTTCTGGCGGGGAAAATTGTGGTATTTGCGGCTGCGGCTGATATGGAGGTTGAAAAGACGGCTGCTGTTGGTACCCATAAGCTGGGTATCCGACTCCCCAAGGAGCTCCGTAAGGCCCAGCGGGGTTAGCAGCATTGTAGTTCCACGCCGCTAGGTAGGGATCGATCTCAGCATAGTTAAAGCTGGAGTGAGAAGGCTGCTCAAAGGGGTTATATGTTGCCGGGCCAGTGTACGTGGGAATTGGGTTGTCAAAGTCCAATGGTGGTGGCATGGCATGCGTAGAGTTCACTTCCGGGTTTGGGTTTGAAGGTCCCCCAAACTGCTGGTCTCCTCGGAGCGGCGGATAGTGGCTGCTACTCGATGGTTGGGGCGTGCTGATATGTACCCCTCCTCCTTGCATGGACATTCGTGCGTTTGTTCTCCTTTGCCTTGGCGGCTCAGGAGGCTGCTGCTGAGGTGGTGGTGGTGGTGGCGGGGTAACTGCCACAAAGCGAGAATCCCTGGAAGGATCCGATTGCTGCTGCTGTTGTTGCTGCTGGGGCGTTGAATGATAAGAGGGTGTGAAATACAACTCATACTGGTTCATCCTCGCTTGAAAACTGTCTGGACCACAGTAAGGTGTTCCGTGAAAAGATGATCCATCAGAGATTTGAATTGGGTGTGTGGGGGTACTGCTCGGTGGTTCTGTAGGGTCGGTATCCTCATCCATGTCCATGGCGTGATCTCCTGGAAAGTGGTCTTCAGGCCCCAACGGGTTAACACCCACGGGTTTCTCTAGGTAGTTTGCCGGGTTGAACCGGCTCCTGAAGAGATAGGACGGGTTGTCAAAGGAATGGCGTGAGTTGGACCGCTGAAGAGGGATAAACGAAGGTTGTGGGTTTTCAGGTTCGTTCTCGGATGGGGTCCAAAGGAATGTAGGTAAGAGGGTGACGAAGCTAACGAGACAGTCCACCTCGCTGGCTGCAGGTGTGATCTCCAGTCTCCCTGTGGACTGGTGCTAATAGCAACGGGTGAAGTTCGCCTTTGAGAAGGCCCTGCCTCCTTGTCGTGTGTTCCTACCGGTGCCTTTCCTTTTCCTCTTCCTCTGAAACAAATGAGGGTACTTTTCTTTCATCGTGGACTCTACCTCCCATGTGTATTCGGGAACTCTGCGGGCATCCCATTTGACCTTTACAATAGGCACATGCTTTCTTTGAAGCTTCTTTACCTGTCGATCCTCAATCGACAATGGTTTTTCCACAAATTTCAAGCTCTCATCTATTTGCACATCCGTATGTGGTATGACTAGCGATTCGTCAGCTAGGCATTTCTTCAGATTGCAGACGTGGAATACGTTGTGAATACCACTGAGCTCTTCAGGTAAGTTTAACTTGTAAGCCACTGACCCGACACATTCGATGATCTCGAATGGTCCTATATACCTTGGGCTTAAGTTACCTTTCTTACCAAATCGCATCACCCCCTTCCAGGGTGATACCTTTAGCAAAACCTTATCACCAACCTCATATTTCAGAGGTTTACGCTTTAAATCTGCGTAGCTTTTCTGCCTATCTCTGGCAGCTTTCAGGCGGTCACGAATCTGGACAATCTTGTCCGTCGTTTCAAAGACCAAATCAGGTCCTGATAATTGAACTTCTCCTACTTCCGCCCAACAAATAGGCGTTCTGCATTTTCTACCATATAATGCCTCAAAAGGCGCAGCCTTAATGCTGGTATGATAGCTATTGTTATAGGAGAATTCGATCAATGGCAGGTGGTTATCCCAACTACCACCTAAATCAATCACACATGCACGAAGCATGTCTTCCAAAGTTTGGACGGTACGCTCACTCTGCCCATTCGTTTGAGGATAGTAAGCTGTACTGAAATTCAAGTGTGTGCCCAAAGACTGTTGGAAACTTTTCCAAAAATGTGATGTGTATCTCGTATCTCTGTCAGAGATAATTGATACTGGCACACCATGTAGAGATACAATCTTATCTACATACAATTGGGCTAACATGTCGGAGCTAAAAGTTTCCTATTTCAGTGAGAAGTTGACTGGGCCAAAGTTGCGTTATAGCACTTACGATCTTGAATTTTATGCAGTGGTCCAGGCTGTGAAACATTGGCGTCATTATTTGTTTCACAAGGAGTTTGTTTTATTTACAGACCATGATTCGTTGAGGCATATTCGCAGTCAAGATAAAGTATCACATAAGCATGCCCGGTGGATGGCTTTCTTGGAAAAGTTTACTTTTGTTGTGAAGCATAAGTCTGGAATTTCGAATCGTGTCGCAGATGCCTTGAGCAGAAGGAGTAGCCTGCTTGTTTCTATGAGAGTTGTTGTACCCGGGCTAGACAATCTCATGGAACAGCTCACAACAGATCCATATTTTTCTGTCATTTTGCAGGATGTTCAGTGATGTGTGTAAAATGCAACATATAAATTACATCAAATAAGGCATAAAACTAACCCTTTTTAGTACTAATATTGGAAAAAGAGTGTTTTTGTCTTCCTTTTGTATTTTCAGGATTAAATGAGCTCAAAAACGCAAAAGAAGCAAAAAGACAGCTAAATCCAACATAAATACAAGAAAAGGAACATTAGTGGATTGCCCGAACCCTCAACGGCACCTTCCAAAGCAAAATAGAGAAAACAGAAGGCTGAACACGCCCCGTGCTCAGCCAGCACGGGGCCGTGCCCAAGAAGCAGCAGAAAAGACAAATCTATAGAAGCTTCTATTGCCCACCACGGGCCGTGCTCAGCGGACACGGGGGGCGTGCCGAAAGTACTGCAGGCGCATTAATTGTAATTGCGAATTACAATTAATGAAGAGAGAGAGTGTCAGACGGGCACGGGGCCGTGCCCAGCGAACACGGGGCCGTGCCCAGGCTTCTGTTCAGCCTATAAATAGGAGTGCTTGGTTTCATTGCAACTCATCCCTTGGCACACCACCTCTCTCACACTTCATCCACCACCCACCACCATCACAACACCATCATCCACCACCATCATCCATTGTCCATCATAGAGTGTGTGAGTCGTCTCGGGATCCAAGATTGATCGTAAGAGTTCTTGACAATCAAGGCCATGTTTGCCTAAGTCTCTTACATCACTTGGTGAAGACAAAGTGTCTAGTATAATACTTTTTATTTCTAATCTTTTGCACTTTTTATTTGGTTTTGTATTAATGACTTTAATAACTAGTTACTTATGTTGAAGGTGATCTTTCCTTATCGTTTGTCCGTGGTGTCTTGGCATTATTTTACTGTCTATATAAAATAAAGGATTTTCACCATTCATATCTCCACGGTCTATATGGAGGTATGTTGGCTACCTGGTAGGGGGTTAAGGGAACGGTTTGGTAAAGGTCTTGCCATTGTTCAGCGTTTAGAGGTCCTGCAATGGACCTGGGCCAAATTTAGTAGGACCTCCTTCAATACTTCACGGTATTGGATGGCGGGGGTCCAAACTCTTTGATCCCCTCATAAGTTAACTACTATTAATACTATAACCCGGCTATTTAGGACTGTATCCCTGCTGACTCAGACTACTTAGTCGAGGGTAACGTCACCGCCAAAAGCGGGGCCTACCACAATACTGCATTAATAACTTAATTCATTATCTTCCAATAATCCACCCCTTTAGGATTGTATCCCTGCTGACTCAAACTACTGGGGTGAGGGTAACGTCACCTTCAAAAGAGGGGCCTACTACAATAACTAAGATAATCTCTTAATTATGTGCAAAAGTGCGGAAATAATCAAAGGTTATACTAGATACGAGTCGGAACCAAGTGATTCATCTTGTCTATCTGTTTTTATTTTTATTTTTATTTTCAGCATTTTAGTTAGTTTTTATTTTTTAGTTTAAAAACATTTTTCTAAACTTTTATTTTGGTTAGACGTTGAGGATAAACCGGTATTAAAAGATCTTGTGTCCTTGGACGACCTTGGTATCTTACCAACGCTATACTACACTCAACGATGGGTGCACTTGCCCATATGTGTGTTTAGTGTTAGTGAAATATCGTGTTTTATAAATTTAAAACTTGGCTAAAATAAGTGTTAAAAAGGGCTTAAAATATACACCTAAAATATACGACACTTCACACGGCACCAAGTTTTTGGCGCCGTTGCCGGGGACACAAGGATTTTAAGAAAGCTTAAAATCGACGGCCTAATCAGTTTTTTTTCAAACCTTTTTAAACGCGCGCATATTTTTTTGCATTTAGTTTAGTTTTGCATTTACAGTAACCTGTACACGGGGCCGTGCTCACTAAACACGGGGCCGTGCTGCAGATTTTTCATAAACGTCCAGTAACAGTAGCTTGAACACGGGCCGTGCTCACTGAACACGCCCCGTGCTCAACTAGATCAGTCAATTTAATTAAAATGCCCAGATACAGAATCTGAACACGGGGCCGTGTCCACTCAACACGGGGCCGTGTCCAGCCTCTGTTTCCGTTTTTATTTTTGTTTTCTGATCTCGAGACTCGGTTGTGGTCTGCTGAGTGATTCTTATGGATCAATACTCAGGAGGTTACAACTACACCTATGATGAGGATGATTATAGGGGTAATTATTGCACAAATTGTCGTAATACACGTTCAATTCAAGATAATCACTCGTACCAACCATCCAATTCATACACTTACTATGAGGGGCCCAGGTACGAACCATCAACTTCATACACATCCTATGAAGACCAAAGGTATGGACCTCCTCCCTCATACTCATATTTTGATGAACCAAGGTATGAGCCTTCTTACTCATACTTTGAGGAACCAAGGTATGAGCCACCACCTTCGTATGCTTATTATGAGGAACCTTGGCGTGAACAACCCACCTCATATGAGTATTATGAAGAACAAAATTATGAACCTTATCCATCATATGCTTACAATGAAGGGCAATTGTGTGAACCATCAACTTCATATGGGTATTATGAGGAACAAAGGGTCGAACAACCGGATTCAAGCTTAGAAAATAATGATTCTTTTTCTATAACCGAAGTGACCGATAGGATATTAGAACACATTAGAGTTATCGATCGGTGTATAAAAGAAGCTCGCGCAAGGGAAGAGGAGTCCCGCGCAAGAGAAGAATTAAAAAAGGAAGAGATAACTAAAAATGAAAAAATGGAAGAACAAATAAGTGAAAAACCGACACATGAGTTAAACAACGAAAAAGGTGAGTCCGACAACGTTAAAATCCAAGGAGAGTCTAATTTTGAAGAAATTCATCTCTTATCACCTTCTTTCGAAAATCATTGTTTAATACCCACTCATGCTAAGTTTCTAAAAGAGTTAAACACTAACACTAAAATTGACGAAACGGTAAGTGTTAAGTTAACTAATGATCAAACTTCACTAATAAAAGAAGACCCTTTTGAAATTAACATCACACCGGTTCCATGTTTATTTCAAAATTCGTTTATTAGTAATGTCACAATCGATAAAGATCTTTGTGTTAACATAATGCCTAACTACCTTTTCGAAAAATTAAGTATTAGTGATTTTTCTCCACTTCAAATACCCATTTTTCTATCCAATCGGAAAGCAATAAAATCAATCGGTATAGTTGAAGATGTCTTGGTTCAAACAAATCAAATGGTAATTCCAACCGACTTTGTCATCCTCGATGACGCTCCTCTAGTGTTGGGACGACCATTTGTAAAAAACTTACGAAGCTTTGAAAAACCGGAAGTTCAATAATCTACCTCTTCAATTAGGGGCATTTAAAAGAAGTGTCGATCTCGAACGATCAATGAAATATCCATTCGGCAATAATGACCCCCTAATTGAAGATGAAGATGAGCCACCCGATACAAGTGAAGAGACTGACCACTTTGTTGAAGAAAGGTCGCCATAGAACAAACTTTTAAAGTTCTTGATCGAAACGAGCAACCAAATAAGGAGTCTCCTAAAGACCCACCACTTGAGCTCAAAGAACTTCCAAAAGGTTTGGAATATGCTTTTCTAGACAAAGATGGTAAATTACCTGTAATTATTTCGTCTAAATTAGATAACCTAGAAAAAGAAAAGCTAGTTAGTCTTTTGAAAAAACACAAAAATGCAATAGCTTGGAAACTTGTTGACATAAAAGGAATTAGTCCTTCTATGTGCACACACAAAATTTTGATGAATGATGACTACAAATCTGTCATACAACCACAACGTCGAGTAAATCCAAATGTTCAAGAAGTGGTTAAAAATGAAGTCATCAAATTACTTGACGCATGACTTATCTATCCTATTTCCGATAGTCCTTGGGTAAGTCCCGTCCAAGTAGTTCCAAAGAAAGGAGGTATGACGGTAATTACTAACGAAAAGAATGAATTAATACCAACAAGAACCGTCACAGGATGGAGAGTATGTATAGATTATAGACGATTAAATGAAGCAACAAGAAAGGATCATTTTCCTTTACCCTTCATTGATCAGATGTTAGAAAGATTATCCGGTCATAAATTCTACTGTTTCTTGGATGGTTTTTCAGGTTACTTTCAAATCCCGATAGCACCCGAAGACCAAGAAAAGACAACGTTCACATGTCCCTATGGAACTTTTGCCTATCGACGCATGCCGTTTGGTCTATGTAATGCCCCCGCAACATTCCAACGTTGCATGGTAGCCATTTTCCATGACATGATAGAAAAGACAATGGAAGTCTTCATGGACGACTTTTCTATCTTTGGGATTCATACGACCAATGTCTCGATAACCTTGAACGAATGCTATCCCGATGTGAGGAAACTAACCTCGCCCTTAATTGGGAAAAATGCCATTTCATGGTAACGGAGGGAATAGTACTCGGTCACAAGATCTCAAGCGAAGGAATGGAGGTGGATCGAGCCAAAATAGATACCATTTCTAGGTTACCTCCTCCATCCTCCGTAAGAGCTATTAGAAGTTTCCTAGGGCATGCCGGATTTTATAGGAGGTTTATCAAAGACTTTTCAAAAATCTCAAGACCTCTAACAAAGTTACTTGAAAAAGATGCTCCTTTCATCTTTGACAAGGATTGCAATCAAGCATTTCTAACCCTAAAGGAAATGTTAGTCAATGCACCTATCATGATAGCACCTGATTGGAAATTTCCTTTCGAAATCATGTGCGATGCTAGTGACTTTGCAGTTGGAGCTGTCTTGGGACAGAGAAAAGAAAAGCATTTCCACCCAATATATTATGCTAGTAAAACACTTAACGATGCACAAGAAAATTACACAACAACTGAAAAAGAGTTACTAGCTGTGGTATTTGCTTTTGATAAATTTCGCTCTTATCTTGTTCTTTCTAAAACTATAGTCTACACAGACCATGCAGCCATTCGATATCTCTTTAAGAAGCAAGACGCAAAACCACGTTTGATTAGGTGGATTCTACTCCTCCAAGAATTCGACATTGAAATCAAAGACAAAAGAGGAGCAGAAAATACCGCAGCAGATCATCTTTCGCGCTTAGAAGACCCAGCTTTGGAGGCAACCAGGGGCGAGCAAATCAACGAAAAATTCCCAACTGAATCCCTGGAAATGGTGGAATTTAAGGAAGAACCATGGTACGCCGACTTTGCCAACTACTTAGCTAGTGGAATAGTTGCAAAAGGATGGCCACATCATCAAAGAAAAAAATTCTTTGCCAATGTGAAACACTATTTTTGGGAAGATCCATATCTTTTCAAAATGTGTGCCGACCAGCTCGTCAGACGATGCGTACATGGTAGTGAAGCCCGAAGAATTCTCCGCCATTGTCACGAAGGTCCATACGGAGGACATCATGGTGCTGCCAGTACCGCACGAAAGGTATTTGATTCAGGATTTTATTGGCCAACCATTTACAAAGATGCCCAAAATCTTGTAAAGACATGTGATGCTTGCCAAAGAACAGGTAATATTTCTTCCAAAAACGAAATGCCACAAAATGGCATTCTTGTCTGTGAAATTTTTGATGTGTGGGGACTCGACTTTATGGGACCTTTTCCACCATCGAAAGGAAACAAATACATACTTGTGGCAGTAGATTACCTGTCTAAATGGGCCGAGGCAGAAGCACTTCCAACAAATGATGGAAGAGTAGTGGTAAGATTTCTGAAAAAATTATTCTCTCGTTTTGGCACACCCAAAGCTTTAATAAGTGATAGAGGTACCCATTTTTGTAATCATCAACTTGAAAAAATTTTAACAAGATATGGGGTCTATCACCGGGTTTCGACAGCTTATCACCCTCAAACAAACGGACAAGCCGAAGTGACCAATAGAGGGCTAAAACGAATACTTGAAAAAACCGTAGGGTTAAATAGAAAGGAATGGGCTGATAAATTAGATGATGCTTTATGGGCTTTTCGAACTGCTTATAAAACAACGATAGGTACAACCCCATATAAGCTAGTCTATGGAAAAAGTTGCCACTTGCCAGTAGAAATTGCACACAAAGCCTACTGGGCAATCAAAAATGTAAACTTAGATCTAGAATTTGCTGGTAAAAATCGATTTTGTCAAATAAATGAATTAGACGAACTTAGGAATTATGCATACTCAAACTCTGAGATTTATAAGGAAAAAATGAAAGATTGGCATGACAAACATATTAAACCTAATGAATTTCGGGTAGGAGATTTAGTTCTTTTGTTTAATTCACGACTTCGATTGTTTCCTGGTAAATTAAAGTCTGGGTGGTCAGGACCTTTTTCCGTCACCCATATTTTTCCACACGGTGCAGTGGAAATTAAACCTCGAAATGGGTCACCATTTAAAGTCAATGGCCAACGGTTGAAACTCTATCAAGGATTTATTGAGGATGAGGAAGAAGAGATCTCGCTTCAAACCGTGGAAGAATAAAAACATCATGACTGGTAAGTTATGAACGATTGAGGCGGCAAAATAAAGCGGTAAGTTTTCTAAACCATAGCTTATAGGAGAAAGGGGCACTCACACGCGCACTAAAAAAAAAAAAAAAAAAAACTCGGCACGAGGCCGTGTCCGCTGGACACGGGGCCGTGTTCGCGCTGCAGACGGGATAAAACCCCTTTTTCAAAACAGTTTCTTCATTCCACACGCCCCGTTTCCCCACAAAAGCTCTGGTTCCAGCCGATTTTTCGCGAAATTCCAACGTCTCTTACCGATCTAACAGCGTCAAGGTATGATTCTGTCACTAGTAGTAGTTAGATTAGTCACTTGCATGTAGTTAATACACCACAAATTTGGGAAAAATCTAGGGTTCTTGATGTTCATTCGGATCGAACCTAAAATTTTTACCTAAATCTGTTTGCATTTAGTTAGATTAGTGTTAAGGGAAGTAAATACACTTGTATTGTTCATAGATTCACCCGATTTCTTACAAAGACCCCAAACCCTTGTTCTTGAACCAAAAAAGATAAAATTGATAGGGTAAACGGGTTATTTTGGGAAAAACGGCACTTAGGGTTTCATTTTCGGGGGAAACCGCACCTATTGGTTCAAAAATTTTCAAGTTTTCGAAACCGGGTCGAAAAATGGGATTTTTGAGTAACAGACCCCTGGACACGGGGCCGTGTCCGCTGGACACGGGGTCGTGTTCAGCCCGCTGTTTGCAGTTTTGTCCAAAAATATTTCTGTTTCATGCTAACTTTTGGTGTATTCTTGCAGATGGCCAGGAAGTTTACCAGATTCAACGCAAATGAGCTAGATGCAAGAGCTCGATACGAGCTTCTTCAAACAAGACCGGAGGAATACCCGAGGCAGGCGTGCACAGAACTACTAACCATGGTGAATCAAATTGACCGTTTCAACAACATTGTCACGGGACCACTCAGAATCGCACTAACAACCCGACTCCTTTCTGTCCATGAATGCACCTTGGAATTCTACAGCACCTTTGCATTCAATTCAAGGTGCGACCCGTTCGATAATGAAGGGGTGTCATTCAGGTGTGGCGGAACGAGGTATTCGATCTCCATGGCACAATTCGGGTCGATTATCGGATTGTATGCGGAGGAGGATGCGGGAGACGAAGACAATACCGGGGGGTTGAGAGAGATCGAAGACAACGAGCGCCAAGCCATGTGGGCTCAGATTGGGGAAGGATTCTACAATCCGAGCAGCACTAAGAGTACCAAGCTGAGGGATCCGCTTTACAGATACATTCATAGGCTCCTCGGCTACTCTCTTAGCCAAAGGCATGACAGTGGTGGCGTCGTTGGGTTAAGAGATTTACTTGTCCTCCATTGCATTCACAACCGCAGGCCACTCGATGTTCCGTTCCTCATGCTCCGAAACATGCATCACAACCGCCTTGCTAGTGCACCAACTCCTATTTTCTTCGGGGGGTGGGTGTACCGTCTCTTCAGGCACTTCGCCCACATTCCGAGGTCATTTGAGAAGAGCCCATGGTCGGGTACAGTGGATATTCACATATGCCGCTCGATGAACCTGGTTTATGAGGCAGAAGACGGGACGGTAACCTTTCAAAGGATGCAAGGTCATGCATGGAACCCGCAAGAAGCACTTGTCCTCCCAGCTCCGCAACATCATCAGTACCAATACCCACCCCACGGTGATCCGGGCCAATCATCCTCCTCGGGAGGCAGTTTTCCTAATTTTCAAAGTTTGCATGATTTGTTGCAGGAAAACCTCATGTGTACTCGGAACACCTATAACATGGCGAGCAACACCTACCACCGGGTCGGAGCTATCGAGAGAAACCTATCCGAGATACAAGAAGACGTCGGATACATACGAGACCACATTGCACGCCATGGAGGGGGTGACGATGATGATGATGATGATGATGATGATGCCATGGAGTAGGCGGGAGGAGCATAGGAGGAAGCGGTTGATTGATGACTCCCCAGGTTAATCCTTTGCAATCTCGAACAATTGATGGCCTGCGTGCCAAGTGTTAGACAATTTACTTTTCCTAACTATTTTCTGCATTTTATTTTTCTTACTTTATGCTTGGAACAATTAACTTTGGTAATGTAGGATGTTTGTATTACTTGGTGTGGTATTAAGTGATGAAACAGGTACAAACCAAGGCTTAGGGTGTTAAGCCTCAGCATTCATAGGGCTAGAATGGAAAAACCGGAGAAGGAAACCTGTTTTTCAGGCTTCCAGACTGTCCACACGGGGACGTGTCCAGCCAACACGCCCCCGTGCTCACCTCCCTGACCTGCTGTTTGGCTTCTGTTCGGCAGAATTTTGTCAGACACGTGGCCGTGTTCAGTGGACACGGGGCCGTGTCCACCTTCTGTAAGTTCTTGTTACTGGCACCTGAACACGGGGTCGTGCCCACTCTACACGGGGCCGTGTTCAGTGCCCAGTAACACAAATTTTTGCTTTTTAAACACTATTTTACACATCTAATCAACCTAAAAATTTATTTTTGGGACACATTGAGGACAATGTGTAATTTAAGTGTGGGGGGGATGCTAAAACCTTGAATTTTGCAAGTCCTAAATACAAGCCTTACACAAAACTCTATTGGAACCGCTAATCCCCGGCAACGGCGCCAAAAACTTGATGCGTGTGAAGTGTCGTATATTTTAGGTGTATATTTTAAGCCCTTTTTAACACTTATTTTAGCCAAGTTTTAAATTTATAAAACACGATATTTCACTAACACTAAACACACATATGGGCAAGTGCACCCATCGTTGAGTGTAGTATAGCGTTGGTAAGATACCGAGGTCGTCCAAGGACACAAGAGCTTTTAGTACCGGTTTATCCTCAACGTCTAACCAAAATAAAAGTTTAGAAAAATGTTTTTAAACTAAAAAATAAAAACTAACTAAAATGCTGAAAATAAAAATAAAAATAAAAACAGATAGACAAGATGAATCACTTGGTTCCGACTCGTATCTAGTATAACCTTTGATTATTTCCGCACTTTTGCACATAATTAAGAGATTATCTTAGTTATTGTAGTAGGCCCCTCTTTTGAAGGTGACGTTACCCTCACCCCAGTAGTTTGAGTCAGCAGGGATACAATCCTAAAGGGGTGGATTATTGGAAGATAATGAATTAAGTTATTAATGCAGTATTGTGGTAGGCCCCGCTTTTGGCGGTGACGTTACCCTCGACTAAGTAGTCTGAGTCAGCAGGGATACAGTCCTAAATAGCCGGGTTATAGTATTAATAGTAGTTAACTTATGAGGGGATCAAAGAGTTTGGACCCCCGCCATCCAATACCGTGAAGTATTGAAGGAGGTCCTACTAAATTTGACCCAGGTCCATTGCAGGACCTCTAAACGCTGAACAATGGCAAGACCTTTACCAAACCGTTCCCTTAACCCCCTACCAGGTAGCCAACATACCTCCATATAGACCGTGGAGATATGAATGGTGAAAATCCTTTATTTTATATAGACAGTAAAATAATGCCAAGACACCACGGACAAACGATAAGGAAAGATCACCTTCAACATAAGTAACTAGTTATTAAAGTCATTAATACAAAACCAAATAAAAAGTGCAAAAGATTAGAAATAAAAAGTATTATACTAGACACTTTGTCTTCACCAAGTGATGTAAGAGACTTATGCAAACATGGCCTTGATTGTCAAGAACTCTTACGATCAATCTTGGATCCCGAGACGACTCACACACTCTATGATGGACAATGGATGATGGTGGTGGATGATGGTGTTGTGATGGTGGTGGGTGGTGGATGAAGTGTGAGAGAGGTGGTGTGCCAAGGGATGAGTTGCAATGAAACCAAGCACTCCTATTTATAGGCTGAACAGAAGCCTGGGCACGGCCCCGTGTTCGCTGGGCACGGCCCCGTGCCCGTCTGACACTCTCTCTCTTCATTAATTGTAATTCGCAATTACAATTAATGCGCCTGCAGTACTTTCGGCACGCCCCCCGTGTCCGCTGAGCACGGCCCGTGGTGGGCAATAGAAGCTTCTATAGATTTGTCTTTTCTGCTGCTTCTTGGGCACGGCCCCGTGCTGGCTGAGCACGGGGCGTGTTCAGCCTTCTGTTTTCTCTATTTTGCTTTGGAAGGTGCCGTTG
Organism: Helianthus tuberosus; assembly: GCA_030545235.1. NCBI lineage: Eukaryota > Viridiplantae > Streptophyta > Magnoliopsida > Asterales > Asteraceae > Helianthus > Helianthus tuberosus. The sequence continues at coordinate 88,350,348 of CM060365.1, forward strand.
AGGGTTCGGGCAATCCACTAATGTTCCTTTTCTTGTATTTATGTTGGATTTAGCTGTCTTTTTGCTTCTTTTGCGTTTTTGAGCTCATTTAATTCTGAAAATACAAAAGGAAGACAAAAACACTCTTTTTCCAATATTAGTACTAAAAAAGGGTTAGTTTTATGCCTTATTTGATGTAATTTATATGTTGCATTTTACACACATCAAATACCCCCACACTTGAACTTTTGCTTGTCCTCAAGCAAAACTCTTTAATATTTGGCTTACACTCCCAAATGGAATAGGTAGAAGAGAAGGTTTTGGACTTGTCATAGAGTGTCGGGATTTCCAAGATCTTTTTGGGGTTTTATTTTTATTTATTTACACTCCTATTCGTAATGATTTATTTAGAACTGTTCATAAAAGAAATTACTTATTTGGGCATAACATGCCTTTTTAAAATTCTATTTATATACAAGTTCACATACCTCGCGGGGAAATCACTCACACTCGGCCGAAGGTGTATTTTTAGTGAATCACTCGAGAGCGGTCCTGGAACTTATTCCTACCATAGGCTTGCCAAGAAATCAATCCTCCTCCTTTTTAACTTTTATACCTTTGTAGATATCAAGAGGACTTTGTGGGTTAAGGGTTGGCTAGGGTTAAAGGTAAGTGATTGGGTTAGTGGTTAGTAGAAAAAGGGCTAAAAAGCGTAACAAGTGTCGGTTTTCGTAAAATTTTTTTTTTTTTTTTTCAACTCTTTATTTTTAATGAAGCTTTTATTCAAACAAAGTTATTTTTGATTACTTTGTTTGTTTATTTTCTTTTTGCTTCATTAAAAATAAATTTTTTTTTTCGAAGAACCGAACTTGTTACTAAAATAAAGGGTAAAAAAAATTAAAAAGGTTTTGGTGGGTGAAAGGGTTTTTGTTTTGGGTGATGAAACGAAAAGGTTTAGGCTTAAAGGGGCTAACTAGGGGGATTTTTTGGGTAGGTGGTAAAAGAAAAAGAAAAATAATGGTGTAGAAAAAAAATGTTAGTCCTAATGCCTCCATCATTTACTTACTCGGGTTTAAGTTGATAAGGACCGGGAATGTATTGTCATGGCAAGTTCTAGAGTCGCTAGGAATCAACGGCCTAATCACCTTTTATTTTTCTTTTTTTTATTTTTTTTAGGATTTTCTTAGTTTTTCAGCTTCTGCAGAGCTCAGCACGGGCCGTGCCCGCTGAACACGCCCACGTGCTCAATCATTGGAACTGGCAATCCTGTTTTACATCAGACAGTAAGTGAAATATGGTGTTGTGATGGTGGTGGGTGGTGGATGAAGCGTAACAAGCAAAAACTTGATGCGTGTGAAGTGTCGTATATTTTAGGTGTATATTTTAAGCCCTTTTTAACACTTATTTTAGCCAAGTTTTAAATTTATAAAACACGATATTTCACTAACACTAAACACACATATGGGCAAGTGCACCCATCGTTGAGTGTAGTATAGCGTTGGTAAGATACCGAGGTCGTCCAAGGACACAAGAGCTTTTAGTACCGATTTATCCTCAACGTCTAACCAAAATAAAAGTTTAGAAAAATGTTTTTAAACTAAAAAATAAAAACTAACTAAAATGATGAAAATAAAAATAAAAATAAAAACAGATAGACAAGATGAATCACTTGGTTCCGACTCGTATCTAATATAACCTTTGATTATTTCCGCACTTTTGCACATAATTAAGAGATTATCTTAGTTATTGTAGTAGGCCCCTCTTTTGAAAGTGACGTTACCCTCACCCCAGTAGTTTGAGTCAGCAGGGATACAATCCTAAAGGGGGTGGATTATTGGAAGATAATGAATTAAGTTATTAATGCAGTATTGTGGTAGGCCCCGCTTTTGGCGGTGACGTTACCCTCGACTAAGTAGTCTGAGTCAGCAGGGATACAGTCCTAAATAGCCGGGTTATAGTATTAATAGTAGTTAACTTATGAGGGGATCAAAGAGTTTGGACCCCCGCCATCCAATACCGTGAAGTATTGAAGGAGGTCCTACTAAATTTGACCCAGGTCCATTGCAGGACCTCTAAACGCTGAACAATGGCAAGACCTTTACCAAACCGTTCCCTTAACCCCCTACCAGGTAGCCAACATACCTCCATATAGACCGTGGAGATATGAATGGTGAAAATCCTTTATTTTATATAGACAGTAAAATAATGCCAAGACACCACGGACAAACGATAAGGAAAGATCACCTTCAACATAAGTAACTAGTTATTAAAGTCATTAATACAAAACCAAATAAAAAGTGCAAAAGATTAGAAATAAAAAGTATTATACTAGACACTTTGTCTTCACCAAGTGATGTAAGAGACTTAGGCAAACATGGCCTTGATTGTCAAGAACTCTTACGATCAATCTTGGATCCCGAGACGACTCACACACTCTATGATGGACAATGGATGATGGTGGTGGATGATGGTGTTGTGATGGTGGTGGGTGGTGGATGAAGTGTGAGAGAGGTGGTGTGCCAAGGGATGAGTTGCAATGAAACCAAGCACTCCTATTTATAGGCTGAACAGAAGCCTGGGCACGGCCCCGTGTTCGCTGGGCACGGCCCCGTGCCCGTCTGACACTCTCTCTCTTCATTAATTGTAATTCGCAATTACAATTAATGCGCCTGCAGTACTTTCGGCACGCCCCCCGTGTCCGCTGAGCACGGCCCGTGGTGGACAATAGAAGCTTCTATAGATTTGTCTTTTCTGCTGCTTCTTGGGCACGGCCCCGTGCTGGCTGAGCACGGGGCGTGTTCAGCCTTCTGTTTTCTCTATTTTGCTTTGGAAGGTGCCGTTGAGGGTTCGGGCAATCCACTAATGTTCCTTTTCTTGTATTTATGTTGGATTTAGCTGTCTTTTTGCTTCTTTTGCGTTTTTGAGCTCATTTAATCCTGAAAATACAAAAGGAAGACAAAAACACTCTTTTTCCAATATTAGTACTAAAAAAGGGTTAGTTTTATGCCTTATTTGATGTAATTTATATGTTGCATTTTACACACATCAAATACCCCCACACTTGAACTTTTGCTTGTCCTCAAGCAAAACTCTTTAATATTTGGCTTACACTCCCAAATGGAATAGGTAGAAGAGAAGGTTTTGGACTTGTCATAGAGTGTCGGGATTTCCAAGATCTTTTTGGGGTTTTATTTTTATTTATTTACACTCCTATTCGTAACGATTTATTTAGAACTGTTCATAAAAGAAATTATTTATTTGGGCATAACATGCCTTTTTAAAATTCTATTTATATACAAGTTCACATACCTCGCGGGGAAATCACTCACACTCGGCCGAAGGTGTATTTTTAGTGAATCACTCGAGAGCGGTCCTGGAACTTATTCCTACCATAGGCTTGCCAAGAAATCAATCCTCCTCCTTTTTAACTTTTATGCCTTTGTAGATATCAAGAGGACTTTGTGGGTTAAGGGTTGGCTAGGGTTAAAGGTAGGTGATTGGGTTAGTGGTTAGTAGAAAAAGGGCTAAAAAGCGTAACAAGTGTCGGTTTTCGTAAAAAAATTTTAAGCCATGACAAGTTTTTGATGTGTGTAAAATGCAACATATAAATTACATCAAATAAGGCATAAAACTAACCCTTTTTTAGTACTAATATTGGAAAAAGAGTGTTTTTGTCTTCCTTTTGTATTTTCAGGATTAAATGAGCTCAAAAACGCAAAAGAAGCAAAAAGACAGCTAAATCCAACATAAATACAAGAAAAGGAACATTAGTGGATTGCCCGAACCCTCAACGGCACCTTCCAAAGCAAAATAGAGAAAACAGAAGGCTGAACACGCCCCGTGCTCAGCCAGCACGGGGCCGTGCCCAAGAAGCAGCAGAAAAGACAAATCTATAGAAGCTTCTATTGCCCACCACGGGCCGTGCTCAGCGGACACGGGGGGCGTGCCGAAAGTACTGCAGGCGCATTAATTGTAATTGCGAATAACAATTAATGAAGAGAGAGAGTGTCAGGCGGGCACGGGGCCGTGCCCAGCGAACACGGGGCCGTGCCCAGGCTTCTGTTCAGCCTATAAATAGGAGTGCTTGGTTTCATTGCAACTCATCCCTTGGCACACCACCTCTCTCACACTTCATCCACCACCCACCACCATCACAACACCATCATCCACCACCATCATCCATTGTCCATCATAGAGTGTGTGAGTCGTCTCGGGATCCAAGATTGATCGTAAGAGTTCTTGACAATCAAGGCCATGTTTGCCTAGGTCTCTTACATCACTTGGTGAAGACAAAGTGTCTAGTATAATACTTTTTATTTCTAATCTTTTGCACTTTTTATTTGGTTTTGTATTAATGACTTTAATAACTAGTTACTTATGTTGAAGGTGATCTTTCCTTATCGTTTGTCCGTGGTGTCTTGGCATTATTTTACTGTCTATATAAAATAAAGGATTTTCACCATTCATATCTCCACGGTCTATATGGAGGTATGTTGGCTACCTGGTAGGGGGTTAAGGGAACGGTTTGGTAAAGGTCTTGCCATTGTTCAGCGTTTAGAGGTCCTGCAATGGACCTGGGTCAAATTTAGTAGGACCTCCTTCAATACTTCACGGTATTGGATGGCGGGGGTCCAAACTCTTTGATCCCCTCATAAGTTAACTACTATTAATACTATAACCCGGCTATTTAGGACTGTATCCCTGCTGACTCAGACTACTTAGTCGAGGGTAACGTCACCGCCAAAAGCGGGGCCTACCACAATACTGCATTAATAACTTAATTCATTATCTTCCAATAATCCACCCCTTTAGGATTGTATCCCTGCTGACTCAAACTACTGGGGTGAGGGTAACGTCACCTTCAAAAGAGGGGCCTACTACAATAACTAAGATAATCTCTTAATTATGTGCAAAAGTGCGGAAATAATCAAAGGTTATACTAGATACGAGTCGGAACCAAGTGATTCATCTTGTCTATCTGTTTTTATTTTTATTTTTATTTTCAGCATTTTAGTTAGTTTTTATTTTTTTAGTTTAAAAACATTTTTCTAAACTTTTATTTTGGTTAGACGTTGAGGATAAACCGGTACTAAAAGCTCTTGTGTCCTTGGACGACCTCGGTATCTTACCAACGCTATACTACACTCAACGATGGGTGCACTTGCCCATATGTGTGTTTAGTGTTAGTGAAATATCGTGTTTTATAAATTTAAAACTTGGCTAAAATAAGTGTTAAAAAAGGGCTTAAAATATACACCTAAAATATACGACACTTCACACGCATCAAGTTTTTGGCGCCGTTGCCGGGGACACAAGGATTTTAAGAAAGTTAGGAATCAACGGCCTAATCATCTTTTATTTTTCTTTTTTATTTTTTTTTAGGATTTTCTTAGTTTTTTTTTTCAGCTTCTGCAGCGCTCAGCACGGGCCGTGCCCGGTCAGACACGGGCCGTGCCCAGCAACCATCACTGGCAATTTTTGTTTTCTGAGTTACAGAGAGCTGAACACGGGGTCGTGTCGGTGCAACACGGGGTCGTGTCCAACTCCCAGTAACAGGGATCCAGAAATCAATTACTGCAACTCTGAACACGGGCCGTGTTCATTGAGCACGGGGCCGTGGTGAATATTCTGACCAGCGTTCTTTTCTGTTTTTACTGCAGGATTTGGAACCCAGGCGCCACATCTGGACCTCCTACGTAGTGCATGAGCTCCAGTTCTAGTAGAGACATAAAAGAACCCCTAGAAGAACCCGAGCGCTTTCTCAGAAAAAGGCTAAAAGCTAAAAATCAAGAGAAAGTTTCGGGGGACCCACTTCCAATGGCGGACCAACGTACCCTCATGGATTACCTACGGCCTACCGTAGGCAATCTTGGCGCCGCTATCAATGCCCCGAATGTCGAGGCCAACAACTTCGAACTTCGGCCGCATTTGATACAAATGCTCCAAAACTCCGCAACCTTCCACGGGCTTGCGGACGAGGATCCCCATCTACATATTACTAACTTCTTAGAAATATGTGATACCTTCCGGATCAATGGAGCATCAAATGACGCCATCCGCCTTCGAATGTTTCCTTTTTCATTAAAAGACCGAGCTAAGGCTTGGCTTAATACCCTCCCAGCTGGGTCGGTAACCACCTGGGATGAACTCGCCCAAAAGTTTTTATATAAGTATTTCCCTCCTGCTAAAACGGCTAAATTAATGACAGAAATTAATACATACTCACAAGAGGATGGGGAATCCTTATATGAAACTTGGGAAAGGTTCAAGGAGCTTCTAAGAAAGTGTCCTCACCATGGTCTAGCGATATGGCAACAAGTATCCACTTTCTATAATGGATTGTTGCCACACACAAGACAAACACTTGATTCAAGCTCCGGGGGACTCTTAGGTAATCGTCGCCCAAATGAAATATATAACCAAATTGAGGAAATTGCTCAAACCAATTTTCAATGGCACACTCCCCGAGGTAATAAATCTATTGCCCCGGGCGCCCATAAGGTTGATGAGAGCACCTCTTTACAAGCCCAAATCGAGGCCCTCTCTTCAAAAATCAAAAGGCTAGAAATGACAAAAACGGCCTCGGTTATGGCTTGTGAAGGGTGTGGTGGGTCACATGAAAATTGGAGTTGTATGAAAGATTTAGATGAGCAAACTGAAACGGTAAACTACATGGATAATAGACCTAGGCCGTCGGGTCCTCCAACGGGTACCTACAACCAAGGATGGCGTAACCACCCAAATCTTGGTTGGAGAGATCCCGGAAATAGTAGTAACCAACAAAACCAACGAACTAATTTTCAACAACCACAAAATTTTCCTCAACAACAAGGTGGAAGAGAAAGGCTTGAAGATACCATATCTCGCCTCATCTCTGACACTGAAAAGAAGAACTCGGATCGATTTCAACAAATGGAATCGAATTTCAGAAACCAACAAGCTAGTATTCAAAACGTTGAAAAACAATTAAATCAACTAGCTCAAAATTTCTCCGAGAGACCACAAGGCGCATTACCCAGTAATACCGAACCAAACCCAAAGGCACAAGTCCATCTCATCACATTACGAAATCGAACCGTGGGTCCCGAGGATGCTCCATTGCCGCCAAATGAAAGAAGTCATTCTGGCCAGCCTGTGACTCCTCCTGCGCCAGAAAAGGCTTCTACACCAATTCAAGAGCCCACCAAGAATCCTCCAATCCCGTACCCCGGTAGGTTAAATCGTCAAAAGACCGATGAGCAATTCGCAAAGTTCGAAAGTTTACTAAAACAATTGCATGTTAATATTCCTTTTATTGAGGTCCTAACCCAAATGCCTAAATATGCAAAATTCATGAGGGATTTCCTCACTCACAAAAAGAAAATTGAATCATTGCAATTAGTTAACCTAGGCGAAGAATGCTCAGCTCTAGTACTCAACAAACTTCCACAAAAGAAAATCGACCCCGGGAGCTTCACAATCCCTTGTTCGATTGGGAAGTTCCCCGTCCGAAATGCTTTGGCCGATCTTGGGGCTAGCATCAACCTCATGCCCACCTCAATGTTCAAGCGACTCGACCTAGGAGTAACAAGCCCTACAAAGATGAGCATACAACTCGCCGACAGGTCCGTCAAGTTCCCACATGGGGTCGCCGAAAATTTGCTAGTCAAGGTCGACAAATTCGTTTTTCCAACCGACTTTGTTATCCTAGACATGGAGGAAGATACCGAGGTCCCCCTCATCCTCGGGAGACCATTCTTAGCCACCGCTCAAGCAGTGGTGGATATGAATGACGGAACTCTAACATTGAAGTTTGGGGATGAGAAAGTGAAATTTGAATGTGGAAAAAGAGTAGAGGAAGAAGATCCGGTCAACTACATGAAGGTCATAGACTCAAGCTTGGATGACGCTCTCCGACGGTGTAACATGGGATGCAACACATCCCACTTGGGTAACATATGACCAGGCATTGGGTCTAGCCAAGGACCCTTATAAACGTGGCGCACCATGGAGGCATTCCACGGAACTATCCTTAGTTTAATTTAGATTAGTTTTTATGTTTTCTAGTTAGTTTAATTTTCAGGAATAAAACACACTCATGGTGGTAAGGGATGAAAAGGGGAACGAGAAAAATGATCCCATGCACAAGAACGAGGCAACCCGACAATTTTCTCCCTTTCAGAAGGTTCAACACGGGCCGTGCCCAACCAACACGGCCCCGTGTCGAACCACCTGCAGAAAACGCCCAGTACAGGTAACTGGACACGGGCCGTGTTCACCCAACACGCCCCCGTGTCCAGACTTCTGTTTCTCTTATTTCAATTTTGTTACTGGCACTTGAACACGGGGCCGTGCCCGGATAACACGGGGCCGTGTTCAGTGCCCAGTAACACAAATTTTTGCTTTTTAAACACTATTTTACACATCTAATCAACCTAAAAATTTATTTTTGGGACACATTGAGGACAATGTGTAATTTAAGTGTGGGGGGGATGCTAAAACCTTGAATTTTGCAAGTCCTAAATACAAGCCTTACACAAAACTCTATTGGAACCGCTAATCACCCCAAATTTTTTCAAAAATTTCAATTTTTTTTTACTTGTCTAGGTTTAACTCGGGAAATTCAAGCTCTCAAAAAGGTTATATTTTTACAAATTTACAACCGATATCGTAGTGATAAAAAGAACCAACATAAGAAAATTATGAAAAGGCATGACAAACTTATTTAAAATTTGATTATATATACTTAATCACATAAAAACCCATTCCCACAAAAGTGAGTTTTGAGCCTTTATTGAGCAGACAATTCCATATCATTTGACTAAATGCTCATTTTTCGTTTCTTGTGTGAATAGCCGCTTGGTTCTTACGACTCTAGAACTTGCCATGACAATACATTCCCGGTCCTTATCAACTTAAACCCGAGTAAGTAAATGATGGAGGCATTAGGACTAACATTTTTTTTCTACACCATTATTTTTCTTTTACCACCTACCCAAAAAATCCCCCTAGTTAGCCCCTTTGAGCCTAAACCTTTTCGTTTCATCACCCAAAACAAAAACCCTTTCACCCACCAAAACCTTTTTCATTTTTTTTTACCCTTTTATTTTAGTAACAAGTTCGGTTCTTCGAAAAAATATATATATATATATATATATATTTATTTTTAATGAAGCAAAAAGAAAATAAACAAACAAAGTAATCAAAAATAACTTTGTTTGAATAAAAGCTTCATTAAAAATAAAGAGTTGAAAAAAAAAAAAAAAATTTTTTTTTTTACGAAAACCGACACTTGTTACGCTTTTTAGCCCTTTTTCTACTAACCACTAACCCAATCACCTACCTTTAACCCTAGCCAACCCTTAACCCACAAAGTCCTCTTGATATCTACAAAGGCATAAAAGTTAAAAAGGAGGAGGATTGATTTCTTGGCAAGCCTATGGTAGGAATAAGTTCCAGGACCGCTCTCGAGTGATTCACTAAAAATACACCTTCGGCCGAGTGTGAGTGATTTCCCCGCGAGGTATGTGAACTTGTATATAAATAGAATTTTAAAAAGGCATGTTATGCCCAAATAAATAATTTCTTTTATGAACAGTTCTAAATAAATCGTTACGAATAGGAGTGTAAATAAATAAAAATAAAACCCCAAAAAGATCTTGGAAATCCCGACACTCTATGACAAGTCCAAAACCTTCTCTTCTACCTATTCCATTTGAGAGTGTAAGCCAAATATTAAAGAGTTTTGCTTGAGGACAAGCAAAAGTTCAAGTGTGGGGGTATTTGATGTGTGTAAAATGCAACATATAAATTACATCAAATAAGGCATAAAACTAACCCTTTTTTAGTACTAATATTGGAAAAAGAGTGTTTTTGTCTTCCTTTTGTATTTTCAGGATTAAATGAGCTCAAAAACGCAAAAGAAGCAAAAAGACATCTAAATCCAACATAAATACAAGAAAATGAACATTAGTGGATTGCCCGAACCCTCAACGGCACCTTCCAAAGCAAAATAGAGAAAACAGAAGGCTGAACACGCCCCGTGCTCAGCCAGCACGGGGCCGTGCCCAAGAAGCAGCAGAAAAGACAAATCTATAGAAGCTTCTATTGCCCACCACGGGCCGTGCTCAGCGGACACGGGGGGCGTGCCGAAAGTACTGCAGGCGCATTAATTGTAATTGCGAATTACAATTAATGAAGAGAGAGAGTGTCAGACGGGCACGGGGCCGTGCCCAGCGAACACGGGGCCGTACCCAGGCTTCTGTTCAGCCTATAAATAGGAGTGCTTGGTTTCATTGCAACTCATCCCTTGGCACACCACCTCTCTCACACTTCATCCACCACCCACCACCATCATCCATTGTCCATCATAGAGTGTGTGAGTCGTCTCGGGATCCAAGATTGATCGTAAGAGTTCTTGACAATCAAGGCCATGTTTGCCTAAGTCTCTTACATCACTTGGTGAAGACAAAGTGTCTAGTATAATACTTTTTATTTCTAATCTTTTGCACTTTTTATTTGGTTTTGTATTAATGACTTTAATAACTAGTTACTTATGTTGAAGGTGATCTTTCCTTATCGTTTGTCCGTGGTGTCTTGGCATTATTTTACTGTCTATATAAAATAAAGGATTTTCACCATTCATATCTCCACGGTCTATATGGAGGTATGTTGGCTACCTGGTAGGGGGTTAAGGGAACGGTTTGGTAAAGGTCTTGCCATTGTTCAGCGTTTAGAGGTCCTGCAATGGACCTGGGTCAAATTTAGTAGGACCTCCTTCAATACTTCACGGTATTGGATGGCGGGGGTCCAAACTCTTTGATCCCCTCATAAGTTAACTACTATTAATACTATAACCCGGCTATTTAGGACTGTATCCCTGCTGACTCAGACTACTTAGTCGAGGGTAACGTCACCGCCAAAAGCGGGGCCTACCACAATACTGCATTAATAACTTAATTCATTATCTTCCAATAATCCACCCCTTTAGGATTGTATCCCTGCTGACTCAAACTACTGGGGTGAGGGTAACGTCACCTTCAAAAGAGGGGCCTACTACAATAACTAAGATAATCTCTTAATTATGTGCAAAAGTGCGGAAATAATCAAAGGTTATACTAGATACGAGTCGGAACCAAGTGATTCATCTTGTCTATCTGTTTTTATTTTTATTTTTATTTTCAGCATTTTAGTTAGTTTTTATTTTTTTAGTTTAAAAACATTTTTCTAAACTTTTATTTTGGTTAGACGTTGAGGATAAACCGGTACTAAAAGCTCTTGTGTCCTTGGACGACCTCGGTATCTTACCAACGCTATACTACACTCAACGATGGGTGCACTTGCCCATATGTGTGTTTAGTGTTAGTGAAATATCGTGTTTTATAAATTTAAAACTTGGCTAAAATAAGTGTTAAAAAAAGGGCTTAAAATATACACCTAAAATATACGACACTTCACACGCATCATCGGGTCGATTATCGGGTTGTATGCGGAGGAGGATGCGGGAGACGAAGACAATACCGGGGGGTTGAGAGAGATCGAAGACAACGAGCGCCAAGCCATGTGGGCTCAGATTGGGGAAGGATTCTACAATCCGAGCAGCACTAAGAGTACCAAGCTGAGGGATCCGCTTTACAGATACATTCATAGGCTCCTCGGCTACTCTCTTAGCCAAAGGCATGACAGTGGTGGCGTCGTTGGGTTAAGAGATTTACTTGTCCTCCATTGCATTCACAACCGCAGGCCACTCGATGTTCCGTTCCTCATGCTCCGAAACATGCATCACAACCGCCTTGCTAGTGCACCAACTCCTATTTTCTTCGGGGGGTGGGTGTACCGTCTCTTCAGGCACTTCGCCCACATTCCGAGGTCATTTGAGAAGAGCCCATGGTCGGGTACAGTGGATATTCACATATGCCGCTCGATGAACCTGGTTTATGAGGCAGAAGACGGGACGGTAACCTTTCAAAGGATACAAGGTCATGCATGGAACCCGCAAGAAGCACTTGTCCTCCCAGCTCCGCAACATCATCAGTACCAATACCCACCCCACGGTGATCCGGGCCAATCATCCTCCTCGGGAGGCAGTTTTCCTAATTTTCAAAGTTTGCATGATTTGTTGCAGGAAAACCTCATGTGTACTCGGAACACCTATAACATGGCGAGCAACACCTACCACCGGGTCGGAGCTATCGAGAGAAACCTATCCGAGATACAAGAAGACGTCGGATACATACGAGACCTCATTGCACGCCATGGAGGGGGTGACGATGATGATGATGATGATGATGATGATGCCATGGAGTAGGCGGGAGGAGCATAGGAGGAAGCGGTTGATTGATGACTCCCCAGGTTAATCCTTTGCAATCTCGAACAATTGATGGCCTGCGTGCCAAGTGTTAGACAATTTACTTTTCCTAACTATTTTCTGCATTTTATTTTTCTTACTTTATGCTTGGAACAATTAACTTTGGTAATGTAGGATGTTTGTATTACTTGGTGTGGTATTAAGTGATGAAACAGGTACAAACCAAGGCTTAGGGTGTTAAGCCTCAGCATTCATAGGGCTAGAATGGAAAAACCAGAGAAGGAAACCTGTTTTTCAGGCTTCCAGACTGTCCACACGGGGACGTGTCCAGCCAACACGCCCCCGTGCTCACCTCCCTGACCTGCTGTTTGGCTTCTGTTCGGCAGAATTTTGTCAGACACGTGGCCGTGTTCAGTGGACACGGGGCCGTGTCCACCTTCTGTAAGTTCTTGTTACTGGCACCTGAACACGGGGTCGTGCCCACTCTACACGGGGCCGTGTTCAGTGCCCAGTAACACAAATTTTTGCTTTTTAAACACTATTTTACACATCTAATCAACCTAAAAATTTATTTTTGGGACACATTGAGGACAATGTGTAATTTAAGTGTGGGGGGGATGCTAAAACCTTGAATTTTGCAAGTCCTAAATACAAGCCTTACACAAAACTCTATTGGAACCGCTAATCACCCCAAATTTTTTCAAAAAATTCAATTTTTTTTACTTGTCTAGGTTTAACTCGGGAAATTCAAGCTCTCAAAAAGGTTATATTTTTACAAATTTACAACCGATAGCGTAGTGATAAAAAGAACCAACATAAGAAAATTATGAAAAGGCATGACAAACTTATTTAAAATTTGATTATATATACTTGATCACATAAAAACCCATTCCCACAAAAGTGAGTTTTGAGCCTTTATTGAGCACACAATTCCATATCATTTGACAAAATGCTCATTTTTCGTTTCTTGTGTGAATAGCCGCTTGGTTCTTACGACTCTAGAACTTGCCATGACAATACATTCCCGGTCCTTATCAACTTAAACCCGAGTAAGTAAATGATGGAGGCATTAGGACTAACATTTTTTTTTCTACACCATTATTTTTCTTTTTCTTTTACCACCTACCCAAAAATCCCCCTAGTTAGCCCCTTTGAGCCTAAACCTTTTCGTTTCATCACCCAAAACAAAAACCCTTTCACCCACCAAAACCTTTTTCATTTTTTACCCTTTATTTTAGTAACAAGTTCGGTTCTTCGAAAAAATAAAAATAAAAAATAAAAAAAAATTTAATGAAGCAAAAAGAAAATAAACAAACAAAGTAATCAAAAATAACTTTGTTTGAATAAAAGCTTCATTAAAAATAAAGAGTTGAAAAAAAAAATTACGAAAACCGACACTTGTTACGCTTTTTAGCCCTTTTTCTACTAACCACTAACCCAATCACCTACCTTTAACCCTAGCCAACCCTTAACCCACAAAGTCCTCTTGATATCTACAAAGGTATAAAAGTTAAAAAGGAGGAGGATTGATTTATTGGCAAGCCTATGGTAGGAATAAGTTCCAGGACCGCTCTCGAGTGATTCACTAAAAATACACCTTCGGCCGAGTGTGAGTGATTTCCCCGCGAGGTATGTGAACTTGTATATAAATAGAATTTTAAAAAGGCATGTTATGCCCAAATAAGTAATTTCTTTTATTAACAGTTCTAAATAAATCATTACGAATAGGAGTGTAAATAAATAAAAATAAAACCCCAAAAAGATCTTGGAAATCCCGACACTCTATGACAAGTCCAAAACCTTCTCTTCTACCTATTCCATTTGGGAGTGTAAGCCAAATATTAAAGAGTTTTGCTTGAGGACAAGCAAAAGTTCAAGTGTGGGGGTATTTGATGTGTGTAAAATGCAACATATAAATTACATCAAATAAGGCATAAAACTAACCCTTTTTAGTACTAATATTGGAAAAAGAGTGTTTTTGTCTTCCTTTTGTATTTTCAGGATTAAATGAGCTCAAAAACGCAAAAGAAGCAAAAAGACAGCTAAATCCAACATAAATACAAGAAAAGGAACATTAGTGGATTGCCCGAACCCTCAACGGCACCTTCCAAAGCAAAATAGAGAAAACAGAAGGCTGAACACGCCCCGTGCTCAGCCAGCACGGGGCCGTGCCCAAGAAGCAGCAGAAAAGACAAATCTATAGAAGCTTCTATTGCCCACCACGGGCCGTGCTCAGCGGACACGGGGGGCGTGCCGAAAGTACTGCAGGCGCATTAATTGTAATTGCGAATTACAATTAATGAAGAGAGAGAGTGTCAGACGGGCACGGGGCCGTGCCCAGCGAACACGGGGCCGTGCCCAGGCTTCTGTTCAGCCTATAAATAGGAGTGCTTGGTTTCATTGCAACTCATCCCTTGGCACACCACCTCTCTCACACTTCATCCACCACCCACCACCATCACAACACCATCATCCACCACCATCATCCATTGTCCATCATAGAGTGTGTGAGTCGTCTCGGGATCCAAGATTGATCGTAAGAGTTCTTGACAATCAAGGCCATGTTTGCCTAAGTCTCTTACATCACTTGGTGAAGACAAAGTGTCTAGTATAATACTTTTTATTTCTAATCTTTTGCACTTTTTATTTGGTTTTGTATTAATGACTTTAATAACTAGTTACTTATGTTGAAGGTGATCTTTCCTTATCGTTTGTCCGTGGTGTCTTGGCATTATTTTACTGTCTATATAAAATAAAGGATTTTCACCATTCATATCTCCACGGTCTATATGGAGGTATGTTGGCTACCTGGTAGGGGGTTAAGGGAACGGTTTGGTAAAGGTCTTGCCATTGTTCAGCGTTTAGAGGTCCTGCAATGGACCTGGGTCAAATTTAGTAGGACCTCCTTCATTACTTCACGGTATTGGATGGCGGGGGTCCAAACTCTTTGATCCCCTCATAAGTTAACTACTATTAATACTATAACCCGGCTATTTAGGACTGTATCCCTGCTGACTCAGACTACTTAGTCGAGGGTAACGTCACCGCCAAAAGCGGGGCCTACCACAATACTGCATTAATAACTTAATTCATTATCTTCCAATAATCCACCCATTTAGGATTGTATCCCTGCTGACTCAAACTACTGGGGTGAGGGTAACGTCACCTTCAAAAGAGGGGCCTACTACAATAACTAAGATAATCTCTTAATTATGTGCAAAAGTGCGGAAATAATCAAAGGTTATACTAGATACGAGTCGGAACCAAGTGATTCATCTTGTCTATCTGTTTTTATTTTTATTTTTATTTTCAGCATTTTAGTTAGTTTTTATTTTTTAGTTTAAAAACATTTTTCTAAACTTTTATTTTGGTTAGACGTTGAGGATAAACCGGTATTAAAAGCTCTTGTGTCCTTGGACGACCTCGGTATCTTACCAACGCTATACTACACTCAACGATGGGTGCACTTGCCCATATGTGTGTTTAGTGTTAGTGAAATATCGTGTTTTATAAATTTAAAACTTGGCTAAAATAAGTGTTAAAAAGGGCTTAAAATATACACCTAAAATATACGACACTTCACACACATCATTCAGTTTGGGAAAAGGACAGATTTTCTTGTGCATAACGGTTTTCTTTTTAAGGAAAATCAATTATGTATTCCCAATTCCAGCCTCCGCCTTCAAATAATTAAAGAACTGCATGGAGAAGGGCATGTGGGGATAGACCGTACTTTACGATTGGTGCAGTCTTCTTATTTTTGGCCTACTATGCGGAGGGATGTTGATCGGTTTGTTAGACGTTGCAGGATCTGTCAAGTTTCAAAAGGCACAGCTACCAATGCAGGGCTTTATATGCCTCTACCCATTCCTCAGCAACCTTGGGTAGATATTAGCATGGATTTTGTGTTGGGGTTACCCCGTACTCAGCGTCGTAATGATTCAATCTTTGTAGTGGTGGACCGGTTTTCTAAAATGGTGCACTTTATTCCTTGCAAGAAGACAACAGATGCAGTTAATGTGCCTCGGTTGTTCTTTCGGGATATCTAACGTTTGCATGGTTTGCCACCCTCTATAGTTTCTGATCGGGATACTCGTTTCTTGAGTCATTTTTGGCGAAGTCTATGGAAAATAGTGAACACTCAGCTCAATTTTAGTAGTGCTTACCACCCACAAACTGATGGGCAGACGGAGGTTGTTAATCGGTCACTTGGTAATCTTTTGCGGTGTCTTGTGTTTGATCATGTGAAGTCTTGGGATCAAAAGCTTTGTCAGGCAGAGTTTGCTCATAATCATGCTGTTAATAGGAGCACTGGGTTTAGTACGTTTGAGGTGGTCTATTCTGCTAAGCCTCGGGGTCCTCTTGATTTGATGTCACTTCCTACCCTAGGTTCTGTTCCCAAGAAGGTGCAAGATTTTGTGGTTGGGTTACATGAAGTTCATAAAGCTGTGCAGGATAACTTGGCCAACGCTAATTCAAAGTACAAGCAAGCTGCAGACCAAAAGCGTAGGCAAGTTGATTTTGAAGAGGGTGACTTTGTTTGGGCCATTTTGACTAAGGATCGTTTTTTAGTAGGGGAGTATAATCAGTGGCGGATCTTGCCCGTTGAACGTCCCAGGGCCGAAAGATACGGACACTAAAAAATGCCCGGGCCGAACATAGTATATATAAAAAATTTCGATCGAAATATGAAAAATTAGCACTACGGCCGAAAAACTTTCCAGGGCTGTGGCCCTGGCACAGGCCTTCTAAGAACCACCCATGAGTATAATAAATTGTCAGCCAAGAAGATTCGGCCAGTGGAGATTGTGCAGAAGATAAATTCTAATGCCTATCGTCTGAAGTTACCAAGCCACATTCGTTGTTCCGATGTTTTCAATGTCAAACATTTGCTGCCTTTTCATGGGGATTCGTCTGATGATGAGGTTGCTGCGGATTCGAGGTCGAATTTTGTCTACCCAGGAGGGAATGATGCGGGCCCAAGTGTGGAGGAGCGGGCCATCTTGTATTTGGAGGCCCAAGATCGCGTAACAAAAGGGGCTTCACTAAAATGGCTCTAACTTGGGCTACGGGGGTCCGTTTTGGGCGTGTGACCAGGCGAAACGAACGTGAGAACGAGCTCCATATTGCTGCAAACGCCTACAGCGGTTTGGGTCATCGTCCAGGCCAAAAAACGCTTATTTCTATTAGTTATTTGCATTTTTATGTTTTTTGAGGTATTTTAGGCATTTTTGTTTTTGGGCTTGTGTTTGGCCCGTTATCTTTTTAGGTCCATTTCGAATTTCTGTTCTTATTTATATGTCCCTCTAGTAATTTGAACAATCAAACTTGAATTTTGAGATAACTCATATTTCACTTCAAATTCCGTGCCCTTTGTGTTGAATTTTGGGGTTGGGGAAGAACTACACGGGTATTCGCAGAATCAACGTGTTTGATCTTCGTTTTCTTAACACACGCTACATCAACAAGACTTCAACAATTTAGATCATCAAACGTTCAACGCGGATGGATTTGTCGGTACAAACGTCCGATTAGGCAAATCAGGATCTGGGTATAACTATTCTTACTATGAAACCAAACTTTATTTAGCCCAAAATGTCATAACAAATATACTATCAAGACTTAATTTAGAACAGAGGTTTGATGAGGTTAATACCATGATTAAAACAATAACCGAAGACAAATACGGGTCCGGAAACTAGTTTAATGTGCTTGTTGGGGCTTGTGTTTATGTTGTTATGAGGAAAGCTAACAAATTGTTACCTTTAACTAGTGTTTGTGAGAATGTGGGGTGTGTTGTGTTTGAATTGGGTCGAATGGTGTCGCGGGTAGTCGAGCATTTGGATTTGAAGTTGCCAGATTTCGATATTGTGGGGTTGTTTGAGAGGGTGTTTAGAGAGTGGGTTAGTTGTAAGGAGGGTGTTGGGAAGGGTGTAAGTGTGAGGATGGTGAAACAGGGGATTTTTTTGGTGCGGTGTATGATTAAATGGTATGTGACGACGGGGAGGAGGCCGGTGCCGGTGGTGGTGGTGATGCACATTAGAGAGAGAGAATGGATGGGGGTGATGCACAGTTAGAGAGAGAAAGGGGATTTGATGCATTTATTTATGAAATACCATTTTTACCATTGCCTTAAATAAAACCTAACTGAGTAATTTAACACAGTTTGGTGTAAAGGACTTAAAGTGTTATATAACATGTGTTTTTTGGACATAAAATAAAATTAAAACTTTTAAAGGACACGTTTTAAAATTCAGATAATACATAAAGGACAAAAAGTGAAATTTACTATTTTATAAATGATAATGCGAATTATTATATAGAGTAAACTGCAATTTTACCCCCTGAGGTTAGGGGTGATTGGCACTCTTACCCCCCCTAAGAAAATAATTGCAATTTTACCCCCCACTGTTCACTGTTATGTCGCAACCTTACCCCCTAAGCTCAATTTTGTTGACTGATCTGTTGACTTGGTGGTAAAATGACTATTTTACCCTTTTATTTTACCCCCTGTGTTTTGTTTACTCTGTAATATTACCCCCTGCCACCACTGCCACCGCCATTCACCACCACTGCCACCTCCAGCCACCACCCTCAACCACCACTGCCACCGCCATTCACCACCACAACCACCACTGCCATCTTCTTCCTCCCCCCTCTCTCTCTCTCTAAAAAAACCCACCATAAACCCACCATGCTCTGTTTTATTCCACCACCAAAAACCCTTAATTCAATCACAAATTTCTTCATAAACTCAAACCCATTTTAAACAACTTGGCAACAAAAATCATTCAGATTTATGAGCAAACTTTTCAGGCTAACTGATAATTGGAAATACACACAACAAATCGGACAAATTAATGATAATGTCCTGAAATTATAGTCACAAATCCTAATTTCTAGATACATAATGACAATTTTTCGAAATTAGGGTTGTGACGGGGGTGGTGATGATGGCGACGGTGATGGTTGTGGCGGCAGTGGTGGTTGTGGCGGTTCAGATGGCGACGGTGATGGTTGAAGATGATGATGATGGAGGTTTGTGGCGGGGATGGTGATGATGGCGACGGTGATGGTTGTGGCGGCAGTGGTGGTTGTGGCGGCAGTGGTGGTTGTGGCGGTTCAGCTGGCGACGGTGATGGTTGAAGATGATGATGATGGAGGGTGATGTTTGAAGATGATGATGAATAATTGCAGTTTACTCTATATATAATATAAATAATAATAAAAATAAATATAGGGTAAGATTACCAAAATACCCTTACATATAATGGTCAAACTACCGTTGACTGTGGTTAGGGGGTAAGGTTGCGACATAACAGTGAACAGTGGGGGGTAAAATTGCAATTATTTCCTTAGGGGGGGTAAGAGTGCCAATCACCCCTAACCTCAGGGGGTAAAATTGCAGTTTACTCTATTATATAAGTAGACATTTAATATATCAAACAATATTTATATAAATATCAAATGATATTTATATATATAATATGCTTATTTAGGCTCGTAAGACAACTCGAACTTGATAAGTGAAGCTTAAGGTTGGGCTTGTTTATTATACAAGCTTATTCCTACACTCAAACTAGTTTACACTCCTAGATTTGACCTGTTTTGACGTATACAGTTACAACCTAATTTCAACCCTACTAATCGGGTCAGTTCTAAGCTATTAGATATTAAACTTAATTACTCTTTAGTTTATTTGTTGAAACCATGGCACCGTTTCATAAGACAGTTATTTTTTTTTAACGGCAAATTTCTTTTTAATCATGTCGTCTGTGAGACTTGAACCCAAGACCTTCCTCTCCGAAGGTGTTTAAAGGTTTTGTCTTTGCCAATGGACCACCACCCCATTGGTTTCATAAGACGGTTATTCCCGCCATCTTTCAACCACAGTTATTCAACCGTCATCATCTTACCTGAATTTTTTTGGGTGGGCTCTGGAATAGTCCCCCCACTCGTGCATCTTCAAAATATATTATAATTATATTGGCACCTTGTTTTAATCTTCTTTGTATAGCATAAAACGCCCGGCAACCTTGTATCAAGTTTATGTCGTTTTTCATTATTCAAACAATAAAAACATAGGTTTTGTCACTCCAACGGTTTATGCTATGCAAAGAAGATTAAAACGAACCGTTACTTCCCACAAGTATCCATATGTATATATACATTACATGCTTTTATATAATCTAAGCAACAGCACAACATACCTTTAACCAATGAAGATTGCATTTCACTTGTTTGTTCATTTCAGTCTACTCGTGCTCGTGTCTTGCTACGGTGGCAATGGATACGACCCTCTTGAGAACGCGTTAAAGGTTCAACGTTCAAGAAGAACAATACCGAAACATGCAAGTAAAGATGCCACAGTCGAGAACTCGTATATTCCGGTCTACGTAGGTCCACAAGATGGGTTGAAGGATGCTGACAAGGTATCTGAGTTGCCAGGTCAGCCAGCTGGCACGGACTTTGATCAGTACTCAGGGTATGTGACTGTTGACCCGAGCCATGGAAGAGCACTGTTTTACTATTTTGCAGAATCACCAATCAACTCTTCCACTAATCCTCTTGTACTCTGGCTCAATGGAGGTAATATTTTCTTGATTTTGAAGTCAGTTGTGCTCATTAAGTAAATACTGCTATGAATCGTTGCAGGGCCGGGCTGCTCTTCGATTGGAGGCGGGGCCATGATGGAACTTGGACCGTTTAGAGTCAATGCTGATAGTACAACACTGTCACGGAATAAATATGCATGGAACAATGGTAAGAACTGTATATATATTTCATAAGGAAAAGAAAATTATGGCATGTCTTAAAAGATGGATTATAATTTTCGCAGTTGCAAATGTCCTTTTCTTGGAATCCCCGGCTGGAGTTGGATATTCTTACTCAAACACGTCTTCAGATTATACAACTGGTGATGCCCAGACCGCAAAAGATTCATATACGTTTCTTGTTAATTGGTTAGAAAGATTCCCTGAATACAAAACTAGAGATTTTTATATCGCGGGAGAAAGCTATGCAGGGCATTATATTCCTCAACTCACACAACTAATACTTCAAAACAACAAGATCACCAATCAAACTGTCATCAACCTTAAAGGAATTGCTGTAAGTATTGGATTTATTAGTAACTTTACACTATTTGGTGATATTTAATATAAAAATTAACATGTTCATGTTGACACGCTTCAGCTTGGAAATGCATATGTTGATGATGAGACCTCAAATACAGGAATGTATGATTATTTCTGGACACACGCAATCATTTCTGACGAAATCCATGAAGGAATTATTTCCAACTGCAACTTTTCAGAGGGTGCAAACATAACAGGTGAATGTAATTACTATCAAAGTGAGGCGTTAACTGCTAAAAGCAGCATCTATTTCTACGACATCTATGCCCCTTTGTGCTCAACATTTAGCAATAGCACACCATCGGTAAGATTTGATCCAAAATAGAAATTTGGACAAAGATACTCACATGGAAGTAAGTAATTCACTTAATTGATACAGATATCAGGATTTGATCCATGCACCGGGAACTATATTCATAAATATCTGAACACTCCTGTTGTGCAACAGTCACTTCATGCAAAACCGGTCCAGTGGGAAACTTGCAAGTAATACTAACCTTCGAAACAAGTACAAATATACATCATCTATGTCAATCTTTATACGAGATCTTGTCTTTGAATGCAGTGACTTCATCGGTGAACACTGGAAGGACATGCCTTTTACAGTGTTGCCTGTGATAAAGGATCTAATGGCCAGCGGAATCAGTGTTTGGATCTACAGGTAACTTCATTTAGTGTAAATTCATTCCGCATAAAGAGATGCAAATGTTGTAAAGCTAGCATTTGTGTGTATGCTCAACTGATTATAACATAATATTGCAGTGGAGATACAGATGGGAGAGTACCGGTGACAACAACTAGGTATGATATAAACAAACTACAAACACCAGTCAAGACACCATGGTACCCATGGATGTACCAAGACGAGGTAGAAAGACTTCTATTCGTTCCTAATTTATTATATAATTAACTACAACCTTTTTGTGGATAGATTGAAATTTACTTATGTTATATAGGTTGGTGGATATGTTGTGGGATACCAAAACCTAACATTTGTGACGATAAGAGGAGCCGGACATTTCGTCCCAAGCTACCAACCTGGGCGCGCTCTAGCATTCTTCACTTCCTTCTTGGAGGGAAAGCTTCCTCCAGATCAATAACTAAAATTTTAAGAATAGTATGTCAAGATTGATGTTCAAACATGGGTTCAAGTTATAACTTTTGTTGTGAGTGATCATAAGTTGTGTTCATCCCTAATGTTTTCATCTTGTAATCGGTATCAATATTACTTGAGCAACATTTACAATATACCATGAAAAGAATCAAAGATTGACATAAATTGGTAAGCAGATTTTCATTTGAATTCATTGGCATATAGATCAGAAATGTAATGGTACCTTCTCCGGGGCATTTCCACAAACAGATGGTGTGCAACAAATCATTACCCTCTAAACGATTATTAATTCGCAAAAATTGCTGCAATAAGAACATATTTTATTATAAAAGTTGAATGATTTTTTCTACAAATGTAGAAGAAAATGCGAGTAATTTTAGTGGAACAGTACTTCAGAAATTTGCTTACTATTTTTTCCTTAATAAAAGAATATAAATTAATACTCCATTAAGCAGTTTTTATTTAGATTAACAAAATGTGTGCTGACAAAATTTATTCGACGACAGTTTTTAGCAACTGCGATTTGGGAGGAGCCGAGTAGATAGGAAAACAAAAGAACAAGTTTTGTTATGTATGTTCATTTAATTTTTACCAAACAAAAAATTGAACACAATAGTATAAACGAACTGATTTTTGTGTTCATGATTGTTTGTAGAAAAACAACGTGTGTTTGTGTCTGGTTATTAGTATTCTAAACAAACACAAACTAAAAGTAACTTGGTTTAGAATATTTGTTGTAAAATAGAGTTGTCGTATAACCATAAATATGTGTGCTCTCCCAAAGATAACTACTCCACGGATACAGGTTCCATGCTGCTAAATCATCAACCAGATTCATCACCTTTTTATCAATAGTTTCGTAGCGTTGGGTACCTTTAAAACCAAACTCTAGTAACATCAAAAGGCAGATACGAACACAATCATCCTTGCCATATTCTGACCAGTCTGATGCGAATAGTTCGCCTAGATGACGTTGTTTAACCTCGCGTTTGCCCGGGAAAAATCAAGATTTGAACAAATTAGGTGATTCATTGAATATTTGGGAACTGTCCAAATCTTAACTCACTGAATGGGGGTAAAATACAAAAACTCATTGCCGAACACATAACATATTCCATCGCTAGGGTTTTCAGTGGGCGGATGATGTCGTGCAACACCGAGCAACAGTGGGCTTTCACACATCACAGACTCAATATCTGTCGCAACCCTCGTTCCCTATTTGCCCGGGAACGGGCGGCCGCGGCCAGTTTCAGTGGTATTGGTGTTTATCATTTTGGCAGCGGAAATTACATCAGCACCGTAGTTAGGAAATATTTGATCAGAGTAAATTACCACATTTTTATAATATTAAACACATGGAAAAATTCCCAAGTTTCCAGTACACACATTTTCTTATAGGGATAAAACCCTATTTTAAAATAAAACATCTCTTTATTTAGGTAACTTTTATAGCCACTTTTTCAAGCCTTCAGTGCTGTCAAGCCTTCTGGTCCTCTCTTAGAATCGCATTTCACCTTGACCAGAACTA
Source organism: Helianthus tuberosus (assembly GCA_030545235.1). NCBI lineage: Eukaryota > Viridiplantae > Streptophyta > Magnoliopsida > Asterales > Asteraceae > Helianthus > Helianthus tuberosus. The sequence goes on from CM060365.1 coordinate 88,374,392, forward strand.
ATCTCTTGTGCTTAAGATTTTTGACCTTCATGTCTTCAATTTGTAGAGGCTTCTCTACAAACTTAAGTTTCTCGTTTACCTCTATATCCTTAAGAGGTACTACTAGTGATTCACCAGCTAAGTCTTTCTTGAGATTAGATACATGAAATACATTATGTATTCCTGCCATTTCCTCTAGCAGTTGTAGCTGATAGGCTACATGTCCTATTCTTCTAGAAATCTCAAAAGATCCAACATATCTGGGGCTTAGCTTTCCCCTTTTGATGAAACTTACCACTCCTTTCCAAGGAGAAACTTTCAACAACACTTTGTCTCCTATTTGAAACTCCAACGGCTTTCGCCTTTTATCAGCATAACTTTTCTGTCGATCGCGTGCTGCTTTCAATCTTTCCTTGACTTGAACAATCTTGTTGGTTGTTTCTTGTACTATTTCTGGTCCAGATAATTGCTTTTCTCCGATTTCTGTCCAACAGACTGGAGTTCGGCACTTTCGTCCATAAAGTGCTTCGAATGGTGCACCATTGATACTGGTATGATAGCTGTTATTATAAGAAAATTCTATTAATGGTAAGTGATCGTCCCAATTACCTCCAAAATCAATTACACAAGCTCTAAGCATATCTTCCATTGTCTGAATTGTCCTCTCGCTTTGTCCGTCCGTTTGAGGATGATAAGCTGTGCTTAGGTTTAGCTTGGTTCCCATTGCTTTTTGGAAACTTGTCCAAAATGAGAGGTAAAACGGCTATCTCTGTCAGAAACAATTGATAAAGGAATTCCATGTAACGAAACTATTTCATTTACATATAACTTAGCTAACTGTTCCATACTGGAGGTTTCCTTCATGGGTGGGAAATGAGCTGACTTAGTTAGCTTGTCTACAATCACCCAGATTGTATCATTACCTTTTCTTGTTTCGGGTAGTTTGGTAACAAAATCCATTGTTATCAACTCTCATTTCCAAACTGGCATTTCTAACTGCTGTAATAAACCTGAGGGTTTCCGATGTCGGCTTTAACTTGTGAACAGGTTAAACACTTAGAAACATAGGCTGCTATATCTTTCTTCATTCCTATCCACAAAAAAATCTTTCTTAAATCCTGATACATCTTATCACTTCCAGGATGCATAGTATACTTAGACTTATGGGTTTCTTCTAATATACGGTGGCGTAGGTTTCCTAGTTTAGGTATCCACATCCTCTTCTTATGGAATCTCCAAAGTCCATCTGTTCCTTGTTCTAGTTCTTTAATCATTCCTTTCAATTTTTCAGTATCATCCTTGATTACTGATTCTTGTGTTTTCTTAATCTGTTCATTTAAATCTACTTGTAGATTTAGTTTAAAAGAACGTACTCTTTTTGGTTTCTCGTGCTATTTTCGACTTAAAGCATCAGCAACTACATTTGCCTTTCCTGCATGATACTGGATATTGCAATCACAAACACTAAGAGTTTCCATCCAGCGTCTCTGTCTCATATTCAATTCATTTTGCCCGAAACATACCTTAAACTCTTATGATCAGTAAAAATGGTAAACTTACTACCGTAAAGGTAATGTCTCCAAATCTTAAGGGCAAAAATTATGGCTCCTAATTCCAAATCATGGGTTGAATAATTCTCTTCATGATTCTTAAGTTGTCTAGAGGCGTAAGCTATAACCTTTTGACGTTGCATCAACACACATCCATAACCTAACTTAGAAGCGTCACAATAGACTACAAAGTCTTCACTTCCTTTTGGTAACGCTAGTATGGGTGCGTTGGTTAATCTTTGCTTAAGAATTCTAAAGGCTTCTTCTTGTTTTGGTCCCCATTCAAACTTAACGGATTTACAGGTTAGCTTAGTTAAGGGAATGGCTATTCTAGAAAAATCTCGAATAAATCTTCTATAATAACCGGCCAATCCTAGGAAACTTCTAACCTTAGTTGGTGACTCAGGGACTTTCCATTTAGTAATTGCCTCAATCTTTGTAGGATCCACATGAATTCCTTCATGATTGTCTAAATGCCCAAGAAACTGTACTTCTTCTAGCCAAAATTCACACTTCGAAAACTTTGCATAAAGCTTTTCTTTTCTTAATAAACTTAGAAGTGCGTGCAAATGCTTTGCATGTTCCTCTTTGCTTTTAGAATAGATAAGAATATCATTTATAAAGACAATTATGAATCTATCCAAATATGGCTTACATATTCGGTTCATCATGTCCATAAATGCGGCTGGGGCATTGGTTAGACCGAATGGCATGACAGTAAATTTATAATGGCCATACCTTGTTCTAAATGCGGTCTTAGGAATGTCCTCTTCCTGTACCTTTAATTGATGATATCCTGAGCGTAAATCGATCTTAGAGAAAAATCGAGCTCCTTGCAATTGATCAAATAGATCATCTATCCTTGGTAATGGGTACCGATTCTTAATCGTGACCTTGTTCAATTCACGGTAATCAATGCACATGCGCATCGATCCATCTTTCTTTTTGACAAACAATATTGGTGCTCCCCATGGCGATGAACTTGGCTGTATGAATCCCTTTTTTAGCAGTTCGTCTAATTGTTTCTTTAACTCTTGCATTTCTGCTGGTGCCAAGCGGTAGGGTGCTTTGGCAATTGGTGCTGTTCCTGGTAGCAGATGAATTCTAAATTCGACTTCCCCGTCCGGCGGTAGTCCTGGTAACTCTTCTGGAAACTGAGATACTTCAGGAATATCTTTCAATTCTTTTCCTTTAGTGTTAATGATTATGGAAATCAAATACACTAGTGATCCTTTTCTTACATAACTGGCTGTTTTCATCACAGAGATGAATTTCGTAGGTTTAGATGGCTTATCCCCTTTAATTGTGATCTTTTCACCCCTTGGTGAATTTACTTGGATTGACTTTTGATCACATAAAATTTTGGCTTTATTGGCTATTAACCAATCCATTCCTAATACAACATCAAATCCTGCCAGATTCATTGGATAAAGGTTTGCAATAAACTTTTGATTTAAAAATTCTATTCTTGCTCCCTGCAAGATTTCGGTAATCATAATGGTTTCCCTGTTTGTTGTCTCTACTAGACATTCTTGTTGGAGTTTAGTTAATGGTTGATTGAGAAGTTTGCAAAACGAAGTATTAATAAAACTTTGGTTCGCACCAGAGTCAAATAATACTTTAGCAAAAATATCATTAACTAAAAACGTACCAGCTATCACGTCCGGGATCATCTTTCCTTCTTCTGCAGTCAGAACAACTGCTCTAGCATTTTTAGTAGTCTTGTTGTTCATGGCTGGAGCTAGTTTCGGACAGTGTGGTTGGAGCTAGCCTTTTTCTCCACAGTTGAAGCACACTCCATTACTAGGTTTCTTCCTACAATCTTCTTCCTTGTGTCCTGGTATCTTGCAGAAATTGCAGTAGGTGGAGCATTTTCCTGAATGCTTCTTCTTACAGGCCTTGCAGTAAGGTGCGGAGGTAGAACCTACGTTTTTCCACAGTTAGAATTTCCATAGCGGAATTCCTGGGTAAGCCTTTGAACTAGGTTCTTCCTCTGGTCCTCTTCTCGCGTACGTACTAATTCATCAGTCAAAGTGTTTGCTAGTTCTACAGCTTCTTCAATGGTTTGGGGTCTAGCTGCCTTGACAACATGCCTAATCTCACTGATTAATCCCCATATATAACGGGAGATTAATACAGGTTCTGGTGATGCAAGGGTTGACACTATTCTAGCATATTGAAAGAATAAAGTAGTATAACCCTTACTATCTACTCCAGTCATTCTAAGGTTTAAGAACTGATTTGCTATCTGTTCTTGTTCATTGAGAGGGCAGAATTTCCTTTCCACCATGTTTTTAAATTCCTCCCATTCCATATTGTAACACTACTAGAAAAAAGGGTATTTGCCATGAACTATTCGGTCACAAAACGGTAGCAATTTCCTTGTTGTCACCATTTTGCTACCGAAAATGCGGTGACAAAAACATCCGTGTCAATTGCCCTACTGTCACCAAATAGTGACCATTTTTATATTTTGCTACCAAATTTTTGCCACCACAAAACTGGTCAAAACTATTTGCCACCGCTACATGTTTTGCTACGCTCCACCTTGTTTTGCTACCGTGTTGTGACGAGTTTTTTGCCACCGCTTTGATATCATTTAGACACCGATATTGCCACCATTTCTACCGTGTTGTGACGAGTTTTTTGCCACCGCTTTGATACCATTTAGCCACCGATATTGCCACCATTTTTGCCACCATTTCTATGTTGTGACGAGTTTTTTGCCACCGCTTTGATACCATTTAGCCACCGATATTCCCACCATTTTGCCACCGTTTTTTATTCCCGATACCATTTAGCCACACGTAGATACCATTTAACCACCATTTAATACCATTTAGCCACCATTTTTGACACCTGGCACCATTTAGCGACACGTTTAGATACCATTTAGCCACCATATAATACCATTTAGCCACCATTTTTTGACTTAGCCACCATTTTTTGACACCACCATTTATTTGCTACGGAGTTGTTTGGTGGGTTTTAATTCAGATTTCTCCCTGCTATTTCACCAAAATTACATATCAATAAAACTCCAAAATATATATAAAAAGTCTAATAAAATAACAAAATCCCAAACTTATATAAAACATCTCTGTTTCAAAAGCATATAAAACATTCTAATAAAAATACCAACTAAAACATAAAACAATCAAAAGTATCCTAATATGATAAACATCGAAACATTCGAAACCAAGTGTTTATAGCCTATTTTCGAACTGTAGCCGTTAACATAGCTTCAATTTGTGACATCCTCTCGAGCAGAGCATCTTTATCCGCTTTATCTTTTTCTTTTTCAGCCAACAACGTTGCAATAATTCCATCTAACCTTGCTTTTTCATCATCATTATCCTTAACGAGCTCCTTGATAACTAAGTTCAACTTTTCAATCTACAAAACAACCAACGAATAGAATCAAGAAGTCAGAACTAACAAAAGTAATAACGGGTCAAGTTGGTTGCAAAGAAAACATAATACAATTGTGAGCTACGTTTTAAGTGTTTACATATTTAGAAGGAAATTATACCTAATTTCAAAAGCAAATTTTTGTATGAAACAACCCGTAGAGAAAGTGTAATCAAATCAATATGAAATTCCTCAATATGAATGTCAACCCCAACGATAAAAAAACAAACATCGCAAACCAAACAAATAGAAATGCACAAAAATTACTAATGTATGTGATTCCACTTATGCTAAAAAGCAAACAAAATTTATTTATATTTCTAAAAACTATTAGTCTAAAAGGATTAAACATACCGCAGGGTCTTCTCTGCTATGTACACACGGGTCACTAACATTGCCTAACCCGTACACTTTTCCTTTTTTCTTGCCCCCAGCTCGTGACCATAAGTCTTCGTCAAAATTTGGATGTTTAATGCGTTCTTTCCCGTACTTCTCCACAAGAAAACCATCATATTTAACCTAACGGGATAAACACATAATTATATTATTCAAATCTCATTTTAATAAACTTCTGTTTTTTTTTTTTTTGAAATATGTTGTTTGGATTTACTAATCAATCAACTTACCCAAGTCTCCTCTGCCCTATCATCAACCCATACAAGATTTTCTTCTTGAGTGTTCCCTTTCGAATCAACATCCAAAAGTAGTGAACTACTACAACTTAGATCTTTATCCAATGGTCGACTTCCTTTCCTGCAGTGTGATTGCTTCCACGCTTCATGAACTGACAGTTCACGCCCAAGTATCTTAGCCTACAAATGTGGAATTTAGAAGTTAATAAAAATGATATTTACATGATATATATATATATAAAAGATGGAAATTAACAATTTTTACGGCTTTTCTTTTCATGCTCGCATAGGATTGAGATCCTAGTGTATGTTTGCCTCCAGTTGCCCTACTTCTAATTTCTTTGTTTCTTAAAGACTTTGCTTTCCACTTAGGTGTGTTCCAGTGATCAAGCATTTGTTTCCATATCTCAGATCTTATCCATGCTGGTTTAAAGTCAATAAGATCGGTCATATCCTCTCCAACATTTTTACCTTTTTTCTTTCGCTGTAGCTTTAGCATCATTTGGTACGTTCCGCAACAAATTAGGGAATTTACCAGCAATGCACTTCTCCCAGCACCTATGAATTCGTGCATTCCATTTATCCTCCCACTGGAAATGCATCTATGAAGAAAAAACTTTAAATAAACGTACAAAATGTTCCAACCAGTTAAATAATAAGAATGGTCTAAGTACACACACATGGAATCGCTCAAATAACCGTGTCTTGTGCTCATTTGGAACATGTCTCCAGCTCTCCCATGGACCGGACCACAAACTTATTAAATTTGATAAAATAACCCGGGTAGCAGTCCCTTGATTACTAAATCTACAAAATGAAAGCAATGATTACAAAACCATATTAGTAACATTTTTTATGTACATAAAGAAACAATATATGTGTACTTACTCTCCATCTACAACCCAAATCCATTCGCGATTGATTGTATTATTATTATACAATGGTATAATCTCATCATACTTCATCTACACCTAAGACTATAGCGTATGGGGAGAGTGTTGGGGCGTGGGTTGGGTACAAACGCCCACGTCATCACCCTGGGTGGCTTTGGGTTTTGGCGTGGCCCCTTGGACGGGGGTTTCAGCCCGGACGTTGGGCGGGGCTAGCGGTCTTCCGTGGCTGGCTCTCATTGGCTGGGTTGGCTAGGCTATAGGTGACTAAGCTTTTTTTTTTTAATTTTGTGTGTATTTTTATAATAATTGAAAAAAAAAGTAAAAAAAACTTGTGGGAATCTTTATGCAAAAAATGGTTTCATTTGTGATATAATCGGTGGTGGTGGACATCAAACACACACCTCACACCTCACACCATCCATCCTCCCACACACACACAGTAGCCTTTCCTGGTTACACTCCACTACCCATTGTTTTTATTACCTAAAAAAAAGCAAAAGAAACCCCCTTCCTTTCAAATCCACACTTTATTTTCGTTTTGTTCAACAACAATAAAAAAAGAGATAAAACCTACACAAATCTCAAACCACTAAAACACCCTTTTAATCTCTCTTTTTCTTCTTCCTCTTTTGCTCACATTTTTTCATTTTTATGGAGTAAATTTTGGGTCTTTTCTCATTTCCCTTGTTCAAGATTCATCTTTTTCACCAATCATGAAATACCCATTTGGATTCAAGCATTCTATAGAAACCCATGAAGCCTCTGCCCTAATTAAGGTAAATTTTCTTGAAAATTTTACTATATTATTACTCAACCCTCTCATCTTTTTCAACCAGACAACCACACGCTTACTCAACCCAGAAAACAGAGCAACTCCTAAATTATCCAATATGTTTCTGATTTTAAATATTTCTTCTCTATTTAAAAACTTCTTGTTGGGTTCACTGATTTGTTTCAAACTTGTAGATTTTTATGTAGTAAAACCCAAAGTTGAGACCCCCTAAGCAAAGCATGCCTCCGCCCCTGGTGACAGGAATTCCTAAATCTTCATCTTTGGTAAGCATCACTTAGCCTAACGTTATGTTTTGTATAATCCCCAATTTATGAGTTATGTATTTAGCTTCTCAATTTTTTTATTGTTTAATTAATAGTTTTTAGACAAACTATTTCTGATTATTATAGATCGTGTGGAAGCTTTGAATAAAGATTCTTGATTATAATAAAAAATGTGGGTTTGAGTTTGATATTCTTGTATTAGGATTAGGTTTTTGGATCATTTTTTAATTTTACCATAGCCTATGATTTTGGAATTTTATTTTAATAAAGATCTTTTGGACATAATCCCCATTTGGGTGTTAAACAGTGATGATGCTAACACATTCTTTGATGTCATTCGGCAGTTAGAAATGATTTATTTTACTACCATAGTCAGATCACATATGGTTTTTTATTAGGGAAAGAAACTTACAGAATCAATCTTATTTAGTCAAATTGGGGGTTATGTATTTAGTTGATATATAAGGTCACTAGTGGGTAAGATTAACTGTTATTATTGAATATAAATGATATTGAATTAAAGGAAAGCAGCCTTCTTCAGCTAAGTAGATGTGTCATGTGTGATTTGAAAGGTTGTTTGGCTAAGAACTAATGTAATTTTGCTGGATAGAGACGCCTATGGTTTTGCAGTGAGACCTCAGCATGTACAAATATACACCGTGAATATGCAAACATCTACAGGGTTCTTAATCTCTCTCTCTCTCTCTCTCTTCACATTGTTACTTATTCAAACACTTCATAACACATAACCTGCTAATCTTTAGTATTTGACATGGTTTTAGGAAGAAGAGGAGGAACGATCAGACAGGTGGAAGAACTTTCTAGAACGACAGTCGGAGTGTGCTCAGTTGCCTATAAATGGCTCATCGATCTTGTGAAAATGTCTTTAAATTACACACAAAAGAGAAAGAAATGGTTTAACTGCGATATCCATCGGCTGTCAAAAGCTTAAAACGTTAACCTACTGTTGTAGTCAAATGACGAATTCGGCCCTGGTAACTTTTTCAAAGAATTGCCCAGACATCAGTCACTTTAAACTAATCATCTCGACGCTAAAACAGCCCGACCACACGACTCTTCAACCGTTTGATCACGGGTATGGTGACACTGTGGAATCATGCAAGTCGAATGAGGTTTCGGAGTCAATTATTAGTGTGACCCGTGCGTTAACGGTTGGGATATTGAGGGGGTATAGAGTTGGGGCTAGGAAAGGTGATCCGGGGGGTAATGCGTTTGCGGATAGGGTGTTGGATAAGCTGTTTTCGCCTGATAGGTCTGGTTTTGTTTCGGTTATTGTTTGGAGTTTTGCGAAGAATATGGTTATGGCAATTGGGTATGCATGATGACAGACCTAGAGACTGTGGTTATGAAATATGATAATAGTATGTTATATAGATATGTGTTTGAAGCTTGTATTGATCATGTTTCTGACCTACTTGTGCGTTTCCTGTAGACCTGGCAAACAGGTATTCTAATATTGTAATAATAACTTTATTATTTTCTTCAAGCCTCCCATATCATTGATAACAACAATCGAAAACATAAGAACAAATTGAACTGATGAAATTGCTAAAGATGGAAATCAAGTCAAGAATCAAACGTACCCTTCGTCCGTCCGTCACCGGCGAATGATTAATCAAAACTTCAGTTGAGAGATGATCCGTAATGGTGGATTGGAGGAATTCTGCAATTGGGGGAATACCGTAAATGGCAATTGCTAACTATTAGTCCAAAAATTATGGAAATATTAAACCCTAAATGATCCTCCAAATTTTTTTACTTGTAGCCCGCCTATTTTTTTCCTTTTAGCCCGCTAATTTTTTTTTATCAATATTGTGACTACAAAAGACGGTGGCAAAGTAGCGGTCCCAAATCAATCACAAACCCACCAAGGTTTTTATTTTTTTTATTTATTTGCCACCATTTTGTGACCTTACCATATCATTAGACATTTTTTTTTTATTTCAAATGGGGATTTCCCACTGAATTGTGACCGTAATTATAGCCAATAGCAGATTTTGCTACTAATAAGAGATCGGTCAAAAAATGGTCACAAATTTTGAAACCAATTTTTTTGGTCACAAATTCTGGTGGCAATTGCTCAATTTTCTAGTAGTGTAAACCCTGTAACTTCCTCTAGACTGGAGGATAATGTTCCACCATTCTAATGTTGAGTTCTTAAACAGATTGAATGCAAACATTATCTTATCTTCTTCTGCGCACTTGCTTATTTTTAAGACTGCCTCTGTATTTTCTATCCAGCGTAGAGCTGCAATGGCCCCTTCATTTCCAGATAATTCTATTGGTTTACAGGACCAGAATTCTTTGTAAGAACAACCATAAGACATGGTTCTTCTTCTTTTTGGAATTGGCATTTGAAAAATGGGTCCATTGTGCACGCTGTGACTAAGTTCAGTATGGGTTCGTTTACTCCCATTATTAATTTTATTATTATTTTCCGCGTCCTTAACATTTTGGATAATAGCTGGCATAGCATCTCTAATTCCTTAGGTTACCATGTGTCGAATTTCATTGTTATTTATTTGATTTTCATTATTGTGGTTTTCCGGATTTGCTGCATCAGCCATCTGGATTTTAAACAATTACCAAGTATTAATGTAACAACTCTTGCCAAAATTATTATTTCTTACTTTAATGATGCCCATTAGGAAAACCTAATTGAGACCCCCAAGTAATATGGCATGACCCTTAAATTTTTTTAAACAATCGAAACTAGGATCAGGGCCCCCTAAAAGTTAAGGGGGGATCCCCTAATTGATAATTATCCGTTGAAAACGAAATTAAAACACGTATTTTGAAAGATTGTTGACTCAGCAGTGCTAAGCAGGAGACAAAGCAGGCCTAGTCTACTTGGGTTTGCCCCGCGATACGCGACAGGATTAATGGAACCTGTCACGACACGCGGGCGGGTTCCATTTGGGCTATAAAGCCCCTAGTCTGGGACTTGAACTGTTTGCTTGTTTCGACGATAAATTTCACAACGTACACACAAATATACACTGTATCGTTCAAAATAGTTATAGTACCGAGTCTCTGCTGCGATAACAGGGTAATAACTCGATCACTGCTACGATCCAATGTTCGATTGATTGAAACCGATCCGATGGATGTTTAAGTGCTGCCTGAACTCGGGCTATACTTTGGCATTCGTCGTGAGGGTTTTGATTTCGTGAGTTTATCGTAAATGTTGTATTAAGTTACTGACCTAGTTTCGTGTGCATTATTGTTTAACTAGGGTACGAGTCTAAATCAGTAGGCAAAGTTCTGTCCAACTAAACTTGCAATGTGAGTCATTCTCTTTTTATCAAATTGCTTTACAAAACCCTAAATGTTTTCCAGTTATATTTTGCAGTGATTAAGTCTTTGCTAATCTTTAATTACTGGCAGTATGTGGGGGTTTTGTGCACATTACTACTAATGATTTATCACGTTAGGTGGGCGAGCCTAATTTAGTGATATGTCCACGGTTATAGATACGGTCGAGTGACAACGGAACCATCTAATTAATAGATAGGGGCAAATGTGAAAACTCTTAATGCTGTAAATGATAACAATGTGTCATTTTGTACAAATTGAATGACTTGCCAGTATTTCCTCGCTGGTAAAATCTTTTTAAACATGTTTTAGGTGACTTCTGTGAACCAGGGAAAATTGACGAGTATCACTACAGCTTGAAGAATGTGGCTTAGTAAATAAAATAAATAAACATGTTTTTTTGTAAATCAGGGAATTTCCCCCGAGAAATTCCTTTATTGTAAAATATGGGGTTTGTCCCAAAATGTGAAATAAAATAATTGGGCATTTTCAGTTTAAAGATCCTGTTAAAATTTCCGCTGCCAAAATAAACACCAATACCCGGGTTTCTGTCCCACGGCTTCGGAACCGGGTAAAACCGGGTCAGGGGCCGTGACAGAAAAATGTGGTATCAGAGCCACTGATTTAAGCTAATTAAGTATTTAGAAATACTTAATTTTTCAGATTGCCATTTTGTGATTCTGTGAGAATTTAATAAATAAAATTTTAACTTAAATTTGTGTGTGTTTCTTCATGTGTGCTAACAACATGAATGAACTGTCGGAGGCACTCTGAAACTTTACTATCCATACCACCGACATGGATACCACCAGGACCTTAACTGGCTATCAGGCTGATACTGAAGAGCCAATAGTATTCCAGGCCCAGCCGCAGGAGAAACCAAAGCCGAAAAAGAGGAGGAGAATCCTGGATTGGAAACGTGGATGTAGGAAGAAGCCAGCTGCCCAGAAGGTGAAAAAGACTGAGGATCCGAAGGACAAAGGCAAAGGCAAAGAGATCGGGGAAAGTTCCGGGCTAGCCCAGGAAATGCCACCATGGGAGGAGCTTGATCGAAAACTGGCAAATTGTGACCTTATCGGACCTGCCGATTAAAACATGTTCAATTTCCCAGCCCAATCACAACTCCCAATTAATTTGGAACTGGCCATCCCAAACCCTATTGTCAACCCCCAACCTGTTACAGGCCAGCTGGAAGAGTGGTGGACAAGTGACTGGCACTTTCAGAATTTTATGAATAACCCCAATGTCCATTTTCCCCAGTTTGACCCTGAACCTGCACCATTCCCACCTATGAGCACAGAAAATGTTTCCGAGTTACGCCGCTACGGCGAGCAGTTGGTGGATGCGGGCAACCGGATTAGGGAAGTGGGGGAGAATATCACCTGGAAATACGACGAGAGGGAGCGTCGTTTCTGAAAGGCCAGCTAACTATGGTTGTGTGAATGTATAATAATAACTAAAAAATAAAACTTTTGTAAAATAGACGGCTTGTATCGATGCATACTAATATAAAAATATATGGAAGTCCCAAGGTCGACAATTTTGGTTATATGTGTTAACTTACTTGTTTCTGTGATCGCTTTATGGTGTTTGGTTACTATTCATTTCGTGACAATAATTTGCATATATATTTAATGATCCAGATGGAAAACGCGGAAAACCAACCAGTCAATGAAGTTAATCAATCTGAACAAAAAAATGAGGATCACTTCCTTAATAGGCAAGATATAGAAAATATCGTTGCTCAAGGCATAGCCAATGCTATCCCGACAATTGTTGTTGCCGTTAAAAATCCAGCTGAACCTTCCCAAGCCAACCATAGCAAGTGCACTTGGGATGATAATTTCAGTAACAGTATTAATGGAGGCGGCAACAATGATGTGGTTCAAGCCCCAATACTTAAGAAAATGAAAGTTGCAACACCTGGTTGCACTTATAAAGAATTTCTTGCCTGTAAACCCATTGAATTTGCAGGCAATGAAGGGGCGACTGCCGCGCTGCGTTGGTTGGAAAAGACCGAAGCAGTAACTAAAATAAGTAAATGCGCAGAAGAAGACAAGGTTATGTATGCATCCCACCTTTTCAAAGAAGAGGCATTGGAATGGTGGAATACAGTATTGCAAGCCAAAGAAAGTGACATGGCTTATGCCATAAGTTGGGAAGAATTTAAGCAATTGGTGGAAAGGAAGTTTTGTCCCGAATATGAAAAGGAACATATGGCAAATAAGTTCCCGAGCCACCGAATGGTGGATGTTGACTGTCGAGGGTATACTTTGAAATTTTTCGATTATGCCAGAATTGTACCAACTCTGGCTTCGCCAGAACCGGTACTTATTTCTCGCTATATTTGGGGTTTAATTAGCGAGATTCGTGATATCGTCAAAGCTGTGAGACCCCGCACAATTGACGATGCGGTTGAATTGGCTAATTGCAAAAAGAAACATTTTGGAAAATGTAAGGAAAATTGCAATTTCTGCAAGAAACCCGGCCACCAAGAGGAGGATTGCAGGAAGAAATCCATGATTTGCTTCAATTGCGGAGAAACATGGCATTTCAGACCAGAATGCCCTAAACTGGTCAAGCCAGATGACAATAAGACCAAACCTGCTGAAGGAACTAATAAGAAGAATGCAAGAGCCTTCGAGCTGACAACGCAAGAAGCCGATCTGATTCCAGATGTGATAGCTGGTACGTTTCTGGTACACGATGTTTATGCAAAAGTATTATTTGACTCTGGTGCAAACCAAAGTTTTATCAATACTTCATTCTGCCAAGCTCTTAAGCAACCTTTAACCAAACTTAGACAGGCTTATACGGTAGAAACAACAGATGGTAACTCTGTTAATATAGATAAGGTTCAACAAGAAGGAAAGATAGAACTTTCAGGCCATAAATTTTCTGCAAACCTACTACCTATGAATTTAGCTGGATTCGATGTCGTGCTAGGAATGGATTGGTTAGTAGCCAACCATGCTCGAATCCTCTGTGATAAGAACTCCATAGAAATTCATACACCAGTAGGAGAAGTAATTGTGATTTCAGGAGATAAGCCACATAAATCAATGAAGTTCATTTTAGTAATGAAAGTTGCTAGTTATGAACGAAAGCAAGGAATAGTGTATGTGATTTCGGTAATCATTAACACTAAAGGTAAGGAAGTTAAGGAAATCCCAGTAGTGTCAGAATACCCGGATGTATTCCCAGAAGAGCTACCAGGATTGCCACCAGATAAGGAAGTAGAGTTTAGAATTCTTTTGATTCCTGGAACTACACCAATAGCCAAGGCACCCTATCGGTTAGCACCCACTGAAATGCTAGAACTGAAAAAGTAATTAGATGAATTGCTAAGCAAAGGATTCATACAACCTAGTTCATTCCCTTGGGGAGCACCAGTGTTGTTTGTGAAAAAGAAGGATGGGTCGATGCGAATGTGTATCGATTATAGGGAATTAAATAAGGTTATAATTATGAATCGATACCCATTACCTAGGATTGATGACCTTTTTGACCAACTTCAGGGAGCTAGATATTTTTCTAAGATAGATTTACGCTCCGGATATCATCAGTTGAAGGTACAAGAGGAAGACATACCTAAAACTGCTTTCAGAACTAGGTATGGTCACTACGAGTTTACAGTCATGCCTTTTGGGTTAACAAATGCTCCTGCAGCATTTATGGACATGATGAATAGGACATGTAAACCGTATTTGGATACATTCATAATTGTCTTCATTGACGATATACTTATTTACTCCAAAAGTCAGGACGAACATTGTGAGCATCTACATGCACTCTTAACTCTGTTGACAACTTTATGCCAAGTTCTCGAAGTGTGAATTTTGGCTACAGGAGGTGCAATTTTTAGGTCACATGGTGAATCACAAAGGTATTCACGTAGATCCCTCCAAAATAGAAGCGATCACCAAATGGAAGGCCCCACAATCAGCTACCGAAGTTAGAAGTTTTCTAGGATTAGCTGGATATTACAGGCGCTTCATAAGAGACTTCTCTAAGATAGCTGTTCCATTAACTAAGTTAACCTGTAAAACAGTTAAGTTTGAATGGGGACTCAAGCAAGAAGAGGCCTTTAGGACTTTAAAGCTAAGATTAACAAACGCCCCAATTCTTACCTTACCAGAAGGGACAGACGATTTTGAAGTTTATTGTGACGCTTCTAAGTTAGGATTAGGATGTGTGCTGATGCAACATAAAAAGGTAATTGCGTATGCCTCAAGGAAATTGAAAAAGCACGAGGAAAAT
Source organism: Helianthus tuberosus (assembly GCA_030545235.1). Lineage (NCBI taxonomy): Eukaryota > Viridiplantae > Streptophyta > Magnoliopsida > Asterales > Asteraceae > Helianthus > Helianthus tuberosus. The sequence continues at coordinate 88,389,509 of CM060365.1, forward strand.
TATAAGACTCATGACTTAGAGTTTGGAGCGATAATTTTTGCCCTTAAAATTTGGAGACATTATCTGTATGGAAGTAAGTTTACAGTCTATACAGATCATAAAAGTTTAAGGTACATATTTGGGCAAAAAGAATTAAACATGAGGCAAAGAAGATGGATGGAAATTTTAAGTGACTACGACTGTGATATTCAATATCACGAAGGGAAGGCGAATGTAGTAGCAGTCGCCTTAAGTCGTAAGTGTCATGAAAAGCAACGGCGAGTTCGTGCTCTTAGATTAAATCTTCAATTAGGCTTAATGGAACGCCTAAAGAACGTTCAGGAAACAGCAATCAAGGATGATGCTGAAGGAATGAAAGGACCATGGCCATATCTGCATATCAATGAGCCAGTTCCATGGCCATAAACAGTTGTGGTTCCTCATCATATGCCTTCTCATCATTCATGACTGCATTCGCCTGAGGCCTGGCCCAATATTCAGCCCTTACATGACCGAATCGGTTACAGTTGTAACATTGAACACCGCTCTTACCCCTACCGAACGGTCTTCCACGACCACGACCTTGACCACGTACCATACCATGTTCTCTACCTTGATTCGTTGTCGGATACTCCTCAACTTCTACTGGAAAGGCTTGTTCTTCCTTCACACTATCGTTTAATCAATTCACTCTTACCTCATGTGATTATAAGGATCCCATGAGTTGATCAAATGATAGTGTTTCCAGATCTTTCGACTCTTCAATCGCAGTAATGACATGGTCCCACTTAGATGGCAGACTCCTCAACACTTTCTCCACAACATGTTGATCAGAAACCTCTTCACCATATGCTCTCTTGTTATATACAATCAACATGACACTTGACAGAAAATCAGCAACCGCTTCGTTCTCCTTCATTTGTATTGTTTCAAATTCTCTCCGCAATCCCTGTAACTTCACAGTGAGAACTTTAGAATCTCCCTTAAACTCAGTTTGCAGGAGATCCAAAGCTTGTTTGGCTGTAGAAGCTGCATTGATTCGAGAGAAAACATTGTCATGAATGCCTTGCTGAATCAGGGCAAGAGCTCTTGCATCATCCTTCCGATTTTTCTTCATCTTCTTTTCATCAGCCTCCTCCTTTAAAACTCCTTGTGCAACAAACTTCCACAGATCTTTTGAAAGAAGCAGGGTTTTCATTCGAATGCTCCAAAACTCATACCCTTCACCCTTGAAGATTGGGGTCTGGGATTGAGTGGGATCAGGCGAAGAAGCATTAGCCATCATAACCTTGCTTAAACACTCAGAGCTCTGATACCAGATGTTGGTTTATCAGGCAATTCTCACACACACAAGAGTTTTCTGAAAGTGATAGTTCATTCAATCAAAGCAAACGTTTAAATAGAACAAATGGAAAATGGAAAAACTGCAACAACTAAACCACGACTTAGTGGACTACTTCAAAATAAAAGCTGAAATAAAGGACCCACTAACAAACAAAACAAAAAACTAACGGATAACAGACCCATAACCCATGTTGCTTGTAATTGATGACCCACTACCACACGCATACTATTCCCCCACGTGACCTTGAATTCCTATGATAGTCATATCCATCGCCCCGTAGCAAGACATGAAATGATGAAAACGAGTAGACTGAAATGAACAGACAATTGAAATGCAATCTTCATTGATTATGGGTATGTTGTCCTGCTATTTAGATGATACAAAAACATTTATATATACATATCAACTAGGCTATCACCCGGGAACATCCCAGGTTAGGAAAATTTAGTTTTCAATAATAAAAGGTACATAAACAACAATTTGAACCTCTTAAGTTTCTTGTTTCCCTTCCCACCACAAATTTTTTGTTCGGTTTCATCAGTATTCCAACTTTGTCTCCATATGTATTCAAAGTTTTCATGTAAAACTAATTCCTTTTTAATACATAATGAGATCTCTGTATAAAAATAAAAATGTTTTCGCAACCCATACGCTAGTGGTGGCTTTGATGGTGTGCAGGGAGAACCTCCGCACAAGGCCCATGATTTCGAGGGGCACATGATTTATAAAAAAATACGATATATGTATATGTTAATATTTTTTTAAAATAGTAAACACATAACAATTCCAATATAGGTCCATTTACAAATCGTTTATCATGGTTTAGAATTTAGCCCACTTGGCATTATGTTTATTAAGCCCGACAATAATTTGATTTAAAAAATAATAAAACATTACGAAATGGCACGTTTCTTCAAGCTCGAACAGGGTACGTGAACTCTCAAAGACACCTCTGCCAAACGCATAAGAAGACACGCCATGGTGGATGAATAGCCAAAGGGGCCTATTACCCATAATTTTTTTGGATCACACCAATTGTTTAACTCAACAACATATTTCACCTCATCATCTGAAATAAATAACTATATATGAACTCAAACTTTATCATAATCACAAAATTATAAAACTAAGCTGTTAAATGAGCATCCATGATTAACTTTATTAGTTGACAAAAACGCCCTCGGAACAAAATGATCTTTCTAACTTTATTCAACTTTGCATTGAAGTAGTTCAATTGTAATCTGAAACTTTAGTTGACCCGTAATCAAATTTTAACCATGTACCAAATCTATCCATATAATCATCAAGATATTAGGCTACAGAGATGGCATTCTAAATCGATTGGAAACTGGCCAAACCTCAGGGACAAAAAGGCATTTTACTCTAAAATAAATTAAGTCTCGTTTGTTTCAAAAAAAAAAAAAAAAAAAAATTTAAAGGCATTTTTTTATTTTTTTTAAAGTCATTTTACTCTAAAATAAATTTATTTATTGGCTCATGGGGCATTGCACAACGCTTATATCACATGGAAGTAAAGATAACATATCTGCATATCAATGAGCCATTGTTACATTGCTGTAAAAAATCGACATGTGGAGATTAATCATGTCTTAAACTGAGCCTAATAAATCGATTCAACTATACAATTAGGCTGAAGGGTGTGGTAGGGGCTTTATCACCGCCACCTCACACAAGAGCTTTAAAGCCCCATCCTTTAACTTGAAGGGTGTGTGATAAAGCCCCCTAATGCGGCCTATAGTGCCCCTTCTCTTGACAAATCCCTCCTCGTTCTTCGGCACAAAAGCTCCTTAACATGATGGAGCCCCCTCCTATAGCGCCCCTTGTTGAATCGTTGGGTGTGGGTGTATGGCGCCGGGTGGCGCTATAGGTGATGAGATGGCACGATGGAGCCCCCCACACCCTCCGGCCTTAGTATCAATCATTTCTTTTATTGGCAGTTAAAGACAATGTTTCAAATCTTTTTTATGATTTTTGTATTAATATGTAAAACAATTGGAAAAATAGAATTGTTAAATTTATCAGACCCTATGATTGGAGATATGACACGAGATCGTGGAAATTATTATTAATATAAATATTTATTATTAATGATTAATCCATAGAGCAAAATTTTGAACTAAATTGGTTAGAAAAATAAAAAACAAATTATCAACAAAAAAATGGATAAAGAGACGGAAAGTATGTCTAAATTCAAACCGGTATTTCCGAAAAAACAGTACTGATATCCTATAGTACCGATTATTGAAACCCAAAAAATGAGTACCGATACCAATACCGATTTTGTTCGGTCGGTAGTGGGTCGATATGGTATCAGTTGGGACTGCTAATTGGTGGAAATGCTTATCCTTTAGCTACCAAGAGCAAAGAAGTAGTGATAAAATACTTGTAAACCATCAATTTCAAAGTTACAAGTTCAACTTTTTGTAAGAAATAGGTCAACTTGTATTCATTATAACTGAAATAAAATAATAACACCAAAAATGAATTGGGACTAAAATAGCCTAACATCATCCTTTTAAAGTGACACAATTGTTATCTTTATAATGTAACTTTTATAGCAATATCTAATCCATTAAGTGTGCATTGACATGTCAACCCCATAACATGTTCCTTAACCCATGAGTCCCCCATCTCAGCCACATCAATATATAATCATAGGAACATCTTAAGATATGGTTAAATCTAAAAAAACGAACACACACATACGATATTACAAACAGACGTTTACAAACAGCGCCAGCCGATAACCGACACTTATACAAAAGTATCTATTCTAACTTATTACCCAACCCAACCTTTTAGCACCTACTCCTTATACAAAAGTCAAAGCAGACCTTCAATCGTTCATTGTAGAATTTAAGAATTAATATTTTGTGTGGAAATTTACATGTGGGTAGCGATGAGCATGGTACCGGACCGGTACCACCGGTACCGAAAAACGGGGAAAACGGATACCAGTACCGACACCAGTACTTGGTAAAGCGGTTATCAGTATCGGTACATAATATATCTGGTACGGTATCCGTACCCAATACCAGATGCTCATCCCTACATGTGAGTGCATAAATGAGACCATCTTATTCTCTGTGTACTTGAACAAAAAGGTTATTTGGGCATATGAACGTAAATTTTACATCCAACTGCAACCCATGTTTGAGTTATTATATTCACAACCTCTATATAAAAAAAAGAAAATTAGCCAACTTAATATTGTTCACATTCTCGTTCATTTTAATGGGTGAGATAAATGTAAGCACCTAAACGCCTTGTAATTAAATTATTAAAAATAATCACTTTAAATACACATATCCAAACACTCTTGAATTCTCGATTTAAACTCGTTGCATACAACAAAGTGAAAAATGTCATATGATTCACACACTCAAGATTAAATCATGGCAAAAGGATTCACATAAGTAAACCTAACAAACATGAGTAAATTATTTGATAATCGAACTAAGTACCTTATCAATGAACCCAAACATCACAGATAAACAAACATTGATTGTATAGCCACCTCTCTCATAGAACGCTTAATTCCATCAATCACATATTTCTCAAACACCAACACCCAGGCCGTTTCCTTCACCTACCAATCCCTGAAACAATCACAGTTGCACAATAACCACTATTATTCTCTTCTATCAAAAAGTTCAATATGATCATAGATTGCAAATAAAGAACATAATTAGGGTCAGAATTCATAACAGAGGTACGCAAGATAGCGTTTGAAGATGAACTGTCAGAGTGAAGGTGGACCTGCCATTAATTGGTAAAAAAAAGCTCAAAATTAATCAAAACACCAATAGAAACAAACATCGAATGAAGCCTCCTCCTAATTAAAGGGAGAACATATGTGGGGGAAGTGTTCTTTTTTTCAGCCTATTGATATCCAAAAAACGTACCTTTTTTAGCCAACTGAATCTACCCCAGCAATCTTCTTTCATCTTGATTGGCTCTAGCCTCCACCCGGCATAAAAAACCAAAGTCAAATAAACCACAGAAATCAAGTTTAACACACTAAACGCTACAACCCATACTTCCACTTGTAATATGAATATTGGATTTTGGTTATTTGGATTTATGAATACAGTAATTTCTGTTTTAATATGTTATATACCGAACCATACTCAATGGTACCCTGTCCCTAAAGCTAAACCCTTACCCTAAAAATATAACTCAATAAAAGAGTTAATACAAACCACCTTTACACCTTACATTCTACGACACCACTTGTGCTAGATTCTTTCTTGTATCATCCACATGGACCGACCAAAATGTCATGAATAAATACCATCTGGTTTAAGGTTTATTTTTTTTAATTATTTCATGTAATATATACTCACAAATTTAGACCAAATTTTTTAAAAGAATATTCGGTAATCTGTAGAGGATGGCTGAACACATAAAGACAACCTTTCGAGACCAAGCAATCATCCAACTTTTTAAAAAAATACAGGATGATATATCACATTTGCAACAGTTAGGGAGCGATCTAAATAACCATAGGTGAAAAACGAATAAACATTGAATGATTGGACGATGTTATTTCATATTTATACATGTTTCAGGTCGGTTAAGTTAACAAAAGTTTGCATCAAATGTCAAATCATGTATCATTACCTTGTTTAGATTGAGCTTTCAATTTCTCCAATTGTTTCCTCAAATAAGCCTGTTTTAACTTCTCTCGCCGAGCAGCCACCTGCTCTTTCCTACGGACTTTTAGTTCAGACACTTTTTCCCGAGCTTCATTCACTTCTTCATGCACTTGGTTAAAAAATACAACAAAATATAAAACAATTTCTTGATCATCAACTAATCTTTTAGAAACACATTACACAAAACAATTTCTTGATCATCAAGCAATCTTTTAGAAAAAAAACATTCTTTGTCTGGACTAATAAAGGAAATGATAATTGATAAAGTTGGGAAAAAGTACCTCACAAAACGCTTATGTTCATCATTGTCTAATGTACCAGCTGCCCTACCGAGGCCCATAGCCCGTGTATCAGGCAACACAGGTTCATCATATGTATCAGGCTCGTGTTTGTTTGTTTCTATAGAAAACGGGCTATGTCTTTGTGGTTCGTCATTTACATAGGTCTTACTGAAAAAATCAATACAATATTTCTCCTTATCTTCCTCATCAGGTACTTCTCCCCTTTCCAGCTTTTCATACAACTCGGCTTTCTTCTCTAAAGCTGCATAGCTGGCTGACCCATCTTTCACTGCTTTCATCTCCAACTTATCCCTGAAATTATGTCAATTTGTCATTAAAAAGAACAAAGCCGAACAGTTTTCGGGGCTGCAAGTAACAGTTTTGAAGAGAAAATTAGTGACAGCAATTCCTGGACCTAACCCATAAATAATCAGATTATCGGTTGTCATATCTAAGTTGTTTAATAAATGAGGATGTGCTTGAGTCAGATAAGCTGTTCAACCCATTTAATTAAACAAGTCAACCCCTTAAAACAAACATGTCAACTCGCCGAACCTTTCCCAAACCATTTTAACACATTTTTACAACCCTTCAACCCGTTTAGCATGTTTACAACTTGATAACAACCTACCAACATGTCAACCCGTTTGACTCATTAAGATTTTAACACCAGTATATGTATGGGTCGTGTTTAGAATCAATGATTCAACCTGACAAGTTGACACAATTGACACCCTAGAGAAAACCAAAAAACAATAGTAGTAAATACAGAAAAAGTATGAAGACAAGCTCTCTGTTTTGGGTCTGTATTATCATTGTAATGATACTATGCATCAGGTTTTAAATACAAAATTAATCATTCAATTACAAATACAGGTTTGGGATTGTCATATCTAAGTTGTTTAATAAATGAGGTCGTGCTCGGTTTGACATATTTTTGGACGCGTATAGATACAAATGCAGTTAAAAAAACTGAAATACTCACCTCCTCGTAAAGAGTAGAACCTATCCCACCACTATGCTGGTGAGCAACACCATATACGACATCAGCATCGATAGGGAGAATCCCTCTTGAGCTCCTAGTGCTGGTAAGGTTATTAGTAGCAACTCCAGTGGTAGATTTTTCATTATGATACTCGATCTGCGCGTTAATAGTTTAATTATCAATCAACTATGGAAATAAAAAGCTTCAAAGTTTTACTAAATGAGTGTTGAATATCTGTAATTAAGTTCCATGACAACTAACAAGGCAAGATATGATGCCTATTAACTATGATAACAAAGTACACAATTTTGCAAAGAAAGTCTTGAATTATCATAGGTGTGTGTCAAAGTATAGATACAATATAAACCAAATGCAACAAAATGTTTGCAAAATGTTGCATGTAGTGTTTAAAAGATGTAAACTATTTACCAAGATAACAAAAAGGTTCAAAATTTCATTAAAAGGTGTTTGATTTCAATAAGTTTCTGTCAAAATGTGATAACTAATTACCAAAATAACAAAAGAGCTTCAAAATTTTATTATAAAGGTGTTACGATTTGTTAAGTGTATATCATATATATATAATAAAAATAGTTGTAGAACTATGATACACTTTTGTTAATAACACAACTTACATGGCAATCATGGATTCCTGTGTGCTGCCAAGTATCAGTGACATCAAATATATAGACTTTAACAGGTACTATGGAGTCACTCCAATCAACCCACTTAACAGTGTACTTCAAGTAAAGGTTTCTTTCAACACTTCCGATCCCATTTTTCACTTTGCATTGTGTTCCATCATAGCAACAATTCAATCCTCTGACATAATTCGCCAATTCGGTTTCAAAGGCCGACCATACGCATCTACCGTCACATTATATAAGTCACATCTGGATTCCCAAGAAAAATAAAATAAAAATTATATACAAAAAGATTTGTAACAAAATATATATATATATATATATCAAATTTAGTACCCGCACTCTGCATCAGCTTTTAAATACAAAATTAATTATTCAATTATAAATACAGGTTTGGGATTGTCATATCTAAGTTGTTTAATAAATGAGGTCGTGCTCGGTTTGACATATTTAACCAGTTTAATTAAAAAGGTTGAACTGTCAACCCATTTAAAACAAACAGGTGGACCCACCAACCCTTTTATAACCCATCTATTACAACCCTTTAATCCATTTAGCATGATTCATAAAAAGAAAAGATTATAATTGAGCAGAGTTTTCTTTTCCAGGACTAAATAAACAAAAAACAATGTATAACCATTTAACGAATCATAATAAAACCTCTAATGCATCAGTACCTTAAAAAAGAAAAAAACAAAGAAGGAAAAAGTTATGATTTACACCTTATGATTTCCCATTGCGTTCCAATGATTTATTCATAACCGAATCTGCCTCATGTAAACACGATGCAAGAAAGCCATGCCTATGGATTCCAGATTCTTTATGCTCTCCACATATATGCAAGAAACACTGTTGACTTTTGATATATCATCAGCATTTAGGGAAATTATACAATCTGTGCAGATAATGCGCCGAAACCTCTTTGCAGCAAAATAAAAACCGAACCGGCCGGTTTTCATGGTTTGATGGTTCGGTTTTGAGGTTTTATACAAAAAAAACTATTTTTCTTACAAAAGCAACTGTGTTTGTGCACCCTTCATGCCCCAACAGTTTATCAGCAAGACCAATTCTGCTTACAAGAGTCTACAACAACAATCATACAAATCAAATCCCAATATTCTTTTAGGAACACAATATATTATCACCACATTTCTCCATCATCCATCAATTAAATTCATTAGAACAACTTTTTTAATAAATAAACAAAAAAACAATCATCATGACGTCAGAATCTAGAACAACAGACACAATCCAGCTAGCTAACAACAACAAACCCAAATAAATTGCTCTAATGAAAAAAGTTACAAACAAACCTCAGAAGCAACTTTAGAGTTAAACAATCCACACATGAAAGTTAAACCCTAGATCTGTAACTTTAGAGAAACAAAAATCGGATTCAAGAACTAAAGCGCATGACCTAATAAAATCAAAAGAAGGTCGTCGGACATACCTCTGTTTGTCGGGACCTACCTCAACCACCATCTACACCTGGGAACTCGTCTTTATTTCCACCAATCTGCTTGAGTTCTTCCACCGGAACCCTAGACTACAAAACAACAAATGTATCTTGAATTCTTATAAACCCTTGTTGCAACAACTACAACATATGAAAGCGAGAACAAAAAATGAAAGAGTATACCTGATGCTTGAATGTTTAGATTTAAGAGGCTTCATCGAGAAGGAAGATGTATGCGATATCTAGGGCTTCGAAAACAATCCTACACAGATCATACAAAGAAAAAAAATCAAAATAATATAAATGTAAATAATAAAGTGTCATCAAGGATGGATGATTGTGTACCGCGAAACCCTAAATTAATCAAATAAAAAATATTAGAATGAAGAATCATAATACAATGAAAGTATAAATTTCACAAAAGGAAAGCACCTAAAGATATCTTCGGATTGCATAGGGTTTCTGAGATTTGAAATCGGATTGCGATGAGGAAATGGAAACCCTATCTACATATTCACAAACACAAAATACACTTAGAAATCAGGATCAAAAGATAAACCTGACTAGATTACACCAATATCCCCTAGAAATCGAAAGACCCAATGATGTTCCAATTGTTGTTAGGAGCAAAAGTGATACCATTTAGATTGTTATTGTAATCGGAAGTGGTACCTGGTTTGTTTAACCATTGGAGAAGAGAATGATGATTCATGATGAAGGGGAAGGAAGGTTAGGGTTTACAAAAGAATGGTGATTTGATATCGATGACTGATGATGAAAGAACGAACAATGGAGGCGAAGGAGATTAGGGTTTCTGAAACATAGGGTGAAAGGATGATGGATTCTTACATGATTTATACTCCGGGTCATATTTGCGGGTATGTTTATCTCCATTCGGATCCCGTGTAGAAATAACATGTCTCCCACATTTTCCCGCCAAAAACCTATTGAGGTTGCACCATAAATTGACACGTGTCCCAAACTTTATTCATATCTATATATATAATAAACAAACCATTGGGGGACACTTGTCACCCTATGGTTTAAGACAACTCAGGTGCACATGTGGCATAGGTAGAATTGAAGGATTGGGCAAGCTTCTCTCATACGATTCATTACTCTCTCTTTCTCTTTCCAATTAAACCCTAATAATCAAAAATCGTCTGCGTCTCTCTCTCTCAATACCATCGGCGACAACCTTCGATCGGATCTTTCATTCATCATTCAACGGATTTCAAGACTCTAAACTCGACGGTAATCGTATTTTGTTGTTTGATTCTATTATTTTGTAGTTCGATTTGTCTGTTTTCGTTTACACTTTAATGATAGTTAGGTTTTTAGTCGAACCTTCAATCGGATCTTTCGTTCTTCATTCAACGGATTTCAAGACTCTAAACTCGACGGTAATCGTTATTTTGTGGTTTGATTCTATTATTTTGTAGTTCGATTTGTCTGTTTTCGATAACAGTTTAATGATAGTTAGGTTTTTAGTCGACGGTGATGTTATTTAGGGTTTATCATCCACGTTGATAGTACGAAGTTGATTTTTGATAATACTCTTATTATTTGGTTGTGGAAAATGCTCTTATGATTTTTGTTTATTGATTGAATTTTTTTTTAGTGCTTGATTTATTATGATTATAGTTAGGGTTTTAATCGGTGATATTAGGGTTAAATGTTGAGTTAGTTAGTGAATGTTTGTTAAATATTGAATTTATGTTGTCTGTTTGTTTTTTTTATGCAGAAGATTTATTTTGGTTTGATTGTATGATTTGGGTTCCATCTTTTGATGAACACGTCCTCTGTTGTTAGTTATTGTTGAGGATTAAACCACGGTTGATGTTTTTTTATTTACATCTTGAATGTTATTTGAAAAGTCTCTTCATATGGACTGGTTGTTTTTTGTTTTAGGAGAGCACATTGATTGTTGATACTGAATATTTAAATTGATACGCAGAGTTTTGTTGTTTATTTTTTTTACTAACCAGTTTGTGTATATCGTTTGAAGCAGAGATGGTGTACGGATTCGCAGCCCGTGTGTGGAAGAACGACAAAAAATCGCTGGTTAGTATAGATATTATAACCATTTATAATATCACTAATATTATAATTGCCATTAACGAGTTTGCCTTTTCCTTTTACAAAAACTTCCTGCTGATTTTGATGAATGGATTAAGAAGTTTGCTTATCCAGAGAAGAAGGTATGCTGCTTTACAATTGAGCTGGTGAAGGTATGTGGTAGATGTTGGTAGTATTTTGGTGATACACTAATACTTTTTTTTGGCTATGTTTATGTGTGGCTATTATCATCCGTAGAATTAGGATGCGTGTCTCCTGATATTGTTAATGTTTTTTACTACATTTTGGAGTTTATATTTACTTCCCTACAACTTGATGACTTATGCATTTTAAAATTAAATGATCCAGGATTGAAATTGTGTGTTTGGTATAGTAACCGGTACTTTTAAAGCATTGGTAAAAACTGGTGAACAATAGTTTTGGGTTATGTTTGGTTAATTTCAGTTTTTTAAATCAAGAAATGTCATTGGTAAATAATTTTTTTAATTGTGAAGTTTCTGTTTTCAATTGTATAGTTGTTTAAAAACTTTAAACGTTATCCTTTAATCAAATATTTCTTTTGTAAATTTTAATTTAGTAACGGTTTTGACTTTCAAAATTCTTAATGCTGTTTTATGTATTTTTGGAAGGAAAAAACAGATTTCAAAATTCTTAATATGGATTTTAAAACTTTAAACTCATTGTAATTACGGTAATTATTTTTTTATTAATAACTTTAATTTTCAACTTTACAAATGTATTATTTTATAAATTTGATTTTTCTATTAATAATAGTATTTAATTACGGTAAGTATTTTTTTATTTTCAAGTTTACTCCAATTTTTAGAAATTCTACTAAAGTCAATCCATTTCTATAAATAACTCTTTATAATTACGGTAATTATTTATTTTATTAATAACTTTAATTTTCAAATTTACATAAATAATTTAGCTGATTTCTTATATATATGTACATACTAATTACAATTTCTTTCATCCTCAAAACAGTTTCATCATATCCTGGTTCTATTTCATCGAAATGAATGAAAATAATGTGAGTATGTTAAACAATCTTGATTGGAGATTAAAGTTGTTTACCATAAAGGTCAAAGTTTTAAGACTCTGGATGCGTGTGAATCCAAAGAGAGAAGGCGAAGTACTTGCTATTGAAATGGTGTTGATGGATGAGCAGGTTAGAGTTTGAATATCATTTTAATCTTAAACATTTATTTTACTTTATTTGTTGATATTTATGTTAATGATTTATTTTTTTTTTATATTAGGGGACGAAGATGCAGGCTACTGTTTGGAACAAGTTTATGAAAAAACATGAAATTTTGCTTAAAGAAAATGAGTCTTATTATATTTATAAATCTCAACTTTCTGTGATTAAGTCTAATTTCAAACACTTTGACAATGTAGGATCGTATTCTGACCCGAACGAGTCTATCAGAGGAGTCTCGATCAGTTACAGGTGCGGAAAACAAGTAACCAACGTAGAAACAGCTAGATCTTCACTTTAAACACACTTTTGATTGATATTACAGCGTTTACAATCAAATCTCACACCGGCAGCACCTCGGTATGGATAACAAGAACACCTTAACTGGTTTCGCTCATGCAACATATATATAGGGCAGGGGATTTCGCTCATATGGACATGATGTCCATATAAGTGAAACCTATCATGTTCAAATAAGCGAAACCTTCTCCTAAATGCCCTATGAGCGAAACCTCAACACTAGACACAATACACTTCCTATTTTCTCGTAAAATGTGCCCTAATTTAACATTCTAAGACTAAGACTCGATACAAGACGAAGTCGACAGATGTAGTGCACCAACAGACTCCCCCTCAGATGTTGACGAGTCTTAAGTGTCGAGTCTTCGCATCTTCAGTCTTGATCTGTCTCTGGGCTTCACTTTCTCAAACTTTTCTCGCAGGTCTTCAGACTCCCCCTTGCGATATGCTGGCATTTCTTCAGTTCATCAGCATCATCAGCTTTAGGATCGTTGTCTAGCTTTCCATCTAACAGCTTCTCAATATCAATCAGCCTGACTCTTCATGTCTCAAGATCATTGCCTGGCTATCTCCAATCAGAGTCCTCAGGTATTGGAACCTGGCTCTTATCTAGCTCAGATCTCAGGAACGAATAACATGGTTCATCTTATCCTGCAAAGTCTCTACCTCAAAGTAAATTTCTCTCACTAACATATATTAAAATAAACCCATGCACTAACTCAGACTCACTATCAAAACCCAAACAAAATGATTTTTCAATCTGATGAATCACTTGAAGGTTTGATCAAAAATAATTAGTTTTAAACACAAACTCCTCCTCAAATCATACTCATCATGTTTAGCACTCAGAATTTTGAAAATCAGCTTTTCAATATCAGTTGTCAAAAATCTTTTTGGATTTTCTAAACTTTATGCTAAAACACACTAAAAATCTTTTTGGATTTTGTAATAAAAAAAATATGTAATGTAGTAAAGAAATATTTACAGACAATATTTTTGTGAGTTCGTGTAAGAGGATCATATCAGTTTTTGAGACATGTCACCAACACCGTTAAACTTCATTTCATTTTAAGTTCTAAACAATTCACCTAGATTGTCAGTATATTGATCCACTTAAATTCTCACACAAAGTTCAACTGTTTCGAGATACGATGTTAATGTTTTAAAAGACTTGAACTTATCCGTGTGTCCCACTACTTGAATATACTCCCGTATCCAGATCCCAATATTCAGTCTTACAGGTGAGTATACCACAGATGATATCTGTAAGGGAATAATTTATAGTACGAAACCGTGAGAGCTCAGGTCAGAACTTCCGTTCAGCAGAGAGATGACGGCTCGACTTTAGGTGGATCCCCTTTAGAGGATCTTTTTGATTTCAACAGCAGCGACTATCAATTTTATTGTTTCATCAGCTTGCTGAGGGCGATGCTATGTTTCAAGCATTTGCGGAAAGTATTATCCGAGGACTAGGTCAGTACTTTCATACAGCAGAAGTCCCGGGATAATACCTGAGATATCACTGAGCATAAAGACCTAGTATCTCAGAATAAGGGACCTTTCAAACAAGATTTCAGGGGTTACCTATATATCCAAGATGTTGTTACCCACAGAATAAGCAAGTTTGAATTTTAGGTTTATATCTCGTCACAATCTACTAAATGTGCAAAAACCTACTGGCATATCCGCAGTGAGATTGTTTATCACATTTTTAACTTTACATTTCTTTAGCATGTTGTGACAGTCCACTGATGTACTATCATTTCCTCTATTCACAACGAAACTCATTTTTGAATTTTATCATGTTTTTGTCTTTTTCAAATTTTCAAATGTTTTTGGATTTTCTGAAATTTTCTACTCCCCCTAAAATGCAAACACATTTTAGGAAATTTGAAAACAAACTATACAAAAATAGACAACTGATATCAAATCACCTCAATTCGCCATCCACTAGGCATAAACAATCAGAACTCCCCCTTACACAAAACTATTTTCTCATTATGATTTCAAAACACTTAAGTTTGTTTTAACCAAAATGATTTTTCCGGAAAATAAGTTTTATTGATTTTACCACTTGTAAAATTAGGAGTTTGGTTCATCATATCGTCCATTCAATATCTTGTATCAGGATTACATCAAGTTCAAACTAATGACCTTGATTAATCACTTTGTACCTCTTGTAAAAATATTCACAACATTCAAGCCTATGTAGGAATAAACCTCTACACAAACCATTTTACCAATCAAGATGTCGATTCCTGCTTCGCCCTTACCAACCTGGAAGCTCCGGCAAGTCACACTTATCCTGTAAAAATTTAACTATTTTTAAGATTCAATCACACAATCAATTACTAAGAAAGATGCCGATTCCTGATCCGCAATTACAAACTTGGGATCTCCGGCAAGTCAGGTTTTTCAAGCAAAGAAAATGTCCACCCAAGCCTGACCAGTCTTGGGTGATTTCAATTCAGATTTAGTTGGGGTGTAAGTTGCTTTCTTTGTAGCATAAAAATCTTTAACCCCTTTAACCTTCCCATCGACCATCTTTTCGAAAATTTTCTTCACATTTCCATTAAATGCTTTCTCAACATCAAAATTATCCTTCTCAGAAAAAAACTGATTTGTGATTTCAACCTTCCCAATCTTTTGTTTAAAATTTTCAGTCCTCGATGGTGGAAAGTTCTCATCACCCATTGAAGGAACTGAGTTTTCAACACTCTCATCAAATTGTGGCTCCTCTGATTTTGTGGAATCAGATTCATCACCAGATTTTACTTCTGATTTCTTAACAACCCATTTTTGGTTGTCAAGTTTCACACTTCGCCTGTAAAATCTCTTCGAACATTCACCAACTTCAAATGTTGAATTTTTGAAAACTTTAAATTTTTCAGTTGGTGGTTCGGTTTTATCAACAACAACTTCTTTCAGTTTTCCAGAAACTCCCTGTTTTGTGTTTGTCGCTTTCGGACAGTTCCATGCAATGTGACCAGCTTCATTGCATCGGAAACATGTTCTTGTCTCTTTCTTCACATAAGCTCCATTCTTTCTCTTCTCGGCAAGAAATTCTTGGTTAGATTGTTTCCAGAATGGGCTTTTTGCTTCCTCTTCCGAGCTTGTTCCTGAAACAAATTTTGTATTTATTTTAGAAAATTTTTCATTTTTATAGTTTTCTGGTGGAATAAAACCAAGTCCTTTCTTTTTGTAGCTACGATTGTGGTTTGGTTTCTTTTGAAAACCAGAACCAGAATTGTAACTCTTTTTCTTGTTCAAACGTTGTTGTACTCTTGAGGTGTAAGGTTTAGGTTTTACATTAAGATTTTCATCTTTTATTCCAAAAAAATTAATTTCTGTTAGTTTAAAAACCTTTTTTATCAAATCAGTTTTGACACCTCTTATTGGAAACTCTTTATCAAAATATAATTTGTCAGAATCATTCAAAGTATACACAACTTCAAATGTTTCATCATTCAAATTAGATTTTGACAACAAAAATTCTTTACTGTAAACCCGTTTTCCCGACGATTTTGAACTCTTTTCGGACGAATTTGAACTCCCGACTGACTGACACGAACTTTCGGACTCGGATTTGAACTCTAACTCCTCGTCCTTATCCAACACCTGATCGACCACTCGTTTTATCAGTTCTGACTCATGATCTGTATCGGATGCTATGAACGTGACATCAATATTATCCGGTAAAACATCAGTTATCTCGGATTCTAACTTAATATTGACCGCCTGTTTTAGTTCTTCCTCGTTAGGTTTTCTAGACGAGTACCCTTCCCAAATCGGAGGCGGACACTTATTATAACATACACCCTGTTTCTTACCAGTATCCTTCTTCTTTGACTTTGTTTCTTCACCTTTAAACGCTTCAAATCCTTCAACTGTTAGATAAATTCTATCAATTATGTAGTCACAACCTTTGTAACTTTGCAGCAATCTTCTTATTCTTTCATTCTCAGCTGCTTCACTATCCAACTCTTTCTTCCACTTTGCACATTCTTCTATGTATAAGTTGATCTCTTTCTGCTTTGTCATCATAGTAGCATTCATCATCTTCAAAGCTTTCTCTCTTTCATAATTAGTCTTCTCCAGACTATTCACATGTCTGTTCAATACATCATACGACTTTTTCAAATTTTTTACATCAAACAACAATTGTTCTTTCAACTTTTCTAACTCACTAAACCTCTCATCTTTCTCTATACATTGTTTACATGACTCTAAACAAGTAAGACAAGGTTTTGTGATTTCAACGATCTTCTCGACTTCAACTATCTTTTCAACTTCCACTATTTTCTCAATCACTTTGACTTCCTTCAATTCTTTTGCAGTTTTTCTCTCTTTGAGTTTCTTCAATTTATCTGCAAAATAAAATTCAAAACTGTCAGAAGATAAATGAGATTTTCCAATGTTTAACTGTTCAACTTCTTCATCATCACTGTTATCTGTTGAACTGTTTTAAGAGGAAACAGATTTTCCATCTTGACTCTCCTCATTATCCGACATCACATCCATCCACTCCTTCAGCAACTCTGGCTTTTGAACAATCTGAGCAATAAAAGCTTTAACATTAGGATCAAGTGGAATGTACTTGTCCCAGCTAAAACCTTCAGCCACTTTCTCGTCATCTTGATCAATGATGCCATAGTAAGCTCTCTTGTTTGCATCTTCAATCATTTTCCCATGTGTCGTTTGTGGATCTTTTTGTTGATGTGGTAGATGAGTAATTTGTTGATATATGGATTTCTTATAATAATCATCTTTTCCAAAAGAATCTTTTGCTCCTCTTGGCTCCTGATTCTTGCACTCTCTTTTAAAATGGCCTTTCTCCCTGCAACGAAAACAGACAACTTTAGATTTATCAAAACCTAAATTAGAAAGATTTGCATCCAAGAAGTCATTTCTTCCTGTAATCAATCTAAACTTTTCTGCTCTCCTCAAAACACTCGCTAAGGCCCATTTAATATCCATCAGCTCCAGCTCTTCTGCATCGATTTGGTCATAATCTACCTTTGTGAGCATCGGATTACCAATTCTTCCGGCAATCAACCCTTCATAAGACTCTAATGCAGTGACCAATAATCCCATATGATGCTTTAAAACTTCTTCAAAATAATTTTGACCATTTTGAAGATGTAGAGCTACATTACACTGAATTGAATGCCCATTTCCAGCAGATGCACTTTGAACACTTGGAGGATTCACCGTTGAGAACCCACTAGTGTTGACTGATCCTTGATTGCTAGGTGTAGACTGATTTCCAGAACTAAATGCAGTTTGTATCTTTGGACTTGCTTCAGCAGTTTGAACATTTCCTTTATAGTACAATTTAATATCTTGTTGATGAGTAGAACTGTTCATTCTAGCAATTTTCTGCTGCTCCAGATCCTGTGCCTCCAACTTCTCTATAAACTGTGCAATCGATAACCTGCTAAACTGTCCAGAATTCTTCAATATCATCATATATGTACCCCATTCCTGTTGCGGTAACGCATCAGCAAGCTTTTCAACCCATTCTGCTTGAGTTTTTGTAATCTTCAACTGTGACATAGTGCGTACAAGATGACAGTATCTTTCAATAAGACTCTTTGTTGTTTCACCAGGCATGCACGTAAATAGTTCAAATTCCTTTTTCAACAAAGCTGCTTTACTTTGTAGCATTTCAGTACTTCCTTCAAATTTCTTTCTAAGAGCTTCCCAAATAGAATAAGCGTTTTCATCATGTTGAAGCAACACAAATATATCTTCTTTAACAGCTTGTTGTAACAAATTGATCATCATCTTTTCTCCTTTGTAACTCTCTCTTTCTTGCTCCGTGAATTCTGAAATGATTTTACCGACTCCCACTGAATTCTTTGGCCTCTCATATTCAGTTTCAATGCTCTCCCAAGCTTTTAGATGATTCGCCTGAACCCAATTCTCAAATCATTTCTTCCACCCGTGATAATCCTCAATTCCCATAAGTTTCGGGGGGTTTTGCATTGTTCCGGTTTCAATTTCCATTGTCATGGTTTTAGTAATGTCGGATGGACTTGTTGGAGATGTA
Organism: Helianthus tuberosus; assembly: GCA_030545235.1. NCBI lineage: Eukaryota > Viridiplantae > Streptophyta > Magnoliopsida > Asterales > Asteraceae > Helianthus > Helianthus tuberosus. The sequence continues at coordinate 88,408,510 of CM060365.1, forward strand.
GCAAAAGCGTTGTAGAACTCGGTATCCATTATTCAATGCACGTTTTTCAAAATTAGTGACAAATAAGTGAAACCAAGAGTCTGAGTGTCCCTTTGAGCGAAATCAGGGTTAAGATGTCCCTAAAAGCGAAATAGGTCAAGGTCCTTATGAGCGAAATATGTCAAGGTCCTTATGAGCGAAATTACTTGTATACACGTATGAGCGAAACTAGTCTCTTGGGAGGTCATTTGGAGCGAAACTAGTCACTTAAGGATGACACAAAAGCGAAACTAGGTCACTTAGAGGTCCTATGAGCGAAACCAGTCACTTGGGAGGTCCTTTGGAGCGAAATATGTTGATCACAAGAGCGAAATCTCATGAATGTTCAATAGAGCGAAACCTAATCGGAGGGTATTTTGGACCATTTTTAGTTCGAATTTCAGGCTCAAACTTTCAGGGATTAGTTTATGATCAACTTCCTTTAGTCTGTGAAAATTTGAACAAGTTTCAACCGGTAAATCTTTCTGAAATGATGAAAGAAGGTGTAGAAGTAAGAATATATGATGAAATCCAGCAATTCTCTGTAGAACTCCTCCTCCTGAAGCTCTGATACCACTTGTAGGATCGTATTCTGACCCGAACGAGTCTATCAGAGGAGTCTCGATCAGTTACAGGTGCGGAAAACAAGTAACCAACGTAGAAACAGCTAGATCTTCACTTTAAACACACTTTTGATTGATATTACAGCGTTTACAATCAAATCTCACACCGGCAGCACCTCAGTATGGATAACAAGAACACCTTAACTGGTTTCGCTCATGCAACATATATATAGGGCAGGGGATTTCGCTCATATGGACATGATGTCCATATAAGCGAAACCTATCATGTTCAAATAAGCGAAACCTTCTCCTAAATGCCCTATGAGCGAAACCTCAACACTAGACACAATACACTTCCTATTTTCTCGTAAAATGTGCCCTAATCTAACATTCTAAGACTAAGACTTGATACAAGACGAAGTCGACAGATGTAGTGCACCAACAGACAAGCAACATGCTATTAGCTTAAACTTTGATACATCTGTTAAAAAGTGTGAGAACTTTGATGGAAGTGTGCACGGTATCTGTTTAGCATCGTTTCAGTCCATTAAAGTCGGTGAAGTGGATGTCAACTATCGAGTTGGTTTGAACTTCATCATATATAACAACCACATCGGCATTTCTGAAAATATGAACATATTTTTTTTTAAATTATGGCTTTTGTGCTGAGTATATTTGGTTTTGATCAATTTTTGTCTTTTACATATTTTATTGTATATGTAGATGAATGGTCTGAACCAGAGGCGACGAAAACAAAGATGGGAAAAGATAGAAAATACATGAACTTGCAATTGTTGTATGAAGAGTCTGTTTATTAATTTACCTAATTTTTGTTCATTCAAAGTTTAGTATTATATATTTATTCTTTTATGATATCCTCTGATTTTTTAAATTTCTATTCATGTAGGGGTATTAAATTAAACTGCACCTTATGGGACGAGTACTGTGATGAGATGTTTGACTACATTCAGAGCCATAAAGAGGAAGTCCATGTTGTTCTTCTTGTGCAGTTTGGTAGTTTCAACAAGTATAAAGGTATTTTGATATTTATAATCTTGGTTTATTTTATATAGTTTCTTATATGATTTTTTAAATTTCAATATCCATTAATTTATATTAACTTTTTTTCTCAGGGAAGACAACACTCTCTAATGCTTTCTCTATAACAAGACTATTTATCAATGCGGACATAGAGGAGATTCGGTCATTCAAAACCAAGTAAATATGGTTTTAATTAATAAGAACTACTTATTGATGTTAAAATTTTAATATTTTATTTTATTGTAAACATGTTTGTGGAGAAGATATGTAAAACATCCTCTAATGGCCAGAAATCAATTGGTTCATCAGGAAGTATCAGTGTTGCAGACGATTTTTTAGTTAAGCATCTGTTTTCCAATTTCGGTGATGTTACTTTGTTTGAAGAGGTATGTATCCAATTTTAAATATTTTAAATAAATACATTAAAGACACTATTTTTATCAATTTATACATTCAATCTCTATTTTCCTACATTTAATTTCAGCCATGTGAGGTCATAGTTGTTGGTACCGTCTTGGGTATTGATGATAAAGACGACTGGTATTACCTTGGTTGCGAAGAATGCAACTGAAAGGTGGAAACAACCTTGGTCATAGATGAGGCTGAGGACGGTGCTGAGGAACCCAAGTTTAAGCAGGTTTTGGTTTGTTCAAATCCTGAATGTCCAAAGGAAGTTGTCGGTGCGACACCAGTGTAAGTTAATGGTATTTGTTGTTAATTTATAATCGCTTTGCTTATATTACCAGTTTTTACCAATGTTAATTGAATCTATTTTGTGAACTACTTTTTGTCCATTTAGTTTTAGGATTCCGGTCAGAGTACAAGATTTTGCAGCCATTGCATCATTGACTTTATTTGACCGTGAAGCCAGAAAAATGTTTGGGATGACTGTAATTCAGCTGCTTGAGAAGTCAAAAGTGGAACAGGTAAATTATTTTAAATCAGTTTCGTTATAAGTTGTTATATATGGTACATATTATTAATGTCGATATATGATATTTATGTTTTCAATAAATTTTAATTCACGTATTATAGGCATCTTCGAAAGAGAAAATCATGCCCTATCAGTTTAAAATTTTGAATGATAAAAAGTATGCTTTCAAGATTCAAGTTAGTCAATTCAATATTGACAACCACACTGATGGGTATGTTGTTCATAGGCTGGTGAATGATCCAGCTATTATTGAATCTTTGGAGAGCCGAATTCCAGCTGATCAGGTTAAATTATACCAACCTTTTAATTAAAGACATCTTAGAAAATTATTTATTTTTGTTGTCTCTGATTTATTATTTTATGAATTGCAGGGTGTGGACGAGCCGGATGCTGATGTTTCACTTAGCGATTTATCAACTCAAAATCCTTTTGCTCTAAAGGTATGTAATAAATCTTAATTTCATAAAATACCAAATTTGTTATAGATTTTTTTTTAGTTTCTAATGTTGAATATATCATACAGGAGGCTGTGGATTCTATTGGGGATAGCTTCACACCCGATTGCACATCTAAAGATTGTTCAAAGACTTCGTCTGCGGAACTGAAGCGTAACCTTGCGGACATTTATGAAGTTGAAGAAACCACGTCTCTATCATCAACGAAGGTTAAAAAGACTGGTGACGCAGATGTCGCAATTGATGGTGTGGAAACCATTATGTTGGTTCCAAAGATTGAAAAGTAGTTCATGTTTGAAGTATGTGTTGCAAAAACAATTTGGCTGTTTTCCTTATTTTGATTGTTTGGTTTGGTTTGGATTTTTGATACGTTTGGACAATTTTTGTTATGGTTGGTTGTTTTCTTGGTTGGTTATTGGACAAAGTACTGTTTGTTTTTTGAATATTGCATATGATTTATAATAATTTAAGGTTTATATTTTGGTTAAGTTATGTTTGTTTTATTGTTTTGCAAATTTGTCAAGTTTTATTATATACACAAAAAATGATTATCCAGGTATAAATTTTGTGTTTTATAAAGTATTATTGTTAAAAGTCTTATTGCTTTGATTTTATTTTTAAATAGCAATTACACATTTCATATGAACTAATTTAAATACTGTATTAATTTTATAATTAGTAAAACTATATTTTTAAGGATCCTCAATATTTTCAAACATATAATATGAGATTATTAAAAAATCGTCGAATTTTAAATAATTTACCAACAAATAAAATTGTAAGAATTTGTTTCCTTTTTTAAGTTATATAACCGAAAATCTTCAATTTTCCAGAATAAAATCAGTGAAATATTTATAGATTTACCTCCAAATTATTTTGATTTAAATTGTTTCCTTTTTAAAACTTATAATCGATTTTTTTTAAATTTTAAACTTTCCTTTTTTACAATACACTCCAACACTATAAGAAGCTCTCTTCTTATTTCATACTACACACACTTAATGTTTTAGTCTAAAAACAAAACACCCTATCACAACATTCATGCATTTTTTAAGTTTGAGCTTTCGTAATTTCTCATACACGTAAGTGTTGTCTTTCTGTGTTATATTTATACATTTAAGTTATTCGAATACCTATCTTAATTCATTTGAATGTTCTATATGATACAATATTAGGAATCCCGAAACGTGCAAAGCCTCAAACGTTACCTTCATTTCCACTTCCTACTGCTGCCCAACCTTCGAATAGTACGTATTTTATTCTTATTTCTGTTTACGAATATAATAAAAAATCGTATAATATCTAAATATGTTACGTACTGTTAATTTTACTTAAATTGTTTTAGTTGGTGTTGGTAGAAGTCCTTTGTTTAAGATTACGAATGGTAATGTTTCCAATTTTCTAGACATGAACTAATTTTGTTTTCATAAATTGTCTTATTTTTTATATGCATTTTATTTTTCAGTTCATCCTAATCAAGTTGAGCGTCAAGAGTATGCTGAACGCAGAAAATTAAGAAAACTATATTTGGATAATAAAAGACTTAAAGCAAATAATAGATCTTCGAGTTCTCAAAACATCATTCGGTCATCCAACATTTCAATATCCGATACAAATGATTGTCGTGTCGTAACACCAATTCGATCATCCTCTTATATCAATACCATGGATAGACGTATTTTGCCAACCACACCGTTAACAAGTCCGTACGAGGCGTATATGATGCGTGCGAAGTGCCGTATATATTAGGTGTATATTTTAAGCCCTTTTTAACACTTATTTTAGCCAAGTTTTAAATTTATAAAACACGATATTTCACTAACACTAAACACACATATGGGCAAGTGCACCCATCGTTGAGTGTAGTATAGCGTTGGTAAGATACCGAGGTCGTCCAAGGACACAAGAGCTTTTAGTACCGGTTTATCCTCAACGTCTAACCAAAATAAAAAGTTTAGAAAAAAGTTTTGAACTAAGAAAAATAAAACTAACTAAAATGCTGAAAATAAAAATAAAAATAAAAAAACAGATAGACAAGATGAATCACTTGGTTCCGACTCGTATCTAGTATAACCTTTGATTATTTCCGCACTTTTGCACATAATTAAGAGATTATCTTAGTTATTGTAGTAGGCCCCTCTTTTGAAGGTGACGTTACCCTCACCCCAGTAGTTTGAGTCAGCAGGGATACAATCCTAAAGGGGTGGATTATTGGAAGATAATGAATTAAGTTATTAATGCAGTATTGTGGTAGGCCCCGCTTTTGGCGGTGACGTTACCCTCGGCTAAGTAGTCTGAGTCAGCAGGGATACAGTCCTAAATAGCCGGGTTATAGTATTAATAGTAGTTAACTTATGAGGGGATCAAAGAGTTTGGACCCCCGCCATCCAATACCGTGAAGTATTGAAGGAGGTCCTACTAAATTTGACCCAGGTCCATTGCAGGACCTCTAAACGCTGAACAATGGCAAGACCTTTACCAAACCGTTCCCTTAACCCCCTACCAGGTAGCCAACATACCTCCATATAGACCGTGGAGATATGAATGGTGAAAATCCTTTATTTTATATAGACAGTAAAATAATGCCAAGACACCACGGACAAACGATAAGGAAAGATCACCTTCAACATAAGTAACTAGTTATTAAAGTCATTAATACAAAACCAAATAAAAAGTGCAAAAGATTAGAAATAAAAAGTATTATACTAGACACTTTGTCTTCACCAAGTGATGTAAGAGACTTAGGCAAACATGGCCTTGATTGTCAAGAACTCTTACGATCAATCTTGGATCCCGAGACGACTCACACACTCTATGATGGACAATGGATGATGGTGGTGGATGATGGTGTTGTGATGGTGGTGGGTGATGGATGAAGTGTGAGAGAGGTGGTGTGCCAAGGGATGAGATGAAATGAATCCAAGCACTCCTATTTATAGGCTGAACAGAGAGCTGGAAACGGCCCCGTGTCCGTCTGACACTCTCTCTCCTCATTAATTGTAATTCGCAATTACAATAAATGCGCCTGCTGTACTTTCGACACGCCCCCGTGTCCGCTGAGCACGGCCCCATGATGGGCAATAGAAGCTTCTATAGATTTGTCTTTTCTGCTGCTTCTTGGGCACGGCCCCGTGCTGGCTGAGCACGGGGCGTGTTCAGCCTTCTGTTTTCTCTATTTTGCTTTGAAAGGTGCCGTTGAGGGTTCGGGCAGTCCACTAATGTTCCTTTTCTTGTATTTATGTTGGATTTAGCTGTCTTTTTGCTTCTTTTGCGTTTTTTAGCTCATTTAATCCTGAAAATATAAAAGGAAGACAAAAACACTCTTTTTCCAATATTAGTACTAAAAAAGGGTTAGTTTTAAGCCTTATTTGATGTAATTTATATGTTGCATTTTACATACATCAAATACCCCCACACTTGAACTTTTGCTTGTCCTCAAGCAAAACCCTTTAATATGTGGCTTACACTCCCAAATGGAATAGGTAGAAGAGAAGGTTTTGGGCTTGTCGTAGAGTGTCGGGATTTCCAAGATCTTTTTGGGTTTTATTTTTATTTATTTACACTCCTATTCGTAATGATTTATTTAGAACTGTTCATAAAAGAAATTACTTATTTGGGCATAACATGCCTTTTTTTTTAAATTCTATTTATATACAAGTTCACATACCTCGCGGGGAAATCACTCACACTCGGCCGAAAGTGTATTTTTAGTGAATCACTCGAGAGCGGCACGGAACTTATTCCTACCATAGGCTTGCCAAGAAATCAATCCTCCTCCTTTTTAACTTTTATACCTTCGTAGATATCAAGAGGACTTTGTGGGTTAAGGGTTGGCTAGGGTTAAAGGTAGGTGGTTGGGTTAGTGGTTAGTAGAGAAAAGGGCTAAAAAGCGTAACAAGTGTCGGTTTTCGTATTTTTGCAACTTTTTATTTTTAATGAAGCTTTTATTCAAACAAAGTTATTTTTGATTACTTTGTTTGTTTATTTTCTTTTTGCTTCATTATTATCAAAATTTTTATTTTATTTTATTTTTTTTTTTTTCGCGAAGAACCGAACTTGTTACTAAAATAAAGGGTAAAAATTGAAAAAGGTTTTGGTGGGTAAAAGGGTTTTTTTTTGTTTGGGTGATGAAACGAAAAGGTTTAGGCTCAAAGGGGCTAACTAGGGGGATTTTTGGGTAGGTGGTAAAAGAAAAAGAAAAATAATGGTGTAAAAATGAAAAAGGTTAGTCCTAATGCCTCCATCATGTACTTACTCGGGTTTAAGTTGATAAGGACCGGGAATGTATTGCCATGGCAAGTTCTAGAGTCGTAAGAACCAAGCAGCTATTCACACAAGAAACGAAAAATGAGCATTTAGTCAAATGATATGTAATTGTGTGCTCAATAAAGGCTCAAAACTCACTTTTGTGGGAATGGGTTTTTATGTGATCAAGTATATATAATCAAATTTTAAATAAGTTTGTCATGCCTTTTCATAATTTTCTTATGTTGGTTCTTTTTATCACTACGCTATCGGTTGTAAATTTGTAAAAATATAACCTTTTTGAGAACTTGAATTTCCCGAGTTAAACCTAGACGAGTAAAAAAAATGAAATTTTTGAAAAAATTTGGGGTGATTAGCGGTTCCAATAGAGTTTTGTGTAAGGCTTGTATTTAGGACTTGCAAAATTCAAGGTTTTAGCATCCCCCCCACACTTAAATTACACATTGTCCTCAATGTGTCCCAAAAATAAATTTTTAGGTTGATTAGATGTGTAAAATAGTGTTTAAAAAGCAAAAATTTGTGTTACTGGGTACTGAACACGGCCCCGTGTTATCCGGGCACGGCCCCGTGTTCAAGTGCCAGTAACAAAACTGAAATAAGAGAAACAGAAGACTGGACACGGGGGCGTGTTGGGTGAACACGGCCCGTGTCCAGGTACCTGTACTGGGCGTTTTTGTGCAGGTGTTTCGACACGGGGCCGTGTTGGTTGGGCAGGGCCCGTGTTGAACCTTCTGAACTGGAGAAAGTCGTCGGGTTGCCTTGTCCTTGTGCATGGGATCATTTTTCTCGTTCCCCTTTTCATCCTTTACCACCATGAGTGTGTTTTATTCATTTTAAACCATCCAAACCTTAAAACCATCATTTCATTTCATCATAGAGAGAACTTACATAATCCTAAATTAAAATAAAATTAAAACTTATCTAGATAGGTCAGCAGGTACACGAGGTTATCATAAGGAGTTCTACTCTTTTAAGAAAATTTCGAGAATGATTTCCCGATATAGTAGGACTTTTAGCCGAACGAATTCTCCCCTAAACTTTGTTTAAAGCCATTCTTCGATCTCTCTAGGGAGGAAGAATGCGGCTTCGTTTTCCTCTGCTGCTGGTGGTTGAGGGGGAACATTCACCGGGACTCCTTGCACCACTCTTCGCGGGAGCTCTTGGTGCATGGCGTACCATTCGGCTGGAATGACAACTTCGGGCACCATGTTCCACACCCTTTGGGTTATTATGGGTACCAAAGGCGGGGAGGCGAGAAGGTTCAACCTCTGGTGCAAGAGGTTTACTTCATGGAGACAGCCCTCCAGCCCTACAGTAAGATGGTTGATACGGTCGACCAATGCTTCTTCCACTCCCGTCATTTCATCAATAGCCTCCCTTAGAGCGTAAACATAGTTTACAAGAGAGTCTTCTGCCGTTGAAGATCTCCTCCCTTGTCGGTTATTCCTTGAAGATGATCCGCTTGTTCTGCTTGCCATTTTCTGCGAAGAAAACCGAAGAAAGCCGAATTTTTACAAAACAGAGCCCCTGGACACGGCCCCGTGCTCGTTGAGCACGGCCCCGTGTCCATTTGTCTGCAGGATTTTTGGCTAAAGAATCTTGGAGTTTTAAATTATTTTTATGATTTCTATCTGGGTTTTAAGCTCAGATAATTTAAAATAAAGTTATACAACTAACTTTAGCCCAGAATCTTTAGCAAATAATCTTACAAACTTCACATAGAGGATTGGAATCAAGGGATTTCCAAGCTTCCATGGAGGAACTTTTGAAAAATTTTGAAAGAGGAGGAAATGAATAAAAGTGGAAGGGACAAGAGGGTCCCTTGGAACCTTCTTTTGACACTTACCTAGGATGGTATGAGTGAAAATCCCAGGGATCTCTGTCAATTGAAGTGGTCAAAATGAGCAGGAATCAGGCTGCATTTAAAGAAAACGACAGTGCCCTGGGCACGGCCCCGTGTTGACTGGACACGGCCCCGTGTTCAGAGAAAATCCTGACACATTTTGTCCGTATTCTGACCAAATCAGCAGAGAATCTTTTTAGTGAGCACGGGGGCGTGTTGACCTGGACACGGCCCCGTGTCTGGAGGCTGCTTTATGGAGTTTTGCTATTTCAAGGATCTCCCCGATATCGGGTGGTTCCTTACTGGTTGGAACAACCCCAAAGTGCCTAATATACCTTAATTGTCCTAGACTAAGGCGAGAACGCAAGAGGTTGTCGGTGAGGGTAATTCCTATTTTCATTCTAGGTGGACAAGTCCAACCCTTTTCCGGGCTCTTGTTAAAGAAGGTATATGCCGAATCGCTCAGGTCTATGTATGCACCGAACGAAGTCGATGGTGAGTCCTTCACGGCACAATCGACACAGGGACGACTATCGTCCAAGTCTTTGCTAGGTACGAAGGTATTTTCGGGAGCAACGAGGTTGTCGGAATGCGGTTCCAACATTTCTTCATGGGTATCGTCTTGGGGTGGATCAATAAAATCCTTCCCAAGCTCTTCTATCCATTTCAGAATTAGCTCTTCTAGTTGAAATAACTCACTAAGGAGCATTTCCCCTAGAATATCTGGCTAGGCGCATTCGAGGGAGAAATAGTGCTTATTTTTAGTTTCGCCCCTCTTAAGGTTGTGAGAAGATGGTGGGTCCATGTAGTGGGGCCTATAATTTAGGAAGTAGCATTTTACTTCTTCATGTTCGCCACCACATAATTGACACCACTTACCATAAGAGTGCCGAAAGTAAAAATAATTACTATCACTCATGTTTATGTCAGAAATTACCAACCGTCGGGATCTAACGGTTCTGTTTTCAGTAACTGAAACTTGGGCACGGGGGCGTGTTGAGTGGACACGGCCCCGTGTTCAGCTTACTGTCTGATGTAAAACAGGATTGCCAGTTCCAATGATTGAGCACGGGGACGTGTTCAGCGGGCACGGCCCGTGCTGAGCTCTGCAGAAGCTGAAAAACTAAGAAAATCCTAAAAAAAATAAAAAAGAAAAATAAAAGATGATTAGGCCGTTGATTCCTAACTTTCTTAAAATCCTTGTGTCCCCGGCAACGGCGCCAAAAACTTGATGCGTGCGAAGTGTCGTATATATTAGGTGTATATTTTAAGCCCTTTTTAACACTTATTTTAGCCAAGTTTTAAATTTATAAAACACGATATTTCACTAACACTAAACACACATATGGGCAAGTGCACCCATCGTTGAGTGTAGTATAGCGTTGGTAAGATACCGAGGTCGTCCAAGGACACAAGAGCTTTTAGTACCGGTTTATCCTCAACGTCTAACCAAAATAAAAAGTTTAGAAAAAAGTTTTGAACTAAGAAAAATAAAACTAACTAAAATGCTGAAAATAAAAATAAAAATAAAAAAACAGATAGACAAGATGAATCACTTGGTTCCGACTCGTATCTAGTATAACCTTTGATTATTTCCGCACTTTTGCACATAATTAAGAGATTATCTTAGTTATTGTAGTAGGCCCCTCTTTTGAAGGTGACGTTACCCTCACCCCAGTAGTTTGAGTCAGCAGGGATACAATTCTAAAGGGGTGGATTATTGGAAGATAATGAATTAAGTTATTAATGCAGTATTGTGGTAGGCCCCGCTTTTGGCGGTGACGTTACCCTCGGCTAAGTAGTCTGAGTCAGCAGGGATACAGTCCTAAATAGCCGGGTTATAGTATTAATAGTAGTTAACTTATGAGGGGATCAAAGAGTTTGGACCCCCGCCATCCAATACCGTGAAGTATTGAAGGAGGTCCTACTAAATTTGACCCAGGTCCATTGCAGGACCTCTAAACGCTGAACAATGGCAAGACCTTTACCAAACCGTTCCCTTAACCCCCTACCAGGTAGCCAACATACCTCCATATAGACCGTGGAGATATGAATGGTGAAAATCCTTTATTTTATATAGACAGTAAAATAATGCCAAGACACCACGGACAAACGATAAGGAAAGATCACCTTCAACATAAGTAACTAGTTATTAAAGTCATTAATACAAAACCAAATAAAAAGTGCAAAAGATTAGAAATAAAAAGTATTATACTAGACACTTTGTCTTCACCAAGTGATGTAAGAGACTTAGGCAAACATGGCCTTGATTGTCAAGAACTCTTACGATCAATCTTGGATCCCGAGACGACTCACACACTCTATGATGGACAATGGATGATGGTGGTGGATGATGGTGTTGTGATGGTGGTGGGTGGTGGATGAAGTGTGAGAGAGGTGGTGTGCCAAGGGATGAGATGAAATGAATCCAAGCACTCCTATTTATAGGCTGAACAGAGAGCTGGACACGGCCCCGTGTCCGCTGGACACGGCCCCGTGTCCGTCTGACACTCTCTCTCCTCATTAATTGTAATTCGCAATTACAATAAATGCGCCATTACAATAAATGCGCCTGCTGTACTTTCGACACGCCCCCGTGTCCGCTGAGCACGGCCCCGTGATGGGCAATAGAAGCTTCTATAGATTTGTCTTTTCTGCTGCTTCTTGGGAACGGCCCCGTGCTGGCTGAGCACGGGGCGTGTTCAGCCTTCTGTTTTCTCTATTTTGCTTTGAAAGGTGCCGTTGAGGGTTCGGGCAGTCCACTAATGTTCCTTTTCTTGTATTTATGTTGGATTTAGCTGTCTTTTTGCTTCTTTTGCGTTTTTTAGCTCATTTAATCCTGAAAATACAAAAGGAAGACAAAAACACTCTTTTTCCAATATTAGTACTATAAAAGGGTTAGTTTTAAGCCTTATTTGATGTAATTTATATGTTGCATTTTACATACATCAGTATACATCAGGTTGGTCTTATTTAATTACATATAAAAATGTGTTTATTATTAATGTCTTTCTTTTGATTAACATAACCAATTATACAAACCATATACATATTTCATACCGTCAATTTATCTTTTTTTGTTGCAGTTGAATATAGAAGAAGTCCATTATCTAATATTACAAATGGTGAGTTCTATTATTTTTTACGAATGAATACAATTGTTCATTTATAGTTTGATATTTGATTGACATGCCTCTTTTTTTTCAGTTTCTCATAATCATGTCGAGCATCAAGAATGTGTTGAACGAAAAAAAAATTAGGAAAGTATATTCTGATAACAAAAGTCGTGATGCCAAAAATAAATCTTCCACTTCAGAGAACATTATTCGCTCAACGAACGTTTCAGTATCCAATACTAATGAATGTCGTGTCGTAACAACAATTCGTTCATCTTCCACTCCACAGAACGTCATTCTGTCAACCAACGTTGCACTTGAGTCTGGAGGAATTCCTTTGTCTGACATTACAAATGGTAAACTCTTTACTTTTTTAGATAGGTTTTAAATTTTAAATGTATTTTTTTGATTTTTTATGGATATCCATGTTTTATTTCAGTTGCTCCTAATGATGTTGATCGTCAACAATCAGCTGAACGAAGAAAATTTAGGAAGTCACATTTAGATAATAAAAGAAGTCATGTGAATAACAAATCTTCCACTTCTAAAAATGTTACTCGGTCATCCAACGTTTCAACCTCCACTTCAATTGGATGCCCGATCGTAACACCAATTCGTTCATCGTCAATACCAGCGATCGACGTTTTTGGCCAACCACACCTTTAACAAGTCCGTATGAAGCATCTACTTCAGGTTGGTGGTATTTTTTAACGGAATTCAGATTTTTTATTATGATTTTGACTTTTTTATTTTATTTCCTTGATATCAATGTATAGGTGTCAATGACAATTTGAATATTTATAGGAGTCCTTTTTTTACATTCCAAGTAAATACAACTTCATCAACTCCACATTCAATAAATCAACATTTGCTGTCAAGTGAAAGATCAAATTTTAAGACGATACGTAGAGGTAAAGAAAGGTTGTCTAATAAAGGTCGCTGCGTACATCCTATTCCAATGGTTGACTTATCTTCCGAGGATCCTATTATTCCTGAACAATTAGCTGAAGATCCATATAAAGGAGTTTCTAATAGTAAGTAGCTTATACACTCACTACTTTAAATTTCATTTGAAGAACCTAACTATATTATTTTTGTAACAATGATCACAATTTGATATTTATATTGTTGTATAATAGATTATTTGGATCATGGAGATCAAGTAGTTGTATGTGGCGTATGTAACGCTAAGCTGTGGAAATTTGAAGCCGGCAAAGGAAGGGTTTACTTAGGAAGAACAAGTTACACGCTTTGTTGTGGTTATGGAAAAGTACATCTTCCAGATTTTAAAGAGACGTGTGAGGAATATCAAAATCTTTTCAAGAGTTTAGATGACAAGAGCAAGCATTTCTTACTGAATATTCCTCATTTTAATTCTATGTTTGCTTTCACTTCAATGGGTGGTAAAGTTGATTCAAAAATAAATAGAGGAAATGCTCTTTATGTATACCGAATTAGTGGCGAGAATTATCATTCATTGGGAAGTCTTCTTCCTAAACAAGGTGCTGAACCAAAATTTGTGCAGCTTTACATTTACGACACATATAATGAAGTGTGTAATCGGAAAACCGTACTTAGGTATCCTTTTAAACCATTTCATTATTTATTTGTTTGATTTATTATTGTTTTTATGATATATAAAAACCCTTACTGATACATGTAGCGTTTGTATTACAATTGCATTACAGTAACTCAAAGAAAGCAGCTTCCGCAACTTCTGATTTGCTTGACACTGAACTCATACAGTATCTTAAGTTGGTTTTAGATTCAAATAATCAGTTGGTGAAAACTTATAGGCGTGTACGAGATCGGTTGGTTGATAATCCTCATGTTGACCTAAAACTACGGCTTAAGGCAAATAGGTCTAAAGATGGTCGTACATGCAACCTACCGACGTCGTCCGAAGTTGCTGCGCTTATAGTTGGAGACCTTGAGGAAGCTCTTGATAATCGTGATGTAGTTGTTGAGTCGAAGAAAGATGGTCTACAGCGTATAAGCGAGCTTCATCCATCGTATCTCGATCTTCAGTATCCACTGCTCTTCCCTTTTGGTGAAGATGGTTACCGAATTGATATTCTTCATAGAGAAGGAATGGCGTCAATGAAGAAGAAAGAGTCAAAATGTACAATGAGAGAGTATTTTGCCTACCATGTTCAAGATAGAGTCAATCATTTCTCTTTGATTCTTAATGCTCGAAGACTTTTGCAACAGTTCTTGGTTGACGTTTATACCATGATTGAAAGTGAACGATTACTATTCATACGTCTACAGCAAAGGAACCTCAGATCTGAGACATATGAGAACCTTAAGAAGCTTGGACAAAATGGTAATCCAGATATGTCAAATGTTGGAACACGCGTACTACTACCGTCTTCGTTTACCGGATGATCGCGTTATATGAGGGATAATTATTATGACGCGATGGCCATTTGTAAATGGTTTGGTTACCCCGATTTCTTCATTACGATAACTTGTAATCCGAAATGGCCGGAGATTAAACGATTTCTGAAGGACAAGAACATTAATCCGGAGGATAGACCGGACATTCTATGTCGATTGTTCAAAATGAAACTTGACGCAATAATAAAAGACTTGCGAGAGAAATCTTTATTCGGCAACGCATCGGCAGGTAAGCATCCATTTAATTGAATTACTTTATTATATTATTAATAAAAATTAGTATTTTAATATTAATTATCATATTGCAGTGTGTATACGATAGAGTTTCAGAAATGAGGTCTACCTCATGCCCATATCTGTCTGTTCTTAAATGACGAAAGCAAGCTTCCATCGGTTGACCATGTTGACAATTTTATTTCTGCCGAGATACCTGACAAAAACTTAGATCCAGATCTGTATAATCTTGTCAGCGACTACATGATTCACGGTCCTTGTGGTGTTGCAAAACCAAATTGTCCGTGTATGGTAGAAGGTACCTGTTCGAAGAAATTTCCAAAGAAGTTCTCTGAGCAGACTACTCTAGATTCGAATGGATATCTGGTATATAGACGAGCAGATTCAGGATTTTTTGTTGAGAAATCTGGTATTCAGCTTGATAATAGAAGCGTTGTTCCGTATAGCAAAACCCTTTTGAGACGTTATCAGGCACACATTAACGTCGAATGGTGTAACCAGGCTGCGTCCATAAAGTATTTGTTTAAATACATTAATAAAGGACCAGATAGGGTAGAATTTGGTTTTGTACAAAATGCCGATGAAGGTCAGCTTGAAGATAGTAAAGATGAAATCAAAGAGTATTACGATTGCGGATATCTATCGGCTTGCAAAGCTACATGGCGCATCTTTGCATTTGATGTTCATTACCGGTATCCATCCGTAATGAGGCTTCCGTTTCATCTACCAGATAAACAAAACGTTGTATACGGCCCTGATGATGATCTTGATAGCGTTCTTCATAAATCATCTGTTGCTTCTACGATGTTTTTGGGGTGGATGGAAAAGAACGAAAAAGATCCGCTGACGCGCAGTCTTACTTACGTTGAGTTTCCTACTAAATTTGTTTGGAAGCAGCAGGAAAGGGTATGGGATAAGCGGATAATAGGCAAAACCATTGGTCGAATTCACTGTGTTAATCCTTCTAAGGGTGAGGCTTACTTTTTAAGAATCCTTCTTAATAAGGTAAAAGGGCCTAAGTCTTTTGAAGAGATTCGTACTGTTAATGGAGAAGTCTTCCCAACATTTAGAGATGCGTGCTATGCTAGAGGCCTTTTAGACGACGACAAGGAGTATATAGAAGCTATCAAAGAGGCATACTACACAGGTTCAGGATACTATCTTCGTAATCTGTTTGCTACAATGTTGGCGTCTAATACATTATCAAGGCCGGAACATGTTTGGGAAAACACATGGGAGTACCTTTCGGATGGTATTTTACACAATCGTCAAAAGCTTTTGAGGATCGAAGGTACGCAAATTGCTATTTAATATTTTCATATTTATGTCTTATTATTAAGTGTTTATGAAATTTATTTATTATTTATAAGAATTTTAATAATTAAATAAGTTTTTCGTATAATTGTAATAGGTTTGTCTCTTCCAGAAGAACAAATAAGGAACCTAACATTGCTGGAAATTGAGCGTTACTTATTACGTAACAGCTCAAGTCTAAGTAGGTTTCCGACTATGCCTCAACCCGACAGTGAGTCAATATATTCAGCAGACAACCGATTAATTGCTGACGAGCTTCGGTACGATGTAAGCGCTACTGCCATCGAGTTTGATAATAATTTAAGAAGCCTTACCGATGAGCAGCGTTTAGTGTTTGATGAGATAATTGCAGCAGTTAATAGTAATGCTGGCGGTGTGTTCTTCGTCTATGGCTACGGAGGGACTGGAAAGACGTTTCTGTGGAAGACATTATCTGCATCTATTAGATGTAAAGGAGATATTGTACTTAATGTTGCATCAAGTGGTATCGCATCTCTTTTGTTACCTGGTGGACGTACTGCACATTCAAGGTTTCATATACCTTTGAATTTAACAGAAAGCTCGATGTGTTTTATTAAACCGGACGATGACGTTGCTGATTTGTTAAGGAAAACGAAATTGATAATTTGGGATGAAGCACCGATGAATCATAAACATGCGTTTGAAGCACTTGACCGAACAATGAAAGATATTTTCAAATGTGAGATGACCTTTGGTCGTAAAGTTATGGTGTTCAGTGGTGACTTTAGACAGATACTTCCGGTTGTACCAAATGGCAGTAGGCGAGAAATCGTTAATGCTTCAATCACTTCGTCGTATATTTGGAGTAGTTGCAAGGTCCTTACGTTAACCAAAAACATGAGGTTAACCGTAGGAGCGAACGCATCTGATATAGAAGAGATTAAAGCTTTTGCGAATTGGTTGCTCGAGTTGGGGGGGGGGGGGAATTGGTGGCAGTGACGATTGTGAGGTGGTTATAGATATTCCTGAAGATTTGTTAATCAAGTGCTCTGAGGATCCTATGTCAGATCTGATCGACTTTGTATATCCTTCACTTCTCCAACTGTACAAAGATAAAGATTATTTTGCTGAAAGAGCTATACTAGCGCCAACAAACGAGGTTGTTCAAGAAATTAATGAAATATTGCTTGCTTCGTTTCCTGCGATGAAGTCGAGTATCTGAGTTCTGATAGTATTTGTCAAACTGATCAAGCAAAAAACCAAGCACATGCGAGACTATATTCTACCGATGTTCTCAATGGTCTTAAAATTTCTGGTCTGCCTAATCATCGATTAGTCCTTAAAGTTGGTGTGCCTGTAATGTTGCTTCGTAATATTGATCAACAAAATGGTTTGTGCAACGGTACGAGACTGCGGGTTACTAAACTTTATAGACGTGTTATAGAGGCTGAGATTATATCTGGCGGAAACATAGGGACCAGAACGTTTATTCCACGAATCAGTTTGACACCGTCGGATAAAAGAATTACTATCAAGTTTCAACGATGACAATCCCGTTAAATGTATGTTTTTCAATGACTATAAATAAAAGTCAAGGACAGTCTCTATCAAGGGTTTGATTGTATTTGAAGTATCTAGTTTTCTCACATGGTCAGCTTTATGTTGCGTTATCAAGAGTTAAAAGCAGAGCCGGTGTGAAGTTGCTTATACTAGATAAATATGGGAATGTAACAAGTAAAACAACAAATGTAGTCTATAAGGAAGTTTTTTCCGGCATTTGAATAGTTTTATGTTTTTTTTTCTTCCAATGTATGTATTTGTACACAACATTTCATTTCAAAGTAAATAATATGGTTTTGATTGAAGCCCGCGTATTACACGGGCATTAACCTAGTATTATATATATAGATGCATATTGTGGGTTGTAACGAGGTTTGTTCTTGTTGAATTTACAATTTGAAGGACAAAACCTATGTTTCATTCTTTGAAAAAATGAAGGATAACAACATAAGCTTGATACAAGGATGCTGGTTTTATATTACACTTATGAAATGGAATATTGAAGTTTTTGTATTAGGCTATTAGCTACAGCCACTAATAAATATTCTTTGAGGTTTATAGATTGAAAATTAAACATATGCTACAAATACACATATAGCAAAAGCGAGCTAGACAGATAGAGTGTAGATTTAGACAGCTACAACCACTAATTAAACATATGAGATAATTAGACTTTTGATAAGAGAACGTGATTGTAGAAATTGTATCTTGTATATTATGAATGAGATGAGATTACAAGAGATATAAATAAATGAGTGAATTGCAAGTTTTGTTCTTAGGCATCTTTGCAGGCGGTGTCCTTTATGTTTAAAATTGACGAGTTTTGTCTTTTATGTTTAAAAATCAAGCACGTTTTACCCTTTGGGCTTAACCCAGTTTGTTTTCCCAGTTAAATTTGATCACGTGCATGTCACGTGAGGGTAGTTATGTCATTCAATGTGCACCCTGAGCATTTACCCCATCACCACCACCCTTCTACCGCCACCAATCCCCACCTCACCACTCCCTCTCAACACCCTTTCTCTCATTAACACGTCTCTCTCTCTCCTCTTTTAGCAACTGTGAGACTCCATGCTCAAACTCAAAAATCAAAGATTGCATTATGCAAATCAATCTTTAAAGCCAAAAATCTAGATGATGACCAATCAATTCATCCATTATATAACAAGAAATCATCAATTCTTGGTACCCAAATTCAACAGCCATCACATCTAAATCCAAAATTATACCCCTTCACAAAACCTACTTCAAACCCACTTTAACAAACACACGATACAACCGTTAAAAATCTCAAACGCACTTCAAACCCACAAAACCCACTTTAAAAATCTAAACCCATTTCAAGAACCATCTCGTTGTCGCGGCTCCTCCTCCTCCGCCGTCCCAGAAGGTCGCCTGAATCGCCCCTACCACTCTTAGCCAAGTTGGTTATGCTATTTCTTACTTTTTTGAGTTCTTGGGTTGTCGAGTTTTGGGATCGATTTGTTAAGGTTTTAAGTTGTAGAGTTTTTGGATCGAATTGTGGGTTTTAGCGTTGCGGCGGTGGTGGCGGTTTGGTGGAGGTCGCATATTGTGGTGATGGGTGAAGGTTGTGTGTAATTGTGTATGAGAGAGGTTGTGTGGTGGTGGCTGGTGGCGGTTAGTAGCAGCGGACATGGTAGAGATAGGGGGTAGAGAGATACAAGATGGGTTCTGTGCAAAATACATATTATTATTTACTAGTAGGAAACCCGCGCGATGCTGCGGGGCGACAAATTGCAACTTGGTACTCGTTTACGTTAGTTTATCAATCGCATCGTGTACTTATGTAAGTTTCATAATTTGTATAATATTTTACAAAAGTTTTCTATGCTAATTGTTTTTATTTATTATCAAACAACTAAATTAACATCTTTACAAAAAGGGAACTTTGAAATTATTGTTGTTATTATCTACATTATAAACTACCAACGGCTTTAGGGGCTCGTTTGTTACTAATTTACTATTTATTCGTTTATATAATAAAAATAACACTCACATGATTTGAAAAAATAAATAGTTTAGTTGGCTAATGGAGATGAATATATTTTTGAATAAGCTACAACTTATTTTATCTTCTCAAACCAGCAAATGACCTACAATTTGTTTGTCCTTGGGTAGTTAACTATAAATTAAAGCAAATGGCATACTAATGTAACTCTACAACAGTGTTTGGCAAAAAGCTTATGATAGCACATATAAAAAAGTATAATTAAGCAAAAAGCCAAAAACATAGCTACTTGAATCTTTGCTAACATAATAGACCACACATTAGGGGTGCTAGCCTTTAAGGTTGATTACTTTTTTTTTTTTGGATAGCGACAGACTACAACAGACGGCAGAAGCCGCACCCCACGGGCCCCTAAGGGTGGTGGGTCCAGATATGCCCCACTCCGGCTACACATGAGTGTCTTAACCGTGCCTCAAAGCGTGCATCAGAGTTTGACTCCGGTATCCCCCGAGAAAATTTCCAGTCCCCTGTCACTTGACAAGAGTTGCACCCTCCGCAAGAGCCAAGACTCTCCGGAGTAAATGCACTGTAATGTAAAACTCGGTCGCTCCTCAGGTTCGAACCGGCGCCAAAGGCCCCAAATTCTTACCTTCATTGTTGCTGGCCACTGGGCTGGGAGCACTTTAAGGAAAATACTTTTTATAGGAAAATACTTTTTATAGGAAAATACTTGACACTAACCACTTACAGTTTATAGGAAAATACTTTTTCCTATACCAAATGCAAGATTTAATTATGTAAAAATAAAATCCAGTAAATTTCTGTGATTTAAAAAATAGCCTTTAAGGTTGATTACTTAACACTAACCACTTGAACAAAAAATATTCCAAGTAACCCAAGTCTCATCCGTCCATATGAAGTATTTAATTTTGACTCTGTTAGTGTTAAAAGAAGAGAATTAATATTCTCATTCATATGTTTATGTTTATTTATTGGACTTTATAATAAACTGTTATATTGAGATTGGGCTCTTGTATGGGCTGGACTTGTTTGTTCAGTCGGTTGCAACTAAATTGGGACAAATATGATCAGCTGTTATGTTTGTGAGGGTTGGAATTGTAACTTCTCAGGGGGTTCGATCATATGTGCTGTTTCTTGTGGGTTTACAGTGTAACTTAGATTTTGCAGGTTATAAAAGCATCTCCATATCAGTTAGGGTTCCAGAAGCTTCAGTCTCTTCTCTTGTTACGCATACAATTCAGTTATCATCCCCATTCTCTCTTAATTATTCACCTGCAGCAATACACATAGTTCTCTTCAAAAAATTGCTCGCTCAGTTCTCCAGCAATTAGAGGAATCCTGGTTCTCCGGCGATCAGTGTCCGGTGATTATAAGGAGTTTTGATTCTTCAGCAGCTCTTATGGTTTAGTGTTATTTTTCTATTTCAGTCTTTTCTACAGTTTGTATTGTGATGATCTGTTGATTGAAGATCATCTTGTATCACTCTCTGTTTGTGAGAGATTGGTCTGTAGTTGTTGATGATCATCTAGGTATTGTGACGTATTTTGTCTTTGATTTCTGATCTCACATATTGTGAGATCTAGGATTTGGGGGGTGTTTTTGGTTTGGGTTAAATAATAAAATTTTATGTCAAGTTTTGTCGCTCCTTTAGTGTTTGATGTTGTTACTTGTAGTCTGTTTGAACTGTCATACCGTTTTTTTGACAGACTCGTATAAACAGGAAAACCATAACCAGCCTGACTTCAAAAGTCAAACCATAAACCTCAAAATTCTCTACTTTTGGAGGTGTTTGGAAATTGGATGCACATTTTGAAAGTATTTATTTGATTTTGCATAAGTAGAATCAGATTTTTTAGGCTGTACCATGCAATCATATCCAAACACCCCCCTTAAATAGGTTTATACAATGGATTAGCAACTTTTACCTGGAAGTAGTATTTGGCACATTCATTTGTATATCTTGGGTTTTACATTTTTTTTTAATGGCTGGATTTACATTTATTATTTTGAGCTTGTTCTACAAGCTTTGCCATTCTCGCACTACAAAGTCTATAAATACGTTCCCTTCATACTTTTCCAAGTCACAATAACTATTTTTAGTTCAATAATTGTAAAGCATAAATAGTAAAAAAGAATCTCATTTTCTAACTTAGAAAGTACAGTGTTTGACCATAAAAGTAAATGAAACATAAAAAAACAATTATAAAAAGAATCCAAAGATGTGAAATACGTAGGTAGCAAGACATCTTAAACAACGTGGGTATAATGTTTAAATATCCAATCAAGAAGACATTTGGTTTTGGCCGGACAAAGTCTCTTTTTGCCATCAGATCTACCTTATCCTGGGCCACAAGCATCCATTAATTTGGTAAATGAGTTTAAAAATCTCCATAAAGATGAACCACCCTTTTAACATTGTTTGCAGATCCACGTGATAGTCGAAACTTCTAAATACATCCCTTAAAATAGAAGTAAAATAAACGGGTCAACTTAAAAAAACTGATATAATTTCATTAAGACCTAACCTCACCCATCCGTATTGTCACCAATACTCAAAATGATGTATCACTATACATCTTTGGAACATACGAGTTTGCTACATGTGGCACCAAAATGATGTCAAGCAACTTTAAGTATTGGTTTTAAAAGATGGAAAGTGAAATATGTGAGTGTTTGGCGTAGCTTCTATTTCAACTTATTGACTTATTGAACAGTGAAAATGGGTGAAAATGACTTATTGAAGTGTTTGGGAAATGTGTGTATGTGAGGCAATAAGTCAATAAGCAAGAAATTCTAAATTATTGAACAGTGAAAAGGACTTATTATAAGTCACAAATAAGCTAAGCCAAACACCCCCTATAAATTATAATAGCTACAAAGATAACTTTGCCCTAAACTGCCAATCAACTTGTCAAGAAAAATAAAAATAAGTGCACTAAAGGAATGCTATTTCATAAATTCTAATCTGAAATCTGATAAATAATTTGGTCGTGTAAGGTCAAACTGAATCCAGCTGATCAAAGCAAAATCTCTTTTAACAGAATTGAATTTGTGAAACGAATGAACTTCACGCATACAAAATCTCAGTTAACTAAACGGCATACCACAAATAAGTTTAGCGTTTGGGAGATGAGGCGACTGACAAAGATTCGAACTTCACACACTGTTTTTAAGCGTAAATGGGCCGAGTTTGTCTGCTGAAGTAAGAACTTCATATCTGTAACACCCGTTCTTATAAATCAAGGTTTAACGTATATTTTGCGTAAATAATCATGTAATTAATGATTACATATACATCGAAAATACGGGTTTGTTAAAAACTTTTACAATTTAAGTGATATACATAATGTGATTTAATTCACCGTTTAGAATAACGACAAAACAACGTTGCGGAAGCTTTGTTTAACGTGTGTTCGGTTCTTGCTCGATGCTTGATCTTCATCCGGGACTCTCGACATTCACCTGTGATCAAAACCAACTTAAAGGTCAGTTTTGATAATTAAATAATTAATACAACGAGGAAATTAGGAAAAATCCAACATTGATATCTTGATTCAAAACAAAATGCTTGAACCTGGCCTCCACCGTAACTTACGGTGGCACCGTAAGTTACAGTGGCCCCTGAATTGCAAATCTTCCCACCGTACTTCAGTAGGCAACCACCGTAACATAGTCAGCTCCACCGTAACTTACGGTGGCACCGTAAGTTACGGTGGTCCCTGCATGCAACCTTTCCATTTTGCCGTTTATTGACACGAAAACTTTCGTATCTTTCAATCCGCTTATCCGTTTAACCTACCGTTTCTTCCTACATGATTGTAATTTGATTCTCCATCATATGGAGTTAAAATCCGACATCCGGCTTAATAAATTTTGAAACTTTTATAGCTTCGGCTTATTACCTTTTTACAAAAATTTGACCCGTTTACGCATTTTTTCAACCAAACGTATTTGTTTGATTCCTACATCACAAACACTTCTTCAAATTAATGTTATCTACCATTTTAGGTTCTAATCATAGGTTTATTACACAATTTAAACCCATTTTCATTCGTATGCTTATTTCGACCCGTTAAGGGTATTTTAAGCACTTTAAAACATGAAATCGCTTTCATTCATTTCTAGCATCTTATTCCTACATTCCTTATCAAGTAATCTTCCACTACAACTATATGTGTGTTGGGTTTAATGTGGATATCTTTATGTTCCGAGTTTTACCCCTCGGATTACCATTTTATGGCAAAGACTCATATAAAGCCTTTCGACCCAAGAATTTACGTTTTTCACTATCTAACTTATCCTAAGCATTTATATAATCCTAAAACTCATTTCCGAACCACCTTTTAAGGTCGTTCGTCCGAATTAGTTTACAAGGGCAATTTGGTCAATTTTCATCCTTCTTTAACTACAAGGACCTTTAAATACTTATTTGACAAAAAATCCAACCTTTTAACTATAATTCTTGTTTGTAAACTCATGTGTTTCTAAAACACCATAAACATAATTCAACTTATTCGGTTTACCTAAAGATAACCGAATATCTATACCTTAACCTTGTCTAACTCTTATAGAACTCCAAATTCTACGTGATGAGTTGTGTTATTATACATACCTGGCTCGGATCAATATATTGACCCGTTTCAATACCTTGACTTAGTAGCCGCTAAGCAATAGCGATGTGCGTATCCATTTGATATTTATTCCTATAAACATGTAACTCGGCAAACCATTAGTCGATATTGTCAAAGGGTGATAATTTCACCTTTTGACCCGTTTATTTACCTAGTGATCTTCGTCACTTCCACTAAATGCCAATTTCATGTATTGTGCTAATTTAAAGTCTATTAACGAAAATACGAAATCAAGCATAATGTAACGGAACCGTAGTTACGTACCTTTTTAGCATCCTTTTTCAAACACGTATTTCCACCGGCTTGTCCAGTTGACGATCCGGATTCCTCGCCTAAAGAGTTCAATTCACAATCCGTTTAGAACCGTTTTTATAAGTCTTAATGCACAATTTTCCATATCCATCAAACATGCGTTTTTGTCCGATTTTTAACTTTCAAGCCTTCTTTGGGGCATTTTTACAAACACTTAACATGCAGGATTTTATATCTTTTATATTCTAATTCATGGCTTCTCACTTAGCCTAGATTAACAAACATTGAGCTATCATTTATAGAATTAAACATCATATTTTTCAGAATTCAGTTTCTATGAGTCAATTTGCACTAGAATAGTCTTCTAAACCCTAGTGTTCATCATTTTCTCACAACACCCATGTAACACCCCGAAAATGGGTTTGGTAATCAAACCCCGTTAATAATAAAAGACGGGTAAAGCACCGTTAGTGGTAAAATTTACCCGGTAAATATTAGGATTTAAATAATTAATCCTAATATTGAATAAAAAGTGAATAAAAGCTTTTAAGGAAAACAAGGTATATAGAAGGCCCGAGATAACGGGACTTAAAATAAAACGGGTTATGACTACCCCGAACTCACTAAGTTAAACTAGCAAAGTTTAACCTAGTCAACAAAACAAAGTATTGTTGAAAATAAATAGGTTGTAGCCTACTTATTAGTTAACAAAACTTGAAGGGCCAAAGGTGTAATAATCTAAAAGATTATTTACTAAAATCAAAAACAAAACACACACACAATTAGTGTGTTCGTGAATGACCAGGAGAAAGCTCCAAGGAGAGCCAAAACCCTAACTCCAACAAATCAACAAATTGAAGCTCAAATCAAGACCCAAATCGATGCATGAATGCATATAAATGATCACCTAGTCGTGGGGATCACAAGGTATGTCGAATTTTCAGTTTTGGTGATACTTTGAGATTATGATGAACAATCATAATCGAAATTTTGGAATGAATGTTGAATCTATGAGTGACATTGTGATTATATCTTGGTTTAGAAACAAACCCTAGTAGAAATCTTGATGAATTGTTGTCAAACTAGGGATTTGATAATTACCCTATTATGAGCTAAGTGGGTTTTGGTTGAATTGATGAAATTGATGTTCTAATGGTGTTTATAAACATCACACTAATTCATATGAATGAACTATTTGAACAAATTAGAGATTTTGTTAAGAGTTCATAAGTAACTAGAAGTGGGTTTTGTTAGATATGATGAAATCATGAAGAACTTGAAGTAATATCACTAGTATGTGATTAACAAGTAAACTAGGAAGTGGGTTTTTATGTAATAGTAAAGATGATGATAAGTTTATGTTAAAATCATCATATTGGATAATAGAAACAAGGCACTCAAACAAATTAAGTGATTTGGGAACTTGTTCATACATGATTGAAATGGGTTTGAATGTTATGATGAAATTTGGTAGCCATGTTCATGTAACTAAGTGTATAAGATCATGTTAGCTACTAATTGATAGATAGAACTTGAATGTGCATTTATATGCTAAGGGGCGTTTGACTTTTAGTAGTCAAACCGACCATTAATAAGATCGAATGGTAATTGTGATAGAAAATATGTAAGATGGAATAGTCATAATTAATGATGACTAATATAACCGTCTTACGAATTATGATGATAGTTTGACGCTTGACAAGCTAGGTGGAGGCTTGGAAAGGAAGCGGGTCAAACGAAGCAAGAATGGTGGAAAAGCATAATTCGGATGCAATGTAAGTATAGCTTACACTAGTCTTATATTTCAGAATATTCTCTTATCGTATTAGTATGAATAAGATAAATACAAAATCGAGGTATGATGTTCCGGCGTGTAGACGTACGGAACAAGATAGTCGAGTATAATTAGAAGCCATGTTGATGGTTTAAAAAGAAGTAAATCGATAATTCGGTCATATTATGTCGAAAGTAATAAATGGTTTATAAGTTAAAATGACCGTACGGTGTTAAACGGAAAGAGTCATGTAGAGGAGATGATAGTAAATATCATCTCGCAAAGATAAATGACCATTTCGGCCAAACGGGTCAAAAGGTGTAGACATCACCTTTTGACTATATAGACTAATGATTCTTTTGTCGAGTTATATGCTTACAGGAATAGATATCCAATGGATGTTTGCATCGTTCTTAATTAGCGAATATAAAGCAAGGTATTAAAATCGGGTCTATTTGTTGATCCGAGCCAGGTACGCATGTTTATGATGTATGTAAAAGTGCTAATTTGGTCGAATAATTGATGATAGCCCTTCATTGTAAAAGAAGGACCAAAATCGACCAAAACGCCCTTGTAGGCTAAATTGAACAAACAACTCTTAGAGGTTGTTTGGAAAGGTGTCTTATGATTAAACAATAGTTTAGAACGAGTATGGGTAGTGAAAGATGTAATTCTTGGGCCAAAAGACTCCATACGAGTCTTTGCCGTAAAATGATATTTCAAGGGGTATAAATTCGGAGCACAAAGATATCTACTTTAAATCCAACACACATTTAGTTGTGATGGGAGAATACTAAATAAGAAATATAGGTTACAACGCTAGATTAGAATGAAAGCGAAATTTAGCTTAAAAGTGCTTAAAATATCCTTAACGGGTCAAAATAAGCATACTAGTGAAAATGGGTTTAATTTTGTGTAATAAACCTATGATTAAAACCTAATATGGTATATCACAATTATTTGATGAAGTGTATGAAATATAGGAATCAAATAAATACGTTTGTTTGATAAAATGCATAACCGGGTCAAAATTTGGTATAAAGGGTAATAAGCCGAAGACTTAAAAGTCTTAAATTTTGTTAAGCCGAATGTCGGATTTTAACTCCAAATGATGGAGAATCAAATTACAAACATGTAGGAAGAAACGGTAGGTCAAACGGATAAGCGGTTTGAAAGATACGGAAGATTTCGTGTCAAATTACGACAAAATAGAGAATCTGGATGCAGAGTCCACCGTAATTTACGGTCCAACAGTAAATTACGGTGGAGTTGATTTGGTTACGGTGCTAAAAGTCTGTTTTACGGCAGAAGAATTGAAATCCAGGGACCACCGTAATTTACGGTCCCACCGTAAATTACGGTGGAGATATTTTTATTATATTTTGTTTTTCATTTGAAAACCAATTGTTTTCCGGACATCGTTCGGACATGATTAAACCCCGTATGACTAAATCATTTCATGTTTATGAAATGTAGGTTCACCTTGGATGCCGGAAGACGATCAAGCTCAGCGAAGAACCGAACACGATAAATATACACGCTTCCGCACTTTGCCACGTTGTAAATTTTAAACAATGAATTTCGATCACGTTTTGTAGAATAAATTATAAATTGTAAAAGCTTTAAGAAACCCGTATTTCCGATGTATATCTAATCATTAATTACATGATTATTTTCCCAAGATATACGTTAAACCTTGATTTATAAGAACGGGTGTTACAACCCATGAACCACCTTCAATGTGTTCATGAGATTTCCTGAATTTAGACATTATTTCACATGTTGTTGTCTAGGTTTTACTCCTAGACACTATATCATCCCTATTCTATCCACATAGCAAACATGCAACATCAGATTTCTACTTTTCTAAATTCATGAGAATTTCAAGTAGTGAATTCTTGTCAAATTTTACATACCTTATGATCTCCTTGCAATGGGGATCACTAATCTATGTTCGATTTTCGCTTAGAACTTGATTTGAACCTTCAATTTCTGAGATTTGTGAAGTTTTTGGGTTTGAAGAACCCTGGTCGCCCCTTCTCTGCTTCTGATCGAACCAGACCTCATTTGAAGTGTTTGATTTTTATTTTGGAAAATTGGTATTTAATAAACCAACATTTGCCCAGTTGGTAAAGAATAATCCTACCTACAGAATTGGTAAATAATAATCCTACGTTTCAATATGTTGGTACTCAATAGACCTCCGTTAGTTTTTTTGTAACTGAAGTTAGTTTTTAAGTTTTATTTGTTACACAAACAGTCCCTGTAGTTATACTTTACTAGTTTTAAGTTTTATTTATTACACAAACAGTCCCTTTAGTTATAAAAAAAATCATAAAAATAAAAAAAAATCTAAATAATCAAAAAAATTCAAAAAAATCATAAAAATTCTAAAAAATTCTAAAAAAATCAAAAAAAATTCAAAAAAATCATAAAAAAATCATAAAAATTCAAAAAAATCAAAAAAATCATAAAAAATCATAAAAAATCATAAAAAGTCATAAAAATTCAAAAAAAGCAAACGTTTCGACCCGGACCGTTTCGACCCGGACCGTTTCGACCCGTACCGTTTCCACGCGTACCGTTTCGACCCGAACCGTTTTCGACCCAGACCGTTTCGACCCGGACCGTTTCGACCCGAACCGTTTTCGACCCACCACCACCACCCCCACCACCACCGCCACCACCACCCCCACCACCACCACCACCACCGCCACCACCACCGCACCGCCGCCACAGCACCGCCACCACCACCACAACACCGCCACCACCACCGCCACCACCGTTTTTGAAACGGTACGGGTCGAAACTGTGACAACTGGCACAAACCGGTAATTTCCGTACACTATAATTATTGCTTAATGACTACAATTATGAGTTTAAGTGTCAGCAATGTCTGAACACATGATTAAACAAGTGAATTCATGCATGTTGTATACTACAAAATATTGCTTTATGCATAAACGAGAGCGTTGCGTCAGAATAATAGTAAACTCACCGGTAACACACAATGTGTCAACAGAACTGCAGAAAGCAGTTAGACATCAGAATTGAGGCCTAGGTGTAGGTCCGACGACAAAAATACATTAAAACCCTAGAGTATGTGTAAGGGTTTAATTTATGGACATTGCGAAAGCAAAAATATGCACTAAAAAGCACCCGAAACGCACTTTAAGTGCAGAACTTATGCGAATCAGCAATAATTCAGCATTTGAACATATAAATATTATGCAGAAATGTCGTTTTATTATCCAGAATATTTCCCTAAGTGTTGGGAATTGAAAGAGTACAAGGAAGGTACTTAAACGACACTAAAAAGTGTAATATAGCACTTTAACGAATCGGTGTGTAACCGAACAACCGGACTTTACCCGGAACATGAAAATATTAGTATTTTCACTAAATATATTTTTCTGAGCCAGTTAGGGTCCCTGATTACCCTAACACCCGTCATAACGCGCCTTATATAACTAACTAAGTTAAACACCTAAACCAACTTAGTTAACCTAACTAAGCCCTAACTAATCTACTTAAAACCGAACCAAGACCCCCCCCCCTTTGTACTCGGCCCTAACCAAGGGGACACACATGGTACAAGATTGATTTGGTTAATCTTAGATGATTAATATCTAGGGGACATATTAACCAATGGTTAATAACACTTTAATTTTTCTATAAATACACACTTAGACACCAAGAACATTTTCACTAAACACCACTCATCAAAACTCTCTCCCTCTTGCCCTCCCACTCTCGGCCGAACATCCCAGCCCCCATACTCCCACCTTCGGCCCTTGATCACTACATTCCATCATCATACAAGTGTTAGAGGTTGCGCATAAGGAGCTTTGGTGCACTCGGAACACGAAGGACCTCTACCGTTAGCTTTTATCCACGCGTTTTTCATCAAAGATCTTCCCTAGCCTTGAGCTAGAGGTATAACACTTAAAACTTGTTTTTAAGCTTATCTAAGGTGGTTAAAAGGAATATTGTCGGTTAAATATCGATAACATACGTTTCGAAGCATTAAAGTCTAGTAAAAACACTAAAATGGTGGTT
This sequence comes from Helianthus tuberosus, assembly GCA_030545235.1. Taxonomy (NCBI): domain Eukaryota; kingdom Viridiplantae; phylum Streptophyta; class Magnoliopsida; order Asterales; family Asteraceae; genus Helianthus; species Helianthus tuberosus. Next base: position 88,438,921 of record CM060365.1, read on the forward strand.
AATAGCTTGTAACTTGTGTAAAAGTTGTAGTACTTGGAATTTGTGATTATCTAGACCCGATCTATGATTGTGGTAGCTCGGATCACCATTTAACCCGGTTTGGTAAGATCGTTGATCTTAACATAAGCTCGTTTTTAGTTAACACAAGGGTTAAAGGGTGAAACTCTACCACACATGAGACATGGACTTGTGTAAAAGTATTTTTGTTGTGTAAAAGCAATTTAACCTGTGAAATAGTGTTTAAAACTAGTAGATCTACGTATCTACAAGCGGTATTTTCAAAGGACCAAGTGTCCAAGAAATCACATGTTCTAAACCGGGTCTTACACAAACAAAAGTGGTTTTTGTGAACAAACAAGTGTATGGATACTTGTGTAACAAAGGTTTTAACAAAGAAATAATTTTCGTAAAAACCGACTAGAAGTTGTAAAACTTCATATTCTTTAAAAATAAAGTTTTTAAGAAATTAAACTTATTTTTAAAGATAACAAGACTTACTAAATGTGCTAGTAAGATACTACACAATCTTGGTAAATATCCAAGTTCATGAAGTGGGGAAAAGTAGTGATTATTGTTGATAATTGTTGTTGCTGATTATTGATGATTGATGATGATTTAAAAGAAAATAAACACACGTTTTGAAAACGTGGGAAACCTCCATTTTTAGGGGAAACTCTGTCAAAATTTTTATAAATTTTGACACTTAGAAAAATATAAGTTTTTGAGAAACTTATTCCCTAAAAATGTGTTTAAGAGTATTACTAAGGTTTCCCTAATTTTTTTGGTGATAAGAAATGAGGATTTCTTCAAGAATAAAAATGGATATTATGTATATATATATTTTTGGTGAGAAAAATATATATTATTTTATCACCAATTTTTTGTGCTAAGTGTATATAGTATGTGTCATACGTGCTAGTGTATTAAGACTTAAAAATACACTAATTACTCATGAGGAGTAGAAATATAAAAATACACATACAACATACAAGATACATAATTCGGGTGCAAAGTGCAAAACATAAAAGACTTATATTTATTTCTGGAGAAAATAATATAAGTAAGATACTTAGTTAAAAATATAAGAATATTTTTAACACAAGAAAATATACACAAAAGAGAGTGACTGTACTTGTGCGACGCAAGTCTAGTGACTAACGATAAGAAAACGCGTATAGGTTACGACGTTAAGTAAGCAAATCCGGTGGAGTTTACGACGCTAGGAACGCAAAGTTGTGAGTTCATGCTCCCCCTTTTCTCTTTAACTGTTTTCAGCTTTTATAACTTCGGGGGTGAAATACATGTACAAAAGTACAATATTTATAAATGGTATGATATAAATACAAGAAGTACACTTGGTGAGAACGAGAACCAAGTGTGACGAAATATAAATACAAGAAGTACACTTGGTGAGAACGAGAACCAAGTGTGACGAAACATATGAATATGAGAAGCGCATTTGGTGAGACGAGAACCAAGTATAAGGCGCTATGAGAAATGATAACAAGAAACGCGCTTGGTGAGAACGAGAACCAAGTAGGAGGCGTTATGAGAAATAGTGTCACGAATAGGGTTCAGAAGCACCATTAATCAACGTATACATTCAGACCGCAGAACAAAAGGTTAGATCTAACAGGTGCCTGGCAGCCTCACACTCGGTCGGGGCGAGAATCGAGTGGTGCTTTTGTGTCTCAGAATATACCAATTAAATGCCTTAGGTTTGGTGACTTCCTATGACGTGCCACAGGTTAATGGCCTTGCAACCCATTAACAATCTGATAAGTACAGAAATACTGTATTTACATAAAATTCATACCATACAAAATTGATATATAACTTGAAGTACGTGGGGTACTCAAGAAGATTGAATTATACTTGAAGTACGTGGGGTACTCAAGAGAATGAGAATTAAACTTGAGTACGTGGGGTACTCAAGAAGAAATTGAAATATACAGATGTACGTGGTGTACACATGAAACTGGATTTACATATGAAAACTTGATTTACTCACAAACTATGTTTTCATACAAAGTATACAAACATGAAATACAAAACTGCATGAATTCACACCAACTTTATGTTGACGTTTTTCCAAAAACTCACATGTATTTCAGGTATCTAGGATGGATGTGCGCGTGGTCTTGCTTATGCTCGTGGATGTCGCTTGTGTTTAACTTTAAATAAAGTTGTAAACTTTTAAGGCAATGTTTTATGCGACTTAGCGATGTAAACGCTAACGTATGTTTTCAAATTATGGTATTTGAATGTTATTTTACGAGCATGTAGCATGTTTACTCTTCGTATGCAATGAGAACCTTTCATGATCACACCTCGTGCTTCCGCCGCAGAAAGGGGTGTGACAGATTGGTATCAGAGCTGCGATTGTAGTGAACCAGGATTCATTCTCGAGTCTAGTCTACAATCTCTAGGATCCATTCACGAAAACAATTTTCAAAGAGTTTTCATTGCATAAAACGTCCCGCGACATCCACTACCTGAAACTGTCTACATGAGTCTAGAAAAGACATTACGAGACTTAGAGTGCACTTGAGTAGCACTTGTCGTTGACTAAGAAATTACTTGCAATTATGTGTGATAATTAGCATGTGCTAGAGGTAGAATGTCAAAAGTATATGTGACTTTACCTGAAAGCGATGGCCCATCTGAAGGAAGAAATACGAGAATGAAACGAACTGTGCGGACTGTGCAAGGAGTTACGTAATTATGGATGCATACATAATTATGGAATTCAGTGCACAAAAATCACAGCAAGTCTTGTCACGTATAGATTCCCTCAGTGCAAGCCTACTAAGTACTCTGCTAGAGTAATAATTGTTTGATGTCACTTGTGTGGTATATATACCTGTGAATATATATGATACTACAGTCTAGTGTGACGATATCAAACAAATGCCTAACCCTGCTGTGTTATGTTCTGTCAGAACATGGCACCCAGGAAAGCTGTGAATGCTCGCAATGACGATCAACCTCCTCCTCCCCCACTGCCAAGAACTGCTGAAGAGCTGAACGCTTTGCTAGAGGAAAGGATCTCCGCTGCTATCGCCCAGTACGAGGCGAACCGAACTCAAGACAGTGGAGGACCAAGCAACGCTAGGCGTAATGGGAATGGAGATTCGTCTGGAGGCAATGCAGTTCAAGGCTGCACTTTCAAGCAGTTCCTCGACTGCAAGCCGATGAACTATGATGGCACAGGAGGTGCAGTAGCATTTGTGCGCTGGACGGAGAAGACTGAAGCTACCTTCCGCATGAGCAAGTGTACCGCGGATCAACAAGTCACTTTTGCTACTGGGTTATTCGTCGATGAAGCTCTGACTTGGTGGAACCTGCAAGCCCAAACCTTGGGTGATGACGCCGCTTATGGCCTCACTTGGGAGGAACTGAAGGAAAGGATGAGAGAGAAGTACTGCTCTCGTGCCGAACTCCAAAGGCTGGAGACAGAGTTCTGGCACTTGACTATGGAAGGTGCTGACATCAATGGTTACACTCGAAGGTTCCACGATCTGTCAAGAGTGCTTCCCTACATGGTGACTCCTGAATTTAAGCGTGTGGAACGCTACATTTGGGGACTGGCCTCAGAGTTTCGTGGCATGGTGACGTCGGCCAAACCACAAACAATCACCGAGGCTGTAACTCTGGCTGTCTGCCTTACTGAAGATTGTGTTCGAATGAAGAAGCTATCATTGAACCCAACAGAAAATGCCGAGACGCATGCTGAGTCGTCTGGCAACAAGAAAAGGAAACATGCAAACCTGAACCAAGCAACTCGCAACAACAAGGGTTTCAGCAAGAAGCGTGACACTAATCCGCCTCAGGAGGCGAATACCCATGCAACCAAAGCATACCAAGGCTCCATGCCTAGATGCCAAAAATGTAAGTATCATCATGATGGAGCTTGTCGCATTCCAAGGTGCGACAAATGTGGTAAATTGGGTCATCAAACCGAAGACTGTTGGGGAAAAGGAAAGAACCGAAATGGAAATGGTGCTGGTAATAAGAATGGTAACGGGAAAGGGCAAGGATGCTTCAAGTGTGGAAGCAATGATCACTTCATGAAGAACTGCCCAGAAAGAAACAACGCTCCGGCTCGAGCATTTGTGATTGGAGCAAGAGACGCACGCGAGGACCCTAACGTGGTCACCGGTACGTTTCTCGTTAACAATCACTTCGCATCCATATTATTTGACACTGGCGCCGATTATAGCTTCATGTCTGTGGAATTTAAACGTATACTCGGAATAGAATCTAGTAGATTAGAAATCCCTTATTCCATAGAACTAGCCAATGGTAAACTCGTTGAATCGAGCGAAGTTGTTAGAGGCTGCACACTAGAACTTGGCGAACGGAATTTTAGCATCGATCTCTTACCTATTCAATTGGGTAGCTTCGATGTAGTGGTCGGAATGGACTGGTTGTCCAAGAACAGAGCTGAAGTTATCTGTCATGAGAAAATCATTCGCATCCCTCTAGCGAATGATGAAACTCTCATTGTACATGGGGAAAAACGAGACGCGCCTCTTCGAATCATCAGCTGTATGAAGGCACAGAAGTGCTTGAGGAAAGGATGTGTCGCTTTCCTAGCACACGTTATAGACAAGAAGGCTGTGGAGCCAAAACTCGAAGACATTCCTGTGGTGAATGAATTTCCTGATGTTTTTCCCGAAGATCTGCCAGGATTACCTCCGCAACGACAAGTCGAATTCCGTATAGACTTGGTCCCAGGAGCTGCTCCTGTAGCCAAGGCACCCTATCGACTTGCACCATCCGAAATGCAAGAATTATCTACACAGCTCCAGGAGTTGTTGGATAAAGGATTCATAAGGCCAAGCTTCTCACCCTGGGGAGCTCCAGTATTATTCGTGAAGAAGAAGGATGGAACACTGCGGATGTGTATCGATTACAGGGAACTGAACAAGCTCACAATCAAGAATCGGTATCCGCTACCAAGGATTGATGATTTATTTGATCAACTGCAAGGATCAAGCTACTATTCCAAGATCGACCTTCGATCTGGATACCATCAGCTGAGAATCCAAGATGAAAGCGTACCAAAGACTGCATTCAGAACGCGATATGGGCACTACGAATTTCTGGTGATGCCGTTTGGGCTGACGAATGCACCAGCGGTCTTTATGGACCTAATGAACCGCGTATGCAAACCATATCTCGATAAATTCGTGATTGTATTTATCGATGATATCCTAATTTACTCGCGAACGAAAGAAGAACATGAGCAACATCTCAGAACCATCTTGGAGCTACTGAAGAAAGAGAAACTTTATGCAAAGTTCTCGAAATGCGAATTCTGGATTCGCGAAGTACAATTTCTTGGTCACGTGGTGAATGAGAAAGGCATTCATGTAGACCCGTCCAAGATTGAAGCAATAAAGAATTGGGAAGCTCCCAAGACCCCAACTGAAGTTCGTCAATTTTTGGGCTTAGCGGGCTACTATCGGCGATTCATTGAGAATTTCTCGAAGATAGCTCAACCGCTAACGACCCTGACTCAGAAAGACAAGAAGTACGACTGGGGTCACAAACAAGAAGAAGCCTTTCAGCTACTTAAGAACAAGCTCTGCGATGCACCGATACTATCGTTACCCGAAGGCACTGAAGACTTCGTGGTATACTGCGACGCCTCACGACAAGGCTTGGGTTGCGTGCTCATGCAACGCCAAAAAGTCATCGCTTACGCTTCAAGACAACTGAAGGATCATGAAAGAAATTATACCACTCACGACCTAGAGTTGGGCGCAGTGGTATTCGCCTTGAAGATTTGGCGACATTACTTATATGGTACTCGATGTACAATCTTCACAGATCACAAAAGCTTACAACACATATTTGATCAGAAGGAATTGAATATGCGCCAAGGACGTTGGGTCGAGCTGCTGAATGATTATGACTGTGAGATTAAGTACCATCCTGGAAAGGCGAACGTTGTAGCAGACGCGTTGAGCCGAAAAGAAAGGGTTAAGACCCTAAGGGTTCGAGCGTTGGAAATGACGATTCGAACGAACCTCACCGCACGCATTCGAGATGCACAACAAGAAGCTCTTAAAGAAAAGAACCGTAAAGCTGAATACCTCCGGGGTGCATTGAAATACATGGTGCCAAATGAAGAGGGAGCCTTATACTTCAAGAAGCGTATCTGGGTTCCACTCTGCGGTGGCATACGTGAGGTCATCCTTAATGAAGCCCACAAATCGAGATATTCGATCCATCCAGGATCGGACAAGATGTACCAAGACTTGAAAGAGTACTATTGGTGGCCGAGACTCAAAAGCGACGTTGCTGTCTATGTTGGAAAATGCCTAACCTGTGCGAAGGTTAAGGCCGAATATCAGAAACCGTCCGGCCTACTACAAAAACCAGAGATTCCCGTGTGGAAGTGGGAACAAATCTCGATGGACTTCATAACGAAATTACCCAGGACCCCGAGAGGGCACGATATGATATGGGTAATAGTTGATCGATTGACGAAGTCTGCGCATTTCCTACCAATCCGAGAGAAGGATAGCACTGGAAAGCTTGCAGAAATATACTTAAGAGAAATTGTGGCACGTCATGGTGTGCCAATCTCAATCATTTCAGACAGAGATGGACGCTTTGTCTCAAGAATCTGGCAATCATTTCAGGAAGCCTTTGGATCTCAGTTAGATCTGAGCACGGCATTCCACCCGCAAACAGACGGCCAGAGCGAACGGACAATACAAACGTTAGAAGATATGCTTCGTGCATGTGTCATGGACCTAGGCGGCAGCTGGGATACTCATCTACCTCTAGTTGAGTTTTCCTACAATAACAGTTATCATACAAGCATAAAAGCTGCGCCGTTCGAAGCTCTGTATGGCCGCAAATGCCGATCGCCCTTATGTTGGGCAGACGCTGGAGATAAACGTATGGTTGGTCCTGAACTTGTACAAGAGACAACCGACAAGATTGCGCAGATCCGAGAGCGCATTAAGGCGGCTCGAGAGCGACAAAAGAGCTACGCGGATCCAAATAGAAAATCGGTAGATTTCAAGGTGGGAGACAAAGTGTTGTTAAAAGTCTCACCATGGAAGGGCGTAGTCAGATTTGGAAAGCGTGGAAAGTTGAATCCACGATACATCGGACCATTCAGAATATTGAGAAGAATTGGTACCGTGGCATACAAGTTGGAGTTACCGGCAGAACTTAATGGAGTACATGATACGTTTCATGTATCCAACCTGAAGAAGAGTCCAACGCAAGAGAACGTGACCATCCCGTTGGATGAAGTGCATATTGATGAAGCCCTCCGATTTACAGAACAACCCGTTGAGGTTACTGACTGGAAAGTCAACAAGACCAGGAGGAGCAGTGTGAAACTTGTCAAAGTACGTTGGAGCTCTAAGCACGGACCCGAGTACACATGGGAACGTGAAGACCAGTTCAAGAAAAAGTATCCCCACCTATTCAAGAAGACTCCAGCGAGAGTTAGTTCAGTCTGAATTTCGGGACGAAATTCTTTTAACGGGGGGAGACTGTGACAACTGGCACAAACCGGTAATTTCCGTACACTATAATTATTGCTTAATGACTGCAATTATGAGTTTAAGTGTCAGCAATGTCTGAACACATGATTAAACAAGTGAATTCATGCATGTTGTATACTACAAAATATTGCTTTATGCATAAACGAGAGCGTTGCGTCAGAATAATAGTAAACTCACCGGTAAGACACAATGTGTCAACAGAACTGCAGAAAGCAGTTAGACATCAGAATTGAGGCCTAGGTGTAGGTCCGACGACAAAAATACATTAAAACCCTAGAGTATGTGTAAGGGTTTAATTTATGGACATTGCGAAAGCAAAAATATGCACTAAAAAGCACCCGAAACGCACTTTAAGTGCAGAACTTATACGAATCAGCAATAATTCAGCATTTGAACATATAAATATTATGCAGAAATGTCGTTTTATTATCCAGAATATTTCCCTAAGTGTTGGGAATTGAAAGAGTACAAGGAAGGTACTTAAACGACACTAAAAAGTGTAATATAGCACTTTAACGAATCGGTGTGTAACCGAACAACCGGACTTTACCCGGAACATGAAAATATTAGTATTTTCACTAAATATATTTTTCTGAGCCAGTTAGGGTCCCTGATTACCCTAACACCCGTCATAACGCGCCTTATATAACTAACTAAGTTAAACACTTAAACCAACTTAGTTAACCTAACTAAGCCCTAACTAATCTACTTAAAACCGAACCAAGACCCCCCCCCCCTTTGTACTCGGCCCTAACCAAGGGGACACACATGGTACAAGATTGATTTGGTTAATCTTAGATGATTAATATCTAGGGGACATATTAACCAATGGTTAATAACACTTTAATTTTTCTATAAATACACACTTAGACACCAAGAACATTTTCACTAAACACCACTCATCAAAACTCTCTCCCTCTTGCCCTCCCACTCTCGGCCGAACATCCCAGCCCCCATACTCCCACCTTCGGCCCTTGATCACTACATTCCATCATCATACAAGTGTTAGAGGTTGCGCATAAGGAGCTTTGGTGCACTCGGAACACGAAGGACCTCTACCGTTAGCTTTTATCCACGCGTTTTTCATCAAAGATCTTCCCTAGCCTTGAGCTAGAGGTATAACACTTAAAACTTGTTTTTAAGCTTATCTAAGGTGGTTAAAAGGAATATTGTCGGTTAAATATCGATAACATACGTTTCGAAGCATTAAAGTCTAGTAAAAACACTAAAATGGTGGTTAATAGCTTGTAACTTGTGTAAAAGTTGTAGTACTTGGAATTTGTGATTATCTAGACCCGATCTATGATTGTGGTAGCTCGGATCACCATTTAACCCGGTTTGGTAAGATCGTTGATCTTAACATAAGCTCGTTTTTAGTTAACACAAGGGTTAAAGGGTGAAACTCTACCACACATGAGACATGGACTTGTGTAAAAGTATTTTTGTTGTGTAAAAGCAATTTAACCTGTGAAATAGTGTTTAAAACTAGTAGATCTACGTATCTACAAGCGGTATTTTCAAAGGACCAAGTGTCCAAGAAATCACATGTTCTAAACCGGGTCTTACACAAACAAAAGTGGTTTTTGTGAACAAACAAGTGTATGGACACTTGTGTAACAAAGGTTTTAACAAAGAAATAATTTTCGTAAAAACCGACCAGAAGTTGTGAAACTTCATATTCTTTAAAAACAAGATTTTTAAGAAATTAAACTTATTTTTAAAGATAACAAGACTTACTAAATGTGCTAGTAAGATACTACACAATTTTGGTAAATATCCAGGTTCATGAAGTGGGGAAAAGTAGTGATTATTGTTGATAATTGTTGTTGATGATTATTGATGATTGATGATGATTTAAAAGAAAATAAACACACGTTTTGAAAACGTGGGAAACCTCCATTTTTAGGGGAAACTCTGTCAAAATTTTTATAAATTTTGACACTTAGAAAAATATAAGTTTTGAGAAACTTATTCCCTAAAAATGTGTTTAAAAGTATTACTAAGGTTTCCCTAATTTTTGGTGATAAGAAATGGTGATTTCTTGAAGGATAAAAATGGATATTATGTATATATATTTTTGGAGAGAAAAATATATATTATTTTATCACCAATTTTTGTGCTAAGTGTATATAGTATGTGTTATACGTGCTAGTGTATTAAGACTTAAAAATACACTAATTACTCATGAGGAGTAGAAATATAAAAATACACATACAACATACAAGATACATAATTCGGGTGCAAAGTGCAAAACACAAAAGACTTATATTTATTTCTGGAGAAAATAATATAAGTAAGATACGTAGTTAAAAATATAAGAATATTTTTAACACAAGAATATATACAAAAGAGAGTGACTGTACTTGTGCGACGCAAGTCTAGTGACTAACGTTAAGAAAACGCGTATAGGTTACGACGTTAATTAAGCAAATCCGGTGGAGTTTACGACGCTAGGAACGCAAAGTTGTGAGTTCATGCTCCCCCTTTTCTCTTTAACTGTTTTCAGCTTTTATAACTTCGGGGGTGAAATACATGTACAAAAGTACAATATTTATAAATGGTATGATATAAATACAAGAAGTACACTTGGTGAGAACGAGAACCAAGTGTGACGAAATATAAATACAAGAAGTACACTTGGTGAGAACGAGAACCAAGTGTGACGAAATGCAAGAGTATGAGAAGCGCATTTGGTGAGAAGAGAACCAAGTATAAGGCGCTATGAGAAATGATAACAAGAAACGCGCTTGGTGAGAACGAGAACCAAGTAGGAGGCGTTATGAGAAATAGTGTCACGAATAGGGTTCAGAAGCACCATTAATCAACGTATACATTCAGACCGCAGAACAAAAGGTTAGATCTAACAGGTGCCTGGCAGCCTCACACTCGGTCGGGGCGAGAATCGAGTGGTGCTTTTGTGTCTCAGAATATACCAATTAAATGCCTTAGGTTTGGTGACTTCCTATGACGTGCCACAGGTTAATGGCCTTGCAACCCATTAACAATCTGATAAGTACAGAAATACTGTATTTACATAAAATTCATACCATACAAAATTGATATATAACTTGAAGTACGTGGGGTACTCAAGAAGATTGATAAATAACTTGAAGTACGTGGGGTACTCAAGAGAATGAGAATAAAACTTGAGTACGTGGGGTACTCAAGAAGAAATTGAATTATACAGATGTACGTGGTGTACACATGAAACTGGATTTACATATGAAAACTTGATTTACTCACAAACTATGTTTTCATACAAAGTACACAAACATGAAATACAAAACTGCATGAATTCACACCAACTTTATGTTGACGTTTTTCCAAAAACTCACATGTATTTCAGGTAACTAGGATGGATGTGCGCGTGGTCTTGCTTATGCTCGTGGATGTCGCTTGTGTTTAACCTTAAATAAAGTTGTAAACTTTTGAGACAATGTTTTAAGCTGTCTAGCGATGTAAACTGTGAATGCCGTGGATGTCGCTTGTGTTTAACCTTCAGTTCCTCCCAAGTGAGGCCATAAGCGGCGTCATCTCCCAAAGTTTGGGCTTGCAGGTTCCACCAAGTCAGAGCTTCATCGACGAATAACCCAGTAGCAAAAGTGACTTGCTGATCCGCGGTACACTTGCTCATGCGGAATGTAGCTTCAGTCTTCTCCGTCCAGCGCACAAATGCCACTGCACCTCCTGTGCCATCATAGTTCATCGGCTTGCAGTCGAGGAACTGCTTGAAAGTGCAGCCTGGAATTGATTCAACCAATTCACGTGTGAGCAATTGAAGAAACAATGAAACAAAGACCGTTCATAAATTTCCTCATGCTTAGTACAGTGTCTCAAGGTTACCTTGAGCTGCATTGCCTCCAGACGAATCTCCATTCCCATTACGCCTAGCGTTGCTTGGTCCACCACTGTCTTGAGTTCGGTTCGCCTCGTACTGGGCGATAGCAGCGGAGATCCTTTCCTCCAGTAGAGCGTTCAGCTCTTCAGCAGTTCTTGGCAGTGGGGGAGGCGGAGGTTGATCGTCATTGCGAGCATTCACAGTTTTCCTGGGTGCCATGTTCTGACAGAACATAACACAACAGGGTTAGGCATTTGTTTGATATCGTCACACTAGACTGTAGTATCATATATATTCACAGGTATATATACCACACAAGTGACATCAAACAATTATTACTCTAGCAGAGTACTTAGTAGGCTTGCACTGAGGGAATCTATACGTGACAAGACTTGCTGTGATTTCTGTGCACTGAATTCCATAATTATGTATGCATCCATAATTACGTAACTCCTTGCACAGTCCGCACAGTTCGTTTCATCCTCGTATTTCTTCCTTCAGATGGGCCATCGCTTTTCAGATAAAGTCACGTATACTCGTGACATTCTACCTCTAGTACATGCCAATTATCACACATAATTGCAAGTAATTTCTAGTCAATGACAAGTGCTACTCAAGTGCACTCTAAGTCTCGTAGTGTCTTTTCTAGACTCATGTAGATAGTTTCAGGCAGTGGATGTCGCGGGACGTTTTATGCAATGAAAACTCTTTGAAAATTGTTTTCGTGAATGGATCCTAGAGATTGTAGACTAGACTCGAGAAGAAATCCTGGTTCACTACAATCGCAGCTCTGATACCAATCTGTCACACCCCTTTCTATGGCGGAAGCACGAGGTGTGATCATGAAAGGTTCTCATTGCATACGAAGAGTAAACATGCTACATGCTCATAAAATAACATCAAATACCATGATTTGAAAACATAAGTTTAGCGTTTACATCGCTAGACAGCTTAAAACATTGTCTCAAAAGTTTACAACTTTATTTAAGGTTAAACACAAGCGACATCCACGAGCATAAGCAAGACCACGCGCACATCCATCCTAGTTACCTGAAATACATGTGAGTTTTTGGAAAAACGTCAACATAAAGTTGGTGTGAATTCATGCAGTTTTGTATTTCATGTTTGTATACTTTGTATGAAAACATAGTTTGTGAGTAAATCAAGTTTTCATATGTAAATCCAGTTTCATGTGTACACCACGTACATCTGTATAATTCAATTTCTTCTTGAGTACCCCACGTACTCAAGTTTTATTCTCATTCTCTTGAGTACCCCACGTACTTCAAGTTATTTATCAATTCTCTTGAGTACCCCACGTACTTCAAGTTATTTATCACTTTTTGTATGGTATGAATTTTATGTAAATACAGTATTTCTGTACTTATCAGATTGTTAATAGGTTGCAAAGCCATTAACATGTGACACGTCATAGGAAGTCACCAAACCTAAGGCATTTAATTGGTATATTCTGAGACACAAAAGCACCACTCGATTCTCGCCCCGACCGAGTGTGAGGCTGCCAGGCACCTGTTAGATCTAACCTTTTGTTCTGCGGTCTAGGTATATTGTTGATTAATGGTGCTTCTGTACCCTATTCGTGACACTATTTCTCATAACGCCTCCTACTTGGTTCTCGTTCTCACCAAGCGCGTTTCTTGTTATCATTTCTCATAGCGCCTTATACTTGGTTCTTGTCTCACCAAATGCGCTTCTCATACTCTTGCATTTCGTCACACTTGGTTCTCGTTCTCACCAAGTGTACTTCTTGTATTTTATATTTCATCACACTTGGTTCTCGTTCTCACCAAGTGTACTTCTTGTATTTATATCATACCATTTATAAATATTGTACTTTTGTACATGTATTTCACCCCCGAAGTTATAAAAACTGAAAACAGTTAAAGAGAAAAGGGGGAGCATGAACTCACAACTTTGCGTTCCTAGCGTCGTAAACTCCACCGGATTTGCTTAATTAACGTCGTAACCTATACGCGTTTTCTTAACGTTAGTCACTAGACTTGCGTCGCACAAGTACAGTCACTTTCTTTTGTATATATTCTTGTGTTAAAAATATTCTTATATTTTTAACTACGTATCTTACTTATATTATTTTCTCCAAAAATAAATATAAGTCTTTTGTGTTTTGCACTTTGCACCCGAATTATGTATCTTGTATGTTGTATGTGTATTTTTATATTTCTACTCCTCATGAGTAATTAGTGTATTTTTAAGTCTTAATACACTAGCACGTATAACACATACTATATACACTTAGCACAAAAATTGGTGATAAAATAATATATATTTTTCTCTCCAAAAATATATATACATAATATCCATTTTTATCCTTCAAGAAATCACCATTTCTTATCACCAAAAATTAGGGAAACCTTAGTAATACTTTTAAACACATTTTTAGGGAATAAGTTTCTCAAAACTTATATTTTTCTAAGTGTCAAAATTTATAAAAATTTTGACAGAGTTTCCCCTAAAAATGGAGGTTTCCCACGTTTTCAAAACGTGTGTTTATTTTCTTTTAAATCATCATCAATCATCAATAATCATCAACAACAATTATCAACAATAATCACTACTTTTCCCCACTTCATGAACCTGGATATTTACCAAAATTGTGTAGTATCTTACTAGCACATTTAGTAAGTCTTGTTATCTTTAAAAATAAGTTTAATTTCTTAAAAATCTTGTTTTTAAAGAATATGAAGTTTCACAACTTCTAGTCGGTTTTTATGAAAATTATTTCTTTGTTAAAACTTTTGTTACACAAGTGTCCATACACTTGTTTGTTCACAAAAACCACTTTTGTTTGTGTAAGATCCGGTTTTAAAACATGATTTCTTTAACGCTTGGTCCTTTGAAAATACCACTTGTAGATACATAGATCTACTAGTTCTAAACACTATTTCACAAGTTAAATTGCTTTTACACAAGTTCATGATGTGTGTGGTAGAGTTTCATCATTTAACCTTTGTTATTCATAAACAAGCTTTATGTCATAATCCAAGATCATGACTAAACCGGGTTAAATGATGATCCGAGCTACCATATCATAGATCGGGTCTAAATAATCACAACTTTCAATTACTACAACATTTACACAACTTATGTGCTATTAACCACCATTTTTCATGCCTTTAGTAGACTTTTAAGCATCATATTGCATGTTAACGAGTTTTAACCGACAAAAATCCTTTTAACCACTTTAGAATAGTTTAAATACGAGTTCTAAGTGTTATACCTCTAGCTCAAGGCTAGGGAAGATTCTAAGCACAAATCGAGTGGATAAAAGCTCGTGTGAGTGGTCCTTCAACCTCCGAGTCCACCAAGCTTCCTATTATTGCTTCTTACACCTTGTAGTGGCCTTGAAATGGTTGTAGGGTGATCAAAAGTGAAGGTGTGTGGTGATGGGAATGAGGCCGAGAGCAAGGAGAGGGTGAGGAGGTTGATGGTGTGATGAAGATGATGAAGGTTTACTTATAATCTTAGTCTTAATAACCAAAGGTCCTTATGTCTCTCAAAGTACTAGCAAAATCCCATCTCAATCTTTAGAAGATCCATAAAAGATTTATAATGATCTTGTAAGTATCTAGATAGATCTTGTGTGTGTGGGGGTCCCTTGACCGTCCATATGCAAATGGGGGGGGGGGGGGTCTTGGTTCGATTGTAACTAGGTAATTAGGATGGAGTTTAGGTTAAATAGGTTAGTTTAGTATTAAACTCCGTTAGTAATATATAGCGTGTTTTAGCGGGTGTTAGGGTAATCAGGGACCCTAACTAGCTCAGAAAAAGTTACATAATGAAAATAACAATATTTTCATGTTCCGGGTATAGTCCGGTTGTTCGGTTACATACCGATTCGTTAAAGTGCTAAATTACACTTTTTAGTGTCGTTTAAGTACCTTTCTTGTACTCTTTCAATTCCCAACACTTAGGGAAATATTCTGGATAATAAAACGACATTTCTGCACAACATTCATATGTTTAAATGCTGAATTATTGCTGAATTTTATAAATTCTGCACTTAAAGTGCGTTTCGGGTGCTGTTTAGTGCTTATTTTTGCTTTCGTATTGCATATATATTAACCCTTGTATGTACTCTTGGGTTTTAATGCATTCTTGTTGTCGGACCTACACCTAGGCTCCAATTTTATTGTCTGACTGCTTTCTGCAGTTCAGTCGACACAGTGTGTCTTACCGGTGAGTTTACTATTATTCTGACGCAACGCTCTCGTTTATGCATAAAGCAATATTTTGTAGTATACAACATGCATGAATTCACTTGTTTAATCATGTGTTCAGACATTGCTGACACTTAAACTCATAATTGCAGTCATTAAGCAATAATTAATGTGTACGGAAATTACCGGTTTGGGCCAGTTGTCACAGTCTCCCCCCGTTAAAAGAATTTCGTCCCGAAATTCAGACTGAACTAACTCTCGCTAGAGTCTTCTTGAATAGGTGGGGATACTTTTTCTTGAACTGGTCTTCACGTTCCCATGTGTACTCGGGTCCGTGCTTTGAGCTCCAACGTACTTTGACAAGCTTCACACTGCTCCTCCTGGTCTTGTTGACTTTCCAGTCAGTAACCTCAACGGGTTGTTCTGTAAATCGGAGGGCTTCATCAATATGTATTTCATCCATCGGGATGATCACGTTTTCTTGCGTTGGACTCTTCTTCAGGTTGGATACATGAAATGTATCATGTACTCCGTTAAGTTCTTCCGGTAACTCCAACTTGTATGCCACGGTACCAATTCTCTTCAGTATTCTGAATGGTCCGATATATCGTGGATTCAGCTTTCCACGCTTTCCAAATCTGACTACGCCCTTCCATGGTGAGACTTTTAACAACACTTTGTCTCCCACCTTGAAATCTACCGATTTTCTATTTGGATCCGCGTAGCTCTTTTGTCGCTCTCGAGCCGCCTTAATGCGTTCTCGGATCTGCGCAATCTTGTCGGTTGTCTCTTGTACAAGTTCAGGACCAACCATACGTTTATCTCCGGCATCTGCCCAACATAAGGGCGATCGGCATTTGCGGCCATACAGAGCTTCGAACGGCGCGGCTTTTATGCTTGTATGATAGCTGTTATTGTAGGAAAACTCAACTAAAGGTAGATGAGTATCCCAGCTGCCGCCTAGGTCCATGACACATGCGCGAAGCATATCTTCTAACGTTTGTATAGTCCGTTCGCTCTGGCCATCTGTTTGTGGATGGAATGCCGTGCTTAGATCTAACTGAGATCCAAAGGCTTCCTGAAATGATTGCCAGATTCTTGAGACAAAGCGTCCATCTCTGTCTGAAATGATTGAGATTGGCACTCCATGACGTGCCACAATTTCTCTTAAGTATATCTCAGCAAGCTTTCCAGTGCTGTCTTTTTCTCGGATCGGTAGGAAGTGCGCAGACTTCGTCAATCGATCAACTATTACCCATATCATATCGTGCCCTCTCGGGGTCCTGGGTAATTTCGTTATGAAGTCCATCGAGATTTGTTCCCACTTCCACACGGGAATTTCTGGTTGTTGTAATAGGCCGGACGGTTTCTGATATTCTGCCTTAACCTTAGCACAGGTTAGGCATTTTCCAACATAGACAGCAACGTCGCTTTTGAGTCTCGGCCACCAATAGTATTCCTTCAAGTCTTGATACATTTTGTCCGATCCTGGGTGGATCGAATATCTCGATTTGTGGGCTTCATTAAGGATGACTTCTCGTATGCCACCATAGAGTGGAACCCAAATACGCTTCTTAAAGTATAAGGCTCCCTCTTCGTTTGGCACCATGTATTTCAGCATACCCCGTAGGTATTCAGCTTTACGGTTCTCTTCTTTAAGAGCTTCTTGTTGTGCATCTCGAATGCGTGCAGTGAGGTTCGTTCGAATCGTCATTTCCAATGCTCGAACCCTTAGGGTCTTAACCCTTTCTTTTCGGCTCAACGCGTCTGCTACAACGTTCGCCTTTTCCAGGATGGTACTTAATCTCACAGTCATAATCATTCAGTAGCTCGACCCAACGTCGCTGGCGCATATTCAATTCCTTCTGATCAAATATGTGTTGTAAGCTTTTGTGATCTGTGAAGATTGTACATCGAGTACCATATAGATAATGTCGCCAAATCTTCAAGGCGAATACCACTGCACCCAGCTCCAGGTCGTGAGTGGTATAATTTCTCTCGTGAACCTTCAGTTGTCTCGAAGCGTAAGCGATGACTTTTTGGCGTTGCATGAGCACGCAACCCAAGCCTTGTCGTGAGGCGTCGCAGTATACCACGAAGTCTTCAGTGCCTTCGGGTAATGATAGTATCGGTGCATCGCATAGCTTGCTCTTAAGTAACTGGAAGGCTTCTTCTTGTTTGTGACCCCAGTCGTACTTCTTGTCTTTCTGAGTAAGGGTCGTTAGCGGTTGAGCTATCTTCGAGAAATTCTCAATGAATCGCCGGTAGTAGCCCGCTAAGCCCAAAAATTGTCGAACTTCAGTTGGGGTCTTGGGAGCTTCCCAATTCTTTATCGCTTCAATCTTGGATGGATCTACATGAATGCCCTTCTCATTCACAACGTGACCAAGAAATTGTACTTCGCGAATCCAGAATTCGCATTTCGAGAACTTTGCATAAAGTTTCTCTTTCTTCAGTAGCTCCAAGATGGTTCTGAGATGTTGTTCGTGCTCTTCTTTCGTTCGCGAGTAAATCAGGATATCATCGATAAATACAATCACGAATTTATCGAGATATGGTTTGCATACGCGGTTCATTAGGTCCATAAAGACCGCTGGCGCGTTCGTCAATCCAAATGGCATCACAAGAAATTCGTAGTGCCCATATCGTGTTCTGAATGCAGTCTTTGGTACGCTTTCATCTTGGATTCTCAGCTGATGGTATCCAGATCGAAGGTCGATCTTGGAATAGTAGCTTGATCCTTGCAATTGATCAAATAAGTCATCAATCCTTGGTAGCGGATACCGATTCTTGATTGTGAGCTTGTTCAGTTCCCTGTAATCGATACACATCCGCAGTGTTCCATCCTTCTTCTTCACGAATAATACTGGAGCTCCCCAGGGCGAGAAGCTTGGCCTTATGAATCCTTTATCCAACAACTCCTGGAGCTGTGTAGATAATTCTTGCATTTCGGATGGCGCAAGTCGATAGGGCGCCTTGGCTACAGGAGCAGCTCCTGGAACCAAGTCTATACGGAATTCGACTTGTCGTTGCGGAGGTAGTCCTGGCAGATCTTCAGGGAACACATCAGGAAATTCCTTCACCACAGGAATGTCTTCGAGTTTCGGCTCCACAGCCTTCTTGTCTATAACGTGTGCTAGGAAAGCGACACATCCTTTCCTCAAGCACTTCTGTGCCTTCATACAACTGATGATTCGAAGAGGCGCGTCTCGTTTTTCTCCATGCACGATGAGAGTTTCACCATTCGCTAAGGGATGCGAATGATTTTCTTATGACAAATAACTTCAGCTTTGTTCTTGGACAACCAGTCCATTCCGACTACTACATCGAAGCTACCCAATTGAATAGGTAAGAGATCGATGCTAAAATTCCGTTCGCCAAGTTCTAGTGTGCAGCCTCTAACAACTTCGCTTGATTCAACGAGTTTACCATTGGCTAGTTCTATGGAATAAGGAATTTCTAATCTACTAGATTCTATTCCGAGTATGCGTTTAAATTCCACAGACATGAAGCTATAATCGGCGCCAGTGTCGAATAATATGGATGCAAAGTGATTGTTAATGAGAAACGTACCGGTGACCACGTTAGGGTCCTCGCGTGCGTCTCTTGCTCCAATCACAAATGCTCGAGCCGGAGCGTTGTTTCTCTCTGGGCAGTTCTTCATGAAATGATCATTGCTTCCACACTTGAAGCATCCTTGGTTCTGCCCTTTCCCGTTACCATTCTTGTTAACAGCACCGTTTCCATTTCGATTCTTTCCTTTTCCCCAACAGTCTTCTGTTTGATGACCCAATTTACCACATTTGTCGCACCTTGAAATGCGACAAGCTCCTTCATGATGAAACCTACATTTTTGGCATCTAGGCATGGAGCCTTGGTATGCTTTGGTTGCAAGGGTCTTCGCCTCCTGAGATGGGTTAGTGTCACGTTTCTTGTTGAAACCCTTGTTGTTGCGAGTAGCTTGGTTCAAACTTGTATGCTTTCTCTTTTTGTCACCGGACGACTCGGCATGTGTCTCGGTCTTTTCTGTTGGGTTTAGTGATAGCTTCTTCATACGAACACAATCTTCAGTAAGGCTGACAGCCAGAGTTACAGCCTCGGTGATTGTTTGTGGTTTGGCCGACGTCACCATGCCACGAAACTCTGAGGCCAGTCCCCAAATGTAACGTTCAACACGCTTGAATTCGGGAGTCACCATGTAGGGAAGTACTCTAGACAGATCGTGGAACCTTCGAGTGTAACCATTTATGTCAGCACCTTCCATGGTCAGGTGCCAGAACTCCGTCTCCAGCCTTTGGAGTTCAGCACGAGAGCAGTACTTCTCTCTCATCCTTTCCTTCAGTTCCTCCCAAGTGAGGCCATAAGCGGCGTCATCTCCCAAAGTTTGGGCTTGCAGGTTCCACCAAGTCAGAGCTTCATCGACGAATAACCCAGTAGCAAAAGTGACTTGCTGATCCGCGGTACACTTGCTCATGCGGAATGTAGCTTCAGTATTCTCCGTCCAGCGCACAAATGCCACTGCACCTCCTGTGCCATCATAGTTCATCGGCTTGCAGTCGAGGAACTGCTTGAAAGTGCAGCCTGGAATTGATTCAACCAATTCACGTGTGAGCAATTGAAGAAACAATGAAACAAAGACCGTTCATAAATTTCCTCATGCTTAGTACAGTGTCTCAAGGTTACCTTGAGCTGCATTGCCTCCAGACGAATCTCCATTCCCATTACGCCTAGCGTTGCTTGGTCCACCACTGTCTTGAGTTCGGTTCGCCTCGTACTGGGCGATAGCAGCGGAGATCCTTTCCTCCAGTAGAGCGTTCAGCTCTTCAGCAGTTCTTGGCAGTGGGGGAGGCGGAGGTTGATCGTCATTGCGAGCATTCACAGTTTTCCTGGGTGCCATGTTCTGACAGAACATAACACAACAGGGTTAGGCATTTGTTTGATATCGTCACACTAGACTGTAGTATCATATATATTCACAGGTATATATACCACACAAGTGACATCAAACAATTATTACTCTAGCAGAGTACTTAGTAGGCTTGCACTGAGGGAATCTATACGTGACAAGACTTGCTGTGATTTCTGTGCACTGAATTCCATAATTATGTATGCATCCATAATTACGTAACTCCTTGCACAGTCCGCACAGTTCGTTTCATCCTCGTATTTCTTCCTTCAGATGGGCCATCGCTTTTCAGATAAAGTCACGTATACTCGTGACATTCTACCTCTAGTACATGCCAATTATCACACATAATTGCAAGTAATTTCTAGTCAATGACAAGTGCTACTCAAGTGCACTCTAAGTCTCGTAGTGTCTTTTCTAGACTCATGTAGATAGTTTCAGGCAGTGGATGTCGCGGGACGTTTTATGCAATGAAAACTCTTTGAAAATTGTTTTCGTGAATGGATCCTAGAGATTGTAGACTAGACTCGAGAAGAAATCCTGGTTCACTACAATCGCAGCTCTGATACCAATCTGTCACACCCCTTTCTATGGCGGAAGCACGAGGTGTGATCATGAAAGGTTCTCATTGCATACGAAGAGTAAACATGCTACATGCTCATAAAATAACATCAAATACCATGATTTGAAAACATAAGTTTAGCGTTTACATCGCTAGACAGCTTAAAACATTGTCTCAAAAGTTTACAACTTTATTTAAGGTTAAACACAAGCGACATCCACGAGCATAAGCAAGACCACGCGCACATCCATCCTAGTTACCTGAAATACATGTGAGTTTTTGGAAAAACGTCAACATAAAGTTGGTGTGAATTCATGCAGTTTTGTATTTCATGTTTGTATACTTTGTATGAAAACATAGTTTGTGAGTAAATCAAGTTTTCATATGTAAATCCAGTTTCATGTGTACACCACGTACATCTGTATAATTCAATTTCTTCTTGAGTACCCCACGTACTCAAGTTTTATTCTCATTCTCTTGAGTACCCCACGTACTTCAAGTTATTTATCAATTCTCTTGAGTACCCCACGTACTTCAAGTTATTTATCACTTTTTGTATGGTATGAATTTTATGTAAATACAGTATTTCTGTACTTATCAGATTGTTAATAGGTTGCAAAGCCATTAACATGTGACACGTCATAGGAAGTCACCAAACCTAAGGCATTTAATTGGTATATTCTGAGACACAAAAGCACCACTCGATTCTCGCCCCGACCGAGTGTGAGGCTGCCAGGCACCTGTTAGATCTAACCTTTTGTTCTGCGGTCTAGGTATATTGTTGATTAATGGTGCTTCTGTACCCTATTCGTGACACTATTTCTCATAACGCCTCCTACTTGGTTCTCGTTCTCACCAAGCGCGTTTCTTGTTATCATTTCTCATAGCGCCTTATACTTGGTTCTTGTCTCACCAAATGCGCTTCTCATACTCTTGCATTTCGTCACACTTGGTTCTCGTTCTCACCAAGTGTACTTCTTGTATTTTATATTTCATCACACTTGGTTCTCGTTCTCACCAAGTGTACTTCTTGTATTTATATCATACCATTTATAAATATTGTACTTTTGTACATGTATTTCACCCCCGAAGTTATAAAAACTGAAAACAGTTAAAGAGAAAAGGGGGAGCATGAACTCACAACTTTGCGTTCCTAACGTCGTAAACTCCACCGGATTTGCTTAATTAACGTCGTAACCTATACGCGTTTTCTTAACGTTAGCCACTAGACTTGCGTCGCACAAGTACAGTCACTTTCTTTTGTATATATTCTTGTGTTAAAAATATTCTTATATTTTTAACTACGTATCTTACTTATATTATTTTCTCCAAAAATAAATATAAGTCTTTTGTGTTTTGCACTTTGCACCCGAATTATGTATCTTGTATGTTGTATGTGTATTTTTATATTTCTACTCCTCATGAGTAATTAGTGTATTTTTAAGTCTTAATACACTAGCACGTATAACACATACTATATACACTTAGCACAAAAATTGGTGATAAAATAATATATATTTTTCTCTCCAAAAATATATATACATAATATCCATTTTTATCCTTCAAGAAATCACCATTTCTTATCACCAAAAATTAGGGAAACCTTAGTAATACTTTTAAACACATTTTTAGGGAATAAGTTTCTCAAAACTTATATTTTTCTAAGTGTCAAAATTTATAAAAATTTTGACAGAGTTTCCCCTAAAAATGGAGGTTTCCCACGTTTTCAAAACGTGTGTTTATTTTCTTTTAAATCATCATCAATCATCAATAATCATCAACAACAATTATCAACAATAATCACTACTTTTCCCCACTTCATGAACCTGGATATTTACCAAAATTGTGTAGTATCTTACTAGCACATTTAGTAAGTCTTGTTATCTTTAAAAATAAGTTTAATTTCTTAAAAATCTTGTTTTTAAAGAATATGAAGTTTCACAACTTCTAGTCGGTTTTTATGAAAATTATTTCTTTGTTAAAACTTTTGTTACACAAGTGTCCATACACTTGTTTGTTCACAAAAACCACTTTTGTTTGTGTAAGATCCGGTTTTAAAACATGATTTCTTTAACGCTTGGTCCTTTGAAAATACCACTTGTAGATACATAGATCTACTAGTTCTAAACACTATTTCACAAGTTAAATTGCTTTTACACAAGTTCATGATGTGTGTGGTAGAGTTTCATCATTTAACCTTTGTTATTCATAAACAAGCTTTATGTCATAATCCAAGATCATGACTAAACCGGGTTAAATGATGATCCGAGCTACCATATCATAGATCGGGTCTAAATAATCACAACTTTCAATTACTACAACATTTACACAACTTATGTGCTATTAACCACCATTTTTCATGCCTTTAGTAGACTTTTAAGCATCATATTGCATGTTAACGAATTTTAACCGACAAAAATCCTTTTAACCACTTTAGAATAGTTTAAATACGAGTTCTAAGTGTTATACCTCTAGCTCAAGGCTAGGGAAGATTCTAAGCACAAATCGAGTGGATAAAAGCTCGTGTGAGTGGTCCTTCAACCTCCGAGTCCACCAAGCTTCCTATTATTGCTTCTTACACCTTGTAGTGGCCTTGAAATGGTTGTAGGGTGATCAAAAGTGAAGGTGTGTGGTGATGGGAATGAGGCCGAGAGCAAGGAGAGGGTGAGGAGGTTGATGGTGTGATGAAGATGATGAAGGTTTACTTATAATCTTAGTCTTAATAACCAAAGGTCCTTATGTCTCTCAAAGTACTAGCAAAATCCCATCTCAATCTTTAGAAGATCCATAAAAGATTTATAATGATCTTGTAAGTATCTAGATAGATCTTGTGTGTGTGGGGGTCCCTTGACCGTCCATATGCAAATGGGGGGGGGGGGGGTCTTGGTTCGATTGTAACTAGGTAATTAGGATGGAGTTTAGGTTAAATAGGTTAGTTTAGTATTAAACTCCGTTAGTAATATATAGCGTGTTTTAGCGGGTGTTAGGGTAATCAGGGACCCTAACTAGCTCAGAAAAAGTTACATAATGAAAATAACAATATTTTCATGTTCCGGGTATAGTCCGGTTGTTCGGTTACATACCGATTCGTTAAAGTGCTAAATTACACTTTTTAGTGTCGTTTAAGTACCTTTCTTGTACTCTTTCAATTCCCAACACTTAGGGAAATATTCTGGATAATAAAACGACATTTCTGCACAACATTCATATGTTTAAATGCTGAATTATTGCTGAATTTTATAAATTCTGCACTTAAAGTGCGTTTCGGGTGCTGTTTAGTGCTTATTTTTGCTTTCGTATTGCATATATATTAACCCTTGTATGTACTCTTGGGTTTTAATGCATTCTTGTTGTCGGACCTACACCTAGGCTCCAATTTTATTGTCTGACTGCTTTCTGCAGTTCAGTCGACACAGTGTGTCTTACCGGTGAGTTTACTATTATTCTGACGCAACGCTCTCGTTTATGCATAAAGCAATATTTTGTAGTATACAACATGCATGAATTCACTTGTTTAATCATGTGTTCAGACATTGCTGACACTTAAACTCATAATTGCAGTCATTAAGCAATAATTAATGTGTACGGAAATTACCGGTTTGGGCCAGTTGTCGAAACGGTCCGGGTCGAAACGGTCCGGGTCGAAACGGTCTGGGTCGAAAACGGTTCGGGTCAAAACGGTACGCGTGGAAACGGTACGGGTCGAAACGTTTGCTTTTTTTGAATTTTTTGAATTTTTATGACTTTTTATGATTTTTTATGATTTTTTTGTTTTTTTTTTTTGAATTTTTATGATTTTTTTGAATTTTTTTCATTTTTTTATAATTTTTTTTTAGATTTTTTTTTATTTTTATGATTTTTTTTATAACTACAGGGACTGTTTGTGTAATAAATAAAACTTAAAACTAGTAAAGTATAACTACAGGGACTGTTTGTGTAACAAATAAAACTTAAAAACTAACTTCAGTTACAAAAAAACTAACGGAGGTCTATTGAGTACCAACATATTGAAACGTAGGATTATTATTTACCAATTCTGTAGGTAGGATTATTCTTTACCAACTGGGCAAAGGTTGGTTTATTAAATACCAATTTTCCTTTTATTTTTTGTTTAAAACTAATAATAATAGTTTCAAGTTTAACAACATTGGTCCCTCCCTTTTTGTTTAACATTAAATTTTGGTTATTCTAACCTTATTTCAAGTTATTTCTAGACTTGTAGTTAACTAGGTTATAATTTTCCTAGTTATTCATCTTGTTCAAAAACCCGTTTTATTTTAAGTCCCGTTAAATCTCGGGCCTTTTTATATACTTTGCTTTCTCAAAGTATTTCTCATCCTTTTAATAAATATTAGACTTATTTGTTTAAATCCTAATATTCACCGGGTAAATTTTACTACTAATGGTATTTTACCCGTCTTTTAGTATTAACGGGGTTTGATTACCAAACCCGTTTTCGGGGTGTTACAATATCACAAGCACATTTATGTCAGTTAATTTGGATATAAAAAGCAACAAGCGTATAAGAACAGTGAAAGTTTCCAACATGAAGTATGATAATAGAATAAACAGATTTATCAGCTAGAGACTTAAATGAAGTAACTTTACCCATCTATACACTCATTATCTATATCCGGTTTAGATCGGTTCAAAGCGCTTGAAAGTTGAAACTACTATTGGCCAGTCTAGATAGGTTTTTTGCCTGTACATGTCAGTCTTCCCGGTTTAGTGCACCTTGCTACACTCAAGGCCACTGGCCTGCACCTTTGGTGTCTTTAACTATAATGACTCTGATCCATTTACTTATTAATGGGTCAACCGTGTTAATGGATCCATTTACGAACCAAACGAACCCTGACTGTTAATAAACAATGAAGGAACAAAATTCGTGTAAAAAAGCAAAACAGAACTTTTACCTTTTTCTATTTCTTCTCAGGCACTTCATTCTCCTTTAAGCTTTATTTTTCACTGCCAGTTTTCTGTGCACAAAGACAAGAACAATGACACTAAAACTAACATAAAAAACTGTTCACAAAGATAAGAACAATGATACTAAAACTAACATAAGAAACAACAGGTGTTTATATATGAACAAAAAGTATGCTTGCATAGAACAAGATGAATAAAACCGTTTGATACTTTGATTGCAATACAATTTAGGAAAAATCATACTACAACTAACTAATCCGAATCTGAAACTTCTAATCCACCATATAGAGGTCAGCATTCAATAAACAAATCAACAAAAACTTCACAAAACCAAGTCGTACCTACTTACAGCAAGAAAGAAAGGTAAGAGAAATCGATTGCAAAATTTATATCTAATAAGTTATACCTTGTTAATGGTAGGCGATGGGAGGGCTTTTTTGTTGAGGTCCTAAACCAATTAACCTCACTGACGGCGAACATCTTCAGTCATCACAGCTCTACCACAACCTCAACATACTGTAATGAACATCAAGTGCTGGAAACGGGGTATTTTACCTAAAATAAACGAAATCAAAATAACTAGACCTTACCTATGTGTATGGAGAAAAACAGTGGAAAGGGGTTCGTCGGTTCCCTAGACCATAGTCGCCAGAATTACATTTGAAGACCAACCACCACCATTTATTGTAGGATCTGCTATGAACCGCCACCATGTCAACTCGCTGGATTTGGTACCTCTGCTTGCAGATCTAGTAACTGGAAAGCTGATTCTGGCCATCATCAACGGGTTCATTCAATCTATGCTCATGCAACGAGATCACCGGTGAAGATAGAGATGAAACGAAGTGAGGGCAAGTTTGAATTTTGAAATGTCCACCAAAGGTGGAGATGCAAATGTATCTGTACCATGTATAATATTTCACGTGGCATATTAAGATTAAAAGTTAATTAAAGTTTAGGGAGTTAAAGTGTAATTAAAATAGAGATTAAAGTGTAATTATTGTTAAAAAAAACTAATTTATCCTATTTTTTTGTTGTACGTTACGACATTAAAGTGTAATTAAGATAGAGATTAAAGTATAGTTTATAAGATATGTCAATAATAAGTAAAAAATTATAACTTTGTTGTGGAGGGGTGAATTGTACCTAATTATCTATAATTATGTTAAAACTAAGAGATTTAAGTGTAATAAGTTTAGGGGCTAAAAAAATAAATAATGTTTAAAAGACCAAACTACCCTAATTTTAAGGGTCTTTCTATAGATAAAAAAGGGGGAAAAGTTCTTATTTTTTGGGTATCTTAAAAAAATACCCATCCCTCATGCATTATAATATAGTATAGATATTAAATGCTCAGGGTGCACATTGAATGGCATAACTACCCTCACGTGACATGCACGTGATCAAATTTAACTGGGAAAACAAACTGGGTTAGGCCCAAAGGGTAAAACGTGCTTGATTTTTAAACATAAAGGACAAAACTCGTCAATTTTAAACATAAAGGACACCGCATGCAAAGAGGCCTAAAGATAAAGAACAAAACTTGCAATTCAGTCTAAATAAATTACATATTCACACAAACAACCCTCAAATATAAACTAAATGTCTATTTGTCTAACTAATAGAGGTCGACATTAGACAGCTCGAGTGTAGGTTTCTTAATTTCATAATGATAGTATAGCCTTCTGCATCATGTAATCACTTTTTAAAGTATTTGGCATGTACGAAATCTCTAATCGGGTAATCAAGACAGAAAGTGCTTCTTAAGAACGAGATGTATAACAGATCAATTAAATTTCCTTTTATATCTGGGTTTTCGGTCACCATGAACCATTACAGCGTTTCATGAAGGTGTGTAGCAGTTGCCATTAACTGCTGCAGTTACAACCGCCATAGACAAATATGATACTGATGATCAAATTTTAACATGTATGACTAAAATGCTAGTGAAGACCAGTATTTGGTATGGACTACCAGGTTGATAAGGACGACTAAAATTGGTACGTTTGACCGATTCGATATGGACAATCAAGCACGGATGAGCACGTTGATACAAATTAACATTCAGTTATGATTATTATCCGATCATCAAAATTAGTACGCATGAGCATTTTCATATCGTGTACTGATCAATATTTGAGCAAATTGATATTGAAAACAATGGTAAAAGTCTTATCTGATGATTTTTAGTAAAGATTTTATTTAACCATCTCTATAAGTTGTGTAATATTATATGTAAAATCCTAAAGTATAGTTATGAGTAGTTATATATTATGTCATATTTATATCGTCTTAATGACAGATGATTAGAATCCTATGCAAGTAGCGTACATTTTTAAGCTTGATGCATATACATGTCTATATAGGTTAACACACAAATATGAAGGAGATTTTATGCGTTCAGTTCAACAGTAATGCTTTCCTGCGTACCATTTGTTTGTAGAAATTCCCCTGTATAGCTAGCATTACAATTCTGATCATCACGGTATATTGTAAATGTCGCACATGTAATACTAAGTAGAAGATGAAAACATCGTGGATGCAATACAACTTATCATCACTCACAACAAAAGTCATAACTTGAACACATGTTTGAAGATGAATCTTAACATACTATTCTTAAAGTTTTACTTAGTGATCGGTAGGAAGCTTTCCCTCCAAGAAGGAAGTGAAGAATGCTAGAGCGCGCCCTGGTTGGTAGCTTGGGACAAAATGTCCAGCCCCTCTTATGGTAACAAATGTCAGATTATCATATCCCACAGCATATCCACCAACCTAAACAACACGAGTAAGTTTCAGTATATCTTTTACGTTTAGCTAAGTAATAATTTTAAATTAGGAATGAATAGAAGGGTTTCTACCTCGCCTTGGTACATCCATGGGTACCATGGTGTCTTGACTGATGTTTGTAGTTTGTTTATATCGTACCTACTTGTTGTCACGGGTATTCTCCCATCTGTATCTCCACTGCAATATTTTATGTTTTTTGTTAATTTATAATAAGTTAAGTATATACACACAGTTATATATATCATTAAATTAACTTACCTGTAGATCCAAACACTTATTCCACTGGCCATTAGATCTTGAATCACAGGTAAAACTGTAAAAGGCATGTCTTGCCAATGTGTATTGACGAACAAGCTGCATTCAAATACAAGATCTTTAAGCCAGATTATCATGTGTATCTATACTTGACTATTGTTTCCAACTTTTCATAATATGAACATCTTTGAGATAAAACGTTAGCATTACTTGCAAGATTTCCATTGCACCGGTTTTGCATGAAGCGACTGTTGCACATCAGGAGCGTTCAGGTATCCTAGAATATAATTCTCGGTGCATGGATCAAAACCTGATATCTGTATCAGTTATGTTATTTACTTTCATGTGAATATATATTTCTCCAAATATGTATGTTTAGATCAGATCTTACCGATGGGGTGCTATTGCTAAATGGTGAGCATAAAGGAGTATAGATGTCAAATAAGAAGATGTTGCTCTTAGCAACGCGTGCCTTAATTTGATAGTCTTCACATGCATCTGTTATGGTTGCACCCTCGGAAAAATTGCAGCTGGAAACAATTCCCTGATGGAGTTCATCAGAAATGATCGCGTGTGACCAGAAATAATCAAATATTCCTGTGTTTGCCGTTTCATCGTCAACATACGCATTTCCCAGCTGAAGCATATCAACATGAACATGCTCATTCTTATATTCAGTATCATTAGATAGTTTACAGTTACTTATAAATCCAGTACTTACAGCAATTCCTTTAAGGTTGATGACAGTTTGATTGGTGATCTTGTTGTTTTGAAGAACTAACTGTGCAAGTTGAGGTACATAGTGCCCTGCATAGCTTTCTCCCGTGATGTAGAAATCTCTAGTTTTGTACTCTGGGAATCTCTCTAACCAATTAATTAGAAATGTATACGAATCTTTTGCTGTTTGTGCATCCCCAGTTATATAATCTGAAGAATTGTTTGAGTAAGAAAATCCAACTCCAGCCGGGGAGTCCAAGAAAAGGACATTTGCAACTACAAAGGTTAAAATCCATCATTTCAAACATGTTCTGTTTTCAATATCCTTGATAGAGAGAGATATATATATATATATATGATTCTTACCGTTGTTCCATGCATATTTATTATGTGTCAGTGTTGTATTATCAGCATTGACTCGATACGGTCCAAGTTCCTTCATGGCCCCGTTTCCAAACGAAGAGCAGCCTGGCCCTGCAATGATTCAAAGCTTTTTTATTTCTTGAACACAAATGACTTGAAATTCAAGAAATGTTACCTCCATTGAGCCAAAGTACAAGAGGATTAGTGGAAGAGTTGGCAGGTGACTCTGCAAGATAGTAAAACAGTGCTCTCCCATGGTTTGGGTCAACGGTCACATACCCTGAGTACTGGTCAAAGTCTGTTCCAGCTGGCTGACCTGGCAAACTGGATATCTTGTCCACACCCTTCAACCCATCTTGTGGGCCCATGTAGACCGGTGAGGTTGAATACTCGGCTGAGTGATCTTCATTACTTACATGATTCAGTACCGATCTTCGTGAACGTTGGATCTTTAAAGCGTTCTCAAGAGGATCGTATACATCACCTCCATAGCTAGACACGAAAAAGAGTAGACTGAAATGAAGAGAGAGATGAAATGCAATCTTCATTGATTATGGCTTTGCCGTGCTGCTGTTTAGTACTATATACATATGAAAATTGTTGGAAATAACAAGGTGTCTTCTTGTTAAGTTTGCAGATGAGTGACAATTCCTATGTTTCATTGTTTGAAAAACCAAAGATAACTTGGCTACAAGGATTCTGGTTTCATATTTTCATATATAAGATTTTATTTGGTGCAACTAGAAATTATACACAAAAAAATTCTATTTGTATAGCTACAATCACTAATTAATATTCTTTGAAGTTTTTGTTAAATTTAATTAGAAGTATGAAATAAAATACCCATACACCAAAGAACAAGCTAGAAAGAACATAATGTCAAACTCGTCAATTTTCAGTTGTAGGACACCCGTAGAACAGACGTAAACGTGCTGAGCTCGAGTTTAGGTGGCCTGAGTTTACCCAAAGTTGAGCTTGAGTTATTTAACTTAAAAAGCTCGAGCTCAGCTTGTGGCTTGATCATTTATTATTTATTAATTAAAGCAGATTTTATTTAAATTAGCAAAATATGTATTGACCAAATTTATTTGCAGCAATTGGGACTTGGGAGGAGCCGAGGAGATAGGCAACCAAATGAACACGAAGGAGGTTTGTTTATGTTTGTTCAGTAAAATTCAACTGAACAAACAAATGAACACACAATAATATAAACCAACAAATTTCATGTTCGTGTTCTTTTGTCAAAAAATGTGAATTTGTTGGTGTTTACATCTGTTTATTAATATTAAATGAGCACCAAATTAAAGTAACAATAATATCCAAATTAAAGACTAAATAAGAAAGTAGACAGCAACTATTGGCTAACTAGGTCGCTAGGCGATGGTTTTAAAATGTGAGATATAACTTTGGGCACATAGTACCAAATCTGAGACAATTAGAACTATTTGTGGTTGTTGGTGCACTTGTGTCTGTACTTTGTCTGTATACAAAACGATGTCTTTGTTAGTCTTGTAAGTTTGACCAAGTCAACCATCCTCCTGGTTTGACTTGGGCAAACAGTCAACATTATGTTTGTAAGATGTTGGGTCGAAGGATGTGCCATCGAAGGATTGCCTATATCCTTCGATGACCTGCGCGAAAGATAACCTTCGATGGATGGACCACGAAAGATCACATCTTTCGTGGTACATCTGGATCTTTCGAACTGCTTCTGGTCGACAGATGATCGTTCGATCAGTCTGCCTGATCCTTCGACCAGACCTGCTGTGTTGGGTATAAATACCCGTGTGTTGTGTTCATTTCGATAGACAAGAGGATAGATAGAAGAAAACACTTAGAGCAGAGAACACACACACACTTAGAGAGAGTTTACAGGACTGATTTGTAAACATTGAGCTGTAACTGGACCTTTCATACGTTTAATACAAGTGGTGTTAATCGTTGAGTCTTGTGTGTTGTTTATTTGCGTGTTCTATCTCGGTTTGCTATCTCGGTTGGATTCCGCACAACCGGGTTGGTTTGTATACAAGGATTAGGCGACTAGATCCTCCCCTAGCCGGACCTACAAGTGGTATCAGAGCCTTGGCTCTTCTCCTTGTTAAAACCGAGTGTTTTCGGGTGTTTTCCGGGTGTTTGAAGTTTATATTTTCTGGAAAATCTTGTTATTTTGCCTTGTGTTTGACTTAAAACCTTGTTATTCTTCATGTTTACATGTTAGTTGTTGGTTTTTGTTAAACATTTTAGCAAAATCGTGTGTTTGGAGAGTTTCGGTTCACCGAAATTCTTGTATTTCTGGGTTTGTTCTTCATAATATTACACATTTGATCTTAAAAATTTTGAATTACAAAGTGTTTGTGTGTTGGAAGTTGTATTTTGATTAAAATATTGGACATTACCTGTTTGGTGAAACCTGCATGTTCAGAAGATATGGTCTGAACATACTTTCTGCCGAAAGTTCTCACCAACCCGTCAACTTTTCACCAACCTGTCACATTTGTCAACCGTGTCAGTAAGATCGAAGGATATCCTTCGAAGTCGAAAGATCATCTTTCGACCAAAGGAGGTTCGACAGATAGTCATCCTTCGAGCATCCTTCGAAGTGTGAGACTTATCTTTCGGTCCAAGGAATATTTTCGAAACATATATCTTTCGGTCTACTGCTCCTTTTCGAAAGACAAGGATCCTTCGATTGGGGAGTCTTTCGAAGTCATCTTTCGTGTTCATCTTTCGGTCTACAGTTCATTTTCGAAAGATAAGGATCCTTCGATTGGGGAATCTTTCGAAAACATTGTTCGAAACTCAACAGAGATCTTTCGAACCCTGTTGATCATTCGAACAGGTGTTGATCTTTCGATCCAGAGTCTTGTTTGTGCTTAACAGTTTGTGTTTTTCAAGTCTTTCGACAGGTATCCTTCGGCTGATCAAAAATGAATCCAAGATGGAATACTTTGGTAAATACAGATATGTATTTTGGTACTCCGTCATCTTCCGCACCGGTATCTTCTCAAGCTAATGCAATTTCTACCGGTCAATGGGCATTTGTATCAAATCAAGTTCCAAGTGTTCAAAGCATTCTCTTAAGCGAGAGCGAAACTGGAAGTTTGAATCGGCCTCCAAAGTTGATGCATTTATATGAATATCCAGGATGGATTGATAGATTTCATACATACGTTCTTGGCCAAAATACAGAATTGTGGTTGCGGTTTATTACTGATTTCGATCAAACAATAGAGGTTGCCGCATCATCTGCTGCTACGTTTGCAGATCTCACGGAAGATCAGAAGAAAATCTATGATCTAGAAAAGAAGGCATACGCCATTCTCACTCAGGCCTTAAGTAAAGATATCTATCATCAATTCGTCAGTTACAAGACAACGAAGAGGTTGTGGGACGCATTGAAAACAAGGGGCGTAGGAAATGAAGCGACACGTCAACTGAGGAAAGAACTGCTAAAGAAAGAGTTTGATGGTTTTACTTGTATGGAGAATGAGTCGTTGGGTGATTTGACAAGTCGATTTAATCACTTGTTGACTGAATTGACAAATTTTGGGGTTGTTACAACTCCTGCAGAGATTGTGAAAAGGTTTGCAGATGCATTGCCACCTCAGTGGAATACTTTCTTGGAAATCATGAAGTACAATGGTACTTTAGCCACAACGAGCTTCAACGACTTCGTTCAAATCCTGGAAAACAAGAATCAGGAAGAAACTCTCAAGGCAAAACGAGTTCCAGTGCCTCAAAATCCTGAAATGTATTTTGGAACTTCTAGTACTTCTACAAAACCGTCTTCACACGCCCCAATTCAAACAGCCTTTGTGACTAGCACAGATATGTATGGAAATACTATCCAAGTTCCGGTGCCTCCAAAGACAGACATGTATGGAAATCTGCTGGAACCAGTCCCTCAATCAGCACCACAACAGCAACGACCTCTCAGACCAACTGATATGTTCGGAAATCCTTTACCAGTTCGATCTCCCGCAACGACAGACATGTATGGGAATCCACTTCCTCCTCAATCTACCGTACCAACAGATATGTACGGGAATCCTCTTCCTCCTCAACAGCAAGCTTGTTATGGAAGCACATCATCTGCTGGTCAACAATCAAAGCCAAATACAGTACGGCTCGACACCTCAAGCTTCTCGAAAGTCAGTGTGGAAGTAGCAAAGGAACACATGGAGCTGCTAAACACTTTGGTGAGCGCATACTGTGGATTAGTGGAAGGTCAGATTGGCAACATTAATCTGACTCAAGAAGACTATCAGCAGATAGATAAAGAGGAGATGGAGATGATGGATATCAAGTGGGCCTTTGCCAGTGCTGTTAGGCGAGCAAAGGATTTCATGGAAAGAACTGGCCGAACCAGCTTGGAAAGCAAGAAAGACACCAAGTATGGGTTCGATAAACAGGCTGTCAAATGTTTCAATTGTGGTGAACGTGGTCATTTTAAAAGGGAATGTACAAGGCCATCTCAACATGGGAACCAGAATCCCTTCAGAGGTCAAGGAAACAGGGCTAATCAGAACCAAGCGAGGAACAACGAGCGCACATTGGTGCCTGTAAACAACCAGAGCCAAGCAGGACCATCTAATGCCAATCAGGCACTAGTGGTTCAGGTAGACGAAGGTTGTGATTGGTCAATCCAGCTGGGAAACGATGCACCAGATGGAACAGCTTGTTTTGCTGAAGTGGTTAATGATCTTAAACACGCCAGTGGTGGAGAATCTTCCACCAATGGTAGTGAATCTTCTGAAGATGAAGACTCCTCCGGTTATAGTGGAAGTTCAGATGAAGAGTCATCCGCTTCAGGGAATGATCAGGAAGATGACACATCAGCTGCGTCAGTCGATGCTAATATTGATGAGCTATTGGAGGAAGCTGCAGCAGGAATTCAAAGAAGATCTATTTTGGTGGATCAAGCTGCTTATTCTTCGTCTTCTCTCCATTCAGCCTTTATGGCTAATGTCGACAGTTCATCAAGTCAGGTATGTGTCGATGAACCCACTTCTGTTAGCTGTGATAATTGTGATAGTTTGAATGTTAGATGTGCTGATTTGGAAGCAAACATGTCTGAGTTGCAAGGCAAACACGATGCTTTACAAGCTAGTTTGTTTGAATTGCAAGACAAACATGTTTTAGTGAATGATAAGTGGTGTGAATTGCAAAGCAAGCACGAGGCTTTGCAAGAAAAATATGATGTGACATTTATTCACAATCAGAAATTGACAGTTGATCTTTCAAAGTGCACTGAAGCCAATATGTTTTATGAAAACCATGAAAAGGAATATAAATCAATGATTGAAACATTGAAGAAAGATAAAACAGAGTTAACTAAAATGGTTTCCAGAAAACAAACGGACATTAATTTGTATATCACTCGTCTTGAGGTAATGCAAAAGGAAATGGCTTGTGTTAAAACTGAAAGTGAGGCGATCCGACTTAAGTTAGACAGTTATTTGAGTTCTAGCTATGTGTTGGATCACATCATTGATGTTCAGAAAGAGAAAAAGGATGTCACATGCATAGGTTATAAGCAATGTCCACCACCTGTCAGACACAATTATGATGCACTGCCTGATGAGGAATATAGAACTCACTTTGAACCATCTGTTCCTTTAGACGTTGAAGAATTTGCTACAGGGCTCGGATATAAGAAAGAAGTATCATCCGATTCAGATGTGTCAGCAGATACCTTTGTAACTGCTGAACCGAATCAGGATCCTCCAGTTGTGATTGAGGATACTGATTCTTCTGATGATGAATCCGATGATACTGATTCAGCAAAGTCTGATGCGGTGATCAAAGAAGAGGACATACCTCTTGAGAATCACATTCTGTGTGATCCTCCTGCAAAACCCGCTAAGACTGTTGCAACTGAGTCCTCGTCTGAGAAAGAGTCGGAGAGTGTGGATTTGTTGTACACTCTTGTTGGTGATGATAAAATTTACTCAGACAAAGATTTTCCCATTAAGAATGTTAATCAATCCTTAATCAGTAAAGTCTTTGAAAATTCAACAAGTAAGTTTTTGGGAAAGACAGGACCACATGTTACAGTCACACAGTGTCCTCCTATCCCAAAGGCTGAAGTTAGAAAACAATTTGGGAACAAGAAATTACCAACAGTGGAAAAACAGCAAAATCATACCAAATCCAAAGGTAAAGCACCGACTCAGAATCAAAAGAAGCCGAATCAGAAGAAGAAG
This sequence comes from Helianthus tuberosus, assembly GCA_030545235.1. Taxonomy (NCBI): domain Eukaryota; kingdom Viridiplantae; phylum Streptophyta; class Magnoliopsida; order Asterales; family Asteraceae; genus Helianthus; species Helianthus tuberosus. The sequence continues at coordinate 88,475,224 of CM060365.1, forward strand.
AAGAAGAAGAAGAATGTGAACTTTGTGAAATCGAAGGGAACGGACAAAATTGAAAAGTTTGCAAATCAATCTAACTTAGATTTTGTCCAGAAAGTAACAGTAATGAAAAGGAATGAACCGAATAGTTCAAAACCTAGTACCTCGAGATCACAAAGTTCATCATCGGCAAGACGATCACATGATACTTCGGGGTTTGTTGAACGAAGATCATTTTTTGAATGTGGTACAATCGGGCATATCATTCGAAATTGCCCGTATCTTCATAAGTTGAAAGCAAAGGTTGATGATCCCCGTGGCCCAACTGACCACAAGCAATCTGTTTCTGTAAAGCAAGATCCTCGACTCATAAGAGAAAGGGAAAAGAAACAGAAACGCCAACAGGTCAAGAAAATTGAAAAGGCGATTAAGAGTGATGTGGTTCAAAAACAATCTGTTTCAGTTAAACCAGAAAGTTCAAAAACTTCAAACAATCACGAAGTTAAATTTTCAAACAATCAAACTGGTAAAACTCAACAGACCTGGAAACCAAAATCTGTTATTGAATCAGGGGGACCATCACAATTTCCTAATCATCAAAAGGTGGAAGTTATTGTTGTTGATAAAAATGGAAGACCCAAGACCACAATGGCTTGGGTCCCCATCTCCAACTAATCGATTGAGTTTATGTGCAGGGTGTTCCAGGAGGAACTATCAGTAGTCATTGGATTGTTGATAGTGGAGCATCCAGGCACATGACAGGCGACATGAAGCTTCTCTACGACGTCAAATCTATTAGAGGAGGTTATGTTGCTTTTGCTGGAGATAAGGGCGGATATATTACTGGTGAAGGAATGATTTCCAACGGGGTTGTTAGCTTTGATAAGATCAACTTCGTACAACAACTTGATCACAATCTTCTTAGTGTTTCTCAAATTTGTGACAAGCAGTTCTCAGTACACTTTGATGCTAATGGATGTTATGTGCTGAAACCCGGCTTCAAAATTCCAAAAGAATGGATTCTCTTGTCGGCTCCAAGGATAAATGATCTGTATGTCCTTGATATGAGCCAAGCTATCACAACGTCTGCACAAGCAACATGTTTCGTTTCCAAAGCCACAGAAAAAGACACAATCTCTTGGCACAGACGAATGGGTCACATTCACTTACGCAAAATGAATCATTTGGTGTCAAATGAATTGGTGAATGGTGTTCCTCTTAAAAACTTCCATCTTCAAGACGTCTGTGTCTCGTGCCAGAAAGGAAAACAAACGAAGAAGCGACACCCTACAAAGAAAGTCAACACGGTGGCCGTTCCTCTTGAACGTTTGCACATGGATTTGTTCGGTCCTGTCAAGCACAAAAGCATTAGGAATGATCAATATTGCCTCGTGATAACTGACGATTATTCAAGATTTTCTTGGGTGGCGTTCATGGCACATAAGAGTGAAACCTTCGGTATTATCAAAAACTTGATCATTCAGATTGAGAATCTCTATAACTTGAAGGTTAGGCGGATACGTAGGGACAATGGTACTGAATTCAAAAATCATGCCATGGCGGAGTTTTGCACTTCAAAAGGTATTCTTCACGAATTTAGTGCAGCTTATACTCCTCAGCAGAATGGCGTCGCTGAACGTAAGAACCGCACATTGATCGAGACTGCTAGGACTGTGTTGGTAGAATCGCAGCTGCCCATTCCATTCTGGACTGAAGCTGTGTCCTCTGCATGCTATACGTTGAACCGAGTCCTTACAGTCAAAAGGCACAACAAGACCTGCTTTGAGCTTATTAACAAACGGAAACCAGACTTGTCCTATCTTGAACCGTTTGGAGCTCCATGCACAATTATCGATCCTAATGGAAAGTTTGGGGCTAGAGCCATTGAGGGATACTTTCTTGGGTATTCCACCCCGAACTTAAGAGTCTAGAATCTAGAGACTAAAAGGGTCGAGGAATGGTCTGAAGTCAGAGTACAAAGGCACACTTTACCAGTCAGAAATCCTGGTCAGCCTTGGATGTTTGAGTACGATGACTTTTTCAATTCGATCAATGTTGAAGCAGTTGAAGAAAATGCTGCGGCAAGGATGTTTTTCGAGAGTGATAATGCAACAGATTCACCGTTGGTTCGTCCTATTATTGTCAATCAAGAACCATCTTCGGTGAACAATAATGCTCTCGACAATGAGGATTTTCATGATGCTTCCGAATTGAACGAATCTTCAGAGGATGATGAATTTCTAGATGCAGATCAAGAAGCTCCAACAGCAGTTCATGGTATTTCAGAGGGTACACCTCCAGTGGATGTCCCTAGAACAGCTGAAGCTACTGCATCATCCTCTTCGTCAATTCCGGGGCTTGAATTGATTGTTGATCTCAATCTCAACAATCTGGGTACAAATATTCCAGTTCAAGATAATCCAGAAACAAGGATTCATAATACCCATCCTCAACAAAACATCATCGGAAATGTACAAAGTGGCGTTCAAACAAGAAACATGTTGCGAAACAACAACAATGCAGGCTTGTATGCAACTATCCGAGAATCTGGTCAACAGAATGATTGGTCTTTCGCGTGTTATGTCTCACAGGAAGAACCAAGAACTTGGAAAGATGCTTTGAAAGATAGCTCTTGGGTTGAAGCAATGCAGGAAGAACTGCAACAATTCCAGAAGCTTGGTGTCTGGAAACTCGTAGAGAAACCTGCTGGATACAAGAAGATTGGTACCCGTTGGGTGTTTAAATGCAAAAAGGATGACCGTGGAATCGTTATTCGAAACAAAGCAAGGCTAGTCGTTCAAGGTTTTCGTCAGATAGAAGGGATCGACTACAACGAAGTATATGCACCTGTTGCACGTCTAGAAGCAATTCGGATTTTTCTGGCTTATGCCTCATTCAAAGGTTTCAAGGTATACCAGATGGACGTGAAAAGTGCATTCTTACATGGTGTGGTGGAAGAAGAGGTGTACGTCGAACAGCCTCCAGGTTTTGAAGATCCTATCCATCCCGATCGGGTTTGGTTGCTCAACAAAGCTCTCTATGGTCTACATCAAGCACCGCGAGCTTGGTACGCAACCTTATCTAATTATCTGCTGGAGAACGGTTTTCGCAGAGGTCTTATCGACTGTACTCTTTTCATCAAAGAACAAGATGGAGATCTTCTACTGGTACAGGTATACGTTGATGATATTATTTTTGGTTCTACTAATGATGTTTTGTGTAGGGATTTCGAGCGTGTTATGCAGGATAAATTCGAGATGAGTGCTATGGGGGAAATGACTTTCTTTTTGGGCCTACAAGTACAACAAACTGAGTCTGGGATCTTCATCCATCAGACTAAATATGTTGGTGACATCTTGAGCCGGTTCCAGATGTCTGATGCAACGCCCATCGGTACCCCATTGCCACAAAATCACGGAATTACTCCAGACTTGAAGGGTGAAGCTACTAGCCCCTCATACTACCGCGCGATGATCGGATCCCTTATGTACCTCACAGCATCAAGACCAGATATAATGTACCGAACGTGCCTGCTAGCCAGATATCAAGTCAACCCGAAGGCCTCACATCTTGCAGCTGTAAAAAGGATTTTTCGTTATTTGAAGGGTTACCCTGACACCGGTCTGTGGTACCCTAGGGATAATAACTTTGACTTGATCGCATTCAGTGATTCTGATTTTGGCGGATGCAAAATCGACGGCAAATCCACAACGGCTGGATGTCAGTTTTTGGGAAATCGCCTAGTCACATGGCAGTGCAAGAAGCAGACGTGCGTCGCGACATCAACATGCGAAGCTGAATACATTGCTGCCTCAAGTTGTTGCTCCCAAGTCCTATGGATCCAACAACAAATGCGTGATTACGGTTTTGAATTCCTAACTACTCCTATTTACGTTGATAATTATGCCGCCTTACAGATCACTAGAAATCCTGTGCAGCATTCAAAGACTAAGCACATCGAAATTAAGTATCATTTCATACGTGATTGCTTTGAGAAAAGGCTAATCGATGTTGCTTACGTCCACACCGATGACCAACGTGCCGACCTTTTTACCAAAGCATTTGACAAATCAAGATTTGACTATTTATTATTGGTAAACGGCATTAAGGTCAAGCAAGAGTAAAACCAACACCGGAAAATCATTTTTGTAAATACCTTTGTGTTTTAAATTTATTTTAGTTTGTTGATTTTAGGGGGAGTAAATCCAAAATTTGAAAATCCAAAAACATTGAAAATTTCAAAAACACAAAAACAATAGAAAAACAAAAATGAGTTTCCTGGCGAGCAAAAGAGAAAATGATAGTACATCAGTGGTCTGTCCAAACCTCTTTAAACTTTAAATGAAAAACGATAAGCAGCTCTATATAAGATGTATCGGTAGGCTCACAATCATTTTAAAGTGTGCAGGGTGATACAAACTTAAATCGACTGAAGACTGGGTGGGAACCATTCATTGGCATATGGTCTTAGTACCGAAATTTCGTTTGAGAGATTGCCGAGGTTCTGAGATATTCGGTCTTTATGCTGCTTATCATCTGGGTATCATGGTTGTATCTTTTACCGAAAAATAACGGGGACGCAAGTCTAGATCTTCCATGATACTATACATACGTGTACATACTGCATTCGACCTCAATAAGTGATCAACAATCACATGTCCAAACGAATAAGTGATAAAATATCACAAATTCTTTCCGGGTGTCAAGTTCGTCTCTCTGCTGTACGAAAGTACTGACCTGTTCACGGACTTGCTCCTGTGCCCTCATGCATCGAAAATCAAGTTCCTCATCAATAAGTGATTCTATCACATAGGGCTTGTTTTCAATCTAAATAAGTGAGAATCTCACATCATATACGGTCAAACAGATGATAATCGGTATACTCACCGGTAAGATGAACCCTCGTGCATACCTTGATACGGGAATGTGTCGTGATGTGGATGAACACCGGTCGGTAAGTATAAATCATACCTTAACGTATCCCCTCGCCATGATTACATCTGATCAGCTGAGCTTAAGTGGACAACAATACTGATAATTGTTATAGGATGCTTATCTTAATGTTATCTAATTGAACAAAGAGAGTGTTTTGACATGACCGTACACTGATATGATTCTCTTACCCTCGAAACTCACAAAAAGAATGTCTGTAAATATTTATTTACTGCTTTCAGTCTTTACATTTGAAATATTCAAAAATACCAAAAAGATTTTATGTGTGTTTTAATATAAACCTTATAAAAGCCAAAAAGATTTTATTTCTATTTTATTTTCGATCGTACGATGTTGGAGCTCGAGTCTTCGTTACCTGAAACCTGAACGAAAACCGAAAATGACTAAATCTTCATAAACGGTCGATATTTGCAAAGTTTTGAAAGTTAAAATTGAAATTGATAAAATTTGTTAAACTTTCAAACTGTCGGACGGTGTTTGCTTAAACAATGGTCACATGTGTGTTGTTTGCTTATGATATTCCAAGCGGTTGTTCTCATTACGCGTTTAGATTTCTTGCATGTGCAGATTCTAAAGGCTAGGAGAACATGGTCGATGACAAGCTTCGGAATGAAGACACGACGTGAAGGCACTCAAATGATGAAGATGATCGAGTTGCCGCTGACCATCATCAACACTACAAGGATCTCACTTCATAAAGATCAAGACATTCACGAGCATAACTCAAGGGGGAGCTTATGTTAAGGGGGAGTTTGTCAACACACTTCCTACATAAAACGGGGAGTTTGTTGATACACTTTCTGCTTTCAAGACGTGAAGACTTTAAAGATCCTCCGACATTGAAGACTTGAAAAGAAGTCAAAGACTTGAAGACACGAGAGACTTACAAGAATGAAGATCAAGACAAAGCTACAGCCAAGGGGGAGTTTGTTGGTGCACTTGTGTCTGTACTTTGTCTGTATACAAAATGATGTCTTTGTTAGTCTTGTAAGTTTGACCAAGTCAACCATCCTCCTGGTTTGACTTGGGCAAACAGTCAACATTATGTTTGTAAGATGTTGGGTCGAAGGATGTGCCATCGAAGGATTGCCTATATCCTTCGATGACCTGCGCGAAAGATAACCTTCGATGGATGGACCACGAAAGATCACATATTTCGTGGTACATCTGGATCTTTCGAACTGCTTCTGGTCGACAGATGATCGTTCGATCAGTCTGCCTGATCCTTCGACCAGACCTGCTGTGTTGGGTATAAATACCCGTGTGTTGTGTTCATTTCGATAGACAAGAGGATAGATAGAAGAAAACACTTAGAGCAGAGAACACACACACACTTAGAGAGAGTTTACAGGACTGATTTGTAAACATTGAGCTGTAACTGGACCTTTCATACGTTTAATACAAGTGGTGTTAATCGTTGAGTCTTGTGTGTTGTTTATTTGCGTGTTCTATCTCGGTTTGCTATCTCGGTTGGATTCCGCACAACCGGGTTGGTTTGTATACAAGGATTAGGCGACTAGATCCTCCCCTAGCCGGACCTACAGTGGTTGTAGTGGTATGTAGCGACACATGTATACAACGATGATGGTAGCATTCGATTTCGAGGGCTTGAGACATTATAGATACAAATTTTGTATTTCCACTAGCTCATCTGATTACCAATTTATGTCAATCTTTTCAAGGTATGTTTGTAAATGTTGCTCATGTAAAACTGATACCAACTAGAACATGAAAACATCTATGATCAGTCAGAACAAAAGTTATAACTTCGACCCATGTTTACACGACTAGAAAATACACATATCTTGACACGCGAACATTGACACACGCTCATTTTATGACATGCGAGAGGATGTGTGAAGAAATAAATGTCATGGTTTACAAAATTCAATAGAATTATGACATTCTTTTTTGTGTCATTTTTTTAGTGTCATAACAAAAAATCAAGATTTATCTTGACATGCGAACGACACACGCTCATTTTATGACACTTTGAAGCGTGTGTCAAGAAAAAAATGTCATGGTTTTATAAAATTCAATAAATTTATGACACTCGTATTTGTGTGTCATCTTTTTAGCGTCGTAAAAAATAATATTATGACACTCTTTTTTGTGTCATCTTTTTAGAAATGTCATGTTATATTTTATAAATTAAATTTCTCAGTTAATCTAATCGATAAACCCCTCAATTAATTTAATCACTAAACCTGATCTCAATTAATTTAATCGATAAACCTGATCTCTCATAATACCCGTTCAGTTCCCACGTACTCTCAAAAAAGCCCAACTCCCACCCGATCAAACCCTCCCACACACAAAGACGCTAGGATTCCATGATTATGACTATTCAAAACAGCAACGTTCTATATCCAACGACCAACGAACAATGAAACAATGTAATTCCCACACGATCGAACTGTGAAATTGTAAACAATGAAACCATGAAATCGCAAAAAGTGAAAAATGTGTGAATTAATTTTGATGTGTGAACACACAAGCTTTACACTTCTCGCTAGATGTCATGTAGGTGTAGGAAAATATAGTTGAATTGTCGAGTTGAATTTTAATCCCAAATTTAAGAAGTTTTGATATATAGTTGGAATGTATTCTTCATTTGATTTGATGTTAGTTTCTTACAATTATGTTTATACAATTAGGGTGTGTTTGGTATGGGTTAATGGAATTGACAAAAGAATGAAATAGAGTATTACCATTCCATAGTCTTGTTTGGTTACCATGTGGGAATGAAATGAATCATTACCTTGTCTTGTTTGGTAGGCAGGAAGACGAAGAAAGACGAAAGAATAAAATTCGTGATGTGGCGGTAGTGGGTGGTGGCGGTGGGTAAAGGTGGCGGGTGGTGGCGCCGACAACGATGGGTGGTGGCAGGTGGTGGCAGTAGTCGATGGCGGAGGGTGGTAGCGGTGGCGTCGGGTGGCTGTGGTCGGCAGTGGCGAGGGGTGCCGACGGTGCACTAGTACACAAGTAACCATTAGACGGGGTTCAATTTTGTTTTTAGACGCGGTAATGCACATAACCCCGTCTAAATATACACACACAATCTCATGACATCATATCCTAACGAAATATCCTTACGAACCCTGACTTAAAATATGCTTACATAGCTTTAGACGGTGTTTTACAAACCCTGACTTAAAATATAATTTAACACTAATAAAATTCACGTCTTTTGATATGAACCCCGACTTAAAATATGCTTACATAGCTTTAGACGGTGTTTACAACACTACTAGAAAACTACTACTATTCCTACAAAAATTTCCTACACATTTCCTATGAACGAAAATGTCGACACTTTTCCCACGAAAATTCCTACGAACAAGAAAGGGTCTTAGTTTTGTGACAAAAAAAGCGACAAAAAAGCCACAAATTGTTATGCGTAGGAAAAGTGTCAGAAATTTCCCACGGATTTTCGACGGAATTCGTTTTCATTTTAACTATTAGTCGGAAATTTGTAAGAATCGGTATGCGTAAGAAATGTGTCGAAAATTTTCAACGGAATTCCGACGGAATTCGTTTTTATTTTAACGATTAGTAGGAAATGCGTAGGAATCCAATTTATGGTAAAAAAATATTCATAATAAACAAAATTAATGATATTAAAATATAAATTTTATTATTTAATAAAAATATATGTTATTTCTAAATTGATTCCGTAGGATGATTGTTGGAAATTTCGACAGATTACTCACGGAATGGATACATTTTTTTTTTGTAATACACATATATGTTATTTTTAAAAAAACATTTATATATATCCGTATGAAATGTGTAGGAAAATACTGACACAATTCCTACGAAATTCGTTTTCATTTTAATCATTAGTAGGAAATGCGTGGGAATCCAATTTATCATAAAAAGTATTTATAATAAATAAAATTAACGATATTAAAATATAAAGTTTTATTATTTAATAAAAATATATGTCATTTCTAAATTAATTCCGTAGCAAGTGTGTTGGAAATTCCGACAGATTACTCACGGAATGGATAATTTTTTTTGTCATACACATATATGTTATTTTTAAATCAAATTTGTATATATCTATAGGAAATGTGTAGGAAAATACTGACACAATTCCTACGAAATATGTTTCATTTTAACAATTCGTCAAAAATCCGTAGGAAAATAATGAATGTAATAGTTTCGTAGAAAAATCGTAGGAATCCATGTCGGCCTTAATACGGTCTATTAGGGCATGTATGACTTGTAATTGTTCGTGACGATATAATATCACTCAATACAACGTGGTATAACCCTTCAACGTCAGATGTTACATTATAAAGGCCTTAATTGGGCCATTAAGATATATCAAGGCCCACATGGTCTATTAGGGATTGTATGACTTGTTAGTGTCCATTACGATACACGATCATTCAACATTACATGATATAACCCTCCAACATCGAATGTTACATAATAAAGACCTTAACGGACCATTAAGATTTATCAAGGCCCAACACGCTCTATTAGGGCATATATGACTTGTATTATTTTGTTACGATATGATAGCACTCAATACAGCTTGATGTAATCCTTCAACATCGAATGTTACATAATGAAGGTCTTAATGGGCTTTTAAGATATATCAAGGCCCAACATGGTTTATTGGGGCATGTATGACTTATAAATCTTTGTTACGATATAAAAGCACTCAATACAACGTGCTGTAACCCTCCAACATCGAATGTTACAAAATAAAGGCCTGAACGAGCCATTAAGATATATCGAGGCTTAACACAGTCTATTAGGGCATGCATGACTTGTAGTTGTTCGTTATCACTCAATACAACGTGGTATAACCCTTCAACGTGGTATAACCCTTCAATGTCGAATTTTATATAACGTTCATTATCACTCAAGACTCACACCCCTCGTCTCTCTCTGATTCCGCTCCGGCAACCGGAGAAGCTCCGGCTGGCGACGGTTTGGGTTTACGGCGGCGATAACGTGGAGGAGAAAGAAAGAGTTAGAAAGAGAGAAGTGACGGAGCGAGAGAGAGAAGGGCGGCGTCGACTGATGGCGGAGCCGTCAGCCTGACGAGTAACAATGGCAACGATAACCTCTGGGTAAGCTTTGAACATATATCTTCCTTGATTTTTTTTCGATCGGTAAATGGTTTCCGTTAAGGCCTCATCTTCTGATTAATAACTAATAGTTGATCGATTTTAGTAGATGCCTTAGATCTTAATTGGAGCACTAAATCAGATTTGATGTAGGGTGGCTATGAATCAAAGCACTTCAAAACGGATCGAAAAACGGGTTAGAAACGACAGACGGAACATTTTACGTGTTTTAACGCGACGACGATCATACGCGTCTAAATACGATATACTACACAATTTTTAGCACTTTGGTTCCAAAAACTTTATTTTTGACACTTGGGTGTGGAAAACGGGCTTCGGGAATGACTGGGCCGCTCAAGACATGCTAACGGGCCCTGGCCCAACCCACTTAATATAACCTTAGGTATAAAAGGGTAGTTATCCCCTTATCTTCATTTCAAACCCTAACACTGTGTTCCTGAGTTTCATTAAATAAGAGAAAAGAAAAGATTTGGGTGGAAATAATTTTTAGTTGTGTTCCAGAGTTTCATTAAAGGAGAGAAGAGAAGAGAAAATGAGAGGTTTTTTGCCTAAATTTAATCTTTCCAATTTGGAAAGAAACGGAGAGAAGAGAAAAGAAAATGAGAGAATCATTTCTTTTCTCCCCTTAACTTAACTCGGGAACACAGCGTAAATTTCTTTTTCCCTGCCCATCTTAGCGCACACCAGACCCAAGCTCCCTCTTCTCCCTCTCGATCCTTCTCTGGTGAAGACCACCGACGGTCGTGCGACCCCCTCCGATCGTCATTAATGCCGGCGACAAGCACACGCGACCTGCACGACTCATCCGCCGTCATCTGCTTCTAGCAAGAGAGAGATCGGAAAAGATGGCTAGCTGACGTCAGGGGAGTCCGACAACCGTGTAATCGGGTGTTGAGGGTGGCTGAGGTGGTTGCCGGTGGCGGTGGGGGTGGTCTTCTCCGACAAGCACAGCCAACACCCCCCCCCCCCACTCGTTCATTCTCCTGATTTTGTTGGTCGGACCGGCTCCGGCCGTGCTTCTGTTGATGATGATGGTAGTGATGGACGACGGTGTGATGATGATAATGAAGTTTCGACGGCGACGACAGGGTCCGCCAGAGCTCCGGTGAGTGTTCCGATATTTTATTTTTTTGTTTCTCTTTTCTCTTCACCTTCGAGATGAGAGAGAGATGAGACAATATATTAACAACAATAGTTGATACTTGTTTGGAAACACAGAAAGGTCACGAGATCAACAGGGATTTCTTTACAATATATTAACAACAATCTTGTTGGTGTCAATTGTCATCAACAGGGATTTCTTTACAATATATTAACAATCTTTTTGGTTTTGTGTGTTCTAGTTAATCTAGTTATCAGTCAGCTTGTTAATAAACAAAGAAAGGTATTTAGTAAAATCACATTCATAAAGTATAATTTGAGTCAGTCAATTTGTTATTGTGTCTTGTAATTGTAATTGGATAGCCGAAATTGATATTATAATCAAATGTAGGTGGATCGAAGATACAATCACTACTGTGAACAGATGCAAATGGTGGTGAACTCTTTTGATTTAGTGAACAGATGCAAATGGTGGCGAAATTGATATGGTTAATGTAAGTTTGTTTTCTATTTCCTAGTTTGATTTTCAAAAATTTGAATAAATAATAATTGTTAATTTATTGTAGTGCAATCAACAAGCTGAGACATGGGAATGCGGCTATATACCTCTTCAATCTATGTTCGACTTTGTCAATGTGTATCAAAAGCAATTTCCCAAGGTAAGTCTAATTCTTAATTATATTTTAGATGTGCATAAGTATGTACAAGATAACATGCGCAAAAATGCTCACACACACATACAAGTAGTTATGTGTTTGTAACAATTTGTTCGTTGATGTTAACTAATTTCTAATAATTATAATATTTTCTATTTTTTAGATGTGGAACGACACGAAAGTGGCTACAGATGAAGATGAAGATATAGAAAAGACGTTTGATGCCAATTTTATTTGACGGGTTGAGTATTCCTTAGTTTAAATATAGTTTGTTTATGGTTTTGAATAGATTAAGTAGTGAATTGTTATTTTGCCAATTAATATTGTAGACTTTCGGGTTGAATGTGTATTGGGTCACTTTTTACTTGTCCGGATTTGACTACGTTGAATATATAAAAGGATTGATTGGATTTGACGTCTATGTTGGAGTGCAGATTATTTTTTTTACTGCATATTATGTCATTTTTACGTATCTCTTTTTTACTACAGATTTTTATTTGAAATTTGACAGCATAATTTGTTGTGCTTACAACATTGGTCATAAGTCGCGGTTCATCCAACACCGACTAAAACCTTTCATAAAATTGTAAAACGATTTTAAGTCGCGGTTCATCCAACACTGACTAAAAAGTTTTCCTAAAATTGTAAAATGATTTTAAGTCGCGGTTCATAATGCTGACTAAAAATATTTCTGTAAAAGGATGAACATCTTTTTAGTCGCGGTGGTTTATTTTAAGACAGGGTTCAGCAAACCGCGTCTTATAAACAACCTATTTTTAGCCACGGCATTTTAAGTCGGGGTTTGAAACCGCGACTAAAAACTATTTTAACCGCGTCTAATGCTCAATTCTGTACTAGTGGTGGTTGGGGGTGGTGGTCGCGGTGGAAATGGTGGTTGGTGAAGGTGGCAGGTGTCTGTGGCGGCGGTCGGTGGTCGGCAACAACAGCGGTGGTCGATGATGCTGGCGAGTGGTGGTGATGGTGGTCGACGGCGAGTGGTGACGACAGCGGTGGTTGGTGAAGGTTACTGTAAAACTGTTAAATCAGTCTGTATTTAAATTAACATAAATTATAATTACTACATGTTAAGTAGATGATTGTTGCATTCAATTTCGAGTGCTAGCGGCCATATAGATCCAAATTTTATACTACCACTTACTTATTGGTATGCCTAAGAATTCAAATGACCTTCTGGTCACCAACTTATGTCAATCTTTTCATGGCATATTGTAATTGTTGCACATGTAACATGGATACCAACTAGAAGACGAAAACAACACAACAAAAGTTATAACTTGGACCCATGTTTGAGGATCAATCTATAAACATGCTAGTCTTAAAGTTTTAGTTAGCGATTGGTAGGAAGCTTTCCCTCCAAGAAGGAAGTGAAGACTGCTAGAGCACGCCCTGGTTGGTAGCTTGGAACGAAATGTCCAGCTCCTCTTACCGTCACAAATGTTAGATTTTCATATCCCACAACATATCCACCAACCTAAGCAACATAATTTATTTTCAATATATCATTTATTTAAGTAATATTCTAAATTAGGAAGAATGAAAAGAAGACTTTCTACCTCTCCCTTGTACACCCATGGGTACCATGGTGTCCTGACTGGCGTTTTTAGTTTGTGTATAGAATACCTACTTGTCGTCACTGGTACATTCCCATCTGTATCTCCACTACAATTTTGTAAGTCGTCTTTTTTTTTTGTTATGCTATAATCGGTCAAGTGTACACACACACACACATATTGTTAATTAACTTACCTGTAGATCCAAACCCGGATTCCACGGGCCATTAGATCCTGAATCACAGGCAACACTGTAAAAGGCATGTCCTTCCAGTTTAAAAAGATGAAGTCCCTGCATTTAAAGACAAGATATTTAAGCTAGATGATGGGTATCTATACTTGATCTCAAACTTTTCAAAACAAGAACATCTTTGAGATCAAAGGTTAGTATTACTTGCAAGATTCCCATTGAACCGGTTTTGCGTGAAGCGACTGTTGCACGACAGGAGTGTTCAGGTATCCTAGAATATAACTGTCAGTGCATGGATCGAATCCTGATATCTGTATCAATTATTAAAATGTCATACTTCAATGAAAAGATATCTATCCAAATATGTGCATTTAGATCAGATCTTACCGATGGGATGCTATTGCTGAATGGTGAGCATAAAGGGGTATAGATGTCATATGAAAAGATGTTGCTCATAGTAATGTATGTCTGATCTTGATAGTCGTTACATGCATCTGTTATGGCTGCACCCTCGGAAAAGTTGCAGTTGGAAATGATTCCTTCGTGGATTTCATCAGAAATGATCGCGTGTGTCCACAAATAATCAAACATTCCTGTCATTTCCGTTTCCTCATCAACATATGCATTTCCGAGCTGAAGCACAACATAACATGAACATGTTCATTCTTCTTTCCAGTATCAACAAATAGTTTAAAGTTACTAGTAATTCCAATACTTACAGCAATTCCTTTAAGGTTGATGACAGTTTGATTGGTGATCTTGTTGTTTTGAAGAATTAACTGTGCAAGTTGAGGTATATAATGCCCTGCATAGCTTTCTCCCGTGATGTAAAAATCTCTAGATTTGTATTCAGGGAATCTTTCTAACCAGTTAACTAAAAACGTATACGAATCTTTTGCGGTTTGTACGTCGTCGGTTATATAATCTGTAGACTTGTTAGAGTAAGAAAATCCAACTCCAGCCGGGGATTCCAAGAAAAGGACATTTGCAACTGCAAAGATTATTTTCCATCATTTTAAACATGTTCTATTATTGTTTTTATAAAAATATATACAAGTCTTACCGTTGTTCCATGCATATTTATTCCGTGACAGTGTTGTATTATCAGGATTAACTCGAAACGGTCCAAGTTCCTTCATGGCCCCGTTTCCAAACGAAGAGCAGCCCGGCCCTGCAATGATTCTTATCATTTTGTAGTTCGTGAACACAAATAACCTCAAAGTCAATAAAGTGTTACCTCCATTGAGCCAGAGTACAAGTGGATTAATGGAAGAGTTGACAGGTGACTCTGCAAGATAGTAAAACAGTGCCCTCCCATGGTTCGGGTCAACGGTCACATACCCTGAGTACTGGTCAAAGTCTGTTCCGGCTGGCTGACCTGGCAAATTGGATATCTTGTTGAGATCCTTCAACGGTTCAACCCATCTTGTGCGCCCATGTAAACCGGTGAGTTTGAATGCTCGGCTAAGTGATCTTCATTACCTAAATGATTCAATACTGATCTTCTAGAACGCTGGATCTTTAAAGCAGTTTGAAGAGGGTCATATCCATCACTGCCGTAGCAAGACACGAAAACAAGTAGACTGAAATGAAGACACAAGTGAAATGCAATCTTCATTGATTATAGGTATGTTATCCTGCTGTTTAGATGATACAGATACATTTATATATACATATGAACGTACATTGTGGGAGGTAACGACGATGTTTGTTCTTGTTGCAATTACAGTTTTTTTGAGGGACAACCTATGTTTAAGTTTTTGAAAAATGAAGGATAACAACACAAGCTTGATACAAGGATGCTGGTTTTATATTTACATATTTAACATATTAAATTTTATTTGGTGCAACTAGATGTTTAAATATTGAAGTATTTGTATTTAGGCTGTTAGCTACAACCAACTACCAAATATTCTTTGAACTTTTTAAATGTAAAATTAAAATTATGAAATAAAATAAGTTACATAACCTAAACTCGAATTTGACTCGCATAACTTAAGAGAGCCTGGGCCCGGCTTAAGACAATCGATTATAGTGTTATGAATTGGTATGTGTATGCAAATATGTATGCATGTCATTTGTGTTTGTATGTATATGTATATGTATGTGTGTTTGTATGTATATATCTACGTATCTTCGATTTAATTATTAGGTTATAGTGGTTCGGGTCAAAAGGGGATCGTTCAGAAAGGGTCATGTCATAAGCTGAATTCAAACAAGGTGTTGTTATTGAAACCCACCAGCTATCTATCTGCCATCTTTTGACTTTGACCAAATTACTTAATATTCAAGATACCTTCAGATTTCATGTTGTATGATGAAATCAACTGGAATGGATTGTCTTAAGATTTATATGAAACTGAAAACTGGAATTTAGAGTGTAGGTAGTAAACAGAAGAAAGGCCAAATTAATTGTATTTATTGTATAAATATAAATTATTATTTTCCTCTTTGGAAATATATACATATAACCAAATTTCACATCCATGACATCAAATTCTATGTGTCGTGTTTTTAAAATATAAACAGTATAAAAAGTATTTGTGAGTGGATAAGAGAGAAAATGTTACTGTTCATCTCTATATTTTGGGGAACATTGTTCATCCCCTATAATTTTTTAATATATTTTGAAAGTGGTTGTGATTGAAGGAGAGAGAAAATGTAATGATAAATGTATAAAAAAATATTATTTAATTGAAAAGAAAAGAGAAAATATAATGTTTTATAGTGTAATTTAGGGTGAAAATATTGTGGGATAGATGTGAATGCTCTTAACTCTTATTATATATTATATTATATAACGATACAAATTCAAAGGGCATGTGCACATTAGTTGTTGGTCATTTTGGGTGGTGCCACCAATAGGTAGATGCCATGTGGCATCCATCATCCTTTATGACTATTATTTTTTTGAACAAAGTTCAAGTTATATACATTTTTAAGCGGATATTTAATAATTTAAACTTTAAAGTAAACGCTAAGATGGAAAGAGCCTTGTATTCCAGACACTTGCACTTGAGTTCGAATATCTTTTTCAGCGATTTTGCAGCCCTAGGAATCGAACCCAGGTATTATATTCTGGTGAGTAACCAAAAACCAGGTTGTATCCACTTGAGCTTTGTGGGATTTTTTCTATAAGCCAAACTTTCGTTTAGTATAAATTTGTAGGATTTCCAAACAATGTTTTATAAAATTACACATGCTTTTATTTAATAACATTATATAAGTAAATATTTTATTATAGGAAATTCCATGAATGTTTAATGAACTTTTTTATAAGGGTGAACGGGGCACCATGCGGGGAGGCATGCGGTTACCCAAGTCCCCTAGCGGGAACACCGCCGCCATCAACGCGGGGAGGGGGAGCGGTGAGAGGTTACCGCATAAAGGAGGGAGAGAGATGGTGGGTCACCCTCTTTTCAACCAATCAAAACATTTTCCTTTTTTTTTCTTTTTTTTTCCTTTTTTAATAAAAAAACAAGTCCCCAAGAGAGGAGTGTCGCCATCAAATTGAGGGTATGAGGGGGGTTAAGAGGAGAGTTGACGTGACGCGTGCTGATTGTATTGGAATTATTGCCTATTCTCAGCCATATATTCCTTCTTATTCTCAGCCATATATTTTCCTTTTTGATCAACTAGTATCTTCCCTTTTTTCCTTTTATATATTTTCTTTTGTATTGATTGTCTAAATGAAGTTGCAGACATGTATGTATGAATTTCTCTCTTGGCTATCAAATTTATAATGGTACCAGAGCAGGTTTCTAACACCAACACCACTCATCAAACAAAACACTAAATCCAATCCATCCTTTCATAATCGCTTATGGCGAGACAATTGGGAACTGTCAAGTGGTTCAATGTTACAAGGGGTTTTGGCTTCATCACCCCAGAATCCGGCAGTAAAGATCTCTTTGTTCATCAATCATCCATTAGAACCGATGGATTCCGTAGCCTTAGAGACGGAGAAACTGTTGAGTTCGTTGTTGAAGAAGGACCCGACGGACGCTCTATGGCTGCTGATGTAACCGGACCTGATGAAGGTTCTGTGCGGGAAAGCAGATGTGGTTATGGCGGCGATCGTTACAAATCAGAACCGAACACAAGCCCTATACCAGGTTTGAGTTCTAGACAATATAATATTCTTTTAAAACACCTTGGAGAGAAAGAAAATAAAGGAGACGATTGGATTTTGGACTCGGGATGTACCGAGTATATAACACAATATACCGAATGGCTTGATGGGAGAAGAGCTTCGATCAGTGAGCCACCGGTCTTAATACCAAACGGTGAATCTGTGCCTGTCATCGGTAAAGGGAATAGTCGTTTGCCAAATGGAATCATTATTAAAAATGTTTTGCATGTTCCAAAATTTAAATGTAATCTCTTGTCCGTAAGCAAACTATCAAGAGAACATCAATGCTCCATAACCTTTTATCCGGATTTCTGTTTTATGCAAGACTTGTACTCGAGGGAATTGATTGGAATGGGTAAATGTATAAATGGGCTGTATCGGATCAAGGCGGGGCAGAGTGAAAGATGGGCAATGGTGGGTACCGTGGATGTTTGGCACAAGAGACTAGGTCATACCTCTAGCAATAAGCTTTCTCATCTAGATTTTGTCGAAAAGGCGTCTTTTAAGATTGAAGATTGTGATTCATGTGCAAAAGCCAAACATACTAGACTGCCGTTTCCCACAAGCACGATTAAAACCAAAGAATGTTTTGATTTGATACATTGTGACATTTGGGGGAGGTATAGAACTCCTTCACTTTCAGGGAAAAGATATTTTTTAACGATTGTGGATGATTATAGTCGATCTGTTTGGGTTTTTCTCTTGAAACACAAGTATGAGGCGAGCGATGCTTTAATGGGTTTTCACAAGATGGTAAAAACTCAATTTGGTAAAATGATTAAAAGGATACGTTGTGACAACGGGGGAGAATTCGTTTCAAGTCGCATGAATAATTTTTATGTTGAACAAGGCATAATACTAGAGACCACTTGTCCTCACACACCGCAACAAAATGGAGTTGTTGAACGGAAGCACAGACACTTACTTGAAACCGCACGAGCCCTTCGGATTGAGGCAAATCTTCCTAAAAGGTTTTGGGGAGAATGTGTCTTAACGGCAGCTTATATAATTAACCGTCTTCCTTCTAAACCTATAGATAACAAAACTCCATTTGAAATATTGTATGAGCAAAAGCCTGAATATGAACACATGAGGGTATTTGGATGTCTTGCTTACTATCGAGTCACAGATGCAAAAGGTGATAAATTCGAATGGAGAGGGAGTCCGGGGGTGTTTTTGGGATATCCACCGGGAACGAAGGGATATAAGATATTTGACATGAGCAACAACAAAATAGTTGTATCAAGAGATGTAAAATTTCTTGAGAATATGTTTCCTTATGGAAGTTCCGACCGAATTGATAAACAAGAAAATGAGAGACTTTTCAGTTTTCCTCCTTGGTATTACGAAGAAGTCAATGTTGATGAACCACAAAATTTGCAACAAGAAAACAACCCAAATGCAAATGAAGAATCCACATCTGAGTCGAACCAGCAAAGCCCATGTGAAAATCCACATGTGGAAGATATCAATGTATCAAATGAAACAAATGAAAGTGGTACCCACGTTGAGCAAGAAAGTGGTACCCATAGTGAGGTACAAACTGAAACCATGGTGAACTTAGAGGAGCAAGAACTAAGCAGGCAACAAAGAATTAAAACGCGTCCTAAACGGCTCGATGATTTTCACGTGAAGCTGCCACCGTCTATTGATCACAGCACACCCACTTCTAATCAAGAACCTTTGAACTCCACAGCACACCCTTTAGCCCATTACATTTCTTATGAAAAGTTTACCAAGTCTCATAAGGCCTTTTTAGCAGCCATCGATTCGAATGATGAGCCGAGGTCTTTCAACCAAGCAATAAAGGATGAAAATTGGAGAAAGGCGATGGAGAGAGAAATAAAAGCATTGGAAACAAACGGAACATGGACACTTGAAGAATTACCATTGGGAAAGAAAGCCATAGATTCAAAATGGGTCTACAAGGTGAAGTACAAACCAAACGGGGAGGTCGAAAGATATAAAGCAAGACTCGTGGCAAAGGGTTTTACACAAATGAAAGGGGTTGACTATCACGACACGTTTGCTCCTGTTGCAAAGTTAGTGACTATGCGGACACTTCTTACCTTGGCGGTGAAACGAGATTGGTTCATACATCAATTAGACGTTAACAACGCGTTCTTGCATGGAGATCTTGATGAGGAAGTTTACATGAAGATACCCCAAGGTTTTTCAAAGGAGAATGAGAAACGTGTTTGTCGGCTTAGAAAGTCAATGTATGGCCTCAAGCAAGCATCAAGAAATTGGTATCACAAATTCACACGCTCATTAGTGGATATGGGATACAAACAATCGGTAGCAGACCCTTCTCTATTCATCTATAAGCAAGGTACTATTCATATTGCTGCCCTTATTTACGTTGACGACGTCATAATTGTTGGAAATGACATGATCAAGATCCAATCCACCAAGTCACTTCTTAACAAACAATTTACAATTAAGGATCTCGGGCGTTTGACGTACTTCCTCGGTATAGAGGTGGCCAGAATAAAAGATGGTCTCGTGCTTAGCCAAAGAAAATATACCTTGGATATATTGCGAGACATGGGACTTGAAGGGTGCCGACCCAGTTCCTTGCCTATGGAACAAGGCTTGAGGCTTGATAAGGGAGAGGAAGAACCTCGTGTTGATGCAGAGCAATACAGGAGATTGGTCGGGCGTCTATTGTATTTACAAGCCACAAGACCAGATATTGCTTTCTCAGTGAACCTATTGAGTCAGTTTGTAGCCGACCCACGACAACCGCATCTTGACGCAGCCATTCGTGTTGTTCGTTATCTCAAAACTACATTAGGCCAAGGGATTCTTTTACCTAAGGCAGGAGGTACAACCCTAGTGACCTATTGCGATTCAGATTGGTTAGGTTGCCAATTTTCAAGACGGTCACGCACGGGTTATCTTTTGTTACTTGGTGGAGCTCCAGTTTCATGGAAGTCAAAGAAGCAATCAGTGGTCTCTCGATCTTCAGCCGAGGCCGAATACAGGGCGATGGCTACCACCGTTAGTGAAATTTTGTGGTTTCGTTGGCTTCTCACCGAGCTCGATGCTGCACAACCAGACCCGACTCCGCTGTTTTGTGACAATGAAGCTGCCCGCCATATTGCCAACAACCCAGTGTTCCATGAGCGTACAAAACATGTGGAAATGGACTGTTATTTTGTCAGAGAACGTGTTGAATCCAAAGAAATTACCCCTGTGCACATCAATTCGACCCATCAGATTGCAGATTTGTTAACTAAACCATTAAGCGGACAACAGTTGAAGTTCTTACTCGTCAAGTTGGGCATTCTGAATCTTCATGTGCCAACTTGAGGGGGAGTATTGGAATTATTGCCTATTCTCAGCCATATATTCCTTCTTATTCTCAGCCATATATTTTCCTTTTTGATCAACTAGTATCTTCCCTTTTTTCCTTTTATATATTTTCTTTTGTATCGATTGTCTAAATGAAGTTGCAGACATGTATGTATGAATTTCTCTCTTGGCTATCAAATTTATAAGATTGGTCATGCGTAAGAGAGGGGACTCCCCTAAGAGGGGAGTGCCCCCCTCACCCTAACAAAGCATTAGTTCTTTAATAACTTTTTTTAAAAATCCTTTTCCCAAATAAAAAACTTTACATGCCACGTACCATCCGATGTAAATTTCTTTCTACGGTTTTCAATCGATATAACATAACCGATACCGACCGAAATCTTACAGAGTATGTGCAATTGGACGGTATCGTGACCGAAGCCCTGCTACGTAGCGCGGGTGTTTTTCTAGTTCTCTACAAACTAACGTTATCACTATAGAGTATAATCATCCGAGTCTCTGTTATGTCCATCTATATAATTTAGCTAACAACAATAATTTAGCTAACAACACCATTTTCTCTAAACTTTGTTTATCTTTTAAAAACGTCTTACATCCGACTCTACATCTCTATTTTTATCTTACTCACGAACACTTTTTTATTGGTTTTTCTTGGTTTTATACACTCACATATACATTGATGAATAGTAAGCCTATAAATACGGTATTGTAGAGGCTCCAATGTGGTAAGTTTTAGTTGTTTTTTCTATATTTATAGAGAAAGTTGGATTACAAGGTTCCAATGTGAATGCTCTTAGTCCTTAAATTTACAGTTTACATCATTAACACAATGGGTACGGGTCAAAAGCAAACGATTTAGAAAGTCCAATGGGAACTGAACTGAACCTACGAATTTGCCAATTAAGAGTTGGGTGCTTTAACCATTCGGCCATGGATGTTTAGCGGGTCATAGTGAATGACCAGCTTCCAATTCAAATGGAATCTTTCAGCTAAAGCAATGAAGTGCTTAAACGGAATTCTTTTAGTTCTGATAAATCAGGATGAATTTAATGGAGCACATGAATTCAAGTCCTGGATTTTACAATTGAGAGAGATATTTAGATCAAGAATTCTTATTGTTTCTTAGATTCTGGCAGTGGGATTTTTTATTCACATTTTTTCCACAAAAACCGTTTTATAAAACTTTTTGACTCCCAAATTTGGAGTATCCTACTTTCACACAATTCACAAGGTTCAACAAGCAATTGATATTTCACTATTAAGGGTGTAATACTCTTTGGAGTAGAGGTCCTTATATATCCTGTTAACAATCAAAAGACGATCGAAAGAAAAAATCTCTATTTGATTGCTTCTTCTTATACCTATGAATTCAACTGGACCCGGAAATGATACATTAGAAGAATCTGTTGGGTCTTCCAATATCAATAGGTTGATTGTTTTGCTCCTATATCTTTCAAAAAGAAAAACCTCTCAAGTAGAGTATTAGAACAGAAAGATCCATTAAATAATGAGCGATTGTTGCAAATTTAATATGAATACCAACTAGAAGATCAAAACATCAGGAATGTAATAAAACTTTTTATCACTCGCAACGTGCTTATGTTTGAAGATCAATCATAGCATTTTTATTCTTAAAGTTTAAGTTAGTAATTAGTAGGAAGCTTTCCCTACAAGAAGGAAGTGAAGACTGCTAAAGCGCGCCCTGGTTGGTAGCTTGGGACGAAATGTCCAGTTCCTCTTACGGTCACAAATGTTAGGTTTTCGTATCCCACAACATATCCACCAACCTAAATAACATAAGTAATTCTCCATGTATCAATTAATATTGTTAAATGAAGATCGAATATAAGTGTTTATACCTCGCCTTGGTACATCCATGGTACCATTGTGTCTTAACTGATGTTTGTAGTTTGTTTATAGCATATCTACTTGTCGTCACTGAGACACTCCCATCCGTATCTCCACTGCAAATTTATGTTTTTTGTTTTGTTATAATCGGTGAAGTATATACACATACGCATAAATCGTTATATTAACTTATTACTTGCCTGTAGATCCAAACCCTGATTCCACTAGCCATTAGTGTGACACCTGGGTCACTGCGACCATCAAACAAATACTGTATCAATGAAATATTGTATTTCATACTTGGGATTTGCATAAATATGTGTATCCCTTGCACATATCAATTCTTGTTCGATTTCAAGCTTTAAATCGCTTTCTGGAAGGTTATACGCGCACTGATGCGTAAATATAACCCGTTTAATGCAACGAACACTCCGGAATAGTGAAATAGGCTTAACATACCTTAAATAACCTTTACATAACTTAGAAATAAGTTTTGAAGGCGTTGGTATGACAAAATCAAGTTTAATCGCTTACAGGGACTAAATTCGACAAACTATGAAAGTATGCCGATTTGAACTGTAACAGACATTCCGGAACATGACCATGAGTTAAACATACCATAAATATCCTTTACATAGCTTAGAAATAGGCTTTGAGGGGTTCGGTGTGCTAAAATAAACTTTTGGGTCATTCAGGGACTAAAAGCGTCAAAAAGTGCACAAGTTTGCACTTTCGCGCATAACTTACGTTCTGAATACATCCGTACATCCAAAAATTTATGTAAGCACTAAAATATTTTATTTTAGTATTTGGCATAAGAAAAATCCATTAGTCACGCAATTTGGATCGTTTTTCGCGCTTATGCGCATTCCGTCGTAATTAAGCGAACATCGCGATCGTACGGCCATACGAACCGACAGCCGAGATATTTTTTAGCACATTTTAAGTTCCCTATACTTTAAATTCATTTTAGAGCTTTGAAATGGGGTTAACGGGGCTTAAACGTGTCAAAAGTGCATCAAATAGCAAGTTTGGAGCTTCAGGGGCCTGTTCTGCCATTTTTGAAAGTATCAGACCTGCAAGGTCCTTGCGCACCGCAAGGTTCTAAGTATTACGGTGCGCAAGCAGGGGTCAGATGCAGAAAATCGTTTTGGCTGCTGATTAATGGCTTTTAAACACTCCAAAGGCCAATGACACATGTTAATCTCTGATGGTGGGGGCAAATGATGCACCATAACATTTCAACACATGTACGGATGATATTCGATCACGGTATTCGAGAAACGATCCTAACGGTTGTCCATTTACTATAAATACCCACCTTAGTTTTCATTTCTTCCTCACAAATCTGATCAAAAGTGCTCTAAGTTGAAGCCCTTGCTTCATACCTGAGTTATTTGGATCGAGATTACCTTTCAGGGACCCTTTGTAAGTGTTCCTTCATTCTCTTTATTCGTTTAGCATTAAAAGTCAAACTTTGTTTGACTTTCTGCGTTGACCAGTTTATGGTTAATGCGAAGTTCGTTTGAGCTTCATAACGTGAGCGTAATCACGATGGTTATAGTCCCTAGAGACTATACCTACTGATTACCACGTTATATAGGCTCAGTGACGAGTCGTAGTTTCGGCCAAAATACGCATTTACGCATATTTTGTAACCAAACTACTCTTGGGTATTAAAAACCGTTTGTTTTGATACCAAACCTGTTTTCTAAACTTAGTTAAGCATGTTTTAACATGCTTAGCTCGTCACTTTTATTTTAGTGCTTATGTAGGGTCGTAAGGTAAGCGATCTAAACAATCGCTTATACTTCCGAACCCGACCCGTTTGGTCGATCATTAGGATCCGACCAAACACATTAGGTAACCATAGTTGTATAGGGAATAACCTTCCGAGGTTATACCTTATGGTCACATCATTTAGTTAGTTGTATGATAGGTAGTTTATATGCCTTAGGTAAATTACCTGTAACACCTCGAAATTTCACGTCCTATAATGTGTTGACACGTGTCATAGGTTTGAACATGTGAAAGAATGTTATAGAAGGATTAAAGTTGACAATCATAGAAAGTATGTGAATATACGAGTTCTAAATGTCAACAATGAATAAATATATTGTACATTAACCCTACATGATGCTCATACCTTCCAACGAATAAATCATGGATCATACGAAGCTAAATATGAAAGAAAGTGAGAGATTACAAACTACAGGGGTTAAATGTGTCAACATGTTTAAGTTATATCTCTGAGTGACCTTTTGAAAAACCCGAAGCTTTGTAACGGTTAATTATGCTCACTAGAATGCACGATATAAATTTCATAAAGTTTCGTTATCGTATGAGAAAGTTATGATCAAATTCGTATACAAGGGGTTAAAGCGTCAACATTGAAGTTTATGACTTTTCGGGTAATAATAAAGTTAACCGAGGACTAAAGAAAGTGGGTAAATGTCTTAAAGCCCTTATAAGTCAATTTAGAGGGCTCATTGTGCAAAACAAGACGTGAAAGCGACCTTTAGAAGGACCGGGGACCAAAACTGCAAATAATGGAAACTTGTTTTGGCTGATCACCACATGCTCGCGTAGCACGAGCACTACCCCCCTATGCCGTCGCGCTACGCGACGGCCTTATCTGATCGGAATTCCGATTTTGTTGGATTCTTGTCTGCCATAGCCCTTGTAACCGCCTTTAACTCGATTTTCCTCATCTTGGACGACCCCTAAACAACCCCTAGACACTTAGGGACATCTGGAAGTGATCCATGGCCATTGATAGGCTTGAGTGTCAACAATCCATGAGTTCTTGAGCACTATATAAAGGGCAAAGGTTGCAACCAATTCTTCACACCTTCCTTCAGCATTTCTGATCATTTCTGGAGCTCCAAAGCAGGCTCAAGTGATCACTAATCGTGCATATGACTTCAGTAAGTATGCTTAACCTTTCTTAGTTAAGTTTTTGCTTAGTTTTAGCTTAAAAGTCAAACCGTCGTAATTAACGGTTGACTTAGCGATTAATCATTGATGATCCAGTGATTAGTCGAATTGAAAGTAGTTATAAGTTGGTAATTATGTGGGCAATAAACCCTTAAAAGGGCACCCTCTGATTCCCACTCTAGCTAGGTCAAATGTCGGGTCAAACTTGTTATTAAAAAGTCAACAGAATGCTTAATTTCTAATTTATGCATAATTAGCAATGTAGGACCCATACAACCTGTTTGATCATTAATATAACTTGGTAATTAATGTAAGAACATGTCTAAACATGTTCAACCCGACAATTTTCTGTTTAGACCCGGTTCGGAACCGAAAGTCGCAAAGCTTTGACTTTCGCTTTGACTTCAGTTCTGACCCGTTTTGGTATGTTTTAGAAATACCTTAGAGCTTTAATTGGACTAGGTTACATGCTAGTATAAGCCTCTGTGATTATACACCTTGGTTCATTAGTTATCCAATTAATATACATGATTCCGTTAATTGCTCATATGTTGACCATTATGCCCTTTTCACCATAAAATGTGATTTTTGAAAATGTAAAAGAGTAGAAACCTTAGTTACTGATATATAAACTTGCACCCAAAATTTGACATCAGTTTGAGGTGTAGATTGAGAGTTATGCTCATTAGCGTAATTAGAAGGCTTCTTTAGCGATTAAACGACATAATTAGTGTATGGCCTATTTAAGCCTACTTTTTGATATCAAACTTATTACCCACTGATTTAATATATTATTTTGGGATTTTTTAAGATTTTTAATTAATTTTAGGCTGAGCATAACTTAGAGTCGTAAGCTTAATTCGGTAATTGTCGGTTTTGCCCTTTCGGGCTATAAAATGAGTTTTACATATCTAATTGACCCCAAACCTTTTGCTACTGATCTTATATGATAAATAAATTATTTTAAACCTTCTGGAATAATAAGAATATCAGTTTTCCATATAGAACCCGGAAACGGCTTCTAATCGCCTTATTAAGCGTTTTTAACGCATAGTATGTACTAAAACTATTTTAAACATACAAGGGTTGATACCTACTGATATTTTAGTTAAATTATAATATTTTAACAATAAGCAAAAGTTGTTTAACTCAGACTTCAGTTTTGAGCTTTTCGGCTTATGTGAAATTACCAAAATGCCCATACGGTGCATGGTTTGGTTATAACTGATAAATTTCACATATATGCAATACCATACTGTTATAACTTATCAAATTAAGTATTTTTGCTGATTACATCAGACCTGTAACCCGGGTTAATACTTAAACTCTTTTATAACCTTGTAAATGACCAAACTACCCTTACGGGGCATAGTTTGTGTTTAAATTCGTTTCGGGCATAATAAAAGATATCTTACTGATGTCACAACATATTTGAGGCATATTAACTTAGGAAACCTGTATATGGCTCTAATAATTACCCGTTACGCCTCTTGCGCGTTCGGTTCGGTTTATGTAACTAGTTTGCATAAACTAGCCGAAACGGGTCAAACCTTATCGGTTTTATCTCAAAATCCAAAATGTGTATGAAATACCCATATTAAGCAAGTCTTCAAACTTGTCGGGTCTAAATCACATTCTATCCGGTCTTCGCTTAATTGTGCGTACGAACCGTATCTTTAAAACTAACTGGTCTAAGCTTAAGCTTAACTAAAGACCCGTTAGAATTCTAATAGGTTATTATAAACCTTCGTTCCAGATTAGGAGGACCAGTAAAAGCTACTTGCATTTGCTTATTGTGATTATTACTTTGCTCAGGTAAATACTTTTGACTTATTTTCCCTTATACGGGCTTGGGGTACGGTATATAAAATACCGCTTGGTCGGGCATTAAATCTTCCATCGTATGGTGGTTAATTGAAATTTGATCGGCCCGTTTAAATTGTTTTGTTTACTTAAAGCCTTTGGGGGGTTAATGACCATGTCCCGGATATCATTGGCATCATTTTACGAAATGGCCACGACCTAAGCACGGAGTGTAGGAGTACACCTGTCAGTTGCCAAATAAATAATGTGGTGTGTCTATTGATCTTTAACCCGGCACGATCCGGGCTACTGAACGCATAAGGAACATGTAATTCTTTTACGAGATTATATATTTAAATAATTATCCCAAGTTATAAAATGTTTGTGCCATGTGCATCCAAATCCATTTTTAATCATTTTTAAAATGAGTCAGTTGATTGTATTTACCAGTGTAAACTGACGTATTTTCCCAAAAAGATTAAATGCAGGTACTAAGCGTAATAGGCTGGATTCTCTCCTTAGCATCAATAAAGAGTCTCGTAAGCTTAAGATGCCTATCATCTGTTGAACTACTGTTTCCTATTTATTTCGATCCGTCTGTGGATAAACTTTCAACTGTTTGTGATACATGATATTACAATATTTTATTCAGTTGAAATATATATTTCATTTGCTTCCGCTGTGCATTTCAAATATTGTGTTGTTTGACTATTATGTTGCCAACCACGTCACGATACTCCCCACCGGTGACACGTGGAATTAGGGGTGTGACATTACCAAAATACCCCTTTTTACGCCAAAATTCATTTTAAGCATATGTAACATAACTTTTGGTATCTAAACTGATTTGGCAACAATATTAGACATGTTAAGGCACATTTTACTTATCATAGGGCTAGTTAGGCGTTCCAAACGCGTTTTACGCAAACGACGCGTTAAAGTTGCATAAGCTACCTAAACGGGTCGTAATGGGTCGTAAGCACTTAGATTAGGTTTCATTTTAGTATGTGGGCTTTGTTAAACCATACTACATGAGTTCCCATACTCGTTTGGTTTACGAACCCTCATTCTATCAAATCCTCCGATTTAGGTCCGGTA
Source organism: Helianthus tuberosus (assembly GCA_030545235.1). NCBI lineage: Eukaryota > Viridiplantae > Streptophyta > Magnoliopsida > Asterales > Asteraceae > Helianthus > Helianthus tuberosus. Next base: position 88,503,915 of record CM060365.1, read on the forward strand.
TATTAACATAGTTACCTATATTAGGTGTCGTTTGATATCCGTGATCTCTAGCATTGTTTGGTTGTTACTCAAGGACTACTAAGCAATCTCAAGTGAGTACATAGACCCCTCTTTTACTGTTTTCCAAACATTTTGGGGTGAAACACATATGCCTACTTGTTACTTTCATGCTTTCCTGCTTTCACATCATATACTTGCTATATTCATTAGTACATTTATAGTACATGATTTCATTGTCTTTTATGCTATGTATGCCCATTGTGTGCATACTTAGTACATTGTTTTACATTACATTTTATGCTATGTATGCTCATTGTGTGCATACTTACTTAGTACATTGTTTTACATTACATTTCATGCTATGTATGTCCATTGTGTGCATACTTAGTACATTGTTTTACATTACATTTTATGCTATGTATGCCCATTGTGTGCATACTTAGTACATTGTTTTACATTTCATGCTATGTATGTCCATTGTGTGCATACTTAGTACATCGTTTTACATTACATTTCATGCTATGTAGGTCCATTGTGTGCATACTTAGTACATTGTTTTATATTACATTATGTGAACCATTTGTATCTATTGAACCATGTGAACCATTTGACAATAGACATTTGACTATACCTAAACATTTCTACAATTGTTAAACATTACATCTTGATGGTTTGGTTTGAGTAAGTGATTTAAGTAACGAGGCGTGTATAATATGATACAAGCATGGTGGATACGCCGCTGGTACTTCCTATATATAAGTGTTTGTATGGTATTACATATCGTAGCGTTATTTGAATCATTTCAATTTAAGACATATAACATTTTATACAAATAACATACTTTTCACAAGACATTGTTTTACAAACAACTTATCTTATACAAACTCATTTTACATGGTTATTCATTTAACCATACATTATTCTCTTATTTATACATATCATCTGAAATTATTGTTTTTCAAATGATTTACAAAACAAATCAATTTACAAGGTTCATGACTAAACTTTATTAAACATTTTCTTAAACTTACAAGTCATGAAACCTATTTTCACAAAACCTATGTATCTCACAGGCATTTTTATGCTGATGTACCTATTTTCACATGTGTTTTCAGGAGTTGATGCATAGGACTTATCGAGACATACTTAGGCGGACATGTGCCTTAGTGACTTAAAACGAGACAAGAACTAGTTAATTTATGTTATGTACTCTTTGTTTCTTGTTTAAAACAATGTAACTCTCTTATTTGATTAATAAAACGAAACTTTAATTTCCATGGTTGTGAAACAATTAATTCTGTTACAACACTCCCCGACATTTCCGCCACGCTTTGTTGTTTTACGTGGTCGGGGTGTGACAATTAGATCCTGAATCATTGGCAACACCGTAAAAGGCATGTCCTTCCAGTGTATACCGATGAAGTCACTGCATTCAAAGACAAGATATTAGAACTAAATTTTCAAAAATCTGAACATCTTTGAGATTGAAAGTTAGTGTGTACTTGCAAGATGTCCATTGAACAGGTTTTGCATGAAGCGACTGTTGCACGACAGGAGTGTTGAGATTTCCTTGAATATAACTATCGGTGCATGGATCAAATCCTGACATCTGTATCAATTATGTGAATTACTTACTTCCATGTGAATATATTTCTACAAATTTGTCTGTTTAGATCAGATCTTACAGATGGGGTGCTATTGCTGAATGGTGAGCATAAAGGGGTATAGATGTCATATGGAAAGATGTTGCTCAAAGCAGTGTATGCCTGATTGCCTGATATTGATAGTCTTTACATGCATCTGTCTTGGGTGCACCCTCAGTAAAATTGCAGTTGGAAATTATTCCTTCGTGGATTTGATCAGAAATGATTGCGTGTGTCCAGAAATAATCAAACATTCCTGTCTTTTCCGCTTCATAATCAACATATGGATTTCCAATCTGAAGCATAGCATAAACATGTTAATTCTTCTTTTTGGTATCAAGAAATCGTTTAAAGTTACGAGTAAATCAAATACTTACAGCAATTCCTTTAAGGTTAATGACAGTTTGATTGGTGATCTTGTTGTTTTGAAGAACTAACTGTGCGAGTTGAGGTACATAATGCCCTGCATAGCTTTCTCCAGTGATGTAAAAGTCTAGTTTTGTATTCTGGGAATCTTTCTAACCAGTTAATTAGAAACGTATACGGATCTTTTGCGGTTTGTACATAGTTGGTTAAATAATCTGTAGACGTGTTAGAGTAAGAAAATTCAACTCCAGCCGGGGATTCCAAGAGAAGGACATTTGCAACTACAAAAATAATAATCCATTATTTCAAACATGTACTATACACACACACACAAACATACATCCGCGGCTTACCGTTGTTCCATGCATATTTATTATGCGACAGTGTCGTATTATCAGCATTGGCTCTAAACGGTCCAAGTTCCATCATGGCCCCATTTCCAAACGAAGAGCAGCCCGGCCCTGCAATGATGCGTATCATTTTCTAGTTCGTGAACAGAAATGACCTCAAAATCAATTTTGCTTACCTCCATTGAGCCAGAGGACAAGAGGGTTAGTAGAAGAGTTGACAGGTGACTCTGCAAGATAGTAAAACAGTGCTCTCCCGTGGTTCGGGTCAACGGTCACATACCCTGAGTACTGGTCAAAGTTTGCTCCGGCTGGCAGACCTGGCAAACTAGATATTTTGTCCTGGCAAACTAGATATTTTGTCGTCATCCTTCAACCCGTCTAGTGGACCTATGTATACTGGTGAGTGAACTTCATTATTTGAATGATTTAATACCGATCGTCTAGAACGTTGGATCTTTAAAGCGTTCTGAAGAGGGTCATATCCATCACCACCATAGCAAGACACGAAAACTAGTAGACCGAAATGAAGAAAAAGTTGAAATGCGATCTTCATTGATTATAGGTATGTTGTTCTGCTGTTTAAATGATCCACATACATTTATATATATATATATATGAATATTGTAGAAAATAACGAGGTTTATTCTTTATTGAGTTTACAGTTTTAAGTGACAAATACTATGTTTCATTAATCAAGAAAGGAAGAATAACAGCATAACTACATAAGCATGATACAAAATTGCTGCCTTTTTATTACATACATAAGACTTTACCATGCGCCAGTCAAGTGATAATCGTCTATCATGTGTTGTTCTGGTATCAAAAGGCAAGTAATACCGCATACAACGATGAAACTACCATCAAATATAACAAAAGAGGAAAACTTAGATTTAATATGACAATGTATGTGGTAAATCATAAACCCCCAAACATCATCACTAACCCTATTTTGACCACAATAATACCAAAATCATGGCAAGCAGAAACACACATATATAGAGGAATCTAGTGGATCATAACTATCAGTTTGAAACAATGACAGCTTTCACCAGTAATCCCCACATGAACATTTTCCATCTTTGAAATGATGAAACCTTTTATTGTCTCTAACAATCAGCTCCCTACCCACAATCCTGGACATGATCTTGATGGCATTGTGACAATCGCCACAAACACGAAGATTCTTTATGATCCTTAGTGGTGTTCTTGCTGGAGTAGATATCAGTCCATACGCAATAGCCAAACGCTCACTATGGTAAAGCAAAGCCTGCTCTTTGGCTTCTTGATCAATATCATGAAGAACGTATCTGGTATCCGGGACATAACTTTGCTCTTTGTTAGCAGCCCTAAACTTCTCTTCATCTTTGTAAAGTGTCGGGTTTCTAAACTCGCCCACCCTGTTCTTACCCTCGAGCATGCTGATAGCAGTAAACTTCTTGGGAAGTGGCGTCGGGATTTTCTTGGGATCGGCTTTAGATGAATCAAAACCGATTAATATCTCCTCAGCACGGTCTTCCAGATCAACGTCTCCATGAATTCGAGCATAGTTCATTACCGCCTCCCATATATCCGCCGTGGGTTCAAATGGAAGCTTCTCGACGTACTCCAAAGCTTCAGCAAGATGTCCCGGTTTCCCAAACACACCGATCAAGCCCAAATAATGTTCAATCTTAGGCTCAATCCCGTACTCCTTCTGCATTTCTTCAAAGTGCAAAAACGCCTCTTCAATCGCATCCGCACCAGCACAAGAATCCAAAACCGCAAGAAACGTCTCTTCATTCGGAACCAACCCGACCGTTCTCATCTGCTCATACATCTCCAACCCATCATCCCCTAACCCATTCGCTGCATACCCGTTAATAATATAATGCCAAGACTCCATATTCCTCTCAGACATATGATCAAACACCCGGCGTGCATCCACCATGCTTCCACACTTACTATACATATCAATCACCTTATGATTTAACTGAATATCTCCCCTAAAACTTGACCTTAAGAAGTAATCATGCACTTTCTTAGCATCCTCAAGCTTCTTAAACTTCCCACACAACCCAAACAGATAACCGAAACACTCAGCATCTGCAACCTCACCCTGCCCCAACAACTCAATAGCTTCCTTAAGCTTCCCCTCTTTACACACACTCAACAAATCAACTTTCGTCACACTAGGGTTAGGGTTTTGAGGCGAATAATTAGAAGTGTGTTGCTGTTGTTGTGGTGGAAAGTTCTGTCTCTGAATTGGGGCTTGTGGTGGATAATTCTGACGCTGATTAGGGTTTGGCCGATAATTCTGATTAAAACTTTGCTCATTTTGGGGGTAATTAGGACGATAATTAGGGTTTGGGTACTGATTTTGCTGGTGAAAATTGGGACGCTGATTAGGATTCTCCGGGTAAAAACCTTGCTGCGGAACATTTGGCGGGTAATTTTGGGGGGTTTGATGACGTTGATATGTTTGATTTTGATTATCCCATTGATTGAGTGGCTGGTTCCATTGATTAGGGTTTGGGGCGGTTGATGTGGAGAATGAATTGAGGGTGCTACGGTTGAAAATGGAAGCAGGAGAGTGAAGAGATGTTACCTTGAATGAAGAAGTAGCTCTGCGAATCGCCATTAGAGAAGCCATTGTTGTGGGTATTCGAGTTCAATGGTTAAACCCTAATGACATGTGTGGGGGTATAAAAGTATAATACGATACTATACATGGGTGGATCCACTGAACGGGTCGGGTATTGTAGTTGTGAAAATGTATGTAGTCCATTGAACGGGTCGGGTATTGATACTTTTAGATAATAATGTCTCAATTAGGGGTGAGCAAAAGGAAAAACCCGACCCTACCCGACCATTACCCGACCCGACCCGAGAACCGATCAAACATAAAATACAGAACCGATTCACTACCCTAAATGTAGGGTCGGTTCCGGTCCATAGGTCCAAGTCGGGTTTCACCATGAAAAGAACCGAGAACCGACCCGACCCTATTTTATATGAAAAATTGGAACCGATCTAAATACCTAGGTACTTGGGTTCGGGTCGGGTTGGGTATATTTTCGGTTCGGTTCTCGGTCATTTTCGGTCCGGACCTAAACTTGCACACCCCTAGTCTCAATTAGATAACTTAACATTCAAATCAAGTCATGTTCTTTTTTCCATGTGTCAAGAAAAAATGAAGCATAAGATACCATGGTCGGATTATTTTAATATATGAAATCAAATTTACTAAGAATAAAAACACTTTAATTACATTAAAAATTAAAAAAAAACAAGTTACAATCCACATTATCACTCGACGTTAGCATCAAATAAAAGAGAAAAGAAACAAAAATCTACATCACCACGGTTACCTATGAAATGGATGAAAAAACACTTAATTTTAATGAAAAATGAATGTTGAGTGGTTAGATTGAAACACATTTGAAACTTAAGTGACCTAATTGGAACAATTTAAAAACTTGGTTACTATTCTACAAAGTTACCCCTAAATTTTATATTAAAACGTAAAAACGTGATGAAAAATAAGTGTGATGGAAACATTCGAAAAGAAACAAATATATTATATCGATTGATAACTATAAAAACCAATAGCGATACTGATATTGATACCTAGTTCGGTTCAGTTCATTTCGTCATTTATAAAATACGGAAAATCTGTATAGTTTATGACACAAAAAAAATACATTGTTTTGAACACAACTTGGTTTGTTACAGTACTAGTACTCTTCCAATTATACCGAAACCAGTACCAACATTAATAAATCTAATCTATACGGTATTGGAGTGGATATCAAGGAAGTGAAAGATAAAGCTACGATGATGATGATGATGATGATGGGGTGTCAAGAAGGGACAACTCCATTCAAGTATCTCGGTTTGTTGGTTGGAGCTAACATCAGGGCCGTCTCCGAAAATCACAAAAAAAAATTGGCCATGTTCGAGATAAAAAATTTGGGCCCTATTCGCAAATCTTCGTATAATATAAACTCATCAACCATTCGATCAAATATATAAATAGGGCTGGCATATCGTGTATACCCGTACACGATAAGACACGACACGATACACGAACACGACACGGAAATTACCTGTTAACGAACACTAGAATAATCATGTATTAACAGGTAAACATGTATTAACATGTATTAACGGGTATCTAACTATCTAACAGGTATTAACATGTATTAACGGGTATCTAACAGGTAAACAAGTATCTTAACGGGTATCTAACAGGTAAACAGGTATCTTACCCACTCGATGTTAAGTGTTAACATGTATTAATGCTATACACGAACAGACACGATAAGACACGAAAATACGAAACGCGAACACGACACGAAAATTAACAGGTTGTTTCGTGTCTTCATGTTTAGTACACGATACCTGTTAAGGTCATACACGATACATGTCAAGGTCATACACGATACATGTTAAGGTCGTGTAGGTTCGTGTCGTGTATTCGTGTATCGTGTAAAATTGTCAGCCCTATATATACATACTAAAAACCCATAATACTACGATAATTGCTATGAAATAGATAATTGTTATGAAATACTATGACCGGATAATTGTTATCAAACACCGGTTTCAATTGTTTATCCGGTTCATGTTAGCCTAACATGAACCGGATAAACAATTGGAAACCGGTGTTTGATATTTTTGAAGCTAGACTCTCGTCGTGGAAGGCTAACACTCTTTCTATTGGAGGAAGTATTACGTTTATTAAGTCCGTTCTTGAAAGTCTCCCAAATTATTATTTTTCCTTGTATAGGGCTCCCTCGAAAATGATTGACGGGTTGGAGAAACTTATTCGAGATTTCTATGGAGGGGTACGGGGGATAGTTGTAAGATGCATTGAGTGGCTTGGGACAGGGTGGCGATTAATAGAGAGGAAGGGGGTCTCGGGTTGAGTAAACTTAAGAATATAAATGTGGCGCTTTTCGCCAAATGGGGTTGGCGGTTAAAGAACGATAAAAATCAACTTTAGGTGAAAGTGATAGAGGCAATCCATACAAGCAGAGGAAGCTGGGATTTTCTGCCTTCGAAAAAAGCATCAATGGCATTTGGAATAATATAGTTAAAGTCTTCGCTAGAACCATTATTAAAGAGACTCCTCTTAGGAATTTTTTCAAAGGGGAGTTACGTGATGGTTGCGATATTTCCTTTTGGATTGACCCGTGGATTCACAATGAATCGTTAAAAGATATTTTCCCAAACATCTTCCAGCTTGAGGCGAACAAACGATGTAAAGAGGCAGATAGAATAAAATCGGTTAACGGGGAAAGGATTACTGAATGGAACTGCCTAAGAGAGATTAGTTCATTCGCTGAAGTCTCGGAGTTTAACTGGCTATTGAGATCGTTAGAAGCGGCTACGGTTTCAACACAGAAAGATAGGTGCTGGCTATAGACCGGTAACGATGATAAAAGTCTTTCTGTCAGCGCGGTAAAAAAGTTACTCGCCAAAGGAACTGATCACAGCAGCAATTTTGTCATGAACTGGAGTAAACATGTTCCGCTTAAGTGTAATGTTTTTGTGTGTAGAGCAGAAATGGGCCGGGTTCCAACGGCAGTTGCTTTACAACACCGGAACATTGTTGTCGAAGACGTAACCTGTAAGCTTTGTAATGAAGGTGAGGAATCAGTTTCGCACCTGTTCTCTTCTTGCATTATCGCTACAAGGGTTTGGCAACATGTTTGGGTGTGGTGCAAGGTGGCGCCGTTTTGTTACGACGTCCTTTAGAGAGCTTCTGGAGCTGTACAATAAAGTCGGTCTCAAAGGGGGAGCTAAGGAAGCGTTCGAAGTTATAGTGAAGGTGAGTTGTTAGTGCATTTGGCGTGCGAGGAATAAACTTAAATTTGAAAACAAGCAAGTGAAAATTAGGAACATTTAGGAACATGCTCCGAGTAGCGTAACTTTGTAATTATGTAGGTTGTAGTGTTTTGGTGGTTGTGGTGGCCGCCCCGTTTCGTGGGTTGGTTCAAAAAAAAGATTCTAAACTCACGTACCTGTGACTTCATTAACCACTTAGATATTGCCAATGTTTTATAACCGGTTCACTATTCAGACCAGTTTCAAAAATCAAATGATGTCATAAATAAACTAAAAATAAAAAAGTGTAACCCAAGTAAAACTCGAAATCAGCTAATGACATTACCGCCTCGGCGCCACCATCTAGCGAAACTAGCAACAAAAAACAAAATATAGCTAGGGAACCAAACTTGATACACAACTCGTTTTAACCTGAGCCCATTTGATCCAAACCGGTTTTGACCCATTACACAACACAACCCGCCCTACCCGTTTTGCTAACCTTACCATCTTACAGTGATAATCTAGCTTTATAACAGTTCAGTTTATAAATTATGTACAACAAATAATGTGGAACTTTATACAACTTGAGAATATTCAAGAAAAGCAAGATATGAACACATAATAATATCTACAAAAACTCCATTAGAATATGAAGCGGGGCTGGTCTCAACAACAATTATAAACAAACCATTCGAATGACCTGTGACACGGGCAATATCCACTGCAGGCAAGAGCAAAATCACACTAGCTTCCCACTGAGTCATCACATCCCATCTAAACAAGCTTGCCATGTCCTTGGGGTGCTCGTTCATTCGTCTTGTTTCTTGCTAAACAAGTTAGCTAGTTAGTTTCACACTTCAGGGATTTAAAGATATAACCTATTGTATGTAATTTAACGTCTCTCGGGCTGAGTTGTGCCTAGGTATTTATCCATTGAATCTTTCTTGTGCTCTGGATCAAGGCTGTAAAAAACAAGTCTTAATTCTTTTACTGTTGCGAAGTTTATTGTTAAATTAACAGAAAGATAGAAACCAACCTATTTCTGGCACCGAGAAGAGCAGAGTGAACCGCTCGCGCAGCAGCTGAAGCAGGAGCTATGGCAGCTCCAGGAACCGCCTGAACAGCAGTGGACAAAGCAGACCCTACACCGGCCCCACGTTGATACTTTTTCAGGGGTGTTTGGACCAACGCTGAAGCCGATTTTCCTAGACCGTCACTCATAGTCTCAAAAGCCTGTCATCAAGCAGATCAAGTCACAACCATTTTCTACACAAAAAATAAAATATATATACTCGTTATTGACTGACTACCTGTTGTATTCCTTGACGAGCATTTTTAGGCTGGCCGGATCTTGTATTATTAGGGTTTACTCGGGTTTGTGTAGGTGAGGATGGTGGACTGGTTGAAATTATGTCCTCTGCTTGAACGAGAATAGCGTGGGCCCCAGCTGCCAAATGCGCTCCAAGTCCAATAGCCTCTAGTGACACACTTCTCAAAAACGCAATTGTACCTGGTCAAATTTTCATTATTCAAAAATGAAATCATAAAACAAATATATAAAAAAACTAGATGGCTTTATGTATTTAATATATTTATTAATTACCTCTTTGTATACCCTTGACTATTCTGCGATCTTTCTTATAGCTTTTCACCGGTATAGAAACCAACTTTGCCGCACTAGAACCGACAGCAACCACTGACCGAATTGGAGGAAGGCCTTTCAACAGTTTATGAATCTGTAAATCGTACAACCATAAGATTATTCATTTATATAATTAATGTATCTGTGATACTTTAGCCAAGAATAGTATTTGTATATTCAATATTGATTGTGCGTATATAAGTATATTACAATTGGATACCTTCTAAATATTACATTAATATAACTAGTCTAATAGTTAGGCCTGTAAACGAACCGAACGAACACGAACATAGGAACATGGGCATGTTGGTGTTCATGTAACTTTAACCTAACAATACAAACATATAATCGAACAATTTTTTTTGTTCGTGTTCATTTATGTTCATTCGTTTAAAACCTAAACAAACAGTTCACGAACATAACGAACATAAACAAACAAACTTAAATGAACATAACTTAACAAACATAAAACAACACAAATGAGCATAAATAACCAAACATAAAGTAGCTTTTTCATATGTATTATTAATAATTAATTATGATAAATTCTATTGAAAAGCCCATTTTTATTACTGGAAAGCCATATTATCAATTAGTTTCAAGTATATAAGTAGTTAGAAGTCTCTATTATGCTTATATTGAAATAAATATAACTCCATATGTATTTATTAAAATATAAACGAACAAACATAAACTAACATAAATGAATGAACGTAACCGGACATTCACGAACATAAATGAACGAACACGTGTGTTCATGTTCGATCGTTAATTAAATAAACGAACATAAACGAACTTCCCGCCGTACAAGTTCACGAATGTTCGGTTCGTTTACGGGCCTACTAATAGTGGTGTATAATAATACCTGATTCTGAGAAATATCTTCCAACCACTCGCCAACAATTGTCTCGCATACACTGCTCCAACCGTAAACACCGACTGCTTCAACATGTTTCAGTTTCAACTCTACCCCCTGGAGAAGTAAGTATTTAAAATGGTTACTTGTTGACTTGTTTGTTATTGAGTTTTATTTAAATTTGTATGGTTTGGATAGAAAGCAAGAAAATTATTACCTTCCATTGAAATAGATTAACAAGTTCCACAAACTTCCCATGGCCTAATGCAGCTAAGTCAACATGAGACGGGATGTAGTCAACCCGAACGACGACGGGTGATATGCTAAACTTCTGAAAAAAGGGAAGTAATGCTTCCTCTATGATATCGGGTTCGGGTATATCTTGAGAGTGATCAGATGATGAGTTTTTTGCTCCAAAGAAGTTGATTAGGAACTCAAGATGACTCTGATGAAGATGCAAACGCATAGGAAGCACTGCGATTTGTAACCTGAAAACACTCGAGATGTTAGCACGAAATCATAAATCAATAGAAAATACGAAGAACGGATACACATATAATGATATAAACTTACCGATACTCCTCAAGAGGGATTGAAGGATGCGGTCTAACGGATTCTAAATCTAGCTTCAACGCTCTAGAACGTGATTCTCGAGGCCGGTTTTTCGATTGATAATAGCCAAGAACCTGAAAAAGGTATTTAAAAATAAATAAAAATTGCTTATACAAAATGCAAAATAATTATGATTCTTGATTCTTGCTGACCTGTATCCAGGGTGCACCTTTGCTGACATCGTTAAGAGAAAAATCTTGAACCGAAAGTGAGATCTTCGAAACGCATATTTCACCGTCAGGGTATATATTACAACGAAGGCCCATTTTCGACAGTGCAAACTCTAACCCAACAGCTTTATTCCTTGTATATTCCCAATCGGAACCAGCGTAAAGTGTCCACCGTACATCAATATTTTTTAAAACCACGAGACCCTTAACTTTTACGTTCTCAGTCTGTGTGATAAAATCTCTGTTTCCAACAAGTTTGGAATTGTTTTTTTCACCGATACTTGCAACATGGTCCTCGACAATGTTGAACAGTGAATCACCGTACCATCCACTTCCATCTTGAGGTTCTAGATCCATAGAAGTTGCTGATTTGGGGCTCTGTGATTGGTTGTTTAAAGACGGTTCTGTTAACAGTTGGAAATCAGATAAGAAATACCCGTCTATGAACTCCGGAAAGATCGCACGTGAAGACGATGTTTCATTATTTTCCGATCCAGATACGGGAATGGACACTTTGCGCGGCAAGTTAAACGCTCCTTCGGATATTTCATCCATTAAGTTGACCGTATAAGTTTCTTGATTCGTGTCTGAACTTGATGATGTGGAATGTTTACTCGCTGCCAGCCGGATATTATGATTATCCCACCGAGTCTGCAAATGCACGATCGACTCTTCAACATCAGGAGCCAAAATCTGCTGGATTTGAGCGGCAAGACGTGCAAGTCCAAAAGCGGAATCTTGACAAGTTTCTAGAACAACGTGAGACTCGGAACATTCTACTTCCCATTCATGACCGTTCTTACAATCCATTCGTAACACCGCTTCGACATGCGTTTCTCCCGCAACTTTTACGTACCCGCTTTTTCTAAGAATTTGCTCGTTGTAGCACCCGTTAAGATTCTTGATCCCTGATTCTTCGCAAAGCAGCAAACCGACATCGTGAGCTTTGATTTCGTAATCCGTCTCAAACACGTTTGAAAGTTTTAAACTAGATGCCACTAAAAGACCACCAACACATTGTTCTTGAGAAGAATCTTTGTTACTCGAGTACGGTTCGTAACTCAAACCAATATCGATCAAATTAAGAACAAACGAAGACCCCGAACTTCTAGAATCTTCGTTCTTTGAAGAACTAGAACCGTCATCTTCTTGGTTACTTGTGGTTGAAGCAAGACTAAAAAACGATACGATGGTAGCGAACCAATCCAACCGACACCCTACAGCAACAATAGTAGCACATTTAATATTTACAGATACTTGACTCACACACGTGTCTGGGTCCCACATGTGTATGATATCGGACCCCGGAAACCGAGATGACAATATATTCAAACCGTCACCGTTCCCACGTCCCCTGGTTGATTTGTCGCATGAGATAAGAAGAAACCGTTTACCAGGAACTCCGGTAACGGACCCGCGCAGATCACCCTCACCGTGGGCCACCCAAAGAAAGTTAGCACCCGAAATTCCACCCGTATTTGATACAGTCAGCACCTCGAATTTATCAACTTGTAGTCGTAAATTACACCAAGATCCCGGAAGCTCATTCTGAATTGAGCCTTTAACGTTCTCCACCGGTGATACACTAATGGAAACCTCAACAAAATCACATTCGACAATAATTGACGATTGAGATGCATGATTTTCCGTAGTGGGCCCAGTGGCAACAGGATCGGAATAATCGGATGATATACACGATAACCAATCAGTGACTTGATGTAAATGATCAAGTAGAGTTTGATATAACGAACGATCCAGATTGATAGTGACGGGTGCGAGATTCACACGAAAGAGAAACGAAGAGCTCGAAACTAACTCTTCGCGTGTTCGGTAATTAAAGTCTTCCATATCCTTAGTGGTAGTCGCGTACGCAAATGCGTGGCTTTTTCCTTTGGATTTGTTATTCTTTCTGCTAGCGGTACCGTCTAAATTAGCGACAACCTTAGCTCGTTTTGTAATCCATGAACCCGTAACCGCATTGTCTTGCCAAATCATACTGATAATCGAAAGACGACCCACGGTATCAGATACGGTTAAAACCCTTTCGGCGTGAGATTTCAATTTAGAATCTGTTGAAACGAAGTAAACCACGATATTTCCCACACTGAAATGCAAAGAACGTGAAATATTCACACGAAACTGATCCCGATCCCGAAACCGAACCTTCCTATCTTTTATAGCCGGTGGAGAAGAAAGATCGATGACAACAAACTTATTCCAAGATAAGTAGTTTTTATAACTTTCAATCTTTTCACACGGGAAACATAATATGATTCGTGCATCCATAAGAGAAATATTGCCTCTTACTGTTTCTTTACGTGAACCGTTTAAATTGTCGTCTCGAGATGAAGAACGGTCCCGTTTGCTATACCGTTCAGCGGAATTTTCAATTTCTTTAAAAAGATCGAAAACCGTGCTTATCAGTTGAAAATTTACCCAGAAAACGAGAGGCGGGAGATTTAACGAAAAAGATTTCGGCGACGATTTGACATCTTGTGAAACAGAAGGTGAGATGTATTTGAACCGAGTGACAGAAGAAACTTTGAGTAGCAAGACGTTCACAATGTTGTTACTGTAAATGCCTCTTTCTTGTCTTGGATGGGTGCTTGAATGCACCGTGGGATCGTTTAAACCTAAAGGAGGACAAGCACGTGCAACTGCGTCTTGTTTGTTTCTTATCAGTAAAGCTTGATCGTTTAAACTTTCGTTTTGAAATTGCAGACCAGGGTTACTAAAACAATCTGATATTTCGACGTTGTTGACTGTTGCTTCGAAGTTTGACTCTTGAGGACAGACCTGTTGATCTTATCACATTATGAACTTAGTACGGACGTAAAGATTGTCGTTTGGCAAGGTTTAAAAAGAGTAAAATGCCATTTTCGTCTGAGGTTTGGCCAGTTTTGCGAATTTCGTCCAAAGGTCTTTTTTCCCGCATCTGAATCCAAAAGTTTGAAATCTTGTCATTTTCACCCGGCTTGTTAACTCCATTCATTTTTCTCCATTAAGTCAGAGGTATTTCCGTCTTTTTTGTTAACTTAAAAGCCAATTCAGTCTTTTCACTTAAAGGGCAATACTTGTTAATTATGCTAAACTAGGGTGTATGCCCGCCGCGTTGCGACGGTACGTTACCGTTAGCATTCGATTGATATTGGGGTTCGGTTCGTTACAATACCGGTACAATACATGCACTTTATATAGAAATCAACTTCTGGTTTACATCGATCGAAAATGATAAAACAAACATAGGTATCGACACCGATGTTGTTCCAATGGTGTTGATCGATTGAGATCGTCATCGTATTCATTTTCAATAAAATTTATATCACAATGTTGAAAGAAAATAAAAATAGAATGCAAGTTGCTAAAAAAATCAAATATATTGTCGGTTTCAGATGTGTTTTGTATGATAGTCGATCGATATCTATTTTCAGTAAAATTAATTATACTACAATGTTGAAAATAATAAACATAACTTCGAAGTTACTTTTTTTAAAGTTAATGAGCGCAAGTCATAATCAAGTTAAAAAAAAAATAAGTACTTAGAAAGTTTAATCACTATTCATCATTTAGAGCTTGATAAAACTAATATAATTACAAAAAAAATATAATTATTTGGAAGATCACTACAGGTGACAATATTCGAGCTTCTTGATCATGCCACGTTAAAAAACGATAATTTTTTTAATAAAATATAAAATTTATGTTATTTTCATGTCATTTGTAAAATCATACATATAAGTTAGTGGGGTTTTTTCGCGCTATCACGATGGGATTTCGGTCGTTATCTCGGTTCAATTTGCTACACTACAGTTACGATATGATACGATGCATGCACTCGGTATAACAATCAACACGTGTTTTACATCGACTGAAACCATAAAAACGTACATCGGTACCAATGTTTTTCGGATAATATTGGTTCGGTTCATCATGATATCGGTAAAGATATCGGCTTAATTATAGCAGACAAAGTTGTATTATAATTATCAAAACCCACACTATAAGAAAATATAAGTTTGTATTTAATGTGTATAAAACAACTAAATATTTACAAACCATATTACATTAATAATTTTACAAATATCATATTCATGAAATCATGATGAATTTATAATGGTTTATTATTAAATTTAATTTAAATTACTATTCATGAACACTTCAAATTAATATGTATAAAATGCTTGTGCATAAAGTGAAAAAGACCGAATTGCCCTTTAAGTTAACAAAAAAGACAAAATACCCCTGACTTAACGGATAAATATGATTGGAGTTAACGAGCCATATGAAAATGACAAGATTTCAAACCTTTTGGATCCAGACGCGAAAAAACAAACCTTTAGACGAAAGTCGTAAAACTGACCAAACCTCGGGGACGAAATGGCATTTTTACTCGTTTAAGAATATCTTGATTTGAAAATAAAAATCATTACCTGCAAAACAAGCTGCATGTCATGAAAATCTGCATTTATATAATGGACACATGAATTCTCGTCTTTCTTCTGGTCTTCATCCACAAACGAGAACAAGATGACGATCTGCATGATACGTGCCTTGAGACTGGTTTCAACATGCTTCTGCTCTGCATCCGAATAAAATAAAAGAATCACATAATATAAGCTTTAAACCAAAATTATATAAATAAATCGTAATATAGATATCACAAAAATTGTAAGGCACGTACCGGAAGGGATATTAAGCGATCCAGATTCAAGATTTGATGCAGCAGTTATCGCACTAAAAACAGAACATGTCCAGTTCCACATCCCACTGCTACCCAATGCAGATTGTGAACTTCTCAATTCATCAAAGCATTCAAAGAATTGATCCACACTGTAAAAACATTGTACCAACTACACTTTAGCAAAACCTACAACTATCGTGTAATTATACAAAACATAAAAATATACGGATTAAAAGTATATAAACCTGGCCCCAAATTCTGATTCTTCGGTTTTTTGTTCTTGGTTGGTGCTGACTGGTGATGTCATCCAGTCTGATATTAGATGTGAACTTCGCAACAACGCATTTAAAACCGAATCTTTTTCAACCGGAGAATTCGAATTGGGTTTTTGAGTAGAAAACTCGAAAGAGCCTGATGTTGATGAGTAACCATGTGATGACGATACACTATGGTATATAGATTCCATTTGTTTGTTTTGCATAAAACTCTTGTGATCTTCAAGTTCTTCAAAAACATGCATGAAATACATAACGCTATTCATGGTACTCGGTTGTAATCTTAGTTCCAGAGGATCGATATTCACATCGGCATCGAGTTTTCTAATATCTAAAGAACCGTTCTTCCATGGTATACTTAGTTTAATCGTCCCCGAGAATCCATCTTTTTCTCCTGTGATAACCGGTGTCGTTGCGTTACCATCTGGTCGAATAGACTCAAGTGATGCTGAATCAAATTTCACAAAATTTGTAAGTCGACTTAGCCCGAGAATACCGTCAACCGTCTGTTGACTTTTACAGTCAACATCTTCCGAAATTCCGGTCCCACATTCTACTTCACCGATCCTCAAAACCAAAGTCCTAGAACACCCTTTCCCTTCTGGTTCGTCCGGCAGATCTAACGCAACAATTAGTTTTTTAACCTTAACATGAAAGCTCGTTAACAACCATTTCACCATCTTAGCGATGGTTTTAACTCCTTCATGGATATCAACCGAACTAGTTACCATCGTACTGTTAACCGCTTCATATCCAGGCGTCACGAAGTCATGGCCCGTATAGATATCACTCTCTTGACCCGAAGTAGACGCTTCATTTACAACTTGTGAACTCTTTTTCTCACCCGGTGCAAGTACAACCTCGAGTTCTTCCAACTCTATCTCACAATTCCTATTCTTCCATGGAAGTTTAACCGTCAAAGCCCCTATAGATCCTTCTTTCACAACCAAAATCGCTGATTCACCAAACTGCAAAACACAATTGCAAATGTATCAAATACTGCACATCAGCATATCTAATCTAAACCTAATATATAACTAACTAGTCACGCCACGTGTCACAATCACGCCAGCTCAATATTTTTTCCCGCTTCTCTTATTTCACTCATTCTCTCATCTCAAAACATCTTTTCATAATTCCTATATTCTCATTACTAACTATTTAATATTTCTTTTATTCAACGCGTCTGATACACACACGAGTTTATATAGTTGTTAATATGTTCAATTATGATCAAAACCTCAAAACATCATTTCATAATTTCTAAACTTTCATTATTAACTATTTAATATTTCCTTTATTCAACGCGTCTAATACACGAGTTTATAACAATCTAGTTGTCATATCAATATGTTCAACTATGATCAAAACCACTTTATACTCACAAATTGAAGTTCATAACCTAACTATCATAACAGAATAACAGATTCTAAACTAACTATCTAACCTACACAATCTCAAAACCCTGAATCAAAAAACAAAAGCAAAAAAACAAACCTTCTGATTAATAAAATCAACGTTAAGTGCAAGATCAGAGAGCTGAATCGTGCCGTTACTAAGTTGAACATCAAGCTGATCAAGATCGATATCGCCAATGATAAGTTGCCCTAATTTCTTCTTCAACAAGAACTTGCAAATCTTCTTAACGGCCAATCGGGAGAAGATGGCTTCGGCCGATTTAGCGAAGTTCCAGGGGAACATGGTTTATAGAGATTGAGAATTGAGGGTTTGTGTGGGGGAATTAGGGTTAGGGTTTTGGAAATTGGGGATTTTGAGAAAGACGACAGGCTTGGCGTCCATCCAAACAGGAAGACAAAGAAAGATGAATAATAATGATTGAAAAGAAAGATATGAAAAAGGTTTTGAATAATAATGTTTTGAATGAAACTTGCAAGTTTGTTTTGTAGGAATCTTTTGTGAATAATTTAAGATTAGATTAGATATTTTTATTTATAAAAATAGTCCCTTGAGAATGTAGGTTTTGTCTTTTGTGAAAAGGTTAATGTGAGGTTTGTAGTGTTGGATTCATCGTTTTCGGTTGAGTCTTTGATTCGAGTTTGAGGGGTGTTGGATTCATCGTTTTCGGTTGAGTCTTTGATTTCGGTTTGATGGTTTGGACGAAGAGTGTCACTAACTGACCGGTTATTTGTAAAACTAGCTAATTATGTAGAACCGGGCCGATGTTTTCACTTGTCTTCGGTTTGGTCGTGAAAACAATGAGAAAAAACATAATAATCCCTTACTTAAAAAACGATTAAAAAACTTGATTGTGTCAAGGCCTTTTTTGTTTTATACTTTGTTAACATTGTTAACAAAATATTGAGTCTGAAGTAGTAGAGTTAATTATATAGTTGCTCATTGTGGTTGGTGAAAAGTAACAAAGTTTGATATTAAGAGTTTAAATTAACACTACGGTGTATTAACTTTTGATTTTGTAATATTCTAGAGTATCAAGGCTAATTGACAAACCATATGGACCTACCGCGTAATTACCTCATATCATGTAAAACATAATTATTCTTTTTCTTTTATTGTCTAACTAATGTCTTTAACCTATTTAACCAAATTACATGGTGAAAAAAATCTATATATTATAAAAGATTCTATCTACATAGCGACGCATTTTTATCTACGTTTTATTGTGTGAAATTGATCAGAGCTCACAACGTATTTTTATCGACGTTTCGTTGTGTGAAACGGAGCCGAATTTACAACGTATTTTTTTATCTACGTCTCATTGTGTAAAATCGAGCCGAACTCGCGAAGTATTTTTTCTATCTATGTTTTGTTGTGTGAAAAGTTATATATTCTAATAAAATATTTTATCTATGTCACCACATATTTTTTATTCTACGTTTCGTTGTGTGAAAAATTATATATTCTAAAAATTTTATGTATGTCATGAGGATTTCAATATTTGTTTTTCGTTGTGTAAAACCGAGTTGAACTCACAATGTATTTTTTATTCTATGTTTTGTTATGTGAAAAGTTAAATATTTCTAAAAGAATTTATCTACGTCATGACATACTTTTTTATCTACGTTTCGCTGTGTGAAACAAAGCCAAACTCACGACGTATTTTTATATCTACGTTTCGTTCTATGAAAAGTTATATATTATAAAAGAATTTATCTAGGTCACAACGTATTTTTATCTAAATTTCGTTATGTAAAACCGAGCCAAAATCACGACGTATTTTTTATCTACGTTTCGTTGTGTGCAATCAAGCCAAACTTACCATTTCCATAAATATTTAGTTAAATAATTAAGAAAAGTGTCATGTGGTTTCTCACAAGTAACAAGGTTGATACTAAGATGTGAAACGACAAAATTAACCTCAGTAATCAGTTAGTTTTTAACTAATGTGAGCGTTAATACTCTAAAATTTTGCAAAATCAAAAATTAATACTCTAAATTATTACTTTAAACTATTAGTACTCAACCCTTGTTACTTTCTACAAACTATAAAGACTAAACATGTAATTAACTAGGGTACTAAAATATTCAGTAAAAGAGATGTTGAAAGAAAAAATAAATAAATTTATACATTTTGAAAATTTGGTCAGTGACATAATCAACAAACACCAAATAAAGCGATCCAAGACCAGTTGGTTATTAAAAACAACCCTACTTTAAAAAGAATTATTGTGGTGAATCATATTTCATTAACATTCCATGTGTTATCCCCATAAGCTAAAAAGAAATGAAAAACAACTATGATACCCTATAAGGCCATATGTAGTATAAAATATTTTGTGGGGTGTTATGTGACAAGTGGTGAAACGCGTAAGAGATGGTCTTTATGTGGCTTTATATAACTTGAGTGTGTAGTGGGGATATATATGTATAGGGCTTAATATATGTATGTATATATATATATGTGTGTGAGTGAGTGGGCTTTATATAACTCCTCCCTCTCAAGAAAAATCACGCCGCGATGTCCATAGCGACTGCAAGAAAAATCATCCCCATAGCGCCCCCGTAGTGGTGTGGGGCGGCGCTATGGGGCGCTATAGCTCTTCTCCCCGTGATATAAAGGCCCATTACACATGGTCTAAGGGTGTTATCACCATACTCAGTAAATCTTACCAATAGCAAAGCAATGTATGGTATGAGAAGGGTAAGATGTAGACAACCTTACCTCTACCCCGTAGTAATAGAGGGGTTGTTTCCAGTGAGACCTTTACACATGCTCTAAGGGTGTAAGGACAATTTCACAAATATTAAAAATTTATTGAATTTTAGTTTACAAGAAGTCTCGAATCTTGATGTTAGATTTGGCTAGTTTAGAGGGGATCTATTGCTAATAGCGGTAGGGTTGTTGATTAATATTAAAATCTTTGTACAGTTTACGTCACTTATCTAAATTTATTTATGTTGACGATATTATAGTGGTTTTGTAAAATAAGTTATTAATTAAGATTGAATATTTAAATCACGTTGCGTAGCCAGTAGGCTTACAAAATTAAAAACTTATCACAATCCAGTGGATAGTAGTGGATAATATTTCTCTTTTTCGGCATGGCTATATGATAACTTTTCCTTCAAATATCTACTAGTGTTATGTTACACGTCAATTTTCGAAACTACCTCGAAAACACGAACATGATATAGAGATAATCAGTTGTTGTAACTTAGTTAATAAACGGACCGTGTATAGATTGACCAGTTTAAATTGAATGGAATGTGTTTGAGTTGACCTATATAATTAAACAAATGGTGTTTGTTTTGACTTATTTAATTAAACAAGTCGATCCCCTAACCCATTTAACCCATATTTGCAACACACCAATCTGATTAACACATTTATTTATTATATATTAATTCATAACATCTTCGATGAATAGTGTATATTTTGTCTTGTTTACAATTACCCTTATATATATCACCACAAATTGCCTGATTTACATAATCTATAATCTAATGATATATAGATGTGATTTTGATAGCGTAACATGATAGCATGTTACTAGGGCTGTAAACGAACCTGGCGTTCAGCGAGCTTTCGTGAACCATTCGGCGGGAAATTCGTTTATGTTCGTTCGATTAGCTTAACGAACGAACATGAACAAAAAATTCCGTTCGGTTAGCTCAACGAACGAACACAAACACAGGTCTCGTTCGTTCGACGGCGTTCGTGAACGTTCAGTAATATGTTCGGTTACGTTCTATAACAACCCTTCAAAATAATTCCGACACCCTAAAAATATTTAAAATGACCCAATACGTCCTAAAATGCACCCCGTATGCGAAAAACGACCCAAAATACCTTAATTTTATCAAAAATAAAATAAAATAAATAAATATAGGGCCTCGCGGCCCGCGACGGAGAAGGCGCAAGGCCTACGCGGGGCGCGACGGCCTGGCTACGAGGCTGCATCGGAGCGCGCCACGCGTCCGACGCGTGTGGGGTCTACGTGCTGATTCGTCAAACCTAGGCTAGCTAGGGAGGGGGTGGCGGCCCGCGACGCCATGGCTGATCAGCCCTATAAAAGGGGTCGAGAGGCTTCAGTTGCAATTCGTTCATTCACTCGATCTCTCTCTCAATTTCTAAATAGTAGGCATAATACTCGGGCATAATACCCACTAAAATAGCGAAGCTTTGCCTCGTTGTAAGTATTTTAACCCTCGGTTACGTATTAGATACGCTGCCCGATTGATCTAGGGTTCCGTAACGGCTGTCAAGGTTCTGCCCGACGTAGTCGTTGGAATGCCGTCTCGGGGAGGGTATTACTAATGTAAATATTGGGTTATTATACTAATACGTGTGCATTTGTGTAATTAATAGATAATCATCACGAAATCCTAAAGGAAAACCCTAAGACAGCAATGCGAGTAATCTCCTTTTTGTAAACCTTTTTGTAAATAATTTTTACAAAACCTTAATTATTTTAAATTATAAATAGCAGTGATTGATTCTTTGTAATTCTTCAATTACTGTCGGTATGTTGGGGTTTTGTATACAAAATGTGGAACACGTTACCATTGGACAAAGAGTTAGCCAATGTGTAATATGACCTACCAGTCAGGATTGACAATACTGAATGAGTAATTGTGTAGATATAAACATTGTAATCGCTCTCAATACTATTAAATGATAAAACTCTTCTTGATTAAACTGGGATTCACTCACCAGTATTTCCACTAAAAAATGTTTTTAAACGCAAAATGTGAAAGTCAACTAGAAGCCAGCTGGACAGCACTGAATGCTTGGAAAAGTGGCTATAAAAGTTACATAAATAAAGAGATGTTTTTATTAAATAAAATAGGGTTTATCCCTATGAAACATGTGTACTAGAAACCTGAGATTTTCCCATGTGTTTAATATTATAAAAGTGTGGTATTTTACTCTGATAAAATATTTCCTAACTACATTCCTGATGTAATTTCCGCTGCCAAATTGATAAACACCGATACCACTGAAACTGATCTCGCGGCCGCCCGTTCCCGGGTAAATAAGGGACGGGGGTTGCGACAGAAGGTGGTATCAGAGCTAAGCCACTGATTCAGCCACAGAAGTGTTCTGCTGACACCAAGATATTATTCAAAATGTTAGGAAATTATCTACGGAACTATGTGCATATATGTATATTATTGTTTTGTGTTATTTGACTATTTGTTAGTTTACAGTATGAGCGACCAAGGACCTTCAGACGCTTACCATCAGTTGTCCAGCTCACCTAGGGACGAAGGCACCTCTTCACAGCCTACCCTCTCAGGGTATTCAGCTGACAATGAAGATGGGATATTCGTGTTCAAGGCCCAATCTGAAGAGCCATTTCCTCCTAAGAAGAGAGGATGGTTCAGCAGAGGAGTGCATGAACGTAGGAAAATGATGAAAAAGTTACAACAGCAGCGAGCTTTAGCAGCCGTTAAGAGAGAAACAGATGCTCACACCCAATATATGCTCAATAAGAGTCTAGCAAACTTTCATATCTTAGCAACTACAGCTGCAGACCCTAATCTAGAGCAACTCATAGCACCCCAACCATTACCCTTGTTTCCCTTAGACCCAGACTACGATCCATGGTTTGACGACAATAGGGATTACCAGCAACGCTACCCAATACCAGATGAACCCATGCCAAACCTAGCAGCCTACCCAGATCTAGACCCTCTAGACCCTTATTATGATAATGATCAATTCATCAGGGAAATTCTAGAGAACCCTTACCAAGAACCCATGCCCCAGTTCCCAAACCCAGTACTAGCACCCGCACCACCAATGAGCACTGAGAATGTGCAAGAACTCCGAACCTTTGGTGAGGAGATTTTAGAAGGTAGTGAGAGGATGAGGCAGACAAGGGAACGACTCGTCTGGAAATATGACGAGCGTAATATGGACTTTTGGATGAACCCTTATCATTAGTAATAATAGTAATAATAATAAAATAATATATATAATATGTGTGTATTAAAAAAAAATCTAGACAATAGCTATGGATGCATAATAGTATTGTAATTTTAAATTCCAAGTTCCAGTTTGTATTAGACGCATAATATATAAGAAAGAGTAAAAGTCGCAATGATCGACGATTTTGATCAATATGTGTGTTGTGTGATTGTGTGTATTGAATATTGTCCTGTGATATTAATATGTGGTAAATGTTTGAAATTCAGATGGACAATGAAGTGAACCAGGAAAACCAGAATAACAACGATAACCCGAACAACAATAATAATGGAAACCAAGTGGATAATAGTGCCATACAACACATAGTGGCACAAGGAATTATAGACGCGATGCCATATATTATTAAAACAGTTAAGGACGCGGATAATAAAAGTAATAATGGCAGTAAGCGACCTACTGAACCAGATCACAGCGTAAAAAATGGACCAATACTTCAAGTGCCCATTTTTAAAAGAAGAAGAACCATGTCTTATGGTTGTTCTTATAAAGAATTTTGGTCTTGTAAACCAATAGAATTCTCGGGCAATGAAGGACCCATTGCAACTCTACGTTGGATAGAAAAGACTGAGGCAATCTTAAAAATAAGTAAGTGCGCGGAAGAGGATAAGATTGCTTCCAATCTGTTTAATAACTCAGCCTTAGAATGGTGGAACACTATCCTCCAGTCTAGGGAAAGTGACATGGTTTACAATATGGAATGGGAGGAATTTAAGAACATGGTAGAAAGGAAATTTTGCCCTCCCAATGAAAAAGAACAGATAGCAAATAAATTCTTAAACCTTAGAATGACTGGAGTAGATAGTAAGGGTTACACTACTACATTCTTTGAATATACTCGAATAGTACCAACCCTTGCATCACCCGGACCAGTATTAATCTCCCGTTACATTTGGGGATTAATCAGTGAGATTAGGCGTGTAGTCAAGGCAGCTAGACCCCAAACCATAGAAGAAGCTGTAGAACTAGCAAACACCTTGACTGATGAATTAGTGCGTACACGAGAAGAGAACCAGAGGAGAAACCTAGCTCAAAGGCTTACCCAAGAATTCCGCTCTGGAAATTCCAACCGTGGGAAAAATGTAGGTTCTACTTCTGCACCTTATTGTAAGGCTTGCAAGAAAAAGCATTCAGGAAGGTGCTCCGCTTACTGTAATTTCTGCAAGCTACCGGGACACAAAGAAGAAGATTGTAGGAAGAAACCTAGTAATGGAGTATGCTTCAATTGTGGAGAAAAAGGTCACATTAAGCCGAATTGTCCGAAACTAGCTCCAGCAATGAACAACAAGACTACCAAAAATGCTAGAGCATTTGTTCTGACTGCAGAAGAAGCAAAGATGATCCCGGATGTGATAGCCGGTATGTTTTTAGTTAATGATGTTTTTGCTAAAGTATTATTTGACTCTGGTGCAAACCAAAGTTTTATTAATACATCATTTTGCAAACTTTTCAATCAACCATTAACTAAACTCCCACAAGAATGTTTAGTAGAAACAGCAAATGGGGAAGCCATTAAGATTTCCGAAATCTTACAGGGAGCAAGAATAGAATTTTTAAATCAAATATTTATTGCAAACCTTTACCCCATGAATCTGGCAGGATTTGATGTTGTGCTAGGAATGGATTGGTTGATAGCCAATAAAGCCAGTATTCTATGTGATCAAAAGTCAATCCAAATAAATTCACCAAAGGGTGAAAAGATCACAATTAAAGGAGACAAACCCTCTAGATCCATGAAGTTCATCTCTGTGATAAAAACAACTAGTTATATAAGAAAAGGATCATTATTGTATTTGATTTCTATAATCACCAACACTAAAGGAAAAGAACTGAAGGATATTCCAGTAGTATCCCAGTTTCCAGATGTGTTTCCAGAAGAATTACCAGGACTACCGTGTGACAACTGTGTATTTTAATCCTTGTACAGTTTTGAACAATTCTATATTTAATATAATTTGGTGTTTTAATTCAATAGCTGTTAATTATTTGTGACATTAGTACGTTTTCAATCATTGTTCAATATCGAACTCTCAAACTTGTTCTGGAAGAGAAATCGGAAACTGTTACTTAAACGTAATCAGTATTAACGTGGCGTACACTCGGAACAATGGCATAAGCCAAACATACCTTAAATACCTTTTACATAACTTAGAAATAAGTTTCGAAGGATTCGGTATGGCAAAAGCATGTTTGTTTGAACTAAAGAACTATTTGCGACAAAACTGCGAAACGAACGTTGGTGACCGCCCGGATAATATTTAAATCCTAAAAATATTCTGTTATGATTAAAATTTTATTTTTAATCATGTTCATGTTGAAAAATAAATTAAAACGCTTAAGAACGTTATTTTTCAAGTTTAAAGCGCGTACCGCGTGTTACTGCGCAACACAGTGCTTATACTGCGAAACGCAGACAACACAGCCAATCTCGGCAACTGATATTTATTTCAGTAACATTTTGGTGAGTTTATTTTTATAGAATAATAAAAATAATTTAAAACGCCATAAACCAGGATTAAAACGATAGATAAAATACCCGGTATCCAGTTTAATACCTGTTTTTAACCTACATATATCATATATATGTTGTCGTGTTTATACATAGAGAATGAGCCACCTCTCATGCTCTCTTGCCACATGTCATCAATGCATAATGCATGCAAGCCTTGGAAATCCTCCATGTCCCCCCATCTCCTACAAAGTCTTACACTAACCAAGAACACTTCTCACTCCTCTTTGTCTCCCTCTCTAACCGTAAACACACACACACCCTCACATTTTTGAAAATTCATCCTTTTCTTCAAATCCAAGCTCATTCCAAGATAGTTTCTAAGGTGTTTAAATATCCAAGGGTGTTTTTCAAGTGATTCCAAGCATTTGCAAGCTCCATATCATCAAAAATCCCATCAAAACCTATTAATTTTCTTAAAGGTATAACTTACTTTAGAGATTATGTTCTTGCATTTTGATGATGATGATGATAGAAGTTTCTCATGGTTCTTGGATTTTTCATTAACTTGAAACAAAAAGGAAATGGGTTTTGACACAAAATAAAAATGGAAGTATATATGTGTGTATATATAGCCGTATGTATGTATGTGTATGTATATGAGATTGGGTTTGATTTTTGATAGATACTTGCTTGATTTATTCTAGAAAAGTGATTGCATGTTTAATCAAATGGATGTTATGTAAAAGTTCATGTGATTTGTGTTGATTATGTGACAAAGGAAACTTTTGAAAATATATATATGTATGCATGTGTCGATTATGTATATGTATGAACATGCACATGTGAATTTTTGTTAGTTAGTGAAAATTAATGAAAAGAATGTTGCATACAATTATGTTTAAATGATTAGATGATATTTTGATGAACATGTCTTGAATTACATGAACAAATTACATGTTTAATGCATTTAAGTTCATAAGAAATGATGATGATACGATAAGTGTGCTTTAGGTACTTGTACATAACCATGCATGTTGAATAAATGCTCAAGAAATGATGAAAAATGATTGTATGATAAAAATGTTTTAGAACAGATTATAAACATTAAAAATAACATTATTTGATATGTTATAATGGCATGAAACTTTGTCATAGGTTGGTAGCTTCGCATGTTGTACATATAGCTTAGAAAGTTGTAAAATATGTGAAATTTGCAAGATTTATGTGGCTTATGTGAGACCTGCACTATCATGAGTATAACCACTATTTTATTTAGTAAATAACATGGGTTATGTTAAAATATCAAGTCGTTACGATTTGGGATGGTTATGGTAACGTTTGATGCAAAACTATGTTGTAAAAAGGTTAAAAATCGGCTTTTTGGAGGATTTTTATAAAACTATTTTAGATCAGTAACTAAAATGATATTTTTGCTATAAAAATAAGTATTTTAATTTATATTAAGTTTACTTGGTGTTTGGTTAGTCATACGTGTCACACCCTGGCTTTGCGGAAGCGTGCTTAATTTTGGTGTGACTTCTTAATACCATAGCTTAATCATAACAAAGCTATATGAAATAAAATCATGCAAGATCATCCGTTTGATTAACCAAAGTAACGTACCATTGTCTTAGAGACTTACAACATCATAACGTAAAACATTGTCTTAGATAACATAAACATCAACATGAGATAAGCGCAGTTTAAGATTTGTGACTTGTCCAGGAAAGAGTCACATTTCCTAAACTGGGATGACCTTGGAACCCTTATGCAGCGGGAAAACATAACATACCGTGCCAGATCTTTAATTTCCTGAAATACATGTAAGTTGAAAAATCAACAATAATGTTGAGCGAGTTCATGTGTAAGTGCGTATGTAAAAACACTTGTAAGTATAAAAGTTTCCTGGTATGTAGCAGTGTAAGGAAAAGAGATCACCAATGGTTTGCAAGGCCATTAGTATGTGTGAAGTGCAAGTAGGAAAACTCAACCTAGCAGATTTTGCGTCGGGTACAAAGTCACTCAAGGTCCGTTCTGCTGGGCCTCTTAGAGGTCCGTTCTGTTGGGCCTAGAGTTGGGCTCGCTACACCCAGATAGATCTACCGCTTACGTCCCTCGGTGTTTCTGCCTACCCACTCACATGATCTAAGTAGTAAACCTCCTTACGCTAACCATACCATGTATAAAGTACTTGTAATCAAAGTAACATGTATTTCACCCCCGTAGTTAAGAAAACTGAAAACAGTTAGAGAAAAGGGGGACATGAACTCACAGTCGGTGCGTCTCTACCAAGTACTCCAAATCAGACAGCTGTGCGACGACCTACAAGTGCTAATTCTATTAGACGGACGGCCGTGCCTTAGCTTTATAGTTTAAGTCTTTGGGAAATAGTTAGACAACTATTTCGTGTTTACGTTCTGTATATACTTGGTAGTTAATCTCCTTCCCAAGGATGGGGGATTCCATACATGTGCGTTCAAATTATATCATTAAGTCTCACTTAATATATATATATTTCCAATTCCAAAATATAAGTATTTTTCTCAAAAATATTATATTTTCATTTCACATAATTTTTCTCCAATAATACGTTGTTAAAATACGCGTTCATAAATATTTTCGTAAGTGCGTAAGTTACGTTTTAACAATCGAGTGGTAATATACTTACCGGTGTAACTTATATATTTATGGTGAAAGCGTTCGTATTATTTTGGATTCGTTAACGTTCGTAAATATTATTTTTACTCTAAAAATAATATTTATGTATTTCACAAAATAATCATAAACAGTGTGTGAAAATATATTTATCACGTTAAATCTTGTGAAAATCCCATCTCCGAATATTTAGTAAATAAGTCATGGCGAAATTCATATTTCGAAAACATGTCAAAAATGATTTCTAACACTTGTAGTGTAAATAGTTCTAAGTGTTAGGTTGTTAGAAAAATTTCGCCAGAGTTTCCTCTGTAACTGGAGGTGGCCACGCTTTCAAGCGTATCATTTTCTTTTACAAATCAAATCAACAATCTTCTCAACGTCATCAAACAATATTTCAACATTTTAACTAGTCAAAATATACAAATTGCATATATTACATGAATTTGTAGTTTTTCCGAAAATATGAGGTAAACCTCATTACCTTTTGTGGATCTTTATATAAATAAATCCGGTTTCGTAAAAGTCTTGTTTTTAGAGAAGTTCCGTCTTTACAACCTCTTGTCCATTTTTACAAAGATAGTTATTTTGTTGAAACTTGTGTTACACGAGTGTTTACACACTTGTGTGTTCTAAATATCATTCTTGTTATTGTGAGATCCGTCTTTTAGAAAACATGATTTCTTTAACGCTTGGTCTTTTGAAAATACCACTTGCAGATACGTAGATCTGCTAGTTTTGAACACTATTTTGCAAGTAAAAATACTTTTACACAAGTTCATGTTTCATGTGTGGTAGAGTTTCACCTTCTAGCCCTTGTATCTTCTAACATAACCTTATGTCATGATCCAAGAACATGACTACATCGGGTTAAATGGTGATCCGAGCTACCACAATCGTAGATCGGGTCTAAATAATCATACATTTCGAATACTACATCATTTACACAACTTATGTGCTATTAACCACCACTTTTAGAGTTTTAAGTAGACTTTAAAGCATCATTTTGCATGTTAACGAGTTTTATCCGATAAAAATCCTTTTAACCACTTTCGATTAGTTCAAATATGAGTTTTAAGCATTATACCTCTAGCTCGAGGCTAGGGAAGAATCTACGCGCAAAAGAGGTGGATAAAAGCTAGAGAAAGAGGTCCTTCGTGTTCCGCTTGCTCCAAGCTTCCTAATACGAGACCCTTAACACTTGTATGGACTTAGAATTGCTTGAACAAGAACCGAAAAATTGATGGATGGATAGGGGATGTTCGGCCGAAAGCTTGAAAGGAGGGAGAGAGTGGTGTGTTTGTTGATTATGTGGTGGAATGTTATGTTGTGTTTAAGCTTGATCTTATAGACAAATTAGTGTGCAATTAACCAATGGACAATATGTATCCTAGATATCAAACATCTTTGATTAAAATAATCAAAATGGTACCATGGGGGGGTCACAAAGTGACCGAGTTCGGTCAAGGGGGGGGGGGGGTAGTTTGGTTCCATTTCAACTAACCATTAAGCCTTAGTTAGATAATTAGGTTAAGTTAAGTGTTTAACTTGGTTACTTGTTTTTAGTGCTTTAAGGCGGGTGTTAGGGTATTCAGGGACCCTAACTAGCTCAGAAAAAGATAAGTAATGAAAATAACAATATTTTCATGTTCCGGGTAAAGTCCGGTTGTTTGGTTGGATAGTAATCCGTTAAAGCGTTACTAAAGCTTTAAAGTGTCGTTATTACTCTTTTTAGTGACACTACTCATTCCTGACACTTTGGAAAGTGTCTAGTAATATTTTTCTCATGTTTTGGCACTTTATTAGTTAGCTAAAAGCTGAATTATTTTGTAAAGTGCTGAGTTTTGTACTTAGAATACGTTTTAGGCACATCCAGTCATTGTGACTTATCCCTAGAGACGCAGTTCCACAACCCTTATATCCCTACACTCACTACTAGTGTAGCAAAAACATTTCAGGCTCTTACAGGCCTTAGAGGCAGCGTTTGCCTGATGCTGGCTTATCAGCATGTTCAATAGGTTATCCGATATAGTGCTACTGTGCTTTTTGTGCATCATGGTTGTCACTAGCTAGTATGTAAATAATGTAGTGACGATAAGTAAAGTATGATGCAAGTAAGTACATGTATCAGATATCAAGTAGCAGTTCATCAGCTAGTTCAAACAAGCACAGTAATTAAGCAGTAATTAATCATTAGTTAAGTCGTACGGATACCTGGTTTAGTGCGGGTTGTCACATTCTCCCCCCGTTAAATAAATTTCGTCCCGAAATTTAAGTTCTGCTTGTCGATGCAGGGTTCTTAGGAAAAAGGTGGGGGTATTTCTCTTTCATCCGGTCCTCACGTTCCCAGGTGAACTCAGGACCATGTCTGGCATTCCAACGAACTTTGACGAGCTTGACACTGCTCCGGCGGGTCTTGTTAACTTTCCAATCTGTGACCTCAACAGGTTTTTCAACGAAGTGGAGCGTGTCGTCAACATGAATCTCGTCGGTGGGAATGGCAACGGTGACTTGAGTTGGACTTTTCTTTAGATTGGATACATGAAATGTATCGTGAACACCATTCAGTTCAGCAGGTAGGTCCAACTTGTATGCTACTAGTCCTATTCTTTCCAGAATTCTGAAAGGACCAATGTAGCGCGGATTTAACTTCCCACGCTTTCCGAAGCGTGCCACACCCTTCCAGGGTGAGACTTTCAATAACACCATTTCTCCAACTTGGAAATCCACATGTTTCCGGTTTGGATCCGCATAGGCCTTCTGTCTGTGGCGAGCTGCTTCGATGCGTTTAAGAATCTGCGCAATCTTGTCTGTCGTCTCTTGGACGATTTCGGGACCAGCAAGCTGCCTATCACCTGCGTCAGCCCAACATAAGGGTGAACGGCACTTGCGTCCGTAAAGGGCTTCAAATGGCGCGACACCAATACTGGTGTGGTAGCTGTTGTTGTACGAAAATTCAACCAAAGGTAAATGTTTGTCCCAGCTACCGCCCAAATCCATAACACACGCTCTCAGCATGTCTTCCAAAGTCTGTATCGTTCGCTCGCTCTGACCGTCAGTTTGCGGATGAAACGCAGTGCTCAGATTCAATTGTGAGCCAAAGGCTTCTTGGAAGGATTGCCATATCCTTGACACAAACCTTCCGTCTCTATCAGAGATGATTGAGAGAGGTACTCCATGGCGCGCGACGATCTCTCTCATGTAAATTTCCGCAAGTTTACTAGTACTGTCTTTCTCTTTGATTGGCAGAAAGTGTGCGGACTTTGTTAGGCGGTCAACTATCACCCAAATCATATCATGGCCTCTTGGCGTTCTTGGCAATTTCGTAATAAAATCCATGGAGATTTGTTCCCATTTCTGCTTGGGGATCTCAGGCTGTTGTAGAAGTCCTGAAGGTTTCTGGTATTCGGCTTTAACCTTAGCGCACGTTAAACATTTGCTCACGTAAACAGCAACATCGCATTTCATCCTAGGCCACCAATAGTAATCTTTGAGATCCTGGTACATCTTATCCACTCCTGGATGGATAGAGTACCGCGATTTGTGAGCTTCATCGAAAATAACTTTCCTTAACCCACCAAACAGAGGAACCCAAATCCTTTTCTCGAAGCATAACGTTCCTTCCTCGTTTGGTACCAAAAGCTTCTCCATTCCACGGAGGTATTCTTCTTCAAGGTTTCCTTCCTTGAGAGCTTCTTTCTGCGCGGCACGAATGCGCAAGGAAAGATCGGTTCGTATAATCATTTCCAAAGCTCTAACCCTTATGGGCTTGATTCTCTCTTTACGACTTAGGGCATCGGCGACCACGTTCGCCTTCCCTGGATGGTACTTTATCTCGCAGTCGTAGTCGTTCAACAATTCAACCCATCGTCTTTGCCTCATATTCAACTCCTTCTGGTTGAATATATGCTGTAGGCTCTTGTGATCTGTAAAGATTGTACACTTCGTACCATAAAGGTAGTGTCTCCAGATCTTTAAAGCAAAAACCACTGCGCCGAGCTCCAAATCGTGTGTGGTATAGTTCTTTTCATGCACTTTCAACTGACGCGATGCGTAAGCAATAACCTTTTGGCGTTGCATCAACACACAACCCAATCCTTGACGCGATGCGTCGCAGTATACCACAAAATCATCAGTACCTTCTGGTAGAGCTAAAATTGGCGCGTTACAAAGCTTATCCTTCAATATCTGGAACGCTTCCTGTTTGATTCCCCAATCAAACTTCTTATCCTTCTGCGTGAGGAGTGTCAATGTTTGGGCGATCTTTGAAAAATTCTCAATGAATCTTCGATAATAGCCAGCCAAACCCAAGAATTGCCGAATCTCGGTTGGCGTCTTTGGCATTTCCCAATCCTTGATCGCCTCGATCTTGGTTGGATCCACGTGCCCAAGGAATTGGACTTCACGTAGCCAAAATTCGCACTTGGAGAATTTGGCATACAACTGTTCCTTCTTCAGCAGCTCTAGAATGGCTCTAAGATGCTGTTCGTGTTCAGCCTTCGTCTTTGAATAAATCAAGATGTCGTCGATAAACACAATCACGAACTTGTCTAAGTACGGCTTGCAAACTCTATTCATCAAGTCCATAAAGACTGCAGGTGCGTTTGTCAGACCAAACGGCATAACAAGGAACTCGTAGTGTCCATAACGAGTTCTGAAGGCTGTCTTTGGGATACTTGCCTCTTGTATCCTTAACTGATGGTATCCAGATCGAAGATCGATCTTTGAATAAAAGCTTGAGCCTTGCAGTTGATCAAACAGATCATCGATTCTTGGCAGAGGGTATCTATTCTTGATCGTCAGCTTGTTCAGCTCCCGGTAGTCGATGCACATTCGAAAACTACCGTCCTTCTTTTTGACAAACAGGACCGGAGCTCCCCAAGGCGAGAAGCTTGGTCGGATAAATCCCTTGTCTAACAACTCTTGAAGTTGTGTCGACAATTCTTGCATCTCAGACGGAGCAAGTCTATAGGGTGCCTTAGCCACAGGCGCGGAGCCTGGAACTAAGTCAATGTGAAACTCTACTTGTCTCTGAGGCGGCAGTCCAGGTAAGTCTTCTTGGAAGACTTCTGGGTATTCCCTTACGACAGGGATGTCTTCGATCTTTGGCTCAGCAGCCTTTTTATCCACAATGTGTGCCAGAAAAGCAACACATCCTTTCTGCAAACACTTCCTTGCTTTCAAGCAGCTGATAATCCTCAACGGCGTCTCACGCTTCTCTCCGTGAACAACAATTGTTTCGTCATCTTCGGTTGGGATACGGATGATCTTTTCGTGACAAACTATCTCAGCCTTGTTGCCTGATAACCAATCCATTCCTACTACTACGTCGAAGCTTCCCAACTGAACTGGTAGTAGGTCCAAAGCAAACTCACGCTCTCCCAATTCAATCACACAGCCTCTGATCACTTCATTGGCCTCTACTAACTTCCCATTGGCCAATTCGATTGAGTACGGAATATCTAACTTATTAGCGGCTAACCCAACCATATTCTTAAATTCTAACGACACGAAGCTATAATCGGCACCAGTATCAAATAAAACGGATGCATAGCGTTGGTTCACAGGGAACGTACCAGTAACGACATTGGGATCCTGGCGCGCTTCCCTTGCTTCGAGTTGG
The DNA here is from genome assembly GCA_030545235.1 of Helianthus tuberosus. Lineage (NCBI taxonomy): Eukaryota > Viridiplantae > Streptophyta > Magnoliopsida > Asterales > Asteraceae > Helianthus > Helianthus tuberosus. Next base: position 88,538,462 of record CM060365.1, read on the forward strand.
AACACTCTTCCACGGGCTTGGTTTAAGTCTGGGCAGTTCTTCTTAAAATGCCCGATATCACCGCAGTGAAAGCACCCAAGTCTTTGCTCGTTTCCACCAGCTTGATCATTCCTCTGATTACGATTCACAGTGCCCGCCTGGTTAGCATTGTTGCCTCGATTCTCGTTACCTCCATAGTTTCCGTGTGGGCGATTTCCATTACGATTATTATTCCTATTCCCAAATCCTCCCAGACCTCCCTGACCAGCAGTGGCCCAACAAGTGCCCTTCGAGTGGCCACGTTTCCCACATGCTTCGCATACTTTTGGCCCGCAATGACCAGAATGGTGGCGCTGGCAGGTGTTGCATTTGGGCTGGGTGCCCATATATCCCTTTCCCTTCTTTCCTCTACCAGTTGTAACCTGAGCTGGCGTGTCTGATCCTCCTTTCTTAACCGCCACACTGGCGCCCTGCTTGAAGTTTGAGAATTTCCGTTTGTTACCTCCTGATGACTCGACATGAGTCTCTTTCTTCTTAGGCTCTGCTTCATCAAACTTGTTCAGGCGAATGGCCTCCTCTGTGAGAGCCACGCTCAAATCAATCGCCTCAGTAATGGTCGCAGGCTTGGATGAGGTTACCATGCTTATGATTTGAGGAGCTAGTCCCCAAATGAAGCGTTCAATTCTCTTGAACTCAGGAGTGACCATGTAGGGTACCACATGCGATAAGTCATGGAACCTTTGAACGTATTCTGCGATCTTTGGACCGTCCATTTTCAAGTGCCAGAACTCGGTCTCCAATCGCTGGATTTCTGCGCGGGAACAGTACTTCTTGCGCATAAGTTCCTTTAGTTCGGTCCAGGTCAGCACGTAGGCAGCAACTTCGCCTAGTGTCTGTACTTGTAGATTCCACCAAGATAGGGCTCCATCTAGAAACAGCCCTGAGATATAGGTGACTTGCTGATCCAGCGTGCACTTGCTCATGCGAAGAACAGATTCGGTTTTCTCAGCCCAACGAACGAAGGCGACAGCACCTCCAGTGCCATCAAAGTTGACCGGTTTGCAGTCTAAAAACTGCTTGAAGGTGCACCCTGCACATACGTTATATCATATGAATGGCATTAGCATCCTTGCTAGAGATATCCAATTAGGTCACGGTATGTCTAAATGACTTAGTATTACCATGAGGTGGATTATTGTTGTTGCCAGTGTTGCCAGAGTTGCTTCCACTAGTCCCTCCTTGAGAGGCGGCGTATTGTGCAATGGCAGCAGCGATAATCTGCTGGAGTTCTGCCTCATTAGTAGGCATGTGTGTCTCACGTCTCGGCGGCATCTTCTAAAAGATGGTTTACGTTGGTCAGGTCATAATAAGTAGAGTATACAACAATATCAACACATAACATCTCATGTTATCAATCACATAACATCTCATGTTATAAACAGATCACCCATATTGATAGCTTCTGCAATGGTTGAGGGCTTTGAGGTAGTAACCATACCCCTGATCTGGGGTGCAAGTGTCCAAATGAATCGTTCAGTCCTTTTGAACTCCGGTTTGACTAAGTAGGGGGGCGACCCTAGATAAGTCGTGCGATCGCTGGACAAGTTCAGGAATTTCTGGTTCGTCCATTTTCAAATTCCTGAACTCCACCTCAAGCTTCTAAATTCCAGTCCTAAAACAACATTTCTTCTCAATCGTTTCCTTGAGCTCGTCCCAGCTCAGTGCATAAGCAGGGTCTGTGCCAAGGGTCTGAACCTGGAGGTTCCATTAAGAGAGTGTGCCATCTAGAAATATCCCCGAGATATAGGTAACACTCTGTTGGGGCGAACAGTTACTCATTCTTAGAATGGAGTCGGTCTTTTCGGACCAACGAACAAATGCAACGGCGCCTCCTGTTCCGTCAAAGTTCAAAGGCTTGCTGTTCAGGAACTGTTTATAGGTGCAGCCAGTTGGAGGGTTATTTCCAGTAATACCATCGTTGTACTTAGAGCAGAGGGTTTCATGTCGTGCATTTATCTGTGAGATGCGTTCTTGCAGCTCGGCTTCTGTCCTTGGCAACGTACTGGTGTTTGTGTCACGTCTGGGTGACATTCCCTTTTGTCGAAGTGGTGTGAAGCGGGTTAGACAACGTTTCAATTGTCTATGAGGTGTATATAGCAACATAAGCCATCATGTAATCACCCAATTTCACACGCAAATATATTCACTGTATGAGTGGGGAAGTAAATTTTTGAGCCTTCACATAGGCTTGCCAATTTGGCTTGTTGCTCGTAATAGAATGAACTCGAGGCTACATCGCCTTGGTCATTCGTGTTTAAGTTATTTCCTGCTGCATTGGTTATCATTAGCTTGACCCGCAGAGTCCACCAGGATTCCTGTGCACTATAAATCGTTATTACGTGGGCCCCCGTAATAATAAATTGTCTTGCACAGTTACCCCAAATTTTCTCTCGTCCAAGCAGATGATCAATCAAGGAGCAACAGTAGGTGCATTGGCATGAACAGGGTCATGCTCCAATGCGGGGTCAGGAGCAGCGCCTGGCTCAGGGGCCACGGCCGGCTCCGGATCAAAAACTCCATCTCAAGATCAGCTGGATCAACAAACACAGGGGGTTACAGGATCCTCCAAGGGCTGGTCTAAGTGTATGAACTCAAGGTCATGGTCTGGATCAAAACCAGGTGGAAAAGCAGGATCAACCTCAATATCGTGGTCAAACTCAAAGCTGTGGGCGGGATCCGGTGCAGCTGATGATGCCATATCAGGGTCGGCGTCGTGTGAGTGGTGCTGCATTCCCTGTATGTGCGAAGACGCGGATGTCAGAAACTCAAATGAGTCTGGGATAGGGGAATGGACATGAGTTTCCCCCTACAGGAGCGTCCACATGCAGTAGTCTAATACCAGCAGCAATAGGGCCCTGCCCTCGAATGGGTCCTCCTCCAGTAGATCGTTATCGTCGTCAGAGGCCACGTCAGGGGGGGGGGCATATCAACAATAGGATAAGCGGCAAGGGGGCAAATTCCCAACAAGATGGCCATCAGTAGGCTCTGCTACGACTTCAGGCAGCGCAAAAGGGCTGAAAGTCGTCATTGTCTGTGCCGGTAGTATCGGAAATGTACACCTCGTGCTTCGATGAAACTATGTCGTCTGATACTATGGCCATGGGATTCGTAGTGTCCATCTTTCTAGTACTTGATGAAAGCATGACGTTTGTAACACAAACACATATACGTATAATAATCAATCATATAAACATGTTAGTCAATCAAATAATTCTCCTAGTCTCACTAGCCAATTTCTCCCAGTCTTTAAGACTGCTCTATCCTCCACCTCGACCTCTTAGATCGAGCCTCGGTCCCCTTGACCGAGCCTCAGCCTTCATGACTGAGCCTACTCTTCCTAGCTTCACTAGCCAACTACCTCGGTCACCTAGACCGAGCCTAGATCCTCCAGACCGAGCCTCAGCCCTCCAGGCTGAGCCTATAATAAATCAACGTGCTCAACTACCTCGGTCACCTAGACCGAGCCTCGATCCTCCAGACCGAGCCTCAGCCCTCCAGGCTGAGCCTATAAATAATAAAATGTGCTCAACATTTGTTTGTAAAAAGTTTTGGATCTGGACTTAAGTGGTATGCAGAAAAATGTTTTCGTGAGAGCCCTAGTGATCATAGTCTAGACTCGAGAAAGAATCCTAGTTCACTATGATCAGAGCTCTGATACCAAGCTGTCACACCCTGGCTTTGCGGAAGCGTGGTTAATTTTGGTGTGACTTCTTAATACCATAGCTTAATCATAACAAAGTTATATGAAATAAAATCATGCAAGATCATCCGTTTGATTAACCAAAGTAACGTACCATTGTCTTAGAGACTTACAACATCATAACGTAAAACATTGTCTTAGATAACATAAACATCAACATGAGATAAGCGCAGTTTAAGATTTGTGACTTGTCCAGAAAAGAGTCACATTTCCTAAACTGGGATGACCTTGGAACCCTTATGCAGCGGGAAAACATAACATACCGTGCCAGATCTTTAATTTCCTGAAATACATGTAAGTTGAAAAATCAACAATAATGTTGAGCGAGTTCATGTGTAAGTGCGTATGTAAAAACACTTGTAAGTATAAAAGTTTCCTGGTATGTAGCAGTGTAAGGAAAAGAGATCATCAATGGTTTGCAAGGCCATTAGTATGTGTGAAGTGCAAGTAGGAAAACTCAACCTAGCAGATTTTGCGTCGGGTACAAAGTCACTCAAGGTCCGTTCTGCTGGGCCTCTTAGAGGTCCGTTCTGTTGGGCCTAGAGTTGGGCTCGCTACACCCAGATAGATCTACCGCTTACGTCCCTCGGTGTTTCTGCCTACCCACTCACATGATCTAAGTAGTAAACCTCCTTACGCTAACCATACCATGTATAAAGTACTTGTAATCAAAGTAACATGTATTTCACCCCCGTAGTTAAGAAAACTGAAAACAGTTAGAGAAAAGGGGGACATGAACTCACAGTCGGTGCGTCTCTACCAAGTACTCCAAATCAGACAGCTGTGCGACGACCTACAAGTGCTAATTCTATTAGACGGACGGCCGTGCCTTAGCTTTATAGTTTAAGTCTTTGGGAAATAGTTAGACAACTATTTCGTGTTTACGTTCTGTATATACTTGGTAGTTAATCTCCTTCCCAAGGATGGGGGATTCCATACATGTGCGTTCAAATTATATCATTAAGTCTCACTTAATATATATATATTTCCAATTCCAAAATATAAGTATTTTTCTCAAAAATATTATATTTTCATTTCACATAATTTTTCTCCAATAATACGTTGTTAAAATACGCGTTCATAAATATTTTCGTAAGTGCGTAAGTTACGTTTTAACAATCGAGTGGTAATATACTTACCGGTGTAACTTATATATTTATGGTGAAAGCGTTCGTATTATTTTGGATTCGTTAACGTTCGTAAATATTATTTTTACTCTAAAAATAATATTTATGTATTTCACAAAATAATCATAAACAGTGTGTGAAAATATATTTATCACGTTAAATCTTGTGAAAATCCCATCTCCGAATATTTAGTAAATAAGTCATGGCGAAATTCATATTTCGAAAACATGTCAAAAATGATTTCTAACACTTGTAGTGTAAATAGTTCTAAGTGTTAGGTTGTTAGAAAAATTTCGCCAGAGTTTCCTCTGTAACTGGAGGTGGCCACGCTTTCAAGCGTATCATTTTCTTTTACAAATCAAATCAACAATCTTCTCAACGTCATCAAACAATATTTCAACATTTTAACTAGTCAAAATATACAAATTGCATATATTACATGAATTTGTAGTTTTTCCGAAAATATGAGGTAAACCTCATTACCTTTTGTGGATCTTTATATAAATAAATCCGGTTTCGTAAAAGTCTTGTTTTTAGAGAAGTTCCGTCTTTACAACCTCTTGTCCATTTTTACAAAGATAGTTATTTTGTTGAAACTTGTGTTACACGAGTGTTTACACACTTGTGTGTTCTAAATATCATTCTTGTTATTGTGAGATCCGTCTTTTAGAAAACATGATTTCTTTAACGCTTGGTCTTTTGAAAATACCACTTGCAGATACGTAGATCTGCTAGTTTTGAACACTATTTTGCAAGTAAAAATACTTTTACACAAGTTCATGTTTCATGTGTGGTAGAGTTTCACCTTCTAGCCCTTGTATCTTCTAACATAACCTTATGTCATGATCCAAGAACATGACTACATCGGGTTAAATGGTGATCCGAGCTACCACAATCGTAGATCGGGTCTAAATAATCATACATTTCGAATACTACATCATTTACACAACTTATGTGCTATTAACCACCACTTTTAGAGTTTTAAGTAGACTTTAAAGCATCATTTTGCATGTTAACGAGTTTTATCCGATAAAAATCCTTTTAACCACTTTCGATTAGTTCAAATATGAGTTTTAAGCATTATACCTCTAGCTCGAGGCTAGGGAAGAATCTACGCGCAAAAGAGGTGGATAAAAGCTAGAGAAAGAGGTCCTTCGTGTTCCGCTTGCTCCAAGCTTCCTAATACGAGACCCTTAACACTTGTATGGACTTAGAATTGCTTGAACAAGAACCGAAAAATTGATGGATGGATAGGGGATGTTCGGCCGAAAGCTTGAAAGGAGGGAGAGAGTGGTGTGTTTGTTGATTATGTGGTGGAATGTTATGTTGTGTTTAAGCTTGATCTTATAGACAAATTAGTGTGCAATTAACCAATGGACAATATGTATCCTAGATATCAAACATCTTTGATTAAAATAATCAAAATGGTACCATGGGGGGTCACAAAGTGACCGAGTTCGGTCAAGGGGGGGGGGGGTAGTTTGGTTCCATTTCAACTAACCATTAAGCCTTAGTTAGATAATTAGGTTAAGTTAAGTGTTTAACTTGGTTACTTGTTTTTAGTGCTTTAAGGCGGGTGTTAGGGTATTCAGGGACCCTAACTAGCTCAGAAAAAGATAAGTAATGAAAATAACAATATTTTCATGTTCCGGGTAAAGTCCGGTTGTTTGGTTGGATAGTAATCCGTTAAAGCGTTACTAAAGCTTTAAAGTGTCGTTATTACTCTTTTTAGTGACACTACTCATTCCTGACACTTTGGAAAGTGTCTAGTAATATTTTTCTCATGTTTTGGCACTTTATTAGTTAGCTAAAAGCTGAATTATTTTGTAAAGTGCTGAGTTTTGTACTTAGAATACGTTTTAGGCACATCCAGTCATTGTGACTTATCCCTAGAGACGCAGTTCCACAACCCTTATATCCCTACACTCACTACTAGTGTAGCAAAAACATTTCAGGCTCTTACAGGCCTTAGAGGCAGCGTTTGCCTGATGCTGGCTTATCAACATGTTCAATAGGTTATCCGATATAGTGCTACTGTGCTTTTTGTGCATCATGGTTGTCACTAGGGTTCAGTATGTAAATAATGTAGTGACGATAAGTAAAGTATGATGCAAGTAAGTACATGTATCAGATATCAAGTAGCAGTTCATCAGCTAGTTCAAACAAGCACAGTAATTAAGCAGTAATTAATCATTAGTTAAGTCGTACGGATACCTGGTTTAGTGCGGGTTGTCACAATACGTGACTTCCGACGCCCAAAAGCGTTACCGAATCGCTAAAATACGCGTTTTTCAATGTACACTAGAATGGGTTGTTCATGTGTATATTTTATGTGTTACAATGTATTATGTGATTTATATTATGTGTATGATGATATGCTAAGACTTGACAAAATTATGTGTATTACGATATTAATTATATGTCACGTTTGAGAATATATATTACGACGCACAAATCGTAGATATATTGCTTATAACATGATGAGGGTCACCAATAAAATTGTTCAAGTCGCAAAGTTCTTAAAATATTTATATGAACTTATATATATATATATATATAAATTCACCAACATAATCAAAAATAATAACTTTTCGAGAAAATCTCAAAGTTATGTGAAAATTCTAAGTATCGGAGAAACTTAGGTATTTTTGTGAGTTTTTTATTATTAAAATCGTTCTTACTTAATTTAGGACGAATAAACAATTTGAGGGATTGTGTTAACACATAAAAACGCACCCAAAGGTGAGTATATAGTTCCCCTATTTTACGCTTTCAAATGTTTTTGGGGTGAAGCATATGTGCATAACTTTACTTTTCGTATTCATGACATTATACATGTTTTGCTACATAATACATCTAATACATTATTTCAAAGACATTTTTATGGTATATTGACTTAGTATACCTAACATTTGGTTTCAAATACATTTTACTTAGCATATTGACTTAGTATGTCTATTACATGGTTTTACAAAGACATTTTACATGACATGCTTACATTGAAAAGGACATTTGGTATGTTTAACGGGACAGTAGTACATTCATTACCATTGATCATGCCGCTCGGTAGTATGTAATAGCGCTATAGGACTTGACAAATCTCGTTCCCGCTTCCTAGTTTGGTTTGGAAGTGTTAGGGAATGACATAATCCGAATTCATTTTTGATAAACCTTGATCCTGATAAGGGTTTATCCGACAGTCACAAGGCTTGAGTGTATGCGATAGACAAACCGTATAAATGTTCATATTGATAAAAGCAATGGTTTTCAAAACATAACTTTTGTTTTAAACTTTTGTTTATTCAAAGACTTTGTTTTGTACATGACACTTGATTACATAAGACATTTGTTTATACATGACATTATGCATTTGGCTTGAGTAAATACTATTTATTCGCCATACAAGACATGGTTTATATTAGACATTTGACATTGGACATTGGTTACACATGACATTGACATTTAAACAAGACTTTATTTCATGGTTATTAATAAATGATTTAAATAACGAGACGTGTGTAATATGATAAAAGCATGGTGGATACGCCGCTGGTACTTCCTATATATAAGTGCTTTTATTATATTGCATATCGTGGCGTTATCTAAACCACTTCAACAAGGACAAGACATGACATATTTTCATTTGGTTATTTACTTAACCATACATCATTCTTTTATATCATTTGATTTTCATATGATCTTATAAAAGAAAATATTTTATAAGGTTCATGACTACTTTTCGTTAAACATTTCTTTTAACATTCAAAGTCATGAATCTTCAACACTAAACCTATGTTACTCACAGGCATTTTTATGCTGACGTATTTACTTTCGCATACGTTTCAGGAGCGAATGTTTGATGTGAGCGACCTTCACTTAGGGCGACTTGGGCCTTAGCAAATCTAAAATCAAGAAAGTTATCATCTTTTATGTTATGTGTTTTGTTTGAACTAAGACAATGTATTAATTTAAACTTGTAAAACTTAACTTTAACTATCATGTGTTGTGAAACAATAATTCTGCCACACGACTCCCCGACGTTTCCGCCGCGGTTTGTTGTTTTACGCGGTCGGGGTGTGACAGAAGAGTTGGTATCAGAGCTCATGGTTATAGGGAATTAGGTTATTAGTAAAATTTTGACCTATACTATAACCTTTCTAGGACCCTAACACAAGTTACCTTGTGTTTAGATCTTAAAACAATACTATCACCTATCCTTAGGTGATTACCAAAACAAGTACACAAATTTCGATTGCATTTGAAAATCTATCATCTATCCTTAGATGATTTGTCTTTAGGCTTTACGCCTTTTAAGTTTTCAAATCTCGTCAAAGTTTGGGTTTTAATAATGTGAACACGTGCAATGTGGAAGGGTGGGTGCCTGTACCCTAAGTTTTCTGTCTAAGGCTAGAGTGTTCGTACAAATCCACTTAATCAGACCAGTCACTCTTACCTGGGAACTCTTGGGGTGAGTGTCCACTTATAGGCTAAAGCATGTCTTCATTATGCATTATATAGATCCATTTACTTTGATTAGTCACTATGTGTCGTTTGTTTGTTTTAAGTAACGAATAAATGACCACCTTCCTTTGTGTTGTTGATTTTTTTTTTCCAATACTCGTTTTGATTGTCTTATGTCAATCTCACACATTTCCTTGTGTTCCTTTTCTTTTAGATGCCTCCTCAACGTGATCAAACTCAAGACGCCGCAATGGCAGCCTTGATCACTCAGCAAATCCCTGCTGTACTCCCGAACCTAGTAACCCAGTTAAACCAAGCAAACAACAACAACAATAACAATGCACCTGTTCCGTGCAACTTTAAGACATTCAATTCGGCTAAACCACTTCAGTTTTCTGGGTCAGAAGGAGCAACTGGGCTCCTATAGTGGTTCGAGAGTCTCGAGAACACGTTTCGTCACGTTCAATGCCCGAATGAGCGAAAGGTTGAGTTTGCGTCAAGTGTGTTTCAGAAAAGGGCGCTTACTTGGTGGAATGGTGTGATGAGAGACAGGGGTGCCGACGTGGCAATGGCTCAAACTTGGGAAGAGCTTCGCGCTGATGAAGGAATTTTGTCCTCGTCATGAACTGCGGGCACTGGAAGACGAATTCCATGATCTCAAGCAAGATAGTGGAGAGCACCACGCCTACACGGATCGATACAAAGAACCGAGCCTGCTGTGTCCCACCATGGTCATGCCTTTGGACAAGGCGATTGAGAAGTACATAGATGGTCTTCCTGATCCTGTTCAGGATATTGTCACCGGCAGCAACCCTACCACGGTTAGACAAGCCATTGAACTAGCTGCGACCTTGACCGAGTCTCAAGTCAAGAAGGGTAAACTCTACCGCCAGGGTGATAAGAAACCATCTGCCAAGACTGAGAAGAAGAAGGGAAAGAAGGCTGAAACCTCGAAGAAGTCTAGGAAGCGTAAGGCTTCCAAGAACTTTGCCGTTGTTGCACAGACCAATCAAGCTGCTCCTACCCAGCCAGCACAGCCACCCGCCAAGAAACAGTATGTTGGTACTGCACCGCTGTGTAACAAATGCAATTGTCATCATCAACCACATCTTCAGTGTCGTCTATGCACCAACTGTGGAAGATATGGCCATTTGGCTAACACATGTCGCTCTCCTCCTACTCCAAATCAAGCGGTACAAAACCCTACCCAACAGCCAGCAAATGCTGCACGACCACAGTTTCTGCCTGGGTCTTGCTACAATTGTGGAGATTTGACTCACTATGGGAACAAGTGCCCGAAGTTGGCTAATGTGAACCCGGCTCGTGGACGAGCATTCAATATCAATGCCAATGAAGCGCGTACTGACAAAGAGGTGGTGAACGGTACGTTCTATGTTAACAACCAACTTGCTTCTATTCTTTTTTATTCGGGTGCCGACAAGAGTTTTGTATCCCTAGCTTTTGAACCTTTGCTTGCAAAGCTTAGAACAAAACTAGGAAAACCCTTGACAATAGAGATAGCTAATGGTGAACCCATTGTACTCGATTCTGTCATTCGGAATTGCCAGTTGAACCTCAACAATCATCTTTTTCCCATTGACTTCACGCCAATGCAACTTGGGAGTTTCGACCTTATAGTAGGGATGGATTGGTTGACTAAATACCGGGCAGAAGTGGTTTGTTTTGACAAGATTGTTCATGTGCCTCTTTCATCTGGTGAAACCTTAGAGGTTTGTGGAGAGAAACCTACTAGTAGCCTTAACCTGATGACAAGTACCCAAGCCTAAAGGTACCTACGAAAGAATTATGTGGCTTTCTTGGCACGTGTCATAGAGGAGAAAGACAAGGGTAAGACTGTTCAAGACATCCCTGTTGTTCAGGATTATCCTGAGGTTTTTCCTGATGAGTTACCTGGTTGACCCCCAGCAAGTCAAATCGAGTTCAGAATTGACCTTGTACCTGGTGCTAACCCGATTGCTAAATCTCCATACCGTCTTGCACCGTCTGAGATGCAAGCATTGTCGAAACAACCGTAGGAGTTATCAGACAAAGGATTTATCCATCCGAGCTTTTCCCCTTGGGGCGCGCCTGTCCTTTTTGTAAAGAAGAAGGATGGATCTTTCCGAATGTGTATCGATTACCGTGAACTTAATAAACTCACCATCAAAAATCGATATCCCCTACCTCGCGTTGATGATCTCTTTGATCAGCTTCAGGGTGCTACCTGTTTTTCGAAGATTGATCTACGTTCTGGGTATCATCAGCTTCGTGTACTCGAAGAAGATATTCCCAAGACAGCTTTCCGCACACGATACGACCACTATGAGTTCACTGTTATGCCTTTCGGTTTAACGAATGCTCCTGCCATCTTCATGGACTTGATGAATAGGGTTTGTAAACCTTATTTGGACAAGTTCATCATCTTCTTCATTGATGACATTCTGATCTATTCCAAGACTCGAGCTGACCATGCACAACATCTCTGTCTAACAATGGAGCTCCTAAAGAATGAACAACTTTTCGCTAAATTCTCCAAGTGTGAATTTTGGCTTAAGGAAGTTCAGTTTTTGGGACACATTGTCAACGAACAAGGTATACATGTAGATCCCGCCAAAATCAGTGCGATTAAGGATTGGGATACACCTACTACTCCTACCGAGGTTCGTTCATTTCTGGGTCTCGCGGGCTATTACCATCGCTTTATTGCAAACTTCTCCAAGATTGCGGTTCCTCTCACAGCCTTAACTCAAAAGAATAAACCTTTTGAGTGGGGATCCAAACAAGAAGAAGCTTTTCAGACCTTGAAACAAAAACTTTGCGATGCTTCTGTGTTATCTTTACCTGAGGGAAACGACGATTTTGTCGTATATTGTGACGCACCGAATTTAGGCCTTGGTTGCGTTCTCATGCAATGGAACAAAGTCATAGCCTATGCGTCAATACAGTTGAAGATCCATGAGAAAAACTACACAACTCATGATCTTGAGTTAGGCGCTGTGGTTTTTGCTCTCAAGATTTGGAGACACTACCTTTACGGAACAAAATGTGTGGTTTTCACTGACCACAAAAGTCTCCAACACATCTTCGATCAGAAAGAACTAAACATGAGGCAACGACGTTGGGTAGAACTTTTAAATGACTACGACTGCGAGATTCGCTACCATCCTGGGAAGGCGAATGTCGTAGCCGATGCGCTAAGTCGTAAGGAACGAGTCAAGCTTCATTGTGTTCAAGTTCGATCTGATATTCAAACTCGCATTTCTCAAGCTCAACATACTTGTGTTACTCAAAACTTGATGGGTAAGGAATTACCATATCATCTTACGCCTCATCTTGAATTGAAGGACAATGGATTATATTATTTCATGGACCGTTTGTGGGTTCCAATTCAAGACAATGTCCGCACCTTATTGATGGATGAAGCTCACAAGTCTCGTTATTCAATACATCCTGGTGCAGACAAAATGTATAAGGATCTTCGAGCCCAGTATTGGTGGCCGGGAATGAAGAAAGACATCGCCTAATACGTATCCAAATGCCTTACTTGTCTGAAGGTCAAGGCAGAACATCAACATCCTTCTGGTTTACTGGAACAACCAGAGATACCGGTTTGGAAATGGGAAAACATTACCATGGATCTCATTACCAAACTACCGCGCACTAGTAGAGGTCATGATGCCATTTGGGTAGTCGTTGATCTTCTGACAAAATCAGCGCATTTCTTGCCAATCCGTGAGGATTTATCTGCTGACAAGCTTGCCAAGATCTATGTAGACGAGATTGTATCTCAACATGGTGTTCCTTTGAACATCATACCAGACCGAGATGCTCGATTCTCATCTCACTTTTGGAGAACCATGCAATCAGCTATGGGAACCCAAATCAATTTGAGCACATCTTATCATCCTCAAACGGATGGACAATCTGAAAGAACAATCCAGACATTGGAGGATATGCTTAGAGCCTGTGTGATCGATTTTGGTGGTAGTTGGGATTCGCATCTTCCGTTGATCGAATTCTCCTACAACAATAGTTATCACTCTAGCATCAACATGGCTCCTTTCGAAGCTTTATACGGTCGAAAATGCCGTTCGCCGGTCTGCTGGAATGAGATTGGTGAAGCTCAACTCACTGGACCTGAACTCATTCTCGAGACTACAGACAAGGTCAAGAAAATTCGTGACAACATCTTAACAGCGAGAAGCCGTCAAAAGAGTTATGCGGATAGATGACGCAAGCCTTTGGAATTCCAAGTCGGTGATCTCGTCCTACTCAAGGTATCTCCTTGGAAAGGTGTAATCAGATTTGGAAAGAAAGGAAAACTTGCACCACGATTTGTTGGACCATTCAAGATCGTTGAAAGGATCGGAAAAGTAGCCTACAGACTTGAGCTGCCTCCTTAACTTGGAAATGTTCACCCAACTTTCCATGTGTCCAATCTTAAAAAGTGTTTGGCTGACAAAAACCTCCACATCTCCCTTGATGAAATTTGGGTCGGTAACACGATGCACTTCGTCGAGAAACCTGTGGAAATCATGGACCGTCAAGTCAAGAAGCTCAAGCACAAGCGCATACGGATTGTCAAAGTTCGATGGGAATCCAAACGTGGCCCAGAGTTTACTTGGGAACGAGAGGATCAAATGAAGGCGAAGTATCTACACCTATTCCCACAAGTTTCCTCTAATTAAATTTCGGGACGAAATTTCCCAAAGTAGGGGAGACTGTGACATCCGTGTATTTTAATCCTTGTACTGTTTCGAACAATTCTGTATTTAATATAATTTGGTGTTTTAATTCAATAACTATTAATTATTTGTGTCATTAGTACGTTTTCAATCATTGTTCAATACCGAACTCTCAAACTTGTTCTGGAAGAGAAATCGGAAACTGTTACTTAAACGTAATCAGAATTAATGCGACGTACATTCCGGAACAATGACATAAGCCAAACATACCTTAAATACCCTTTACATAGCTTAGAAATAAGTTTCAAAGGATTCGGTATGGCAAAAGCATGTTTGTTTGAACTAAAGAACTATTTGCGACAAAACTGCGAAACGAACGTTGGTGACCTCCCGGATAATATTTAAATCCTAAAAATATTCTGTTATGATTAAAATTTGATTTTTAATCATGTTCGTGTTGAAAAATAAATTAAAACGCTTAAAAACGTTATTTTTCAAGTTTAAAGCGCGTACCGCGTATTACTGCGCAACACAGTGCTTATACTGCGAAACGCAGACAACACAGCCAATCTCGGCAACTGATATTTATTTCAGTAACATTTTGGCGAGTTTATTTTTATAGAATAATAAAAATAATTTAAAACGCCATAAACCAGGGTTAAAACGATAGATAAAATACTCGGTATCCAGTTTAATACCTGTTTTTAACCTACATATATCATATATATGTATTTTATGCATATATATATATATATATATGTTGTCGTGTGTATACATAGAGAATGAGCCACCTCTCATGCTCTCTTGCCAAATGTCATCCATGCATAATGCATGCAAGCCTTGGAAATCCTCCATGTCCCCCCCCCCCCCATCTCCTACAAAGTCTTACACTAACCAAGAACACTTCTCACTCCTCTCTCTCCCTCTCTAACCGTAAACACACACACACACCCTCACATTTTCAAAAATTCATCCTTTTCTTCAAATCCAAGCTCATTCCAAGATAGTTTCTAAGGTGTTTAAAGATCCAAGGGTGTTTTTCAAGTGATTCCAAGCATTTGCAAGCTCCATATCATCAAAAATCCCATCAAAACCTACTAATTTTCTTAAAGGTGTAACTTACTTTAGAGATTATGGTCTTGCATTTTGATGATGATGATGATGATGATAGAAGTTTCTCATGGTTCTTGGATTTTCGTTAACTTGAAACAAAAAGGAAATGGGGTGTGTGCTCATGCAGAAAGGCAAGGTCATTGCCTATGCTTCTCGACAGTTAAAGGTGCACGAGAAGAATTACACCACCCATGATTTGGAGTTGGGTGCCGTTGTATTTGCACTGAAACGGTGGAGACATTATTTATATGGCACCAAGTGTGTGATCTATTCTGATCACAAGAGCCTTCAACATATGTTTAATCAGAAGGATTTAAACATGAGACAACGTCGGTGGATGGAGACTTTGAATGACTATGATTGTGAAACCCGATACCATCCAGGCAAGGCGAATGTGGTCGCCGATGCCTTAAGTAGGAAGGAAAGGGTTAAGCCCATTAGAATCAATGCAAAGAGCATTAAATTGAAGAACAACTTGAATAAAAGAGTGATAGCCGCTCATAAAGAAGCTGTATTAGAAGCCAATTACCCGAATGAGAAGTTGGGAGTAACAGCTGAACAGTTATCATATGGCAAGGATGGAATCCTAAGATTGAATGGACGAATATGGGTTCCGATCTATGGAGGACTTCGGGATGTTATCCTTCAAGAAGCCCACAGTTCTAAGTATTCTGTTCCTCCTAGAAGTGATAAGATGTACCAGGATTTAAAGGCAAATTATTGGTGGATAGGCTTGAAGAAGACTATAGCCAGTTATGTGGCCAAATGTCTGACATGTGCTCAAGTTAAGGCAGAACACCAGAAGCCGTCAGGTTTGCTGCAACAGCCTGAACTTCCCACCTGGAAGTAAGAAATGGTGACTATGGATTTTATCACCAAGTTACCAAAGACAAAGCGAGGAAATGATACTATTTGGGTTATAGTGGATAGATTGACTAAGTCAGCCCACTTCTTACCGATTAAGGAAACATACAGCTCAGATAAGTTAGCTCAGCTATACGTGGACGAGATTGTATATTTCCACGGAGGTCCAGTGTCTATCATCTCTGATAGGGATACGAGGTATACGTCGCATTTCTGGAAAAGCTTTCAACAATCCCTAGGCACTCGATTGAATTTCAGCACAGCATATCATCCTCAGACGGATGGTCAAAGCGAGCGTACTATTCAAACACTCAAAGATATGCTACGAGCTTGTGTTATTGATTTAGGTGGAAGTTGGGATGATCATCTTCCATTAATCGAATTTTCATACAATAATAGTTATCATTCCAGTATTCAAGCTGCACCTTTTGAAGCTCTGTATGGAAGAAAGTGCAGAACGCCCGTTTGTTGGGCAGAAGTTGGAGATGTCCAACTAACAAGACCTGATATAGTCCTGGAGACGACATATAAGATTGTACAGATACGAGATCGTCTCAAAACTGCCAGGGATAGGTAGAAAAGCTACGCAGATAAAAGGCGTAAACCTCTGAAGTTCGAGGTTGGTGACAAAGTGTTACTTAAGGTATCACCCTGGAAAGGGGTAATGCGATTTGGTAAGAAAGGAAAGTTAAGCCCGAGATATATAGGACCATTCGAGATCATCAAATGTGTAGGAATAGTGGCTTATAAGTTAAATTTGCCTGAAGAACTCAGTGGTATTCATAATGTATTCCACATCTGCAATCTAAAGAAATGTCTACCTGATGAATCACTAGTCATACCACATACGGATGTGCACATAGATGAGAGCCTGAAGTTTGTTGAGAAACCTTTGTCGATTGAGGATCGACAGGTTAAGAAGCTTCGAAGGAAGCAGGTACCATTTGTAAAGGTTAAATGGGATGCCCGTAGAGGTCCCGAGTATACGTAGGAGGTAGAGTCCACAATGAAAGAGAAGTACCCTCATTTATTTCAGTAAATCTCGAGGTCGAGATTTCTTTTAAGGGGGTGAGGATGTAACACCTCGTAAAATCATGTCCAATATAGTATCGACACGTGTCATGGACTTTAAACGTGTTACAAATCGAATATGAGGGACTAAAGTTGACAAACGAAGAAAGTATATGTATATAAGGATTCAAAGTGTCAACATTTGATAATTATGCCTTTTAACAACCCTACATGATGTTTATACCCTTAAAACGAATGTATCATCAAGCATATGAAACCGTTTGTGGAAGAAAGTGAAAGTTTACAAGACGCGAGGGTTAAAAGTGTCAACATGTTTAAGTTATACCTCTGAGTGACCTTTTAGCGAACCCGGAGCCTTGTAACAATTAATTATACTCCCAAGAATAAGTGATAAAAATTCCACAAGGTTTCGATATCGTATGAGAAAGATACGTTAACTTTCGTAATTAAGGGGTTAAAAGCGTCAACGAGGCAAAACTTGTGTTTTCGGTTATCGTTTAACGAAACCAGACCTAATGATGTTTGGTTATATCTCATGGATCAAAGAAATATAAGTTATATGGGTTAAATGTGCTTAAAATGAAAGAAATTACGTTTTAGAAGGTCCAGGGGGGTGAAATGTCATTGTTTGAAACTTGTTGATCAGGTCAGCCACTTGCTGGCGTCGCGCCACCAGCATCCCCCTCTGCCGTCGCGCGATGCGACGGCTTGTGCTGGGCAGATTCAATGCACATCTGCGAGTACAACCAATTCCACCGCCTTTGAAGCCTTGTTTTTCATTCCAGGGGCTGCACCAGTGGTTTTTCATGCCTAGGGACACCTGGGACTGATCAAGGAACACCAGTAGACTTGTTTGGCATGATCTTGTTGCATCAAATCCACTATATAAGAAGAACACTTGTTGCAACATTTTGACATTCACTTGAAATCATCCAAGACTCTTCTCTGGAGCTCTCTGGCCAGCAAACAAGTTTCCTTAAGTTCCAAAATCGTGCTTAGGACCTTTGTAAGCTTCCTTAACCTTTCTTAATTCAGTTTTATTAGTTTAATGGCCTAAAGTCAAACCCGTCATAATTAAGGTTTGACTTAGTGATTAATCAGTAATGGTCCAGTCAATTCTCGAATTGAAAGTAGCTTTGAGTTGGTAATTATATGGGTAATAAACCCTTAAAAGGGCACCCTCTAATTCCCACTCTAACTAGGTCAATTGTCGGGTCAAAGTTAATTATAAAAAGTCAACAGAAAACAAATTTTCGCATAAACAGATAATTAACAATGTAGAAGCTATGAAACCTGTTTTATCGCTTATATAACTTAATAATTAATGTAAGAACATGTCTAAGCATGTTCAACCCGACAATTTTCAGTTTAAGCTCGGTTCGGAACCGAAAGTCGCAAAAGTAGACTTTTGCTTTGACTTTCAGTTCTGACCCAATGTAGCATATTTTAGAAATGCCTTAGAGCTCTTTTAGGACCAGGTTATAGGTTAGTGTAACCCTCTGAGGTTATACAACTTGGTTCATTAGTTATTCGATTCATGTACATGTTTCCGTTATATGCCTAAATGTTGACCATAATGCCCTTTTGACCTTAAAATGAGATTTTTGAAAATGTGAGAGAACAAAAACCTTTATTACTGATTTATAAACTTGTCCTAAAAATTTGACATCATTTTGAGGTCTAGATTAGGAGTTATGCTCAATATCGTAATTAAGAAGCTTTTTACTAATTAAACGGCGTAATTAGCATAAAGCCTATCTAAACCCAATTTTTTACACCAAAATTTTTACCCACTGATGTAATATAATATCTTGGGATTTTTGAAGATTTTTAATTATTTTTAAGTTGAGCATAACATAGGGTTCTTGCTATAATTCGGTAAATGTCGGTTATACCCTTTTCTTGAATAAAATGAGTTTTACATAATATTTTGACACCAAACTTTTTGCTACTGATTTTACATAATAAATAAAACATTTTGAACTTTATAAACTGATCAAAAACTCAGATTTCCTATTTAAACCCGAAAATCGCTTAAAACCGACTTTTACGCGTTTTAAGCGCATAATATGAGTTAAAACTATTTTTGGCATATGAAACTTAATACCTACTGATGTTTTAAGTAAATTTTTATAATTAAACAGTAAGCAAAAGTTTTGAACTCAGAATTCTAATTTTGACCTTTAAAGCTTATGTGAAATTACCAAAATGCCCCTACGGTGCATAGTTTGGTTATAAAAGATAAATTTCACATATATGCAATACCCTACTGTTATGACTTATAAAAATAAATATTTTTACTGATTATATCAGACCTGAAACTCAGATTAGTATTTAAACTTTTATAACCTTTAAAATGACCAAAATACCCCTACGGGGCATAATTTGAGTTTAAATCCATTTTGGGCATAATGGAAGGTATATTACTGATATCACAACATATATAAGGCATATTAACTTAGGAAACATGTTCATGACTCATTTGGTTACCGTAACGCATTATTCGCGTTCGGTGCGGTTTATGTAACTAGTTTGCATAAATTAGCCGAAACGGGTCAAACCTTATCATTTTTATCTCAAAATTCAGAATGTGTTTGGTTTACCCATATTATACAAGTATACAAACTTGTCGGGTCTAAACCACACTCTAATCCGGTCATCGCTTAATCGTGCGTTTTGAACCGTATATCTTCCTTTAAAACTAACCGGTCTAAGTTTAGACTTAATTAAGACCCGTTAGGAATCTAATAGGTTATTAAAACCTTCGTTCCAGATTAGGAGACCAGTAAAAGATACTTGCACTCACTGATTGTGATATATACTTGCTTAGGTAAATACCTTTAACTTATTTTCTTTTATACGGGCTTGGGATACGGTATTATAATAATACCGCTTGGTCGGGTATGTAATTGTTTTTAAATCGGATTGTGATTAATATATATTGCATAATGCATGCAAGCCTTGGAAATCCTCCATGTCCCCCCCCCCCCCATCTCCTACAAAGTCTTACACTAACCAATAACACTTCTCACTCCTCCCTCTATCTCCCTCTCTAACCGTAAACACACACACACACCCTCACATTTTCGAAAATTCATCCTTTTCTTCAAATCCAAGCTTATTCCAAGCTAGTTTCTAAGGTGTTTGAAGATCCAAGGGTGTTTTTCAAGTGATTCCAAGCATTTGCAAGCTCCATATCATCAAAAATCTCATCAAAACCTACTAATTTTCTTAAAGGTATAACTTACTTTAGAGATTATGTTCTTGCAATTTGATGATGATGATGATAGAAGTTTCTCATGGTTCTTATAGGTATAACTACTTTTCGTTAAACATTTCTTTTAACATTCAAAGTCATGAATCTTCAACACTAAACCTATGTTACTCACAGGCATTTTTATGCTGACGTATTTACTTTCACACATGTTTCAGGAGCGAATGTTTGATGTGAGCGAGCTTCACTTAGGGCGACTTGGGCCTTAGCAAATCTAAAATCAAGAAAGTTATCATCTTTTATGTTATGTGTTTTGTTTGAACTAAGACAATGTATTAATTTAAACTTGTAAAACTTAACTTTAACTATCGTGTGTTGTGAAACAATAATTCTGCCACACGACTCCCCGACGTTTCCGCTGCGGTTTGTTGTTTTACGCGATCGGGGTGTGACATGCCGCCAGACAGGGAAGTTGAGTTAAGAATCCATCTGCTACCAAGAACAGCACCGATTGCCAAAGCACCTTACCATTTGGCTCCGGCAGAAATGCAGGAATTATAGAAACAATTAGACGAATTGTTGGAGAAGGGATTTATACAACCAAGCTCATCGCCATGGGGAGCACCGCTTTTATTCATTAAGAAGAAAGACGCGCCAATACGTATGTGCATTGATTACCGTGAATTGAACAAAGTCACGATTAAGAATCGGTACCCATTACCGAGAATCGATGATTTGTTTGATTAGTTGCAAGGAGCTCGATTTTTCTCTAAAATCGATTTACGATCAGGATATCATCAATTAAAGGTACAGGAAGAGGACATTCCTAAGACCGCTTTCAGAACAAGGTATGGCCATTATGAATTTACTGTCATGCCATTTGGTTTAACCAATGCCCCAACTGCATTTATGGACATGATGAACCTAATATGTAAGCCATATTTAGATAAATTCATAATTGTCTTTATAGATGATATTCTCATTTACTCCAAGAGCAAAGAGGAACATGCAGCGCATCTGCACGCACTTCTAAGTTTATTGAGAAATTAAAAAGCTTTATGCAAAATTTTCATAGTGTGAATTTTGGTTAGAGGAAGTACAATTTATTGGACATTTAATCAATCATGAAGAAATTCATGTGGATCCCACAAAGATCGAGGCAATTACCAATTGGAAAACCGCTGAATCACCAACCGAGGTTAGAAGTGTCCTAGGATTGACCGGTTATTATAGAAGGTTTATTCGAGATTTTTTAGAATAGCCATTCCCTTAACTAAGCTAACCTGTAAATCTGTTAAGTTTGAATGGGGACCAAAACAAGAAGAAGCCCTTAGAATCCTTAAGCAAAGATTGACCAATGCACCCATATTAGCGTTACCAGAAGGAACTGAAGACTTACTAGTCTATTGTGACGCTTCTAAGTTAGGTTATGGATGTGTGTTAATGCAACGTCAAAAGGTTATAGCCTACGCATCTAGACAACTTAAGAATCATGAAGAAAATTATTCAACCCATGATTTGGAATTAGGAGCTATAATTTTTCCCTGAAAATTTGGAGTCATTACTTTTACGGTAGTAAGTTTACCATTTTCACAGATCATAAGAGTTTAAGATATGTTTTCGGGGAAAAGGAGTTAAATATGAGACAAAGACGCTGGATGGAAATTCTTAGTGATTATGATTGTAATAGCCAGTACCATGCAGGAAAGGCTAATGTAGTAGCTGATGCTTTAAGTCAAAAGTATCATGAAAAGCCAAAAAGAGTGCGTTCTCTTAAATTAAATCTACAAGTAGATTTAAATGACCAGATCAGGAAAGCACAAGAATCAGTAATCAAGGATGATACTAAAAGGTTGAAAGGAATGATTAAAGAATTAGAACAAGGAATCGATGGAATTTGGAGATTCCATAAGAAAAGGGTGTGGATACCTAAATTAGGAAACCTACGCCACCGTATATTAGAAGAAGCCCATAAGTCTAAGTATACGATGCATCCTAGAAGTGATAAGATGTATCAGGACTTGAGAAAGAATTTTTGGTGGATAGGGATGAAAAAGGATATAGTAGCATATGTTTCTAAGTGTCTAACTTGTTCGCAAGTTAAAGCTGAACACCAGAAACCCTCAGGCTTATTGCAACAATTAGAAATGCCAGTTTGGAAATGGGAATTGATAACAATGGATTTTGTTACCAAATTACCCAAGACAAGGAAGGGTAATGATACAATCTGGGTGATTGTAGATAGGCTAACCAAGTCAGCTCATTTCTTACCAATGAAGGAAACTTTCAGTATGGAACAGTTAGCTAAGATGTATGTAAATGAAATAGTTTCATTACATGGAATTCCTTTATCAATTGTTTCTGATAGAGATAGCCGTTTTACCTCTCATTTTTGGACAAGTTTCCAAAAAGCAATGGGAACCAAGTTAAATCTAACCACCGCTTATCATCCTCAAACGGACGGACAAAGCGAAAGGACAATTCAGACAATGGAGGATACGCTTAGAGCTTGTGTAATTGATTTCGGAGGTAATTGGGACGATCACTTACCATTAATAGAATTTTCTTACAATAATAGCTATCATACCAGTATCAATGTTGCACCATTCGAAGCACTTTATGGACAAAAGTGTCGAACGCTAGTCTGTTGGGCGGAAATTGTAGAAAAACAACTATCCGGACCTGAGATAGTGCAAGAAACGACCGAAAAAATTGTTGAAGTCAAGGAACGACTAAAAGCAGCACGTGATCGACAAAAGAGTTATGTTGATAACAGGCGAAAGCCACTGGAATTTCAAGTAGGAGACAAGGTATTATTGAAAGTTTCTCCTTGGAAAGGAGTGGTAAGATTTATCAAAAGAGGAAAGCTAAGCCCCATATATGTTGGACCTTTTGAGATTATTAGAAGAATTGGACCCGTAGCCTATCAACTACAACTGCCAGAGGAAATGGCAGGAATACATGATGTATTTCATGTATCTAATCTCAAGAAATGCTTAGCTGATAAATCACTGATGATACCTCTTAAGGATACAGAGGTAAATGAAAAGCTCAAATTTGTGGAAAGGCCTCTACAAATTGAAGACAAGAAGGTCAAGAATCTCAAACACAAGAGATTAGTTCTAGTCAAAGTGAAATGGGATTCTAAACGAGTACCAGAATACACATGGGAGCCTGAATCAGAAATGCAAAGGAAATATCCACACCTGTTCTAGTAAGACCTCGAGGACGAGTTCTAAAACAAGGTGGGGAGGATATAACAACCCTCCAAAATAATTCCGACACCCTAAAAATATTTAAAATGTCCCAATACGTCCTAAAATGCACACCGTATGCGAAAAAATTACCCCAAATACCTTAATTTTATCAAAAATCAAATAAAATAAATAAATATAGGGCCTCGCGGCCCGCGACGGAGAAGGCGCAAGGCCTACGCGGGGTGCGACGACCTGGCTACGAGGCCGCATCGGAGCGCGCCACGTGTCCGACGCGTGTTGGGTCTACGTGTTGATTCGTCAAACCTAGGCTAGCTAGGGAGGGGGTGGCGGCCCGCGAAGGCTGAGCCCTGGGGCACGACACCATGGCTGATCAGCCCTATAAAAGGGGTCGAGAGGCTTCTGTTGTAATTCGTTCATTCACTCGATCTCTCTCTCAATTTCTAAATAGTAAGCATAATACCCACTAAAATAGCGAAGCTTTGCCTCGTTGTAAGTATTTTAACCTCCGGTTACGTATTAGATAAGCTGCCCGATTGATCTAGGATTCTAGGGTTCCGTAACGGTTGTCGAGGTTCTGCCCGACGTAGTCGTTGGAATGCCGTCTCGGGGAGGGTATTACTAATGTAAATATTGGGTTATTATACTAACGCATGTGCATTTGTGTAATTAATAGATAATTACCACGAAATCCTAAAGGAAAACCCTAAGACAACAATGTGAGTAATCTCCTTTTTGTAAACAATTTTTACAAAACCTTAATTATTTTAAATTATAAATAGCAGTGACGAGTCTTTGTAATTCTTCAATTACTGCCGGTATGTTGGGGTTTTGTATACAAAATGTGGAACACGTTACCATTGGACAAAGAGTTAGCCAATGTGTAATATGACCTACCAGTCAGGATTGACAATACTGAATGAGTAATTGTGTAGATATAAACATTGTAATCGCTCTCAATACTGTTAAATGATAAAACTCTTCTTGATTAAACTGGGATTCACTCACCAGTATTTCCACTGACAAAATGTTTTAAACGCGTTTCAGGTAACAAAATGTGAAAACCAACTAGAAGCCAGCTGGACAACACCGAATACTTGGAAAAGTGGCTATAAAAGTTACCTAAACAAAGAGATGTTTTTATTAAATAAAATAGGGTTTATCCCTATGAAACATGTGTACTAGAAACCTGGGATTTTCCCATGCGTTTAATATTATAAAAGTGTGGTATTTTACTCTGATAAAATATTTCCTAACTACGGTCCTGATTTAATTTCCGCTGCCAAATTGATAAACACTGATACCAATGAAACTGATCTCGCGGCCGCCCGTTCCCGGGTAAATAAGGGACGGGGGTTGCGACACGTTCATTCGTTTATATTTGTTCGTGTTCGTTTGATTATATTAAAAAAATAATAATAAATATTTTATCTAAACATATTGAAAACTTTAAACCCTATTTTTTCTAAGTTAGCTAAAATTTGGACACTTTAAACAATGTTTAAGGATAACAATGTTTTTATTTTTTATTTTCAAGTTAAATTTTCGTTTATATTTGTTTTTATTTGCTTGTGTTCGTTTATGTTCAAGACCAGTGTTCATGAACTGTTCGTGAACAACTGAATTTCCTTAACGAACGAACATGAACAGAAAGAGTCAGATGATTATGGCGACGGTGGGGTACTGTCGCAACCCCCGATCCCTGACCCCCGGAAACGGGCGAACGCGAACTCAGATTTTCGGTGGTATCAGTTATTAAATCTTGCAGCGGGAATTACATCAGGACCGTAGTTAGGAAATGTTTATCAGAGTAAAACCACCATATTTCATATTAATAATCACATGGGCAAAACCCAAGTTTCTTATTACAATACATTTATAGGGATAAACCCTATTCTTATTGAATTTAAAACAACGTTTATTAGGTAACTTTTATAGCCACATTTTCCCCAAGCCTTTAGTGCTCTCCAGCTGACTTTCTACTAATTGGCTGTCACATTGGGTTACCTGAAACGTGTTTTAAAAACATTTGTCAGTGGGAAATACTGGTGAGTGAATCCCAATTTAATCAAGTTTAAATAAAAAGTCACAGTGAACAGTATTGAGAGCGATCACATTGTTTATTTCTACACAATTACTCCATTTAGTACTGTCAATCCACTGACTTATGGGTCATATTACACATTGGCTAACTCATTGTCCAATGGTAACGTATTGTCATCCTCGACTTACTACTCACAGTGTAGTACATTTTGTATACAAAACCCCAACATACCGGCAATAATTGAAGAACTAAAAAGACTCAATCACTGTTAATTTTCATGGTAAAACATTTAAGGTTTGGTAAAACATTACCAAAAAGATTAACAAAAAAAGGATAAACTCACATTGTTATTTTAGACTTCGCGTAAGGGTTTCCTGGATATAATCTATAATTTATACAAATGTACATAGGTTAGTATCATAACCCTTTGAAAATATGAATGATACCCTCCCCGAGACGGCATTCTAACAACTACGTCGGGCAGAACCACGACAGTTGTTACGGAACCCTAAATCAATCGAGCAGCATATCTAGTACGAAACCGGGGTTATAATACTTACAACGGAGCAGAACCTTGCTAATTAGGGGTATAATACCCGACTATAATGCTTATAACTTCAGAAATTTGAGATTGAAAGAAAGAAACGAACGACGGAAAGTGAAAATCGATGGCCTGCTTATATAGTTGCAAAACCTGACTCTCACGCGGCCCGCGTAAAGGTAAGCTAAGGCTTACGCGGCCAGCGTCAAAGCTGGGTCAACGCGTAGCTTAGCTGATTCGACAACTAGCTTATCCGGGTGTTGGGCCACGTGGCGGCCCAGGGCTGCGCCACATTTTGGGACACTCGCGGCCCGCGTTAACTTAAACGAGATCTTACGCGGCCCGCCTTAACTTAAGAATCCAACGAAGTCAGTTTTGAGCATTGATACCGCCCGCGTAAGGGTTTGGGGTAGGTCCACGCGGCCCGCCTCGGCCCTAGATTTAAACTTTTATTTATTTTAAATACTATTTTATATATTTCGGGCTCGGTTTTCTCATATGGGGTGTATATAAAGATATAATGGGACATTTTAACATATATTAAGGTGTCGGAATATTATGAGAGTGTCGGTTTTACCGAGAGTTGTTACAGGTACATCGGAAAACTCCTTTTTTGGAAAACGTCGTTGGATGAGATCGGGTGTTTTTCTAATTAGTTTGATGGTGATGATTCAGGTGACTTATTTGTCACCGCATTGTGCCTGTGATTTTTCTCTGAACAACTATTGTTATTTCATTTTCATTAAAGAAAGAGTTAGATGTGGTGAGTTGTTTAGTGGCTCTGTGATTCGGGGTGGTGGTGGTGGTGGTGGCGGTGGCGGTGGCAATGATGGTGGTGGTAGTGGGTGGTGGATGGTGCAGAGAAGTTATAGAGAGGGAATGGAATGAGGGGGTTTTAATTATGTAGAGATACGTAGAGAGATGGTTATTATATATAAATAATTAATTACTTATATATAAAATTACCGAAATACCCCTACCCTTAGTTGAATGATTTAACTGGGTTAAGAGGTGAGGAGCAAAATGGAAACACTATAGCAAACTATTGGAGGAAAATGGATATTTGTAAAGGTTTGGGCAAAACCGTTAAAGTGACCAAACCATATGGAGCAAAACGGAAGTTTACTCAAAAGAAAATTAGTATGCTTACTATAAAAATAGCCCAAACTTTTTATTTTAAATTTGTTTGATTCGTTATACAAACAAACCACTTTGTGTTATAGTTGTGTTAGATTGTTGTTTGATTCCAAATACAGATAAAAGAGTATCGTTTATAATAATTAAAGAAGAAAAAAGAGTCCCAAATATTTAAGCCTCTAAAAATGTTGGAACGAACTTGGTTTATAGCATTGAGTTTAGTGTAAGAACTAGACTTCCCCTCGTACATCGTGTGGTGTGGATTTTCTTTTTCTTTTGCAATCAACTTTTCTTTGCTTGGAAAATTTCCGAAAGTTGCCTTGTGTATTCACACAAGTTTCATTTTGATTAATTTATTTATTGATATATAAAACAGAAAACACTTGGAAAATGTGTCGAAAAGGATACTTTTTTTAATAATTTCGCTTTTCCGAATCTCACAATCCATTCCTATTTGTTACAACTTACATGATTACGTGTTCGTATAACCTTCTCATTATTAAATAAATTCTATTTTTTAATGTTACAGTAATTTAATATTTTATACCTACTTCGTTTTTTTTTTTATCTTTGATAAGTTGAATTTATAATTTATAGTTTTCACTTTTTGAAATTTATAATTTGTAGTTTTCACTTTTTCCAAATGGCCGACAACAAGGTTTTGTATATGGATGTGAATCCTGTTAGATTAGCTGGTTGAATAAGTGAACGACCCATATATTTATTCGCGTAGTGTTCTTGTCGGACATACTTAAAGTCAGGTCATGTTCGTACTTTATTTTATATCTACCCGTTTAATGTTCATTTACGAAAATGGGTAATAGCTAGTGACTTGATAACTATTTATTTAATCAACTAATAATAACTCAAACTCAAATGAACAGTTTGTAAGTGGTGACTTTTTAATTGTTTTTTTCTTTATTTATCATTCTCATTATATGTGTTTTTTTCTTTATTTATATGCAAACCATACAAATTTTTGAAGTTTCAAACAAAACAGGTGACTTTCAAGCATCATTGAAGCAATCAATAATCAAAATTTAGAGATAGTTCGACTATGTAAGTCGATCTCACTTGCAAACAGATTGCACATAAAAAAATAATCAAACGGTCGTCTTTTTGATATAATTATAATACTATATCACTCATTTCCGACCTTCTAGAAGTGTTGTTGATTGATTTCAACTGTCAACAGTTAAAACAGAAGCTACAATTACACGCTTGGTTACTTACATTGCTGTAGTACTGAAAAAAGGGAAAAAAAATACATTGCTTGGTCTGCAGCTCAGGAACGGATGATGTTTGCTACACCTTTATCCTGATCACAAATGAACCTGTGCATCAAATTTATTCAAAATAAATATCCGTTCGAGTAACTCACACACATGGAAGGAAAGCACTATGGTAATCAGAATGACATTTTTTTAAGTCATGTAACATGTTAAGCCTCATTTGGCTGAGCCGCAAACAGAATCTTTGCTTAATTTTTTGTAACTTCCTAAATGATTAAGGTGTCAAATAATATAAAAAATAAACTTTATTTTGATGATGCTAATAATAGTAGTAGTATACTAGTCAAAGGTGCATATTAACTGGAAAAAACAGGCGAAAATCTGCAAAAAAAAACTGTCTGAACTGCCCTAAGCTAGTCTAAAACAGTAATCTCTAACAGCTAAAATACATGTGAGCCTTGCTTGCCACAGGCCCCCGCAGCCTCGATTTCTAAGCGTTTTGGGTGCATCTTGGTTTTAAATAAACCGTGGCAAACAGATGCGTTTTGATCCCAAAAGCCGATGCGTGATGCGCAATGCGCGCAATGCGTGAAGCGTGCACATCATGTATGCCAGGCGTTTAAAAAGTTGTTCATAGATAATATTTTAACTTGCTAACTTTAAACACTAAAATACATGATAAACTCATCGTCTCTAGTCGGATTTGTTCAATCAATAGACTAATTTGTTAAAATACTCAAACCCAATGCTCAATCAATGATCAGATTTGTTCAATCTGATTTTAAAGACTCAGATCCATGTAATCGCGGTCCAATTTGTTCAAATACTGGCGAACTGCATAAGGTGCCGCATCAAACCACATCATGTAATGTGTGCATCATAAAATCGCATCACGCGACGCAATATCATCACCGCATCATGTGATGCGCGCATTATGCGATCCTGATCTGCGCATTTTTAAAATTAAGGTGCTCATTATGCGAGCCTTTGAGCTTTGACTCCCTAGAATAACCAATCTAACTTCTTGTAGTAAACGATGTAGGAGGGTTTATGTAAATGAATACATTTTGGATGACTTTCAATCCGTTTAATCATATATACTTTGGTACATATTTTAAACTTAACTCCTTTGTCCTGGCTTATCAGATAAGCAATCTAACACAAAAAAAAATCTTTTTTATATCGTCAACTTGTTTACTGTTATGTTGTTTGTCAAATGACTGACGATATGTCTTTTTTATAAGAGTAAAACGCCATTTTCGTCCCTGAGGTTTAAAATCTTGCTATTTTTATCTGGCTAGTTAACTCCATCCATTTTTTAAAGTTAAGTCAGGTGTATTTTCGTCCGTTTACCTATTTGTTAATGTTTATAAGAAAAGTCATAACTAGAAAGTCAACAGAGGTGTATCTTTATTTCTTAATAGTTAATAGTGATTCTTATTTTAATATAAAAATGTCTAAAAAGACGGAAATACTCCTCATTTAACGGAGAAAATGGATGGAGTTAACGAGTTGGATGAAAAGGGCAAGATTTCAAACCTTTTGGATCTAGATGCGGAAAAACAAACCTTTCGACGAAAGTCGCAAAAGTGGCCAAATCTCAGGGACAAAAATGACATTTTACTCTTCTAATAATCAACATGATATAGACACGTTTTTGATATTTTTTAGCAATTTGGCCAAATACTAGAGTCAGAAGCACTTGGAAACTTACAAGCAGGAAGATTGGATATATCTGCAGAAACAGCACAAGGAATACCCAAGTTTGAAAGAGCTCCCCTTATAATCCCGCAAGGGAAGTATAGATGCATGCCAGTTGTTTCCGCAGCTTTGTTTCCAGCCTCGGGAGCCGAACCACGAGTCTCTGTTGATGGCTCCCCCGACATGCGTGAAAGCCACGCAAATTTATCATCTTGCAAAACAAATGTACCCTAAAATAATACAAATAAGCTACTTCATCAATCCCCTACTATATATTATAAATTGTTGTACTATATGCGGTGTGAAAACTGAAACTTGTTACTTGCCCTATGATTAGTCTTTAAATTGTCTATCTGCTTCTTGAAGAGTTCGGACCAGAAATCTTTACAGATGAACTTGATTGCCTCCAGGTGGTCACTGAACCGTGGTCGTTCCATGGTGTACCTAATTAAGATTTGAACTCAGTAACAACGATTATGAAAGTTTTTAACAGAGTAATGTACTTAAATCGGTCAGCTTAAATTTGAGAGTTCAATTTCGTGAAGCGATTATGGTAAGCAGGTCATAAGCTACTTGTTAATTGCAGTAACCATTTCATTGAACCATTATCAAAAAATTGATTAAAGGAAAATAAAACCAAAGTGAGATCATATCTTATCTGTTGCATTCACCAGCTAGTTTTGAAATTTGATCAACACACATTCAGAATATAAGAACAAAATAGTCAAAAAATAATATAGCTTCGATTCAAACTGTTGGTTTTAAAAAATGCGCATAATGCGCGCATCACATGATGCGGTAATGAGATCGCATCGAGCTTGGTTTTAAAAAGCGTGTACGATCTGATGTATTTTGATCCCAAAAGCCGATGTGTGATGTGCAATGCGCAAAGCGCACACATCACGTATGCAAGGCGTTCAGTATTAATAAATACTAAAAAAATATATTTATAGCTAATATTTTAACTTGTCAACCTTTAAACACTATAATATAAGATATTCTCATCATGTATAGTCAGATTTGTTTAATTGATGGTCTAATTTGTTTAAATACCGGTCAACTGCATTAGGCGCCACATCATGTGATGTGCGCATCATGAAATCACATCATGGACGCTATCTCATCACTACATCAGGTGATGCGCGCATTATGTGTTCCAGATGCGCGCGTTTTAAGACCAAGTCATCGAGTGATGCGATTCCATGATTTGCATTACATGGTGCAGTCCGATGTGATTTTATGCGTGATGAAACACCGTATGCAGTTGACCAATATTTGTACAAATTAGATTGTCGATTTCAATAGTTTTTCAAATCTGATTATAAGTTTTATTAGAAGCTTACCAGAATCGGTTCGGTCCATTACGACACCCGAATCCCCAACTCCCAGGCGCAAATGTTCAAACATTCAAATCCAACAAAAATAAACACCAAATGTCGATTAAGGAAAAAGGGGCCGTAAAAAAAACACAGTGACACAGGGCTAAGTGAGGCAACAACAGCAGCGACGTGGGATTTTGAAAAGGGTTTGACCAAATTGTTGAGTGACTCAACAACAACGGCCATGAATTCTTGTTCTACTAGGGCGGGTACGGTAGGGCCCATTATTTTTTATCTCGCCGAGGGCCCATTTTTTTTTACATTCTCAGAGAGGGCCCTGATCAAAACACATCGCATCACCACACACTTTGTAAAACTAAGAGTTTCAAAGTGAGACAGATGCTGGTTTTATGTTTCCAAATGTCAACCTATATGTTAAGCAAGAACTATGCCATCTCTGGTTACTCTAATGTTGCATTTTGAACATGATAATAATCAATCACAACGCAATTAGCTAATACCAACATTACAATCTAATTCCTGAAACAAGCTCAAATCAATGGATTCAATACTTTATCTCCAGATCTGTAAACTTAAGCTCTCGTATCACGTATGCAATCAAATCGAAAGAAACTAATCCAATACACTACACTCACAGTTCATAGATCCACGTTTTAATATCCAGCTGAATAAACATAATCCTATTACTAACAAGCCCTAACACAATCTAAAAACCTAAAATCATCTCAACAACACAACTGACATTTCAAATCAAACCTAATAAATCAGTTACATCTCCAGATCTGTATCCTCTAAAACAAAACTAATCAAACACACACACATTCACACTTCACATATCAAAATCATAACATCCAGACGAATACACATAATCCTATCACTAACAAGCCCTAACACGATCTAAAAACCTAAAATCCTAAAAAACCTAAAATCAGTTCAACAAATCAACCGCCATTTCAGATCAATTCAATCGAATCAACTACTTTTCTCAATGCGATCTGCATACCTTTCGGATAACTGATGACCGACTTGATAGCCGATTGCTTCAATTCTCCGAGCCGCAAGCTCTGGTTTAGTAGCGTAGAGGACATTGCAGTACGATGAAACTATTTCAGTGAGCAAACTGTCCATACAACTCTCTGATACTTCTCTCGCCATTTTTGTACCTGTGATTCTGACGATTTTGTGACGGAGATGATGATCAAGGTTAAGTTTCTCCGGTGATTTGGTGAGTTTTGATGTTATTGGTTGGTTGTACGTTGTGCTTTTTATGTTGTACGTTTTTGTGGGCCGAAAGTTTTCAGTTTTGTTTACCATTGGGACGTTGTTATATATTGGGCCCAGGCTGTAAAATATAGTAGTGATTAGATATAAAGTGCCAAAATCCCTCTTGTCACTTTAGTTAAAAACTCAAACCTTTTGAATTTGTATCTATGTGGTTTTAATTTTGTTGTAATTTTCATCCAAAATCAAAATTTGGTAAGATTTTTTAATTAACATCCAATTTTTTTTTGTCTTTTTCTCCCTTTAATTGAAGAGCAAATTGTCTTTTTAACGTTTTATTATAACAAATAAAAAAATCTGACTATTTTGCCCTTCATTAAAAAGAAGGAAAAAGACAAAAAAAAAAAAAAACTGAATGTTAACTGAAAAATCTGACTAGATTTTGATTTTAGATGAAAATGGTAACAAAATTGAAACCACAGGGACCCAGATTCAAAACGTTTGAGTTTTGAACTAAAGTGGCAAAAGTGACCAAACCTCAGGGACATTTTGACAGTCTACTCTTAGATATATTTCAGAAAGTTGCAAAATGCAAAGTTGAGTTTTCTACTTGTGGTGTGGGATGGTGATATATTATGCTTTTGTTGTGCTTGTTTTGTCAAACGGGATGACAGGCTAATTGAATCGGCCGACTGGAGGAGACCATGGTAAATCGGTACACTCACCGATCTCAAAACTCATACCCTATTTCGTTCGATTCTATCTCGTTCAATCCTGGTCTGGTTAATAATATGTGTTGGTGTTGCATAAGTCGTGTTCATGAGTTGATGTGTCGAACCTAATACGGTCACGACATCAGACACGTGAACCAAACAAAGCATTAGGTAGTGGTTGGTATATTGTTATGCATTGACATTAACATGTTTGGTTAATTCAAATTTTTTTTTTTGCATAGTAATATTCTAGAATATAAACGTGCAACAAAATATATATATATATATATATATATATATAATTTTTTTACGAAATAGTTTTTCTTTAAAAACTTGACATAGTATACACAACTTTTAGTATAAAACACAGTAAGTTTTAAATCATTACTTAATATAATTTATATAAATACATGTGTTAAGAAGGTGCAAACCATGTTCGTAAAACACAATAGTTTTTCTTTAAAAACTTGACATAAATCATAATATATGTTCCCCCACCAACAGCCAGCCTCAATGAACCATTCAAAATGCTTGTTGGCTAATTTATAGTGCCATTATACATTCAATTCATGCATGCTATATAATTAATCATTACTTTTTTAAGCGACAAAAACATTACTTCGATACTAATTTTCTAATTATGCTACCTAATAAAAGAAAAAGCAATCTTATGTGTCATCTATACCATACCAAAACCAATAAACAACAGTTGCAGCTCTAAACACCCCTTCGGGCCAGCCGAACTGCTGTCAATTCGAGGTTTTATCGTGTAGAAACCCGATAGTGGTTATGAAAACTATGATTAAGATGCTAGTTTATATTACAAGTCATTAAGCTATCCAGTAACAAGGATTACCAGGCAACAATCACCAGAAACGAACTACAATAACTCCAAAATCTATGCATCTACACACATGATTCAATCACATAACTCAATTTACAAAAATTTCTAACATAATGCATCTGTGTATGGTAATTATATAAACAAACACAATATAAAACACTAATTAATAACAATAGTTCAATTAAATCATAAAAAAATAACTCAAAAATCACTATATCCACACACACATGATTAAATTACATAAGTCAATCCACAAATCTCGATGATGTTGTTTCATGTTTTGATAAAGGTCTTCGGGAGGCAGTAGAAGACATTGTCGTATGTGGGGGTCCTTTTTTTGGTGAACTACAGTGGCGGATCGGCC
This sequence comes from Helianthus tuberosus, assembly GCA_030545235.1. NCBI lineage: Eukaryota > Viridiplantae > Streptophyta > Magnoliopsida > Asterales > Asteraceae > Helianthus > Helianthus tuberosus. Next base: position 88,573,049 of record CM060365.1, read on the forward strand.
CAATGCGGCTTGGTGGGTTGGGCCTTCTCTCGGCCCGGGATGTGGCTGCCTATGCCTTTGTGGCTTCCATGTCTCAATCTTGGGAGTTGCAGGACCACATCCTGCGTAACAGTGGGGTTGCTAACACTGATCCGGATTATGCCAGTGCCTTGGAACGCTTGCATGAATCTCTACCTGACTTTGATCTTGGCGGTTTCTCTAACAAGGACACCGCCCCCAAAAAGCCACAGAAAACTTTGGCGAATGCCCTTTGTTGTCGAATCACACAAAGTTTGGGAGAAGATTTCCATTTGTCCCCCCGCCAGAAAGCCGTCATTAAATGCCTACAGAGGCCTCACGCTCAGGATTTCTTAACTGTTATTCCTATTGAAGGTTTGGGTCAAAGTATGTCAGCGGTGGAGTACCGGTCAACCCTTAAGTACCGTTTGATGATCCCCATGTTCCCGAATGATGAAACATGCCCAGTCTGCCGTAAAGCATGCCTGGATAAATACGGGGAGCATGCGTTACACTGTAGAGAGTTGTCGGGGTTTAAGTATCGCTATGACTTTGTTCGAGACACGTTAATGGATAATCTCAGACGAGCAGGGATCTCGGCAAAGAAAGAGGCACCGGTTAATTTTCTTACAGACCCGTCGGAGGGGAGATCCACCCTACGCCCGGCTGACGTGCTAGTTTTTGGTTGGGAGGGCGGGAAACATGCTTGTGTCGATCTCACAGGTGTATCCCCCCTAACCGGGTTCCGAGAAAATGGGTTTGTGGCGGGGCAAGCGGTACTGAAAGCAAAGTCAAAAAAGGTGGAAAAGCACGCGAAAGCTTGTGAGGATAATCAGCATGCCTTTGTCCCCCTGGCGTTTGACACGTTCGGCTCCTTGGCGCCAGAGGCAGTTCAGTTCTTGTCTAGAGTCCAGCGTGTGGTCCACAGCAACTTTTCGACCCCTCAGGGGCGAGGCTTTGTTTTTAGTAGATTAGGGTTTTCTATTCAGAAAGGGATGGCGGCGCAGTTTGTTGCTCGTCTACCTGCTATCCTTATGTAATTTGCCCTGATGATTGGAATGAAATATCTTTTCACTAAAAAAGAGAGAGAGAGAAACCGATGAGTTTTGGAGAAAATAAAATATTAGAAATTATGGTGAAAAGGCTTTGGTCTTCAGGTGCAGAGTAATTCAAATTTCAAAATCAAAAGAACCGCCCATTTACACAAAAGAAATTTCAGCAGGTTTAAAACAATAAATAATACATAAAAATTCAAAAATCTCACAAAATTACACCTAGGATAGGATGACGTGGACGGCCTAGAATTTTGACACTTGGCCTACCAAAGTTTTCCTTTATTATATAGGAAGATAAAACAGAAAACACTTGGAAAATGTGTCGAAAAGGATACTTTTTTAATAATTCCGCTTTTCCGAATCTCACAATCCATTCCTATTTGTTAGACCATCCATAGTGGGGCGTGATTTTAAAAAAAAAATTGAAAAAAAAACGCCCCAAAACGCCCCCCCTCCATTACACTAGGCGTTATGGGGCGTGTTTTTTGAAAAAAATACCTTTGGCGTTTTATTTAAAACGCTTGGCACATACATGACCAGCCAATCACCTTTGAGCATCTTCTGACAACTTTTTAACTTTTGAATGGCCCAATATTTCGTGTGTGTGTCTGACAACTTGAGCATCTTTTTTTTTTCTTTTCTCTATAAAAAAAGAATTGTTTATTGATTGGAATGGGCGTTATTGGAATAATGCCCAAGTGTGACTAGGATGCCACGTGTCAGATAATACCCCATGGTGATTATAACAACTTACCACTACACATGTTATTACAACTTACATGATTACGTGTTCGTATAACCTTCTCAATATTTTATACCTACTTCGTTTTTTTTATCTTTGATAAGTTGAATTTATAACTTATAGTTTTCACTTCAAGTTGAATTTATAATTTATAGTTTTCACTTTTTTCAAATGGCCGACAACAAGGTTTTAATTCACAATATTTGTTGAATCCACCTTGAATTCATTCATTTTTAAAAGGATTGCTTATTTATAAAATAAACATTTTTTAATTCAACCTATAATTTGTTTATAAATTAAACAAATTCATTTATATATGTTTTAGACCTTATATTTTTATAATATATGTAATATTTTAATTTTAGATTATTTAATGTCTTAGAACTTGTAAATTTCAAGTTTATTATTTTGTTTCAGTTATATAAAATCTAAATATAATAAATAACTTTTTTTACTTTTAATACTTTTATATATGTTTAGACAGTATTAACAACTATATTAGTTATTTTAAAATAAATAAAGTGATATGTAAAAGTAGAAGATAACATAGAAACGTAACGTATTTTGTGAAATGGTGTTGGTTGCTTGGGAAAGGTTTCGTATGAAAGGTTTGTGGGTGCTGATTTAGATGCTCACACAAGGTTGTGAAGGTTTATGGACCGCACACTAGTGGAATACTTTAGTGGATTTAGTAAAACAAAAACTCTGGTTGATTTTTTTTGAAAGGCGTTTGATTAGGATGTCGCTAACCGAGTTAATAGTTAGTATGTTCGTATCATCAAGTTAGTATTAAAATCTCTCTTGCTTGGAGTTGAACCCTGAACCCCCCAGAACCTCCAACAGTAAAACAAGTTTCGATGCACCTGGCTGGCTCATCCAATTAGTACACCTAGCAGGGGCGGACCCAAGCCCACCCCAAGGTGGGAGGGCGCACCCCCGGGGAAAAAAAATTAGGGCTAAATTCCGTCGAAAATCCCGTCCGCACCCCTTGGAATTTTTCGTCCGCACCCCTTGGAATTTTCGAGCGCACCTTTTGAAATTTTTCGTCCGCACCCCTTAGGTAAAAAGTGTTATCAATTTATATTTAATTTTTTTTAGTAAACTCTTATTTCTTAAAAAAATATACTACCTAAATTATATAACTTTTAATACCTAACCAACTAAACCCAAATACCCATACCTTTACCCACTTATAATTCCTAACTAGCTAGCCCACTAAGTCTTAGCCCATTAAACAAACCCAACAATATTTCAAACTATAATAAAATAATTAAAGCCCAAAACCTTTAGAAATTCTATCCCGCTCTCTCTCTCTCGTGCGTCCCTGCACTGCCAACGAACAACATCACCCAGCGACAACAGTCCAGCAGCCGGCGACCACCGTAATCAGCCACCATACCACCGTCATTCGACACCAAATCTAACCGGAATCCGAACACAAGTAAGTTTCTTTGTTATTTTGATGATTTTGGGTGATATTATAGGAGAAAAAAGGGTAATAAAGTTGTTAAATAGGTTTGAAATTTTGTGTGTTTTGACGTTGTTTAGATGATTTTTAGGGTAATTATGTTGTTTATATATTTTTAGGGTGATTACAACTTACGTTATGATTTCTAGGGCTTAAATAGTTGAAAATTAAAATTGAAACATTATGTTATGGAGCGATGAACTTATGTTATATAGAGAAAGAATTGCTTAAGAAATTAGCTTTAGATGATGTTTCGGATAGATTTCAAAAAATGAAAACCCGTAGGGCGTCGGCGTTTTAATTATGTTTGTAACAAGGTTTGACATGTTTTTGATGATTATATAAATTTAGTTTGATGTTCGTTTGTTTTACATGACCCGACCCGATACGAACCGATTTTTTTACTTATATACCTAGGAAAATTTTTTAAAAATGTTCCGCACCTCCATGGAAAAATTCCTGAGTCCGCCACTGACACCTAGTATGATTTTTTAAGTAAACACACAAGGCTAATAGGTGTTTCATGTAATTTCAAGATCATCACAATAATTATTGAATCCACAAATACATAATACTATCAAAACACCTTGAAATCACCGAATCAAAAGATTCAAGGCTCATTCATTTTCTTACCCGACCCGACTTGACCCAAAAACATAAACACTACAGAAATACTATTAGACTACTTGATTAACAAATGAAATCAAGACTTGAAATAACCCCTTGGCCTTTTCACTCGATGGATTAAACAAATAAAAAACATGATCTTCCCCTTCATTCTCCATAAACTCCACTTTACCTCCCCATTTACTCTTTTCCAATGTCTCCTTATACCCGACCCCTCTCGGTTTCAAATAGTCCCGCTCCGCAACAACCACCAAAACCCTCGCGCAACCCATTTTCTCAAGATCCGGATCCGAACAAGGGTTCAGTTTCGGGTCATCATCCGAACCCGAACTAGCCGGGTACAAGTATTGGATCATCTTATCGGTTTCTTTCTGAGAGAAATACGGGTGCAACGTGATCAACCCACGGACACCCAATTTTGTCTTATTGATTCCCGCTTGGACCGCAATGTAATGGGCCAAGTTGGCCCCAGCACTCTCTCCCACCAAAAAGACCCGACTAGTGTCAACATAATTGTTGATCCACGAGTCGGGTCCGGACCCAGATACATGGGAGGCGATCCACTGGAATGCCTCCCAGCAGTCGTGGTATGCGGCTGGGAGAGGGTGCTCCGGGGCCAGCCTGTAGCCAATTGCAACTGCAACTGCTGGGGTTTGGGAGACTAACGGCGTCAGGAAGCCTTGTGTGACGATGTTTAACGGTGATCCGATGCAAAACCCGCCCCCGTGGACGTAGATTATGAGAGGAAGCTTTTGTGGTGGGGCTCGTGGGTCAACTTTCGGGAGGAAGATGCGCGATTTGACGTCGAGGTCGGGTGAGATCACGACGTCTTTAGATTGAACTCCGGTGACTGGATCGGTGGACGGTGGAAGGCGGGGCGTGGCGAATAGGCGTTCGACACGGCCGTCTTTGTACACCCGTATGAATGGTGGAAAATCATGAGTGATTTCGGTTGATGAAGCCATTGATGATGATGAATTATGAAGAAGTTTGGGGTTGAAATAAGAAGGAAGAAGATATTGTTACTGAATTAAAATTGAATGATCATTGATGGAGTCATGTGGTTGGTGAACCGTAACATTTATGTGGGGTAGTAATGTAGTTGCAACGATTACGATTTCAGATACAAATTACAAAAGGCTTATTCTATACGCACCCCTAGTTACTTTCTACACCCCCCTCCTCTCACATACACTGTCGGTTCCACGCAGGCCCCACCTGTAAGTATGTGAGAGGAGGGGGGTGTAGAAAGTAATAGGGGGGTGTGTATAGTAGCACCCTTACAAAAATGCCCAAAGTTTACTTTGTTGTAACAAACTGTTTGTTTATTGTTTAAGTTTAGGTGTTTTAGTCGTTTAATTATTGTTTATTGCTTGTCAACACGTATATATATATATATTTTTTTTTTAAGATTAACTTTCAATACCACCAAAAAAAAACGACAAGCTATCACCAAGACAGAGATAACAAGCCAAAAACCAAACAATCAAAAACGATTACATCAAATCAAAAATAGACCACCTATCCCAATCCACTACACCATCTTTGAATCTGTGTTTATACCAAAGGAAGGACAAAGTCTTGATGTCTGTCACCAGCTCTACCACCTTCGAATTCTTATCGGAGAAAATCTTACCATTCCTAGCTTTCCACAACACCCAACAAGCGATAATAATCACCCCCTGAACCACCACCTTCTTAGTTCCCGTCGACCCACACATTTCGTGTAACCCCACCAAATCTTTGACATGGAAATAAATATCCGGAATGTGACACCATCTAGAAACTCCATTCCAAACACCGGCCGAAATACCACAACCGATGAATATATGTTCTGCTGTTTCTTCCTCGATCTCGCACCAAGCACATAACGGGCTTACCACTTGAATGTTTATCCTTATCAAAGCCTTTTTTGTAGGTAAACGGTCCATAAAAAGTCGCCACATTAAAATATTACATTTGAGGGGAACCCACTTACTCCAAGTAAATCCAAACCGAACACCAATGATAGTCGACCCATTTATCCACTTCTTGATCTCGGCCACTGAAAAATCTTTTTGGCACCCATTATACCATACCCAATTATCACTCGTACCATTCACTGTGACCCCATTCAACATGGCCTCCAAACCTTGCCTTTCTTCAATCTCCTCTGTAGTAGCTAAGCTTCTCCTCCATTTCCAAATAAATAAGCGGCCAGCCCCTTCAGTCCTCAAGCGATCTCTAACAATCACCCTTTTATCATTTTCTAACTCAAACAAGTTAGGAAACTTAACTTTAAAAGCTTCATCGCCTAACCACGTATCCAACCAGAACCATATGCTTCTCCCATCTCCTATTTGACCACGAATGACACTGTTAACACGTATATAATTATACCACAAATATTGAGATTGTTTATTAGGGCCGGCCCGTAGGGGTGCGGGGTGGGTGACGTCACAAGCCCCAAACCCTTCGAGGGTCCAATTTTTTTTTAGTTTTGTATAGAATTTATGTTGTATAAGATAGAATATGTATGCACTGAATCAAGAGATAATATAAATAATCCCTTGTATTAGTGGTTAATGCCTTTCTTAAACAACAAGGAGACGTGGTTCTAATCCTGTCATCCCCAAATTCTTTAGTTTAGCTAATTTTTTGGTTTTTTTTTTGTTAGTGACATTTAAATCTTAATTTTGTCAACTGCTTATTTCCCTTTAATTAATAAATTACTTCCTAAACTTAGCTAAAAATAACTATTTAAATTACATCTACATAAATTTTAGTGATTGATTAGTCTATATTAAATGAAGATTTTCGAATAGGGCCCAAATTTTTTACCTTGCACAGGGTCAATTTTTTTTCTTTTGTGATTTTCGGAGACGACCCTGTTGTTTATATAAGTCACATTACTTTGTATATGATTTATTTTAGACAAAGAGATTAATTACGTATATAAATAATGTTGATGTATGTTATGTCACTTATGTGTGAAACACCACCCGCACATATATCTTTTGACTCATCTATGATTAGCGGACGTAAGTTTTCGTGATGAAATCCAATGCAACGAGGGTTTTGTTCGTGTAGGATATGTTTTTCTTTGCATATGAGTGTCAACTTAAAGCATGAAGTACAGAAAATGAACTTTGATTACTAATTTATAACTCATTTAAAATGTATACGAAGAATACATAGAGTGATCATATGGTATAGGATCTACAAACATCTATCTTTGTATAAACGGTAAGAATTAACAGTTTAATAACATGTGTTCTCAATCAAAAAAATCGATTTAAGGGTATTTTAGACTTTTATACCATTTTATTAATATCCCTGAAGGTGGGCGGGGAGGACCACCAGCTAGTGCCCGATATTTCGAAGGGCATGTTAATTTTTAAAAAACTTCGATATGTATATGTAAAAATAAATAAATTAATAGGGTATACCCATACAAACACCAACACAGGCCCACTTATAAAACTATTTTTATGGTTTAGATTAGTTATTAGCCCACTGACATTATGTTAAGGCCTTTAGTGAGCTCAATACCCAATTTTGTTAGGGCCTAAGGGCACGTTTTTTCGAGCTCGAACATGATACAAGAATTCTCAGGGCCGACCCTGCTAAAAACAACAATTAAATTATCCCTAAATTTATGCAAGATTAATTCAAATCCTAATCTCCTAATCTATTCTTCATCATCGAATCAGCATCATCACCAGCATTTTAATCAACATCATCAACAGCACCGTAATCAGCATCATCGTCAACACCGCAATCAACACATCGTCAACATCAACACATCGTCAACATCAGCACCTTAATCACGACATCCTTCTGCTTAGGCTTTTTTTGTAGGCGGAGACAAGGGGTATGCTGACAAATAAATAAAAAGACTAATTATAAATCATTGGTTATCATTTATCTTAACAATCAGATTACGTTGGTAACCATTAGAAAGGGTCGGACCTTACTCATTCCATCAATGGTAACCATATATCGAAACTCTTGACCTCTTTTGGATTAATACATATACGCACCATAGATTAATACATATACTTTGGGTTAACTATTATTCTTAATTGTTTAGAAAGATTTAAGTCATAGACGCTTTAGTGGTATCCCGATTATTGTATGCTAGATACCATACACACTCTAGGGTGATAAATGCAACAATGCATTTGATTTTGACAAACTGAGGGCACTTAACGCGCTCTATATTAGATGATCAGGGGATAACATGGATGCCACTGGCATGGTTTTAATATTTGGGCGAAAGCGTGGATCTCGCTTGATAATTTCTCACCATGCTAGCTCATTATTTCGGCCATCATATTTGTCAGGCAGTCTTAGATTAGGTGCATCCGATCTCCGAAACACAACTATTTGCATATCAGTCATGGGTGAGAGGTTCTAAATATGGTCTTTTAGCTCAAATTTAGTCCCATTCACTGAATTTATGGCTATTGACGGTACATTACCTAAATCATATGCCCATCTTTTGCTTGACAGACATGATATATCACCACATGCCATATACTTTTATATGTACTTGCATTATGCTTTTGAGCACTTACTATTTAAGTGCGGTGTTACAAACATAACTTAGCAGCAATGGACTTGGGGATTTGCACCCGCTGCTACCACTAATACCGGGCGCGACCAACTAGAGCTGGTGCCCTGATCCAGATATTCCAACCAACGCAACGAACGATCCCTATTCAGGGAGAAACACGGGCTTTGGCACGATTCGGTACACGCTATCCGGTTCGCGCCGCCCGCGTAGAAGCCACCAGGTTACTTTCATAAAAAAAGAAAAGGAAAGCGAGACTCCACCCAGTAATTTCACATGTTTACCATCCATTCCTATTGCACCCTGGATGATTTGAAGGGCAATAAATTTTTATATTAGCAAATATTATATATAATATGCTCTGCCTAATATTGCTTCATACTAGAACATGTTCATACATACTTAATTTTGCTTATAATTACTTATGGTTCAACCATTGTCAGATGTACCCTGCCTTTCGTTATGAAGATAAAAGGGATTATTGTCATTTTAATAGTTATTTTGGCTACAAGTATTGAGTCTATACAGGATAGCTCAAAAGTTCATACAACCTTGCGGATAAACAACAATCTAAACGCGCTTTTTGCATTGAAAGGAGGGATTGGAACGGCGTAAGGCTATTTTACTACTGACCCTCATAAAAGACGATCATACTTTTCACGCCCCCATTCAAGAATGATGGTAAATGATGAGGACGCGGTTACTACTAAATTCAGTAATGGTTTACAGACATTTTGGTTACACGCCAAAGAATCTGTATTTAAAGACACAACTAGGGATAAATGGTCCTTCTAAAGCATTAATGATTAGATGTATACACTTGGCTTCTCAACAAAATCGAACAACACAAATAACAATGGCTTTAGATCGCACAAGTCACGACGCATCAGTCACTAGTCATGCCAGAAAAGAACGCATGCTATTGTGCTATATCCAGGTCACCTCACCCTCTTGGCGCCACTGCCCACTGCATCCCGCTAAAAACCCTCAGCCAAGCCACCTCTTAGCCAGGTTACTTCGTGTCTGGGCCACTTCTTGGCCAGATTACTCGTTCAACGGACCACATCTTTATTGAAAAGGTGCAGGGGACATTTGTAAGTTTTCAGCCTCTTTTCTTTACATATCAAGTATTGCATACAAATAAAAAACTTTGCTATGTGTCATTTTTTAACTATGGGATGCTCATATGGTAACAAATAAAATACTACTTATAAAGTATTGGTTTCACTTCCATGCCTGTGTATAATCACATAATGTTGTAAGATAACAACAAATATCAAGTGGAAGACAAACATGACAAATGTAAAAATGCTGTTTGTAATCACGCGAGGACAAATCATCTATGCCGGAGTATCATTAAAGCCCATAATAGTCTAGTCATCCTTGTTAGGATACAATCATAGCCATGCATAGTTTAATTATTTCTGCCAAAGTATTATTACAACTTAATTATGCTTTACGCCAAATTTGAGAACGATTTTGCTGAAGCATCGGACTACTACGCCCCCGGTGCACGACCCTCCGCCAAAACGATTCAAAATCGACCTTAAACTTTGATTCTAGGGTTTGTCTCCGACTTGCGATTGTTTCTATGAAAGTACAGAGTCGTGACGCGTTAACCTTTTTAGCAACGTTTACATGATTGTTTCCATGAAACCATTGTGATACATCTCATATTGCACAAGATAAGCGCCATATTCCACCATATTCGAAGCATAAGCCGGCGGTTGCTGGCTTCATGCTTTCCGAGTTTCACACCGCCTGCATTCATGCTACCGGCCCTCGCATCAAATACCTCCACATATCCGCGTACCAGACGGTACACTGCTCGCTGTCCCATCACCGAAAAGCCACTTTAAAGCGCCATTTTCTTCTGTGCCGCACCACCCCTTTTGTGAGAGAGCCTCCGTAGCGCACCACCTTTTTGTTGGAGAGCTCGCGTGACACGCCATCTTCTCATCCCCGTTATGTCGCGCCATCTCATTACGAGGTAGCGGCTTTCTTAATAAACAGTGATTGCCAGACAACCTTCCCGTGTGACGGATAACATAAAAGTTCCTTCAATCATGACAATCTTGCTACATGTCATAGCCTCTGGCCACCTGCTATAAGCGCCAGACTCGCGTGTCCAAGGCAACCTCGATCAGAGTCGGACTCGCGTGTCCAAGGCAACCTCGAGACACCCCTTGAGGCGCACGGCTCAAGCGTTTTTTTAAAACCATGGGTACGAGTACCGATATTGATACCGGTATTTTGGTACGGTACCACTTTGATATGAATTTATTTTTTTAATCTTCTAAGTACACGTACAAGTACCAACTATGTAAAATATGTAAAAAAGTAAATTAAAACTAAAAGTAATGTAAATCACCCTTGAAACACGGAGGTTTATAAGGTATTTTTAATTTTAAGTCTAAACCCTAACCCCTAATCCAAGTTGCTTAATTGACGATTCAAATACCATCATAGACTTTAACTTGGAGAACTGAAAGAATACCAGAAAAGTCAATTTAACAGCGGAGGTTTGTAAGGTAATCTATTATATTGAGTCTCATGTTTATGCAGCAGCAACTAACAAAGTAGAAACAACAAAAGATATTTGATAGTTTATGTGTACAAATGTTGCAAAAAGAGTCGATCAACTCTATGAAAAAGTGTTAAATGTTTCTGTTTCAGTGCACATAATTACTTATATTGGAAAATTGTACTATATATTATCAGATGAACTTTTTTTGTTGGAATCCATACATGATATAACACAAAAAAAAAAAGGATGATTTAAGGTTCAAGTGAAAGTGAATTATTTATTGGGGGTTTGAGATTGTAGAATAACTTAATAAGCTAAGCCCTTTTCATTACCTATGATGATCAACTAATATCTTGTCTTGTTATACAGCAAGTATGTTCGTATCAAAAAGAAAACATGAACCGGCACACTATATGCTCAAGATCGAGTCGTTTTCCCTTCTTTCTGAAGTGAAAACGTCCAAGATTGAATCTGATGTTTTTGAAGCCTGCGGTCATAAATGGTAAACTTTCTAAAGCTCCCCATTATCTCATTTAAGTTTGTGTGGCTCTCTTAACATATTGTCAATATTGAAATATGTAGGAGACTAGATTTGTACCCAAATGGAAACAATGAGGAAAACGGGGCCAACCACATTGCTTTATATGTGGTAATATGTGACACTGAGAGTTGCCCAAAAGGGTGGGAGGTCTGTGTTGATGTTTGTTTTTTTGTATATGATCATATACATCAAAACTATTTAACCTTTCAAGGTAATATCTTCCCTTCTTTCATTTTCTGGCCATTATATATATATATTAAAAATATATAAACTATACGTTATGTTAATCTATGTATTTATAGATGCGAATGGGCATAGGACAAGGTTCCATGAGAATGAGACGACATGGGGTTTTGACAAACTAATATCATTGGAGTCTTTTATGGAGGGTAAAAACGGGTACCTTTTCGATGATTCCTGTGTGTTTGGAGCTGAGGTTTTTGAAGTCCCTGAGTTTACACAACTAGATCGGTGCCTATCGATGAAGAAGCCTCCAGCAACGATGAATACTCATAGTTGGACAATTCATAAAGTTTCAGCTGTAACAGAGGACGAAGTGTATTCACAGGTCTTCAAAGTTGGAAAAGTCAAGTGGTGCGTTCTCATAATCCATAATGTTGTTTTTGTTTTGGTCTGTTTAAAACACCAAAACATCAGATTTTTAACGATTTAATGAGTTATAATTCTATCTTGTTTTCTTGACTCAAGGAAATTATCACTCTTTCCCAAAGGACTCAACTCAGTTAAAGATACACATTTGTCAATCTTTTTAAATGTACATGATACAACTGCGTTTCCTAATGATTGGAAAGTTTATGCAAAATTCAAGATTCGGGTTAAAAGTCAGGCTACCGAAAATGATATAGAGCAAGGTATTTTATGTATAAAACTTCCAAATAAAGCTTCACTTTTTTCTTCATTATTAATTAATTATTTGTGTTTCTTTCTTTTTCATTGTACGTTGCAGAAACAGATAATTGGTTCTGCAACTCCGTTGACAGTTGGGGTTTTCCAACTATTATGACATTGAGTCAACTCAATGACTCTGAAAATGGCTTCTTGTTGAATGATAACCTTACGGTTGAAGTAGAGATTTTAGTAATGGGGATGCTCAAATATTTCGTTTGAAGCATGGTGTTTTTGGTTTTACTACTCAGTGGCTATGTGTTGAGTCAACTCGTTATCTCAGAAAATGGCTTCTTGTTGAACGATAATCTTATTGTTGACGTCTGAGTGACAAGGACACTCAAATATCTATCTCATTATGTTTTCGTAGCTTATTATTAACGTGTGCGGAATTGCATCAATGGATGAAAACTTGGTATTTTGAATATTTAGTGTCTTGCCTACAATTAGTTTTTGCATTGTTGTGAATGATTTTATTTCTGGTATGACTAATAAAGTTTATAACATGAATTAAATCATTTTTCATATAGCTTGCTCAATTATTGTTGAATGGTCCAGAGAATTTTCTAGTCGGTTTTCGAGTGTAAAAATGAGTGCCTTTTCAAAGACTACTTCTAGCTACATTCTTGATACTTGTTTAGACCCCCCGTAGTGGGGCGTTTTTTTTAAAAAAAATTGAAAAATAACGCCCCAAAACGCCCCCACCCCCATTACATGGGGCGTTACCCGGCGTTTTATTTGGAAAAAAAATGAAGTTAGCGTTTTAATTATAACGCTGAAAGGGGGGCTGAAAGTCCACTGCACATGGCACATGGTGGGGTCCAAGGTTATCACTGGCCAATAAGAATCTAGGTTGCCTCTTTTTTATTTATTTGTTTAATGATTAGCCAATGACCCACCAATCACTTTTACCCACATGTCACTGACATCTTTTGAAAATGGGTTGAATTTCGTTTGTATTTCTTGTGCTTTTTTTTTTTCATTAAAAATAATATGGGCGTTATTAGAATAATGCCCCACTACACCACTTTATGCTATAATGCCCCATGCTGACTGGGATGACACGTGTCGAATAATGCCCCATGGTGGGGGCATTATAAGTTGTTACCACTACACATGGTCTTACAAAGACAATTGATTGGCGAGAATTTTTAGGGGGTGTTTTGTGACAACCGGTAATTTACGCCCTTAATTACGTGATTAACAAGCAATTAACGCGACAATAAATAGTGTTTACAGCACAAATAAACTTGATTAGTCCTTTGGAGTGCCTAGGAACGCCTGATCGACTTTACAGTACACGCATGACGGTCCACAGAGAACCTGCTAAACGATAAACGATAACAATCTGAAACCGTACGAAATACTGACGACGCCGACAAATATGGATGTTACACGAATATTTTATGCTTATGGAGTTTGGGTTACGATATCGGGTCTCGTAGGAATTACGGACCACTTACACATGAGATGGGCTCGTGGGCCATCGGCCCAAGCCCAAACCCACAAGCCTAAACCTACACCTAATCTATTAGATCTTATCAAGATCTCTACAAGATTTGAAAATCTTGCAAAATCCATACAAAATCTTATAAAATCTCTTAAAATCTTATCAAATCTCAACAAAAATCTCTACAAGATTTTCCAAATCTTTACAATATCAGGTAAGATTCACAAGATCTCTAAAGATCTCCACCTCTCTATATAAGGACCCATACCCCCTTTATTTTTCATACAATCAAATACACACACCATCAAATAGCTGCCTCTCTCTCTCGATTCCTAAGCAGTAACCACAAAAACCCATTATCCTCTCAAAAGTTGCCTCTCATTTCTCTCGATCAATGCATTCAAACACAGAGAAATCAACTCCCAACCCACATGTTTTACTCCCCCCCCCCCAATTAATCGGCCAACCACCACCATCTTTTGGTGGTGGCAGACTACAACAGCAACACCACCACCACCACAGGCGGCGGCGTTGTGGTGGTTGGTGCCGGACGATGCAGAAAACAGACAAGAGAGAGAGCGGAAGAGATGAGAGTGAGACCGAGAGGAGAGATATACTGAGGAGGTAGGAGACCCGTCGGGGAAGGAAGCGGCGCCGCCGCTCACGGCGGCAGTGGAAGAGACGGTGGTGGCACGGCTTTTGGGTCCGACATATTCACCGCGGAGACACCCGACGACGGCAGAGGCCGCCGGAGCATCGTTTTTCCGGCCGACGATAACAGCAGCGATGGTGGTGGTCGTTTTTGGTTCGGGTCTTGTAACAACTCTCATCAAAAGTCCTAATTATTATTTTAATTTGACCAATAGGAAACCCTAATTGAGACACCCAAGTGATTCTGCACAAACCCTAAAATTTTCAGAACAATCGGAATCAGGATCAGGGCCCCTAAAACTCAAGGGGGGGGGGGGGGTAAACCCTAGTTAACGATTATCTCAATTACTCGTTGTAAAATTCAGAATTTACGAAACTACTGACTCAGCTAGGCTAGTCCCAAACGTGGCTACTCTATAAAATATAGGTAACCCTTACGGACCGTAAGGGTTATTTGTTACGGTCCGTAAGGGGTGGCAAAATTCAGGTATAAATAGCAGACATTGGGACTTGAAATTTGACGTATGTTCGACGAAGAAATTTGTTTCATGCACCGATTTACGTTCTGTATACTACAATTAACACACACAGTGCACTAATCGACGCCGCAATCAGGGTAATAACTCGATCGCTATTACGATTCAACGTCCGATCGATTATAACTATCCAACGATTGTTTAAGTGCCGCTCAAATTGAGTTTATACTTTGATAATTCATTGTGATTTCGACTTGAATGTTTGAGTACTGCTCGAATTCGGACTATACTCTGTCATTCGTTGTGAATCCACTGAATTGTTAAGTATTGCACTAATAAATCGTTGTGAGGGTTTAATCTCGTGAATTGTCGTAACTGCTGTATTAGTTACTAACCTGTTGTGTGTGCATTGTTATTTAAATTAGGTTAATCAAGGCTAATCAGTAGGCTTATATTCTGCTCGTTAAATCTACAATGTGAGTCATTCTCTTTTTATCAAATTGCTTTATAAATTCTTAAAATATTTTTAAAGTTATAATTACAGTGATTAAGTTTATGTAATCACCAAATTACAGCCGGTATGTGGGGTATTGTGCACAGTATTGCAGTTTTATCACTTTAGGTGGGCGAACCTAAAATTAGTGATAAACGTCATTCATTGGGGCAGCCAATGGTGATATGACCACAGTCACAGAAAAGAGTCGAGTGACAAATACTGTGGGTAGTTGGTTTGATATCAGAAACATTGTAATCTCTTAATACTGTAAATTATAACAAACGAGTCGTTTTAGTAAAACTGAATGATTCACTCAGTATTTCCCTGCTGACAAAACCTTTTTCAAACATGTTTCAGCTGATCTGTTGTGAGCACAGGAAAAGTGCCGTGGAGCACTACAAGCTTAGAAAAGTGGCTCAATGTAAATAAATAAAGAAACATGTTTTGAGAAATAAAGATTTCCCAGTGAAATCACTTTATTGTAAATTATGGGATTTATCCCTATATTATATATAAACGAGCAGTTTTAATATTAATCGATCCTGTTTAAAAAGACTTCCGCTGTCATTTAATTAGATACCATCGGATTTCCTGCCTCGCGACTCTGGACCGGGTCAAACCGGAGCCAAGGGCCGTGACAGGAAAAGGTGGTATCAGAGCCACTGATTTATGCTTACTATTGATTTTAGCCTATAAGAGATACTTAGGAAATTTTTTTTATTCTGTGAAAATATGTTTTATTAACTGATTAATTGTTGAGTTACAGTATGGATAAAAACAAGCTTTCTGCTATCTACCACAAATTAGATACTGCAACCACAGAAAAAGGAACCTCTTCCTCCAAACACCCAGCAGATCTGGAAGAAGGGATTTTTGTCCGTAAAGCAAATTATGAAAATCCTCTTACCCAAGATAAAAGAAATTTGATTCTTAGAAAGGGACAGGAGAAAATAAAGAAACCCCAAGTCAAGAAAGTGAGGTTTAATTCAGAAATCCAGGAATTAGGCAATAGGTCACCTTGGGAAGATACATTAGATGAAAAATGGGCAAACCTTTATATGCTAGCTACCGTAGCAGAGAATGCAAACCTTTAAAATATCAGTTAGCCTGGTCTAGTAGGAAATTAATCTCCAGTAAATAAATAAAAAATAGTGTGTTCTCTTTCCTGTAGTCTTTTTGTACAAATCCGTATGCAATAAAACTTTAATGTTTATTTAAAACTATGTTCCAAAGTTTTAACTTGGCATTTTTGTGCATTTTGCATATATGCTATCCAGCATGAGTGAGATATCAGAAGCATTTCAGAATCTCAACCTCTACCCAGTACCAATTGAAGTCTCCCACGACTTTACTGGTTATATTGCTGACATAGAGGAACCCCTGGAATTCCAAGCTCCACCGCTGGAAAAAGCAAAACTTAAAAAGAAAAGAAGATATGTAGGATGGAGGAAAGTGCGCCGGAGAAAGCCAGCTACTAGAAAACTCCCTAAAATAGAAAACCCTATAGACAAAGGAAAAGGAATAGAAATCGGAGAGAGTTCTAATCCAGCAGAGATAGAAATCAGGAAAGATTCTAAACAAAAAGGAATAGAAATTGGAGAGAGCTCCAGACAAACTGAAGAAATCACATTCCAAGAAGAAATAGACCGTCTACTGGCAAATTGTGATGTCATTAGCCCTATCCATAATAATCTATATCCTTACCTAGAAACCCAACTTCCTGTAAATTGGAAACCAGCTATTCCAGACCCACTAATCCACACTCGACCTTTAGGCCAAATGGAAGAATGGTGGACAAATGACTGGCAATTCGAAAATATCATCAACAGTCCTTATTCTTTCCTTCCACAGTTTGATCCAGAACCTATCCCCAATCCTCCAATGAGCAA
Source organism: Helianthus tuberosus (assembly GCA_030545235.1). NCBI lineage: Eukaryota > Viridiplantae > Streptophyta > Magnoliopsida > Asterales > Asteraceae > Helianthus > Helianthus tuberosus. The sequence goes on from CM060365.1 coordinate 88,590,429, forward strand.
CGAAAACTTAGCCGAACTCCGTCAGTTCGGTGAAGAGCTGATAGGTACAGGGAATAGGATCCGGGAAATGGGGAAACAAATTTCCTGGAAATACGACGAAAGGGAGCGTCGCTACTAAACTGCCAGTTGACCAAAGAATAGTGGGGTTGGGAAAAAAATGTCTGTATAATAATAATAATAGTTAAATATAATTCTGTAAAATGGGAAATAAAACATTGTAAGATAAACAGTGTGTATGGATGCCTATATAATATATAAAGCAAAATAGAAGTCGAAACATCGACAATTTTGGATACATATATATGTGTTGTAAGATTTTATGTGTTTCTGTGTAATTGTTTTATTTACAATCATTTGATACTAATAGTATAATTATAATAATTATCAGATGGAAAACGCTAGTAATGAACCAGTTAATGAAGGGAATCAATCTGAACAAAATCAGGAAAACCAGTATATGACTAGACAAGATATTGAGAACATCATCACTCAAGGGATAGCTAATGCTATTCCAGCAATCGTAGCTGCTGCTCAGAAACCTGTTGAACCGCAACAAATCATTCCTAGTAAACGTACTCAGGAAGATAATTTTAGTCATAGTGTAAATGGAGGCGGCAATCATGACGATAATAATCCATGACAGGCTCCTCCTCCTAAGAAAATGAAAGCCGCAACACCTGGTTGCACTTTCAAGGAATTTCTTGCTTGTAAACCTGCTGAATTTGCAGGCAACGAAGGAGCAACTGCAGTACTGCGTTGGTTAGAGAAAACCGAAGCGGTAATTGCAATAAGTAAGTGTTCTGAAGAAGATCAGGTCAGGTACGCGTCAAATCTTTTCAAAGAGGGGGCACTCGAATGGTGGAACACGGTGCTACAAGCAAAAGGAAGAAGGATGGCTTATGCTTTAAAATGGGAAGAATTTAAAATTCTTGTAGAAAGAAAATATTGTCCTGAATATGAAAAGGAACAAATGGCAAATAAGTTCCTAAACCATCGTATGGTAGGCGTAGAGTGTCGCGGTTATACTTCGACATTCTTTGAGTATGCTAGAGTAGTACCAACACTGGCTTCGCCAGAACCGGTACTCATTTCCCGTTACATTTGGGGATTAATTAGTGAAATTCGTAACATCGTTAAAGCTGCGAGACCTCGCACTATTGACGATGCTGTGGAACTAGCTAATACCCTAACTGATGAACTAGTGCGAACAAGAGAAGAAGATCGAAAGAAGGAATTGGCTCAAAAGATTACCCAAGGATTTCGTGTGGGTAATGATAATAGGTTCAAGAAAAGAGGAAGGAGACAATCTGCACAACCGCCTTTTTGCAGCAATTGCAAAAAGAATCATTTTGGAAAATGCAATATAAATTGCAACTTCTGCAAAATGGCAGGACATCGTGAAGAAAATTGCAAAAAGAAAACCATAGTCTGCTATAACTGTGGAGAAACCGGACATTACAAAACAGAATGTCCTAAATTAATTAAAACCACAGACAACAAAGGCAAACCTGCTAATGGAACAACAAAGAAGAATGCCCGAGCATTTCAGCTAACCACTCAGGAAGCCGAACTAATCCCTGACGTTATAGCTGGTACGTTCTTGGTCCACGGCGTTTATGCAAAAGTGTTATTTGACTCTGGTGCAAACCAAAGTTTTATCAATACTTCATTTTGCCAAGCCCTTAACTTACCCTTAACCACCCTTAGGCAAATTTTTACAGTCGAAACGGCAGATGGAAATTCTGTTAACATAAATAAGGTTTTGCAAGAAGGAAAGAGAGAATTGTTAGGCCATAAGTTTTCTGCAAACCTGTTACCTATGAAATTAGCCAAATTCGATGTTGTGTTAGGAATGGATTGGTTAATAGCCAACCATGCTCGAATTCTCTGTGATAAGAATTCCATAGAAATTCAGGCACCCACCGGAGAAGTAATTGTGATTACAGGAGATAAACCACATAAGCCTATGAAGTTCATATCAGTAATGAAAGTTGCTAATTATGAACAAAAACAAGGAATAGTATATATGATTTCAGTAATCATTAGTACTAAGGGAAAAGAACTTAAGGAAATTCCTGTAGTCTCAGGGTATCCGGATGTATTCCCAGAAGAATTACCAGGATTACCACCAGATAGGGAAGTAGAATTTAGAATTCATCTAATTCCAGGTACTACACCAATAGCTAAGGCACCTTATCGATTAGCACCCACCGAAATGCTAGAATTGAAAAAGTAGTTAGATGAATTATCAAGCAAAGGATTTATACAACCTAGTTCATCCCCTTGGGGAGCACCAGTGTTGTTTGTGAAAAAGAAAGATGGATCAATGAGAATGTGTATCGATTATAGAGAATTGAATAAGGTTACAATTAAGAATCGATATCCATTACCTAGGATTGACGATCTTTTTGATCAACTTCAAGGCGCTAGGTATTTTTCTAAGATAGACTTAAGATCCGGATATCACCAGTTAAAAGTACAAGAAGAAGACATACCTAAAACTGCTTTCAGAACTAGGTATGGCCATTATGAGTTTACAGTCATGCCCTTTGGACTAACAAATGCCCCAGCAGCATTTATGGACATGATGAATCGGATCTGTAAACCATACTTGGATAAATTTGTAATCGTATTCATCGACGATATACTTATTTATTCCAAAAGACAGGAGGAACATTGCGAACATTTGCATGCACTCTTAACCTTGTTAAGAAAAGAAAAGCTTTATGCCAAATTCTCAAAGTGTGAATTTTGGTTAAAGGAAGTGCAATTCCTAGGACACATGGTGAATCACGAAGGCATTCACGTAGACCCTGCTAAAATAGAAGCAATCACTAAATGGAAAGTCCCACAAACAGCTATGGAAATTAGAAGTTTTATAGGCTTAGCCGGATACTACAGACGATTTATTAAAGATTTCTCTAAGATAGCTGTACCTTTGACTAAGTTAACCTGTAAAGCCACTAAGTTTGAATGGGGACATAGGAAAGAAGAAGCTTTTAAGATTTTAAAGCACCGATTGACAAATGCTCCAATTTTAGCATTACCCGAAGGAACAGAAGATTTTGAAGTATATTGTGATGCTTCAAAATTAGGATTCGGATGTGTGTTGATGCAACGCAAGAAGGTAATTGCGTATGCTTCCCGGCAATTGAAAAAGCACGAGGAGAATTATACGATTCATGACTTAGAATTAGGAGCCATAATTTTTGCCCTTAAAATATGGAGACATTATCTGTATGGAAGTAAGTTTACTGTTTATACAGATCATAAAAGTTTAAGATATATATTTGGGCAGAAAGAGTTAAATATGAGGCAAAGAAGATGGATGGAAGTTCTAAGCGATTACGACTGTGATATTCAATATCACGAAGGAAAGGCAAACGTAGTTGCAGATGCCTTAAGTCGTAAGTATCATGAAAAGCAACGACGAGTTCGTGCTCTTAGATTAAATCTACAAGTAGATTTAATGGAACAATTAAAGAAGGTTCAGGAAACAGCAATCAAGGACGATGCTGAAGGAATGAAAGGTTATATAAAGGAACTAGAGCAAGGAAATGATGGAATTTGGAGATTCCACAAGAAACGAATTTGGGTACCTAAGCAAGGAGAATTAAGAAATAAGATTTTAGAAGAATCCCATAAATCTAGGTATACTATGCACCCTGGAAACAATAAGATGTACCAAGATTTAAGAAAAAATTTTTTGGTGGATAGGCATGAAGAAAGATATAGCTAGATATGTTTCTAAGTGTCTTACTTGTTCACAAGTAAAGGCTGAACACCAGAAACCTTCAGGACTACTACAACAATTGGAAATGCCTGTATGGAAATGGCAACTTAGTAACAATGGATTTTGTTACTAAGTTGCCTAAAACAAGAAAAGGTAATGATGCGATTTGGGTAATTGTGGATCGATTAACCAAATCAGCTCATTTTCTACCAATAAAAGAAACCTTTAGCATGGAAAGGTTAGCCAAGTTGTACGTAGACGAAGTGGTATCGTTACATGGAGTCCCACTCTCCATTGTATCAGATAGAGATAGTCGTTTCACTTCTCATTTCTGGAAAAGTTTCCAGCAAGCAATGGGAACTCGACTAAACCTAAGCACATCATATCATCCACAAACAGACGGACAAAGTGAAATAACCATCCAAACTCTAGAAGACATGCTCCGAGCATGTGTAATAGATTTTGGTGGAAACTGGGATGATCATTTACCATTAATTGAATTCTCCTATAACAATAGTTATCATTCAAGCATTGAAACTGCTCCGTTTGAAGCACTATATGGACGTAAGTGCAGAACTCCAGTTTGTTGGGCAGAAATAGGAGAAAGTCAATTATCAGGACCAGAAATTGTGCAAGAAACTACTGACAAAATAACTCAGATCAAGGAAAGACTGAAAACAGCTCGAGATCGTCAGAAGAGTTAAGCAGATAATCGCCGCAAGCCGTTAGAATTCCAAATCGGAGATAAAGTACTCTTGAAAGTTTCTCCTTGGAAAGGAGTTGTTCGATTCGGTAAGAAAGGAAAGCTAAGTCCCAGGTACGTAGGACCATTTTCAGTAATCCAACGTATAGGACTAGTTGCTTATCGTTTACAACTACCAGAAGAATTAGCAGGAGTACATGATGTATTTCATGTATCCAATCTCAAGAAATGCTTATCAGATGAATCACTGGTAGTACCTATTCAAGATATAGAGGTAAACGAAAAGCTGAAATTTGTTGAGAAACCTCTTCAAATTGAGGATCGAAAGATTAAGTTTCTAAACGACTAGTTTTAGTCAAAGTCAGATGGGATTCAAAGAGAGGAGCTGAATACACTTGGGAGCTGGAATCAGAAATGAAGAGAAAATATCCTCATTTATTCCAGTAAATCTCGAGGACGAGATTTTAATAAGGTGGGGAGAATGTAACAACTCTCATCAAAAGTCCTAATTATTATTTTAATTTGACCAATAGGAAACCCTAATTGAGACACCCAAGTGATTCTGCACAAACCCTAAAATTTTCAGAACAATCGGAATCAGGATCAGGGCCCCTAAAACTCAAGGGGGGGTAAACCCTAGTTAAGGATTATCTCAATTACTCATTGTAAAATTCAGAATTTACGAAACTACTGACTCAGCTGGGCTAGTCCCAAACGTGGCTACTCTATAAAATATAGGTAACCCTTACGGACCGTAAGGGTTATTTGTTACGGTCCGTAAGGGGTGGCAAAATTCAGGTATAAATAGCAGACATTGGGACTTGAAATTTGACGTATGTTCGACGAAGAAATTCGTTTCATGCACCGATTTACGTTCTGTATACTACAATTAACACACACAGTGCACTAATCGACGCCGCAATCAGGGTAATAACTCGATCGCTATTACGATTCAACGTCCGATCGATTATAACTATCCAACGATTATTTAAGTGCCGCTCAAATTGAGTTTATACTTTGATAATTCATTGTGATTTCGACTTGAATGTTTGAGTACTGCTCGAATTCGGACTATACTCTGTCATTCGTTGTGAATCCACTGAATTGTTAAGTATTGCACTAATAAATCGTTGTGAGGGTTTAATCTCGTGAATTGTCGTAACTGCTGTATTAGTTACTAACCTGTTGTGTGTGCATTGTTATTTAAATTAGGTTAATCAAGGCTAATCAGTAGGCTTATATTCTGCTCGTTAAATCTACAATGTGAGTCATTCTCTTTTTATCAAATTGCTTTATAAATTCTTAAAATATTTTTAAAGTTATAATTACAGTGATTAAGTTTATGTAATCACCAAATTACAGCCGGTATGTGGGGTATTGTGCACAGTATTGCAGTTTTATCACTTTAGGTGGGCGAACCTAAAATTAGTGATAAACGTCATTCATTGGGGCAGCCAATGGTGATATGACCACAGTCACAGAAAAGAGTCGAGTGACAAATACTGTGGGTAGTTGGTTTGATATCAGAAACATTGTAATCTCTTAATACTGTAAATTATAACAAACGAGTCGTTTTAGTAAAACTGAATGATTCACTCAGTATTTCCCTGCTGACAAAACCTTTTTCAAACATGTTTCAGCTGATCTGTTGTGAGCACAGGAAAAGTGCCGTGGAGCACTACAAGCTTAGAAAAGTGGCTCAATGTAAATAAATAAAGAAACATGTTTTGAGAAATAAAGATTTCCCAGTGAAATCACTTTATTGTAAATTATGGGATTTATCCCTATATTATATATAAACGAGCAGTTTTAATATTAATCGATCCTGTTTAAAAAGACTTCCGCTGTCATTTAATTAGATACCATCGGATTTCCTGCCTCGCGACTCTGGACCGGGTCAAACCGGAGCCAAGGGCCGTGACAGGAAAAGGTGGTATCAGAGCCACTGATTTATGCTTACTATTGATTTTAGCCTATAAGAGATACTTAGGAAATTTTTTTTATTCTGTGAAAATATGTTTTATTAACTGATTAATTGTTGAGTTACAGTATGGGTAAAAACAAGCTTTCTGCTATCTACCACAAATTAGATACTGCAACCACATAAAAAGGAACCTCTTCCTCCAAACACCCAGCAGATCTGGAAGAAGGGATTTTTGTCCGTAAAGCAAATTATGAAAATCCTCTTACCCAAGATAAAAGAAATTTGATTCTTAGAAAGGGACAGGAGAAAATAAAGAAACCCCAAGTCAAGAAAGTGAGGTTTAATTCAGAAATCCAGGAATTAGGCAATAGGTCACCTTGGGAAGATACATTAGATGAAAAATGGGCAAACCTTTATATGCTAGCTACCGTAGCAGAGAATGCAAACCTTTAAAATATCAGTTAGCCTGGTCTAGTAGGAAATTAATCTCCAGTAAATAAATAAAAAATAGTGTGTTCTCTTTCCTGTAGTCTTTTTGTACAAATCCGTATGCAATAAAACTTTAATGTTTATTTAAAACTATGTTCCAAAGTTTTAACTTGGCATTTTTGTGCATTTTGCATATATGCTATCCAGCATGAGTGAGATATCAGAAGCATTTCAGAATCTCAACCTCTACCCAGTACCAATTGAAGTCTCCCACGACTTTACTGGTTATATTGCTGACATAGAGGAACCCCTGGAATTCCAAGCTCCACCGCTGGAAAAAGCAAAACTTAAAAAGAAAAGAAGATATGTAGGATGGAGGAAAGTGCGCCGGAGAAAGCCAGCTACTAGAAAACTCCCTAAAATAGAAAACCCTATAGACAAAGGAAAAGGAATAGAAATCGGAGAGAGTTCTAATCCAGCAGAGATAGAAATCAGGAAAGATTCTAAACAAAAAGGAATAGAAATTGGAGAGAGCTCCAGACAAACTGAAGAAATCACATTCCAAGAAGAAATAGACCGTCTACTGGCAAATTGTGATGTCATTAGCCCTATCCATAATAATCTATATCCTTACCTAGAAACCCAACTTCCTGTAAATTGGAAACCAGCTATTCCAGACCCACTAATCCACACTCGACCTTTAGGCCAAATGGAAGAATGGTGGACAAATGACTGGCAATTCGAAAATATCATCAACAGTCCTTATTCTTTCCTTCCACAGTTTGATCCAGAACCTATCCCCAATCCTCCAATGAGCAACGAAAACTTAGCCGAACTCCGTCAGTTCGGTGAAGAGCTGATAGGTACAGGGAATAGGATCCGGGAAATGGGGAAACAAATTTCCTGGAAATACGACGAAAGGGAGCGTCGCTACTAAACTGCCAGTTGACCAAAGAATAGTGGGGTTGGGAAAAAAATGTCTGTATAATAATAATAATAGTTAAATATAATTCTGTAAAATGGGAAATAAAACATTGTAAGATAAACAGTGTGTATGGATGCCTATATAATATATAAAGCAAAATAGAAGTCGAAACATCGACAATTTTGGATACATATATATGTGTTGTAAGATTTTATGTGTTTCTGTGTAATTGTTTTATTTACAATCATTTGATACTAATAGTATAATTATAATAATTATCAGATGGAAAACGCTAGTAATGAACCAGTTAATGAAGGGAATCAATCTGAACAAAATCAGGAAAACCAGTATATGACTAGACAAGATATTGAGAACATCATCACTCAAGGGATAGCTAATGCTATTCCAGCAATCGTAGCTGCTGCTCAGAAACCTGTTGAACCGCAACAAATCATTCCTAGTAAACGTACTCAGGAAGATAATTTTAGTCATAGTGTAAATGGAGGCGGCAATCATGACGATAATAATCCATGACAGGCTCCTCCTCCTAAGAAAATGAAAGCCGCAACACCTGGTTGCACTTTCAAGGAATTTCTTGCTTGTAAACCTGCTGAATTTGCAGGCAACGAAGGAGCAACTGCAGTACTGCGTTGGTTAGAGAAAACCGAAGCGGTAATTGCAATAAGTAAGTGTTCTGAAGAAGATCAGGTCAGGTACGCGTCAAATCTTTTCAAAGAGGGGGCACTCGAATGGTGGAACACGGTGCTACAAGCAAAAGGAAGAAGGATGGCTTATGCTTTAAAATGGGAAGAATTTAAAATTCTTGTAGAAAGAAAATATTGTCCTGAATATGAAAAGGAACAAATGGCAAATAAGTTCCTAAACCATCGTATGGTAGGCGTAGAGTGTCGCGGTTATACTTCGACATTCTTTGAGTATGCTAGAGTAGTACCAACACTGGCTTCGCCAGAACCGGTACTCATTTCCCGTTACATTTGGGGATTAATTAGTGAAATTCGTAACATCGTTAAAGCTGCGAGACCTCGCACTATTGACGATGCTGTGGAACTAGCTAATACCCTAACTGATGAACTAGTGCGAACAAGAGAAGAAGATCGAAAGAAGGAATTGGCTCAAAAGATTACCCAAGGATTTCGTGTGGGTAATGATAATAGGTTCAAGAAAAGAGGAAGGAGACAATCTGCACAACCGCCTTTTTGCAGCAATTGCAAAAAGAATCATTTTGGAAAATGCAATATAAATTGCAACTTCTGCAAAATGGCAGGACATCGTGAAGAAAATTGCAAAAAGAAAACCATAGTCTGCTATAACTGTGGAGAAACCGGACATTACAAAACAGAATGTCCTAAATTAATTAAAACCACAGACAACAAAGGCAAACCTGCTAATGGAACAACAAAGAAGAATGCCCGAGCATTTCAGCTAACCACTCAGGAAGCCGAACTAATCCCTGACGTTATAGCTGGTACGTTCTTGGTCCACGGCGTTTATGCAAAAGTGTTATTTGACTCTGGTGCAAACCAAAGTTTTATCAATACTTCATTTTGCCAAGCCCTTAACTTACCCTTAACCACCCTTAGGCAAATTTTTACAGTCGAAACGGCAGATGGAAATTCTGTTAACATAAATAAGGTTTTGCAAGAAGGAAAGAGAGAATTGTTAGGCCATAAGTTTTCTGCAAACCTGTTACCTATGAAATTAGCCAAATTCGATGTTGTGTTAGGAATGGATTGGTTAATAGCCAACCATGCTCGAATTCTCTGTGATAAGAATTCCATAGAAATTCAGGCACCCACCGGAGAAGTAATTGTGATTACAGGAGATAAACCACATAAGCCTATGAAGTTCATATCAGTAATGAAAGTTGCTAATTATGAACAAAAACAAGGAATAGTATATATGATTTCAGTAATCATTAGTACTAAGGGAAAAGAACTTAAGGAAATTCCTGTAGTCTCAGGGTATCCGGATGTATTCCCAGAAGAATTACCAGGATTACCACCAGATAGGGAAGTAGAATTTAGAATTCATCTAATTCCAGGTACTACACCAATAGCTAAGGCACCTTATCGATTAGCACCCACCGAAATGCTAGAATTGAAAAAGTAGTTAGATGAATTATCAAGCAAAGGATTTATACAACCTAGTTCATCCCCTTGGGGAGCACCAGTGTTGTTTGTGAAAAAGAAAGATGGATCAATGAGAATGTGTATCGATTATAGAGAATTGAATAAGGTTACAATTAAGAATCGATATCCATTACCTAGGATTGACGATCTTTTTGATCAACTTCAAGGCGCTAGGTATTTTTCTAAGATAGACTTAAGATCCGGATATCACCAGTTAAAAGTACAAGAAGAAGACATACCTAAAACTGCTTTCAGAACTAGGTATGGCCATTATGAGTTTACAGTCATGCCCTTTGGACTAACAAATGCCCCAGCAGCATTTATGGACATGATGAATCGGATCTGTAAACCATACTTGGATAAATTTGTAATCGTATTCATCGACGATATACTTATTTATTCCAAAAGACAGGAGGAACATTGCGAACATTTGCATGCACTCTTAACCTTGTTAAGAAAAGAAAAGCTTTATGCCAAATTCTCAAAGTGTGAATTTTGGTTAAAGGAAGTGCAATTCCTAGGACACATGGTGAATCACGAAGGCATTCACGTAGACCCTGCTAAAATAGAAGCAATCACTAAATGGAAAGTCCCACAAACAGCTATGGAAATTAGAAGTTTTATAGGCTTAGCCGGATACTACAGACGATTTATTAAAGATTTCTCTAAGATAGCTGTACCTTTGACTAAGTTAACCTGTAAAGCCACTAAGTTTGAATGGGGACATAGGCAAGAAGAAGCTTTTAAGATTTTAAAGCACCGATTGACAAATGCTCCAATTTTAGCATTACCCGAAGGAACAGAAGATTTTGAAGTATATTGTGATGCTTCAAAATTAGGATTCGGATGTGTGTTGATGCAACGCAAGAAGGTAATTGCGTATGCTTCCCGGCAATTGAAAAAGCACGAGGAGAATTATACGATTCATGACTTAGAATTAGGAGCCATAATTTTTGCCCTTAAAATATGGAGACATTATCTGTATGGAAGTAAGTTTACTGTTTATACAGATCATAAAAGTTTAAGATATATATTTGGGCAGAAAGAGTTAAATATGAGGCAAAGAAGATGGATGGAAGTTCTAAGCGATTACGACTGTGATATTCAATATCACGAAGGAAAGGCAAACGTAGTTGCAGATGCCTTAAGTCGTAAGTATCATGACAAGCAACGACGAGTTCGTGCTCTTAGATTAAATCTACAAGTAGATTTAATGGAACAATTAAAGAAGGTTCAGGAAACAGCAATCAAGGACGATGCTGAAGGAATGAAAGGTTATATAAAGGAACTAGAGCAAGGAAATGATGGAATTTGGAGATTCCACAAGAAACGAATTTGGGTACCTAAGCAAGGAGAATTAAGAAATAAGATTTTAGAAGAATCCCATAAATCTAGGTATACTATGCACCCTGGAAACAATAAGATGTACCAAGATTTAAGAAAAAAAATTTTGATGGATAGGCATGAAGAAAGATATAGCTAGATATGTTTCTAAGTGTCTTACTTGTTCACAAGTAAAGGCTGAACACCAGAAACCTTCAGGACTACTACAACAATTGGAAATGCCTGTATGGAAATGGCAACTTAGTAACAATGGATTTTGTTACTAAGTTGCCTAAAACAAGAAAAGGTAATGATGCGATTTGGGTAATTGTGGATCGATTAACCAAATCAGCTCATTTTCTACCAATAAAAGAAACCTTTAGCATGGAAAGGTTAGCCAAGTTGTACGTAGACGAAGTGGTATCGTTACATGGAGTCCCACTTTCCATTGTATCAGATAGAGATAGTCGTTTCACTTCTCATTTCTGGAAAAGTTTCCAGCAAGCAATGGGAACTCGACTAAACCTAAGCACAACATATCATCCACAAACAGACGGACAAAGTGAAAGAACCATCCAAACTCTAGAAGACATGCTCCGAGCATGTGTAATAGATTTTGGTGGAAACTGGGATGATCATTTACCATTAATTGAATTCTCCTATAACAATAGTTATCATTCAAGCATTGAAACTGCTCCGTTTGAAGCACTATATGGACGTAAGTGCAGAACTCCAGTTTGTTGGGCAGAAATAGGAGAAAGTCAATTATCAGGACCAGAAATTGTGCAAGAAACTACTGACAAAATAACTCAGATCAAGGAAAGACTGAAAACAGCTCGAGATCGTCAGAAGAGTTATGCAGATAATCGCCGCAAGCCGTTAGAATTCCAAATCGGAGATAAAGTACTCTTGAAAGTTTCTCCTTGGAAAGGAGTTGTTCGATTCGGTAAGAAAGGAAAGCTAAGTCCCAGGTACGTAGGACCATTTTCAGTAATCCAACGTATAGGACTAGTTGCTTATCGTTTACAACTACCAGAAGAATTAGCAGGAGTACATGATGTATTTCATGTATCCAATCTCAAGAAATGCTTATCAGATGAATCACTGGTAGTACCTATTCAAGATATAGAGGTAAACGAAAAGCTGAAATTTGTTGAGAAACCTCTTCAAATTGAGGATCGAAAGATTAAGTTTCTCAAACATAAACGACTAGTTTTAGTCAAAGTCAGATGGGATTCAAAGAGAGGAGCTGAATACACTTGGGAGCTGGAATCAGAAATGAAGAGAAAATATCCTCATTTATTCCAGTAAATCTCGAGGACGAGATTTTAATAAGGTGGGAGAATGTAACAACTCTCATCAAAAGTCCTAATTATTATTTTAATTTGACCAATAGGAAACCCTAATTGAGACACCCAAGTGATTCTGCACAAACCCTAAAATTTTCAGAACAATCGGAATCAGGATCAGGGCCCCTAAAACTCAAGGGGGGGTAAACCCTAGTTAAGGATTATCTCAATTACTCGTTGTAAAATTCAGAATTTACGAAACTACTGACTCAGCTAGGCTAGTCCCAAACGTGGCTACTCTATAAAATATAGGTAACCCTTACGGACCGTAAGGGTCATTTGTTACGGTCCGTAAGGGGTGGCAAAATTCAGGTATAAATAGCAGACATTGGGACTTGAAATTTGACGTATGTTCGACGAAGAAATTCGTTTCATGCACCGATTTACGTTCTGTATACTACAATTAACACACACAGTGCACTAATCGACGCCGCAATCAGGGTAATAACTCGATCGCTATTACGATTCAACGTCCGATCGATTATAACTATCCAACGATTATTTAAGTGCCGCTCAAATTGAGTTTATACTTTGATAATTCATTGTGATTTCGACTTGAATGTTTGAGTACTGCTCGAATTCGGACTATACTCTGTCATTCGTTGTGAATCCACTGAATTGTTAAGTATTGCACTAATAAATCGTTGTGAGGGTTTAATCTCGTGAATTGTCGTAACTGCTGTATTAGTTACTAACCTGTTGTGTGTGCATTGTTATTTAAATTAGGTTAATCAAGGCTAATCAGTAGGCTTATATTCTGCTCGTTAAATCTACAATGTGAGTCATTCTCTTTTTATCAAATTGCTTTATAAATTCTTAAAATATTTTTAAAGTTATAATTACAGTGATTAAGTTTATGTAATCACCAAATTACAGCCGGTATGTGGGGTATTGTGCACAGTATTGCAGTTTTATCACTTTAGGTGGGCGAACCTAAAATTAGTGATAAACGTCATTCATTGGGGCAGCCAATGGTGATATGACCACAGCCACAGAAAAGAGTCGAGTGACAAATACTGTGGGTAGTTGGTTTGATATCAGAAACATTGTAATCTCTTAATACTGTAAATTATAACAAACGAGTCGTTTTAGTAAAACTGAATGATTCACTCAGTATTTCCCTGCTGACAAAACCTTTTTCAAACATGTTTCAGCTGATCTGTTGTGAGCACAGGAAAAGTGCCGTGGAGCACTACAAGCTTAGAAAAGTGGCTCAATGTAAATAAATAAAGAAACATGTTTTGAGAAATAAAGATTTCCCAGTGAAATCACTTTATTGTAAATTATGGGATTTATCTCTATATTATATATAAACGAGCAGTTTTAATATTAATCGATCCTGTTTAAAAAGACTTCTGCTGTCATTTAATTAGATACCATCGGATTTCCTGCCTCGCGACTCTGGACCGGGTCAAACCGGAGCCAAGGGCCGTGACAGGTCTCAGCTTCAACAGGGTTCTAGTTCAGTCTCGGGTCAGATTTTCAAGTTTCGGGTTCGAATTTTGGTTTGGTTTCGGTTTGTCCAGGGATGGAACACTCCAGTGGTTCGTTTTGATGCGGGTCGGGTTTGGCTCAGTCAACAACTCAGCAGATGTGGTTCAGTTCGGTTCAGGTGTCACCTCGGGTCGGTTCAGGTTCTACTCGGTTTAGTCACGAGGAGGTTCGGGTCTTATCTACGGGTTGTTTCAACTCGGTCAACGCACAGTCAAACCGAGTCAACTCAGTTGACCCGGCCAACTCAGTTAACGGTTCGGTGTCCGACACAAAGACTTGGTAAAAGCAAACAATGCATTTAACATTTATGTTTTTATATAGTTTTGTTAAATACGCGAACCGAGCTCGAACCATCGTTTATTTAGTGATTATATAGGTTTAATTTTGGCGCAATTTGACGAAAATTATATATACATGTATTGTTTGATTGACAATCGTTGAGTTTTTTATAAAATAACGACAACTTGGTTTTCGGGGGCGTCCAAAAACAGAGGAAACTCTGCCCGTTTTTCAAGAAAACCCGTAAAAGAAAAACATGTTTTATTGAAAAGCGACTTTTATGAGAACCAATATAAATGTGTATATCACTTTCGACGACGCTTTATCACATACGAAAACGAAAATTCTTTTATAAAATAAATATATTTTATATATTTATTTCAAGCGTCAAACAACTCGTATTCGTTTTACAAAATAAATATAGTTTACATATTTATTTCGAATACCATACAACGCGAATTCTTTTATAAAATAAATAAATTTTATATATTTATTTCAAGCGCCAAGCAACTCATATTCTTTTATGAAATAAATTTAACTATCGTATTTATTTCAAACAACATCAACACGAAAACGCTATTAAATAAATATAAGTTGTTATATTTATTTCAAAATGCCTAAACGACACATAGTTTAGTTACTGTCGTTCATTTACCGTCATAACTTACAGTCGAATCATTCAATTAGCGATTCGGTAAAGCTCGATGACACTTAGTTTAGTTACTGCGTTTAGTTAGAAACTTATAAAACATTCCGTGTTAGGAATATTGTAGAATGCACGCTAGCGAGTCTCGTCTTGGAAACGACATCACGAAGTCGTATATAGCTAGCTTTGCACAGGAATATCCAGGTAAGTTCATAACCCCACCTTTTTATAATTTCACATTTTTCTAAATGTTTTCGGGGTGGAAAGACATGCACTTTTTGCAAAGCATACAAGAATTACATATTTCTAAGCCATTTTACATGCAAGTTTTAACTGACACAAATGGTTTACAAAAAGCTTATGTTTTATACCGGTTTTTCAAACAAGCGTATTTTTCGAAGTATGCATACACACGAGTTCTAGTTTTCTAAACTACTGGAAAATACAAATACAAGAGTTTACAAGATACAAATGTTACAATGTTTACAAATGGTATGATACAAAAACAAGAAGCACTCTTGGTGACAACGAGTACCAAGTATGATGCGTTTTAAGGAATGATACGAGAAATGATACGAGAAATGATACGAGAAATGATACAAGAAGTGATATGAGAAATGATACGAGAAATCGTGCCACGAATAGGGTACCATAAGCACCATTAATCAACAATATACCTAGACTGCAGAACAAAAGGTTAGATCTAACGGGTGTCGGACAACCACACTCTTGGTGAGAACGAGTACCAAGCAGTGCTTTTGTGTCTCAGAATATGCCAACTAGAAAAATCCCTATGGTTTGGTTGCTTCCTATGTCGTGTCACATGTTAATGGCCTTGCAACCCATTAACAACATGATACATATAAGAATACTTGATTTATACAAGAATACATGGTACATACAAGAATACTTGATTTACACAAGAAAACCTTGATAGATACAGAAATACTTGATTTATACGAGATACATACAGAAATACTTGATTTATACATGATACATACAGAAATACTTGATTGACGGTTATACAAACTTTACAAATTCAAGAGTTTACATACATAATGCGTTACAAATACAAAGTTTCCGTATAACATGACAAGAAAATGATTTTAAATTCGTTTTCTCAACAATACTTCAAAAACCAGTTATTCAAAAAGATTTATTTCAAATCTTTTACAAACAAACTATGAACTCGCTCAACTTTATGTTGACTTCTTCGCATGTTTCTTTGTCAGGTTACTTTACAGAAGTTATGGCACGGTTGGAATAGGAGAACCATGTGGAGTCGAGTACTTAGTGGCGTTCGTTTTCTAAAAGTCTTAGCTTATTTGCTTCCGCTGTGCAATGGAGATACTAGTCCAGTCACGCCAATGCTCTGATAATTTCGGGGTGTGATAGATTGGTATCAGAGCTATAGGTTACAGCGAATAACGTTTTCTGTAGAGATACCTAGGCTCTAACCTCATTTTCCTCTGGGAACTTAGATTATTAAAACCAGAATACATACAGAATGCCTAGTACTCGAGTATGGCCTCCAACCGTTGCCGAAAAACAAACAGTCAAGGTTTCGTTTTCAAACATACGCTATTGTGGTGTTTTACACACGGTACACAAGACAGTCACATACAGTACACAAAACACTAAGAGTTTTGGAAACATGCATTTAAGACCTTCGGAAACTTATGTTGAAGTTCATTAAAGGTCATCACGTAGGAACCGCGATTGTTAACTCGGGCACACACTATCATCCATATTGTCTATGATATTTTAACTTCCCGAGCAGATAGCCTACGCAGAACGAAACGCTAGTGCACAGGTATACGTGAAACTTAAGCTATACATCAACGGAGGTTGAAGTACGTCATATACGACTTTCAAGGAAGCGGCGGTTTGGCACGCGGTCCTACAAACGACACGAGTCATGCTAAGGAAAAGATGTATGTCTCTGCATTCCCCCTAACTCAATAACGACGAATACGCTATGGTAATGTCACCTAACAACTGGTTATCACATGCAACCCCAGGTAAAGTCCTTAAATTTCTTTTATTGAAATTTCGGCTTTCACATTTACTGAGTAGATTTTCGTATCTCTGCTCCTCTTGATGGTCATTGTATCACAATCATTTCATTCTGTATAGCGAATATTCAATTGCTTCATTCCTTGAGGAATTCATATGTTACGCATGCATCGTTTGTTACGCATGTGGTTTCGTTTCGAATAAAGTGTTTCATTAAAGTTCAAATATTATTTCAAAAAATCTAATTATTGATTTGTGATTCAAATGACCCGCATTATTGTAATTGTTGGCTTCTTTGTTATCAAGTCAACACATTTTCTCAAAATTTCTTCTCTTTTCAAGTTACATACATGGTTTTTCGTTGTGACCAGGCCGAAAGTTTTCTTATCGATACATGTATTTACTGTCGGCTTGCGCCGAAATCAAATTCAATTGTTTGAGCTTGTTCATTTCACGTATTCAATTCAGGACACCATATGATGTATTGAAAACGTCATATTCAAATTCATTTCAACAAGCGTTTCATTTGCTCCGGGTCGTAGTAGACTTGTTTGCTCTACGACTCCATTAAGTCGTTTGTTGATTTCGACACCTTGTGGTGTCAGTATAAACTTGTAGCTTGGGCTAATTATGATTGAGCATTTGATGCAAAACACAGGTGATACTTTTTCAATCACCGCTATTATTGAATTGTTTCATTCACTACGACACCTTGTGGCGTCGGTAGAACTTGCAGCTTGGGCTGATCATGATCGAGCATTTCATGCAAAACTATTTCATTTGGGCTTGTTGATTCTAAGCTTCTCCTAGCGAATGTTATTGTTTCTAACATTCATTTGCGTATTGTAAACGTCCACTTGGAATTCTATTATTTGAAACTCCTCTTTTATTGGACCCCTGTTAACTTGGTCACATTGGTGACTGTATCAGTGTGTCTCGTTTCCTTTGACATTATTCGTATTTACTTACGCATAACGTAACTCTAAGGAGTTAACGTAGTCTAAATTTCGAGGACGAAATTTTATTAACATGGGGAGAATGTGACAACCGGTAATTTACGCCCTTAATTACGTGATTAACAAGCGATTAACGCGACAATAAATAGTGTTTACAGCACAAATAAACTTGATTAGGCCGTTGGAGTGCCTAGGAACGCCTGATCGACTTTATAGTACACGCATGATGGTCCACAGAGAACCTGCTAAACGATAAACGATAACAATATGAAATCGTACGAAATACTGACGACGCTGAAAAATATGGATGTTACACGAATATTTTATGCTTATGGAGTTTGGGTTACGATATCGGGTCTCGTAGGAATTACGGGCCACTTACACATGAGATGGGCTTGTGGGCCCTGGGCCCAAGCCCAAAACCACAAGCCTAAACCTACACCTAATGTATTAGATCTTATCAAGATCTCTACAAGATTTGAAAATCTTGCAAAATCCATACAAAATCTTATAAAATCTCTTAAAATCTTATCAAATCTCAACAAAAATCTCTACAAGATTTTCCAAATCTTTACAATATCTGGTAAGATTCACAAGATATCTAAAGATCTCCACCTCTCTATATAAGGACCCATACCCCCCTTTATCTTTCATACAATCAAACACACACACCATCAAATAGCTGCCTCTCTCTCTCGATTCCTGATGCGTGCGAAGTGTCGTATATATTAGGTGTATATTTTAAGCCCTTTTTAACACTTATTTTAGCCAAGTTTTAAATTTATAAAACACGATATTTCACTAACACTAAACACACATATGGGCAAGTGCACCCATCGTTGAGTGTAGTATAGCGTTGGTAAGATACCGAGGTCGTCCAAGGAAACAAGAGCTTTTAGTACCGGTTTATCCTCAACGTCTAATCAAAAATAAAAGTTTAGAAAAATGTTTTAAACTAAGAAAAATAAAAACTAACTAAAATTGCTGAAAAGTAAAAATAAAAGAAAAACAGATAGACAAGATGAATCACTTGGTTCCGACTCGTATCTAGTATAACCTTTGATTATTTCTGCACTTTTGCACATAATTAAGAGATTATCTTAGTTATAGTAGTAGGCCCCTCTTTTGAAGGTGATGTTACCCTCACCCCAGTAGTTTGAGTCAGCAAGGATACAATCCTAAAAGGGTGGATTATTGGAAGATAATGAATTAAGTTATTAATGCAGTATTATGGTAGGCCCCGCTTTTGGCGGTGACGTTACCCTCGGCTAAATAGTCTGAGTCAGCAGGGATACAGTCCTAAATAGCCGGGTTATAGTATTAATAGTAGTTAACTTATGAGGGGATCAAAGAGTTTGGACCCCCGCCATCCAATACCGTGAAGTATTGAAGGAGGTCCTACTAAATTTGACCCAGGTCCATTGCAGGACCTCTAAACGCTGAACAATGGCAAGACCTTTACCAAACCGTTCCCTTAACCCCCGACCAGGTAGCCAACATACCTCCATATAGACCGTGGAGATATGAATGGTGAAAATCCTTTATTTTATATAGACAGTAAAATAATGCCAAGACACCACGGACAAACGATAAGGAAAGATCACCTTCAACATAAGTAACTAGTTATTAAAGTCATTAATACAAAACCAAATAAAAAGTGCAAAAGATTAGAAATAAAAAGTATTATACTAGACACTTTGTCTTCACCAAGTGATGTAAGAGACTTAGGCAAACATGGCCTTGATTGTCAAGAACTCTTACGATCAATCTTGGATCCCGAGACGACTCACACACTCTACGATGGATAATGGATGATGGTGGTGGATGATGGTGTTGTGATGGTGGTGGGTGGTGGATGAAGTGTGAGAGAGGTGGTGTGCCAAGGGATGAGTTGAAATGAATCCAAGCACTCCTATTTATAGGCTGAACAGAGAGCTGGGCACGGCCCCGTGCCTGTCTGACACTCTCTCTCCTCATTAATTGTAATTCGCAATTACAATTAATGCGCCTGCTGTACTTTCGACACGCCCCCGTGTCCGCTGAGCACGGCCCATGGTGGGCAATAGAAGCTTCTATAGGTTTGTCTTTTCTGCTGCTTCTTGGGCACGGCCCCGTGCTGGCTGAGCACGGGGCATGTTCAGTCTTCTGTCTTCTCTATTTTGCTTTGGAAGGTGCCGTTGAGGGGTCGGGCAGTCCACTAATGTTCCTTTTCTTGTATTTATGTTGGATTTAGCTGTCTTTTTGCTTCTTTTGCGTTTTTGAGCTCATTTAATCCTGAAAATACAAAAGGAAGACAAAAACACTCTTTTTCCAATATTAGTACTTAAAAAGGGTTAGTTTTATGCCTCAATTGATGTAATTTATATGTTGCATTTTACACACATCAAATACCCCCACACTTGAACTTTTGCTTGTCCTCAAGCAAAACTCTTTAATATGTGGCTTACACTCCCAAATGGCATAGGTAGAAGAGAAGGTTTTGGGCTTGTCGTAGAGTGTCGGGAATCCAAGGTCTTTTTGGGTTTTATCTTTATTTATTTACAATCCTATTCGTAATGATTTATTTAGAACGTTTCATAGGAGAAATTACTTATTTGGGCATAACATGCCTTTTTAAAATTCCATTTATATACAAGTTCACATACCTCACGGGAGAAATCACTCACACTCGGCCGAAGGTGTATTTTTAGTGAATCACTCGAGAGCGGCGTGGAACTTATTCCTACCATAAGCTTGCCAAGCAATCAATCCTCCTCCTTTTTAACTTTATTACCTTTGTAAATATTAAGAGGACTTTGGAGGATAAGGGTTAGGCTTGGGTTAAAGGTAGGTGGTTGGGTTAGTGGTTAGTAGAAAAAAGGGCGAAAAGCGTAACATGTGTCGGTTTTCGTAAGATTTTCTATTTTTGCAACTTTTTATTTTGATGAAGCGTTTATTCAAACAAAGTTATTTTTGGTGAACTTGTTTGTTTTTCTTTTTGCTTCATCAACAACACACAGTTTTTTTTTGATACGAAAAACCGAACTTGTTACTAAAACAAAGGGTTAAAAATAAAAAGGTTTTGGTGGGTAAAAGGGTTTTTGGTTTGGGTGATGAAATGAAAAGGTTTAGGCTCAAAGGGGTTAACTAGGGGGATTTTTGGGTAGGTGGTAAAAAAAAAAGAAAAATAATGGTGTAGAAATAAAAAGGGTTAGTCCTAATGCCTCCATCATTTACTTACTCGGGTTTAAGTTGATAAGGACCGAGAATGTATCGTCATGGCAAGTTCTAGAGTCGTAAGAACCAAGCGGCTATTCACACAAGAAACGAAAAATGAGCATTTAGTCTAATGATATGTAATTGTATGCTCAATAAAGGCTCAAAACTCACTTTTGTGGGAATGGGTTTTTATGTGATTAAGTATATATAATCAAATTTTAACTAAGTTTGTCATGCCTTTTCATAATTTTCTTATGTTGGTTCTTTTTATCACTACGCTATTGGTTGTAAACTTGTAAAAATATAACCTTTTTGAGAACTTGAATTTCCCGAATTAAACCTAGACAAGTAAGAAAAAAAATAAAATTTTTGAAAAAATTTTGGGGTGATTAGCGGTTCCAATAGAGTTTTGTGTAAGGCTTGTATTTAGGACTTGCAAAATTCAAGGTTTTAGCATCCCCCCCACACTTAAATTACACATTGTCCTCAATGTGTCCCAAAAATAAATTTTTAGGTTGATTAGATGTGTAAAATAGTGTTTAAAAAGCAAAAACTTGTGTTACTGGGCACTGAACACGGCCCCGTGTTATCCGGGCACGGCCCCGTGTTCAAGTGCCAGTAACAAAATTAAAATAAGAGAAACAGAAGTCTGGACACGGGGGCGTGTTGGGTGAACACGGCCCGTGTCCAGGTACCTGAACTGGGCGTTTTCCTGCAGGTGGTTCAGCACGGGGCCGTGTTGGTTGGGCACGGCCCGTGTTGAACCTTCTGAACTGGAGAGAATTGTCGGGTTCCCTTGTTCTTGTGCATGGGGTCATTCTTTTCGTTCCCCTTTTCATCCCTTACCACAATGAGTGTGTTTTATTCCTGAAAATTAAAACTAACTAGAAAACATAAAATTAATCTAAATTAAACTAAGGATAGTTCCGTGGAATGCCTCCATGGTGCGCCACGTTTATAAGGGTCCTTGGCTAGACCCAAAGCCTGGTCATATGTTACCCAAGTGGGATGTATTGCATCCCATGTTACACCGTCGGAGAGCGTCATCCAAGCTTGAGTCTATGACCTTCATGTAGTTGACCAGATCTTCTTCCTCTACTCGCTTTCCACATTCAAATTTCACCTCCTCATCCCCAAACTTCAATGTTAGAGTTCCGTCATTCATATCCACCAATGCTTGGGCGGTGGCTAGAAATGGCCTCCCGAGGATGAGAGGGACATCGGTGTCTTCTTCCATGTCTAGGATGACAAAGTCGGTTGGAAAGACGAATTTGTCCACCTTGACTAGCAGATTTTCGGCGACACCTTGTGGGAATTTGACGGACCTGTCGGCGAGCTGTATGCTCATCTTTGTAGGGCTTGTTGTTCCTAGACCGAGTCGCTTGAACATTGATGTGGGCATGAGGTTGATGCTAGACCCAAGATCGGCTAAAGCATTTCGGACGGGGGACTTCCCAATCGAACAAGGGATTGTGAAGCTCCCGGGGTCGATTTTCTTTTGTGGAAGTTTGTTGAGTACTAAAGCTGAGCATTCTTCGCCTAAGTTAACTAATTGCAATGATTCAATTTTCCTTTTGTGAGTGAGGAAATCCCTCATGAATTTTGCATATTTAGGCATTTGGGTTAGGACCTCAATAAAAGGAATATTAACATGCAATTGTTTTAGTAAACTTTCGAACTTTGCGAATTGCTCATCGGTCTTTTGACGATTTAACCTACCGGGGTACGGAATTGGAGGAGTCTTGGTGGGCTCTTGATTTGGTGTAGAAGCCTTTTCTGGCGCAGGAGGAGTCATAGGCTGGCTAGAATGGCTTCTTTCATTTTGCGGCAATGGAGCATCCTCGGGACCCACGGTTCGATTTCTTAATGTGATGAGATGTACTTGTGCCTTCGGGTTCGTTTCGGTATTACTAGGTAACGCGCCTTGTGGTCTCTCGGAGAAATTTTGAGCTAGTTGATTTAATTGTTTTTCAACGTTTTGAATGCTAGCTTGTTGATGTCTGAAATTCGATTCCAATTGTTGAAATCGATCCGAGTTTTTCTTTTCGGTGTCAGAGATGAGGCGAGATACAATATCTTCAAGCCTTTCTCTTCCACCTTGTTGTTGAGAAAAATTTTGCGGTTGTTGAAAATTAGTTCGTTGGTTTTGTTGGTTACTACTATTGCCGGGATCTCTCCAACCAAGATTTGGGTGGTTACGCCATCCTTGGTTGTAGGTACCCGTTGGAGGACCCGACGGCCTAGGTCTATTATCCATGTAGTTTACCGTTTCAGTTTGTTCATCTAATTCTTTCATACAACTCCAATTTTCATATGACCCACCACACCCTTCACAAGCCATAACCGAGGCCGTTTTTGTCATTTCTAGCCTTTTGATTTTTGAAGAGAGGGCCTCGATTTGGGCTTGTAAAGAGGTGCTTTCATCAACCTTATGGGCGCCCGGGGCAATAGATTTATTACCTCGGGGAGTGTGCCATTGAAAATTGGTTTGAGCAATTTCCTCAATTTGGTTATATATTTCATTTGGGCGACGATTACCTAAGAGTCCCCCGGAGCTTGAGTCAAGTGTTTGTCTTGTGTGTGGCAACAACCCATTGTAGAAAGTGGATACTTGTTGCCATACCGCTAGACCGTGATGAGGACACTTTCTTAGAAGCTCCTTGAATCTTTCCCAAGTTTCATATAAGGATTCCCCATCCTCTTGTGAGTATGTATTAATTTCAGTCATTAATTTAGCCGTTTTAGCAGGAGGGAAATACTTATATAAAAACTTTTGGGCAAGTTCATCCCAAGTGTTTACCGATCCAACTGGGAGGGTGTTAAGCCAAGCCTTAGCTCGGTCTTTTAGTGAAAATGGGAACATTCGAAGGCGGATGGCGTCATTTGATGCTCCATTGATCCGGAAGGTATCACATATTTCTAAGAAGTTAGTAATATGTAGATGGGGATCCTCGTCCGCAAGCCCGTGGAAGGTTGCGGAGTTTTGGAGCATTTGTATCAAATGCGGCCGAAGTTCAAAGTTGTTGGCCTCGACATTCGGTGCATTGATAGCGGCACCAAGATTGCCTACGGTAGGCCGTAGGTAATCCATGAGGGTACGTTGGTCCGCCATTGGGAGTGGGTCCCCCAAAGCTTTCTCTTGATTTTTAACTTTAAGTCTTTTTCTGAGAAAGCGCTCGGGTTCTTCTTGGGGTTCTTTTATGTCTCTACTAGAACTGGAGCTCATGCACTACGTAGGAGGTTCAAATGTGGCGCCTGGGTTCCAAGTCCTGCAACAAAAACAGAAAAGAACGTTGGTCAGAATGTTCACCACGGCCCCGTGCTCAGTGAACACGGCCCGTGGTCAGAAGTACAGTAATCGTTTTCTGTATCCCAGTTACTGGGAGTTGGACACGACCCCGTGTTGCACCGACACAGCCCCGTGTTCAGCTCTCTGTAACTCAGAAAATAAAAACTGCCAGTGATGATGCTGGGCACGACCCGTGTCTGACCGGGCACGGCCCGTGCTGAGCTCTGCAGAAGCTGAAAAACTAAGAAAATCCTAAAAAATTAAAAAGAAAAATAAAAGATGATTAGGCCGTTGATTCCTAACTTTCTTAAAATCCTTGTGTCCCCGGCAACGGCGCCAAAAACTTGATGCGTGCGAAGTGTCGTATATATTAGGTGTATATTTTAAGCCCTTTTTAACACTTATTTTAGCCAAGTTTTAAATTTATAAAACACGATATTTCACTAACACTAAACACACATATGGGCAAGTGCACCCATCGTTGAGTGTAGTATAGCGTTGGTAAGATACCGAGGTCGTCCAAGGACACAAGAGCTTTTAGTACCGGTTTATCCTCAACGTCTAATCAAAAATAAAAGTTTAGAAAAATGTTTTAAACTAAGAAAAATAAAAACTAACTAAAATTGCTGAAAAGTAAAAATAAAAGAAAAACAGATAGACAAGATGAATCACTTGGTTCCGACTCGTATCTAGTATAACCTTTGATTATTTCCGCACTTTTGCACATAATTAAGAGATTATCTTAGTTATTGTAGTAGGCCCCTCTTTTGAAGGTGACGTTACCCTCACCCCAGTAGTTTGAGTCAGCAATGATACAATCCTAAAAGGGTGGATTATTGGAAGATAATGAATTAAGTTATTAATGCAGTATTATGGTAGGCCCCGCTTTTGGCGGTGACGTTACCCTCGGCTAAATAGTCTGAGTCAGCAGGGATACAGTCCTAAATAGCCGGGTTATAGTATTAATAGTAGTTAACTTATGAGGGGATCAAAGCGTTTGGACCCCCGCCATCCAATACCGTGAAGTATTGAAGGAGGTCCTACTAAATTTGACCCAGGTCCATTGCAGGACCTCTAAACGCTGAACAATGGCAAGACCTTTACCAAACCGTTCCCTTAACCCCCGACCAGGTAGCCAACATACCTCCATATAGACCGTGGAGATATGAATGGTGAAAATCCTTTATTTTATATAGACAGTAAAATAATGCCAAGACACCACGGACAAACGATAAGGAAAGATCACCTTCAACATAAGTAACTAGTTATTAAAGTCATTAATACAAAACCAAATAAAAAGTGCAAAAGATTAGAAATAAAAAGTATTATACTAGACACTTTGTCTTCACCAAGTGATGTAAGAGACTTAGGCAAACATGGCCTTGATTGTCAAGAACTCTTACGATCAATCTTGGATCCCGAGACGACTCACACACTCTACGATGGATAATGGATGATGGTGGTGGATGATGGTGTTGTGATGGTGGTGGGTGGTGGATGAAGTGTGAGAGAGGTGGTGTGCCAAGGGATGAGTTGAAATGAATCCAAGCACTCCTATTTATAGGCTGAACAGAGAGCTGGGCACGGCCCCGTGCCTGTCTGACACTCTCTCTCCTCATTAATTATAATTCGCAATTACAATTAATGCGCCTGCTGTACTTTCGACACGCCCCCGTGTCCGCTGAGCACGGCCCGTGGTGGGCAATAGAAGCTTCTATAGGTTTGTCTTTTCTGCTGCTTCTTGGGCACGGCCCCGTGCTGGCTGAGCACGGGGCGTGTTCAGTCTTCTGTCTTCTCTATTTTGCTTTGGAAGGTGCCATTGAGGGGTCGGGCAGTCCACTAATGTTCCTTTTCTTGTATTTATGTTGGATTTAGCTGTCTTTTTGCTTCTTTTGCGTTTTTGAGCTCATTTAATCCTGAAAATACAAAAGGAAGACAAAAACACTCTTTTTCCAATATTAGTACTTAAAAAGGGTTAGTTTTATGCCTCAATTGATGTAATTTATATGTTTCATTTTACACACATCAATTCCTAAGCAGTAACCACAAAAACCCATTATCCTCTCAAAAGTTGCCTCTCATCTCTCTCGATCTATGCATTCAAACACAGAGAAATCAACTCCCAACCCACATGTTTTACTCCCCCCTATTAATCGGCCAACCACCACCATCTTTTGGTGGTGGCAGACTACAACAGCAACACCACCACACCACAGGCGGCGGCGCTGTGGTGGTTGGTGCCGGACGATGCAGAAAACATACAAGAGAGAGAGATCAGAAGAGATGAGAGAGAGAGACCGAGAGGAGAGATAGACTGAGGAGGTAGGAGACCAGTCGGGGAAGGAAGCGGCGCAGCCGCTCATGGCGGCAGTGGAGGAGACGGTGGTGGCACGGCTTTTGGGTCCAACATGTTCACCGCGGAGACACCCGACGCCTGCAGAGGGCGCCGGAGCTTCGTTTTTCTGGCCGACGATAACAGCAACGATGGTGGTGGTCGTTTTTGGTTCGGGTCTCAGCTTCAACAGGGTTCTAGTTCAGTCTCGGGTCAGCTTTTCAAGTTTCGGGTTCGAATTTTGGTTTGGTTTCGGTTTGTCCAGGGATGGAACACTCCAGTGGTTCGTTTTGATGCGGGTCGGGTTTGGCTCAGTCAACAACTCGGCAGATGTGGTTCAGTTCGGTTCAGGTGTCACCTCGGGTCGGTTCAGGTTCTACTCGGTTTAGTCACGCGGAGGTTCGGGTCTTATCTACGGGTTGTTTCAACTCGGTCAACGCACAGTCAAACCGAGTAAACTCAGTTGACCCGGTCAACTCAGTCAACGGTTCGGTGTCCGACACGAAGACTTGGTAAAAGTAAACAATGCATTTAACATTTATGTTTTTATATAGTTTTGTTAAATACGCGAACCGACCTCGAACCATCATTTATTTAGTGATTATATACGTTTAATTTTGGCGCACTTTGACGAAAATTATATATACTTGTATTGTTTGATTGACAATCGTTGAGTTTTTGATAAAATAATGACAACTTGGTTGTCGGGGGCGTCCAAAAACAGAGGAAACTCTGCCCGTTTTTCGAGAAAACCCGTAAAAGCAAAACATGTTTTATTGAAAAGCGACTTTTATGAGAACCAATATAAATGTGTATATCACTTTCGACGACGCTTTATCACATACGAAAACGATAATTCTTTTATAAAATAAATATATTTTATATATTTATTTCAAGCGTCAAACAACTCGTATTCGTTTTACAAAATAAATATAGTTTACATATTTATTTCGAATACCATACAACGCGAATTCTTTTATAAAATAAATAAATTTTATATATTTATTTCAAGCGCCAAGCAACTCATATTCTTTTATGAAAGGGTTATTAGATTTTATCACCCCCAACTATTAGCTATTGGCCGTTGCCACCCCCAACTATCACTTTGACGCCCGTCACCCCCAACTTAACACTTAGTGTGTTTTATCACCACGTCGTTAACTGATAACTAACTTTTGATCATGTTACTACACTTTTTGGGGTGTCGTAGGGATCTTGGGAAGGTTTTAGGGATCTTAGGAGACCCCCAAAAGTATAGTAACAAGATCAAAAGTTAGTGATCTGGTGACAGAACACACTAAGTGTTAAGTTGGGGGTGGCGGGCGTCAAAGTGATAGTTGGGGGTGGCTGTGGCCAATGGCCAATAGTTAAGGCTGATAAATCCAATAACCCTTTATGAAATAAATATAACTATCGTATTTATTTCAAACGACATCAACACGAAAACGCTATTAAATAAATATAAGTTGTTATATTTATTTCAAAACGCCTAAACAACACATAGTTTAGTTACCGTCGTTCATTTACCATCATAACTTACAGTCGAATCATTCAATTAGCGATTCGGTAAAGCTCGGTGACACGTAGTTTAGTTACTGCGTTTATTTAGAAACTTATAAAACATTCCGTGTTAGGAATATTGTAGAATGCACGCTAGCGAGTCTCGTCTTGGAAACGACATCACAAAGTCGTATATAGCTAGCTTTGCACAGAAATATCCAGGTGAGTTCATAACCCCACCTTTTTATAATTTCACATTTTTCTAAATGTTTTCGAGGTGGAAAGAAATGCACTTTTTGCAAAGCATACAAGAATTACATATTTCTAAGCCATTTTACAAGCATGTTTTAACTGATACAAATGGTTTACGAAAAGCTTATGTTTTATACCGGTTTTTCAAACAAGCGTATTTTTCGAAGTATGCATACACACGAGTTCTAGTTTTCTAAACTACGGGAAAATACAAATACAAAAGTTTACATGATACAAATGTTACAATGTTTACAAATGGTATGATACAAAAACAAGAAGCACTCTTGGTGAGAACGAGTACCAAGTATGATGCGTTTTAAGGAATGATACGAGAAATGATACAAGAAGTGATATGAGAAATGATACGAGAAATCGTGCCACGAATAGGGTACCATAAGCACCATTAATCAACAATATACCTAGACTGCAGAATAAAAGGTTAGATCTAACGGGTGTCGGGCAGCCACACTCTTGGTGAGAACCAGTACCAAGCAGTGCTTTTGTGTCTCAGAATATGCCAACTAGAAAAATGCCTATGGTTTGGTTGCTTCCTATGTCGTGTCACATGTTAATGGCCTTGCAACCCATTAACAACATGATACATACAAGAATACTTGATTTACACAAGAAAACCTTGATACATACAGAAATTCTTGATTTATACGAGATACATACAGAAATACTTGATTTATACATGATACATACATAAATACTTGATTGACGGTTATACAAACTTTACAAATACAAGAGTTTACATACATAATGCGTTACAAATACAAAGTTTCCGTATAACATGACAAGAAAATGATTTTAAATTCGTTTTCTTAACAATACTTCAAAAACCGGTTATTCAAAAAGATTTATTTCAAATCTTTTACAAACAAACTATGAACTCGCTCAACTTTATGTTGACTTTTTCGCATGTTTCTTTCTCAGGTTACTTTACAGAAGTTATGGCACGGTCGGAATAGGAGAACCATGTGGAGTCGAGTACTTAGTGGCGTTCGTTTTTTAAAAGTCTTAGCTTATTTGCTTCCGCTGTGCAATGAAGATACCAGTCCAGTCACGCCA
The DNA here is from genome assembly GCA_030545235.1 of Helianthus tuberosus. Taxonomy (NCBI): domain Eukaryota; kingdom Viridiplantae; phylum Streptophyta; class Magnoliopsida; order Asterales; family Asteraceae; genus Helianthus; species Helianthus tuberosus. The sequence continues at coordinate 88,619,998 of CM060365.1, forward strand.
ATGCTCTGATAATTTCGGGGTGTGACATGTTTGGTGTTGCGTTTTCAAAATAGATTTTCCGTTTTCAAAATTGCGTTTTGAAAAAGCATGTAGGTACATGCTTCTCCAAAACTGCGTTTTGGAGGCAAATAATCACTTTTTCATCCAAACACTTTTTTAGATTATTTATATTTTACAAACGCAATAATCAAATAATCACTTCAAAACATAATCCCAAACACCCTCTTAATTCTCATTGAAACATGGATGGCCAGGTCAAGTGGGGAAAACGAGCAAGCTAATATATGTTGAAGAGTGAGTGCTAATCCATTCCTTTTGCAGCTCGACCTAACACATTCGAATATGGTTAGATGAGTTATCAAAATTTCTTTTGGCCACGTTTTCTTCATCTCGTGTCGCAGTTAATAACTAGATCTTTTCGTCTCTTGACTCTTGAAAAGTTCTATCTGAACTGATAATACTTATCCATCGTTCTTTTAGTAGAAGGGAACCACAACTTATGAACACAATATGCGAAATTAGCATATAATATGATTCCATAATTTTGAAGGTTACATAATATTATTCCATAATTTTAATATTATTCCATAATTTTGAAGGTTACACAATATGCGAAATTAGCATATAATATTATTCCATAATAGGTTCGTAAAGACAAGAATGAGTGAATCAACAAAACATGAAGAGATGATAGAATAAAGTTAATTTTTTATTTAAAAAACTAGTTATTAAAGTCATTAATACATACACAATTAAAAAGTTAACCAAAGATTGGAAATCAAAAGTAATACATAAATCACTTGTCTTCACCAAGTGATGCAAGATTAGCCAAGCATGGCCTTCGTTTAACAAAAACTCTTACGATCAATCTTGGATCCCGAGACTACCACACACACTCTAGAGATGGATGATTGATGAATGTGGTAGATGATGGTGGTATTGTGGTGGTGGCAGGTGTGAGAGAAGTGTTTGTCAAGGGATGGATTGCTATTGAACCAAACACCCCTATTTAAGCTGAAAACAGAAGCTTTACGGCCCCGTGGCCATTATACTTGCTGTACCATTCAAGATTTGCATATTTGGAAGTTGACCACAGCCCGTGTCCATGAGACACGGCCCCGTGTCTCTTGTCTGCTTCTGTTTGTCTTCTTCTTCCTGCAATCTTGGGTGGGGCACGGCCCCATGCCTGGCAGGCACGACTCGTGTTTGTCTTCTGATTTGTTGTTTTTGGTCTTGGGATGAAGCTCGGAGGGTTGGTATATTGAATCAACTTCCCTTCTTTTGTATTCATGCTGGTTTTTTCCGTTAATTTGTTCCTTTTATACATTTAAGTTCTTTTAATCCTGAAAATCCAAAGTCTACAAAGCGACACACTTTTTCCAACATCAGTAAAAATGGTTGTTTTTATACCTTATTTGATATAATTTATATGTTGCATTTGGCGCATATCAGAAAGTCAAACACTTTGACTTTCTTTTGACTTTCAGTTCTGACCACAATGGTCAAGTCAAAGTTCGAATCGAACTTTCCAACGTGATCGTAATAACGAAGGTGTGAATCCCCTACGATCATAACCTTTGACAATCACGTTAAGTAGGCGAAATGATGAGTCAAGCATGTTATATCTAAAAGTCAAAACCAGTAAATATGCATTTTGCGATAATTGAACTTTTAACTATCTAAACCAATTATGTTGACATCATATCAGTTTATATAGACTAATAAAACATATTTTGACATGCTCAACTCATCATACTCAGTTTAGACTTCAATTCTATATCGAAAGTCAAGCACTTTGACTTTTGCTTTGACTTTCGATTCTGACCCATTTGATCTACTTTGAAACCCAATCAAGGCATGTTTTGTGACCATAATATTATAGGGAATAAACCTCTGAGATTATACCTTATGGTCATACCATTTGACTTTCGATTCTACCCGTTCGTTTATGTTCTTTCATTTAAAGCTTAAACGAACAGTTCATGAACACAAACGAACATAAACAAAAAAAATTAACTGGACGTATTTGAAAAAAAAAACATAAGCAAACATAAATTAATTAACATGATTGAACAAACATAAACATACACAAATGAATGTATTTGAACAAATATAAACAAACACAAACATTAATGAGCCCAAATAAGAAAGTTTAATATATATTACACTTCATCCGAAAACACATCTAAATTAGGGTTCACATATACTAAAATCAAGTAGTGTTTTTAATATAAATATTAAGTAAGTGATTAGTTACAATCTAAGAAAAAATTTAAAAATTCATTTTTTATTACTAGAAAACTCAATTACTAATTAGTTATATTTATATAAGTAGTTAGAAAACCTAATATTTATATAAATATAACTATTTGTGTATTTATTAAAATTTAAACGAACATAAACGAACGTTCACGGACACAAATAAACGAACAATGTGTGTTCATGTTCGTTCATTTTGTTAAACGAACAAAATTTTTGTTCGTGTTCGTTCGTTTATTAAATAAAGAGTACATAAACGAACTTCCCGCCGCACAAGTTAACGAACAGTTCATGAATGTTCGGTTCGTTTACAAGCTTAATCAAATTTACACGTTTACTTTCTTCTCAAATCTATCCTGAGCTCTCATTGAACCCTCCCCGGAAACTCCACCTCTAATCATATTCATTCTTTGTCGAATCATCATCTTCGGAGGTAATTTTTAATTGCTTTCTGATCGGAATTTTATGTTGATTAAAAGCCCTCTATAATTTCATAATATTCGTATATGTGGTGATTCAATTTATGATCGAATTGGATTAGGGTTCATGGGATGTTCATATTGGGAATTATGTCCGATACCAGTTAGTTGTTAAATAAATTTGAGGATTCATGGGAGGGGGCACTTTTGAGGTATGTTTTATTTAATAAATGTAATTACAAAATGACAAAAATGTCTTTGAGTAACTGAGGAGCATGGATGTGGTCAAGTTAATTGGACTAAAATGGCATTGGTAAAAACTTTTTGGACCCACAGATGATATATGAAACAATTGGACTATATTGTCAAAACTGCCCAACCCGTAAGAACCAAAATGACACTTTACTCATGATTTTATTACAAATTAACAATACTGAAACATATCATATAATGGCCCCAACTTCATGGCAAACAATATCACAGAACACGAGGTGGACACCGAATGAAAAAAAAATCTTTTGTGGTAAGATTGAAACTCAATTAAACTTTTTTTTGAAGTGTAAACTTCAATAAACAAGAGCCGACCCAAACCGGGCCGACAAAAACAACATCATACAATTACATGAAATCAAAAGAGACCCAATCTCTCCATACAATTGCATACCGGACACGTCGATTCGCCGTGGAAAACATTTCTTTTCCTTAGAGCAACACCCGTCAGAATCCTTTCCATTTCCGATCTCCACGCGTGAATATTATACTTTTCAGGGACCCATTTGCACCACTCCATGATATACCTATTATTGATCTCCTCGACCGAGTACAAAATATTTTTAACACTTTTAACAGAAAACAGGCCTTCAGGATCACCGGCCCAACTCCACTTGTCGGCTCCGGATGATAACATAACCGAATTAACCAACTGTCGAAGCCGCTGAAGTTCGTCAATGGCTGCCAGCTCAATAACAGGCAATTTCCAGCTCCAAACAAAAGATAAATCAGCATTAATACATTTAATTCGATTCGAGATTTTACATTTTTTATCCGATTCCATGCGAAACAGAACCGGATAAGTCTGCTTGAGCGGCTCATTGTTAACCCACGAATCCAACCAAAACGAAATATCATTCCCTTTGCCAACTTCACCTTTTAAATAATTCTGAAGGGGAACACCATCCGCTTTAGTGTTTATGAAGACTTTCGCTATAATACTCCAAACACCACTTAAATATCTTTTAAACGGAATGCATTCCCACCCAACCCGACTAAAATGCAAAACATCAACAATTCTTTTCCAAAGATTATTATTCTCCGTTTTATACCGCCAACCCCATTTAGCCAAGAAAGCGATATTGATATCCATAAGCTTATTCCCGTCTTTCTTGCGACAAGCAACCCGATCCCAAGCCACCCACCCAGTGCATCTTCCTTTCCTCTTGCGCACCTCCCCAAAGAAACTTTTTAATCATAGCTTCCAAATCTGGTATAACCTTCTTTGGAGCTTTATATAAAGAAAAATAATAGTTTGGAAGACATTCCAAAACCGCTTTAATAATAACTACCCTTCCACCAATCGACAATAAGTGTGATTTCCATTTAGCAAGACGAGAACGAAAAATATCAATCACCGGCTGCCAATTGTTTATCTTATTCATATTAGCCCCCACATTAAGACCAAGATACTTGAAAGGGAGAGTATCCGGTTTGCATCCAACCTCATTAGCCATAACCCCCGTTTCATCCAACCCCACCCCTATCCCATAAAGGGATGATTTATCTAGATTAATTTTGAGACCAGAGCAAGCAAAAAAACACCGAAGAATTCTAACGATATTAGATACCTCAGTATTGGACCACTCCCCCACCAGCAAAGCATCGTCCGCATATAAAAGATGAGTAATGATCGGCCCGTTGTTAGGGGTAGCAATCCCTTTAATCACCCCCGCTTCTCTCGCGTTGACCAACATACACGAAAGAGCCTCCATGACCACCAAAAACAGAAACGGAGATAAGGGACCCCCTTGTCTCATACCTTTCTCACACCTAAAAAGAAAAGTCGGAGCCTCGTTCACCAGAACTGACGAAGAAGCCGATTTGAGAACACCCAAGATCCAGTTACACCATAAATTCGGAAAACCCATTTGAAGGAGCGCACTAATCACGAAGTTCCAATTGACGTTGTCGTATGCCTTCTCGAAGTCAATTTTCAAGAAAAAAGCTTCCAAGTTCCTTTTCTTAATCCAAGAAATAAGTTCATTGATAATAAGAGGGCCGTCCAAAATATATCTTCCTTTTAAAACGCGGACTGCGTATCCGAAATAATCCCATCCAAAACCAATCTCATACGGTTAGCCAACACTTTAGAGATAGCTTTACTGATAACTCCGATCAAGTTAATGGGTCTATAATTATTAAGCGAAACCGGGGTCGGAAACTTTGGGAACAAGAGCAATGAACGACGACCCACTACCATCTGTAATTGTGCCGTTGATGTGGAACCACTCAAAAATTTTATAAAAATCATCTTTAAATGAATCCCAAAAATGCTTAATAAATCTGAAATTGATACCATCCGGGCTCGGAGAACGGTCATCTCCACATTCAAATATCGCGTTTTTGATTTCTAGCTTAGAAAAAGGCTCAGGAAGCATCGCACTATCGACCTCCGAAATCCTTTTAATGTTATGACAATGAAGCTCAGGTCTGTTAAGAACTCTTTCTTTGAATTTATCACGAAAAAAGGAATGCACCTGTTTTTTAATTATCGTCGGCTTGGTGCTCCAAACACCGTTAATAGACAAACCATGAATGTTGTTCGAAGCTTTCCTGTTGTTGACCATAGCATGAAAAAATTTCGAGTTTTCGTCGCCATCTAAAGCCCACTTCAGCCGTGCTCTTTGTTTAATATCCGCATTTTTCCTATCGTCGATCTCTTTAATCGCTTTTTTATTTTCCACCATGACCCATTCTTCCTCATCCGTTAACTCTCTCGATTCTACGATTAACTCCAACTGTTCCAATTCCGCCAAAGCACCTTTCATATTTTCATCTTCTTTGGCCAAATACTCGTCCCTCCATATCTTAAGATGAGACCTAATGCGAGAAAACTTAAGAGAAAGACACGAATCCGGGGGATCAAAACTTAGCACACCTTCCAACGCCTCTTTTACCGCTTCATCGAATCCAGGTTTCCCAATCCAAGAGCTAAAAACCCTAAAAGGACAAGGACCAAATTTTAAATCCACCAATTCAAGAATGATCGGACAATGATCGGAATAACGGATAGGCATCGCTCTCTCACATGCCGACGGCCATTTATTAAAAAAACTCCGAACAAACCAGAAAACGATCCAACTTACTAAGCTTTTTACCATTATCCCTGATACAAGTAAACTTCCTACCCTGCATCGGATACTCGAGCAACCCATAATCAAAGATAACTTGTTAAAATTTTCCGTACAAGCCGGCTTAAATTGCGTTCGTTTCCTATCATCAGGAGACCGGACCGCATTAAAATCCCCGACGATAACCCACTGACCCGCCAAAGAATCTATAACATTGGATATCTCTCCCCACAAAAGTAACTTAGCCGCCGTGTTTTGGGGAGCATAGACGTTAATCAAGTTGATAACATCACCACTGCCAACCAAAACACCTTTCAACAACAGGAAGTTCCTTTCCATAACATAAGAATCTACTTTGATAACTTTAGGATCCCAAATCTAGGCCTACCCCCCCCCCCCCCGAGAGCCCCACCGAAGCTGAGAAAGCAGATTCAAAGTTTTTGTTTCCCCAATATTTCGCTTGAACAGAATTAGGTATAGAAGCTACCTTGGTCTCTTGAAGCGCAATAATGCTGATGTTGTTAGATTTCCTCAGTTCTCTTATCCAAGCCGCCTTAGAATCCCCTGCTATATCCCTTATGTTGACAAATAAGAAATTCATTGATTCACTTCATTAATACCTTCACCTCTGATGATATAGCTGATGAGATCGGTATGATTTTCAAGATTCACCCCCACGATGTTACCAATTGTTACAATATCCCTGCGTTCCTTGTCCATCTTATCCACTGGATCTTCTTCCAAATCTCCCAATATTTCACGCGGCTCAGATGGATCGGACCCTATGACTCTAATTCCAGCCTCAGAATTAAGATTATCTTGCTTCCCCGAAGACACATTATCCTCAACCACTGGATGCCGATTAAATGACTCTGAGAACTCAGATCCGGCTTGAACGTTGAGGTCAAAGTTAAATTCCCCTTCATATCTTCTCCTTTCGCAGGCCTAATATTTGCTTTTGGGCTTAAACTGCCACTATGACCCACCTTCCTAGACTTGGGCCTTGATTTTCTGTCACAAAACTTGGGCCAACCCAACGAGTCCACAGTATTAAAAGGAAAAGAAAAATCTTTGTTTAGCTGATCCCCATCACAAGATTCCTGGGCCCTACTAACACTTTTCGCCGCCAAATTGGTATCGGGATTTGGAGAGGATCTGGGAACTCCAAACATTCTATTATAATCATTGTCTTGGGAAAAAAACATCATTGAAAGCCCCTGACTGTTCAAGAACTTCTGCCGGGAACCGAGATTCCGGTGACAGAATATCCGATCTGGCAACTCCCCCTGAGCCACCTTCTTGTACCCCCTACTTATTAGGACTAGAAGAAACATCAACTATAACATTCTCCTCGTTAAGCCTGTTGTCAACCTTATCGTCATCTTTCATAGAGTTACCGGAACTTTGACCAGCAGGACTAATACTCGGCGAAGACACGGCTTGTTCCCCTACCTTACCTGTATGAGCCATATCCGGCCACTCATCTTCGAAAAGGCAATCTGGGACCCACTCGTTCATATCTTCCACTACCCACACCTTAAACCTCTTAATTTTCCACTTGAGAGTTACCGAATCTGAGATTCTAGAACCCGTGTCAACCAAAACACCAACACTGTTAGTTGACAGGTCCCAATCCCTCAGAGACATTTGAGAGCATTTTACAACTTTCCCGAACATTGAAGCCACGTTGTCGAATACCTTATTCTCTGCCAAATGTAAGGGCATACCATGAAATTTCAGCCATGCAATCCTTTCGTAAGCCAGAGATTGACCTGACCAGATAACTAACGTTTCAAACCACTTTTTCCACACTTGCACGTCAAGGATAAAAACCAAAGCATCGATTTCATCCTCAAAAGCAATCATCATATTCAAACCACCCAGATAATAGAATTTGAAACCTTTTACGCCGGCTTCCATAAGGTTTTCCTTCAGAGTGATCAGGTTTGAGAAATTAATAACTCTTCCGACAACAACTCTTCCTTGAAAATCAAAATACGCACTGGTCTCGTCATGCACTTCCACCACCTTTTCCACATACCCCACACATTCCTCGGGCCTCTTAGAATCGACCAAGTTATTCAAAACAGTTGCGCTATACGAACATCCCTGTCTAGTGAAAGCCTCCTTATTGGAAAAATTGTTGTGACCCACCTTCTCCTTTCTTACCTCTGGGGCAATCCTCTTCGCCGGTTCCTTGATAACGTCAGGCTCACCGTTCTCCCTAGCGAACCTAGCACGGTTTACTTTGAGTTTAAACCCTCCTAAGTTGAGCTCCTGCATTCCTTTCTCCATCTCCTTCCAATCCAAGTCACCTTTAAAACTTATAAATCCGAACTTAAATCCATTCTTAACTGTAGTTAGCAAGATGTGTTTTAATAAATGTAATAATAATAATAACATCCACATAGGTTTCCTATATATCCCCAACATAGTTAATGAGGGTGCTAATAATCAGTGTTTATCGATGACTTGTAAGATATTTGTACTTTAAATAAGTTCAGGCCGTTCAAGAAAAAAAAGGTTCAGAGACTTTAATCGAGTTGTGGGTTTTTTTTTTATAGAAAAATGAGAAATCGTATCGGTAACCCATGTATAATTAGGACCGATAATTCTTAGTACAACACTACAACATATAAATACTCAGTATAACACAACATAATCAGGTTTTTGTTTAACTAATATATCATTTTTAGTAAACTAACAACAACCCGAAGACCACTAACAAATGCGTCAACCTAAACTCGTCTAATTTAATAAATGAGTTAGCTTGTTAACCCCTCTATGTTTCATGTTTTTACATAAGTTACTATCTCAATTTTAGAGATTTTTATTCAAAAAGTTTAGAACTTAAAGTTTGCTTTTTTTTAATCCTTTTTTTTTTAAAGGAGAACTTCATTAAGAAAACACCGAACCCAAAACGGGACGGCCAACAACAAACAGGACAACTACATATTCATAAATTTACACCAATCAGCCCAAACTAAAGAACCTTTCTTAGATCTATGTTTATACCAGAGGAAACTAACTGCCCTAACTTCGCTAAAAATTTCTTCTACATTGGTTCTCTTACCGTTGAACCGGAGGTTATTCCTGGCCTTCCATAATAACCAACATGCTGTATAAATAATCCCTTGCAGCACCTTTCTCTCCGAAGCCCCTCTAGAACCAGTGTTGTGAATCTCTATTAAATCTCTAAAGGAGAACATAAAGAACTTCAGGATTCGACACCAATAACTGATTTTCTCCCACAGACCCAACGCGACGGAACAAGAAGTGAAGAGATAGGAGACCGAATTCGGACCGTCGTTGCACAGACAACAAATGCCATCCGCCACCGAAACGCCCCTCCTGGCTAGCGCCTCCACCGTCGGGATCCTGTCTAACTCCCCACGCCAAACAAAAATGTTGCATTTCTGAGAACCCAATTGCACCAGTCCAAAACATTCGGCTACTGTAATCTTTCTTCGAAACTATCAGTCTTTTAACAGCAGCAACAGAGAAAAAATCCGACCCACTGCCCATCCATTTCCACCTATCAGACTGATTGGAACACGAAACCGAACCCAGCGCCGAAACTAGAGAATGCCATTCGCTCCATTCAGGACCCGACTCGAAATCATGCCTCCATAACCAAAGACCTTCCCCATCTAATCTGTCTCAGACAGTGTTGTAGAAGGCGCTAGGCGCTAGTCGGGCGGTGAGGTACCGCCTAGGGATTAATCGGGATTAATCGGATTGGGATTTTTATATGTATTTTTTCAAAATTATATATATATACCCAATAATATAAAAATAATACTTCAAAATTCACATAAATACTTCAAGTTTCAGATAGTATGGTTCGATTTTGACCGATTTTGACCGATTTTGACTGATTCTGACCAATTTTGACCGCCTAGGACCGCCTGGGACCGATTTTGACCGATTTTAACCGATTAATATAGGCCGATTAATCCGATTTTTGACCGCCTAGGACCGATTTTGACCGACTTTGACCGACTCCGATTAATTGGCCGACTAGCTCAAAATTAGTCAGTAACTAGCCGCCTAGCGCCTAGGCGCCGATTAATCGGCCGCCTAGCGCCTAGGCGCCGATTAATCGGCCGCCTAGGCCGATTTTTGCAACACTGGTCTCAGATGCTACAGTTTTTTAATCCTTTCTAATTTTTAACTTTTCCTATTACTATTCGTTTTTCAGAGGTGAAACTAATTTTATTTCTTAAATATTCGTTAACTATTCATTTCCAACAACGTTATTTATTAGTTCTGACTTTCATTCGGTTCTTCTAGTCTCGGGCTAATTATATACGTCGATGTGGGGCTAGCCCATTTGATAGAGGCATATGCCTATTAAGGGAGAGGTCTCAGGTTCAATCTCGATGAATAGAGTAGAGTAAGCGTTACAATTCAAAAATATATATAAAATAAAACTTGTTAATTAGAAATGAGATATAAGGGTACAAAAAATAATTCAAAGACACTGTTTCATTTGATTTGTAGTTATTTGTTAGACCATGTGTAGTGGGGCATTATGTTAAAAAAAACGCCCACTCTCCCATTACATAGGGCATTATGGGGCATTATTTTTGAAAAAAAATTGTTTGGGCATTATAATTAAAACGCCAAAATTGGAAGAAGGAAGGTTTGACCCACCAATGAGAAAATAGTTTGTTTTGTTTTGTTTTTTTTTTGTTTAATGATTGGAATGGGCATTATCAGGCATTATTTCCACTACACCACTTTATGCTATAATGCCCCATGCTGACTGGGATGACACGTGTCGGATAATGCCCCATGGTGGGGGCATTATAACAATTTACCACTACACATAGTCTTATGTAAGTAGTCGTCAAATCACTAGGTATTTTTTATATTTGTGAATGAACATTAAATATGGCAACCCAAAATACAACACAACGTAAGCGTAATAAACATATGGGGCGTATTCATGTTCACCAATAAAGGGGGTAGGGGTGGGATAACTCACACCCATTTCCATCACTCACAACATCCAATCAGGTTCTGCCATGTCATCAACCATTATTTCCATCACTCACACCCTTTTTTTGCTGGAAATGGTCATCACTTGTACAAATTCCATCACTCACTTATTTTTTTATTTTTTTTACATTATAAATTAACAATGGTTAAATGATATGAAGTATATATAAAGGTTTTCACAAATCTCGCGTTTTTGTTGAATTACGATTGACTTGAACGGTTCGTCGAGATGGTTGTGCGGCTCACACAAGATTTTTAAATCTGTAAACCGTTTTTTTATAAAAAAAAGTCTGTAAACTGTTTTTTTATAAAAAATCTGTAAACTGTTTTTTTTAATCTATATACTGTTTTTTTTTTTAAATCTGTAAACTGTTTTTTAATAAAAAATCTGTAAACTGTTTTTTAATAATAAATGTAAACTGTTTTTATTAATAAAAAATGACCCACAACGTTGCATTTTCGATTTTGAAAACGCGTGCTCCGTTTGACGCGTTATATGTAAAACGCGTTATACATAGGGGTGGCGCCGGTGTTTGGTTTTCAATCACGAGTGATGGGGGGTCGATAACGGACCACCCCGGGTCCTCTAAAACCGACCAACCCAAACTCCTTCAACACGCCTGTTAGGGGAGGATTTTCTAACAATTAGTGATCCTTACTCGTTATCCTAATTAATGATCCTTTCTTCTGTGACAGATAGTGATCCTCAGAAGAGCTTCAGGATCAGGGTCATGGATCACTTTAAGGATCCTCGTACTGATGATTGTTTGTTTGTGTTTTGTATTACTTCGCAGGAGTTACGAGCTTGACTTGGTCTTGGCAACGGTACTAAGGAATATTCCACGGGCATTTCGCACACGATTGACCAAAAATGGACGTTGTGGAGAACGTGGGAGCTTGGCACAAAAGTCGGATAGTTAGTTAGTGTAGTTAACTTCTATTTTAAAAGGGGTAACGAGCTAGAATTAGAACACTTAGTCATTTTTTCAGCTACACACACTCTCATATACTCGCACACTTGAAGCTCTCGACGAACATTCATTCGTTTTCACTCACTTTTACACGTTACACGACAGTGATCCTTGTACCTAGCTCGTTACTATCCGAAGTTGTAAACATTTGTTGATTTATTTGAGCTTGGTGATCGGTAGTTTCCATCACTCGGGGTTTTTTATGCCGGAGATCAACTCTTGATCAAGGGCTTTTTCCCCGTATAAATCCTTGTGTCATTCGTGCAATTTACATTGAAGTGATCCTTGTCATTGTTCTACATTTCAAGCATCATACCCCGTAACAGAGAGTTTGGTTGCAATATCCTCATCAGATTTTTTGACCAAAACAGTTTGGCGCCCACCGTGGGGCAATTGGTGCTTCATTCTTAGAAAAATTCGTATTGCCGTGCTCATTGCAGTTCATTACAACCAAGCAAATGGCTTCCTCGACGAAGAATGCTTCAATGCCCTCATTCACTTCTTCACAAGGCGTTCCTCCTTTGCCTCCACCACCTTCTGGATCCCAGAAGAATACTGAGAATGCTGCGAAGAAACCAACTCCCATTTTCTCAAAACCACCTACTTCTTCTGTTTCAACTAATCCAACTACTAATGATCTCTATGCCTTGATTTTGCAGATGAGGAATCATGCACAAGAGCAGGATAAGACCAACGAAAGGATCCTCCGGGAGATTGACGAAATTAAGAAACAGAAGAAAACGGCAGAAGATCGTTCCCCACTGATACCCAGATCTTTGAATTTTGATACTCCGGTGATTACTTCTCAGCCATCAGTGGTTCCAGACGTTCAATATGTGGGTGGACCAAAAGGAGTGCACTACGGAACAACAACAGTGACCCAGGCATTAGGTCCATACTTCCAGCCAGCAGGATCCTATCCTCAGCATATGGGATCCTTCATGACTTCAGGAGGATATTCAGGATCATCCCAGGTTCAAGGATCCTCCTTTGTTCCAGGATCATCCCAGGTTCAAGGATCCTCCTTTGTTCCAGGATCATCCCAGGTTCAAGGATCCTCCTTTGTTCCAGGATCATCCCAGGTTCAAGGATCCTCCTTTGTTCCAGGATCGTCCCAGTTTCAGGGATCCTTCCAGATGCCAGGATCCTTGAGAAGTTTGCAAACAGGAAGTTCAGATGTCCATCAGGGAGATTTTATTCCAATGCAGACCAATGCTTCTACTGGTCCCTCGATCATTCCAGAGCCCCAACAATATGGATTAACATCCATTCTTCCTAACTTGAATCCAAAGGGAGGTAACACTTTTAATAATTCTTATACTACTAACCATGGTCTTATGCAGGATCCAGGTATCAATCATGCCATGGCCAGAGAATTGCAAAAGCTAAAGGATATGATATCAAGTGTTCCGGGAGTGGTCAAACCTATCCCAGAGATTGCATATGGGAGCCACAAGATATCTCGTTTTGCACCACCAATCTGTGATGCTGAGATACCCAAGAGGTTCCATGTGCCAACAATGAAGCTGTATGATGGTTCGACGGATCCTGAAGAACACATAGCACAATACAGGGAGAGGATGGAGATCAATCCAATCCCAGAAAGGTTAAAGGAAGCATGCCTGTGCAAGGGATTCGGATCCACTCTTACTGGATCAGCTCTCAAATGGCTGCTAAGTCTTCCCCCTACTCTATTACCTCATTTGCTAATCTAGTTAACTTGTTTAATAATCAGTTTTCTTGTAGTAGAAAATTCGAACGATTAACTAGTGATCTATATAGGATAACCCAGGGTCATAATGAATCATTAAGGGACTACATTACCAAATTCAGTAAAGAATCCTTAGACATTCCCAACTTAGATATAGCCACGGCTGTTGAGGCCTTTAAAATGGGATTGCTTAGGGATTCGTTGTTCTATGATGATCTTGTTATGACACCATGCAGGAACTTAGATGAGGTAAGAACCCGGGCACTTAGGTTCATTCGGCTAGAGGATGACAAGAGGATCCAGGAGAGGTTAGCAGGATCCTCAAAGCAGGAAAAGCAAGGATCCTCATTCAGGAACAACAAGTTCAGATCCTACAACAGATCTGATAACCAGAATGTGCATTCTGTTGATCAAGAAGAGGATGATGAGGATTATCCTCCAATTACTGAATATTGTTTTTCTGTTGATAACAATGAACTAATCCTTGCGATGCAGAATCTATGTGATAAAGCTAGCTGGCCCAGAAAGAATGACAGGCCAGCTGCAACTAAGGATAAGTCGAAGTGGTGCGCATACCATGAAGATTTCGGGCATCTCACAGAAGAATGCATTGCACTAAGGAAGGAAATTGGATACTTGTTGAGCAAGGGGCATCTGAAAGAGTTGTTGGGTAGGAAAAAGTCAAGGACTCAGGATCCTGAAAGGATCCCTGAGAAAGCTCCGGCCCCTCCAGCAGACGCACAAGTAATAAACTTTATTTCTGGAGGATCAGACATTTGTGGCACATCCTTCTCAGCAGCAAAAAGGCATGCAAAGGAAACTAAGATGGATAGTGGAGAAAGACCAGTTCGAACATCAAGTGTCTCCGAAGGAAAAGTCATAACCTTTGATGAGGATGATCGTGTTGATATCCAGGATCCTCATCACGATGGTTTAGTTATTACTCTTTTCATTTCTAACCATTTTGTCCGCAGGATCCTTATAGACGGAGGAAGCTCAGTGAACATTATCCAGCTTGATGTTCTAAAGAAGATGGGAATTCCTGAATCATATATCATACCAAGATCCTCCGTGCTTGTGGGATTTAGTGGCGAAACTAAGAATACCCTGGGGGACATTAAACTCCCAATATATATCGAAGGCTTACACTCTTATCAAAAATTTTGTGTTATTGACTGTTTATCTTGTTGCAATGTTATCCTTGGCAGACCCTGGATACACGATATGAAAGCAGTCCCATCTACCTACCATCAATGTGTGAAGCTCCCTAGTCCTTAGGGAATAGTGAAGATTGGTAGTGATCAGGAGGAGGCTAAGAATTGCTACACTTCATCGATGAAACCAGCCTCGAAATCAAGGGAGCAATAGCAATCAAGGTATCCTCCAAGGGATGTCTTGGAGGCAAGAGAGCAGGATGTGGTAGAAATCCTCATGGATCCCGATGATCCTGAATCCAAAATCTATATCGGATCAGGGATCCTTGGCGAAGTGAAAGAAGACCTCGTATCCTTCCTCAAAAGGAGAAAGACTACCTTTGCATGGAAACACGAAGACATGACTGGTATATCCAAAGATGTAATCACTCACAAACTCGGCATTGACAGGTCCTTCAAACCAATCCATCAAAGGAGAAGAAAGTTTGCACCGGAAATGAATGCCATTATCCAGGAAGAGGTAGAGAAATTGCTCCGGGCAGGTATGATTAGAGAGGTCAAGTATCCAAGATGGTTGGCCAATGTGGTTGTTGTTCAAAAGAAAAACGGAAAGTGGAGGGTATGTGTCGATTTTACCGATTTAAATAAGGCATGTCCCAAGGATCCTTTCCCATTACCCCACATTGACTCCATGGTGGATGCAACTGCGGGTCATGAACTGTTGACTTTTATGGATGCCTCATCTGGATTTCAACAAATCCAAATGGAACCATCCGACCAAGAGGATACAGCCTTCATGACTCCAACTGGTATATACTGCTATATTGCTATGCCGTTCGGATTAAGAAATGCAGGTGCAACATATCAAAGGCTGGTGAATATGATGTTCAAGGATCAGATTGGACAAACTATTGAGGTTTACATAGATGATATGGTGGTAAAATCCTTAAAAGCTGAGGATCACCTAAGAGACTTGGAGGAAGCATTCAATATCCTTGATAAATATAATATGAAGCTTAATCCTTCAAAATGTCACTTTGGTGTTAAAGCAGGTAAATTCTTAGGATATATGGTGACAAAGAGAGGCATTGAAGCTAGTCCGGAACAGATCAAAGCTATAGTGAACATCAAATCTCCGGCCAATGCTAAGGATGTTCAAAGGCTAACAGGCAGGATAGCAGCTTTGAACAGATTCATATCCAAATCCTCAGAGAAGTGCAAAGAATTCTATGATATCCTAAGGAAGAACAAGAAATTTGAGTGGACTGAGAAGCATGAGAATGCCTTAAGAGCTCTCAAAGATTATCTATCCTCAGCCCCAGCCTTGATGAAACCAGAAAAAGGCGATGTGCTATCCTTGTATCTTGCAGTATCCTCAAAAGCAGTAAGTGCGGTCCTTGTTAAGGATCATGAAGGTACACAACATCCTGTCTATTATGTAAGTAAAAGTTTACTTGATGCCGAATCCAGGTATTCACACCTTGAAAAGCTTATTCTTGCATTAATTATGGTATCTACTAAGTTGAGACACTATTCTGAAACTCATGTTATTGTTGTTAAAACTAATTTTCCAATTAAGAATGTCCTCAGGAAACCAGAGATGTCAGGAAGGATGGCTAAGTGGGCAGTGAAGCTAAGTGCATATGATATAAGATATGAGCCTAGGACAGCCATCAAATCCCAAGCATTAGCCGACTTTGTGGCTGATTTCAGTAGTGATTTACAAAAAGAAGCTGAGTTAGAAGTCCAGCAGTTAGAGGAGACTAAGGATCCTTGGATACTCTACACTGACGGATCCTCAAATGTTAAAGGCACAGGGCTTGGAATACTACTAAATCGCCACAGGGGGACATAATACCCCACTCTATAGCTTGTGAGTTCCAAACCACTAATAATGAGGCTGAATATGAAGCCTTAATTGCTGGTTTGCAAATTGCAAAGCATATGGGGATCAGGTATCTTGAGGTACATGTAGATTCATTGTTAATTACAAACCACTTTAATGGATCCTATGCTGTTAAAGGTGAAAAGCTAACCAAATATTTAGAGATAGTAAAAAGTTTGGCACTCTCTTTTGTTTCCTTTAGTTTAACGCAGGTACCAAGGGAAGAAAATACAGAGGCTGATGCATTGGCTAACTTAGGATCATCCTTGAATATCCCGGAGGATATCAAGATCCCTATTATCCATATCCTGACCCCGGCTATTGAGGATCATGTGGCTATGGAGATAGGAAATGATTCTGCAATTATCCCTAGTGAGGATACTCGATCCCATTCAGGATCAGGATCATGGATCACACCAATTATGAGATACTTACAACATGGAGAGATTCCTACAGGAGAAAACCCTAGGGCTTTCAAAATTAAGGTATCTCAATTCACAATTTTAAATAATATGTTGTATAGACGATCTCTTGCAGGACCATACTTGAGATGCATTGAGGATCCTGTAATCCAAGAAGTTTTAAAAGACTTCCATAAAGGAGATTGTGGAAACCACACTGGGGGCAGGGCATTATTCTCAAGGATCCTGAGGACAGGATACTACTGGCCAACCATGAAGAGAGATGCTGTGGAGTACGCTAAGAGATGTGATCCTTGTCAGAGACACAACAATATCCTTCATCAACCAGCTGAATTATTGCATCCTATATCCTCCTCTTGGCCATTTATGAGATGGGGTATGGATATAGTTGGTAAGCTCCCTAAGGCACCTGGTGGAAAAGTATTCATGCTAGCTATGACTGATTACTTCTCCAAGTGGATAGAGGCTGAAGCTTTTGCCCAAGTCAGAAAAAGGAAGTTATATCCTTCATTAAAAGAAATATTATAACTAGATTTGGAATTCCTTCTGAGATTATATGTGATAATGGTTCCCAATTTATTAGGGGCAGAACCACTAACTTTTGTGACAGCTGGGGGATTAAGATGATAACATCAACACCAGTCCACCCACAAGCTAATGGTCAAGCAGAATCATCCAACAAGATCATCATCAACAATTTGAAGAAGAAGCTTGGATCCAAGAAAGGGAAATGGGCAGAAGAACTACCCTATGTGCTTTGGGCTGATAGGACAACCCCTAAGAATGCTACTGGTCAAACACCATTCTCCTTGGTATTTCGGGCAGAATCAGTGATCCCAACAGAAATGGTGGTTCCAACTGCTAGAACAAGTACCCGTGATCCTGAGGAAAATGATGAAAACTTGGCTCAAGACCTGGATACTATTGAAGAAATCAGGGATATGGCTAGGATAAGGATGACCAGTTATCAACAAAGAATGGCTGGTGCTTACAACAAAAAGGTCAGGATCAGGAAGTTTCAAGTTGGAGATATGGTATTAAGGAAAACATTTCAGAATACCACCAATCCTGCTGATGGAAAATTGGCTCCAAAATGGGAAGGCCCTTATTTGATTGAAGCTGAAGCAGGAAAGGGGGCATATAGATTGCTAACCATGGAAGGTGATTTGCTACCAAGAGCTTGAAATGCTGTCCACTTGAAGAAATATTTCATGTGATTAGGATCCTCATGACACAGATGATCCTTAAGTCGGGGATATCCTAGAAGGATCCTTAAAGTATCAGTTATCCTTACTTAGGTAATATCCTAAACTTTAACTATTTTATTTCTTTATTTCCTCATATAAGGATAAGGATCATGTATCCTTTATCCATCTCTCACGTGAGTTTGAGTTTTGAAAGTTCAGGTATCCTTAGCATAACTTTGGTTATCCGCAGAAGCAATCCGTTCCTTGGGTTTAACCCCAGTTATTTGGGCTTGACCCCAGTTCCGCCTGTAGCGCATGATGATCCTTGTATAGTTCAAGGCAGTGGGACCAGTACTCGTTTTAGGGGCTGATAATTCCATTGTACTGGCTATGCCTAGGATCCTACGTATAATGGTAGACGTACCATACATCCGTTCCTAAGGTTTCTAACGTTTTCACGTTAGCTAAGGTTTCTAACGTTTTCATGTTAGCTAAGGTTTTGGCATTTTCAGGTCACTAAGTTTGGATAGTCGCCAGTTAGGGCCATACTCCAGTTTACATACGATCCTTGGGCTTGTCCCCAGTTATCCTTGGGCTTGTCCCCAGTTATCCTTGGGCTTGTCCCCAGTTGCTAACTCTTTTCTTATATTGGCTTAGTCCCAAGTTATGCTCTATTTCAGGTTCCTGAAGATAGGCAACTAGGGATCCTTGATCCTTACTTCTCTCTAAGGTTTATCTTATAGTTATCCTTATTATGGTTAGGATCCTAACTTGGATCCTTAGGTATGATCCTTAACTATTTTTAATTCTATTCATTATTTATTTGAATAACCCTAAAAATTTGACAACTAAACTTGTGATCCCTAAAATATTTTACTTTTTGGATTCTTTAACTATAGGATACTTGATCTTGGATCATGTCCTAAATATTTTTAATCTGACTTGTTCGAAATTGTTTATTCAATAAATTTGCATCAAAACAAAGGAAAATTAAAGAAACAAAAGGATAACAACACAAGATAAGCGACAAAAGGTTAAGATTTTATTTATTAACAAAAGACTAACCCTTAAAAGGTTGTCAAAATTACCTACCCGAGCATCTACCAGCAAAACGTGGCCCGTCCGCTGGGGTAGGTAAAGGGTGTCCATGATAATAAGTTCAAAGATAGTGCAGGAATATAAAGGCGGCAGGATCACAATGGCTTCATCCCCCAAACAGAGGATCCCTCCACCAATTGCAATCCTGCCTATTGTCCAAAGGATCATACATGATCCTTAATCCTAGAAACTATTGTTCATTACAACCCATTAAATTGTTCAACATCACAACCACAAAAAACTACCATCAAACTAAAAAAATGGGCTCCGGCTGCGTCTAGGAATGTCCATCATCGCCCAATTGTGCAGCCTACACCTTTGCTGCATCCTCTTCTCCTCCAGCTGTGGTATCCTTCATCAGATCCTTCCCACTGCCACTTGCCTCAATCGCCAAGACCTCAGTAGCCTCTTCCTCATCATCCTCAAGGTCAATCATGCTTCTCATAGTCAAGGTCAATCAGAAGCTTAGCCGTCTTAGTCTTGGCATCTTGGAGTTCCTTCTGAAGATCAGGAATTGCAAGGTCCTTGAGCACTGCAACCTGTTGGAGGTCAGCAATCTTCTTATCCTGCTCCTCGACATTCCCCACATAATCCTCAATCTCAGCGAATTTCTGCAAAGGAGATGAAAGATAAGGTCAGGACCGAGTGATCCTCAAATCAGCAGGATATATCAGCAGGATATGCCAGCAGGATATACAGGCAGATACGGTGATCCTTACATCATTGAAGTACTCGAGGAATTGGTGACGGATAAGAGGCAGACCCTGCAAATTCTCACCCTCGGAGGTCTTTCTCTTTTTGCCACCCTTTCCTTTAGTGGGTGCCTTGGGAATGGAGATGCTGGGACTGGTAGTGGACCTCTTCTTCCTGGATCGAACAACATCAAGGTCAGCCGTGTTGAATTGGGATACAGGCTTGGCAGATTTTCCGGCACCTACACATTCAAAGCAAGATAAGTATCCTTATCCTATTTCAATTTACTTAATTATTTTAATATTCCAACTATGCAAAAGGCAGGATACTTACTTGACATGGTAATGGAACCTGAGGATACTTCCTGTGAGTCTTGGGTGTCTATCTTGAATGTCCTTGTTTCAGGATCAAGCTTCCAAAAAGCAGCAAGCCTATCCTTGGTTGCAGGTGATGTGATGATGTGTGAGACGGAAATAGCTGCATAACACAAGACAAAAGGGGTCAGTAATCCTTATACTAAAACAAGACTACCTGGTGATCCTTCTCAGGATCCTCTGGCCTACCATGGGTGGACCAGGTCTTTGGTAGATCCTTTCCGTTTGGAATGGTATCCCTCCTGACAAAGAAGAAGCGACGTTTCCAGTTTGTGTCATTCTTGGTGACTTTAAGAAGGGGGTGTTCTCCGCCGGGTTTTCGTTTGAACAAATAACGATGGGAACCAAAGGTAGTAAGATCATACAATTGTGTCAGCTCTGACATGCCTAAATCAATGCCTTCATGTTCGATGATCCTCTCCAGGGTGTACAAAACCCTCCAAATCATCGGCATGGCTTGGATGTAATAGATGCCGGTAAGGGAAAAGAAGGATTGTGTAAGTTCTGGGAAAGGATAGGTGTATCCTATGGCAAATGGAGTAACTGGAAAGGCAACCCATGTTTCTGAAACATAGTCGCTCAGAATAGTAGGATCGAAGGGTTTGAAAAAGGCATTCGCCGGAAAACAGTGACGGATTTTGTCTACTTGTGCATCGTTAAAGCAACACCTCTCATTCGCCGAGTCTTTGATGATCTTTTGACTCTTCAAAGGGCTATCCTTCTTGTGATCCTTGCCCGGTGAGCTTCGGAGCATCATTCTCAAAGTGATGGTGATAAAGAAAGAAAAACAGAGTAAGAGAGGGAGAAAGAGGAGAAAGAGATACCAGATTGATCTTTGACTGAGAATATAAAGGGAGTTTCTTTCGGATTTAAATGCATTTGATCCTATCTCTATCTCCTATTTATAATCATGATCGTGCAGGGTTGTCACTTCTGTGACGTCATGGTTGCAACGGCTAGTTCGATATCAACGGCTATATATCCGTTAGTTAGTTGCGGACAAGATCAAGAAAATATAACTCGCTTATTTTACAAATTACTCCTTATATTTTGGGGGCAATTGTTAGGGGAGGATTTTCTAACAATTAGTGATCCTTACTCGTTATCCTAATTAATGATCCTTTCTTCTGTGACAGATAGTGATCCTCAGAAGAGCTTCAGGATCAGGGTCATGGATCACTTTAAGGATCCTCGTACTGATGATTGTTTGTTTGTGTTTTGTATTACTTCGCAGGAGTTACGAGCTTGACTTGGTCTTGGCAACGGTACTAAGGAATATTCCACGGGCATTTCGCACATGATTGACCAAAAATGGACGTTGTGGAGAACGTGGGAGCTTGGCACAAAAGTCGGATAGTTAGTTAGTGTAGTTAACTTCTATTTTAAAAGGGGTAACGAGCTAGAATTAGAACACTTAGTCATTTTTTCAGCTACACACACTCTCATATACTCGCACACTTGAAGCTCTCGACGAACATTCATTCGTTTTCACTCACTTTTACACGTTACACGACAGTTATCCTTGTACCTAGCTCGTTACTATCCGAAGTTGTAAACATTTGTTGATTTATTTGAGCTTGGTGATCGGTAGTTTCCATCACCCGGGGTTTTTTATGCCGGAGATCAACTCTTGATCAAGGGCTTTTTCCCCGTATAAATCCTTGTGTCATTCGTGCAATTTACATTGAAGTGATCCTTGTCATTGTTCTACATTTCAAGCATCATACCCCGTAACAGAGAGTTTGGTTGCAATATTCTCATCAGATTTTTTGACCAAAACAACGCCAATCATACATGATTGTCACCTCTATGCAGTGGCGGGACTAGCCCAAAAGGTTAGGGGTATCCTATTTTTATTTTTTTTGGATCAGGGGTATCCTTTATATAACAGAAATGAAGTTGAGTGGTATTTTTACGCTACCGAAATGGAGTTAAGGTGTATTTTTACACTACGTAGACGGGTTGAGGGGTAGCCCGTGCTACCCCTACTAACCCTTTAAGTCCGCCACTGTTGCGTAATTAACTAAAAAATAAGGAGTATATATTAAAATGATTTTAAATATTATAATATGAAAATATTTGTTTTTTATAATACCGTGTGTTGTAAAGGTGTTCGTCCCTAAATAGTTGGAGGTTCTAATCCTTTGATAGATATAGATATAGATTTAGGAGTAGGATTAGAATAGATTTTAATCGAAAACTGTCTACAACTAGTAATGAGCTCGTTACCAACCGATAACAAAAATACCCGTTACGGCACGGTTTGGTACCATTATGGACCGGTGTTTGCAGGTAAAAACCAGCATCGAACCGGTACGTAGAACACTTAATGTGGGTACTGAATCAACACCGAAAATCGATTCAGTTCGGGAAATTCGGTATCGGTACATATTTTCAACAAGCTTGCTTAAGTTATATATTTTTTTTGTTTTGTTGCATTTTGATGGTGGCTAGTCGGTATTTACGAACGAAATTGCCAACGATCCCGTCCATCAGTGAATTCTTATTTTTTTAACCACATCCATTTTATATAATATAAAATAGAAAAAAGTGGGGCCAGCCGGTGGCTGAAAGTCCCAAAGAAGAAAAAAATACATAACAATGCCGCGAATGTTAAAATCGCACCATCTTTTCCAATCTAATTTTGCTAATGGAGATCTAAATTTAAGTCAGCTTTCCTATACTGATTAGACTGAAATAGAAATAACCAAACACAAAAATCTTGAGTTCGCGTGTGTTTTGAAATTTGTTTGATAAACATACGTTTTGTTGATATTACAAAAACTAGGGGTGTAAACGAGCCGAGCGGCTCGCGAGCTACTCGAGATCGGCTCGAGAAAAAACTCGAAACAAGTCGAGCCTTATCGAGCTCGAGCCTAAAACAGAGCCGTTCCTACATTTTTGGAAACCTTAAGTGAACTACAAAGTGGAGGCCCTTTTATGTTTTTTTTTTTTTTGCATAACCAGATTCAAAAGTTGCAATTCGATTTGACATTGCTAAAATCTAAATCTATTTAAGAGATTAACGACGAGCCCTAAACAACAAATTAAATGAGCAAATAAGACCTAAAGGCCTAAATAACAAACTGAATAAAAAAATAAGCCCTACTTTCTTAAGTAACAACTTAAAATCAGCAAATAATGAGGATATTTAGCCTGAGCAAAATGACAAAACTTAGTTCCAAGCCACTATCTTCCAACTTCCAAGCCAGGCATAAGATGAAATTGTTTAACTAAGTCCCACTGTCTTCCAAGTGCGACTGCAATACCAAATTAGGGCCAATCGAAATACTAAAGTATCAGTGTACCACTATAAAATAATCAAAATCAAGAGGCTGAGATTGACGAAATCAGTATAACGATGATATCGTTACACACACACACACTGTCGTTTGTTAGTTGTTACGCGCTATATTGTTCAATTGAGATTGACGAAATCAGTATAACAATGATATTGTTATCCCTAAATCCTTAACGACGGCCCTAATTTTGCCCAACCACAATCAATTCCATATTGGTTTACTCAACTGACGCGATATAATCTTCATGGAATCTTTCGCAAGCGTGGTTAATTGGTCGACTGAAGTGTTGATTTGCGGGTAAGGGATTTCACGATATCAAGTTCCAAGTTGCTTTATGGGATTGGCCTATTGGATTAATAGGTATTTGGGCTAGACTATTTATTTGGGCCAAGTATAAAAAAGACTAACTTAAAATTTTGTGGCCTTGAAGATAGGTGGCCCTAGTCCTGTCCCTAAGGTCCCTTAGCACATGGGGCCGGCCCTGGCCTAAAAACAAAGCTCGTTTGTTTATCGAGCTCGAGCCTCGCATGTGAAGCTCGTTAGGCTTGTCGAGCCTTAGTGTAAACGAGCCGAACTTATTTAAACTTGTTTACAAGCCGACCTCGAACCTAAAAATAAGCTTATTTAGTAAACGAGCCCGAGCTTCACTTATCGAGCTCGGGAGCTTAAAAAGTATATTATTTATATTATTTTTATTTAATATACTAATTAATAGATAATAAACGAGTTGAGCCTGAGCCGAGCTCGAGCTTGACAAAATACAAACGAGCCGAGCTTGGAAAACAAAGCTCGAATCGAGTCGAGCTCGAGCCCGAGCTCTTATAAATTAATCGAGCTCGGGCTCGGCTCATTTGTACTAAGGCTCGACGACCCGTTGTCAAAAACAAAAGATGATACAAGAAAGGTTGTTACATATACATCGTGATTTTTAGCATGAGGTAAACTGGACACACAACAAATCGTTACTTGTACCGCGTAACTATATAATTATTCTTCTACATCCTATTAATCTAATCAAATCTAAAAAAATATATATATTACTTTCATGATTTATATTCTTTAAGTTCAATACCGAGTGAGAAGCACACTAATTTACCACACGTTACCTTAATAAACCTAAAACCTAACAGCATATTTTTGTCTGGTAGGAACTCGCTTCCTTGTTTAGCAAGTCCCATGATTCTGCCGACCTGTCACCAATTGTCGCATAAATATATAGTCATGTTAAAATACATTTTTCACACGTGAAGATGATGCAGAATTCCAAGTGGATGGTTCTATACTTCTTTTCCAATCACTTCTTTTGTATATTTTATTCTTTTCTCTTTAGCAATCACTTTTTTTCCAAACTCAAATCATTATATTTTTTAATGGTATCATTTAAGGCCCCATTGGCCTACCAAAGGTAAACTTGACTTCGGAGATTTTAATGGATTTGTGTACATTTGTACTATAATATGCTTTAGCAAAACACGTGCTTCAATTTTAAATAAGAGTTAATTGCCATTTTCGCCCCTGAGGTTTGGGCACATTTGCTATTTTCGTCCAAAATGACAGTTTGGTACCATTTTGCCCCTGAGGTTTAGGCACATTTGCCATTTTCGTCCAAAATGACGTTTAAAAACCATTTTGCCCCTCACGTTTGGCCATTTTTATCATTTTCATCCAAATCTCTAACCTAGTTAAAAAGTTCTGTTAAATGATAATTTTTTTAATTTAATTTTTTATATTTACTCTATAAAATACAATTGTTTAATTTAATTTTTTAAAAAGTTCTCTAACATAATTGTTTATTATATTTTATAGAGTAACTATAAAAAATTAAAGAGTTAATTACTGTTTCGACCCGTACCGTTTCGAGCCGAACCGTTTCGACGCGAACCGTTTCGACGCGAACCGTTTCGACGCGAACCGTTTCGACCCGTACCGTTTCGAGCTGAACCGTTTCGACGCGAACCGTTTCGACGCGTACCGTTTCGAGCCGTACCGTTTCGAGCCGAACCGTTTCGACCCGTACCGTTTCGACCCGTACCGTTTCGACCCGTACCGTTTCGAACCCGTACCGTTTCGAGCCGAACCGTTTCAACGCGAACCGTTTCGACCCGTACCGTTTCGACCCGTACCGTTTCGCCCCGTACCGTTTCGAGCCGAACCGTTTCGACGCGAACCGTTGTTTCGACCCGTACCGTTTCGACGCGAACCGTTCAGCTCGAAACGGTACGGGTCGAAACGGTTCGCGTCGAAACGGTTCGCGTCGAAACGGTACGGGTCGAAACGGTTCGCGTCGAAACGGTTCGGCTCGAAACGGTACGGGTCGAAACGGTAATTAACTCTTTAATTTTTTATATTTACTCTATAAAATATAATAAACAATTATGTTAGAGAACTTTTTAAAAAATTAAATTAAACAATTGTATTTTATAGAGTAAATATAAAAAATTAAATTAAAAAAATTATCATTTAACAGAACTTTTTAACTAGGTTAGAGATTTGGATGAAAATGGCAAAAATGGCCAAACGTGAGGGGCAAAATGGTTTTTAAACGTCATTTTGGACAAAAATGGCAAATGTGCCCAAACCTCAGGGGCAAAATGGTACCAAACTGTCATTTTGGACGAAAATGGCAAATGTGCCCAAACCTCAGGGGCGAAAATGGCAATTAACTCTTTAAATAATTTAGCTAGACATTTGTACAACTATTTGACATACCGTGTTAAACACTTCAACAGTAAAACATTTAGGATCTAAGGAGCTTTTTTTATTTATCAATGTTAATGGGATGTTATGTTTTTTTTTAATATATTCGGGTTATTGAAATCAATCAATGTTGATCAGAATTTTAATAAAATGTACACTATATAATTAAAAAAATACTCAATGGTAATCTTATATAATAAAAGAAAAAATACACACAATGGTAATCTCATATTTAATGTTCCGATTCAACTCATACTAAAAGTTTAAAACAATTTTGGTGTAATTTGTTTGGCCTTATATATATAATAGTTTTATTAAAAAAAAAGTCAAGTTTAAACAATTTTAAAATTCTGACATTTCTCTAATTTGAACTATGTTTTCGGCTGAATATAAATAGTCTCACACAAATGTGAAATGGTCTCGCTCGAATGTGAAATGCATGTACATATAGTGTACCCCACTTAATAAACTAAATATTTAGACGTTAAACTTAAGCTGCATGAATCTATTTTTATTTTTGTAATGGTTGAGCTTACTTCTTTTCTAGAAAATACATAAATGTTTGACAAAAAAAAAAAAAAAAAAAATCACAACTTTGATCATGTCACATGGAGCATCAAAGATCCAAACTCTGTTTTTCACATTAAACTATAGCGAGTTTTAAGCTTTACATTTATAAAACTTAAATTTCTAAAACTTAATACAACTACTAGATTTTTACTTCTAGTAACTCTTAACCTTAAATAATATTCAAACTCCTTTAATAAAATCAGGAGAAATTAGATTCATGTTCTTTATCAAACAAAAAATTTATTGCAAATTTGCAACTATATAGAAAATGAGTCTAAACTCTATAACACTAAATAACTATTGAGTTGTCGATGGCTTTATAGCCTAGTGACATCTTGGTGGTGGGATAAGGCTTTGGGACCAATAGGTCCTGTGTTCAATTTCCACAAGGGGGGTTTTTCCCATATTTATTGGGTTTCCTCCTGAATTGGTGTGGCATTATGCCTAGTGGAGATGGATATGATCGGATGGTTCTCTGGTGGCACGATGATACTTCAGTGGTCCGTCAGTGATCCAAATTTGCCGTTAAAAAAAAAACAAAACAAAAAAAAAACTATTGAGTTACAGTTTTGACCAAATTATTGGTCAACCTATTTTTTATTATGCATCAAACGCTATAAACAGTCCCACTAAGGGTCGAGTCAGATGAATCACCATTAAAATCCATCATCATCGTCACCCATTCTTGAATATCATCTTCCCCCATTACTTCCAAAATATCATTTTCCACCACCGGTTTATACTCCGGCACCGTCAGTTCTCCGGCCACATCCACTTTCCGACGACTGTTGTTTTCCAGCTTCTTTCTTGTTACATTTTGATTTTCTCTGCGCGTCGTCGCCGCTGGCTGAGCACTCTCAGCCACTGGCGATGACGTCGTGTAATCAGAAAATGCGAAATTAAGCTTCGCTCGAGGTCCCCTGAATTCTATAGCTGCCCTGTCATACGCCCGTGCAGCCGCTTCTGCCGTCTCAAACGTCCCCAACCACACCCGAGCCGCTTTTCGCGGGTCACGTATTTCAGCAGCCCATTTTCCCCACGGCCGTTGTCTTACTCCTCTGTAATTCTTCTTCTTTTTCTTTATCGGACCACCCGCTCCAGTATTATTTCCATTACCAGTACCGCTACCGATACTGATACCAACACCGTTTAAATTCATATCGTCATGAAAGTAGTTACATCCCAGACACCCGTTGATTTTACAAACCTGACAGGTGTAGGTGTCTGGGATATTAACTGTCCCTGTTGTACCAGGTACAGAGTACCCCAATGCTGCGAGCCTATTCGTAGCATTGGGGTACTCAGGCTGTGAGAGCAAGCTAAAATCATATCCATTTTGATGTCCTCCCATTATTACATTCTTCAAAGCATTAACCATAACCAAAGCTTCTTCATCATTAGTAAGGCGGCGCCACGGCAGCTGCGGGATGAACTGGTGGTGTCCTCCGGTGGTGGCGGTGGCGGTTGCTTCGTCCTTGGGTCTATTAACTGTCGTCCTTTGCATGTTTTGTAGAGAGAGAAAGTTCTAGTGAGAGAGAAGTGAAGTGTTTAGGATTTTGTATTCTGAGTTTGAAATAGAGGGAAGTCAAAGTATATATATGGAGTGTTGCCAGCTCAGACGCTGTTGGGACACGGCTTTGAAAGAAAACCTCCTGAAAAGGTTTATTAGTGGATAGGATCGGCTATTCGGCTTGCGCACGTGGTAGCTGAGCCGTTGCTTAGCTTGAGCGGAGTGCGAGCTGGCAAACGAAGTTGCGTTCACACACGGTTTGGTGGACTCTTCTTTAGTGACGCCATGTCTTTCGAAAGGTACTAGAATACGTGTCAGTGTCACGATGAACTTAGTGTGCGGTGATAAAGACTATTTTGGACATGGAGAAATGATTTTTTAAAACTATCTCATGATATTTTTATGGGCTGGCTTTTAACTTTTAAGTAGGCAAAAGATCAAATACAAATAATCTTAACATACTAAACATACAAATTGAAGGAAAACCCAAAAAGACAAGGTGACATTTTTGTAATTACCACCAACTATCAAAGTTACAACCAAAAATACCTAAAAAAACACAATTTTTTTTTTAACATTTTTTATTAAAAAATCGCTACATTTCGTTAGCAAAAAAAAAAAAAAAAAAAAATTTTTTTTTTTTTTGCTCCTACTAAAAGTAGCGATTTTTTAATAAAAAATGTTAAAAAAATAAAATAAAATAATTTGTGTGTTTTTTTTTATTTTTTTAGGTTTTTTGGGGGTTTAGTTTTTAGCATTTTAGCTTGGGTGGGGGGGGGGGGGGTTAGGTTTTTTTTAGGTTTTTGGGGGTGGGGTGGGGGGTTAGGTTTTTTTAGGTTTTTGGGGGTGGGGGGGGGGGGGGTTAGGTTTTTTTAGGTTTTTTTAGGTTTTTGGGGGGTGGGGGGAGTGGTTAGGTTTTTTTAGGTATATTTGTAAAGTAACTTTGATAGTTATTGATAATTACAAAAATGCCACCTTGTCTTTTTGAGTTTTCCTTCAATTTGTATGTTTAGTATGTTAAGATTATTTGTACAAGAACTTTACCCCTTTTAAGTAAACTCTTTTAGTCTTTTATGACAATTTTTTTTTTATATTTACTTTTTTTTTCATGTGATTGATAGTGTGGGTGTTGATGGTCTACTTTAGTCGGTTTTGATGGAAATTATTGAACGAAAACATGGAATACAGTATTGTAGAACGACAAATCAAAACAACTGGTTTAACGGTTTGGTTTGATTGGTAGTGACGTATCCATGAATTATTTTATAGAGGTGCGGATAATGGGTTCAATCATATCTTCAAAGAGTGTGGTCGAGTTTTTTCCCGAAAAAAAATACACTAAATATTATTTTCAAGGGGTGCGCCCTCAGACACCAATCAACCTAGTCCGCCCTGTTGATTGGTTTGAATCAATTTTTTGTGTATTTTAATTAATAGTTTGTATTAAAAAGTTTAAAATAAAGAAGATGATTGATGATTATAAGTTTATAGCTTATTTACATTACCACCAACAACCACCTCTAGTCACCACTCTTCAACATCACCATCACACCACAATTGTCACCAACTAAAATTTCACTTGATTTTGTAAAACTCAAATCAATTTTCCTTAAAATCTAACCCAATCAATGATTAACGAATTAGGGTTTAAAAATTACTAGGTTTAACATCCCCACAACGCACACGGTCGCACACGATCACACACGATCTGCTGCTATACTTCTTCGCACCGAGGAATAAATGAGACATCTACATGATTTCAACATCATACAATCATGACTCCACCACCACCATCCCTACACTGCTGTCGATGTGCACCTCCACCCCTTCGTCACCATCAAAACGCCATACACCACCATCTCCAAGCGACCACCCAACCAGTACCATCTCATCTACGCCGCTGCCTTCGTCTCTACCGTCGATCTGACAGAACCCCCAACCCCAGATCTGTTACTTACAAACGGTGTCAAGATAGGTTATTGTTGAGATGCTGAGATTTAATAGGTAATTGTGGATTTTATGTTTGTTTATTTGATTTGGGTTTTAACTTTAATTTAAGTGTTTTTGTGTTAATCTAGTGATTTTGATGGGGGATTTGATATGGATGTTGATAGAGGAACTATTAGGAGAGAGAGATAGATGGGTTTGATTGTTAGTTGTTGCTGGTGGGTTACGGTTGGGAGGTGGTGGCAGCATGTGGTGGTAAGGAGTGGCGGTGGGCTGGATGGTGGTGGTAGATGGTTTATGGTTGGTGGTGAGATGGTTTATGGTGGGCTAGATAGTAAGTATATGTGTTAAAACTTTTTATGTATTTAAAGCTTTTGTTTTTTAAAGTTATTAACATAATTAGTCCTTTTAAAGGTTAAATGACAAAAATGCCCTCATGTGCAAGACACATGATCAAATTTCATAGAAAAATTAACTGGGTTTGGGTTAAAGGACATACAGTGCAAGATTTTGAAACAAGAAGTACACAACTTGTCAATTTTAAACATAAAGGACACCGCCTGCAAATGGGTATAAAGATAAAGGACAACCCTTGCAATTCACTCGAATAAATATATGCACATAATAAAGGTTAAGTGGTTGAGGGTAAAGTTATCCTATAATGTCTCTTAAATTTATAAAGGGTATAAAGACATAATGGATCATAAAACATAACATAATGAATAGAAAAATAAAACACAATGCCTCGAAATATAACACATTGTTAAGGAAAAGAGACATAATAAGTCACAAAAAAGACACAATAACACAAACAAAGAAAATACACAATGCTAAAAGAAAAAAAAGACAATGATCTAAACAAAAATTTTAAAATCTAAAAGCTAAAAATTCAAAAGTGAAAACCTAAAACCTCATATCATAAAATTCGACGAGTTCCAATACCACTTAAACGAGTTCAATTGAAGTATATTTGATACCCTTCCTACAACTTCCTATTTTTAAGTGACTAAATATTTAAACCTTATCCAGTAGTTGGTTCTTACCTTCAAACCTTATGTAGTTATAAGTTCTTAGGGTGCATTAGTCATGACTTTTTTTTGAAGAAACTATAATTTGTCACCATGGCGGTGACTGCGGGGTGCTGGATTGTCAAATTGGGAAACTTTAATGGGCATGGCGATTGTGAGGCGGGGGTAGATGGTGTGACAGGGAAGGGGGATTGACAGCGACAACGACGGCGGTAGTTGGGTGGTTAGGGCGGTAGTGGCGATAACCAAAGAAATTGGAATCTTTGAACACTTATTGTCGTCGCTTTCACCGCCCCTTGCCACACACCACTTCACTACCGTCATTATCCACCGCCACCATCATTGTTATCGTTGTTCCTTTTGACATCGTTACTATCACTACTGTAACACTCATCTTATAATACTATTGTTTAATCATAAAATAACGGGCTTTTTTAAAAACGAAATACATAGCTAACAAAAACTTAGTTAATAAACTAAGATATACTCCATTATAGGATTTGAACATAGTCAACTAACTAGATTAAAATATTCAACGTTTAGAAGTGTTTACAAAACAACATGGTTTGAAGTAGATTAGATTATCGCGGAAGCATTCAAAACTTGTGTTCGGTTCTTGATTTCCTTGCTTGATCAACATCCACAACGAAACGAGCATTACCTAGGGTCAAAACCACATCAATTATTAGTTTTGACATCATAATATCAAATAAATTCAAATTCTATTGCTAAACAACGAAAAACAAACAAAATCAAAATTTTATTTCAAACCGACCGTAGGTTACGGTTTGCCAAGCTCAAAACAGAACTGCCAGACTGTGAGCCACGGTTCAGAACCGTGACCTACCGTTCGTCCAACTCAAAGCAGAACTGCCAGACTGTGAGCCACGGTTCAGAACCATAACCCACGGTTCACCCAGCTTAAGGCAGAACTGCCAGACTCTGAATGGTTCGCCCAGCTCAGCCTTCTTTATTATTTTTTTTCGCTTAATTCATCGTAACTTTTTATTTACATATCCGTTTTAGCCGATTCTTTTTCCTATATGTCCGTATTAAGATTACGGATCTAACCATATAAATTTCACTTAACGAAACCCGGATTGTGAACGAATGGCCCACAAAATCCTTGTTTAGATTATTCGACCCCGTTAAGTATGTTTGCAAATTGCTCGCCAATTTATTCTTTGGCATTCTAATCTTATTTACTCATTCCCCGGGCTTGAAATTCTTGGTGTATTCGTACCATTACATGGCTTAACGCTCGTATTCGAATTGCATGCTTGTTTTTTTTTTATAAATTCAAGCATTGCCACTTTATGCAATTCTTGCAACTAGTTTCTACCATTCGACCCGATAACACGGATTCATAACCTTTGCTTAGTATAACCATTCATTACTAAAATTGCTATCTAGCACCAGCGCAATATGAGGCTTTCAAATCTTTACGCGTAAGAATCGATATACGGACATATTTTTGACCCGTTTGGTTGACGAGTGAAAATCCTCACTTTAATATCAAGCCAACTATTTCTAACCAATATTTTGACCCGTTTGAATGTCGAGTGGGCTTCACCACTTAAATGACACGTCAAACTCATATACTACATTATGACACGATTAACAAGCTAAAACCAAACGTTTATACGTAATGTAACGGGACCAAAGTCACGTACCTTTCAAAGCACCCCTTTCAGTCGCGCGTCACCACAGGCTTGTCCACTTGACGCTCCGGTTTCCTTTCCTAAAGAGTTCAATCACAACCCTTTTAGAACTCTTTTGTTTACATGTAACACATAATTTTCCATAACTCCACAAACACGCGTTTTAGCTCAAATTTCCAGTTTTTAATCTTTTTTTAGGCATTTTCACAAACACCTTAAAGACACAATTTCTCACAACTTATAATTAAGTTCAATATTTGTCATTTAGCCAAGATAAACATCAATTTAGGCAAGTTCACATTAGTTTTCACATTAATCGAATCTGAACTTGTTTCATAGAACTCAAATTACACTAAGATAACATTATAATCCTAGTGTTCAACATGTTTCTACAAAACCCACTTATTACCTTCAATGGTGATTATGAATTTCACAAGAGTTAGGCAAAATTCCAACAAGTAATTGACTAGGGTTTATCCCTAGACACTATTTCATTCAAAACAACTATCATGCAACA
Organism: Helianthus tuberosus; assembly: GCA_030545235.1. NCBI lineage: Eukaryota > Viridiplantae > Streptophyta > Magnoliopsida > Asterales > Asteraceae > Helianthus > Helianthus tuberosus. The sequence goes on from CM060365.1 coordinate 88,653,751, forward strand.
TCAAATTCGAATTCCTATGTTCATTCAGAAATTTTAGATGAGAATTTTCTACAAAATTTACATACCTTATGATACCTTTCACCGAGGTGATCACTAATCTATGTTCGGATTTTGATTTGGGACTTAAATTGGTCTTCAATTTTGATAAAAAAACTTGAACTAGAGTTTTGGAGAGTTCTTGTCGCCTCCCTGCGTTTGGTCGATCTTCAATACACTCAAATGTGTGTTTTTATGTTTATTAAAATTGTTTTTATTAAATCAAGTTTCAAGTTTAACACTTTAGCCCCTCAATTTCTCCTTAGTTTATATTTTGAGTGTTTCAATCCCACTTATGAGTTACTACAAGAATTGTAACTAACTGGGTTATTTAATCCTAGTTAGTTTGTTCTTGTTTATTTTGTGCTTTATAATTTTAATATATAGTTTTATATTTTCGGGGTGTTACAAGTCCACCCACACTTAAAAAGGGTTTCGTCTCCGAAACCATAGTACATACCAAATAATGTAGGGTAGAGCCATTGCATCTCTTCTTCGGACTCCCATGTGGTATCCGAACCCTTTCTATGTTCCCATTTAACCTTTACTTGATTAATCACTTTGTTCCTTAAGCGTTTCACTTTACGATCCAGGATCGCGATCGGCTTCACCGCATAGTTAAGACTGTTATCCACTTCAATGTCATCGCAGTGAATGTAAGCTGTTTCGTCGGCTAAATATTTCCGGAGATGTGATACATGAAACGTGCTATGTATCCCACTCAATTCCTCAGGCAGTTCGAGACGGTACGTTACCTTACCAACCCGTTCGATAATCCTGAATGGCCCAATAAATCTCGGGCTTAATTTTCCCCTTTTTCTGAACCGAATAATTCCCTTCCACGGGGATACCATTAACATAACTTTGTCACCGGCTTGAAATTCAATTGGTCTCCTTCTTATGTCTGCCTATGATTTTTGTCGATCCTGAGCCGCTTTCAAATGGGCTCGTACCAAATCAATCTTCTCATTCGTGATCTGGACTATATCCTTATGTGCAAGCTCGCGTGGACCAGCCTCGCCCCAACACACCGGGGTTCGGCATTTTCTACCGTAAAGCATCTCGTACGGAGCCATACCGATGCTTGCGTGGTAACTGTTATTATATGAAAATTCGACCAATGGTAGATACACATCCCAACTACCCCCGAAGTCGATAATGCATGCCCGTAACATATCCTCCAGTGTCTGTATTGTTCTTTCACTTTGTCCATCCGTTTGTGGATGGTACGCGATGCTAATGAATAATTTAGTTCCCATTTGTTCTTGGAATTCGCGCCAAAAGTTCGAAGTAAACCGGGTATCTCTGTCAGACACAATAGATATCGGTACCCCGTGGCGTGCCACTATTTCATTGGTATATACCTCTGACATCTTTTCGGATGTATAAGTCTCACGAATCAGAATGAAGTGAGCACTTTTCGTCAATCTATCCACAACTACCCATATAGCACCAAAACCGCGGTTGGTTTTGGGCAGTTTGGTCAACAAGTCCATTGTGATTTGCTCCCATTTCCAGACTGGGATATCCAACGGTTGCAGTTTACCATACGGCTTTTGGTGTTCTGCTTTGACTTGCAATCATGTCATGCATTTCTCCACATATTTTACAACGTCTCTTTTCATCCCGGGCCACCAATAGTTTTGCTTTAAATCGTTATACATCTTGGTTTCCCCCGGATGAATTGAATAACGGGATTTATGGGCTTCGTCAAGTAGGAGCGCCTTGACTCCACACGAATTTGGAACCCATATCATCCCAAAACGCGTCTTCAACCCTTGGTTACCATCCGCCAGTTCTTTCAATTGGCCAATTATTCTTTCCTTCTTCACATTTTCCTCCTTCAATGCTTCGATTTGAGATCGCCGGATTTGTTCAAGGAAACCCGATGTTACAATTAGTTGCATTGATCGCACTCGAATGGGCGTATAATCTACCTTTCGGCTCAACGCATCCGCCACCACATTAGCTTTTCCCGGGTGGTAATGTATATCACAATTGAAATCTTTGAAAGTTTCTAACCACCGCCTCTGCCTCATGTTTAATTCCTTCTGAGCGAATAAATATTTCAAACTTTTATGGTTGGTAAAGATCATGCATTTTACCCCATACAAATAATGCCTCCATATCTTTAAAGCAAATACCACCGCCGCCAATTCAAGATCGTGCGTAGGATAGTTCTTTTCATGCGTCTTTAGTTGTCTCGAGGCATAGGCTATAACCTTGCCCCGTTGCATCAAAACGCACCCAAGACCCGAATGTGACGCATCCGAGTAAACTACCATGTCGTCAACCCCATCCGGCAATGTCAATACCGGAGCGTGGGTCAACCTTTCTTTAAGCATTTGGAACGCTTTTTCTTGATCTTCGCCCCAAATAAACTTTTCATCTTTACGGGTGAGCTTGGTCAATGGCGTGGCAATCTTGGAGAAATCCTGTATGAATCTCTTATAATATCCCGCAAGCCCCAAAAAGCTTCGGATTTCCGAAGGATTCTTCAGAGGGTTCCATCTTGCCACTACTTCTATTTTTGACGGGTCTACTAACACGCCGTTTGCACTAATGATGTGCCCGAGAAACTGCACCTCTCGTAACCAGAAGGCACATTTTGAGAACTTTGCATACAACTTCTCTCTTCTAAGCGTCTCCAACACTTCACGTAAATGACTTGTGTGTTCTGCTTCATTCTTCGAATACACTAAGATGTCGTCGATGAACACTATCACCGACTTATCCAACATTGGTTTGCAAACCCGGTTCATGAGATCCATGAAAGCCGCGGGTGCATTGGTTAACCCAAAGGACATCACGAGGAACTCGTAATGTCCGTACCATGTACGGAAGGTCGTCTTCGGTACATCCTCTTCCTTGACTTTCAACTGATGATACCCTGATCTAAGGTTGATCTTGGAGAACCAACTTGCACCTTGCAATTGGTCAAATAGGTCGTCAATTCTTGGGAACGGATATCGATTTTTCACCGTGAGTTTGTTTAACTCCCGGTAATCGATACACATGCGCATGCTCTCATCTTCTTCTTCACAAATAGCACCGGTGCGCCCCACGGAGACACACTTGGCCGAATAAACCCCTTGTCGAGCAGGTCTTGGATTTGAGACATCAATTCTTGTAGCTCTGATGGCGCGAGCCGATACGGCGCCTTGGCCACAGGTTTTGCACCCGGAATCAATTCAATTCCGAACTCTACCTCCCGTTCTGGCGGTATTCCCGGTAAATCTTCCGGAAATACATCGGCATATTCACGTACCACAAGTCGTCTTCAATCTTTGGCGATTCTTTATCTGGTTCGTTTGCGTATATCATGAACGATCTACATCCACGCCTCATAAGTTTGTGAGCTTTTAGCATCGAGCACATAACGGAATTACCCCCTTTTTCTCCATAGATGGTAACGTGTTTTCCACTTGGAGATGTTAACTTAATCTCCTTGCGGAAACACACGACCTTCGCGTGATGTCGGGATAGCCAATCCAACCCGACCACTACCTGGAATTCTCCCATCGACATTGGAATCAAATCTATTGAATATTCTTCACCGTCGATACTCATTTTACACTTTTGACACACGTCACACACGATAAAACTTTTGTTGTCACCTATTTCTACTTCTAAAGGCATAGGTAATTTCGTCAGTTCGAATGAAGGATGTCGAATAAATCCATGTGAAATAAAGGATTTATTCGCACTCGTGTCAAATAACACATGTGCAGGAATTGAATTTATGGCAAATATACCTGAGACCACATCGGGTTCCACCTTCGCCTCGGCTGCAGTTAATTGGAAGGATCTGGCTTTTGCTTTTGGAGTCTCCGTATGTGAATCCTTGCCATCCTTTTTCCCGACTAGCTCCGGGCATTCCGATTTCTTGTGACCCGGTTGGTAGCATTTATAACACACTGATACCTTCCCTGCGCATAATGCTGCCGTGTGCCCTGTCTTCCCACATATGGGACATGGCTTATCTTTAAACCGGCACTCACCCTTGTGCCCTTTCCCGCATACCTTGCAGCTTGGCGACTCGCTTTTTCCCTCCTGTCTCTTTGACGACTCAGTCGTACGCGCCTTTTTTGTAGGGCTTGGATTTACTACTTGTGCCATTATTTCCCCTCTCTCTATCTGCTTCTTCAGTTCTATCTCCCTTTCACGAGCAGTATTAATGATTTCGGTGAGAGTCTCGTACTTCGAGAGAGTCATAAACTCCCGATATTCCGCACTTAGAATATTATAGTAATAATACACTTTCTGTTCTTCATATGTCACCAACTCATCGCAAAACCTCAGTTTATCGAGAAAGATCCCCGTGATCTTATCGATAGATTCGCCTTTCTGCCTAAGCTAAATGAATTCTTCCTTGATTTGGTTAATAAATGCTTTGGGGCTGTGGTGTTTAAGGAATGGCACCTTAAACTCATCCCATGTCATCGCTCTTGCCGCTTCGCTTCCAATTTCCTTTGTTATTATCCCACCAGTCTTTTGCTTGACCCCTCAGCTGACCCATGCCATAAGCTACGAAGTCATTTGTGTTGCAGTGGGTTCTCTCAAATACCCCCTCAATATCACTTAACCAACGTTGGCATATTATCGGATCCACCTCTCCATTATAAAGTGGTGGTTTACATGCCATGAATTCCTTGTACGAGCAGCCCTTGCGTTCTCCATACTTTTCTTTGGCTATGTTGGTATTATCCTCCAACTTCTTGATTCTCTCATCAACTACCGATAGTACCGTGTTCTGGATTTTATCAATAAAGCCGGATAAGTTGTTTTCAATTGCCTTTCCTACTTTCTCGGCAATCACTTCCTTCATTTGCTCGGTGACTATCGGCACCGCATTAACATTACCTTTGTCCGTCATCTTTAAAAGCTGAAATGTTTATACCAACCGTTAAACATTTCCTCTATAATAAATGTTTTATTTTCTTTGGTTTAGCCAAGTTCATAACTTGCTTTAACCGTTCTAATTTAATGCACTTTCAGGGTTTGAGTGTGTTAACACACCCTTCCCGTGCACGTCAATACATACTTCTCTTCTATATTTTATAAATATACTAAAACAATTAACTCTTACCGGATGTTTGATCAAGCTTGAACTGAACACACCTTGTTAATAACCTTGAGATCTGATTACCAACTTGTAACACTCATCTTATAATACTATTGTTTAATCATAAAATAACGGGCTTTTTTAAAAACGAAATACATAGCTAACAAAAACTTAGTTAATAAACTAAGATGTACTTTATTATAGTATTTGAACATAGTCAACTAACGAGATTAAAATATTCAACGTTTAGAAGTGTTTACAAAACAACATGGTTTGAACTAGATTAGATTATCGCGGAAGCATTCAAAACTTGTGTTCGGTTCTTGATTTCCTTGCTTGATCAACATCCACAACGAAACGAGCATTACCTAGGGTCAAAACCACATCAATTATTAGTTTTGAAATCATAATATCAAATAAATTCAAATTCTATTGCTAAACAACGAAAAACAAACAAAATCAAAATTTTATTTCAAACCGACCGTAGGTTACGGTTTGCCAAGCTCAAAACAGAACTGCCAGACTGTGAGCCACGGTTCAGAACCGTGGCCTACGGTTCGCCCAACTCAAAGCAGAACTGCCAGACTGTGAGCCACGATTCAGAATCGTGGCCCATGGTTCACCCAGCTTAAGGCAGAACTGCCAGACTGTGAGCCACGATTCAGAACCGTTGCCCACGGTTCGCCCAACTCAGCCTTCTTTATTTTTTTTTTCCGCTTAATTCCTCACAACTTTTTATTTACATATCCGTTTTAGCCGATTCTTTTTCCTATATGTCCGTATTAAGATTATGGATCTAACCATATAAATTTCACTTAACGAAACCCGGATTGTGAACGAATGACCCACAAAATCCTTGTTTTGATTATTCGACCCGTTAACTATGTTTGCAAATTGTTCGCCAATTTATTCTTTGGCATTCTAATCTTATTTACCCATTCCCCGGGCTTGAAATTCTTGGCGTATCCGTACCATTACATGGCTTAACGCTCGTATTAGAATTTCATACTTGTTTTTCTTTTTATAAATTCAAGCATTGCCACTTTATGCAATTCTTGCAACTAGTTTCTACCATTCGACCCGATAACACGGATTCATAACCTTAGCTTAGTATAACCATTCATTACTAAAATTGCTATCTAGCACCAGCGCAATATGAGGCTTTCAAATCTTTACGCGTTAGAATCGATATAAGGACATAGTTTTGACCCGTTTGGTTGACAAGTGAAAATCCTCACTTTAATGTCAAGTCAACTATTTCTAACCAATATTTTGACCCGTTTGAATGTCGAGTGGGCTTCGCCACTTAAATGACACGTCAAACGCATATACTACATTATGACACCATTAACAAGCTAAAACCAAACGTTTATACGTAATGTAACGGGACCAAAGTAACGTACCTTTCAAAGCACCCCTTTCAGTCGCACGTCACCATCGGCTTGTCCACTTGACGCTCCGGTTTCCTTTCCCAAAGAGTTAAATCACAACCCTTTTAGAACTCTTTTGTTTACATGTAACGCATAATTTGCCATAACTCTACAAACACGCGTTTTAGCTCAAATTTCCAGTTTTTAATATTCTTTTAGGCATTTTCACAAACACCTTAAAGGCACAATTTCTCACAACTTATAATTAAGTTCAATATTTGTCCTTTAGCCAAGATAAACATCAATTTAGTCAAGTTCACATCAGCTTTCACATTAATCGAATCTAAACTTGTTTCATAGAACTCAAATTACACTAAGATAACATTATAATCCTAGTGTTCAACATGTTTCTACAAAACCCACTTATCACCTTCAATGGTGATTATGAATTTCACAAGAGTTAGGCAAAATTCCAACAAGTAATTGACTAGGGTTTATCCCTAGACACTATTTCATTCAAAACAACTATCATGCAACATCAAATTCGAATTCCTATGTCCATTCAGAAATTTTAGATGAGAATTTTCTACAAAATTTACATACCTTATGATACCTTTCACCGAGGTGATCACTAATCTATGTTCGGATTTTGATTTGGGACTTAAATTGGTCTTCAATTTTGATCAAAAGCATGAACTAGGGTTTTGGAGAGTTCTGGTCGCCTCCCTGCGTTTGGTCGATCTTCAACTCACTCAAATGTGTGTTTTTGTGTTAATTAAAATTGTTTTTATTAAATCAAGTTTCAAGTTTAACACTTTAACCCCTCAATTTCTCCTTAGTTTATATTTTGAGTGTTTCAGTCCCACTTATGAGTTACTACAAGAATTGTAACTAACTGGGTTATTTAATCCTAGTTAGTTTGTTCTTGTTTATTTTGTGCTTTATAATTTTAATATATAGTTTTATATTTTCGAGGTGTTACAACTACTCCTTCCGCCATTGTCATCGCAATCACCCTCACACCCCTATTTTGTTGTCATCACCGCCACGACCCCACTATAGTCGTCACCACCGCCGTCCTCTCCACCACAACCATCGCCTCCCCCTACCAACACCTATAATATTTATGGTGTAGGTGGCGTTCATATCATTCTCTATGATGGGGTGGTGATGCTAGAGGTGCCAGGGTGATAAGTAAGATCTTGGTTACTTAGGTAGAGGCGGAAAGCCGCAACCTAGGGGTGAAAGGCAGTGGCAGTGTCAACTAGTAGGCGTTGATTGTAGTGATATACTCCAATCCCTTTGTAATTGTTTTGTTAGCCGGACACAATACAATAAAACTTCAAATTCATTTGATAAATTCCAATTCAAATTTCAAAGTCTTTTGATAACTTTCATTTCCAAAATCATTTTCTTTGACAACTTTTAATTATTTCAAAGAATTCAGCAATCGTTTGTTTAACAATAATCAATTTAGAATAACAAGTATGTTATATTCGTGTCGTGTTGAAGAAATTAACGCATTGAATTTTAGGCTAATATCCCGTTCCCAAAATTCCTTAAAATTGGAATCGAAGTTAATTTATTTAAAATGATATGTTTGATTCAATGAATTGGAATTCATTCCCTCATCCATAGGGAAATTAATTTCTTGACATATCTTATATCTTATTATATCTTATAGAAACATTCTTATAGAATCTAAAACATTCTAATGGGATGATAGTGTCCAATGAATGTGTAAACATTATTCCAAACACCCATCCAATCTAAAAATGAAGCCATCTATTTAAAACGAGTCTAAAACTAGAAAGTTTAAAATCCAAAACACCTCGAGTAAAAATTAAAATCCAAGAACCATAAACCAAAATCCACAAACCAATAATCCGGAAGCTTACAAAATCAATCGACCAAAAGCAAAATCCATAAATCAATAAACAAAATCCAAAATCGTCAACGAATCAAACACATATGAAGAAATCGAACCCATATTGAGATTAGGAACCTATAAGAGACTGAAACCAAAATATAACTGAGGGTTTGTTCCAAGACCAAACCTGAATAACATAACACAAACCTATCAATAACACAATCGCTGTTGAAAAGGATGAGGGGGGTTAAGACTTAAGAATATAACTATTTATAACACGTAAACTCAGTAGTTGCTTTGAACAATAATAATACACATTTTATTGAATGCACAAGGTTTAAGAATATAATTATTTATAATTAATAAAATATAAACATGCATTTTGATTATATAAATATTATGATGTTTTTACATAATAAGATTATGTTCACAAGTAGGAAAATGCATTTTGATTATTTAAATATTATAATGTTTATACCGGTGGTGGATTTAGAAAAAAAGTCAAGGGGCAACGTTTCAAAATTTTCTTTTTTATAGGGGCAGTAAAATCAAAAAAACGTCGATTTTTTTTCAAAATTTACACTACCGTCAAAGCGTCAAGGGGTAGCGGGGGCTACCCCTAGTATCAAGCTAAATCCGAACCTGGTTTTTACATGATACGATTATTTTCATAAGTAGGAAAAGATTTAAATATATAGTCTCCTAAAATTAGGAAGATGTAGGAATGATATCAAACGGACTCCTATTGAACTTATTCTAGCGGCATTGAAACCATATCGTCGAACTCTATGATCTTAGATTTTAAGTTTTCACTTTTGGATTTTTGGCCTGTGTATTTTAGAATTTTGTTTAGGGCATTGTGTCATTTTATTTGTCATTGTGTTTTTTTTTTGTTTTTTTTCGTCATTGTGTCTTTTTTGCGATGCATTGTCTTTTTTCCTAGGCATCGTGTTATATTTCTCGACATTGTGTTATATTTTGAGATTCATTATGTCTTGGTACCCTACCTAGATTTAGGAGACTTTGTAAGATAATTTTACCCTTACCAAACACCTATTATAAGTAGTGACGTGCTATGTTTGTGAAAGACTATCATAACTTGACAACTTTTTTTTTGAATGGCCAACAAATCAATCCCGATCACTCTCGGGGCACCCACTGGACAAATGAAGTACTCCGAGAGACAGAGTAACTCAGGTTTCTCTGGGTCTCCTATCACTGCCCACCAGTGCCTCACTCCTTTTTTTTGCACCAAATGAGAATTGAACTTGAGTCTTCTAAGAAGAACTTGAGTCTTCTAAGAAGAACTTGAGTCCTCCTACCACTTGAGCTAGAGTTCATTCGCACTTGACAAAACTTTTCAAACAATGCTTGAGTTATTAGAATTTTACATTTTAATCATGCCATATATGTACAATATTATTATGAGGTTTAACCACATTAATATATCAAACATACAAAGTAAACCGATTAAAATGTAAAATACCAATATAATGATAACATTTTGGGGTGGGATAAGGCTTATGACCATTAGGTTATGGGTTCGATTCCCACAAGGGGGTTCCTAGATTTTTTGGGTTTCTTCCTGAATTGGTGTATATGCATTATTGCCTAGTGGAGATGAATATGATTGGGTGGTTTCGTTGATGGGACGATGATACTCCTATGGTTCATCGGTGATCCAAATTTGTCGTTAAAAAAAAGTGTTATCATCATTGTTATAATTCCGTCTTATTTTATGAAGTTTCGATCTCTGAACGTAACATCATTTGCACATTTGTGTGTTATTCTTCATAGGTCTGTATCATCGTTGATCCTCATCCATACCAGTTATTCTACCATCTTAGGATAACATGTTTTCTTTGCCCATCCGTATCCATTTCTTGTAGGGCTGGATGACCAATTGACGACATACGAAAGCAATATCACGTACACATCATGACTAGCGCTGTCCAAACTGCTCGCCGATCGAGGATCGCTCGAAAAATGCCCGAAAAATGTTCGTCCGATCCACGCTCAGTTTGTAAATGGCCCGCTTGTCTCGGTTCTATTTGAAAACGAGCCAAGCATGAGCAAAGGTTTGCTCGCTCGTCGATTGCTCGGTTTCGCTCGAATTATTTTTATTAAATAATTAATATATATATATATATATATATATATTTAATTAATATAAGCATAAGTAGCCCATAAAAATACTATGCCCAATCATACTTAGCCCATAAAAATACTTAGCCCATTCATACTTAGCTAATTCCTTACCCTAAATCTAATTCCCCTTCCCCATTGTTCCAAGCCGCGCACAGCGCAGCCACAGACTCACACTCAGACGCTCAGTTGCACACACTCACGCAGTCACGCTCAATTGCACACACTGCCCTAGCTCCGACGACTGACCTAGCTCCGACGACTATCCTACCTCCAGCGACTCCCCTAAATCTTCATCCCCAATTTGAATCTTCAAGTAAAGGTCAGGTTTCTTATATGGATCGAATTTATGTTTTGAAATAAAGAGTTTTGCTTCACATATTGTGTACAGTTAAATCGTTTAATTGAACCCGAAATCATTTGTGTACAGTGTACACAAATTATACATGTTTTAATGAAGGCTGTTATTTTGATGACTCTAGTTAAAAGGTTTTTTTTTTTTTTTTTTTTTTTTTATTTTTTTATTATTTTTTTTTTTACAGTTTTTGTACAGTGTACTCTGAATTGGTGATAAAAATTTAAGAATGTTTTTTTTTGTAGAATGTCTTCTTATAAAACCGAACGAAACCGAGCAAAAACGATCCGCTCGATTCAAATTCAATCCGAGCACGAGCATCACTTTTGTGCTCGGTTTTACAAATTCGATCCGATCGTATCGGATCGGTTATAATTCAATCCGAGCACGAGTAGACCCTCGCTCGAATCGGATCGGCTCATGAACACCCCTCATCATCTATCTAATACAAATATATACATAATACATTCACATTAAGTGCAAGCAAGGAAGATCATAAGGAGTTCACATATGGATACAACCTTGTTAACATTATTTAAATGTAACTTTAAAATGATGACACGTTTTTTTTTTTATTATATATGATTTATCAATGAGGATAGGATAGGATGATCGTAACAAGTTTACCAAAGTTCTTGTTTTTATTAAGCCATGAATTCACACAGAAACAATAGCTTTTTAAAACACATTAATTTATTTATAATTTTATAATTACAATTAGGTAAATAAAATATATTATCCAAAAAAAAAGTAGAGATCAAAAACAAGTTCACATGTAGCACATTTATTTAATCAACATAAAAAGCTTCGAAAGTAAGTCTATCTTTTGTGATTATTTAACTATTTTTATGGTGAAAAAAAATACACAAAAAATACAGTGTAGGATCGTGAAACGACCTAACGAGTCGATCAGAAGAGTGCTCAGACCGAATCAGAGGCGGAATTCATTGATTCGGTCTTCGTTAAGCTTGTATTCACTATTAATTGTCTCGTTTATTAATCTCTGAACGTTTACAAGACTGGAGACACCTCGACAGCACCTCGGCGTCGGAAACTAGAACGTTACAAATGAACTCGTTTGAAGGCTATTTATAGGCTAGACCCTTCCGTTTGAAAGTGACCCTTCCGTTTGAAAATAACACAACATTTTCAAACGGAACCCTTTCAAACGGAACCCTTCAAACGGAACCCTTCAAACTTTACATTCAAACTTTACATTCAAACTTTCAGCTTCAAACTTTCAACTTCAAACTTGTAAACCGAGACTCGATATAAGACGTAGACAACAGATGAATGCACCAACAGACTCCCCCTCAGATGTTGACGGAGTCTTCAGTGTCGAGTCTCTGCATCTTCAATCTTTATCAGTCTGTTCACTTTCTTCGCATATACCAGGATCTTCTCTTTGGCTCTAACCTCGTCAGACTCCCCCTCTCATCATGATGGGATCGCCGTCTGGAATTAGCTATCACCTTGAGATCAATCCCTGGCTTTATCTCTGATTAAGCTCAACTCCTACACAAATTTTCTCACCACCACATAAGTTTTTACTTAAATCAATAAAAAAAACTTATTGGAAATAGTTATATCAAGTTCAAATTAATGACCCTGATTAACTAAATTCAACTTTTTTCACAAAATAAATTTAACAATTCAAAACACACACTCCCAAACCAGTTCATCATGTTCAGCACTTGAAATTTTGAAAATCAGCTCTTCAACATCAGTTGTCGAAAATCTTTTTGTGTTTTTCAAAATTTATGCTAAAACACACTAAAATCTTTTTGTATTTTTGAATATAACAAAGAAATGCATTAAAGAAATATTTACAAACAATATTTTTGTGAGTTTGCGTAAGAGGATCATATCAGTTTTTGTGACCAATCACTAGCACCGTTAAGCTTTAAACATTTTAAGCTCTAAACGATTCACGTTGATTGACGATATTGTTGTCCATTTAAACTCAATCTAAAAACTTTCAATCTGCTTAGCGATACTTTAAGGTATATTAAGATAGCACTAAGTTCTTATGGACCCCACGATCTCAGCATATCCCCTCATCATGCAATACACTGACTCAAGTAATGCCTTTAAACTTTTATCAACTGTGATTTGTGCGAAAACAAAGCAGAATGTTTAAACATTAACAATCAGGTCGATACTTCCGTATACGCAGAGAAAGTCCAATGTTTAAACAAAATAAGAAAAATAAAACAAGTTGAAATTGTTTAGGCTTTAACCACCAGGTCGATACTTCCGTATACGCAGAGGTGATCCAAAGCTTAAACGAAACACCAAAGAAAATAAAGCAGAACGTTTAGGCAACAACATCCAGGTCGATACTCACGTATACGCAGAGGATGTCCGATGCTTAAACAAAATAAAGAAATAAGACAAGTTTAAATCTTTGCAAAATGAAATGCACAATCACAGCGACTTTTTAGCAAAGTTGTGAAAGTTCACAAACTTAACCAGTTTTATGTCTTTCGACAATCAGCGATTACTGAGTAGGCACACAGTCAAGAAGGACAAAACTAAGTACTATGCTTTCGACCATGTTTCCCACTAGAACTAGGCTTTTTCATTTAAGTTTGTATCGTTATCGCAAATCTACTAGTCTAGCTGAGCCTACCGTCACATCTTTAGTAAGATCGTTTATCACATTATATCTTTCCATTTCTTTAGCATGCTGTGACAGTCTAACTGATCTACTATCATTTCCTCTTTTATGCAACAAAACTCATTTTTACATTTTTTCAATGTTTTTGACATTTTCAAATTTTCTAATTTTTTTTAAAATTTTTACTCCCCCTAAAATCAAAATATGTCTCAATTTTGATTTTCTGGGAAAATTTGAAAAACAAGCTGTACAAGAAACATGACAACATGATGATAATCACTTCAATTCTCCATTCACCTGGCATAAACAATCAGAACTCCCCCTCACAACAAACAATTTTCCCATAGTGATTTCAAAACACTTAAGTTTGTTTTAATCAAAATGGTTTTTTCGGAAAAATTAGTTTGTTTACCAATCACTTGTAGGTACGGGATCATCACATCATCTTGTTCTTTTCAACCACTTGTAAAGATTTAACATTTGCAAGATCAATCCACAAATATCACTTGTAGAAAATCAAGTACAATTTAATGTCCCTGATTTACCGCTTATAAGTTGAAATCACTTTCGTGAATTTCTCAAGAAATGTGCCGATTCATGTTCCACGCTTACCAACCTGGGAACTCCGGCAAGTCAGGTTTTTCTATTTAAACAGATTCACCCAAGCCTGACGGTCCTTGGGTGATTTCGAATTCTTGTTCAACAATGGTGGAAAATTTTCATCATCCATTGTTAAACCTGAATTCTCAGATTTTACCTCAACAACAGGCTCTTCTGGCTTTACCATACCAGAATCATTGCCTGAATGTGGCTTGTCTGACTTTGACCTGTCAGATTCATTGCCTGATGGTGGCTTGTCTGACTTTGACACATCAGATTCATCGCCGACCATTTTCTTCTTCTTCTTTTCTTCTTTCGTCCTCAGATTTGTATCTGATGAATTCGTCTTGCTTGACTTTGTAGTCGAGAGAGGCGATTTATCAGAACTCTTATTTTTACCAACAAATGAACCCGAGGACAAAATCTTTTCCAGATACTCTCTGGCCTTCTTCCTCTTCTTCCTCAGTCTGTCTTTTTGCCCCTGTGAAAGTTTCACTTTCGTTTCTTGAACTTTCTGTTCTTTGGGCTTGACAGAGACTGGTATCTTTACCTGCTTCTGAGATTCAACCCTCGATCTTCTCATTGATCTCATTGAGCAATCTCTAGCAATATGGCCAATAATGTTGCAGTTAAAGCATCTCCTTGATTCAAACCTCCAACTCTGGCAGTTAACAGCAATGTGTCCTTGATAACCGCATCGATAACACACTCTGTTATCGTACCAATCACCATTTTCTGTCCAAACATTCAAATCATAGCACTGTTTGGCTTGGTGATATCCATCTCTCCTCTTGTATGCTGGATTTGACTTTTGAGCACTGTGGTCCAACCTGCACCACTTATTGCCAACAATTTTAGAATTTTCATTTTTCGATTTTTGTAATTTTTCATTGCGATTGGATGATCGATCTGATGAGCTTTTATTATCTTTTTGAACATTTTTCAAAATTTTCTCTTTTTGTTTTTGTTCCACTTTTTTCTTCAAAGGTTTTTGCTTAGAGCATTCTCCCTTTTCAGTTGATTGTGGAACAGTTTCTTGAAACTTTTCTTTTAACTTCAAAAATAATTTTTGTTTTTCGAATTTTTTATTTTCATCATCAGATTTCTCATCACAATCTTCAACTTTGACTTTGTCAAAGTTTGTGACATCGTCACTTATTGGAACTGAATTGATCGGTTTTGGACAGGGAAACTCAGATGAAGTTACAAAACCTTTCAATTTCTTTTCAAGTTCATCAATTTTGTTCCTTGAATTCTCAGCTTCATTTTCAAGCTGAGATATTCTCTCAAAATGAGACTTGATTGTCTTTTCATTCTCAATCTTAATGTTTTCAAGAACAGACTTTTCATTTTCCAAAGCTTTTATCTGTTCTTGAAATTTTGTTTCATTTGCCTTCAAATTTTTGTTCTCAAGTTTTATCCAGAAATCTTCATCTTCTGAAGATTTCTTTTTGCTTTCAAAATCCTTTTCTTTCTCTTTCAAAATCTTGTTTTCTAATGTCAAACTGTTTAAATCATTTAACAGTTTGTCATTTTCAGATTTCAACCTCTCACAATTTTCCTGCAAATCAAAAATATGTTTCTTATCAACTTTCATCTCGTCTTTCAAAACTGAAATTTCTTCAGTCTGTTCCTCTCCCACTTGGACCCCTTTACTCTTGCTCTTCTTTAAAATTGATTTTCCACCTTGACTTTTCTTATTCTCAGCATTGATCACCATCTGTTCTTCAATCTTTTTAATGAGTGGACAAATTGTCAGTTGAGAAAATTCTCCAGAAATCTTCAAGTTTAAGATATAATTTTTCCATTCTTCTTAAGGTAAAGCACTGACAAATTTTTCAACCCATTCTTCTGATTTCTTTTTAATACCCTTCTCGGACATTGAACGAACAAGATGGCTATACCTCTCAATGATGCTCTTTGTACTTTCACCTGGACAACCTGAAAATGAATCAAATTCTTTCTTTAATACATTTATTCTATCTAATGTTTCTTGAGACATATTAAAGAAATTAATATTCATGATTCTAAAACCCGTTTTTCAAGACAGTCCCGTTAAGCAAAATATCAAATTTAAGCTAGATCACCTTTCAAACAAAATATCTATCTCAAACAAAAAAAAAAACTATCAATCCAAGTTGTTTGAACAAACCCAAAATTTTTTTTTATATTTGCTCAAATGATATCTCGTAGTCCAAAACTTTTTAATGTTCAAAACACTTAGGCTCACACACTTCGGAATTCACAGCCCAAACAACACTACTTACTGATTGGGCCGCAAGTTTTAAAGGACCTTTAACCGTGATTGGGCCTTATAGGAAGTCACATGGACGGCAATGATAAAATGGGCGGCAATTATCTATGATTGGCAGATTGGGCTGTCAAAAATTTAATGATTGGGCCTTTTTCTTAATCAGATCACATGGGTCGGAAGTCTTGATTAATGCACATGAGTTGTTAATACAAATTACACTGATTGGACCGCAACTATGTAAAATCGTTTTCACATGCAATAATCATAAATTTGACCAAGACAATTAAAGTCAATCAAATTTTGATTGGACCGTATGATATAATGGATTGACCCAATGTAGATCACATGCACACTGACTTCTGAAAACTTGACTAAAAGATTGATCAAATCAATGTTATCTATCTTCTCATACAATCACATGCAATTACACATGATTCTTATCACCACATGTAAACTGACACAAGTTGACACAACATGAGAACAATTCCAATACAAATAGCTGACACTTATCACTTCTCATGTAATTTTAAAAACCATCACATGCTCTGACTTTAAAGAACCAACTATTATCAATTTACATGCAATTGTTTAAACCAAGATTTTCACAAACAATCTGATGGATCACGTGGGCTTGACACACTTCCACTTAGCCGACAAAACAAGTATCAATATGATAACCACAGACAAACTGACACATATCGATTAAAATATCACACAATCGATGCAATTTCAATCGGTTCACATTACTCAATGCACTTTCGACAATATCACATGAACTGACACTCTCGTAAACTGTTATACACAATTCGATGAATACACTTTCAAACAGTAAGATCAATTTTCAAACAGTCACGACGACAACTTTCAAACGGTGATCATGTTTCAAACGATAAGTTCAAACGGAAGCCTAATTCAAACGACTGTTCAAACGATGGGATAAATTTCAAACGATAGGCTCATGTTCAAACGATGGATTTCAAACGGCATGCTGCTTCAAACGATGTTTCAAACGGGATGGCCAATTTCAAACGTAACACCTATACTTCGTTCAAACGGAACCCATATTTCAGTCCTTTTTTACCGATTAAACTTCGAATTTTGAACTGAAATTCTCAAGGGTTTGTCAAAACGCAATTAAGCACATATTGTGAAAGTTTCAGCCGATTTTAATCGAAAATTTGTTCAGTTTTGAAAAGAAGGTGTAGAAATCAGAATATGCTAGCGAAAACGAGCTAAACGGTAAGAACTCTTCCTCCTGAGCTCTGATACCACTTGTAGAAACGTGAAACGACCTAACGAGTCGATCAGAAGAGTGCTCAGACCGAATCAGAGGCGGAATTCATTGATTCGGTCTTCGTTAAGCTTGTATTCACTATTAATTGTCTCGTTTATTAATCTCTGAACGTTTACAAGATTGGAGACACCTCGACAGCACCTCGGCGTCGGAAACTAGAACGTTACAAATGAACTCGTTTGAAGGCTATTTATAGGCTAGACCCTTCCGTTTGAAAGTGACCCTTCCGTTTGAAAATAACACAACATTTTCAAACGGAACCCTTTCAAACGGAACCCTTCAAACGGAACCCTTCAAACTTTACATTCAAACTTTACATTCAAACTTTCAGCTTCAAACTTTCAACTTCAAACTTGTAAACCGAGACTCGATATAAGGCGTAGACAACAGATGAATGCACCAACATACAGGAATAGTAGCACACATGACACATGTCAAGGGGGACATGCCGACACATGGAAAAAATGTATTTTGTTTGTATCATGTGTTTTTTTAACGGCAAATTTGGATCACTGACGGACAACTGGAGTATCATCGTGCCACCAGCGGAACCACCCGATCATATCCATCTCCACTAAGCATAATGCCTATACGCCAATTCAGGAGGAAATCCAATAAATATGGGAAAAACCCCTTGTAGGAATCGAACCCAGGACCTATTGGTCCCAAAGTCTTATCCCACCTCACAAGATGCCACTAGGCTATAAAACCATGGGCTGTATCATGTGTTTTATTTGATGTCTTCAGAACTAGACCGGACAATACCTTACTAGTTCACTGGTTGTATCGATAAGACCAATCAAATTGGATTTAAAGATCGGATGACATCATAAATTATATAAAAATAAGTATAGTAAATACAAGTTTAAAGATTAATAATCATTTTAAACAAAATAAGTGGCTATATTTAAATAATAAATAAGGTGAGCAAAAAAGAAAAATAAAACTATATAATAGAAAACGAAAAACTACTTTCACATTTCCTTCCAATTTAACTTTCTCATGTTGTTTAAATTAAATTTAATTAAATTAAATAAGAGTAATAGATAAAAAAACTGACCATGTTTAAATAAAATAATCGATAAAAATGTTATTTATTGGTCTTGCTACTTTCAATGCAATTTAGTGGGCGTGAACTTTAGTTCCAATTGAACTTTATTTATGATTCTGATATGTATTTTTTGCTTAAGTAATTTTTTTTTTGAACAACAAAACATTACTTTCATTCATTCCACCAACAAGTCAACATAGCAAGATGCTATGGAGACATGATTACATCCAAGATCTCCACTACACCAAGCAAAATACACAAATGTCAAATTATAGGACGGTTCATGCTAAAACAAATCAAGTTTTACATTTGGGTAGTAAATCTTCTCCAATCGCTCCAAGACACCCGAACATTCTTTGATCTTTGCCTCATCCATTCGAAAGTTTCTTCCTTTATTTCTTCCACTAGTTTGTTCGTGGATGTTGTTCTCTCGTGGAAAACTATGTTGTTTCTATTCTTCCATAAGTACCATAAAGTTGCAAGGAAGACTGCATGAATTATCTTCTGTTGCGCCTTCGATCTTCCTAACCCGTTTACACATAATAATCTGGCCTCGACCTCATCCATAATATTGCCGGCTGGAACGTTTAGCCACTGATCTACCTGAGTCCACACCAAGTCTGCATATTGGCATTGTATCAAGATGTGATCTGTCGTTTCCGTTCTCATTCCACACACTTTACACACTTGTGATGTTACATTTATTCCCCTTTTTCTTAATGCTTCAAATGTAGGTATCTTTCCTACACTAGCTCTCCACGCAAATAGATTCGCCTTTGGTGTTGCAATACGGTTCCAATAAAACTTGTTTGCATCGATGTTTAGATCTAACTGTCCACCAAGGTCTCTTCTAACCGACCTTACCGAAAAACCCATATTTTTTTCTTCTTTCCATCTCCACACATCATTACCCTCACCCATCCTTTGTTGAACTAATAGCGTATTTAAGGTTTGCATTTCTTCTTGTTCTTCCAAAGTATTTGGTGCTCTAATCCATATCCAATCCCACAATCGTACTCCTTGAATCATTCTGTAATGTTTTGCCACCATGTCTCTCTTGTTTTTTGCCAAATTATAACAAAGTGGGAAGGCATACTTTAACGGACCATGAGTCGTCCACGTGTCTTGCCAAAATAACGTTTTCTCACCATTACCCACAACACTATTGAGTCCTCTTTGTATGTCTATCCCTATCTTTTTGAAATCCTCCCCAATCCCCGCGATATTTTTCCATATACCCGTATTACCCATTTTTAATGGGATTTGTGAAACTTTTTTGGTGTTGCTATGAATGGATTCTACTACTTTCACCCATAACTGGTTCAGATTCTCTTTTAATCTCCACCACCATTTTAATAGTAGTGCTAGGTTTAGTTCCCGTATTCCCCCTACTCCCAAGCCCCCCATATTCTTTGCCCCGACAACTTTTTCCCATTTTACCCATCTTATCTTGTTTACTCCCCCACAGCCCCCCCATAGAAATCTTCGTCTGATTCCTTCCAATGTTCTTATTACGGCTTTTGGCGCCTTATATAGCGATAGAAAGTAGTTAGGGATGCTTCCCAAAACAGATTTTATAAGGGTTAGGCGACCCGCAAAAGATAATATTTTTGCCTTCCAATTAGATAATCTTTTATGTAGTTTATCGATCACTTCTTTCCAACTTGCAATTCTATTCATATTCGCTCCCACTTTCAGCCCCAAATATGTAAAGGGAAACGTACCTGGTTTGCAATTCAATACGTTCGCCATGTGTTCGACTTCAGATTCATCTTTTCCCACTCCATATATAAAACTTTTGTTTTGATTTACCTTCAATCCAGACATTAGATGGAAGCATCGAAGTATCCTTCTGAGTGTCCTTAGGTTGTTTTCATCCCATTCTCCAAAAAAAATAGAGTCGTCGGCAAAAAACAAGTGTGTGATGCATGGCCCGTTATTTGGTAATTTTACACCGGTGTATATATTTTCCCGTAAAGCCTTTTGCATTAAGACGTGTAAAGCTTCCATTGCGACCGTAAATAAAAACGGCGATAATGGGTCGCCTTGCCTCAATCCTCTCTTGTATTGAAATTCCCCCGTCGGTGCTCCATTTACCAATACTGATGCTCGACCCGAAAATAAAATTCCCATTATCCAAGTTTTCCATTTAGTTGGAAAGCCCATATGTGTTAAGATGGTGATTAGAAACTTCCAACAGAGTGTGTCATATGCTTTTTCGATGTCTGCTTTAAAAAGAAACAATTGTTTCTTTGACTTTTTTGCCCAGCTCACCAATTCGTTCACCACTAACGGTCCATCCACTATATTACGGTTCGCCACAAATGCCGATTGCACGTTCGATATCACCCCATTCAGTACTAGCTTCATCCGATTAGCCAGGACCTTCGATATTATTTTGTTGATAACACCGATAAGGGATATTGGTCTAAAATCAGATAATGTCACCGGGTCTACAACTTTGGGGATTAAAGATATAAAAGAGGAACTACAAGACTGTTGTATTGAACCATGAGTATGGAACTGTTTCATCATGTCTAGTACAATGCCTTTAAAATTTTCCCAGTACTTCTTTATTAGTGCAAATGTTATACCGTCTGGCCCAGGCGCTTTATCTGATCCGCACTCCCATACCGCTTTATAAATTTCTTCACTAGTGAATTCATTATTTGATATCTCTCTCTACTTCATTTTTCTAGTTGAGTTTTCCATTATGCAACTGCAATTACTTGATATCTCTCTCTACGAACACCTTCAGTCACCGGGTAACGAGCCAACCACATAATCGCCGGAACAGGCCAGTTCAGTTACAAAACGGTTCAATGATCATGATCGGACCGCCAGTGGTACCGAATCCCGGTCTGACCTGCCGGTCCGGTTGTGAAAACGTTGGTTTTACTAAATATTTTCAAAACGAAAAGCTTTTTAAACCGACCGTACTATTTGTTTACCGCCGGTTATACCATACCATTGAATTATAATTTTATTTAAAAAAAATATTGATACACAGCTTCTAATAAGATTACTAAATTACAGCAAATTATCATCTTGTATAGGAATGAACTCAAGACTTTAAAAAGCAAGAGTCTTTATCATGTGAGCTAGGCTCACATTCACAATTGAATTATATTTTTTTTTCAATATTTGTTGTCTCTGTTTCAGAAAAATAAATAAATACAATTTTTTAGATTAAAAAAAAAACAAAACAAAATGGTAAGCCGATTTTTTTAAAAGTAAAAGTATTTAATTTAGTTAGGTAGAAATTCAACACCAAAATTCTATTCTACTAATAACAAAATGCAAGCTTAAAAGAAAGATATTTAATTTAGTTAGGCTGAAACTCAACACAACCTTCTATTCTTTAGTATATTATTAAAAAGATAGTTTACAGTGTATGAACTTTAGTATATTATTAAAAAAAGATAGTTTATAGTGTATGAAATGTCTTGATGCCAAATCATATAATCAAAAGAAAAGCATTTTTATATATATTTTTTTACGCAAAACTTATTCAACCCACTAAATTGATTCATTGGTTTAACCGCCGTTCGTAAAAGAAAGGCCTATACAACCAGTGGCGGTTTAACCTATGTCTATTGACCATCATGCTAAGGGACCGAATGGTCCGAATCTCATATCTTGAGCAGACCGACTCGTCCTATTCGGTTTTAACAACATTGCTTCAACTTAAAACTTAAAAGTATGAATTTTCTTACAACTATGCTACTAATATATCTTATTTTTTATGATAAATTGTAATAATTTAATACATGGTCGGATATTTTAATAAGAACAAACATGTAGTAGTGTTATTGACAAATGAATTATTTGTAGTTACAAAATACAATCATCCTCGTGTTTCACATTTTTTATTTTATAAATTCCAATACTAAAAGAAGACAAATTTAATAATACGACAAATCTAGAATCTTTTGGTTACTTTAATTTAGTTTCTAGGCGAAATGATTATAAAATAATTTGATAGAGACAAGTAGTGTGAACAATACAAATTATGATAGTATATAATTTATGTGAGTGTATGAGAACGCTATTGACTTTGTAAAGGCCAAAATAAAAGAAAGTCATACTCTACGGTATGTCCACGGCTTTGACCTAAACATTTACAATTTGTTTATAGCTATTTTTCTATACAGCTAGTAAAATAAACAGTTATTATTATTACACACATATATAAAAGAATGTGACGTCTCATCCGAAATCGGGTCAAATTTACAAATAAATTAAAAACTATAAGATATAAATCACATGTGAATGGTATGGTTTAAAGATTTTTTTACAATAAAAAATAAATTATTAAAAAACAGTAACTTTTTCAGTTCCTTTTTGTTATTGAAATGTTTTCTTTTGTATTATTTTTAAATGTTTTCTTTATTTTGTTTGGAACATCATTCTACTTTTTGAAACTTTATTATTTTTAAATAAAGTAATTTTCTAACTTGTAGTACTTTTCTTCAAATCAATGTAGTACTTTGCTCTAATTCACTGTAAACTGAAGGATATCGATACACTCAGATTCTTAAGTCAAAACTAGTAAACATACAAGCACAAAGTCAGCATGGCACTCCAAAGCTCATGCGCAAAGTAGGGTTATACGCAAAACTAAGTTTGTGCTCGGACTTTGCTCACACTCAAAATCAAGTGAAGCGGGATGTATACTTAGGGATGAGTGCAAACAGTGGCGGAGCCAGGAGCCAAGAATTTTTTTTTCATGAGGTATCATTTTTTCTTCAATACCAAGATTTATAACAACCCAGAGTCAAAATTTCGGATTGGGTCGGGTCAGGCTGAATTACGTAATAAAAAACAATAATCAAGTGACCAAGTCTAGCTTGTTGTCTACAATCTAACAAAGTAACAAATAACAATCACATAAAAATATTATACATTCAATTATGTAATATCAACTCTATTCAAGTATTCATAATTCAAGTATAAAGTCACATAACTTTATTTGATCTAATCGAATCAAGTGTTTAACCGATATGCTTTACAAACTAAACCATCAAAAGTTTGATATAAAACTTGCTAGAGAAAGTGAAACTATTAAAAATGCTAGCATACTTTATGAACCATGAACAAGAAAAACATCTATATCTATACTATATAAGTTTACATCATTTTGTAGGCGGTGTCCTTTAGTGCAAAACTTTGCAAGTTTTGTGTTTTATATTTCAAAATCTTGCACGTTTTAACCTTTAGGCTAAACTCAGTTAGATTTTTTAGTTAAATCAAGACATTATTGTCATTTCACTTCTTCTCTAGGGACTGTTGTGTAGCAAATGTAGCGTCCAGCCAAGCCCAATAAGCCCATAAGCAGATTGAAAGAGTCCAGTCCAGTTCCAGTTGTTCAGCAGCCATATTAAACATAAAATAAAACAAGTTAAGTTATAAAATATTAAATTAAACTGAGAATTATATTTTAACATTTTCGAAAACCCCTTTGCTGATGATCTAAATATGAGACGGATAAGGTGTGAAATATGTTAGAAGGAAGGAAGGAAGTGGGTTAGAGACTTTGTGTTTGGAGATTAGGATCTTTTATTCTGGGCTTCAAGAATGTCGATCCTGAGCATATATAGCACTCCTACCAGTGAAATTTATGGTGTATGCAACGGTTTATTTTTTTATAGTATGACCTCTCAAGTTGTAACATGTAAAGTGTAAACAAAAGTTTTAAAACAAAGATTGTCCGAAGATAAGATATTGGGCAAAATCCTTGCTTAGATTTTTAGTTCTTGGGATGCCTCTTTTAATTAATATGGTCGAGACTCAAATACTGAAAGTGATATCTAAAAAAAAAAAAAAAAACTTAAATAAGATGGAATATCGAAGGGGACTAAACATCAATGTTTGGGACCATATCCTTAAAATTGTTCAATAAATTTAGATGACAAAATGTCCAAGTAGAAAATTCAGCCATATTTTGACTCACAAAAGTTCATACAATGTATGTACTTCAAGAATTGGATTGGTTCCAAGTAAACTATATATGTGTGCGTATTGGATTGGTTCCAAGTAAACTATATATGTGTGCGTATAACTTCATAACTAAAAACTCGCATGTGGTAAAATATAAAAACTCGTAAGTTGAAAAACAAAAAAGTCGGATGTTAAAAGATGAAAAATAAACATGTTGTATAAATGAGAAAATAACATGTTATAAAAAAACCGCATGGTGAAAATAACGTCTATGCAAAAAGGCCCCTGAGGTTGGTTGTGTGGTCAGTTTTGGTTAAAAAACTCAAAGTTAATCACATTTTTGGTTATTTAAGTGTATGCAAGTGATCGGTGCATTATAGTACACGTTATTTTATAGCATTTATAATATAGATACACCGATATTAGTGTAAAATATTGTGTTTTTATGTGATTTTATAATAATGTGAGTTAAGGTGAAGGCGACTTAAAACCATCATATCAAAATAAGAATTAGATAAAAGATGTATTAATTTTCAAACCTAATAAATATCTGTCATAAAATGATGGTATTTTTTCGTTGCATGGATTGATAGAAAAAAATTAACTAAAATCATTTTTGTTTTCAACAAGAAAGCAATATATTATGAAAAATCTTGCAGGTGAAGACAAAGATATTGAAGCTAGATGCTGAACAATAATCTTTTGAATGGGCGTTTGTTTACACAAGTGGGCTTTTTAGGATTGGGGTAACTTTATAGAAATGTAATCAAGTTTACTAGTTGTTCCAATTAAGTCACTAAAACTTTTTTTGTCTCTTTAAAGTCATTGCACTTTTGTTTAATGTTTCGATACTATGTAATTACCAGGTTACCAATAAGAAATTGTAGGTTTCATTGATTTTTTTAAATCTTTAATGAGCCAAAATAAATAAATCATATTTGTAATTTTAAATGCTTAAGATTCAGCCATTTCGTCTTCTTCATTTCCTATTCTAACAGTACTCAAATGGTCAAAACTTGCGTAGACATGCTTTTGATTCAACCAATTAAACTCTCTTAAATGCTTATAAACATAAACAAAATGCATAAGTAAGTTATAGCGTATCATTTTAGCACCTCAGTTGCGGAATTGAACAGATCTGGAAACTGAATGTTGCCGGAAATCGCAAAACGACGGTTATAGGTTTCTGTGTGTTATTGGTGGTCGACGAAGATGGTACGTGATGGAGATGTAGACTAATGGCGTTCGACTATGGGTTACGGTGTAGCCTCTGTTCGCCGGAGAATCTCCATTCTTGTTGGAACTTCGAAAGAAACAGAGTAGAGAGAGAGAGAGAGAAGTGACGAAAGGTTGAGATGGGTGTTGCAGGCATGTTGTCGGGCGGCATTTGGTTTCTTGTGGGTGGCTTCCAGCCGGCGACCTAGGGGCGGCGGCAAGAGGCGGGAGTTGCAGCGGTAGTGTGTGTGGGTGTCTTCAAGGTCAAGTCGTGATTCATCATTCTATTTAATTTATCTTTTACAGTATTATTATAATCTGATTTATTGTTATTATTATTCTATCTTCTAATTTCTAGATATTTAAAAAAATAAAATATAAGAGAAAAAAATAAATGACCTGGTGACCTGGTAATTACACAGTATTGAAACACTAAATTAAAGTTTAGTTACTTTAGAGGGACAAAAAAAGTTTGGATGACTTAATTGAAACAATTGACAAACTTGATTACATTTATGTGGCGTTTTCCCTTTAGGATTAGATGAATTAGAATGTGCATTTAAAGGATATGTTTGTGTTGGGCTGCTTCTTGGGCTTAGCCATCAAGAAACAAAAGCAACAACTTATGACAACAGCTACTGGAATTTGGCCCAATGAATGAAACATGGTCGGTTGATGCGTGAATTATAGAAAAAGGTTGGACGCCACTTCAAAGGGGGTTGAGTTACGATCGCAGAGGAGAATTCTTTTGACGGCAATTTTTAGAGCTTTGACGGCAGATTTGTTACATAAGTTTTGACGGCAAGAAATAAAGGCAATAAGATGATGAGCATGCGCGGCTAAACGCTTGTGACTTCTGCCCAGACGAAGGATTGTCTCGTTTTGCATTCAACTTAGTTTTTTTCGGATTCTTTTTACTGGTAAATCTTGACCACTTGTGTTGATTTTGTGAAACGTTTATTATATTCAAATTGTTTGTCGTTTATCAAGCGTATTGGCAATTTCTTTGCATTGCTAGCGGGTTGGTAAATTGGTATAATTAAACGGGTTATTAGGTTGTATGGTGAGTCTTAAAAACTATCCCTAAGACCATGTGTAGTGGTTTAGCTCAATAATGCCCCCACCATGGGGCGTTTTGCGGCACGTGCCAGTCCAGTCAGCATGCGGCATTATTGAGGGTTATTGCAAAAGTGCCGTAGTGAGAATAATGCCCAATAACGCCCATGCAATCATTTCACAATTTTTTTTAATTTAAAACATAAAAATCTTCATTAATTTAAAAAAAAAACATAAAGACTTTTGAAGTTTAATTTTTTTAAATATAATCAAAATGCAGGGACTAAAATGAAAAAAACTTCTTCTTCTATTCACCCACAAGAACAAAACCTGCAACTTTTCTTCTTCTTCCTTTCTATAATCTGCAACTTTTAAAACTAATTTCTTTTGTTTTTTATAATTAAAACTAAGTATATACACATGGCAAAGTTCAATTGGGCAAAGGAATAGAGTTCTAGCGTTTTTTAAAGCACGTCGGGGTCAATTTTTTCAAAAAAAAAAAAAAAAACGCTAAAAAACGCCGGGGTGTAATGGGTCTTGGGCGTTATTTGGCGTTTTTTTTATTTAAAAAAAAACGCCCCACTACGGGGGGTCTAATAATTAATTAAAATCATTAATTCTAAGCCCATGTCTATATGATGTTATGAATCTGTAACGGTTTTTTATGTTAAAATGGGAAATCAGGATTTCGGGTGGATGTTACTTTTCTCATTCTGATAACAACTTTATTAATTAGTTTTCATGTTTTTGAAATCAATTAATCAAACCCCCAAATTAGATAATTTTATTTTTTTATTTAAAGTCTTCTACACTAACCACATATTCGCCGTGGATACGATGTTCTACTTAAACTATCTACTTAGTTTAATTAGATTTTTACATATGGTTGCAAAAGTCGTTAGGCGCTCCCTAGTCAGATTTGAGAGTACTCGGCCTAGGCGGAGATTATTCGGGGAGTAATTGGCCTAGGAAAACAATACTCGGGCCTCGGCAGTCTACCCTGTAGCGAGTTCTCCGGGAGTACTCGTAGCGTAGTCGGGACTTTTACAACCATGTTTTTACATGACCCTTACGACAGTCATCAAAGTGGCATCGTCGCCGGGGATTGGACCCGGGTCACCCGCGTGACAGGCTAGAATACTTACCGCATGCCATGTGAGTAATACAAATAAGTATGAAATAACATTCCAAAGAAAAAGTAGAATCACGATATTTTCTCGGTGTTGAATGAAAATGCGTATTCGTGATTGTGATTGTTTATGCATGATGAAATAAATAATTTGGCAAAAATAATATAAAAGTGAATTTTCATTATGATCAAGTCTTGAGATTACAAGGAATCTATTATATATAATAAACATGTTAAATAAGGGCTGATGTGTCATGTGATAAGAGCATGGAAAATGACGTGTCATTACATTAGAGCTCCTCAATTTCATTTTCCCGCTCAAAATTCCGGGTGCTGTATGTGGGTTGACACGGGATCCGTTTCCTATTATTATAACCCGAGTGTGTACGTTTCCTTTTGTAAAACCCTAGATCTAAATCTTCCTCTCCTTCTCGTGTACTCCTTCTCTTCTCCTTCCCTTCTGATACAATCCTTCATTGAAACCCTAGCCGTCCCGTCAGACCGGTGGTGATTATGTGGTGCTTTTGACGGTGGAAACCATGGTAGAAGGCGGTGATGGCTGAGGGTTTCACCATCAAGTATGACGGTCGTCAGGGTGTGGTAGTCTAGACACCAGAAACAATCGTTGAATACGGTGAAGAGATGAAACGCAGATAGTTGGAGAGATTAGTTGGAATTATGAAAGGGTTTTGGAATTGAGATTAGGCGGTTTGTGGTCATCTAGGGTTCCGATCGACAACATTCATTGATGGTGGTGGTGTACGATCATAAATAACCGCGATTAACTACAAGCCAGTTTACCGGTGACTAAGGTAAGTCGGACCTTTTTTCGACAAAGTTCTATTTTCTTGCGTATAGATAGTCTGGAGGTTAAATCAGGATCATATGGCAGACGATTAAAGGATTAGGTCTGGAGATTTTTGAATTGTAGTTGTTTTCCATTTTGTGTAGTTGATATAATAAAGATTAGAGCGATTTTTGTAACTTATTGTTGTTGTGTTGATGTTATTTCAGCTCATGACTTGCATCGCCTGGAATTCCTCTACGTCGTTCATAGAGTCTTGCCAATGATAAACAAATAAACTCACCCCTTATCAAGGTATTGCTTTTGAATTTTGATTTTCTAACCTCAATTTTCCTTTAAACTACAAAATCCAATAAAGTTTATAAGCAATAGGATATTGCTGGAAAAAATATATCTAAAATAAAATTGATAAACCTAAATAGCCTTAGATTTACTTTACATGTTATAGTTTCAGTTGAGATATATTTTAACCAGCTTTTAATGTTTTGATATATGGAATCTTATTTTGATTATCTAATTATTAAGCGATCAAACTATCAGTTTTGGATAATTGGTTTCATGATAGCTGTAAAACATCATATTGTCCATAAAATTGCATGAATATCTAACCTGGCTTTACACTCTTTATCTCACAGGAAATATACCCTGTTTTCACAAGAATGTCCTTTATGATCATTTCATATAATTGATGGATAGATTCTGCAAATTTACTATAACTGATTAATAAGATCTGATAATCCAAAATTACTGTTCGAACACCCATTGAATAACTATAATAATGTAATTCTAGCGTTTTCTTTTCCCTTCGTAGTTTTGGATTCAATCACTATAATAATGCAATTCTAGTGTTTTCCTTTCCCTTCATAGTTTTGGGTTCATTGTTTTAATAATGATGACTTTTTCAACGCAGCACAATGTGGGATGTTAAAAAATGATTACAATAGGTATTCATTTAAGTTGGTATTTTCTGTTATTCTATATCATACAATAAGGGGTGGCGATTTCGACCCGGGTTGGTTTGATTCGGTGGTTTTTAATAATCTCAAAATTGGTCAAATAAAACAAAATTTGTTGCTCAAATGGGTCAAACAAGATGAAAAGGTGCTGAAAGTATACTTTTAATACATACATTTATTACATATTGAACCGTTTCTACCCAAAAAAAAAATTGGATAGTTGTTACGATATGACTTTTGTTATCGTTTTTACCCGTGTATGCATCTTGTTTGAGATATTTATGTTGGTAGTTTTCCAAACTAAAGCACAAGTTACTATGACGCACCCACACCCCAAATATCATTTGCAGGTTCCACATTGTTGCTTGCGTTCTTTCTCTTTGACTTAATTTTTGATTAATATGTAGGTTATAGATTGTTTTATGTTTTTTTTTTATTAATGCCATTAATTTAATGGGTGCCAAAAGTTGATTAGTGCCTTTTGTTTGGTGATTGGATTTTGACAGAATCAAGTTGATACTTTTTTATTGTTTATGAATATTAATGGCAGGTTTGATTAGTGTCTTTAATTAGCTGAAGTCTTGATACTTGATCAAAGGGAATTTGATGTTCCAGTAGTAGTAGAGGTAGTGGTGCTGCATGTAACTTTATTAGCTCAATTACTTTTTGATAAATATCTAAAACCACTTCTTAATTAATAAAACACATACTAACGAAGGAGCTTTCAAAGATGAATACGCGACTCTTGAAGTATATAATGCATCACATGTTTGAAATCGTGAAATATGGCAAAACTGCTTTCGCAACCACAACTTTAATGCCATACATCTTAGCAGGGTCATCTATTTTTTTTGTTCTTACCTAAAGTGTTCTTCTCTTTTTTTCTCTACAAAAAGGAGGAAATTACATCATTGCGGGCCAAAATAACAAAACCAGAAGAAGATTTAAGGAAAGCACACCAACAGGTAAATTTCTTATAATTTTTAGTTTGATAATGTTGTGAGTAATGGTAAATTTTTGTTATTTTGAGGCTGCTTGGCATGGTTATTATTATTTTTTAGTTGTGAATAATGACAAATTTTCTTTCTAATGTACATAGCTCTTTTAAATACTTTTCTCAATATATAATAATTATTTATATGCTACTTGTGATATGTATAATATATATGCCTTCATGTACTTTTAGCGCTTATCAAAGAAGATGGCATTGATGGCTGGAGTTAACGTTGTAAACAAGTTGCAGGTCAGGAACTTCAACTTGGAAATCTTCTGCTCATGATAGTTATGTGGTCGCCTGTAGACTATGTAGCACGGGGACGGCTTGGAACCATGAGTACCCGTCCCGGGGACGGTATGGGGACGGAAACGCGACGGAAACGCCATGGGGACGTCCCCCAAACGTTTCCGGGAATGTGGGGACGGTATCGAAACGCTTCCAGGAAAGCGGGGACGACAGTTCGACGTTTCAGGGACGACAGTTCGAAGTTTCGGGGACGGCAGGCAACAGTGGAACTCCGGCCATCGTCCGATGGGTACTCATGGCTCCATGCTGGTTAATAGTTGCTGTTCCGGCAAATGTGTTCATTGCTGGTTAAGGAACGGCTGCTGTGTATTAGGGTAGGATGGAAGAAGAAAGAGATAAACTAGGTTATTTATTTTATTAACTGGACTTTTACTTGCAGCCCAATATAAAATATACCAAGTATTAACCCATTTAATAAAATGGTTAGACAATAGTTGCTTCTAAAACCAGCTGAACTTTTAATATTTGATAAATTAATTTATAAAACTAATCAATTATTAATATTAATATTATTATTATTATGTTAACTCGTGGCTTTCATTTTGTTATTACTTTTTTTATTTACAACATTATTAATATAATGTGGTTTTGTATTTTTTATATATATATTTAGGTTTCTGCTTGTTTGTTATGTATTTTTTATAATATAGTTTCATAACTTAAAACAATTATTAATCAGTAAAAATGTATAAGAAACCGTTAGCAAGGTAAATGTGACTAAAATCGAAAAACAAGTTTCGGTAGGAGGATATCAAGTAGTGCTTTTGGAATTTGAAAATGATTTTATTATTGATGATTAATTACCTATGGTTGATGTATGTAGTGTTTTTGGAGTTTACACTTTACATCAATACATATCTATTTTAAACTTTGTTTAATATATTTTTTATATATTTTTTGCCGTACCCGTATCTTGGATTTTTGAGTTTTGCCGTTCCCCGTACCCGTATCGTCCCCGTACCCCAGTCCCGTACCCGTTCCCGTGCTACATAGCCTGTAGATGTAGCTTGGTTTCTGTAATGAAGTTTCGTTTGTGTTTTGCTAAATGAAGTAACTACATGCGTCTGGAGTGAAGTCGAACTTCTACCAATTATGTTGGGATAAAAACAGTAGGAAGTGCATGTGTAAAAGCTCCCATTTTGCTCGGTATGTGCAATATGCGGTTGTCTGCACTTGGATAATTTATGTGTCAAATGAGCCAGCTAATCTTAAAATAGGTTGCTAAAATCTTTTATTTATTAATATTGTTGTTCGAGGGCTAAAGACGTCATTAAAATGGTCACAAGACTGGGATATAACAAGTTTCCAATGAAGAATTTAATAATCAGGTAATACTTTTAACGTTTCGAAAAGCTGGCTTTAGCAAAAATTTTAGGTCGACCTACCAACTACAGTACAATTTCATTGTAGGTGAAGATGTTAATGTGTGTATAACATCCGCGTTTGGTGGCCATGCTTGGATTCTACATAGAGCTAAACTGCAGCGTTTTTGAGTATATTCATCAAAGCTCCGTAAGAAATATGTTTTTTCTCTAACAGTGCAACCTATGTAGCACGGGAACGGGTACGGGACTGGGGTACGGGGACGATACGGGTACGGGGAACGGCAAAACTCAAAAATCCAAGATACGGGTACGGCAAAAAATATATAAAAAATATATTAAACAAAGTTTAAAATAGATATGTATTGATGTAAAGTGTAAACTCCAAAAACACTACATACATCAACCATAGGTAATTAATCATCAATAATAAAATCATTTTCAAATTCCAAAAGCACTACTTGATATCCTCCTACCGAAACTTGTTTTTCGATTTTAGTCACATTTACCTTGCTAACGGTTTCTTATACATTTTTACTGATTAATAATTGTTTTAAGTTATGAAACTATATTATAAAAAATACATAACAAACAAGCAGAAACCTAAATATATATATAAAAAATACAAAACCACATTATATTAATAATGTTGTAAATAAAAAAAGTAATAACAAAATGAAAGCCACGAGTTAACATAATAATAATAATATTAATATTAATAATTGATTAGTTTTATAAATTAATTTATCAAATATTAAAAGTTCAGCTGGTTTTAGAAGCAACTATTGTCTAACCATTTTATTAAATGGGTTAATTTTTTTTTGAAAGGAGAACTTCATTAACACAAAACCGGCACCCTCAAAACCGAGGGCCAAAACCACACAACCGAGCCTATTTAATTACAAATTTACACCACTCACCCCATTCGATATCTTTACATTTACTCCTATTTTTGAACCATAAAAAACCGAGCGCCTTCACTTCGTTAATAATCTCCTCGATTCTAGCCTCCTTATTTTCGAATCTCGCTTTATTTCTAGCTTTCCAGATACACCAAGCTCCGATCCTAATAATGCCTTTGAAAGCTTCCTTTTGAGCCCCTTTCAATCCCACGAAATCATGGATCGCTGCAACGTCTTTAATACCGAAAAAAAATAGATCTTGCACTCTGCACCACCTACTGATATGAGACCAGACAACCGAAACCGCTAAACAGGATGAGAAGATGTGAGAGACCGAGTCCTCGCCGTCGTTGCAAAAAACACATGACGCATCTTGAACCTCAATGTTCCTTTTTCTAAGGTTATCAACCGTAGCAATTTTGTTCAATTCGGCTCTCCACATAAAAATATTTAACTTTTCTGGAAGCCACTTACAGCCTTCTGTTGGAACCTGTAACAGTGTATTCTGCTGCCCACTGTTGTTCAGCAACAACTTCTTAACGGCCTTCACACTAAATGTCTTGTCTTCAGCCCCGATCCATTCCCAGGTATCCGGCCGATCCTCAAGTGACACTGGAAGCAATCTGCTGCAGAGGTCAACCAACTCATTCACTTCTACCTGAGCCGAGATATTCCTGCTCCAATCCCAAGCAAAACCCGAGACCACACCAACGCCCGCCGCCCTCGGAATGATCCGATCTGCCACTTTGCATCTCTTTTCTTTTTCAAGTCTAAACAACTCCGGATATTTCAGTTTCAGTGGCTCGTTACACAACCACGGGTCCAGCCAAAAAGCGGTATTATTACCATTTCCAACCTTACTCCTGAAAAAGCATCTTAACGGGGTCCCATCGACCGACGTTTTCGACAGAACCTTTGCAATGTTGCACCAAACCCCTCCCATCGAAGCTCTAGCCGGGATGAAGTTCCAGCTAATCTTGGTCCTATGGATAGCTTCCACAACCTTGACCCAAAGTTTGTTACTTTCTCCCTTAAGCCTCCAACCCCACTTAGAGAGAAGCGAAACGTTAATGCTCCTTAGGTTATTTAAACCTAAACCTCCTTGCGCCTTAGGCCGAGCAACCGAGTTCCATGCCACCCAATGCAATTTTTTGTTCACCTCATCTCCGCCCCATAGAAATCTTCTAATGATGGCTTCCAAGTCCGAAATAACTTTACACGGGGCTCTGAACAGAGAAAAGTAATAATTTGGGAGACTCTCGAGCACGGATCTAATTAGCACGACTCTACCCCCAATCGAAAGTAACGAAGCCTTCCAACTAGACAAACGGGCTTTGAAAATATCATAGACCGGCCCCCAATTAGCCACCCGATTCATATTAGCACCAACCTTTATTCCTAGGTAACAAAACGGAAAAGATCCCGATTTGCATCCAAACGACGAGGCCGCCTCCCCAAGCTCCTCCGAGTTCACCCCCAACCCAAAAATGGTCGATTTATCCAGATTGATTTTGAGACCTGAGCACAGATGAAAGATCCGAAGGATACGAACCACATTAAGCAAATTTTCTTTAGACCATTCCCCGATGATAATGGCGTCGTCAGCATAAAGGAGATGAGAGATAGACGGCCCATCATTAGGAAGCTTCAGTCCCTTGAAAATTCCTTCCGTATCCGCTTTTGAAAACAAACTCGAAAGAACATCCATCACCAGAATGAAAAGAAAAGGCGAGATAGGATCACCTTGTCTCAATCCTTTGAAACATTGAAATTCAAAGGTAGGAGAACCGTTCACGAGAACCGAAGACCGAGCCGACTTAAGAATTCCTTTGATCCACCGACACCACCGATCCGGGAAACCTTTTTTTGACAAAATGTCGATGAGGAAGTTCCAATTCACGTTATCGTATGCTTTCTCAAAATCAATCTTGAAGAAAAAACCTCTTTTCTTGAACTTTTTGCCCCAGCTGAGAATCTCGTTAACCATAAGAGGACCGTCTAAAATGAAATTACCTTCCAGGAAGGCAGACTGAGACTCAGAAACCACCGAGCTAATCACCTTCTTCAAACGGTTCGCGAGGACCTTAGAGATCACCTTACTTAAAATCCCAATAAGGTTTATTGGCCTATAATTCTTGAGCTCCACAGGATCTTTGATTTTAGGGATGAGAGTTATAAAGGAAGAACCGCTCCCCACACTGAATTCCCCGCTGATAAAAAACGCCTCCATAATCTCCATAAAATCGTTCTCAAACAAATGCCAGAATTTTTTAATAAAGTTCATATTAAAACCGTCAGGTCCCGGCGACTTATCGCTCCCACACTCCGAAACCGCTACTTTGATCTCTTCCAGCGAAAACTTTTGAACCAAAAATTGTTTATCAACTTCCCCCAAAATCTTGAAACCGTCACCCGAGAAGAGCGGCCTAAACTCCCAATCTTCTTTAAAACGACTCCTGAAGAAAGACATGATTTTCTTTTTAACTAAGGCTGGCTCCGAAACCCACCTACCACTAATGTTCAACCCAGGAATAGAGTTCGATGCTTTCCTCTGATTGATCAAAGAGTGGAAGAATTTGGTATTAGCATCGCCTTCAGCGGCCCATTTGACTCTGGCTCTTTGTCTAGCCTCCGAACACTTTTTAAAATCCAAATCCAGAATCACCTTCCTGTTTTCCGCAAACACCCACTGTTCTTCTTCATTAAGCTCCCTTTCCTCCAGGCAACGTTCCAAAGATTCAAGTTCTTCCACCGCCTTCTCGTACTCCTCTCCTTCTTTCTTAAGATAGTTATCCCGCCACTCTTTTATGACCGATCTTAAATAAGCGAACTTAGCCGTCAGACGCATGTCGGGAGGTCCGTGCGAGACGAACTCGGAAGCCGCACGCTCCACAGTATCCTTGAAGCCCTCCTTATCCAGCCACACATCGAAAACCCTGAAGGGTTTAGGACCAAAATTTTTTTCCCCCAGGACAAGGATCAAAGGGCAATGGTCCGAATATAAAATAGGCAACGCTCTGAGAGTGGCAGCCGGCCATTTGCTGAAAAACTCCGGACAAACCAAGAATCTATCGAGTTTGCTCAGTTTTCTCCCGTTCTCGCGAGAGCATGTGAACCTGAACCCCTTCATATCATATTCCAACAAGTTTGCTTGAGTAATAAAATCATTAAAATTCTCGGCACATGAGGCTTTGAAAGTCGAGTTCTTCCTCTCTGATTCGTTCCTAACTGCGTTAAAATCCCCTGCAACAACCCATTTACCGTCCCAACCTCCCATGATAACTCGAATTTCATTCCAAAGGGCCAACTTAGCCGACGTACTCTGCGGAGCATAGACGTTGATAAAGTTAAGAACTTCACCACTGCCTTTAATAATTCCCCTCACTGCCAAAAAATATCTGCCCTTAATAGAGCTTTCCCGAGCAAAAATCCCCTCTTCCCACAGGCAAACAAGACCCCCTGACCTGCCAACAGAGCCAACAAACTCCATCCCAAATTTTTTATTACCCCAAAACTTCTCAAACCTGAAATCACTTAAATCTTCCTGCATAGTCTCTTGGATGGCCATAAAATCAATTTTAAATCTGATCTTTATCCCTTTAATCCAACTATCTTTAACCGAGCCCCCGATTCCTCTGATATTCAGACTCAAAAAATTCATCTAGAAACAGCATTATTACCTTCATCAGTCACAGCCTCTTTGATTTTCACAGAGTGATCACCGATCGGCACTCCCAGGATATTCCCCAACTTTATAGTAGCGTCTATCTCCTTCTGAAGACAATCCTCCTTTCGCGATGCCTCCGATTCCGGAAATTGAGTCTCCGGCACCTCCATGTCTTCCGATCCACCGTCGGGTCCCAACGGACCCCCCCTGTCTTTTTCCACATCACCGGATCCACCCCTCTCGCCTACTTGGTATATTTTATATTGGGCTGCAAGTAAAAGCCCAGTTAATAAAATAAATAACCTAGTTTATCTCTTTCTTCTTCCATCCTACCCTAATACACAGCAGCCGTTCCTTAACCAGCAATGAACACATTTGCCGGAACAGCAACTATTAACCAGCATGGAGCCATGAGTACCCATCGGACGATGGCCGGAGTTCCACTGTTGCCTGCCGTCCCCGAAACTTCGAACTGTCGTCCCTGAAACGTCGAACTGTCGTCCCCGCTTTCCTGGAAGCGTTTCGATACCGTCCCCACATTCCCGGAAACGTTTGGGGGACGTCCCCATGGCGTTTCCGTCGCGTTTCCGTCCCCATACCGTCCCCGGGACGGGTACTCATGGTTCCAAGCCGTCCCCGTGCTACATAGAGTGCAACCAACTTCATTTTTCATTTGGTTTTGTGATTTTCATTTGGACATAGATTTACTACGATATACTTTTTGTGGTGTAAATTCTATGAACTAAGAAGGCGGAACCGAGTAGGAATTGGGTGAAAAGAGTTCAAGAGGTTTGGATGATTTGATTCCTGGATTTTGAAGTAGTATTTTTGTGTCTAGTAGCAGCAGGTATGTAAATTTATGCAATTGTTGTTCATTTGCAATAAAATAAAATCCTTTAAACAATTTACTCAAAGAATTATGTTATTATCGTTAAACCACGCACCCGTTAGTTTATTTAATCCACATCCTGTTAATCGACTACAGGATTTTGATAATTTTGATTGTGTTCTAGATATTTTTTGTTGTAAGTAAACTGATGAATATCCTGATTTTACAACATTGGTGCTGCTTTTCTTTCAGGTTTATAATCACATTGGTGTTCTTCATGCACACCATGTGTGTGGTAATTTGCTTAACTGAATATCAAATCACATATTAAAAGGAACTAGATGGTCCTTCAACAACCGGGAATGCTTCAGAAGTGAGAACAAACTTCCATTATTCCTTTTATAAAGATTAAAGATTTAAAGGTACATTATAATGATATCATCTCAAATCAACAGACGAAAACCGTGGAAGTGAGTAATGTCTCAATTACGGTCACTTAGAAGGATATCCGGGAATTCTTCTCATTTTCGGGAAATATCCTTTATATTGAAATGAAAAGGTTTAAGTGACAGTAATAGTCTCTTTTCATTATTCAATATGTAATTATCTAAGTACTTGATAACGTTTGAAAGCATGTCTTTTAATTTATTTAATGACTTAATTAGATTATAAATTGATTTTTCCTGCCCGGGAAGTTCCCGGGTTATAAAGATTCACAACTACATGGTATATTTTTATTAATTAATATATATAGATGTATATTTATTTTTTAGATATAAAGATTTACAACCCGGGAGTATTCCCGGGTTATAACCTAGTTGAAAAATAAGTACGAATTACATTAAAATGAAAAAGAACGAAAAATACAAAACGTTACAAGAGTACCATTTTTGTTTATTACATAGTATCGCCGACGAAACCCACCTTCACAAAGAGATCCATGAAAATTGTATGTATTACATTTCTTTAAATCTAAGCCTAGACGTTGTTGAACGTGTTACAACTGATAATAAATTGTGTATCTGATTACAATAATTGTTGAAATAGTTGATGTTTTAGTCCCAACGGTTTGGTTTGAAATATTAAAAAATGCCAAAAACACTTTGTGGTTTATAACTCTTGCCATTTCAATCCACTAGCCTAACAACATAGGAATACTTCTGTTAATTTATTGGAAAATAACCAAAATACACTTAATACTCTTATTAAGTTGTAACAAAAATGTGAAACAAAACATGAAAAAATAAACAATCAAAAAATCAAAAATAACAAGCTCATATCACTCTCTTTCAGTTGTCTCTATCCCTATCTCTAACTCTATCTCTTTCCCATACCACCACCACAACCACAGCCACAAACCACCACCACACAACCCTCACCGCCACGACCACAAAACCATCACTGCCACCATCACCACCACCCCCAAACAACCTCCACCGCCACACAACTATCGTCCTTATGGTATTCAGCACAGCAACAACCCCGTGCTGTCTGACGAATTTAGAGATGGGAGACAATAAAAACTTTCCGATGAAACCGATAAGCTCGATAAAAATATATACGACACCACACGACAAGATTTCCGACATCAAAACCTTAAAATACAGGAATTAGTGATAGAAGAACTGTAACTAGCTAGATTTGAAGCAGAAGCATTGCAATTAAAGTTAGTCAGGCGCATTGTGAACAAAATCCAACCAGTGTGTTTATAGCAATTTTTCAAAAAAAATAAAAAGATAAAAACAATTGGGCCAAACCTTAGGAATAAACAACAATTTACACTTGTTGAAAAGGATGAGGTTTAAGTCTAGAAAGTGTTAGTCCACTTGATTTTAACAAGTATTTAATTGAGTATTGAAATGCTTATAGCCAGATGTGCCGTACTTATTGTACAAGAGCATAATTATCAAAAGTGTTAGCATATTAAGACATAAGTTAGGTCGTTTTAGCTCTAAGACAACACTACATAAAAGTACGTAGAATTTGATAAAGTGTCACATTAGTCCTAATCATCATTCTGAAGACTTAAAGCTACACTTTATTTGTGATTTAGCTTCATTTAATTTGTAGTTAAAGGTTTACTTTCGCTTCCAGTTATTATATACCAACTACTATAATTTTGAATATTTATACATGTTCATAAGTCAAAATCTTGTAAATAACATTTATTGACTTTTGACGTATTACACTTTCATCACTAAGGCATTAGTGATTGAATTTATGAATATAATGACATATTATCTGGAGATTTTAAGTTGTCCCTAATAGCATGATTTTTAATTTATTTGATGGGACTCTTCACGAGCCTTTTGATGAACAAATAATTGGTTTTGTGGTAAAATCACAATAAAAAAAAAAAAAAACAAGATTGATTCCGTGGATTAGTCAAGTGGATCAATAATTCGTATTGTGATACTTACAGAACAAATCAACCGAAAATATAAAAGATGGCTCCGTTTGTGGTCCAAAAAGGCTGTCAATAAAGCTATTGCACGATCCCGAATCTATTCATGTCATTGCTCTGGCTGCAACAATGATACAGATGGAGAACAAGAAGAAGTTGTTGATGATGTCATTTGCTTTGATGAATCTGTGTTAGAGATAATACATACCGATTGGTTTTGGGCGAGAGAAGCGACACCAAATAGCGACCGCATGGAAGGCGTCGAATAAGACGCTACAGGCATCTTTGAGGATAGTACAGGAAGGGAAGCTTCGGAGTTAAATACTTGAATCACTTGTCTCATTGTTGGTCGAAGCTTCGAGTCAGGATGCTGGCACCATAACCCAATGATCATCAACTGTTTGATTTCCTCCTCCTCAAAATCCGATCCTAGACGTGGATCGACCGCGTCTAAAAGTTTCCCAGTTCCATAGAGATCCCATACCCATTCTACCAACCGTTGATGGGATTCTTGAGCATTGGAATCGATGGGTTTCCGCCCACAAGCTATTTCCAATGCAACAACTCCAAAGCTAAACACATCTGATTCTTTGCTTGCTTTGCCGGTTACTACACATTCGGGAGCCATGTAACCCAAGGTTCCAGCCAACATGGTAGTCTGTACACCTTTATCATGGTCAACAAGCTTAGCTAACCCAAAATCACCAAGCTTTGCATTGAAATTCGAATCCAGCATCACGTTACTTGGTTTGATATCTCTATGCAAAACACATTGCTCCCATTCTTCATGTAGATACAATACAGCAGAAGCCAACCCATGTGCAATCTTGTACCTTGTCCCCCATGC
This sequence comes from Helianthus tuberosus, assembly GCA_030545235.1. Taxonomy (NCBI): domain Eukaryota; kingdom Viridiplantae; phylum Streptophyta; class Magnoliopsida; order Asterales; family Asteraceae; genus Helianthus; species Helianthus tuberosus. The sequence continues at coordinate 88,694,786 of CM060365.1, forward strand.
CAACAAGCTATTTAATTTGAAAAGATGTGTATCCAAGCTTCTATTTTCCATATACTCGTAAACAAGCAGGAGTTCACGTTTTTCATGGCACCAACCAATGAGTTGCACAAGGTTTTTGTGCCTTAGTCGGCTAATGATCCTGACTTCCGATGCATACTGCTTGATCCCTTGTTTGGAAGTTTTCGACATCCTTTTTACCGCAATGTAAGTTCTTGATTCTCTCAAGAATCCCCTGTAAACACCACCAAAACCTCCCTCCCCGAGCTTCTCCTGCAAAGCAAAGTCACCAGTTGCTTCCGCTAATTCATGGTACGAAAATCTTTTTGGCCCGCTGCCCATTTCGAAATCTTTATTCATCTCAATATCAAGTTCACCTTCATCTTCAGCTTCAGCTTCATCTTCATCTTTCCTACTTTTTGTCCTCTTCCACCTCCATAAAACAACCAAAAGTATAACCAGGAAAGGAACTGTAACCGATAATCCAACTATTAGTCCCACCCTGTTCTTTTTCCCATCCTCTGGATCAGGATTCGGGGATAAATACCAACTATCGAAGCTCCAAGATCTCAAGATATTTTTCTGGAACCGAGGTCCTGTTGCTGCTGAAAACCCGAAAATTACCCGGTCAGGCAACTCATTACTGAGATCAACGTTGTGTGTAAATCCCTCTTGACGTACGACTCTATTGTTTTGATAACCGGTGAAAGAAACATTAAAATTATTCGAACCCGAATCATACCTGATCCAAGCTTCACATACCCCCCCACCAGTTACATTGCTAAACCATTTCTGGGACTTCACGGATTCAAGAGAGTTAATGTTGAGACCTACATGATCATCCATGGGAGTGTTGCTAGTTTCATTAGGGTCCCAATTGTCCCAGAAAGTATCAAACTCTACAGCAACAAACCGAGGCCTGTTGGTACTGCCTGATGGAGTCATTGGAAGCCCCATGGATCCTCTAGGTATAAGCTCAGAATTATTCTGAGCAAGAAAGAATGTGAGGCCATAACCGTATTCTGCGGACCTGTTTGAATCAATCACAAAGGTAAAATTGGTAGAAAAGCTTGATACGTTAGATTTATTGTCCCAAAGAAGAAGTTCCCTGATGTATGTCACTCGTCCGGTTTTCGGGCTCTGGTTTGCATCAATCCGATCTTCGGTCAAGTGGATTCCATCTTTGGAGATGTAACTTCCATTACGTTCAATAACTATTTCAGGGTTTCGACTCCGGGGACCGGTGAATGTAAAATTGAATGAAAGTGAGGTTATGTATGGGATGGAGACTAGAACAAAGAAGGTGATGATGAATTTCATGATGATGGAAACTTGATAGAAGGTTGCAGGTTTTGTGTTTGTTTGAGGACTAATTATATGAGGTTGAGTCAACGGAACAATCTATAGGAGAAGGTTACCCAAAGAAGCTGTGGCTAGTATTTCTTAGCAACGTCAAACTCAAAGAAGCCGTGGCGAATAATTTGTATTAAAGTCATAAATTGGATGGGTGATCATGTTCACATTAAATTTCTCGTTTATATTATTACTCCCTACTGATTTAATATCATGACTTTTATGCCTAAAAAACTTTGATCATTTACACGAGAAAGCTGAATTACTTTCAATGCGATATTTGATCATGACCTGGTAGATTTTTTTGGAAAATAGACGTTGGTTGGAGTCGTTATATATATCTTTTTGCTGATTCGAACTCATTGGACTGGTTGTTAGTAGACGGTTGATGTATTAGTTTTTTGGCCAGCAATGAAACCCAATCGTCCGACTTATAGGCCATATTCGTTCAGTCTCGGGGTTAAGAAAATGAGAATTTACTTAACCTTAGTGATCCAATTTTCCCCGTTGGGGGCTTTGGATGGGCGTAGTAAACCAATTCTGTTGCACCAAAAATATGAGCAATGTGTCTATGGGGGGGACTGGCCTGGATGACTCCAAATCAAATATGACTACGGCCCAGTTGCGTAATCTCAGTAGGATTTTGAATTGAAACAGGTTCTCTCCTAGACCACCTATCAACCAATGTAGAACGATAATTTGGATGATAATGTCTTTGGATGTAAATAAAACTCTAGAATTATGCAATAAGTGTGGATTCCAATTAGTTGGAAGAGAATGCAATAAGTGTGGATTCCAATTAGTTGGAAGAGAAGAAAATGTGTGGATAAGGTTGAAGAACAATAATATCTGCAGATAAAGAGCAAGCTGTCTTTAAACATATGTGATTGGATAAGGTATGTGTGATGTTAAAGGAAGTGGGTTAGAGACTTATTTTAGGAAAATTAGGATTTTTTTTTTCAGGGGCTTCAAGAATGTTGATACCTAGTATTTGACGATTTACATAACTATTTATTGATTTAGTACTTTTCTAAGTTTGTTAATATTCTATTATTGTCATTTTTGTGTATTATTCGTAGGGGCGGAGATAGCATAGAGAGAGGGGTAGCCCGTGCTATCCATCAACATTTTTGGTGAAGTGCATTTTTACCTTGACCATTCCAAATGTTTGTGGATAGTTACAGAAATTAATTAACTGAGATGAAGAGAGAATAAAAATTTGAGCTGAAAGAACCGGGATTTTTTGTATAGTTAAGGAAAGATGAAGAGGGAATTTTTACCTTGACCATTCCAAATTATTGTGGATAGTTAAGGAAAGGAGTAGAAGCGGGTCCGCAAATGTTAACATGATAAAGAAAGAAAAGCCTAATTTATCCAACTTGAACTCGACCTTTTTAATGGGTTTTTTAGATATGTAATTATATTACAAGTTTTGTCCTTTATGTTTACATCAAATTGCACACGCTATCCTTTTGGTCAAAAGTTTACAGGCGGTGTCCTTAACCTTTCAAAATCTTGCACGTTTTGTCCTTTAGACCAAACCTGGTTAGAAATCTCAGTTAAAAACTCTCATGTGCAATGCACATGAGGGTAAAATGGTAATTTCCCTCTGAACCCTCTCAATTCCCCCATTTTATTCACTTTCTTTGGTGGATTTATCAACATCAGTGCAATGCGGAAGATGAAGTTTGTGCATAATTTGTTGTTTATTTGTTAAATTTGAAATTAAACAACGTTGAATTAGTGGATTATGTAGCTATATTTTGAGAGTTACGTGTTTGTATAGTAGGGATGCAAATCTGTACATATATCCTCTCGAGCTCGGATATGATTAATGAATCTAAGTTTATTCTTTTTCGTTGCGTTTATTGTTGATTTTTGTTATAAAGATTGTGCAATAAGCATATAAAGATAATCACATTATACATCACACATATTATGAATTCTTCTATGTGAGATCCATCATCAAACATTAAGTTTACAATTGCAGATATTTAACCATACATTATTATCAATAATTACAAAAACATTACCTGTGCACTGCAGGCACCAAAATATCTATTTGGGGATTTAGGGATTTATCATAAATGCAGATGATAAATGGGGGAATTGAAAGTGGTGAGAGGGAAATTACTATTTTACCCTCATGACAGTTTTTAACTAAGATTTCTAACCAGGTTTGGTCTAAAGGACAAAACGTGCAAGATTTTGAAAGGTTTAGGACACCGCCTGTAAACTTTTGGCCAAAAGGACAGCGCCTGTAATTTGATATAAAAATAAAGGACAAAACTTGTAATTTACTCTATAAACTACTATACACTATTAGTAGACAAAGTGAAATGAATAATAATTTTTGTCTTTAATGGGTTTTTTAGATATGTAATATAATTCTCTGATAACCCGTGTTTGTGTTGAATAAAAGAAAATTAGTCATGAGTAGTCTGTGCTACCCCTAAACTTTTCCTCTAGATCCGCAACTGATTATTCAGATAATTATTGTTATTGAACTTTATCTCTTGTAAATCTGGTATAATTATGACGTGAAAACCTTCGATTCATATGACAAGCATATCTGAAAGTTTCATCACAAATCTTGAATGTAAATATGAGATCTAAACAACTTGATTCCATCTTCTTCTAGTCCGATCTTTGTTTTCATCACTTTTCTTTCCCACAGACCATGGCCAGTGAAAATATCATTGCCCAGATAGTTGAACCACAATCAAAATCACCATCCAACTTCACCGGTTTCATAAGGGAGTTAGACAAGGATTTTTCTACCTTGTCCAAAACCATCCCCACTGCTTTATTTATTATTCAGTGTATGTATTTGTAATTTCTAGATAGTCTTGGTAACTAAGTGTATTTTGTATCTCTATATAGGAAAAATTACAAGTTTTGTCCTTTATCTTTATACCACTTTTCAGGCGGTATCCTTTTTAACGAATGTTGACAGGCGGTGTCCTTTACTAGGTATTTTGTTGCAAGTTTAGTCATTTACACCCAACCCAGTTAAAAAACCCAGTTAATTGTTGACAGACGGTGTCCTTTAATAGGTATTTTGTTGCAAGTTTAGTCCTTTACCTAGGTATTTTGTTGCAAGTTTAGTCCTTTACACCCAACAATTAACAGGGTTTTTTAACTGGGTTGGGTGTAAAGGACTAAACTTGCAACAAAATACCTATTAAAGGACACCGCCTGTCAACATTCGTTAAAAAGGACACCGCCTGAAAAGTGGTATAAAGATAAAGGACAAAACTTGTAATTTTTCCCTCTATATATCGTATAGAAGATCATTCACTTTCCCTCAAATATGGTATCACCCGTGATCTACAAAAGTTGGTTGAGTTTCCCCACCCCTTCATCTCGCAATCTCTTCCTTTTCTCCTGCCCTCCATCCGACTTCCCTCTTTTGGTTCTGCTTCTCCTCCCCTGATCCTTCTCTTCCATGGTCCCAACGGGTCTCCTTGCTAAACCCCAGTGGTGGACCATCTATGCTTATCTTTACGACACAATCTTAATGGTTGCCCGTATAGAAGTGCTATCCATAAAGAAATAGGGTTGATCTATCCAGTAGATTAAACACATTAGTAAAATCCATTGTGAGCATAGCAAGAGTCTCATCAAATGGACGATCACTCACAACCGTCTTGATGCTAAGTAATATAGCCTCTGCCCATTGAGATACCAATCCCAAACTGAAAATTATTTAAGGTACTTGGCCATAACTTTACCACCCCCCCTCAAAGCAACCCTAGAAACCAAAGGTCTCCATATAGTATCGTATCTGTTGCAATAGGTCGAATCCCGTCATGGTATTTTAAAAGCGGCGTGAGAGGAGCAAACACAACAAATACTTCCACACTCGACAAGCATTTCTCCCTATACACAAATTAACCATTGTAGTGATCTGACATAAGAGATTGTTGGCAACAGTAGACCCGTCTCAACATAAAGGATTTGTTGTGTCCTCAAGCTGTCCCTCCTACACGATTTAATGCAGCCAAGGACGCTATCAACCGCCGCTAAAGGGGAGGCTTAGAGTATGTAGTACTCGGCGTAGATGGAGGTTTCTTGTATGGGTGTTTAGCCTCTAAAGCCCTTGTGGTGTCTCCATTGAAAGGATCAACACCAAACAAGCATAGCACCTTCACAACTGCTGTAAAGTAACCATCTGCAACTTTGTGAAGACACTGCCTATTGTTGGTTTGGCCAACATTTCTCTCCTTATAAATATCCACATTTCCTTGGCCCAGAGACCCCAAATCAGAACCGTCTAACATATTTTTAATTAACATGGCAATACCATTGATGAAACAATGGTTAACCAAGGGGATTAACTCACTGGTCTCGCCAAGTAGGGTTAATCCCTTCTTTACGAGGATCGCTAGCTGGATCGTCCGCTGGTTGATCTCCTGCACAAGGAAACAAACCGTGACTCGTAACAAGGAGGATGGGGTGGGGGGGTGCTCCTTGTTACCACTCTCCGGCCTAAGAATCAGTAATTTGCTTGGGAAGCAAAGTGTGATAGTAGTGAGAGAGTTGTGAAGAGATACCTCAAACCTGGTTCGGGGTAGGTATTTATAGCCGAGGAGTGAAGGAGGGTAGTTGAGTGGCTAGTCTGACATCGCAAAGCCTCCTGTAGGTGTGTCAGGCTTGTCGGTTACAGTGGTGATGCCACGTCCTGCTGTGGTGTCAGTCTGTCGCTTAAATGTGGGCTGCCACTTGCACTGTGGTGTCAGTCCCACTTGCCTTGTAGGCAGGATGCGGTGCCGGGCCACATAACTGCTTGCGGTAGCTGATGTTGTTCCCGTGTTCTTGTTCTGGCCAAACGTATATGTGATGCGGTGCCATGCCGCATCGCCGCTTAGTGAGTGTTACCGTTGTCCAGATCCCTTATCGTGATGAAAATGTTCATAGGATGCGGTGCCAGGCCGCATCGCTATCTATACACCCGTTTTCATACATAAGGTATGTATTCCCATCTCTTGAAAGATTGGATTCGACTGCTGTGTTTGCGCGTGCCCGCACGGACACAGATAAGTTCTTGCTGGTGGGGGTTTTTGATAAGGGTAATGATCGCTCGCGGTCATGCTGACGCGAGAGTTGGGACCATACCCCTTCAAGTCCCCCCAGTCTAGTGTTGCTTTCTTATGCAAGCTGCATGTGGGAGGAATACTTGACTATGGTGTCTAGAAGGTAGAATATGGGATGTGGAAGAATTTAGGCCATGCGAATGGCTCCTTCCTTAAGTGAATCAAGCTGGGGGTTCGGTAGAGTCGTGCGACGTCTCTTCCGTACCGGTGAGCAAGGTCCGCTTGATGCGAAATTCTCAGCCTGATTTGATTCGGTAATATGACCTTTCTCTGATGTCATCAGCCACCTGTTGGTGTTTCGGACCAACCTTTGAGACGGTGTCCGAAGATATTATGAAGGTTTAAACCAACCTTTGAGACGGTGACGGAAGATGTCCGTGATCGCAACTCTAGTTGTAACCTCTGTGTCAGCTGATGCAATGTTGTAAGTGCTTTGCCCATGCTCTATGTTTATCAACTGGACATGCAACGATGATCCCTGCTTTGTGGGGTATTCACGTTCTCCAGTTTAGCTCTCCAGTAACCGCACGTCCTTTGTGGTTACCTCGTTGCCGCATATCGTTGGCCATGTTTGGTCGAACAAGGTCTTGCGTCATTGTTGGCCGTGTTTGATCGAACAATGTGAATCTGTACTATGGGCAAATAAACATGGTCATAGGCATGGTAGTGCCCACCATTGTTTATTCTATGCGGTCCATAGGTGGGCAAACAGAGTCATAAGCAGACTTCTTACCACTGTTGCTTGGCTTGCTGCTCGAGGATATCACCTTAGATACATGGGAATCTGGGTGAAACTCGTCCGCATTCGTTCCTTAGCTACTTTCCTTCACGCTTAGGTGGAAAGTAGTTTTCATTGAAGTAGTTTTGCTTCAACCGTGTGACGGCTCAGTCGTGGCTCTTTCGTAGCTACCGTCTGCGTACTTGTGTTTCGCCGTGGCTACTCGTGAGTGTTTGCAGTTTGTAGCAAAGGACTCACTTTAAAAGAGCTTGAAGCTTGGATGTGGCTCTTGAAGGGTCAGGAGTCAGAGTTGCTGATGTGCGGTTGCCCAGCATACTTGTCCTTTTTCCTAAGGAGAAGCTGTTTGCGTCCCCTCTGTGGTTGTGAACCGGACACGAGGGATTTGAAGCTTGAAGAAGGTTGCATGGAATGCGGTTTACCGCATCCTGAGAAGCGGTTTTCGCAGTGCAAAGAACAACGCTGGTTCTGGGTATCTGACACACCTGTACGGGCTCGTGTGTGTCATCTCCGCATATTCCATGTGTGCTCGTAGGTATATGCGGATATTGGTTATACCCCTTTACATAATTTAGAGATATATATTTTGCCTTTTTTGAGGGGTATGTAAAAAAAACGACATGCGGTATGGGTTATGGTGCGGTATACCAGAGAAACCACATGCCGCTTATGTTTGGATAATGTTGTCGCTTTTTTGTTGCATACGTGGCTGAACGCACGTGCGAGTTGGTGAAAGTTGGTAGGATTTCCTGGCATGTGCTGAAACGAAAGGACGTTTGTACTGCCCAAGGTCATAAATGCACTGTAGCAGGAGTGTAAAAGTCTCCTTTGTTAGGCGCGTGGACGGCCACTCATGAGTGGTAACCGTCAGCGGAATCGTCGCTAAACACGTGGCGTCGCATAACTCGCTCTTTTCAAATGTGATGATTCAGTTACTGCCTCGCCTTAATTGCGATGGGTATATAAGGGGAAACCGTTTGGTTTCCCCTCACTTGTTCAAAATTTCAAAAAAATTCCGGTAAGAGAAAGAGAGCTTCCGTTGTCTTCCCCGATAAACTTGTTTGATATTTCGGTGAGGTTTCTGAGTTTCTTTTAAACTCGTTCCCTAGTTTCTGTCTTCGTTATTACAATGGCTGAACCATCAAATCCTCATAATGTTGAGGGTGAAAACCCAGATCCTTCATCGCCGGCGGCGGCGGAAGAGGAAGAAGGCGGTGCACCTGGTGGCGGTCTGCCGGTGTTGAAATGACCGAAATCCTCTTTCGATCATCTGATGATGGAGGTTCAGATGCCTCAAGAATATGGGGCTGTCTATCCCCAAGAGGGTGACACCGGTGCTGATGCTCCGGCCGGTTACATCACCATGTGGGCAGATTTCTTTGGTGACTGTAACCTCCGGTTGCCGTTGACTGTGTTTGTCGCCGACATACTGGAATGGTATAAACTCCATATTTCTCAACTGAGTCCGTTTGGCATGATCCGGATTCGGAATTTTGAGTATACCTTTCGTGCTCTCGGTATAGAGCCCACCGTCGGGGATTTCCGATGATTTTACCAACTGACGGTGTCGTTGGGGTTCTTTTCTTTCCGTCAATGGGACGGTAGTCCGAAGTTTATGACCCCTCCCAAGGGTATTACAAAGTGGAAGACAAAGTTCTTCTATATCAAGGCTGCCGCGGTCACTGCCAGGTTAACCTTTCGGAATGTGACTGATAATATCATAACGGAGACTATTGCTGTCCCCAGTGTTAAGACGGTGCACTGGTTCCCAAGGTTGCAGACCATTGAGTTGCAGAGACTGAGCAAGACGCAGTTGTGGGTGTTGCGGATGATGCTGGGGAGGGCAAGTAGGAAGGCGAGGCCCGTTGTGCGGGAGAAGAGTGGTGGTAAGTACCTTTCTTCTTGTGCGGTTCCTGACTTCCTTATCTTTTGTATTGAATTCTTTGTAAATGTACTATCAGAGGATGCTGCCCTTTGGAGAATATTTGATCCGCAGTTTGAGGGCAAGGTGGAGGTGCTTGCATGTGCGGAAGGTGAAGAAGGTTTTAACCTGACCATTCGCAATAACTTCCGCATTCCTGATCACGATGCGATGCAGGCACCACTGCCGCAAGGCAAAGGTATATTAGATATTGTTGCTTTGTAAAGAAAATGGCCCTGCTGATCTGTTCGTTTGATGGTTTACATGCATGTGATCTTAGGGCCCTTGGAGATTCTAACGCGAAGGGTGTTCGCAAAAAGAAGGTAGAGAAACCTGTGAGGTTTCGCCAGAGGAAAAAGCATGAGCCTGCTTTTGTTCCTCCTTTGGTGCCGCAGGTGGTAGGTATCTCTCGTACTAGTTTCCGCAGATACACCGATTACGTGGTAGTGTCTGACACCCTTGAGGGTTTGGGTGTTCCAGGTGGTGGTGCGGGTACTGGCGGTTCCTCTGCGGGTTCTAAACCTGCTGGTGAGAGGAAGAGGAAGGTTCAGGAGAAGGCTGCTGGTGCTGGCGAGAAGAAATGTCCGAGGTTGCAAACGAAACGGACAACTGCTGTCTCGCAGTCAAAACCCGCGGCTGAGGCTGGTAAGTGAATCATAACTTTACAAGTGTTCGCTATTGTAATTTGTAATTGATAGTTATTTTTGCTTTGTTCGCAGAACCGCAAGATGGAGGTTTCTCCTTGTTTGATTCTCCTCCTTCCCCCACGCATGACGCGGCTGCGGGTGCGGGGATGGACAAAGGGTTCATAATAAACCCTTCTGTTAAAGTGGTTACTGAGCCTTCTGTGCAAGCAGAGGATATTGGGAAGAAAACCACGGATCAAATCTTTGATACGGTAGATTCTTTTGAGAATCTGATCTTTCTGGGGGATCTTGGGAACCTTAAGTTTACTGATGCTGAAAAGCAAAAGTCTCCTGCTGCCGAGAAGGCTTCCGGTTCTACCTCTGGGGGTGCGGGTGTTGAAGGGCCTTCCATTCAGCCTGGTGAGTCTGAATTGGAGTTCTACTACCGTACTTATACGGAAGACCGGAGTGTGAACTACCATCGTCCCCCTCGGAGCGTTATGCAAGGGGATGATATTTCAAATGATCCCTCCACTTGGAAGGAGATTTTGGGTGGTGTGGGCACCCCGTTTGAGGTCTTTCGTGCCCGTGGCCTGCCTCGTGAGCACCAGATCAACCAACTCTCGTCTATGCTTGTTGGGAGTTCCATAATGGCGAATGCCATTATGGAAGACTACAAGGTGCTGGGACGCAAGGAGGAGGAAAATGCTCGCTTACGGGCTGAGGCTGAAGCGTTGGTGAAAGCTGCTCAGGAGGGTGCGAAGCAGCTCAAAAGGGAGAAGGCTGCTTTTGAGCAGTATAAGCAGACTGAGGAGTGGGCTGCCACTGCTGGCCTGAAACAGGTTCGTACTCTTGCCAAATTGCTTTCTGATGAGCGCAAGAGTTGGAAAGAATCGCTTTCTGATGAGCGCAAGAGTTGGAAAGAATCTTGGGCCTAACAGAATGAAAAGCTGTTTCGTGTTCGTTAGGAGCTGACTAATGTCAAGGCAGCGAATGCTGCTTTGGTCAAGGAGAAAGCCGCAGCTGAGGCGGTTGCCAAAGAGGCCAAGGAGGCGGAGGTCCGCGCCGCCAAGGCTCTTGAAGAGGCAAATGCTGACCGCACCAATTTAAACGAGACTGTTGAGGGCCTCCAGGTATGAGTTGCTTTTGCTCTTTCATTTGTATCTTTGTTTCACAAGTATGATTGATTATCTTTGTATACTTGTGTTTTCTTTGTTGTTGAAAGGCTGAAGTGCAGAACCGTGTGACCATTCTTGCGGAGATCACTGCCCGCGCGGACGAAGCTGAAGCGCGGGCAAAGGAGGCTGCCGAGGCTAGAGATAGCATGGTTTCTTCATTTGATCAGCTTAAGGCAGATCGCGATTGGATGCGTGATCACGGTATCGAGTATGTAAGTACCCGGTGCCTTTGCTATCGTTTAGTTTTGCCTTTGCTAACCTTATTGCTTGTGTTTTGCAGATTGTTGGAGCCATCCTTGACGCACCTGAGAACGCAGTTGCTGTAGAGGAGCTTAGGCAGCGCGCACGGGAGGCTGGTTATAACCGATGCATCAGCCATATGAACCTCTTATCCCAAGGCAAATTTACCGATGAAAGGTCTGGGTTCCATGGCGTAGATACTGAAGTGCGTCTTGCTGTCGCTGTTGCAGCGTATAATGAACTGTCCATTTCCGCCCTTGAGGAAATTGATAAATTCTTGGAGGCGGAAGATTATGTGGACCGCTTGCGGTTGTTGTATGGTGATCCTGGAGAGGAAGAGGAAGAGACCGCTGGTAGTGGCAAGGGTGGTGCGGGTACTAGTGGTACAAAGAAGGACTAGGTTGGCCTGCGTGCCCTTTTTGGTTTCCTCGATGTAAATGTTAGAAAACTTTATGTAAATCTCTTGTGCACCACGTAGGTGTAGAAATTTTTTGTTTTTGAATACAAAGTTTAATCGTTTTGTTCAATTTGTACAAGTGTTTTTTACTACTTGCATGCTTGAACATGTATGAGTTAATGTTATTGTGAATAGTATTAAGTCTGAATTTGCCTTATGCATATCTAGGTGATATGCAAGTATGTGCGGCTCAAAGTGTGTAAATTTTTTTTTTTACTTTCTTTGTGCGAGCGCGTATGACTCTGTTGGCTGTAAAGCGCAGTTGAGTATACTCTGTACCTTTGTTGTATGAGTATTAATCAATTCCTGTTTTTGTCCCTTTAAGGTTTAGGAATTGTGTAGGTTTTGCAAAAACCGTAAGTGTGTATCCATCCGGATAGACAGTTAATGTTTTGCCTTTGCTGGCCTATTACAATATTTGTGTGTGGTCACCACTTTGTGTGGATATCGCGAATGAAGATTTTGCCAATCTGTTTTTCCAGATACCGGAAAGTGGAACACACATTTGTAATAGAAGGAAATAAACAATATTGCATTGAATCGTCCATTTGTTTATTTGCAAATGGTCTGCGACCCGATAGGTTACATGGGAAATGTTTAAGACATGGCTTACATGTAACAGCGTCGAAGTTGCTGTGCATTCCATGTAAGCGCGATAGGCTTGCCTTCTAACATTTGTAGTTTATACGCGCCTTTGCCCAGGACCTCTTGGATGAAGTAGGGTCCTTCCCACTTGGGGGCAAGTTTCCCTGGGCGCTCAGCGTCAGAGGCTTCATTATCGCGAAGGACGTAGTCTCCCGGGTTAAAAGTACAAACGCGGACGCGTGAATTGTAATACTTTTCAAGCTTAGTTTGTACTTGGCCTCATTGATGGCAGCGTTTTTCACGCCTTTCTTCTAGGAGGTCCAAATCAAGCCTGCGTTCCTCACTGTTGTCTACCCTGTTGATAGCCAACATTCGGGGTGAGGGGAGACCTACTTCTGCAGGGAACACCGCTTCCGAGCCATAGACCAGACTAAAGGGTGTCTCACCGTGACTTGTTTTTGGGCTTGTCCTGTGAGCCCATAAGATACTCGGGAGTTCATCGACCCAGCCACGTCTGGCCGTTCCCAACCGTGCTTTGATGCCTTCGACTAAACTTTTATTGATACTCTCGAATTGGCCATTCCCTTGCGGATGCGCCACTGAGGAGAATATGTGTTCAATGTGTAGTTCCTTTAGCCATTTTTGAAAGTCGTCGGCAGCGAAGTTGGTGTCGTTGTCGGTAACGATGCACATCAGTAGACCGAAACGGCAGATGATATGTCCCCAGACAAATTTCCTTGTTATCATAGCGGTGGTTGAGGCGAGTGGTTTTGCCTCTACCCATTTTGTAAAGTAATCAACAACCACTATGATAAACTTCACCGCACCTGGTGCGTCTGGAAATGGTCCCACCACATCGATTGCCCATTTTTGGAAAGGCCATGCGGTGGTGACGGGTATCAGGTTGTTCTTGGGGTGCAAGGTTTTGGGAGCATGCCGCTGACAATTGAAACACTTGCGCAAGACTTTGACCGCATCCAGATGCATACCGGGCCAGTAGTACCCGACGTTTATAATTTTGGCCACTACCATGCGTGGGACTGCGTGTATGCCACATATTCCCTCGTGTATCTCTTTGATAAGGTACGTGGCATCTTGAGGGTCGATGCATCGTAAGAGTGGCCCCATGTATGATTTACGGTATAAAATACCGTCTCCCATTTGATAATGGCACACTTTGTATTGTAACTTGCATGCCTCTGCCTTGCTTTCGGGAGTAACACCTGATTGTAGGTATGCAATGATCGGTGTCATCCAGGATGTTGTCCCGTACTGGATGACGTTGACTTGGCGCAGGGGTACTGAGGGATTCTGCAGAATCTCAATGCGTATCTCCTTTGCCAGATGTTGGAAGCTAGTGGATGCGAGTTTTGATAGTGCATCCGCGGGTTTGTTTTCACTTCTGTTGATATGGCGAATATTGAGGGAAGTGAACTTTGATTTCAATTGCAAGGCTTGTTCGAGGTAGAGCATCATGATATCCCCTTTTGCGGCGTAGTCGCCGCGCACCTGCCCTGCAACTATTAGTGAGTCGATGTGTGCTTCCAAATGTTGGACGCCGAGTTTGACTGCCAGTCGTAGCCCTGCCAGTAGAGCCTCATATTCTGCCTCGTTATTTGTGCTTTTGAAATCGAGGCGGATTGCATAGGTAAGCTCTTGGCCGTCGGGGCTGAGGAGTCGCAGACCTGCGCCTGCACCATCCTCATTGGATGAACCATCGGTATATAGTGCCCAGGTTTCTAAGGAGGATGGTGGTGGTGTAGGGTTTTGTTCTTCTTCTCATTCCTGAATGCGATTTGCCGGTACTTCGACAACGAAATCAGCTAGAACTTGGCCTTTGATTGCGGGGCGCGGCTTATAGATCAGCGTGTGTGCGCCCAGTTCAATGGCCCATTTTTCTAATCTCCTAGAGATGTCGGGTTTTGATAGGATCGGCCCGATCCTGTAGTTGGTTAATACCGTGATGACGTGATTTGCAAAGTAACGTCGTAATCGTCTAGATGCGTGCACTAGTGCCAGTGCCAACTTCTCCATGACGGAGTATCTTGTCTCTGGGTCGTTGAGGATTTTGCTGATATAGTAGATGGGTGTTTGAACTCCCTCTCGCTCCACTATGAGTACCGCGCCTACCGCGTTATCTGCAGCGGATAGGTACAAGATAAGTGGCTCTTTCTTGCGTGGTGCGGTTAGAGTTGGGAGTTGAATCAAACACTCTTTCATCTCTCGGAAAGCGTTTTCGGCCTCTGCGGTCAATTGGAATTGCTCCTTTTTTAAACAGTTCCGCAGGGTCTTAATGAAAGGATAAGATTTAGCTACATGATTGGCTATGAATCTATTCAGTGCGGCTAGCCTGCCGGCTAGTCGTTTCATTTCTTTCATCGTGGAAGGCGTTGGCATGTGCTCGATCGCCTGAACTTTTTCCGAGTTCACCCTGAATCCATCTTTGGTGACGATGAATCCAAGGAACTTGCCTTCCTCTATTCCAAACGAGTATTTCTCTGGATTGAGCTTCATATTGATGCTGCGCAGAGTTTGGAATGTTCTTTCGATATCATTGAGCATGGTATCCTCCTCCATGCTCATGACGACTAGGTCGTCCATGTAGATCTCGACACTTTTGCTGATTTGATCACCAAAAGTTTCGTTCATCAATTTTTGATAGGTTGCGCCCGTGTTGCGCAACCCGAACGACATTTTTGTATAACAGGAATTCCCGGTAGGTGTGCGAAATGCCGTTTTATCTTCATCCTCGATTGCCATCTGTACCTGGTGATAGCCTTTGTAACAATCGAGGAAGCACTTCCATCGAAATGGTGCGAGGTTATCGACTTTATCGTCGATCTCTGGAAGTGCGTAACAATCCTTGGGGCAAGCTTTGTTGAGATCTTTATAATTGACGCACATGTGCTAGCCCCCGGTTGGTTTTTCTACCATGACTGGGTTGGATAACCAAGTCTGGTACTTGACTTCCCGCAGGATGCCTGCGGAGAGCAGTTCTTTGACCTGCTCATGCATCGCCTCGTTCTTTGCGGATCCAAGGTGGCGTTGGCCTTGGATCACCGGCTTGATACCTGGCAAGGTGTTCAAGAAATGTTGCGCAACTTCGTGTGGCACCCCTGTCATGTCTGCGGGTGTCCATGCGAAAATATCTTGGTTTCTGAAGAGGAGTTGCTTCAGGCGCGCTCTGATGCTGTGGGACAAGGCGTGGCCCAACGTGACCGTTTGCTCTGGGTATCTTGCGTTAAGAACCCATTTTTCTGGTTGGGTGTTGGGGGTAGGCCTTGCTATCTTGGTCGGACGCAGCTCGTTCGTGGACATAACTTCTCTGCGGGCGTATATTATCGCAACCCCCATCTCGGTTGGAAAACCGATGGCAGAGTGGGGGACGGATGTAATCATGTTGAAATCGACCTGGGACTCCCTCCCGATAAGTACGTCATATTTGGAGGTGTGGGGTAAAACCATGAAGTTTACATCCTCCGTTCGCGTGTGCCTTCCGTTGGTGAGGCGCACAGGAAAAGTGATTTGGCCCAGTGGGAATACGATTTCCCCCGCAAATCCGGCCAAAGGGTAGTCTACCGGCTGCAACCGATCCTTGTCTTCTTGATCAAACTGGTTGAAACACTGCTCATATATGATGTCAGATGTACTGTCCGGGTCGATGAATAACCGCTCCGTGCAGTAATGAGCCAGGTAGCCTGTGATTACGACGGCGCGCCTGTCGTGCGGTCCGCCTCGGACTTTTGGAAAGACAACTTGCTCGTCTTTCCAGTCATTGTCCGGTCTTCTTGCCGCCTTGTGCGTCTTTCCTCATTCTCCACTGATCATGTGGGTTGAGGCCACATACATGGTCCTTTTACCCATGGAGTTGCCCTCGTTGTGGGGGGTGATGCGCTTGGTTTGTTTTTGTGCGGCTGGCAACAAATGTTGCAGCCTCCCATCTTTCAGGGCTCGCTCAATCTCCAGTTGGAGACTGATGCAGTTGTTTGTTGTGTGACCTAAGTCCTTGTGATACTCATAGTAAAGTGTGAGATCCTGATTCTTCTTGGACTTCATTGGCTTGGCGACTGGTTGATCTCGGTCCAGTTACGGTCCCGAGATTCCTTCCTTGATGCCCGGTTTTTACGTTGGGCATTGATTGTTGCCCTTGTGTCAGGCTGGTGACCACGCAGAACATACGGTTTGGGATCGCTTCCGCGATTCCACGTGTCTCGGTTGCCCTTGTTGTTGCGCCTGGGGTCCTGGCGGGAGGACTGGCCTTCCGCTTGGGGCTGTGCCTTTGTAACGTGCGGCTTGAGAGACCGCTGAGTCTGGGTGTACGTCTTGACCGCAGCCATAACGTCCTCCCATTTCTTTGGCAAGCCTTCCTTGCTTGAGATGGTCATAACCATTTTTTCGTCCTTGACGGCTTGAATAAAATGGTTGCGTGCCATTTGGTCTGCAACACCGCCTATCTCCAGGCACTCTTTGTTGTAACGGATGACAAACGACTCGAGAGATTCGTTGTCTTCACGCCAGATATTCATGACGTCCATAGAATCGCGTTCGTGACGTCGCTGCTGGCTGAAATGTGCGAGGAACTTTGCTTGCAAGTTCTCGAATGAGGCCAGTGATCCCACTGGCAAAGAATCGAACCAAGCCCTTGCCAGACCAGTGAGGGTCTGGGGGGAAAAAATGACACCAAGTGGGCTCGTCCCACCTACCGTTGCATCCGGCGCCGGTAAAAATATTCATGTGGTCGTCCGGGTCGGACGAACCATTGTATTTCACGATCGTTAATGGGAATTTAGTCGTGGTGACATCAGCGTGGGCAATCTCCCGGACGAACTTGGAGTTTTCGGCCGCAGATTTCGGCCTGTAGGGTTGACTTTGGTGGCGCTTTGTAGCGCGGAGATATGTAGTGCGGGGTTCGGTGGGAGGAACATAATTGTGTCCTCCCGGTCTGCTACTAGTAGTGTGGGGCTCCCCGCAGTATGTATGGTCATCCGGATCGGTACGACCATACCCTTCGTTGTAGGACTGCGGTCCCAGCTGGCTATGAATGCCGGAGCCGCGGTGGGTTGTGGATTGCCGCCTGTTTTCGCCCTGAGGGCCCAAACACTTATGTATTGGGCCCCTATTGCGGGACCCGTATGAGGAATCATCCTCATTGATTGTGCGGACCTCGCAGTAAGAGGAACCGCGGTCTTCACGCCTACTTCGGGAGGCTGGGTGTGTAGGGGTCCTGCCGTCGTATTGCAAAATATGACCTGTAGGTGTATGTGGCGCCGGGGTAAGCCCGACAGGTATTTGTGCTTCTGCGCAAGCTCTGTTGTATGCTGCGGCCAGCATAGCTTGTTGTTGGTCATACCAGGCATGGAGGTTCATGCCTGGAGGTATCACAGAAGCATACTGTGAAAGATCTTGTGGAAATGTAAGGGATGCACCCCCTTGTGTTGATGTGCCAATGTGGCCAGTATTTGGGGCTGGAGGGGTGGTCCCTGCAGGCCCTGGGTTTGCGGGGTTTAGGCTATCCCCGACAGTGTTGTTTAGACGATCAGACATTATCTTGGGAAAGAAAAAGGAATGCGGAAAAAAGTGCTAAGAGTAGCTGTGGGCGCCAATGATGAAACAATGGTTAACCAAGAGGGTTAACTCACTGGTCTCGTAAAGTAGGGTTAATCCCTTCTTTCCGAGGATCGCTGGCTGGATCGTCCGCTGGTTGATCTCCTTCACAAGGAAACAAACTGTGACTCGTAACAAGGAGGATGGGGTGGGGGGTGCTCCTTGTTACCACTCTCCGGTGTGAGAATCAGTAATTTGCTTGGGAAGCAAAGTGTGATAGTAGTGAGAGAGTTGTGAAGAGATACCTCAAACCTGGTTTGGGGTAGGTATTTATAGCCGAGGAGTGAAGCAGGGTAGTTGAGTGGCTAGTCTGACATCGCATAGCCTCCTGCAGGTGTGTCAGGCCTGTCGGTTACAGTGGTGATGCCACGTCCTGCTGTGGTGTCAGTCTGTTGCTTACATGTGGGCTGCCACTTGCACTGTGGTGTTAGTCCCACTTGCCTTGTAGGCAGGATGCGGTGCTAGGACGCATCGCTGCTTGCAGTAGCTGATGTTGTTCCCGCGTTCTTGTTCTGGCCAAACGTATACGGGATGCGGTGCCATGCCGCATCACCGCTTAGTAAGTGTTACCGTTGTCCAGATCCCTTGTCGTGATGAAAATGTTCATAGGATGCGGTGCCAGGCCGCATCGCTATGTATACACCCGTTTTCATACATAAGGTATGTATTCCCATCTCTTGGCCGATTGGATTCGACCGCTGTGTTCGTGCGTGCCCGCACGGACACAGATAAGTTCTTGCTGGTGGGGGTTTTTGATAAGGGTAATGGTCGCTCGCGGTCATGCTGACGCGAGATCTGGGACCATACCCCTTTAACCATCTTCTTTCCCTATGTGCCTAGAGCGTTTGGAAGTGAACGATGTTACAATGCCTTCCTATTCCCATATCTGCTTTCTGGCCTATTTTTAGATCTGAACATATGCAGAGTGCAACCATGAAGAAGTAACATACTAACCTAAGCTTCAATGGAACCTGGCTAGGCCACCACCTTGTAGAGAGTTGTTTTAAAACGCTAGTGAGATTTTCAGCGATCTTTAAACATTCCTATCCTTAACTTAGTTTTATTAATATCTATATGGGTGTGGTGAATCTAATTTTATGTCCTAACCTCGTAAGATTTTCAACGATCCTTAAACATTTCCATAATCTATTGTGATACTCTCATCGACAAATTCTTCCCTGTTATACAAACAGGTGAATTAATTGATGAGATGACCCGACAATTTATAGACAGTATCTACGGAGAGCTACAACCAATGCTATGTTAATATAAATATATCATAGAAAAAATTCAACTATAATTTTCTCTTGTGGCTTTCTACTTCATGAACCGATCACCTTACAAACTAGACAATTTTCAACTAAAAATTCTAATTATTTTTTGGCTTTCCAAACCATTCCTTCACCATTCCTTGTTGAAAGGCTCTAAACATATTTCAGGGAACATTTATCTAGTTCTATGTCATATGTTTTACTACTTGTTATTGCAAATGGTCAAAAGTGTGTGTGTGTGTGTTAGAATACCTTGAATGCTTGGACGTTTGGTCTTCTGGGTATGTAGTTTTCAGGTTCTCAGCATGAGTGAGCTAGCAAGTAAAAACGACTTGGAGGCTCCAATATGTTGGCAATTATCAAATCGAACATTAACATTTATTACAAAAAAGTAACATCATATGATAATATACATTATACATTCGAAAAAAAGTGTTACAATAATGCCAATAAAGGTACTTAACGACCTTATAAATAAGATGAAGATGTTGACAAATATACGAGCCACCAAATAACAATTGCATGTGTGTTGTGAAGTAAGACGCCACATGCATATTTGTAGGGGTTAGTTTTCAGTCGGGATGTATGCACTATAACCCAATGATCATCATATGCTTGACTTCATCTTCATCAAATTCTAACCCTAGACGTGTATCCACTTCTTCCAAAAGAGTACCAGCACTATAGAGCTACCAAATCCATTCTGGTAACCATGTTTGCTTTTCTTGACCCTTGTAGTCAATGGATTTTCTCCCACATACTATTTCTAATACAACAACCCTAAAGCTAAACACATCTGATTCTTTGCTTTCCTTGTCATGACATAAACAACATTGGTTGAGAAATCTATTACTTGAGCTTCATGTTCCAAACACTAGACCCATTGTGGTCTATTGTGATAATGCGTCTGCCGTTTACCTCACAGAGAATCCAGTTTAGCACCAATGCACCAAACACGTTCAAATTGATATTCACTTTATTTGAGAAAAAGGTGCAATTGAGTCACCTTTGATTTCTTTACGTGCCATCTACATCTCATTATGCTAACATCTTTACTAAAGGCCTGCCTCGTCCACCATTTCAGTCATTTCTCTCCAATTTGAGTGTTCATTGCCTGGCCGCTCTGTTAGGATCGGAGTTTCTTATGATTGTGCTTGTTTGATTATAATGAAGATGAATTAAGATTAAGTGCAGCGGAAATTAAATGGAACAAACTTTCAACACACAATCAAAGAGAGAATTGTTTTCAACAAATATGTTTAACATGAAATCGAATGATTATATTTATTACAATCTTCAATTACAATGCATGCATGCATACAATCTCCCCCTCAGCCTGAGCTCACAGTGAATGTTCGTACGGAATGACTTTGTGATGAAGAGAGCTAATAGAACAGTACAGGGTACTGTTCTACTTATAGTACAGAACATCAGTTGATGTAGATCAGCAGTTGTTTGTAGGAGGGCAGTACTTAGAGGGCATCAAATGTTAGGCCACATTCAAGGGGAAAGACTGATGCAAACAACTGCTTATTCTGGATTCACTGATCTGATCTAGTTTTGGCTTTAATCAACTGTTCCTTTGTAGGGTTCAATCCCAATAATCTCCCCCTGGAACAGATGATGCCAAAACTCTTCATTATTCTGGATCTTTATTGTCTCATCAAGAGTTCCCTAACTTGACCTTTGAGTTGTAATTCAAAGTTCATTGAGTCCTCATCATCCTCATCCCTGCACAAGGGAAGCTCAAGGAGATCTTGCATATCTTCAACACCCAAGCCAAGTGCTGCTTCCCATGATATTTGCTTCACCACACCATTAGATCTGAGCAGAGTCAATACGTGGGTCTTTTGATCAGACTTCCACATTAGTATCTTTGAATCTAATGGGTTTCTTGGGAGAGTTTTTATTGCAGATGAGTTTGGAGATTGAGGCCTGGTGATGGCAACTTTGGCAGGGCCTTGAGATTGTGCTAATTCTTGTTTTTCTGCCAACAGTGTCCGAAGGACCATCTTCATGATAAGCTCTTCTTGATCCTTGTCTTCTTTGGTTGCTGCATCCATCTGCTTTTGTTTCCTTCTTTGATAAAGGATGGCAGCAGGTGGAGCAGTGGATCTCTTGATTGGTAACTTTTGTTGTTTTACTGGAACCACTGCTTCTGGATAATCAGGCTTTTGAGGAGCAGTGGGATCTCTTTTCCTCAACTCTTCCAAGCTTTTGTAAGTTGCTAACACTTTGTCCTCTGGCCATCTTGTAATCTGGTTCCTTGACCTATAATCAACAGCTATAAGTTCTTCTTTCATTCTTTTTAGCTTCAGGTTTCTTTTAGGTACATTTTTCTTGTACTTGGCCCAGACTGGAGGAGTTTGTTTTGCCTTTTCTTTAGGCATCTTTTGAATTCTGGCTATCTCTTCTTATAGTTCACTAATAGTCCATTCTTTGTACTAATGCTTTTCTGCCCTGTACTTCTTGTATGCCATGATATATTCAAAGTAGTCTTGCCTCATACTTTCATCATCCTTTTCAGATAATTTTTGGCAAAGATCTTTTGAGAACTGTTCTAAAGTTTGGACCTTGGTGAGCAGGTCTTGTAGATTTATCTGAATCTCTTTGTCAGATTTCCCTCTGTATCTCTTTTAGATATATCCTCTGCTTGTTGGGCTTTTATCTTGAGATACTCTTCTATGTTTCTTGGGAAAGGATAACCTTGAATGGAAGGAAGATTCCTTTTTGTAGGGTCATCTTTAGAGTAAAAGGACTTGATCTCCTCCCTGACTGCTGGAAGATCCAATGGGTATTGTAATCCCATAGGAACAACAACAGTGTTTGAATTCTGAACTTGAGCTGAAGATAATGGAACAGGGTTTGGAATTGTGACAAGGGTCAGTGGTTGTGTAGATGTTGGAGTTGGGGAAGTGTCATCTTCCAGTACAATGGTGGTTACCCTTCTCCTTTTGTGCTTAGGAGAGGTTGGTGGTGTATTGGTCGGTTGAGTGGTGGTGGTTGAGATGTTAGGTGTTTGACTAACAGCTGTTGAAACAAGTGGTGTTTCAACCACTGTTGTCATTACAACAGATGATGTGTCATCTGATGTCTTCTGCTTTTTGGCAGGTGGCTTTTGTGGTGGTGAGGTTTTTGGTAAAGCAGTGGATTGAGTGTGTGTTGATGTGGTAGTGATGGCAGTTGTTGGGGCAACATCTTTTGAAACCACTGAGGTACCAACAATTGTTGATACAACAGGTGTCTTAACATCTATTGGTTTGGAGGTTTGATGAGAGGAATTTTTGGGGATTTGGGGAGTTTGTTTGATGGTTTTGGAAGGTGTGGATTTGGGTTGGCTTACTTTTCTAGTAGGCTTTCTTCTTTTTGACATAGGAATAACCTGCTCTTCTTTAGGTTCAGAAGTACCCTGCTCTTCCTTTTCCATCAAGACTTTCTTCTCCTGCTCAAACCTTTTAGACCCTTTTATTTACATTGACTCTTTCATGTTTGCTTTTAATGCAGCAAAATCATTTTGAGTCTCATCAACCTTTTTGGAACCATCTAGCCTAGGGATTTCTACAACCAGTTTTGACAATGGATCTGGTTTCATGTATAGGCCATCTTCATATCCCTTCTTCTTTTTCTCCCCCTTTTTGGCATCATTAGGAGGTTGTTCAACAAAGATGATTGAAGGAGGAGTAGTGCCAGTGGTTTGTAGTAAATGGGCCTTAATTGCCTAGATATATGCCTGTGTATCCCTAAACCTAGCTTCCATCAAATTTCTGATCATTTGAATTTGAACTTCATGTTGTTGATCAGCATATTGTCTCTGTTGATGAAGCAGAGGTTGAAATAAATTCCACAGATCAGCAGGAGATGGAGCAGATGTTGCAGCAGTGGGTGTTGCCTTTTGAGCTTGTAACAACTGTTGCAGCATAGATTTGATTTCTACAACAGATGTGTCAATTTTGTCAACCCTCTCTGTCAAGTCTCTGTATTTTAAACCATCACCCAAGTTAATGGGATCATCTGATTTCCCACCAGTGGTGGTTTTATCAGTGGTTGACTTAGGAAAAGTGTCCCAAAAGTCATCCACTGATGCCCCTTTTTCTTGGTATTGGGGTCTTCTTTCTTCAACAGAGGTTACCATTCTAAGCTCACCAGTGTATATTGGATACACACCAGTGGATATTATGGTTCCCAAAGAAGAAGTTGCCTTCAAGGGAGTCTTACTAATGAAACTACTGTCCAAATGTAAACCAGTGGGTTCAACACTTGTAGTAGCTGCTCCACTTGAACTACTGACATGAATTACTTTTAATTCCTGCAGTGTAACCTCCTCAGTTGTTGGTGAGTTAGCAGAGATAGGGAGCTCAGACTCAGTCAATTGTTGAGGCATATTCTCAGTTATAGGTGCTTCAGAAGAACGGATTTATGTCTGAGCTATATCAAGTGCATCCAACAAAGGTAGCATTGATGGTGGAAGTTGGGCAGTGAGTATGGGTGTAGAAAGAGAATTTGCCCCGGGAGCTGGGCTGTTGAACATAGATTCAAGTGAATCAAATGTTTCATATTGTGGTGTCCCTATTGATACAACCTGATCCTTTTGAGGGGATGCAGGAGGAGTTTTAGGCTCAGGTTGAGATCTGTCATCCAACTGCTGTGAGGAAGTAGCAGCAGTGGTTATTGGTGACTTTTGTGTTGTCACAGGTATAATCTCTGGGATCTCATCTTCCAGAGTTACCTTTTTAGTGGGTTTGGGGGGCTTTTGGACATTTTTCTTTTTGGGTCTTTTGGTGATTTTAGGTGTGGGTTTCACAGTAGTGGTTGTGCTGCTGTGATCACCTTGAGTAGTGGGCTCAACAGCAGTAACCTGAGGAGCAGTTGTTGCTGCTGAATTCTACTCAGGCTCCTCTGTTTGTGTTTTTGAAGGTTTTGACAGCCTAGTAAAGGTTTCAAAAGAAAGGTTGTTTATTTGGCAAGGATTTCCTTGGATTAGCACATGTGCATTATCCTTGGAAAATTTCTTATGTAAGTAAAAACTAAAAAACGTTGGAAACAAGAGAAATGGTTTCTTATTATCTTTAATATTATTAATATTTTTGACCATGTCATTGAAAATTTCCTAGGAGTAGTTAAAATTTTCTTCATTCATTATAGCATAATCCAGATATTGAATTTTCAATGGTATCTCATTGAAATCGGTAGTTTTATTTGACACACACATGAGGAGGGTATGGAATAAAAACCTCATGGCAGGAGGAAAACTGCTCTTTTGTAAAGTGTCTTTTTTCATTTCCTCTTCATACCCTCTCTCAAGAAAATTAGTTTGGTACTCTGTTTTTGGAAAAAAGCTTTTACCTGTAAGATCATTGATTTCAAAGACCTCTGAAAGAGTTTAAGGTGTGATGGTAACTGGAATACCCTAGATGGATGAAGTTATTGCTAAGGGCTTTTTGTTCCTAACATCAAGTTTAGCATTTTCCATAATTCTCTTTGGGTATCCAGGTAGATAGGAGCATTAGAAGTCAACAAAGTTTTGTACTTTGTGGTCGAAAGAGTATCAATGACGGAGTTGAAGGTTGTGCTTTGACTTGGTTTTTCAAGTATGCACAGGTAGTTATGCGGAGTTTTTAATGGGAGAGCCATGGTGACTGGAGTGTGATTGCGAGAGGAAGAAGACGATGAAGGATCTGAGAGAAATTGATGGTAACTGCTTTGAGAAAGGAATTTTGAATTCGATTCGACAGTGAAAACCCTGTTTGGGGTTTTGATCAGGGTTTTATAAGGTGGAAAAGTGAATGCTGACATGGCAGCGGTTACAAAAGATCTGACGAATAAGTACTGTCCATGTCACACCCCAACCGATGATGGAAACATCGGGGCATGGCACTGAGCGAAACAGATTGTCAAGAGAAATTCCATAACGACTAAATTACCGAATAGTTAATATTATGTCCCATACGATAAGCCATTAAGTAATCTAATTATTACAGACAATAGATATTCTCAAAACAAACATGTTCCGACAACTCAGATTCAAACAAAATATAAATTGTCTTTGTTTCTAGACTCTCCTAAGCTCGGTTCCATCAAATAGCAAGCAAAGCACAGCATCCTAAACACCTGTCACATACGTTAAAATATAGGTCAATACACATAGTGTAAAGGTGAGCATACAAGTTTGATATAGCATAATAGAGTTCGAAATCGTTTACGCATAACCAGCATGTACAACGTATAATGTGAAGCATGTAAGTTATCGACAAAGATCCTATAAATACCAATGACTGCGAGTTGACTGCGAGTAGTGAGTGCGCATCACATGTTCACCACTGTGAACATGTGAAATAATTGTCCTTAACAACCCCTGAGTGAACAGGTGCTGAGTCCAAACTATAGTACTATCGTTGCTAAGGCATGTAGACAACAATCAATGTGTTAACATAACAAACAGGCATTTATCTAGTCACGTATAACATGCATTAGAGGTCAGCGTATAAATAGTGTTTGCGTTGTGTGTTCGAAGTGATTTAGAATAAATAACGTATGTAACACGCAAAAGTGCATACAGCAAAAAGGGATCGAGTATACTCACAGATAGCGTTTAATTTAATAAACACTGCCTTGGATTGAAGGGAACGCTGAGAGAAATTAGCCTGAACAGTTTAATGATATCATAACGATGAGCGACGCGTAAAACGATGTAAGTATACCAGGTATCGGATGGCAATCCGATCGGATGGCTAGTCGATCGGGTGGCAATCCGTTCGGATGGTCATCCGATCGGATGGCCATTCGATTGAATTGACACCTCGTTTGGTGAGGACGTGTTTGTGTATGATGGTTTGTCCTTTGAAGTTTTCGTTGTAGCATTTTGAAAATAGAGAAGTATCTCTACCCTTCAGGTCGGTCGATCGGATGGCGGTTCGATCGGATGGTGATCCGATTGGCAAGGTTTCTCAGTTTGCGAACAAGTTTAGAGCAGGACGGTCACTTGATCAGATGGCTATCCGATTGGTTGGCAATCCGTTAGTTACCTATGTTCTTTTGAAAATTGAAAATGATTAAGTGTCGAAGCTCCAAAACGTCACACGATCGGATGGCCGTTCGATCGGATGGCTATCCGATCGGGCGGCAATCCGTTCAACGTTCAGGTTCTTGAAAAGTTTGAATAAAAAGTTCAAGTATGGAATCAAGTGTGACCCGATCGGATGGCCGGTCGATCGGATGGCAATCCGATCGGACGGAAATCCGTCCCAACGATCTGATCGTCTTGACACTTGATTCTGTTTGAAGTTTTGTAGTTTTGAACGAGTCGTTATGATATCTTGCTTAAACAACAGAACCTTATCTCGATCCAAGTGACCCGACCGAACAGGAACCACCCTAGTCTGACCGGTTCACGGTACGAGATAGTTGTTCATGTTCAAACCCGAAATAAGTAGTCTCTTAGATAGAATTCAGATCTGAAACTAATACATCACTAAAAATGAGTAGAAGATCAGAACAAGCTCCGATTCTATCGGTTTTGAGTGCATTGAGTGTAAAAGAGTTGAAAGAAAGTTGGAAAACCTTCGCTCAATCCTTTTAACCATGAATAACTGTAGATCTATGTAAAAACATTGATTAATCTTGTGGAAATCCTTCAGATCTAAGTTGTTCTTGGTTGAATGAAGCCAAATGATGTGTGCAAAATGCAACATATAAATTACATCAATTGTGGCATAAAACTAACCCTTTTTTAGTACTAATGTTGGAAAAAGTGTGCTTTTGTCTTCCTTTTGTATTTTCAGGATTAAATGAGCTCAAATTAACAAAAGAAGCAAAAAGAAAAGGAACAAGACGTGACATGCCCGACCCCACGACAGCATCTTCCCCAGCAAAACAAGATAACAGAAGACTGAACACGCCCCGTGCTCAGCCAGCATGGGGGCGTGCCCAAGTGTCAGCAGAAAAGACAAAGTGGTAGAAGCTTCTATTGCCCACCACGGGGCCGTGCTCAGCGGACAGGGGGCCGTGGTCAACTATAAGATTCGCACAATCCAGGCAAATCTTAATAGTACAAAGATTCTTCTGCACACGGGGCCGTGCTCAGCGAACACGGGGGCGTGGTCAACTAATAAGACAAAGCTGCATTAAATGAAGAAAGAGAGGATGTGGGCACGGGGCCGTGCCCACTGGACACGGGGCCGTGCCCGAGCTTCTGTTCAGCCTATAAATAGGAGTGCTTGGCTCAAGCTCAAACCATCCCTTGGCACACCACCTCTCTCACACTTCACCCACCACCCACCACCACCATAATACCATCATCCACCACCATCATCCATTGTCCATCATAGAGTGTGTGAGTCATCTCGGGATCCAAGATTGATCGTAAGAGTTCTTGACAATCAAGGCCATGTTTGCCTAAGTCTCTTACATCACTTGGTGAAGACAAAGTGTCTAGCGTAATACTTTTTATTTTTAATCTTTTCGCACTTTTTATTTGGTTTTGTATTAATGACTTTAATAACTAGTTTCTTATGTTAAAGGTGATCTTTCCTTATCGTTTGTCCGTGGTGTCTTGGCATTATTTTACTGTCTATATAAAATAAAAGATTTTCACCATTCATATCTCCACGGTCTATATGGAGGTATGTTGGCTACCATGTCGGGGGTTAAGGGAACGGTTTGGTAAAGGTCTTGCCATTGTTCAGCGTTTAGAGGTCCTGCAATGGACCTGGGTCAAATTTAGTAGGACCTCCTTCAATACTTAACGGTATTGGATGGCGGGGGTCCAAACTCTTTGATCCCCTCATAAGTTAACTACTATTAATACTATAACCCGGCTATTTAGGACTGTATCCTTGCTGACTCAGACTACTTAGTCGAGGGTAACGTTACCTCCAAAAGAGGGGCCTACCATAATTTGCATTAATAACTTAATTAATTATCTTTCAATAATCCACCCTTTTAGGGTTGTATCCTTGCTGACTTAAACTACTGGGGTGAGGGTAACGTCACCTTCAAAAGAGGGGCCTACTACAATAACTAAGATAATCTCTTAAAAAGTGCAAAAGTGCGGAAATAATCAAAGGTTACACTAGATACGAGTCGGAACCAAGTGATTCATCTTGTCTATCTGTTTTTATTTTTATTTTTATTTTCAGCATTTTTAGTTAGTTTTTATTTTTCTTAGCTTAAAATATTTTTCTAAACTTTTTGATTTGATTAGACGTTGAGGATAAACCGGTATTAAAAGCTCTTGTGTCCTTGGACGACCTCGGTATCTTACCAACACTATACTACGCTCACGATGGGTGCACTTGCCCATATGAGTGTCTAGTGTTAGTGAATATCGTGTTTTATAAATTTAAAACTTGACTAAAAAGTGTTAAAGGGGCTTAAAATATACACCTAATATATATAACACTTGACACCCATCACCAAACATTGAAGTTCATAAGAACTTCATGATGACATCATCCTAGAACACCTCAAATCCGGTGATTTCACGGTTAAAAGTTGAGATTCAAAGGTGAAAATGATGTAGAAGTGTGCGTAGATCATGGAAGTACAAGATTTAGGTTGGGAACTTACAAGAATCGAGAGAAATCGAGAGAAATGAGAGCTTGAAGTCGGCTGGTCGAACAAGGGAGCTGTCACATCACAAATGATGTGACAGGTGGGTATTTATAGGGTTTCCCAAAAAGGAAAGTGGTGAAGTGGCTAGTCGATCGGGTGGCAGCCGGATCGGGTGACAACTCGATCGGACGACAATCCGATCGGATGGCCACTCGATCGGTTGGCCACTCGATCCTAGTGTTCGGCGCGACGAGTTTTGTCATTTCGATTCGCGTGTTGAGCGTTGAGATGCGATTCGAGAGAGCGATGCGATAGTATTACCCATTAGTTACACAAATATCATAACTACTACATCTAACATAGAATCACTATAGTTAACTTGCGTTTAGCATTTGCGATTCGATTGCGATGTGGTGGATCTGCGATTGCGATTAACACCTCATCATAAACATAAAATGCACAAGTAACACATAAATAGCACACACACACGTAAAACAATATCAAGAACACATAATAAAAGTTGCGATAGCGATTAGCGATAAATCGATCAAACGTGCAATTAAATAGCGATTAAACCTAGATTATTAATAGATACTCCACATAATACAACTAAAGCAAATAAATAAATAAATAAATAAATAAATAAATAAATATATTCGATTACAAGTCAAAGAAGTCAAAACAGTAGTTGAGCAAGGAGTGACAGATCGCAATTAGCAATCTTTTCTTCATTTGACTTCAATCTTGACTTTGACTTTCGAAACACGGGGTGTTACAGCCTCCCCTACTTAAGGGAATTTCGTCCTGAAATTAGGCTTTAGTCGTAACAAACAACTGCGGGTACTTCGCCTTCATGTCGCTTTCGAGATCCCAGCGAACCTTCACAATGGGAATGCGTGAGCGTCTGAGTACCTTGGTTTCTCGTCCCACGATCTCGACAGGCTTTTCCATGAATTGTAATGTTTCGTCCACTTTTAAGTCCTCAAGAGGGACATGTAATTCCTGGTCGACCAAGCACTTTCTGAGGTTCGATACATGGAAAGTCGGGTGGACGTTACTCAGTTCCTCTAGTAGTTTGAGTCTGTAGGCAACTTTTCCAATCCTTTCCAAAATTTTAAAGGGTCCAACATATCGAGGCGCGAGCTTTCCTTTCTTGCCGAATCTGATCACCCCCTTCCAAGGTGCAACCTTTAGGAGTACGTGATCGCCAACATCAAATTCAAGGGGCTTGCGGCTTTTATCAGCGTAACTCTTCTGTCGGCTCTGAGCTTTCAACAGATTGTCTTGAATTTGGAGGATTTTGTCTGTCGTTTCTTGCAACAGCTCAGGACCGGTAATTTACGCGTCTCCAATCTCGTGCCATACAATAGGCGATCGACATTTCCTTCCGTATAAAGCCTCAAATGGTGCAATTTGAATGCTAGAATGATAACTGTTATTGTATGAGAATTCAACCAAAGGTAAGTATCGTCCCAATTACCACCGAAATCTATGACACATGAACGGAGCATGTCTTCAAGGGTACGAATCGTTCTTTCAGTCTGACCGTCGGTTTGGGGATGGAAAGCGGTACTTAGATTAAGAGTAGTACCGAGAGCAGATTGAAATGTTTCCCAACAACGCAAGGTAAACCGACCATCGTGGTCAGAGATGATGTCGCGAGGCGTCCCATGTCGACTAATGATCTCGTTGGTGTAGATTCGGGCTAATCTTTCTACCTTATAGTCTTCTTGTATTGGCAGGAAGTGAGCTGACTTGGTTAAACGGTCAACCACAACCCATATGCTATCAAGACCAGATTGAGTACGCGAAGGTTTCGTTATGAAGTCCATGGCTATACTCTCCCATTTCCACATCGGGATCTTGGGCTGAACGAGTAAGCCAGAGGGCCTTTGATGCTCAGCCTTGACCTTGGAATAGGTCAGGCATTTCGAAACATAGATGGCGATATCCTTATTCATGCCCGGCCACCAGTACTTGTAATGCATGTCCTGGTACATCTTGTCGGCACTGGGAAGAATACAATATCAAGATTTGTGGGCTTCGTCCATTAGAAGTTGTCGTAAGTTCGTACGCTTGGGAATCCAAATTCGGTCCAAATAATGAAATATACCATTCGACTTATTCTCAAGTTGGGTGCCATTGTTTAGAATTCTTTCCTTCTTCAGAGTTCACTCGGTAAAACAAGCATGCTGCGCGTCAAAGATAAGAGCTTCGAGATTAAACTGGGCTTGGGAATTACGAACGCTAAGCAAGTAGCTTCGTCGACTGAGAGCATCGACAATGACGTTTGCTTTGCCTGGATGGTAACGAATCTCACAGTCGTAATCGTTGAGTAGTTCTACCCACTGGCGTTAACGCATATTCAGTTCCTTCTGGCCAAAGATATGTTGTAGGCGCCTATGATCGGTGAAGATCGTACACTTGGTACCATAAAGGTAGTGTCGCCAAATCTTTAACTCAAAAACAATGGCGCCAAGCTCTAGGTCGTGTGTGGTGTAGTTCTTCTCGTGGATCTTGAGCCGTCGAGAAGCGTACGCGATAATCTTGTCTCGTTGCATGAGAACACAACCAAGACCAAGGTTCGAGGCATCGCAGTAAACTACGAAGTTGTCGTTTCCGTCGGGCAGTGAGAGCACGAGAGCATTGCAAAGCATGGTTTTGAGGGTTTGAAAGGCTTCCTCCTGTTTGGTTCCCCAAACAAAAGGCTTGTCCTTGTGCGTAAGAGAGGTAAGCGGTACGGCGATCTTAGAGAAACCTTCGATAAAACGGAGATAATAGCCTGCCAGTCCAAGAAAAGAACGGCCTTCAGACGGATTCTTGGGTGTAACCCAACTCTTAACAGCTTCGATCTTCGCAGGGTCAACGTGGATACCTTGACTATTGATAATGTGACCCAAGAACTGGACCTCCTCCAGCCAAAATTCACACTTGGAGAATTTGGCGTATAGACGGTTTCCCTGGAGTAACTCAAGAACCAAACGTAGATGCTGCGAGTGTTTGGCTTTTGAGTTGGAATATATCAGGATATCGTCGATGAATACGATTATGAAACGATCAAGGAAGGGTTTGCACACTCGATTCATTAAATCCATGAAGACTGCAGGAGCGTTGGTCAAAACAAAAGGCATGACGACGAACTCGTAGTGACCATAGCGGGTTCGCAAGGCAGTTTTGGGTATATCCTCCTCTTGAATGCGTAATTGGTGATAGCCTGAGCATAGATCGATCTTAGAAAAACACGTAGCACCTTGTAGCTGATCAAATAAATCATCGATTCGAGGCAAGGGATAGCGATTCTTGATTGTCAACTTATTTAACTCCCTATAGTCGATGTACATCCTGAACGAACCATCCTTCTTTTTGACGAAAAGGATAGGCGCGCCCAATGGAGAGGTGCTAGGGTGAATAAAGCCTTTATCAAGAAGTTCCTGGAGTTGACTCGAGAGTTCGCGCATTTCAGAAGGAGCGAGACGATACGACGCTTTCGCAACAGGGTTGGCTCCAGGAATGAGGTTGATTCGGAAATCGATATCACGAGCGGGTGGTAGTCCCAGAAGATCATCAGGAAACACGTTAGGGAATTCACAAACCACGGGGACATCATTCACTCCCTTAACTTCCTTTTTCTCTGCTACTACTATGTGTGCCAAGAAAGCTTGGTATTCCTTGCAGAGATACTTGCCAACGAGAATCGAATCATCTTTTCGAAGCAAACAACTTCAGCATGGTTTTCACGAAGAAAGTCCATGCCTACTATGACGTCAAAACTACCGAGCTGCATCAGAATAAGGTCGATAGGAAAGACGTGATTGTTGAGTTCGAGAGTACAATCACGAAGAACAGAATTGACGGCGATAGTTCTTCCGGTGGCAACTTCAACATCGAACGTCGAGGGGAGATGAGCGCACTTACGATTGAGGAGCTTTTCGAACTCAAATGATACAAAATAGTTGTTGGCTCCAGTATCAAATAAACACGTGGCATATGTACCATTCACAAGGAACGTACCATTGACCACATTGTTATCGGCTTGAGCCTGGCGG
Source organism: Helianthus tuberosus (assembly GCA_030545235.1). Lineage (NCBI taxonomy): Eukaryota > Viridiplantae > Streptophyta > Magnoliopsida > Asterales > Asteraceae > Helianthus > Helianthus tuberosus. The sequence continues at coordinate 88,727,445 of CM060365.1, forward strand.
GCGTTAATGTTGAATGCACGTCCGCGGGCTGCTGGTTGTTGCTGCTGTTGCTGAGGCTGCTGCTGGGGCTGCTGCTGTTGTGGCTCTTACTGGACCACTCGGTTCGGGCACATATTCACGAAGTGGTTAGGATCACCACACGCATAGCAAGCTCTAGCATTGACCGCGGGTGCATTAGCGGCTTGATGGCCTTGAGGAGCAGCAAGGAGACCTTCTTGAGCAAGAGCTTGACCTTGGGTTGGAGCAGGGTTTTGACGTGGACCTGTACAGCAGTTGGCGGTGAAATGGCCGTACATGTTGCAGTGCGCACAATATCTGCAGGCGATTCCCACTGTGTGGTGATAAGTACAAGTAGGACAAACCGGATGAGGTCCATTATACGCATGCTTTGCCGGCGGTGCGTTGGTAACCGGGGCCGCTACTTGACGGTCTTGATGTTGTTGGGGAGCTGGAACTGATTGGAGCGGGGCAGCATTGGTTACGGCGCAGTTCTTGTTGCTGGAACTGCTGTTGTTCTTTCTCTTGCATCTCGAAAGCTTGGATGACTGAGAAGCGGTGGCGGTTTCAGCAGGTGAAGCAGTGGTAGCTTGATGCAGATTCTTGTAAGCTTTATCCCAGACACCAGACTTGACTCGCTTGTCGTTTATTTCAGCAGCGAGCAAGTAGGTTTCTTCAATCGTTGACGTCTTTGCGGCTTGAGCAAAATCAGCCACGCAATCCGGAAGAGCACGGATATACCTTTTGATGGCGATTTTGGGCGTCTTGACTTGGTCTAGACAGATTATACTCAACTGCTTGAAGTGCGCAGTCAAACCAGCGTTGTCACCATCTTTCTGCTTAATGTGCCAAAATTCATCCTCCAACTTTTAGCGCTCATGGGGAGGGCAGAACTCTTCCATCATCACGTCCTTCAACTCGTCCCATGATAGGCCGTAAGCTGCATCATTTCCGCGTTTGTTTCTCTCGGTCGTCCACCAGTCTAAAGCGCGGGACTGGAAGACGCCAGTTGCGTTGAGAGTACGGAGATTGTCAGGACAGCCACTCTGACGCAGAGTGACCACGATAAAATCAAACCATTGGAACATGGCCGTAGGACCATCTTCACCAGTAAACTCTTTCGGTCCGTAGGCTTTGAACTGTTTGAAGCTGAAAGCTGCTTTGGGAGTATCGGTCCTGGAATTTTCAAAAGACTTGCTTGCATTTTCGTTTAGCTCACTCACGATCTGGGGAATGACTTAAACGATTTGGTTGGCGGCGAGAGAAGCAAGTCGCTTGTCGGCGTGCTTACGCCTAACAGCTCGTGAGTGTAGGGATCCAGATGATGACATTGTCTGCAACAGACAACGCCATAGGACTCAAAACACTATTCGATTATTCCTACTATAGTCTAGCGATTTACCATAAAGCTCAGGAACACATAAATCATATAAGCACATAAACACATAACCACAGAATCACATAACAAGTAGGGTATAGAAATACGTAGGCACGTAAGGCACAGAAGCACATAAGGCAGTCAGAATACAGAAACCTAACTATATGTTACACGTATTCCCTATCCTTCACAGCACGTATAGCGATCAAATACAGCGATTGCGAGTATCGAGCAGCGATTGCGATAATGACCAGCGATTTGTTTGCGTTTTGAGGTAGATGTGCAGTGCGTGTTGGTCGAAATGAACAGTGAAAACGAATAAATCGCCAAAATTGAGACAAGTAATCACATAAAAACACATAATATCCACATAAAATTGATAAATCACCGAGTTGGCTGCGGCGATTTCCAGAATCGAAACACATAAAATTCGAGGATATATCATCTTGGCAAGATAGACGTCGACTACCCAAAGTGATTCGACTATTCACAAGGACTTTAAGTGCACACTTTGGCCTTCGGGACTGTGCTCTCGCTTCGATTTGAGCGATCGACACGCATTCTTCCAGTCTCAGTGTGACCTCAAGTCATTGGAGTCCGTCGAGACTTTGGTGAGAGTTTTGTAAAATCACATTAGAGAGTAGAACGAGTCATCAAGGTTCGGGTTTCACCCCTAACTTAGCGACTACGTTCCTGCTTGTGTGATAAAATCACGAGATTGATAAGGATATTTGCATTGAAGTATGGATTTCACTTCTGGTTCGGCACAAATTCTCCTGTTTTATAGTAAAAATAGCAATTCGAACGAGTAATCTGGTTGAGAGTTTGCGGTTCACACACCTAGTCTTAACCAGATCATCCGTTTGTGTGTGTAATCAGCCTTAGGAAAGGCTGATCTTGCGCGGAACTATAGTATGCGATGTTCGCGCAAGTGTGTAGTGTACAACGAGTTCGAGCGAGAAATAGAGAGTAAGCTCGTACAAAACCCCTACTAGGCATTCGGTCTGTTGGTACTTAGACTATAGACTAGGTCGTTCTTAGACATCGACCCGGACTAGGTCGAGTCTTGCCTAATTCCCTATAGTTATGTCTCTGATACCAATCTGTCACACCCCAACCGATGACGGAAACATCGGGGCATGGCACTGAGCGAAACAGATTGTCAAGAGAAATTCCATAACGAATAAATTACCGAATAGTTAATATTATGTCCCATACTATAACCCATTAAGTAATCTAATTGTTATAGACAATAGATATTCTCAAAACAAACATGTTCCGACAACTCAGATTCAAATAAAATATAAATTGTCTTTGTTTCTAGACTCTCCTAAGCTCGGTTCCATCAAATAGCAAACAAAGCACAACATCCTAAACACCTGTCACATACGTTAAAATATAGGTCAATACACATAGTGTAAAGGTGAGCATACAAGTTTGATATAGCATAATAGAGTTCGAAATCGTTTATGCATAACCAACATGTACAACGTATAATGTGAAGAATGTAAGTTATCGACAAAGATCCTATCAATACCAATGACTGTGAGTTAACTGCGAGTATCGAGTGCGCATCACATGTTCACCACTGTGAACACGTGAAGTAATTGTCCTTAACAACCCCTGAGTGAACATGTGCTGAGTCCAAACTATAGTACTATCGTTGCTAAGGCAGGTAGACAGCAATCAATGTGTTAACATAACAAACATGCATTCATCGAGTCACGTATAACATGCATTAGAGGTCAGCGTATAAATAGTGATTGCGTTGTGTGTTAGAAGTGATTTAGAATAAGTAACGTATGTAACACCCAAAAGTGCATAAAGCAAAAAGGGATCGAGTATACTCACAGATAGCGTTTAATTTAATAAACATTACCTTGGATTGAAGGGAGCACTGAGAGAAATTAGCCTGAACAGTTTAACGATAGCATAACGATGAGCGGCACGTAAAACGATGCAAGTGTACCAGGTATCAGATGGTAATCCGATCGGATGGCCATTCGATTGGATTGACACCTTGTTTGGTGAGGATGCGTTTGTGCATGATGGTTTGTCCTTTGAAGTTTTCGTTGTAGCATTTTGAAAATAGAGAAGTATCTCTACCCTTCAGGTCGGTCGATAGGACGGCGGTTCAATCAGACGGTGATCTGATTGGCGAGGCTTCTCAGTTTGAGAACAAGTTCACAGCAGGATGGTCACTCGATCAGATGGCAATCCGTTAGTTAGCAATGTTCTTTTGAAAATTGAAAATGATTAAGTGTCGAAGCTCCAAAACATCACACGATCGGATGATCGTTCGATCGGGCGGCAATTCGTTCAACGTTCAGGTTCTTGAAAAGTTTGAATAAAAAGTTCAAGTATGGAACCAAGTGTGACCCGATTGGATGGCCGGTCGATCGGATGGCAATCCGATCAGACGGCAATCCATCCCAACGATCTGATAGTCTTGACACTTGATTCTGTTTGAAGTTTTGTAGTTTTGAATGAGTCGTTATGATAACTTGCTTAAACAAAAGAACCTTATCTCGACCTAAGTGACCCGACCGAACAGGAACCACCTTAGTCCGACCGGTTCACGGTTCAAGACGGTTGTTCATGTTCAAACCCGAAATCAGTAGTCTCTTAGATTGAATTCAGATCTGGAACTAATACATCACTAAGAATGAGTAGAAGATCAGAACAAGCTCCGATTCTATCGGTTTTGAGTGCATTGAGTGTAAAAGAGTTGAAAGAAAGTTGGAAAACCTTCTCTCAATCCTTTTAAACATGAATAAGTGTAGATCTATGTAAAAACATTGATTAATCTTGTGGAAATCCTTCAGATCTAAGTTGTTCTTGGTGGAATGAAGCCAAACATTGGAGTTCACAAGAACTTCATGATGACATCATCCTAGAACACCTCAAATCCGGTGATTTCAAGGTTAAAAGTTGAGATTCAAAGGTGAAAATGATGTAGAAGTGTGCGTAGATCATAGAAGTACAAGATTTAGGTTGGGAACTTACAAGAATTGAGAGAAATCGAGAGAAATGAGAGCTTGAAGTCGGCTGGCCGAACAAGGGAGCTGTCACATCAGAAATGATGTGACAGGTGGGTATTTATAGGGTTTCCCAAAAAGGAAAGTGGTGAAGTGGCTGGTCGATCGGGTGGCAGCCCGATCGGGTGACAACTTGATCGGACTACAATCCGATCGGATGGTAATCCGATCGGATGGCCACTCGATCGGTTGGCCACTGGATCCTAGTGTTCGGCGCGATGAGTTTTGTCGTTTCGATTCGCATGTTGAGCGTTGCGATGCGATTCGAGAGAGCGATGCGATAGTATTACCCATTAGTTACACAAATATCATACTATATCTAACATACAATCACTATAGTTAACTTGCGTTTAGCGTTTGTGATTCGATTGCGATGTAGTAGATTTGCGATTGCGATTAACACCTCATCATAAACATAACATGCACAAGTAACACATAAATAGCACACACACGTAAAACAATATCCAGAACACATAATTCGAGTTGCGATTGCGATAGCGATAAATCGATCAAACGTGCGATTAAATAACGATTAAACCTTGATTATTAATAGATACTCCACATAATACAACTAAAGCAAATAAATAAATAAATAGATTCGATTACAAGTCAAAGAAGTCAAAACAGTAGTTGAGCAAGGAGTGACAGATCGCAATTAGCAATCTTTTCTTCCTTTGACTTCAATCTTGACTTTGACTTTGACTTTCCAAACACGGGGTGTTACAGTCCACGTGCCAACCTCTGATGAGTAATGGAAGACAGTTGTTTAGGAAACCACTGATGGATCAATTATCAGTGGTTTACAATGGTGAAATGAAACAGTGGCTGATTTTTAACTATCAGTGGATAGCCATCAGTGGATTAATACAATGATTTTGAACAACAGTGATTAACAGGGTTAATGAAGGAACAGAGGTTGACTTTCAACAGTGGACAATAATCAGCAAAACAGATGTTTGAACCAAAACAATGGTTATGGCAGACTTTTAAGGATTAATGAAAATTTTCATTTTTAGCTATTTTTAAGGATGAAATTTTGATTTTCTGAAAGCATTTTAATGCTTGTCTTCATAGATAAACATGATTTTGCCTGTTATTCCATGTTCAGCATGCCAATCCTAGAGATCAAGCTTTCAAAGGTGGATGTGTCTAATGCTTTTGTTAGCACATCTGCCAGCTGATCTTTAGTTGGAACATGGTGCAGAGAAATCAAACCTTTTTCATAGTAATCCCTCACAAAGTGATGTCTGATATCAATGTGCTAGGTGGTTGAATGGGAGACTGGATTTTTGATGATTTTTCTACTGCCTAACTATCCAACATGAGAGGTGTCTTTAAGGCAGTGATACCAAAATCCAGCAATTGATTTTGAAGCCATAGCAGTTGGGCTGAACAGCATGCAGCACCTATATACTCTGCCTCAGCAGTGGATGTTGAAACAGCTGCTTGCTTTTTGCTTTGCCAAGACACTAAGCAACTACCTAGGAATTGGCACCCTCCTGAAGTGGACTTCCTTGTTGTATTACATCCAGCATAGTCACTATCTGAGAAACCTGAAAGCTTGATATTTCCATCAGCTGGATACCAGATACCAAGTGTGTGAGCACCTTTTAAGTATCTGAATATCCTTTTTACAGCAATAAGGTTTGACTTTCTAGGGGCTGATTGGGATCTTGCACAAACACATGTTGCAAACATGATGTCTGGCCTAGATGCAGTCAGGTACAGTAAAGACCCAATCATGCTTCTATAAAGAGTTTGATCAACCAAATCATCCTTTTCATCAGATATGACTATTTTTGTGGTTGCTATAGGTGTACTACATGGCTTGCAATTAAATTTCTTTAAAAGTTCTTTGGCATATTTGCCTTGATGGATGAAAGTACCATTTTGCAGTTGCCTTACTTGGAGACCAAGAAAGCACTGGAGTTCACCCATTGCACTCATCTCAAACTCAGCTGTCATGAGTTGTCTGAATTCTTCACACATTTTAGAACATGTGCTTCCAAAAATGATGTCATCCACATAAATCTGGACAATCATCAAGTCTCTCCCTCTCCATTTTAAAAACAATGTTTTGTCTATTTTACCTCTTGTGAAACCAATAGAGAGAAGAAAGGTGGAAAGAGTTTCATACCAGGCTCTAGGTGCTTGTTTCAAGCCATACAAAGCTTTATTTAGCTTGTAGACATGATTTGGATTAAATGGATCCTCAAAACCTGGAGGTTGACAAACATATACCTCTTCTTGTATTTTACCATAGAGGAATGCACATTTAATGTCCATTTGATACACCTTTATATTGTGGTTGACAGCAAAGGCCAGGAATAATCTGATAGCTTCCAATCTTGTTACAGGGGCAAAAGTTTCATCATAATCAATGCCCTCTTCCTGTCTGAACCCTTGAACAACTAGCCTTGCTTTATTCTTGACAACAATACCCTTTCATCAGTTTTATTTTTAAAGACCCACTTTGTGCCAATAGGACTTACACCTTGTTGTCTTTTAAACTGTTGGAGCTCCTCTTGCATGGCCTCTACCCAGCTGTTGTCTTTCAACGTCTCTTGGTACTTGACTGGCTGATGAAGTGATAGGAAACTAGCAAAAAAGACAAATGTTTTGGGATTGACTTCTTGTGAGCACCCCTTCACTGATGTTGCCAATGATTTGGTCAGGTGGATGAAACTTTAAGAGGATTATATCTCCGTTGTATGGAACAATGGCATTTAAAGGTGAAGACTGCAGATGTGAATCATCTGAGCTAACCATTGTTGGTGACTTTGAGTATCCAACAGGGTCTTGAAATGGAGGTGGGGGAATAAGAGGAAGTAGTGTGGAAACATGTTGATTTTTATCCACTGTTTGGGGATTTTTATCAATAGTGCTTGAGGATGTGGAAGCAGGGGTTAAGGAGCTACTTTGGTCAACAACTATTGAGGTAGCAGTGGTTGAGCTTTGACAACTGTTTTGAACATCTGCTGCTCTACCAATTGATGCAGACTTTTGTTGTGGAATGATGACTTCATATCCATAGTCTGATGGAGGACTTTGAGATGGACCTGCACTGTTAGTCTTGACAGAAACATTTTCAAGGGTAAACTTATCAAGATCAAATAATTCTGAAGGATTTGCAGGGATATTCATTGAAGAGAGTTCATTGAACTTTACATTCAAAGTCTCTTCCACTGTCTTAGTCCTAGTGTTAAACACTTTGTAGGCCTTAGCAGTGGTTGAGTATCCCAAGTGATAACCACAATCAATTTTGGCTGCAAACTTTGAGATGGAATCTTTTAAGTTTAAAATGAAACATAGGCAACCAAAAACTTTGAAATATGAGATCAGTGGTTTGATTTTATACAGAGTTTCATAGGCAGTCTTTTGATGCCTGGGGTTTATTAAAACTCTGTTCTGTACATAGCAGGCAGTGTTTACAGCCTCTACCCAGAAAGTTAATGGCAAACCTGAATCAACAAGCATGGTCCTGGCAGCCTCAATCAAAGTTCTGTTCTTTCTTTCAACTACCCCATTTTGTTCTGGTGTCCTTGGAATGCTGTACTGCCTTACAATTCCTTTGGACACACAAAACTCATCCAACTCCCTATTTCTGAATTCTGTGCCATTATCACTCCTGAAGATTTTTACTGGCAAGTCAAACTGCTTTTCAACCTGTGTGACAAAGTCTTGCATAATGCCTGCGGTCTCATCTTTGGAATGTAAGAAATAAGTCTGTAAACCTAGAAAAGTCATCTACAATTACTAAACAATATCTTTTCTTTCTAAGACTCATGACTTTAACTGGGCCAAACAGATCCATGTGAAGCATTTGTAATCACTTGGTTGTTTTGGACTCTTCAATGGACTTAAATGAGCTTTTATGTTGTTTTCCTTTTAAGAAGGAAACACAATGCTCAGGACAGGTGAACAGTTTTTGAGGAAGACCTCTTACTAATCCCTGCTTTGACAAAGCAGTGATTGTCTTGAGATTTGTGTGCCCCAATCTCCTGTGCCAAAGTTCTGTCTCTTTGTTAGAGGCAACTGAGAACAGACAGGCATCAGTTCTTGGGTTCTCTTTTGACAAATCAACTACATAAACATTGCCACTTCTTTGAGCAATAAGTTTAGTTATTCCATTTTTTATTATTTCTTCAATCTTTTCAACCATTTCTGGTCCAATAATCCTACAACACTCCTTAGTAAAAAATGAACCATAACCTTTGTCACTCATTTGAGAGACACTAAGGAGGTTGAATTTTAGATTTTCTATCAGATTGACATTTTCAAACTTAACATTTCCAGACTGTACTGTACCAGATCCCATCACCTTCCCTTTACTATTATTACCAAAAGATATATCACCCCCTCCATGAGTTTTGAATTCTTTGAGTAGGGCTCTACATCCAGTCATGTGCCTGGAGCCTCCACTATCTACAACCAAAGACTATCTAAGCATGCAGAAGCTCCCTGCACATCAAGTAATTAATTAGTTCAGGAGGGTCTCCAAAGCCAATAAGGCTTTGGATGGGGTCTCAACAGTGTCTATGTTAAGGTCAGGAAGATGGACAATGGTTAGATCAGGGGATTGATTAATTTTTGTAGCTTGTTTCTCTAACCACTATTGGGAGCCATTTCCAATCAGTTCTTGAAATCCATAGGGATGCATGTTCACTCTTAGTTTAGAAGGCCTTTTATAGGCTTCACAAACGTGTGGGACCCTAGGATATGGTGGTTGACCTTTACCTCTTTGGTATTAGTTAGCAGGGGGTGCATCAGTTACCTGAACCTCTCTTTTAACAGAGGTTTGGTTCAGCTGTTTTGTAACAGCTGTTTGAACTGGCACAAACAGTGGTTGTTTCTTGATTGGTGGTTTTGATGAACTCATGGATGTTTTTGAAGTGTACTCATTCTTTTTTACATCAAAGGATTTGAGATACACACATCCCTAAGTGAGGTGGTTTGTTTTACCACAGATGGTGCAGCTCTGAGAAGGCACAATTATGCTTGTTTTGTTGATATCATATGCTTTAAGATGAAAACAATCTTTGGTCAAATGATTTTTCTTTTCACAGAAATCACAAAACAAGTTTTTAACCTTTTCTTTTCTTCTTTTCAGACTCCTTTGCAACAGAGTTTTGAACTACTGTTGGGATGTCCTTAAGAGGGATGATCTTTGCCTTAGGAGCTTGACACCATCTACAGTTGTGAAGTCCATTGGTTTGAAATTTTCAAGAATGTCACACTCATCAGACTATGTGTGTTTGAACTGGTATTTCTCAATCTCCTCAAAAGTTGAGGACCCCACAGATCTTTCCAAAGTGATTTTGTTACCAAGTTTATCAGTTATTTTAACTTCTTGGTCATTCTTGTTTGTTGGTATGATTTCAACAGAACCAGTTTGATTTGCAGCAATGTTTTCAACTTGGTCATTTTTTCTAAACCCTATGCCAAATTTTACATTACTTTCAAGCTGTTTTTCAAGCATGATCTCATAACCTTTGCAGGATTCCACCCATTTTTCACAAGTGATTTGGGTGGCTTCCAACTCCTTTTTGCAGACTTGATATTTTTCTATCATGGTGTGGAGTTGGTCCTTGGTTATGATATGCTCTTGTTTGATGCTGCAAATTTCATTTTCTTTTTCAGTCAATTTGATTCTTAGCTCTTTTAAAGACTTTTCAAATTGAACTTCACTAGTTAATAACCTATCTCTAAGGTTTTCATTCACCTCTTTAATATTTGCAAATGCTATGATGCATTTGTCTGAACTAAGGTTTTTGAGAACATGGGGTGATACCTTAGTTGCAGCCATCATGGCACAATCACAGGTATGATCACTTTCTTCTTGAGCTTTCTCTTCTTTTTCACCTTGTTTCATCTCTTCTTCTTCTTTAGACTACGGGTCGGACAGTGGTTCCAACAGGGGTTCTGAACTTTCTCCCACCAGTATTTCATCAACAACAGCAGTAACCACTGCTTCAGCAATTGTATCCACTGTTTCATCACTTGACTATCCTTCTTCAGTTTCCAGACCTTCTAGTATAGGCTCCAATGCTACAAAACAAACATCATCACTAGAAACATTATTTTGAGCATAGAGTGCAAAATTTTCATCTCCTAACTCTTCAGGTAAGCTGCTCCAGTCAACAAGGCCTTGAGTGAAAAAACTTTGCTGATCTGGTTGAACCACTACTGGTACAGCTTGTTGAGGTGCAACTTATTGCACTTGAACCTGAGGAGCAGGGGCCTGGACATATTGTATCTGAGGAACAGTGGTTTGAACATAATGCACAGGAATAGGGGTTGCAGGGTGTGTATAGTGAGCAATGTTTACATGAGCAGCAGGGGCATATTGGGCATAATGTACAGTGTTTTGGTTATTTTGCGGTCTAGGGTTTGAGCCAGGATGTGTAATAATTGGTCCATTGGTTTGACTCCTGCACTCCCTAGCAAAATGACCTAACCTATTACATTTATAACATTTAATCTTTGACTTATCCAGCCCCACTTTTAAGTTCCCATGTAACCCTGGAAAATTTCTCCCTGTCCTTTTGTAAAACTTGCTGGTTCTAACACTCAGCAGTTCAACTTGGTGCAAAATGTCCATTTCCTCTAAGTCAGTTGGATCAAAATGCTGCAGATCATTGAGTTCAAAGCACAGATTGTCAGAATTCTGGTTTTCACTACTAGCTGTGAAAACATAGTTGTTTGAGTAAGAATCAAAGTTGTTAAAAGCTCCACCAACAGTTATGTCAATGTAATGATCATAACTTTGATCCTTACTACTACCAGATTCTTCTTGAGCCAAAAGAGTTGTGCTTCCAAATGAATAATCATCTGCAACTTTTCCAGACTCTTGTAACTTCTTTTTCTAGTTCAACTCCCATTCATAGGTCAGGAGTCTACCATGAAGTTGGGTTAGGGTCAGATCTTTGAACTCAACAGAGTTTCTGGTTACAAAAGAAATTGTGTCCCATTTTTCAGGAAGTGACCTTAAAAACCTGTTGTTTACAGTTGATTTACGAAATTCAGTTTTAACAAGCTTAAGTTCACTTATGAGACAACTAAATCGCTCAAACTGCTGTGTTAAAGTTTCACCCTTAATGTGACAAAAAGTTTCATACTGTTGGTTCAGAATTTCCCTGGTATTTTCAATTACTTCTTCAGTCCCCCCAAACTGTTCCTTAAGTGCATCCCACAATTCCTTGGTACTGTTACAGTGTAACAGTCCAGCATAAATCTCATTTGGTAGTGCAGATGCAACGATACTAAATGCCTTGGCATCCAGTTCAATTTTCTGAAATTCTTGGTCAGTATAGTTCTCAATTTTCTTAGGAACAAAAACCTTTAGATCCTCAACACTTGGCACCATTGGAACATGTGGTCCAAAGATAACCGACTTCCAACATCCGGTATTCTGTTGAGCTAAGATGTGACTCATCCTTCACTCCCAGATATTGTATTCATTTCTCTTCAACATAGGTGGTTTGAAGAGAGAACCAATGTTATTGTTCATATCCTGTGATTGTGACGTTAGTCTGGTTGTTTTACAGGCACTGATTAATCAAATTTTCTCGTGATTAAAGCTTACTCTGTTTTTCAACGAAACGAACAATTAAAAGTATCAACGATTTTGAGTTGAACTTTTAGTTCAAAATGATTGTTAGATCAAGTTTGACTGTCCAAGCTTTAATACCAATTGTTAGGATCTGAGTTTCTTATGATTGTGCTTGTTTGATTATAATGAAGATAAATTAAGATTAAGTGCAACGGAAATTAAATGGAACAAACTTTCAACACACAATCAAAGAGAGAATTGTTTTCAACAAACATGTTTAACATGAAATCGAATGATTATATTTATTACAATCTTCAATTACAATGCATGCATGCATACAATCTCCCCCTTAGCTTGAGCTCACAGTGAATGTTCGTACAGAATGACTTTGTGATGAAGAGAGCTAATAGAACAGTACAGGGTACTGTTCTATTTATAGTACAGAACAAACCACTGTGGCATCTTTGCTGACGTCACCATGAAAGTGACATCCAACCCCTTAACAACCTCTAACCACTAACTAATACAAACACTGATATCTAACAACTGATTACAAGAAATAAATACAAATACTAGTCTAACTGTTGCTTCTTCATTCCACTACTTTAGCCCCAGCAGTGCTTTGTGCCTTCAGCAGTGCTTGAACTACAACAGCAGATTGACCCATCAGTGTTTAGTCTTCAGCAATCTTTGAGTGAACAACAGTTGATGTAGATCAGCAGTTGTTTGTAGGAGGGCGGTACTTAGAGGGCATCAGATGTTAGGCCACATTCAAGGGGAAAGACTGATGCAAACAACTGCTTATTCTGGATCCACTGATCTGATCCAGTTTTGGCTTTAATCAACTGGTCCTTTGTAGGGTTCAATCCCAACACGCTCTAACTGTGGGAGGTTATTAGCGTGTATATATTTATCCACTACAAGAAAACTGAGTTTTTAGTACGCGCAAAAGCGTCCTAAAACGCTATTTTATAGGACCTTTCATTTAATAGGACTGACGGTAAAAGCGTTTCATGTAAAGGGGCCGTAATAAGTCCCGCAACTAAAAAAGTGTCCTAACATCTCAAATAAGACTATGAAACCAATTTTATGGTCGCGTAATATGTCTTTGAACAATCAAAATAGTGTCCTAATAAAAACATATTAGGACACTTTTACGATGTTCTAACATGTGCTTTCATACTTTTAATCTTTTGATAGACTTATAAGCGTCCTTAGAAATTAATTGATAGGACCCTTATGATGTAACATTATAGCTAATTTAGTACCAAGAAAAGAGTCCTAATATACGAAATAAGATTATAAAACCAATTTTATGGTCGCATAATTTGTCTACAGACAACTTAAATAGTGTCCTAAAAAGAACATATTAGGACACTTTTACAATGTTCTAATATGTGATTACCTACTTTTAATCTTTTGATACACATACAAGCGTCCTTAAAAATTAATTTCTAGGACCCTTATAATGTAACGTTATAGCTACTTTAATATCAAGAAAATGGTCCTAATATCCCAAATAAGATTATAAAACCAATTTTATAAACAGACATCAACATATAACATCCTAATAGTTATTGTATAACATAAACTAATGAAAGAAATAAAACTTTATTATATTTTAAATAAGCATGTTCATAACAAAAACACTAACCATAAATAAGTTATAACATTATCTAACATAAAGTCTTAACATTTAACCAAGAAATTAAAAGCAATTAAAGAAATAAGAAGCATAAAATCTTGAGTCATCATGCGTCCTCAATCCTCATGGACTACCTACAAATAAACTATCCATGTATAAGCATTAAGTTTCATGATATTAAAATTATTTGTATCACAAGTTTAACAAATACCTACCGAGATGAATGGATACAACCATGCGATGGATGGACCAATACAATCTTGAATTGTAGAAAATAAACCATATGGTCTTACCAAGCTTTCATCTTTTTTTATTGGTACTTGAACGTTTAACTCACACCATTCTGGTCCAATATCTGTACCACCAACTGGATCATTTGGGTCCAAGCTCTGGACCCTTCCTCTTGCTACAGTCTCGGTAGAGTTTAGAATGCTTTTGAGGAAAACTTTATCTTCGACCTAGATTTTAGTTTTCAAGAAATATTTATTAAACTCTAGTAATAACAGTGCAAAAAATCATTTTATAAAAAAATTAATAAAGTTTTACACTAGCAGGCTAACATTTTTATAGAAAAACTAAGGAAAAATGGTTTTTAATAATCCCATGTTTACATCTTGTACACAATAATCTCACCTTTACTCTTGGTACATAATAATCCCACGTTTTTAAAATATTTTCCCAATAGTCCCAGTTAACTTAAAACTAACCATTGTTAGTTTTATCCCACTAATTGTTTGATTAACGTTTTTAATGTAACTACTTATAAACTTTAAATAGTTTAAATAAAAGTTATTTAATTTTATGATAGAGATAAAGATTCAAAGATATTATAAAAAAAACACTATGTAAATGAAGATTAGTGCATCAACAAATTCATAGAATCATATTTACAAAAAAAAGGCATGGATTAATCAAGTTTTGTAATGCTAACATTTAGGAATCATAAACAATCAAATCTGCACTAACTTTTGTAGTTTGGCACCAAATGAAACAATTATTGGGACATAAAAGTAAACCTTAGAAGAAAAAATCATCAAAAGCTTCTATCACTCAACTCCACCTGCTCAGATTTACAACTTGAATTCGTCAAAAGTTGAAAATATTTAAACGATTTGGCTCAAATTAACACAAGTCAATCCAGGGGGCGACTGATTTTGCTAAATGGGTTAGCGATTCAAATGTTTTAACTAAATGAGTTAGTAGGTAAGTCTATTTATATATACAAGTTAACGGGTCGACCAGTTTTACTAAACGGGTTAGTAGGCAGACTTGTTTTACTAAGGGGCTGTTTGTTTATCTCTTAATGAGGCTCTTAATGGTTCAGACCTCTTATTAGTTTAGAACTTAATGGTTTAGACTGTTTGAATGGTTCAGACATTTGCCTATGAATGGTTTAAGTATTATACATAGTCTGAATGGTTAAGACCTCTAATCTGAATTGGTCAGACATTCAGACCTCTTACTGGTTCAACATTTAACCATTCAGAAGTTGGCAAACAGCCCCTAAGTCTATTTAAATAATCTCTATAAGAAATTAACAAACAGGGGTGTGAAAATGAAGATATAATGAACAACCAGTTAAATGATTGTAAATCCTTTTTGTTTAGGTGTCTTAAATGGTGTCACCACCATCTGTTCTAATTGAAAAGCACTTGTGTAGTTTTCATATCTCGTTGAAATGTTACCCATCACATTAAGGGCATGTTTGGCTAAGCTTTTCAAAACAACTTATTGGCTTATTGACTTATCAAAAAGCCAATAAGTTGTTTTTGTGTTTAGCTAAGCCAAAAGTTCTTTTAGAAATGACTTTTTGCAAAGAAGAAAAAAGGAGGTTTCAAGAAGTCACAATATTGTGACTTCTTGGCCAGTTTTTAACTTTTCAAACTACAAATTACCAATATACCCTTTCTTTACCTCCTTATATCTAAAAGAATGCTCATTTTAGTCATTTTACATCAATAAGCTAATCCAAACACTTTTTTTAAAAACTCCTTTTCAAAAAGTCCTTTTCCCAAAAGTCCTTTTCCAAAAGTCCTTTTTAACTATAATAAGCTTAGCCAAACATGCCCTAACTTCATAAAATATATTTACATATAGAATTAGGACTAGTACCTGCTTTGCTCACTTGCCATATACAAAGAACATAGCGTCTAAACCACATAAATTAAGAACTTAATTACAAAGCTCTCAAAAAAATATTGGGAATTCTCGGTTTGCAAATAGAGCTTAGCAAAGAAACCCTAACGGCCCATACGTTGTTGAACGGCGTAAGATTTGAAGTACCAAGTTCAGGAATGATGTCGAATCTTCACCAGAGTTGAGATAGGATTGGTACACACCACACGAACTCAGCGGCCTTATCCATCAATTTCCCCAAATTTTACAAAGATAATCAATCACCTTAACGGTTTTTGGGTTTCCTTCCAACTTCGATAAGATTGTGGATCCTAATTCACAGCCTAGTGATAGACGTGAGTTGGATTTAGGTATAGAGTTCTAATTTTCAGATGTCAGAAACAAAGAAGGAAAAAAAATAGGGATAAACATTGGATTTGGGAATGGGAGGGAAGTCAAAAAAATTCGTGAGACATGGAGGTTGGAGCGGAAGGTTGGGTGTTTTTGGAATAAAAAGGTTGGAATTTCGACAAAAGTTTACAACTTTTTTTAAACTTTGCAACTTTTATGAAAATGGTTGCATATTAAACACAACTTAATTATGCGTGTTGTAATGTTGGCTTTGGGAGTTTTTCAAAAAAAAAAAAAAAAATGGAATTTTTCTTTTTAATTCTAAAGTTTTAATCTTTGACAATTTAAGTTTAAAGTTTTAATCTTTGTTTCCTTTTTAACCCTAAACTTTTTAATCTTTGACAATTTAAGTTTAAAGTTTTAATCTTCGGTAATTTAACCCCTTTGATTAATTTGATTTTTCATTTCTAATTCAAAAGTTTTCCTCTTATACAATTTAACCCATTTGATTAATTTGTTTTTTCACTTCTAATTCAAAAGTTTTCATCTTTTGCGATTTAACGACTTTGATTTTTTTTACTTATGTGTTGTAATCTTGGCTTTGGGGGCTTTTCAAAGAAAAAATGATTATGCATATGGTTGTTGTAACCTTGGCTTTGGGGGTTTTAAAAAAATGATTTTTTTTACATTTCACCCAAAAGTATTTCATAAATTACTTTTAAACCAAGACTATTTATTTTTTTATTTTTACCCAAAAACTTTTTATCTTTTGCAATCTATCCTCACAACTTTTTTTACTTTCAACTTTGGTCATTTATAGTTTTCATTTTCCGCAAATTTTTCGCTTTATTCTTTGTTCTAAATTTTGTGACTTAACATATCGCAACGTGCGCCTTTGGTTTAACGTTTTTACGTTTCGTTTTAAATTTTTCGAGTTAACACGACGCAACGTGCGTGCGTGAACGTTTTTACATTTTCTATTTTTTCTCGTTTTAGTAAAATTTGCAACTTTTGAATAAAAAGGTTGCCATTTCGACAAAATTTTACAACTTTTTTTAAAAAAAAAGTTGTATTAGATATATTAATATATTAATGTAGCCTTTATACTAAATAGAGTTGCATTAGAGTTAAATGCAACACAATTGATAAAGGTTGCATATAAAAAGTTACAATAGCCTCATTTTCTAGTAGTGACCACCACTCACCGGCCACCACCACTACTAAGACCCTAGTGGCATAGTGTCAACTGTCCTATATATTATGTTATAATAGAGCTCTAGCGAATAAGCTTCCTATAAAACTGATGTTTTATGACTCAAATATCAGGTGTCCTATTACAGTGTATTATCATAACACTACAATGATTAAGCGTCCTATAAAGGTTAAGTTTTTAAGACTCAAGTGTCAAGTGTCTTTTTAATTTATATTATAATAAAACTCTAGCGAATAAGCGTCCAATAAAACTAATGTTTTATGACTCAAATATCAAGTGTCATATTACGGTGTATTATGATAACACCACAATGATTAAGCGTCCTATAAATTTTAAAGTTATAAGACCCAAGTGTCAAGTGTCCTATTAAGTTAAGTTCTATAATATGACTTCGACTAGAAAGGGTCCTATAACATTGAACATTTATGACTTAACTACGTGTCCTATTAAGTTATGTTATAATAGGACCCCAGATGATCAAGTGTCCTAATACAGTACCACATAATGAGACACTAACAATTATAAATGTCTTATAAATTACTTTATTAGGATCTACATCCTATTAAATTATATGATAATAGGACCCCAAAAAATCATCCATCCTATTAAATAGTTTTTTAGGACACCGCTTTAGTAAAGTATATTATAAAAGGACCCTAAAAGTTCATTAGTCCTATTAAATAGTTTTTTAGCACCCTCTTTTACAAACGTCCCAAAGAAAAGGTCCTAAAAAGTCATTTTTGTTGTAGCGTATCTCATTATGGTGTATCTTTCATACATTAGAAAATAGTTTTTATCATTCTTGATTATAGGTTACGTTTATTAATTCTCTGTGTATATATATGTATTGCAATCCCCTTGAATGTGGAGATATACAGTAAATTTATGGTGTATCTTTTCAATCATTCACGCCTTTAGTGACACAGTATTCTTTGGAAAGTTTAAGTGTTGACTTATCAAGACAAATCTTTCTACAAGTGACAATGATGAAAAGCCGGAATTGTGTTAAGCATACGGATCCAGGATATGACATATGCATTTTAGGGTGATGGTAGTTGTGTCTATTTAACTAAAATGGTTTTAGACACAATTTTCTTGCGAGTTGCACGCACCATTGTCTCCGCTTGTTCATTCATACATCACAACATGGAACTAGTGGAAGAACATCTTGATTTTTTTAAACATCTAGATGGGTGTGGGGAATTTGATGTTATGTCCTAACTTGGTAAGATTTTCAGCGATCCTTAAACATTGCTATAGTATATAATGGATACTCTCATGAACAAATTCTTTACCATTGTCACATTTGGGTAAATCACCATAACTATAATGTTTTTAATGATTTAAGGGGAATCACCTATGTTAGAAAGAAGTGGAGTCACTTCGAATGGAATTAGGGGCACAATTCCTAGAGCTCTCGTAGAACTAAAGTGTTCCACGACCATTATTGGACACAACTATGAGGAGATGGCCTGGCTAAGGATATTTTTGTGTGAAGTGTATTTTCGTCTACACAAATGGGGGTTTTGTTCAAGGGCATCACGTCTGCATACCGCTAGGAGAAGAAGTATGCTTCACAAAGGAAGATTCAAATCTAATACTTACCTATCCTGGAATGTTCGAGGTTGCATTGGAAATTTTGTGAGTTTCGATCAATCTCCATTCATGTGGGGGGTTGTTGGAAATTTGGTGAATGGATATTTAATGAATTTATAATTTAGTGAAATTATAATTATTAATAAGAACTTCATGTGGTGAATTGAAGACAAACTATTGAGTAGAGTTTCTTTTATAAAACTTTATTAGAGTTTTTATGTCTTTAATTATGTTATCCTCTTTACCACTCATGGCTTTTGTATATATAGTAGTCTACATGTCTCATTTGAAAGTACTAGAAAAATATAAGAGAAAAGATACAAGAAAAAACAGAAGAGCTCTTGGAGATACTTGAAGGCATTTGTTGAGTACTTAGAGAGATAAATTTTCTCTACTCAATTTCATTACCTTCGTATCCTTATTTTTCCACAAGTACTAACACTATAATTTTATCCGGTGTAACATCGGGAGCATGACCATTTATGGCTATACAGAATTTTGCGGCTATTATACCCTAGGAGACAGACGCGTAGTCTTTAGTAGAGGCGTGAATTCTTTTTAAGGGAGACGTATTGAACACGTGCCTTAGCCACAACCGTCAACACCTGTTTGTTCTTTCTTACAGCAAGGGAGATTACCTGAAGATCTTGTTGAAGACTGCGCAAAGGATGGTACAAGAAGATACGATGCATACTTATGTTGAAGATTGAATCGATTTGTTTACATGTGTTGTATTATATATATTATTTCGTTTAGATTTCTTTATGTCCTACACTCGGTTTCTACACAAGTTTAAATGATTAAAGCATGGCGTGAATTGATTTGCATATAGTTGATATAAAAAAACAATCTAAGTACATAACAATTCTATGTTTTATATAATTAACGGCCGCGTTTACTCATTCATCACTTCTTCTAGGCACAATGGTCCTTGCTAGCTCGTAATGCATCTTCACCTAAAATACACATCATTCACACTCTAATGTGATGTTGCTTGCATTCATATCCCCTTTACTGGAGAAGTGACAGAGGGGATACACTTCTAGTGAACTCACAACAAGTTTATGGTGGTTCGCTACGCTGCCCTGCTAAAATATGGCATGTGGCGATTTCAATCCACAAATTCGATATGAGGATGTTCCCAGTAACTCGACGTCTAAAGAACTATTCCTATCCATGGCCCAGTAGAGATTTATATTGTTGTGAACTCTTATGAATGCCCTGGTTTGGTATTTGGTAAGAATGGGCCTATGGATTGAGACTAATTTAACTGTCGTACAATGAGATGGAACTACATAACATACATCATCCATAATTTCAATACAACCACGGTCTTTATTATTATTATATACTATGGATAGAAATCGTGCTTTTTCATGTGGGAGTATTAATATAATTTTTAAGTTGTCAAATGATTAAGAAAGGGTCATCAAAAGTCAGATTATTGGGTAAAAGAGATTGAGCATATGAAGTTAGAGCCAATAAAGCTAATCAGTGAACACAATTTTTTTTTTTTGGAAAGTTTAACTTTTCAAGACAACTCTATTTACAAATGACAATGATCAAAAGCCCGAATTGTGTGTAGCGTATAAAGGATCCATGATATGACATACGCATTTTTGGGTGATCGTAGTTGTGCCCATTTAATTAAAATGGTTCCAGACACATTGTTCTAATGAGTTGCATGCATCATTGTATTCGCAAGTTCATTCATACATCATAACATCGAACTTGTGGAAGAACATCTAGATGGGAGTAGTCAATCCAGTGTTATGTCCTAACTTGGTAAGGTTTTTGGTGATCCTTAAACATTACCATAATCTATTGTGGATACTCTCACGAGACAATTTATAGATAGTATCTTCGGAGAGCTACGACCACTACTATGTTAAAATACATCTATATCATATCAAACATTCAACTTTAATTTTCTCTTGCGGCATGGGTACTTTATGAACCGATCGCCTTAGAAACTAATATTATTCAACTAGAAACTCCACTTATTCTTTTGGCTTTCCAACCCCCTCCTATACCCTTCCTTGTTGAAAGGCTCTGAACATATTTCAAGGAATACTTGTCATGTTCTGGATCACATGTTTTACTACTTATTAGTGCAAATGGTCAGAAGGGTGTATATATGTATTGGAATAAATTTAATGCTTGGTCTTCTGGGTATGTAGTTTTCAAGTTCTTACCTTTAGTGAGCCAACAAGTCTAACGAAGCGAAGCAACCGGTATATTGACACTTATTAAATCAAACATTAACATTTATTACAAAAAAAAGTAATACATATGATGATATATATTTATGCATTCAAAAATATGTTATATTATTGCTAAAAAAGATACTTAACGACCATCTAAATAAGACGAAGATGTTGACAAATCTACGTTAGAGCCACCAAATAAAGATGGCATGCCTGTTGTGAAGTAAGACGCCACAGGCATATTTATAGGGAGTACAGGGAGGGATGCTTCGGAGTCCAGTACTTGAATCACTTGTCTCATTGATGGTCGAAGTTTTGAGTCAGGATGTACGCACCATAACCCAACGATCATCATACGCTTGACTTCATCTTCATCAAATTCTAACCCTAGACGTGGATCCACTGCTTCCAAAAAAGTACCATCACCATAGAGCTCCCAAATCCATTCTGGTAACCATGTGTGCTTTTCTTGACCCTTGTAGTCAATAGATTTTCTCCCACATACTATTTCTAATGCAACAACTCCAAAGCTAAACACATCTGATTCTTTGCTTGCCTTGCCTGTGGTGATACATTCAGGAGCCATATACCCCAAGGTTCCAGCCAAAATCGTTGTTTGAGAACCTTTTTCATGGTCAACAAACTTAGCTAACCCAAAATCACCAAGCTTCGCATTAAAATTTGAGTCTAACATCACATTACTCGATTTAATATCTCTATGCAAAACACATTGCTCCCATTCTTCATGTAAATACAGTATAGCAGAAGCTAAACCAATCACAATTTGGTACCTTGTCCCCCATGCCAACAAGCTCTTTGCCTTGAAAAGATGTGAATCTAAGCTTCCATTTTCCATATACTCGTAAACAAGCAGAAGTTCACCTTTCTCGTGGCACCAACCGTTGAGTTGCACAAGATTTTTGTGCCTCAACCGACTGATGATTCTGACTTCCGATGCATACTCTTTGATTCCCTGTTTGGATGTCTTTGATACCCTTTTGACAGCTACATATGTGCTCAAATCCTTTAACATCCCTTTGTAGACTCCTCCAAAACTTCCCTCACCTAGCTTCTCTTTCTCTGCAAAGTTATCAGTTGCCCGAGCTAATTCAAGGTAAGAGAATTTTCTTGGCCCAATGGGTCCGATTTCAAATTCATGGTTCATGGACAAAGAAAATCCAAGTTCCCCCACTTTATTACCAACCTTTTTCTTCTTCCACCACAAGACGAATGCAATTATAGCAAAAAGCGTGATTAGAACCAATATCCCAGCTATTAATCCCACCACAAGCCCGAGCTTGTTTGCTGACCCGTTGTTTTCATCAACTTGTAAATTAGAACTATTAAACATCCAAGATTTTACAGTGTTTTTATCAAACAGCTCACCAGCTGCAGCTGAAAACCCGAAAACAACCCATTCAGGCAACGCATCCCGGAGATCAACGGTGTAAACTAAACCATCTTGTTGAAACACTGTATTGTTCCGAAAACCAGTGAAGGAAACACTAAGGTTTTGAGATGCTGAATCATATCTAATCCAAGCTTGACACTCTCTTCTACTTGACATGTCATATTCCCATGGTTGATTCCTTATAGAAGCACGAGAGTTAACGTTGATACCTACATGATCACATTCGGAACTACTCTCCCAAGGGTTGCAATACGGATCAAACTCCACCCAAACAAACTGAGCGTTGCTATCATTGGCACCATGTATCACCGAACTATTCTGAGCAAGGAAGAATATGAAGCCATCATCTGGACGATAAAGGTCATTCTGGTCAAATATTTTTACAAATGAGAAGTTGGTAGAGAAGCTGGCTAGCTCACGCGAGCTCTTGTCCCAAAGATGAAGCCGTTCCGTGTATGTCACCTGACCAGTGACCCTGCTACTATTGTTTTCTGTGGTGACCTGAATCCCATCATCAGAGATATAAGCTCCACCTTCTAATGTGAACCTGCCCTCGTAATTTCGACTAATGTTTGGCATACTGAAAGAAATCGAATCTGCATAAGGGATTAAGATAAGAAGGAAGCATGCTAAGATGCCCATGATTTAGCAGAAAATATGGTAATAAATTTATGAACTTTTTGCTAGGTGGTTGTTCTTTGCAATTAGTATGAATATTAGAATAGGAACCAGAGACCCTATGTGCCCAATTTGTAGCTATGAGGACAATATTTGAAGTAGATTTTTCTAAGTTTTAGTCAGCGGCCACATGAAAGCCTTTAGTCGTCGGTCAAACATGTTAATATAATGCGTGTGGGACTTGTATGGGCTGTAGGCATATATGTTCATACCTTATTCGATCAAGATGTGAGTAAAGTTTAAATGTTTTTCCATTAAGATTAATAATGGGATAATTAATAATTTTTTTAATAAAATATGTTGTAATAACCTTACTCCTAAATTAATCAGCTAATCCTAAAGACGCGTATCTTCGACCCAAACAAAGCTAGAATGGCTGGTAGAATTATTATTAATTGGTTGACTTGTTTATAGAACAATATAAAAACAAATAAAATATTCATAAAATTAATAAGTCATAGAACCACAACTGTCCACAAAAAAGCTTCAAGGGTGGTCCAGTGGCTACTATTTTCTTACATGTATGTGCTTAAAGTCCATCATCATGACCTTAGAACCCTGTTTTCGACTTTTCCAAGTGCGCACTGGTTTTATTCTTTATTTTATTCTAATATAAATAAACACACTCTTTTTCTTTAAATACACACAAAAAAAAAAAAAAAAAAAAAAAAAAAACTAAGGTCGTAGGTGCCTTGAGCTTTGCGACAAGGAGCGTGTGTGGTGTAGAAGTGTTTTACAGTACCTTTGATAGTTACGGTTAAGTTTTTGCAAACTTTTACTACACTAGTAAGGGGAAGTGTTGTTTTATACAAGCTTTTACTAAATTAAGATAAACATAGTGCAATAGAAATCCACTATTTATCACACCCTCAATTTTCACATGCGAAGTACCACCGTAAGGCGTGTGACTGCCCAGAATCAAACCACCAATCAATCACATTGAACATTCAATATAAGTAGAGCAAAACCATCACCAATATGATTAGTGACTTAACGTTTAAGTCTAAAACATCATAAGTTTAAAATATAGTTCCAAGCATAGTAAATTTTAAAGTAGAATTCAAATGTTTAGCGGAAGCATATTAAATTCATAAATAGTTCAAAACGTAAGTTCCAAAGTAGGAATCTGACATCTGATTCTAGACGACAACCACAACGCTCCAAACAAACTCTAGCGCAACATCTACGTACCTGCAAGCATGCAGTAGTGTGTCAACATAAAGTTGGCAAGTTCACGGTTTTCAAAAAGGTTTTTCTCGTTATATCCAAAAACATCGTTTAAAAAAAACGAATTAATATAATATAATAGTTTACATTGAGATAGTTGGTAAACGGGCAACAAGCTGCGCCGCTACCTCTTTTTGAATAGCAAAACTAAGCCTTTTAAAAACTACGTCCATAGATCTCGGGGTCATAACATTACTATGCATGACCCTTTGAACAAGACTAAGTAGGTCCACAGCCTCTGGCGCCAGAAATTGCCATGTTATCAAAACATGCCATGGGGAGCTAGCCTATATTTGAACCACTAAACTGTGTAGTACCGAAACTTTGACGTAATTGTTATTTTGCCCTTTTGGTCAGTGTCTACCATCATTGACTAGATTCCCAGATAAAAGTTCACGTCCATCCTCTTCCTAGGCACGGTGTGAGGTTGTCAAACCTAATAGCGCTATCAACTAATATCTCGTTCGCCCAACCAGCGATTAATCGTTATAAGTGATGAAGAAACACTAGATAATTGACCGGAATCGAATTATCTAGTGGGTTTGGATCTGCATAAAAAGGTTGGTTTTCTCTCGTTCGATCTGATGGAACAGTTCTTCTTCTCCGGTAAACTCTGCAAAACAAAGCACCGTTAGCCTCGTCAAGGGGAGAAGAGGAGTTCTCTCCTTGACCCGACTCCGGCATGAGAATAAGTATGGGTTTATGAAGAAGAAAAGGTATTGATGAAGTGTGAGTAACTTGAATCCCGTACCTGAATTGTTTCTCATATTTATAGCCGAGAGTTTTGGGCGGGAAAACTCGTTGGTGAAATGCTGACGGAAGATGCTAACCCCGTAAGCGGTTACATTTCCTTCCGTTAAGTTTCTCGATCCGACGTGAGTGCACACAGATCGTGGTTTAGATCTATGGCTGGGGATTTGCCACGTGGAAAGTGATCAAGTGGACGTTTTTCTCCAATTTCATGCCATCATCGTGATTTCGGGGATGCCTGAGGTGATGACACGTGTCCAGACGGTTGTAACCGTTTAGTGGTGCACGATTGAGTCCATCTAGAAGGTTATTGCCATAATCCTGTGTGACTCTTTCTCGTGTGGCACCAATTGGGTAAATAATATCCAAGTCCGGATATTATTAGGTGGAAGTGTTTAACTTAGGATTTTCATCCTTTGTTTATGGGGGAAACGCGCAAGGATTTATGATTTCCTTTTGGTCGCGCAAGTGTTGCCTGCTATCTGTCTCTTGAGCCTCTTCTGTAGGACCAGTGCGCGGCCGCGCAAGGTCGAAAGGGCTGAAAGACAAGGTTTTGGTATGGTCTTAAGTACTTGTTTACAAGGTTTTTGGGACCTTACCCCTTCAAGTCCCCCCAGTCTAGTGTTGCTCTTATGCTAGTAAGTGGAGCACTGGACTTGTGAGAGGGAAATGCTTTTTGGCACGAAAGTAGGGAATCTTCTGTGAGAAGAAAACCTTTAGGAAAAGTTGTGGTTTTTTTTCCTTTGTTGATTTGATCTTTTTGTAATCATGACCTGACGCTTGGTGACGTCAATTTGTGTTGACTCTTCCTCTTCTAATTCTACTGTAGTTCCTGGGAATCTGTGTAAGCTCTGTTAGGAGCTTTAAATGAGATGTGATACTTGTAGTGTCAGCGCCGTTGAAATGATACCTGATCTGACACTTAATCATTACGTCTCTTTTCTCAATACTTCTTCTTTGATTTATGCATATCATCTGTGGAATTTCTCTCCTAATTTGGAAAAATGGATAACAGGGGGCAGACTCGATGGAGGCGACTTTCGAACGTCTTGCGTGTGCTTGATGCTGCCGATGGTTTGCTAATGCTTGCCGGATCGAAGACCGATCTTTCTGTTCGAGAGGAAACAGTTGATGTAAACTACCAGAGTGCCTTTAAGGATCGGATTCGTCGTCGCTTTGAAGATGACAACGATGGTGGTGTTACCAGGTTAGCTGCTCATATGGTGACTCGCTTACTTCCGGCTAAACGGAAGGGAGGTTGTTTGATTTTCTATCGGCGTCGTCCCCGTGTTTCTATTCCAGCTATTGCTGCTCCGATTCATGTTCCGACTGTTGTTGTTCATGTTGCTGATCCGGTTGCTGATCCAGTTGCTGTTGTTGAAGTTGAGGATGAGGGTGCTAACCCTTGGATTTTTGACCCCCATCCTTTGTCGGAGTATGGTGAGTTCCTTCTTACTCCATATGGGGTGTTGGACCAGCTTTCCTAGTTTGTTTCACTTGTAACTAGTACTCTTTTTTTTTTTGAAGGAACACTGCTGTGTTTCTTTGTGAATAGTTGTCTGAAGTGTCGTTGTTACACTTTTAATGATACTTTTTAATGCATTGTCATGCATGTATGTTTTGGTGGTTTGCTGTCTTGTGTTTAGATTGCTTTTAATAGGTAGAACGAATGAGAATGGTATTGTGCTCATGCGTGAACGTTTGTCTAAAAGGCGCGTGTGTTTTGCCTTTTTTAGACTGTTCATGAGGTGTACAATGTCTACCATATTGTTTTCGCGTAAACCAAAAGAATATGCAATTTGTAATAAACGATGACATGTGTAAGAATAACCTTTGTATTAATAAAGCGCAGGTTTAATAATACAAAGTGTAAAATGCATTGCCTGTATAATAGCTTGGCCTACATATAACACCGGCGCAGCTGCTGCGCGTTCTAGGTGCGGGGGACTAGTGTCCCATCGATTCTTTTCAGGGTGTATGCCCCCTTGCCTAAGACTTTATTGATGATGTATGGTCCTTCCCATTTTGGCGCTAACTTGCCTGGTTTTTCCGCGTTGGAAGCCTCATTATCGCGCAAGACGAAGTCACCAGGAACAAAGGTACATACGCGTACGCGCGCATTGTAGTATTTTTCGAGTTTGGATTTGTACCTTGCCTCTGCGATGGCGGCATTCTCGCGCCTTTCCTCGAGAAGGTCTAAATCCAGTCTTCGCTCTTGCTCATTGTTTTGTGTTTGCATGGCAATCATGCGCGGTGATGGGAGGCCAATTTCAGCTGGGATTATCGCTTCAGATCCGTAAACAAGGCTGAATGGAGTTTCTCCCGTGCTAGTCTTTGGCATGGTGCGATGAGCCCATAAGATGCTTGGGAGCTCATCAACCCATCCTCTGCGCGTTGTTCCAAGTCACGCTTTAATGCCATCGACTATATGTTTGTTGACCCTCTCGACTTGGCCGTTTGCCTGTGGGTGTGCTACAGAAGCAAAGTTGTGTTCGATCTTCATTTCTTTGAACCATTTATGAAGATCT
Source organism: Helianthus tuberosus (assembly GCA_030545235.1). Lineage (NCBI taxonomy): Eukaryota > Viridiplantae > Streptophyta > Magnoliopsida > Asterales > Asteraceae > Helianthus > Helianthus tuberosus. The sequence continues at coordinate 88,755,131 of CM060365.1, forward strand.
TCCGAGGCAAAGTTGGTGCCGTTGTCGGAGATGATGTGCAATGGTAATCCGGATCTGCAAATAATATGTTCCCATATAAATTTGCGGATTACGATTGCTGTTGTTGAAGCTAATGCCATGGCTTCAACCCACTTTGTGAAATAGTCTACCGCTACGATGATGAATTTTACTACGCCTGGCACGTCAGGAAATGGGCCGACAAGATCGATGCCCCATTGTTGGAAGGGCCATGCGGATGTGACTGGTATTAGCGGATTCTTTGGAGGGAGTGTTTTTGGCGCGTGGCGCTGGCATGCTGCGCATTTCCGTAGTATTTCTACCGCGTCCACATGCATTCCCGGCCGATAGTAGCTTGCGTTCATTATTTTTGCTACTACCATGCGCGGTTCGGCATGTATCCCGCACAAGCCTTCATGGATTTCCCTGATTAAGTATTGCGCGTCTGTTTTGTCAACGCATCGTAATAATGTCCCCATGAATGACTTTCTGTATAGAATTCCATCCGCCATTTCATAATTTATTGCTTTGTTCTGGATTTTTCGAGCCTCCGCCTTTCCTTCTGGGAGTCTCCCATGTTGTAGGTATAAGATAATCGGAGACATCCAGGATGGATTGCCGATCTCTATAACATTTACTTGTTTGAGAGGGACGGAAGGGTTGGACAACATTTCGATGCGTACCTCTTTTGCTAAATGTTTGAAACTAGTGGCAGCCAATTTGCTTAGCGCATCCGCGTGCTTGTTCTCATTTCTGTTTATGTGATTAACCTTGAATGTTTGGAACTTGCTGATTAACATTCGCACTTGTTCCAGGTATAGAGCCATTGCTTCTCCTTTTGCGTCATAATGACCATTGACCTGTTCAGCCACTAATTTTGAATCTACATTGGCTTCAAGGTTTCTTGCCCCCATCTTGAGTGCTAAACAAAGGCCTGCTAGGAAGGCTTCGTATTCTGCCTCGTTGTTTGTGCTTCGGAAATCTAAGCGTATTGCGTATGTAAGTTCGTGGTCATCTGGGCTGACCAATCGGAGACCCGCACCTGCTCCGTCATCATTAGAAGCGCCATATGTGTGCAGAGTCCAGACCCTATCGTCAAAAACAGGAATAGGGTTTTGGATTGCCTCGCACTCTTGGACTTTGTTGATAGGAACTTCTGTGGCAAAATCTGCTAGAACTTGCCCCTTGATTGCCGGTCGCGGTCTATATAGGATATTGTATCCTCCGAGCTCAATAGCCCACTTGGCCAATCTTCCTGCGATGTCAGGTTTAGATAAGTTTTGACCTAAGTGGTAATTAGTAAGAACTGTGATGACATGACCAGAGAAATACCGACGTAATCGCCTTGATGCATGTATTAGCGCTAGGACCAGCTTGTTTATCATTGAGTAGCGTGTCTCTGGGCCGGTGAGCATCTTTCTTATATAGTAGATTGGAGTCTGAATGTTTTCTCGCTCTACCATTAATACTGCGCCTACCGCTACTTCCGCAGCAGATAAATATAAGATCAGTGGCTCTTTTTCTCGTGGTGCTGTTAGCGTTGGCAACTGAATTAAACATTCTTTCATTTGTTTGAAGGCTGCTTCCGCCTCGGGTGTCCACTGGAAGTGGGTTTTCTTGGCGCAGTTTCGAAGTGTGCTAATGAATGGATAGGACTTTGCTGCATGATTTGCCAAGAATCTGTTCAAGGCTGCTAGACGTCCAGCAAGTCTTTGCATTTCTTTTATTGTTGCAGGTGATGGCATCAACTGGATGGCCCGCACTTTCTCCGGGTTTACTTTAAAACCATCCCTTGTTACTATAAAACCCAGAAATTTCCCTTCTTCTATTCCAAAGGAATATTTCATTGGGTTGAGCTTTAAGTTTACGCTGCGCAAAGAATCAAACGTGCGCTGGATATTTGCGAGCATTGTATCTTCTTCATGACTCATGATGACGAGGTCATCCATGTATACCTCGACTGTCTTACCGATATCGCCCCTGAAGACTGTGTCCATTAGACGTTGGTACGTTGTGCCTGCGTTGCGTAAGCCAAAGGGCATTTTTGTATAACAGAAGATGCCCTTGTCTGTGCGGAATGCGGTCTTGTCTTCGTCTTCTATTTTCATTTGGACCTGATGATAACCTTTATAACAGTAAAGAAAGCACTTCCATCGAAACGATGCTAGAGAGTCGACCTTTTTGTCTATCTCAGGAAGCGCGTGGCAATCTTTTGGGCATGCTTTATTCAGGTCTTTGAAGTCGACGCACATTCTCCATCCGCCACTGTGTTTTTGGACCATTACTGGGTTGGCGACCCATGTATGGTATTGGATCTCGCGCAAGATTCCAGCATTAAGTAGCTCTGTCACTTGCTCGTCCATGGCTTTTGCTTTCTCTTCGCTGAAGCTGCGCCTTCCCTGTGCAACAGGCTCTACTGAGGGTCGGATGTTCAGACAATGCTGTGCTATATCGCGCGGGACCCCAGTCATGTCTATTGGGCACCAGGCGAATATGTTTTTATTGTTGGACAACAATTATTTTAGTTTTATTCGTGTTGCTGGGGAAATGGCGTGTCCTAACAGGATGGTCTATTCTGGATATTCATCGTTTAGAACCCATTTCTCCGGCTCATTTGATGGTGAGGGTTTGGCCGCTTTTGTTGGTGGCTCATCGTCCACGTACATGACCTCCTTACTTGAGTATAGAATTGCAACTCCAGTTTCTGTTGGGAATCCGCACGCAACATGTGGAATAGAGGTGATCATGCTAAATTCTCTTTGTGACCTTCTTCCGAGCAATACATCGTGGCGTGATGTTGCCGACATGACCATGAAATTTACTGTGACTGTGCGCGAATGCTCGCCATCAGATAGAGTCACAGGGAATACTATTTGCCCTAACGGGAATACAGCTTCATTACAAAATCCGGTGAGAGGAAAATCGACCGGTTCCAGACGTGCTTTGTCTTCTGGATCGAGTTGTTTGAAGCACTGCTCGTATATGATATCCATCGAGCTTCCTGGATCTATAAACATATAGTCCGTTCGATAATGGCCGAAGATGCCGGTAATAATTACTGGTCGTTCTTCCTGAGGACCTCTAGAAACAACAGGAAACACGACTTGCTGTTCTCGCCAATGCTGATCATGGTGTCGTTTGTTTAGCCTTCGTGAAGGGCCTCCTTGTACCATATTTGTTTGTTTTGGTTTAACTGTCTGGCCATTGGTACCTTTTGGAGTTATCCTGGTATAACTGTCAGATTAGATGTCCCACTAATAAGGTATCTGTGGGTCCAATACTACAGTATCAATCGTACCACTACTTCTTTGCAAAGTATCAGATCTGGTGTTTGGGGACTCAGATCTGTGAATTTGTGTGAAAATTTGGTTCAAAGCTATCTGGAATCTGCCGATCCAGTATTCTGGAGCTCTCTCTACGAGTTGATCTGAGGAGCCCTCTTCGTCTGAGTGATTGTTATTTGTAGTAATTCCCATGATTCCGTCGATCTGAGTATTCGGAGTTGTAGAACCCTCCAATTCAGACCGAGGACCTGATGGGTGAAGTGATGAATTCTCTGCCATGTGAAAACAGAGAATGAAGGAAACTGAATCGAAACGAGATAAAACTGATAAGACAGAGAAATCGGTTGGCGCTAATGAAGAAACACTAGATAATTGACCGGAATCGAATTATCTTAGGGGTTTGGATCTGCATAAAAAGGTTGGTTTTCTCTCGTTCGATCTGATGGAACAGTTCTTCTTCTCCGGTAAACTATGCAAAACAAAGCACCGTTAGCCTCATCAAGGGGAGAAGAGGAGTTGTCTCCTTGACCCGACTCCGGCGTGAGAATAAGTATGGGTTTATGAAGAAGAAAAGGTATTGATGAAGTGTGTGTAACTTAAATCCCGTACCTGAATTGTTTCTCATATTTATAGCCGAGAGTTTTGGGCGGGAAAACTCGTTGGTGAAATGCTGACGGAAGATGCTAACCCCGTAAGCGGTTACATTTCCTTCCGTTAAGTTTCTCGATCCGACGTGAGTGCACATGGATCGTGGTTTAGATCTATGGCTGGGGATTTGCCACGTGGAAAGTGATCAAGTGGAGGTTTCTCTCCAATTTCATGTCATCATCGTGATTTCGGGGATGCCTAAGGTGATGACACGTGTCCAGACGGTTGTAACCGTTTAGTGGTGCACGATTGAGTCCTTCTAGAAGGTTATTGTCACACCCCGACCACGTAAAACAACAAAACGTGGCGGAAACGTCGGGGAGTGTCGTAACAGAATCATTGTTTCATAACACATGGAAATTGAAATATTGTTTTATTGATTAAAAGAGTTACAATGTCTTGACAATCAAAGAAATATAATATAAATAACTAGTCTTGTATCTTTTATTGTCACTAAGGCCCAAGTCCGCCTAAGTGTATCTTGATAAATCCTATGCATCATATCCTGAAACACATGTGAAAATAGGTACGTCAGCATAAAAATGCCTGTGAGATACATAGGTTTTGTGAAAATAGATTTCATGACTTATGTTTAAGAAAATGTTTAGTCATGAACCTTGTAATTTGCTTTGTTTTATAAATCATTTGAAAAGCAATAAGATCAGATGATATGTATAAATAAGAGAATAATGTATGGTTAAATGAATAACCAAGTAAAATGAGTTTGTATAAGATAAGTTGTTTTGTAAAACAATGTCTTGTGAAAAGTATGTTATTTGTATAAAACGTTTATGTCTTAAATTGAAATGATTAAAATAACGCTACGATATGTAATACCATACAAGCACTTATATATAGGAAGTACCAGCGGCGTATCCACCATGCTTGTATCATATTACACACGCCTCGTTACTTAAATCACTTACTCAAACCAATCCACCAAAGTAAAATGTTTATGTATAATCAAATGTCAAAATGTTTGTGTGAAAACCATGTCTAATGTTTATGTCTAATGTAAATCATGAATTTTGTATATCAATGTCAAAATGTTTATGTCTATTGTAAATCATGTAATGTGTATCCAAAATATCATGTATGGTAAGTGAAATATATCAACTAAACCATATGTAAAATGCACAAAAACAAGGTATTGAAGTAAAACATGGTTTCAATCAAAGTTATGTTTTGTGGAACTAATGCATGCTATACTGATATAAACATCTATGCGGTATTGTAAAAATTCATACATCCAAGCCTTGCGACTGTAGAATAAACCCTAGCACAAAGTCTAAGGTCCACCTAGAAATGTATTCGGATTCGGTCATTCCTTCCAATCCAAACAAACCCGGGATTTCAGGAATGGGAGTTGTCAAGTCCTATGGTCCCATTACCTACTAACGAGCGGCGTAGCTAATGTTAATGAATGTACATTGTCTCATTTGAACAAACCAAATGTCATACCAAATTGTAAGCATGTGATGAATAATAAATGTACTAAGTACGCACATAATGGGCATACATAGCATAAAATGTAATGTAAAACAATGTACTTAGTACGTACACAATAGGCATACATAGCATAAAATGTAATGTAAAACAATGTACTAAGTACGCACACAATGGGCATACATAGCATAAAATGTAATGTAAAACAATGTACTAAGTATGCACACAATGGGCATACATAGCATGAAATGTAATATAAAACAATGTACTAAGTATGCACACAATGGGCATACATAGCATGAAATGTAATGTAAAACGATGTACTAAGTATGCACACAATGGGCATACATAGCAAAACACAATGAAATCATGTACTATAAATGTACTAATGAACATTGCAAGTATATGATATGAAAGCAGGAAAGCACGAAAGTAACAAGTAGGCACATGTGTTTCACCCTAAAACAGTTTGGAAAAACAGTAAAAGAGGGGTCTATGTACTCACTTGAGATTGCTTAGTAGTCCTTGAGTAACAACCAAACAATGCTAGAGATCACGGATATCAAACGGCACCTAATATAGATAACTATGTTAATATACCGGACCTAAATCGGAGGATTTGATAGAATGAGGGTTCGTAAACCAAATGAGTATGGGAACTCATGTAATATGGTTTAACAAATCCCACATACTAAAATGAAACCTAACCTAAGTGCTAACGACCCATTACGACCCGTTTAGGTAGCTTATGCTACTTTAACGCGTCGTTCGCGTAAAACGCGTTCGGAATGCCTAACTAGCCCTATGATAAGTAAAATATGCCTTAACATGTCTAATATTGTTTCCAAATCAGTTTAGATGTTAAAAGTTATGTTACATATGCTTAAAATGAATTTTGGCGTAAAAAAGGGCATTTTGGTAATTTACCTAAGGCATATAACTACCTATCATACAACTAACTAAACGCCATGACCATAAGGTATAACCTCGGAAGGTTATTCCCTATATACTATGGTCACCTAATGTGCTTGGTCGGATCCTAATGATCGACCAAACGGGTCGGGTTCGAAAGCATAAGCGATTGTTTAGATCGCTTACCTTACGACCCTATATAAGCACTAAACTAAAAGTGACGAGCTAAGCATGTTAAAACATGCTTAACTAAGTTTAGAAAACAGGTTTGGTATCAAAACAAACGGTTTTGATACCTAAGAGTAGTTTGGTTACAAAATACGCAAGAATGCGCATTTTGGCCGAAACTACGACTCGTCACTGAGCCTAGGTAACATGGTAATCGGTAGGTATAGTCTCTAGGGACTATAACCATCGTGATCACGCTCACGTTATGAAGTTCAAACGAACTTCGCATTGACCATAAACTGGTCAACGCAGAAAGTCAAACATAGTTTGACTTTCGGACTAGAAAAGCAATAAAGAACGAAGGAACACTTACAAAGGGTCCCCGCTAGTAAATCTTGATCGAATAGCTCAGGTATGAAGTGATGGCTTCAACTTAGAGCTTTGAGATCAGATTTGTGTGGGTTTTGCAAGTGATGTTGGTGGGTATTTATAGGAAATGGACCACCGTTAGGATCGTTCCTCGAATAACGTGATCGAATCTCATCCATACATGTGTTGGAATGTCATGGTAACTCATTTTGCCCCCACCACCAGAGATTGACATGTGGCATTGGCCTTTGGGGGGTTGAAAGGCTGTAAACAGCTGTTAAACAACTTTTTCTGATATGAAAGGGCCTCGCGTGACGCCTAGGGGGCTAGGTGTCACGCCTAGGTCCTTCTGATCAGCAACAGTTTCCAAAGTTTCCATTTCAGTCCCCCGTTGTGTATTATGGCCATTTCTGACATGTTTAAGGCTCGTTAAATCATTTTCAAGGCTCCACAAGGATGCCTAAACATTTTGGACATGAAACATGCTCAAAAATATGCCGGATGTTGGTTCGTTTGGTCGTACGATCGCGATGTTCGCTTAATTACGACGGAATGCGCATAAGCGCGAAAAACGATCCAAATTGCGCGACGAATGGATTTTTCTTATGAAAAACACTAAAATAAAATATTTTAGTGCTTACATAAATTTTTGGATGTCCGGATGTATTCAGAACGTAAGTTATGCGCGAAAATGCAAACTTATGCACTTTTTGACGCTTTTAGTCCCTGAATGACCCAAAAGTTTATTTTAGCACACCGAACCCCTCAAAGCCTATTTCTAAGCTATGTAAAGGATATTTAGGGTATGTTTAACTTATGTTCATGTTCCGGAATGTCTGTTACAGTTCAATTTGGCATACTTTCGCAGTTTGTCAAATTCAGTCCCTGTAAGCGAATTAACTTGTTTTTCCCATACCAAAGCCTTCAAAACTTATTTCTAAGTTATGTAAAGGTTATTTAAGGTATGTTAAGCCTATTTAACTATTCCGGAGTGTTCGTTGTGTCAAACTGGTTATATTTACGCATCGGTGCGCGTATAACCTTCCAGAAAGCGATTTAGAGCCCGAAATCGAACAAGAATTGATATGTGCAAATGATACACATATTTATACAAATCCCAAGTATGAAATACAATATTTCATTGGTTTGGTATTTGTTTGATGGTTGAAGTGACACAGGTGTCACAGTCTCCCCTACTTTAGGAAATTTCGTCCCGAAATTTAGTTTTAGAGGAAACTTGTGAAGACAGCTGTGACGGTTTTGCTTTCAGACAAATCCATTGAACCCTTAAGTAAAACTCTGGGCCATGTTAGGATTCTTAGCGAAAATGTCAACCCTCAAAGTGAAGTCCTTGTAGTAACAAAACATGGAGTTTTGAACTACGGGCTGAAAAATGTTTCTTATGAAGACTCATCATAGGAAACTTGGTGTGTGATTGAGATCAGAATTGGGGAGTGTAAGAATAAATGACATTGGTCGAGGTCCAAGACTTCTCTCGTATCATTACTCTTGTCACTATTGGTCTTAACACATGACAAAACTTTCTGTGGTTTCTGTGCACTGAATTCCATAATTATGTAGGCCTCCATAATTACGTAATTCCTTGCACAGTCCGCACAGTTCATTTCATAATGCGTATGGGGAAAAAAATCGAACGAATAATCCTGTGGTGATTTAACTTGACTGCAATAGAGTTTCTTTAACTAGGTCACCAAAGGATTAGATCAACGAACAATCTCTTGAACTAGACTACCCGAGGGCCTATTTAACTACATAAACACATGATATCTTTAACTAGATTGCCAAACCAATCTATTTAACTAGGTCAACGAAGGATCTCTTTAACTAGACCACCGGATGGCCTCTTTAACTATATCAACGCATGATATATTTAACTAGATTGTCGAACCAATCTCTCTAACTTAGATCGATGAAGGATCTCTTTAACTAGACCACCAGAGGGCCCCTTTAACTATATCAACGCATGATATATTTAACTAGATTGTCGAACTAATCTCTTTAACTTAGATCGACGAAGGATCTCTTTAACTATAACATTGAAGCCCATCAAGGATTTAAGGTAGTACCTTTGGATATCCTACTATGATCCCTTATACGAAGATATGGAAGATTCTACAAGGATTTGGATAACAAAAATTTGGATCACATAAAAAGGGAACACATAAGCACATAATCACATAATTGTTTAATTTGGCCTTAAATTTGTTATCTTTGGACGCGGATACTTAAAGCACGCCAAGAATCCAATCCGTGGATTTCATTTGGCACTTTAATCATTTTCAAGAATCTATCTATAAAGATAGAATGATCTACCAAAATTCGATTTCGTTTTCAAGAAAACGCAATATTCGAATTAAGGTACAATAATTTTAGAATATACGGAAATACCCTTAGGTACCCTATTAAGAATTTATAGTGGTACTTTGGGTATTCGTACAGAGTTGTAACTTGCGCCTTGTACTTCGTTTCCTTGGAAGATACGGGTACTTAGGATTTTTGTGGGAAATCGCAAGAGATTATAAAATGGAAAGATTTTGGGGGGGGGGGGGGTAATCTGTTCTTCAAGGAATACGGCCCCTTGATTGTCGGTATTGTAGGGGATACGTTGTTTATACATGCCATCACATTTGTACATTGCAATGTAAAATAACAAGATTTATTTATAAACAACAACAACTGTTTCATGGACCTTGACAACAAAAGAAAATAATACATAAGGCTTGATTATTTATAAACAACATTGTCTTCTAGTTGGTCGGATGCTCATCCCTGCGCTGGATTCGCATTAGCAATCTTTGGGCAATTTCTTCGGAAATGGCCCATCTCGCAACAGTTGAAGCAAGGACATGGTGGACAACGAGCTTGAGCAGGATTTACTTGAGGTTGGTTTGGACCACCTTGGTTTGGGGTAAATCGACAAGCATTTGCCAGGTGACCGATTCACCCACATGATGCACATAAACGACACTGTAGGTGAGCTAAGTGGTGTGCATTACATTTGTTGCATATCGGTGCAGTACCGGCATAACGTTTCCTTACAGGAGGTTGAGTTGGTTGGTTGCGGGTGTTTTGGTTGGGTTGAGCAGCAATCGCATAATTCTGCGAAGCCTTACGCTTCTTAGAAGGTTCGGTTTTGCTTTCCTTGGTTTCCTCCTGAACATTTGCTGCTTGTTTCTTGTCGCCTTTCCGAAAAAGTTTGCCCTTTCAGATCTGAGATTCGGTTAGGGTAGCAGATAATTCAATGGTCTGTCTAACTGTGGTAGGATTACTACCAGTAACAATGTCCTGAACTGGGTCAGGGAGTCTATCAATGTATTTTTTCGATCGCCTTATCCAAAGGCGTAACCATGGTAGGACACAACAGGCTCAGCTCCTCATATCGATCAGTGTAGGCTCGATGTTCACCACTGTCTTGCTTAAGATCGTCGAATTCTCTTTCCAAAGCCCTAAGTTCATAACGAGGACAGAACTCCTTCATCATCAGAGCTCGAAGCTCTTCCCATGTTTGAGCCAGTGCCACATCGGCACCCCTATCTCTCATCACACCATTCCACCATGTCAAAGCCCGTTTCTCAAAGACACCAAATGCGAAATCTACCTTTCGATCATTTGGGCATTGAACATGCCTGAAGGTGCTCTCTAGACTCTCGAACCATTGCAGAAGTGCAGTCGCTCCTTGAGACCCAGAAAACTTTGATGGCTTGGCCGAGTTGAACGTCTTGAAGTTGCAGGGGGCATTATTGTTGTTGAGGGCTTGGTTGCATTGAGCAACGATGTTCGGGATTGCAGCAGTCATTTGCTGTGTAATGACAGCTGCCAGCTCCTCAATAGATACCTGATTTTCGTGTCGTGGAGGCATTCTAAAAGGGGAAACAGGAGATAAAACACATGAAATGGCATTGGGTAAGAATAGGATGTTACAATTACCGACCAAAATCATGGGTGATGGTCATTTTTTTGAACCACGAAGCAACCAAACAACACAAAGGCTGAATCAAAGCAAAATAGATCCTCATAATGTATCGCGAAGACATGCTCGCCTATAAGTGGACACTCACCCCAAGAGTTCCCAGGTAAGAGTGACTGGTCCGATTATGTGGATCTGTACGAACACTCTAGCCTTCGACAGAAAACTCAGGGTACAGGCATTCACTCTTCCAGTTTGCACGTGTTCACATTATAAGACCCAAACTTTGACGAGATTTGAAAACTCAAGGGGGTTCAAAACCTTATAACAGAGGGTTCAAAACCTAGTAATCAGTCATCCTAGAACAGATGATTAGTTTTCAAAGCGGTTTTGAAATTTATGTTCTTGTTGTGGTCATCGCCTAAGGATAGGTGACGGTATTGTTTTATGACTAAACGCAAGTAAACTCGCGTTAGGGTCCTAGGAAGGTTATAGACTAGGTCAAAGCATTACTAATAACCTAATTCCCTATAACCATGAGCTCTGATACCAACTTTTCTGTCACACCCCGAACAAGTAAAACAACAAAACGTGGCGGAAACGTCGGGGATTGTTGTAACAAAATCATTGTTTCATAACACATGGAAATTGAAATATTGTTTTATTGATTAAAAGAGTTACAATGTCTTGACAATCAAATAAATATAACATAAATAACTAGTCTTGTATCTTTTATTGTCACTAAGGCCCAAGTCCGCCTAAGTGTATCTTGATAAATCCTATGCATCATATCCTGAAACACATGTGAAAATAGGTACGTCAGCATAAAAATGCATGTGAGATACATAGGTTTTGTGAAAATAGATTTCATGACTTATGTTTAAGAAAATTTTTAGTCATGAACCTTGTAATTTGCTTTGTTTTGTAAATCATTTGAAAAGCAATAAGATCAGATGATATGTATAAATAAGAGAATAATGTATGGTTAAATGAATAACCAAGTAAAATGAGTTTGTATAAGATAAGTTGTTTTGTAAAACAATGTCTTGTGAAAAGTATGTTATTTGTATAAAATGTTTATGTCTTAAATTGAAATGATTCAAATAACGCTACGATATGTAATACCATACAAGCACTTATATATAGGAAGTACCAGCGGCGTATCCACCATGCTTGTATCATATTACACACGCCTCGTTACTTAAATCACTTACTCAAACCAATCCACCAAAGTAAAATGTTTATGTATAATCAAATGTCAAAATGTTTGTGTGAAAACCATGTCTAATGTTTATGTCTAATGTAAATCATGAATTTTTTATATCAATGTCAAAATGTTTATGTCTAATGTAAATCATGTAATGTGTATCCAAAATATCATGTATGGTAAGTGAAATATATCAACTAAACCATATGTAAAATGCATAAAAACAAGGTATTGAAGTAAAACATGGTTTAAATCAAAGTTATGTTTTGTGGAACAAATGCATGCTATACTGATATAAACATCTATTCGGTATTGTAAAAATTCATACATCCAAGCCTTGCGACTGTAGAATAAACCCTAGCACAAAGTCTAAGGTCCACCTAGAAATGTATTCGGATTCGGTCATTCCTTCCAATCCAAACAAACCCGGGATTTCAGGAATGGGAGTTGTCAAGTCCTATGGTACCATTACCTACTAACGAGCGGTGTAGCTAATGTTAATGAATGTACATTGTCTCATTTGAACAAACCAAATGTCATACCAAAATGTAAGCATGTGATGAATAACAAATGTACTAAGTACGCACACAATGGGCATACATAGCATAAAATGTAATGTAAAACAATGTACTAAGTACGCACACAATGGGCATACATAGCATAAAATGTAATGTAAAACAATGTACTAAGTATGCACACAATGGACATACATAGCATAAAATGTAATGTAAAACAATGTACTAAGTATGCACACAATGGGCATACATAGCATGAAATGTAATGTAAAACAATGTACTAAGTATGCACACAATGGGCATACATAGCATGAAATGTAATGTAAAACGATGTACTAAGTATGCACACAATGGGCATACATAGCAAAACACAATGAAATCATGTACTATAAATGTACTAATGAACATAGCAAGTATATGATGTGAAAGCAAGAAAGCATGAAAGTAACAAGTAGGCACATGTGTTTCACCCCAAAATAGTTTGGAAAAACAGTAAAAGAGGGGTCTATGTACTCATTTGAGATTGCTTAGTAGTCCTTGAGTAACAACCAAACAATGCTAGAGATCATGGATATCAAACGGCACCTAATATAGGTAACTATGTTAATATACCGGACCTAAATCAGAGGATTTGAAAGAATGAGGGTTCTTAAACCAAATGAGTATGGGAACTTATGTAATATGGTTTAACAAAGCCCACATACTAAAATGAAACTTAACCTAAGTGCTTACGACCCATTACGACCCGTTTAGGTAGCTTATGCTACTTTAACGCGTCGTTCGCGTAAAACGCGTTCGGAATGCCTAACTAGCCCTATGATAAGTAAAATATGCCTTAACATGTCTAATATTGTTGCCAAATCAGTTTAGATGTTAAAAGTTATGTTACATATGCTTAAAATGAATTTTGGCGTAAAAAAGGGCATTTTGGTAATTTACCTAAGGCATATAACTACCTATCATACAACTAACTAAACGCCGTGACCATAAGGTATAACCTCGAAAGGTTATTCCCTATATACTATGGTCACCTAATGTGCTTGGTCGGATCCTAATGATCGACCAAATGGGTCGGGTTCGAAAGCATAAGCGATTGTTTAGATCGCTTACCTTACGACCCTATATAAGCACTAAACTAAAAGTGACGAGCTAAGCATGTTAAAACATGCTTAACTAAGTTTAGAAAAAAAGTTTGGTATCAAAACAAACGGTTTTGATACCTAAGAGTAGTTTGGTTACAAAATACGCAAGAATCGCATTTTGGCTGAAACTACGACTCGTCAGTGAGCCTAGGTTACGTGGTAATCAGTAGGTATAGTCTCTAGGGACTATAACCATCGTGATCACGCTCACGTTATGAAGTTCAAACAAACTTCGCATTGACCATAAACTGGTCAACGCAGAAAGTCAAACATAGTTTGACTTTCGGACTAGAAAAGCAATAAAGAACGAAAGAACACTTACAAAGGGTCCCCGCTAGTAAATCTTGATCGAATAGCTCAGGTATGAAGTGATGGCTTCAACTTAGAGCTTTGAGATCAGATTTGTGTGGGTTTTGCAACTTTTGTTGGTGGGTATTTATAGCAAATGGACCACCGTTAGGATCGTTCCTCGAATAACGTGATCGAATCTCATCCGTACATGTGTTGGAATGTTATGGTAACTCATTTTGCCCCCACCACCAGAGATTGACATGTGGCATTAGCCTTTGGGGGGTTGAAAGGCTGTTAACAGCTGTTAAACAACTTTTTCTGATCTGAAAGGGCCTCGCGTGACGCCTAGGGTGCTAGGTGTCACGCCTAGGTCCTTCTGATCAACAACAGTTTCCAAAGTTTCCATTTTAGTCCCCCGTTGTGTATTAAGGCCATTTCCGACATGTTTAAGGCTCGTTAAATCATTTTAAAGGCTCCACAAGGATGCCTAAACATTTTGGACATGAAACATGCTCAAAAATATGCCGGATGTTTGTTCGTTTGGTCGTACGATCGCGATGTTCGCTTAATTACGACGGAATGCGCATAAGCGCGAAAAACGATCCAAATTGCGCGACGAATGGATTTTTCTTATGCCAAACACTAAAATAAAATATTTTAGTTCTTACATAAATTTTTGGATGTCCGGATGTATTCAGAACGTAAGTTATGCGCGAAAATGCAAACTTATGCACTTTTTGACGCTTTTAGTCCCTGAATGACCCAAAAGTTTATTTTAGCACACCGAACCCCTCAAAGCCTACTTCTAAGCTATGCAAAGGATATTTAGGGTATGTTTAACTTATGTTCATGTTCCGGAATGGCTGTTACAGTTCAATTTGGCATACTTTCGCAGTTTGTCAAATTCAGTCCTTGTAAGCGAATTAACTTGTTTTTCCCATACCAAAGCCTTTAAAACTTCTTTCTAAGTTATGTAAAGGTTATTTAAGGTATGTTAAGCCTCTTTCACTATTCCAGAGTGTTCGTTGTATCAAACTGGTTATATTTACGTATCGGTGCGCGTATAACCTTCCAGAAAGCGATTTAGAGCCCGAAATCGAACAAGAATTGATATGTGCAAATGATACACATATTTATACAAATCCCAAGTATGAAATACAATATTTCATTGGTTTGGTATTTTTTTGATGGTTGAAGTGACACAGGTGTCACAGTTATTGCCATAATCCTGTCTGACTCTTTCTCGTGTGGTACCAATTGGGTAAATAATATCAAAGTCCGGATATTATTAGGCGGAATTGTTTAACTTAGGATTTTCATCCTTTGTTTATGGGGGAAACGCGCAAGGATTTATGATTTCCTTTTGGTCGCGCAGGTGTTGCCTGCTATCTATCTCTTGAGCCTCTTCTGTAGGACCAGTGCGCGGCCGCGCAAGGTCGAAAGGGCTGAAAGAAAAGGTTGTGGTATGGTCTTAAGTACTTGTTTACAAGGTTTTTGGGACCTTACCCCTTCAAGTGAAAACCGGGCTTTCTTGGTAGAGATTCGTTTAGTATGAAGTACCCAAGCAATTGGGAATGCATGTTCTATGAGTATTGTTGAATTATCATACAATTACCTTGGTATATGAAGTTCCCAAACCACTGGGAATACATGCTTATAGTTTAGTGTGAACTCACCTTTGTTTGCTTGGTAGATTGTATATTTATCCTAAGCTTGGTCAACCATGTCCTATTATTAGGGGTGAGCATAAAACCAAAATAACCGAACCGTAACCGAAAAAACCGAAAAATCCGGACCGAAAAAACCGAACCGAAACAAAAACCGACGGTTCAGTTTTCGGATTTTTAATAACCGAACCGATAAGTTTTAATAGTATACCAAATCTATAATTTTTATGTTTAGGTTGTTTAAGTTTTTACCCATTCTACTAAGAATTATTAGTTTTATTCTTGTTTTTTAAATATTTATAATAAGAACATTACCATGTTTATTTATCATTAAAATTATCCATTATTTACAAGAACTAACAAAGTTTAATATAAAAATTAAATGGTTTTCAAAGTATTATAAAAGAAAACGTCTTAACAAAAACTTTGGAGAAACATTAAAATAGATTAGAATGTTGGGTTTATGTGAATAATATTAATTTAAAAGACTAAATATATTAACTTAAATGTAAACATTTAAGAAAGATCCTTAAACTATGAATTATACTTTTAAGTTTTGAATCTCACATAATTTGTTTCAAAAACCGAAAAAAACCGAAAAACCGAACCGTTGTTAAAACCGAAATAACCAAAACCGAATAACCGAAACCGAACAGTTTTTAAAAACCAAAAACCGAACTTTCGGTTACGGTTTTGATTTTACCCAAAAACCGAACCGAACCGTGCACACCCCTACCTATTATGGTTACCAACGTTAGGACCGTATGCAAGTAATTCACGTATTTTCACAAGTAGGGTACAAGTAATGCCTATCTTGTATTTTATACCATCATGCATGTTTACACAAACCTCGTTTATAGTAACAGTAACAGTGGCCCACAAAATAAAAGGAAGCAGTGATGCGTGTGCGGTTTGATAGGGCTCTGGGCCTCTACGTGGTTTACAACCCACTAATACAACGCCCAATTATGGTAATGTGCGGTCCACACCAAGGTGTGCGACCCACTATAATTCAAACCAAGGTTATACCAGTGTGCGGACAAAAGATGAAACACTATGTGGTCCACAAAGGGTATGATCCAAATGTAAGAATGTGCGGCCCACTTGTCAGTGTGCCGCCCACTCGTGAGTGTGCCGCCCACTCGTGAGTGTGCCGCCCACTCGTGAGTGTGCGGTTGTGTAATGTGTAGTTGTACTTCAAGCCGTGATCCCTTGTACGTTGGTGATGTTTCCCTAAGGAGTGTGCGGGTTCAAAAGTGTACGGTCAGGCATAGCTGGGTTGTACCCAATGCCTTATGGTTTGGACATGATGTTTGTGCGGACAGAGAGGTGTGCGACCCTGCATCAGATCTTTGTACGTGGTGCATCAGGGGTTTGTACACTTGGGAGTGTGCGACCCCTGAGTGTACGCTACGCATAGTGTTTGTACACTATGCAACTTATGTTGTACATTTACATAAACAGGATTCAAATATTCATAGACCATTCCTCAGATTCAAGCAATTAGAAATCACAATCATCATGCATCCTATCATCATGTCTATTAAACGTGAGACTCATCTAAGTAACTTAAAACACTAACTTATCAAAACATCAAAAGGTATTTATTTAATAAATTAGTGATTCTCATTCAACCAATGTAACACCCCTAAAATATTAAATTATATATGCTTGCATACATGTATAATTATTAATATTGAAAATAAAAATCATGAAATTAGAACTATAAATAATTAACCTAGTTAAAATTTTGTTATAAAAAGATGGGAAAACAAGTGATATTAATCATTTTACATATTCTAAAACTTGAGGGACTAATTGTGACAATTCTTGAAAGATTTTTATTAACAAGATAAGAATTTAAAACACACACTTTGTGTGTTTTAGTCCATGATCGATCAATACAGAGCCAAGAAAAACAGAACTCTTGCTCTTAAACCCTAATTCACTTTATACTACTCAAAATCAAAGAGAGAAACAGAAATTCAATAGGTTCTAAGCTAATTTCGTGATCTTCATACTTAGTAGATCGCAAGGTATGCTTAATTTCTATATTTAGTGATGTTTTGATTTCTTATGAACTACTATAATCTAACATCTTGAATGAAAATTTGATGTTATGGTTAAATTAGAATGATTACAAGTCTAAGAACAAGTCTTAGACAAGAAATTGATAAATTCATGCCATAACCTATTGATTTCAATATTTATCATATAGGTGTTAAATGGGTTTTGTGATAAACACTTGAATCATTAGGATAATTGATGTTATTTGATTGTTATGATGCAAGTTCAAGTGTTTTTATGGTATTCTTGTCATATGAGTATGAAAAGGATGCATTGATATGGTTAATTAGTTACTTATGAACATGGTAATGTTATTGTAATGATCTCGCCTTTAAGGTGTTCAACAAAATGTCTAAGTGATTTAGAAATATTAGAAAAAATATGAAAGGATCACTTAATTGATTTGTTAAACGCATTGTATAGTGAATATTGAAACATAGGTTCTAAGCAATATGCTCGAATTGAATTCTATAGGCAATTTGGGTGGATCATCGAGTAATCAAGGTGGGACGGATAATCGCTTGAAAGGAAAGCTTTAAAGGTACGCGGCTACATGCTTCGTAAATTTACGCTAATATCTTATGTTTATTTACTTGAATGATAATTGAATTGTTATGAAATTTGGTTGATACTAAAATGGAGGATTCCGTATGTATTAACCAAACAAGAATAATTAGAGTTTAGCAATAAAGTACAAATGTAAAAGTGGTGGATTCCACTTAAAAGTTAAACGGGTCAAAATGACTCGAATAATGCATGTCTGGTTATAATAAAGTGATGGATTTCGCTAATAAACCAAATGGGTCAAAATAACCAAAGTAGTGAAACTTTGGTGGTATGAAGCGATGGATGTCGTTAACAAAGATAAGCGGGTCAAATGTTGTCTTGATGCGAACCGGGAAGGTCGCACGATAAAAGACGTCAAAATAACGCCTGGAAGTTTGAATAATACGCATTATAGTCGTTAGCCGAGAAAAAGGGTAACGATGAATTTAAGCCATAAACTCAGGTTCTAGTATGATTAAAAGAAGGCGACTTCAAATTAAGGGATTCGTGTTAATTTCATTTAAGTAATTAAAGTGAACGGGTCGAATAAACATACACATATGAATAAGAACGCATAAATAGCATGTATAATGCCCCATCACTTTAGATATGTTTATATGTGTTAGTTTTATAGAAGTTTGATAATTAAAAACCAAGTTTATTGTTCAGAATCCTGAACGTGTCAAATAATTTGGAATTAATTATAACGCCGAGGACATAAACTTAAGAATTTTGTGAATTCAGATGTTAGGTTTTGAATTCATATTAGAGATGATGGAATTACGGTCACGTAGGAAGAAACGGATTGTAAAACGGACAAATAACGAATAAGTTATGTCCATTTTAGTAAAGACTAGCATAGCTGGGAAAATGCAGGTCTGATAATAAAACTCGCTGGAAAAAGTGGACTGTCGCGCCACGAGACAGCGAGAAGGAAAACTGTCGCGACACGCGACAACGCTCGGGGCCCGTGAGCGAAATTTCCTCCCCCTATTGCGCCCCGCGACGACTCAAAAGGGCTGCGTTTTAGCTGCAATTTGTTGTTTGGTCTTTGGGAATTCATATAATTATGTTATCATTCTCATAACTAACAAATTTAAGGGGCTGTTTGTTTGCATCTTATTAGCCTCTTATTAGTCTCATGTCTGACTGAGTCAGATATCAGTTTGTTTGTTTCATACCTCTTAAAACTTCCCAGCCTCTTATTATAGTCTGACCGAGTCATACATGTGGAGTAGTCTGACCAAACTCTGAATGATACTTGTGACAATTGTGCCCTAACAAAAAAAACCCATCTTCTTCCACAGCCCATTCCTCTCCTCTCCTCTCATCCACAAATCTCCGCCACTGTCACCTCCTCTGCTCCTCCACATAGCCACCGTCTCCTCCTCCACTGCTCCTCCACAGCGCCACTGTCACCTCCTCCTCTGCTCCTCCACATCGCCACCGTCTCCTCCTCCTCTTTCCCTCCGACTCTTCTCTCTCTCTCTTCTCGTTCCCGTTCCCGTCCTCTCCCTCTGCTCGTTTTCAGGCGGTTGCTATGGAGAGTACAAGGAAGGTGTTTTTAGAGAGAGAAGCAGAGAGTGAAGATGGGTTGTAAGAATGTTGATGGTGATGAGGTTCGATGTCTGTGTTATTAGAGAGAGAAGCAGAGAGTGAAGATGGGGAAGTGTGAGAGACAGATTGTAATCGATCAATTATTTTCTTCAATTGTTTGCTGCTACTTTTATCAAATAGGTACATGTTCTTATCAATTAGATTGTAAGCAATAATAGAAGAAATGGAACGAATTTGGTGTAATCTGGATCGAATTTAGAGAGAGAACAACTTTTGTTTTAAAGCCTGTGTATTTTGTTTTGTTCAGGGATAAAAATGTCATTTTACACATCATTCAGATGTGCAACCAAACAACGTTTTATTGGTTCAGCACTTACTGGTTCAGACCCTCTTATCCATTCAGACCTCTTATTCATTCAGCACTTATTGGTTCAGATGTTACCAAACAGCCCCTAAGTGTTTTGCTTATAGGTAACGGGTTATGATCTTGCGGATGACGATCAAGCATTGAAAAAGAACCGAACACGAACTGAAAAGAAGCTTCCGCAAATGAAAATATATATTTTTTTTAAGAAACACTTTTGTGGCGTTTTATCACAAATGTTTTGCTAGTTAAGTATGCACTAGGAAACAAGGAGTTCTAAATCTTGTAAACTTTGTTTGAAGGTTTTGAAACTTTATGTAAACGTCAGTTTGTCGATGTTTAGGAATAACGGCATTATAAATGCATATTGTATTATATGAATTATTAAATGTTTATAAGAGTCTTACAACCAATCCCTAACATTTATCACACATAATCATCCATTACACAAATGAATCATGTATATCAAAACCTCATCTTACACCTACAGTTCCATTTTTTATTTTTATTTTTTGAAGGTATACCTAGAATCCCTAATCTTTCAAACATATTCATCAATCAACAATATCATCAAATCATTTCTAAGGGAAACTGTGAATCATGTTAGAACACTTCTAACGTCATCCGAAAACAATCATTCAAATGTTTTGCATTTATCATAGTATAAAACAACATACAAAAGTTCAAATCTTTTTAACTCATTCATTCTCATATAATAATTATGACACTTTGGAATATACTAAAATCCTATTTCATTCACCACATTATGAATCTTTTCTATTTGCATTTATCGAAGCACCTATTTATAATTACCAAGAACATTAATTCACCATTCATCTTTTATTTACTCATTTAACAAACAATCAAATGGGAACACATACTTTTACAAATAAAATCATCAACAGACATGGTTACCAACCTGGAATGTGATAACAAAGAGTGTAAGAGACAAAGTGTGTGAGCTGGCAGGAGGATCCTCACCAGGGGCGGCCAGGAGGGGGTGCGGGGTGGGCGATGGCTCAGTGCCCAAACCCTATAGGGGCCTAAAAATTTATTGTTTTAATAAATTTACGTTGTAGAACTTAGAATATATAAGTACTGAATTGGAAAATGACAAGATGCGGCCCATGGTCTGGTGGTTTCCATGTCACTTTATTAGCAAGTAGGTCTTAGGTTCTGATCTTGATAGCTTCATTTTTTCTTTAATTTTGTTTTCTTTATGTTTATTACCTATGCATTAAATGCAAATGCTTCAAGGTTTGCCAGATTATACCTGTATATTTCCTCGATGGAAGACTCACACAATGTCGTAAACGAACGAGCAAATTCTTTCCACTCATTCTCAGTGAATTTCTCCTTGTTGATATTTTGCTGAATATGGAACTGACAGAGATAGGTGTTCGCTTTTGGGAAAACTTGTTCACATGTGTTAATTAGCACCATGTCCCTGTCTATTATGATGACACACGACTCCATACAGTCTACCAACATAGACTTGATCCTCTCCAACACCCATATGTATTTTTCTACCTTCTCTGTAGAAATTAATGCATGAGCAACTGAAAATGATTGGTTTGTCGATGTCATACCTACGACCTGCACAAACGGATGATTGTACAAGTTTGTTTTGTAGGTGGCGTCAATCGTGAGCACATGAGGGAATGCACACCACATAGTAAATGAAAGTGGGTGGACAAAGAAGATATCTTCAACTGCATTCGTGATTTCTTTTTCACGCATGTAATAGGTGAAATTTTTTCGAAGAGAATGTTTTCAAGTTGTTGCATTGGAGATTTTTTCGACGAGAAGTTTTTCGAGTTGACCTTGGACTCCGAGCAATAGGGGCTTACACATAAGATTCTTTATCGTTAAAAAAAGTGAATGAGAATATTGGAGAATGTTATTGAGTATACACACAAAACAAATTTCATACAATTGATTTTATTCTTAGAAATAGTTAAACATTTATTATTCTTATGATTCTTTTATAAAAGGAAAATAAAGTATAAAACATATTACAAAAGAAGGGTGAAACTTAAACATATCTTCTAGAGATAATTAAGTTTTTCGTCTTTGTGATCTGTTAAAAATAACCATTACAGTTCATTAATTTAAAAATTGTCAAAATAGTACTAGTATTTTCACTTTTATAATAATTACAGTTCACCCTCACTAACCCTTTCCAATTATTTTTTTAGTTTATTTAAAATTACTATAATGCCCATGTTATTAAACCTAAAATATAAATAAATAAATAAAGAGTTGATTACACTTTTCGTCCCTGTGATTTTTTAAAAATAGCTATTACAATCCATTATTTTAAAATTGAAAGAACAAAACGAGTCTTTTAACTTCCACCTTCAACTCACCAACAATGTTGGTTGACAACTTCATCTATCTATCTACCACCCTTCACTCTACTCTTCACTCTCCCCGTTTCTCTAGATCAAGTTGGAACATCACCTACTCCAGCTCCACACCTTCTCCACTTCATCTATCTTCAACATCTCCCACTACCACCAGCTTAACCCACCCCTGACGACCTACTTATCCCCCCGTCATAGCTAAAACCACCATTACACACACATAGCTGACGTTGACTACCACCACCACCCAATCTGCCCATTACCGTCATCAAACTACCACCCACCCCTACCCCCACACCCCATGGCCATCCTCTTCAAACAAATCATCGGCCAACTTCTTTCCTAGCAATGAATTCGACCTCCTCCGACCACTACTCAAGGCACCGCCTAAACTTTATCTCCACCCCTCAGGTTATACGGGTAGGCCTCGAGCATTCCCACTAACGTCGATTGTGATGGGGGAAAATTAGGTGGTCAACGATTCCGTTAATGATAGGGAAATTAGGTGACTGGCGATTTTGATTCCGGTGTAACCGCTTGACGAAGACAAATCTGACGCCAGTGATGGTGACGAAGGAGATCCGGTTGATGGTGATACAATGTAGGGGAGTGGTGGTGAAACTAGGTTTTCAGAACAGAGTTGTGAAACCGGAGCAGGTGATGTTCTGACTGGATCTGAAGAAATGGGGATAGTGAGATAGATGAAGTTGTTAACCGCCATTATTGGTGTGTTGAAGGTGGAAGTTGTGGGCCTATATCACTAGTTTTCGGTTTTGTTATTTGTAACAAAGCGGCCTTGGCTGCATGAAGCTTTGTATTCTCTTTGGTGTTAGAAGAGCAGGATGTGATAAATGTACCATCCATATAAACACTTACAATGGTTCTGTCACCTGCGAGTTTATATGGATTAAAATGACATTTAATCAAATCCAAAGTTTCATTTTGAAACACTCACCATTCCTCCGGTATTGTATATCAAGTTGCTTTCCGTCCTTCTTACACGCCACATACAATGTTGTAACAGGTTGTGGTCCACCTCACGAAACGAGGTTTCATAATCATGGGAAACGAAGAAATTTGATCTTGGAAGAGATCAAAGATTTGAGTATAACTTCAAATCATGAAGATCACTCTATAGGAGTTGATCATGACGACTGTAATAAAACAGAACATAATCCCAGATTGTCTAGAGAAGCGCTTTTATCATGTGTCATATGTTGGACGGAATATAGTTCAACTAGTCAGTTTCTTGATACAAAAACTAGTAATTTTCCCCTACTCGCGAATCGACTCATGAATAAAATCTGTACTGGACCCAAATCCCGAAACCACTGCTTGAAACCAAAACGACGTCACCTGGACCTTGAATGGAGGCTTGAAGTCAAGCTTCTTCCAGAACACGTCTATCAAATTGATTCGGAATTGCCCCTATGAACGAAAACATATGGTAGTAAATTAGCTAATGAAATCATAATAGCCAAGAGTCAATATGTAAACGTACCTTTTTTTCAAAATTATCCAGACGACAAGCACATGGCAAACCATAACTGGTAAAAAGCTGGCAACCACAAGTTGAACCGTAGGCTCTCAACCCGTCTTCCTTACGTCGTAGCTCGAAAGCCAAAAGCTCAATAGCATATATTGAAACCTTTCGAAGTACATTTGCAAGCATGGGGTGAACCTTGTGGTGGTTCATTACTTTTCTAAGGCTTGTTTCAAAACTTCTTCTAATCTCCGTATATTGTTTCTCAATAATATGTTCAACAAACCCCACAAGTTTAACCAGCGTGTTGCAATGACTTGGAAAGTGACTTTTTAGCAATGCATGCATGGCCTCGACTCTGTTGGTTGTTGTCTTATGAAAGTTAAGTGTCTTGTAAGTCCATGCAGCTACAAACTTTTCATGGTACGGATACAACCATGATTTCTTCATATAGTAAAAACCCTCTAAAAATATAACCATAACTTGTTAGGTATGTATCTACGTATGTACGTATGTACGCATGTATGTATGTTTGTATGTATATATTTATGTATCTATATATGTATGTATGTATGTATGTATGCATGTATGTATGTATGTACGTACGTAGGTTTGTACGTAGGTATGTATGTATGTATGTAAACAAGTATTTAAATAATTATGTAAGAATACTCACGCCCACGACCAACTTCTTTCAGTTGTTCTACAAGGTTTGCCAGATTATACTTGTATATTTCCTCGGTGGAAGACTCACACAATGTCGTAAACGAACGAACAAATTCTTTCCACTCCTTCTCAGTGAATTTCTCCTTGCTGTTCTTATTGATATTTTGCTGATTATGGAACTGACAGAGATACTTGTTCGCTTTTGGGAAAACTTTTTCACACGCGTTAATTAGCACCAAGTCCATGTCTGTTATGATGACACACGGCTCTATGCAGTCTACCAACATAGACTTGATCCTCTCCAACACCCATATGTAGTTTTCTGTCTTCTCTGCAGAAATTAACGCATGAGCAACTGAAAATGACTGGTTTGTCGATGTCATACCTACGACCCGCACAAACGGAAGATTGTACAAGTTTGTTTTGTAGGTGGCGTCAATCATGAGCAAATGCGGGATCGCACACCACATAGTAAATGAAAGTGGGTAGACAAAGAAGATATCTTCAACTGCATTCGTGGTCTCATTTTCGCGCATGTGATAGGTGATATCTTTTTCGACGAGAAGGTTTTCGAGTTGTTACATTGAGGATTCTCCGACCCACTTTCCGGCATTGATCTTCTAAACAACATTGTGTACATCTTTCGGAATAATCTTTTTATCCAGGTTCTTTTTCGTCAACGTACGCTAGATGCTATGGTTTGGGATATCCTGCTCTGCCAGCTGCTCGATCAGTCTTTTATCCTCCGAAGAAAGCCTTCTCGCATACGCGTGACCCTCCAAGTTTTCAATAGGAGTGTGTTTGTGCCTCGCGTCCTTCAACTCTATCTTCCAAACACTTCCCTTTGCTTCCGTAAACCCTATCAACTCAAACGGGCAACCTGTTTTCTTGCTACCTGTTTTCCTCACTGTAGCTACACTCTTGTACTCCCCACCAAGACTGCATTGAAACCAAATATTGAAATTACTTCCTTTTTTATTCGACCTTTTAATCATAATGACGTAGCCATTGTCCTTTCCCGTCTTCTGTATATAATCCACCAACTCATCACATGACGAAAATTTCTGGTTTGTATCAAAAGAAAATGTAATTGGGAAAGAGCATTCCTCATCCTGCTCATTACCCTCTCCCTGGTCGGGATAGTCTTGCTGTACATAGCTCCACTCACCATCGTCACCGTGGTCGGGATAGTCTTGCTGTACATAGCTCTGCTCACCATCGTAACCGTGGTCGGGATAGTCTTGTTGTACATAGCTCTTCTCACCACCGTAACCGTGGTCGGGATAGTTTGGCTGAGGATACGGTTCACCTCTGTATCTGTAATCCGAATAGTCGTGTTGTGCGTACGAGTCTTCCACAGGGACATTCAAGTCCAGCTGCACCATATTGTGACGATAACGAATGTCAAATACAACCTCCTCCCTCGTGTTGGAAGGGATCGGTATATCGTACGAGACAGAAATAGCGGTTCCATCATAAGAATCTGGAACAACGGACTACTCAGAGTATTCAGCGAAAAGGTATTGCTAAACCACGACATCGTAATCAATGAAAAATGCTCTACTCAACAGAATTTTCACAGTTCAAAACAAAAAAACCCAATAGAACCTCAACCTCAATTTTTTGAAATGGATGAAAAAAATTTTGAGGATACGAGACAGAATGCATGGCCTGCCTCTTAAATGCATGAAATGCGGGTCGAAGCGTCGCGCTTTGTCCAAAGCGCGACGCTTAGGGTTCAAACGTGACACTTTTCTGGAACATCGCACAGAATATATCATCGCATCAAGTCTCATCACCCTTTGTCTGCAGAAAGAACCCTAAACACCTCGCTTTGGCCAAAACGGGGCGCTTCAAGGTACAGAACAGGGACATCGTACGCCATCACATCACCTTTTGTCTGGAAAGCATGCCTAAACGCCCCGCTTTGGCCTAAACGCCCCGCTTTGGCCAAAGCGGGGTGGCCAAAGCGGGGCGCTTTGGGGGGTGTGGAAATAAGGTTTCGGATGTGTGAATATCAAGGTCCTTAAAAATAAACAGTCAGCCCAAAACGTCCCGCTTTGGCCATAGCGGGGCGCTTTGGTACGAGGTCATCAGACAAGGACTGAGAGGCTCTCAGTCCTTGTCTGTTGACTTTACCCAAAGCGCATCGCTTTCGCTAAAGCGAGGCGTTTTGTGATGTATGAGTAGACTAATGGGGTGTGTGAATAGACGGAGCCTTTAATGGGGAATATGTCACAGATGTATTTGATTTTTCATATATTGCATAACGACTTCTGTACGTTATGCCAAAACCCCTCTAAAATTAAAGTCTTGTAATCTTGACAAATGAGATGAAAAATATCAGAATTATTAAGGAAGCTATGTGCCCATGTCTGATATGTTCTGAAAAGTCTACCAAGTACGTGGCCAAGACTTTATACATACGGAACATGGTCAAATATTTGTGAACGTTGTGTAAATATGTTCACATACTTCTTAATAATAAAATAAAGCAACTTAAAATTAGTCATAGGAGTTTAAAATATAAAAAAAATTCAAGTTATATAGATAAGTTCTGTCAAGTAAGATTCAAAATTTAAGTTATTTATATTATTATAAAGAGAGCTGAACAGCTGGTCCACTCTCTCCATTATAAATTGAGAACTAATTAATTTGACTTAAACTCAAATTCACTCCTAATGGTAAACGCCGTATAAATTGACATTATAATGGTGTAGATAGTATGTCTGCGAAAACAAAGAACTCTCGAATTTTATACGGTCCAGGAAAGTGGAAGAGCACGCACGCTAAGGAGACGTTTGCGTTTCTGAAAATTGAAGTAAATGGAGTTGTTTAAAATATTAAAAGGGATGATTGAAGGTTTTGAAAAACATCAAACACTACTGGTAAGTATTTTTCTTCACCTTTTTGTGTATAACTAGTATTAATCCCCCGCGTTGCAGCAGGGGCGTAAACCGTGCCAAGTAGCATCAATTCTACACCACTGCTAGTGATCAACAACACCGTAAAAGCTTGTAAAAACAAAATAAATAAAAAGGAAAAAAAACATCGAATGAAATGAAAACGTAAAATCTTTGAACCACGCATGCTCATTGTGGCGTGTAATATAAATAAATTACACTGAAACATAAAACAAAGAAAATAATAACTAAGTTGATCTAGAACCCCGCAAGTTGTGATGAATCTGTCAAACAGGGAAAAATAGACGCGTTGCTACCAGCCTGTAACGGGAAGAATAGACAAAAAAACGTTGAACCCCACACGCACGTTGCTGCGTATTTATTCGCAAATTTTAGAACGAAACACAAAATGAAAAATTTACAAAAGATGAAAAACATGGGGGGATCAAAGTTGAAAAAAAAAAATTGTTGGGGTTAAATTGCAAAAGATGAAAAGATTTGGGTTAAAAGTAAAAAAAATAAAAGAATTGCAATAATAGAATTATGATAAAAATTATCTACAAAAGTTGGCACCCGGTGACATTAAAAGAAAAGCTCCGAACCAAGGCGTGGAAGTTGCAAATGTTGTTATAGAGGCATTTAAAAGAATTGCGGAAAATGAAGAGGAAGAAAGTATGTTGCGGGTACAATTTGCAATGCTTTATACGAAAAAAGGCATTTATTCGAGGACCGCAGCACAAGTTGATGCCGTGACAATGGATGCAGTTGATTGGTGAGGTACATATGGGTCGGAGACACCCGAATTGGCGGAGGTGGCAAAAAAAGTGCCCTCTCAACCGATTAGTAATTTTTCGGCGGAGAGAAACTGGAGTACATACTTCTACATCCATAATGTCAAGAGAAATCGCCTAAATTGCAATAGAGTGGATAAACTAGTTTTTATTCACTCTAACATTAGGCTTCAGAGTCGTTTTTCAGAATCATATAAATCTGGCCCCTACAAAAAGTGGGATATGAACCCGGAATGCATGTATATTGAAGGTTCAAGTACTCATTTAGAAAAAATGGTTTGGGAAAATCTTGATGAAGAAAACATTGATAACGGGAAAGGAAAAAGGGCACGTCTAGATTAGGATTTTAAAACTTTATGTTTATGTTTTCTATTTGCTAATATGTATAATATGTTTTGATCATTTGGATTTATGAAATTAGTAATTTTTCTTTAATTTGTGTATACCGAACCGGACGTAATAGTACACCGAATCGAATCGAATCGTACCGGATCGTACCGAAATGAACCTACCCCCTCTGAACCAAATTCGTACCCACTAGCGAATCGCGAGCCCGAACCGCGGATCCAAACCGGAGCGAACCGCGAATTAGGTGACTATGCATCAAACCAATTCAAAAATCAGTTTTATATTTAAGCTTAGTATAAATAATGAAACAACTTGTTTGTATTAGTGTGTTTGTAATACAAAAGACATGCTCCTCGTAGATATATGATGATACCTAACTTACCCTAATTATCTAAGTTGATTAAATTTTTGAATGACTCGAACGGCGGTTATCAAAAACACACCTTAACAGGTGTAGATACATCACCATAAAAGTAAAGTCCATCAAGTTGGTTACTAGTTAATAGGGTTTCCAAGGGTACAAATCAAGAATATAACAATTATGTTTGTCAAAAGAAACTCCTAAACCAATTTTAGTTACTTTAGCATTAGTGCTATTAGGATGACCAACTCTTAGATTATATTCAAAAACGTCAATGCCGTCAAACAAACTTTCATCTCTCATATGTTTAGAGAGTCAACCACTCAACTATTATAAAAATTGCAGAAATCGGCCTAGGCGGCCGATTAATCGCTGCCTAGGCGCTAGGCGGTAGCTAATCGCCTAATTTTAAGCAAATCGGTCAATTAATCGGTCCAGGTCAAAATCGGTCCTAGTCGGTCAAAAGTCGGTCCTAGTCGGTCAAAAGTCGGACTAATCGGACCATGGTTTTTTTGGTAAAAATCGGTCCTGGTCGGGATTAATCGGTCCTGGTTGGTCAAAAGTTGGTTAATTTTTGAATTTTTATGTGAATTTTGAAGTATTTACACTACAAGAAAGGGGTACCTTTAGCGGCGACAGGTGTCGCCGCTATTGGTGCATTATGTCGCCGCTATTTGGTATTAGCGCCGACACGTCGCCGGTATTGCGTCGCCGGTATTGCTGGGACGCTATTGCCATGTTGTCGCCGCTATTGGTTCCTGTCGCCGGTATTGCTCGTCAATCTTTAGCGACGACAACTGTCGTCGCTAACAAGTCGCCGGTATTGACTATCGTCGCTAAAGGTCAATTTTTTTTTTTAATACAGCAGCTGTATTACCAGCTGCCCAGCCAGTTTTTTTGGCCGAAAAACCAAAACCTGCCAATTTTCAAACAACGCAAGCATACACGTTTTCTAACATGAACATAATCAACATATACTCAAAGAAATATAGTTAAAAACTACGTTTAAGTCGTACATTATAATCCTACAACGTTTAATTAAATCATACATTAAAAACAAGTCACTCATCGTCATCGTTATCGTTGGGTTCATCTTCGGATTCATTATCGAATAAGTTGTCAGAATCGTAGTCTTTTGACTTTCCCTTTCCTTTTCCTTTTCCTTGTGAAGCAAGATAGTTGTTAAGTTGGTTCAAAAATGACGGGGTTTGGAACAAGCTGTTAACAAAATCCTACAATAATAGATAGCAAAACGTATATTAGCATATTAATTAACGCTACCAACATATATTTAACAAGGAAACATGCGTTCGTTTGTCATTTTATAAATTGCGTAG
The DNA here is from genome assembly GCA_030545235.1 of Helianthus tuberosus. Lineage (NCBI taxonomy): Eukaryota > Viridiplantae > Streptophyta > Magnoliopsida > Asterales > Asteraceae > Helianthus > Helianthus tuberosus. Next base: position 88,785,494 of record CM060365.1, read on the forward strand.
TTTACCTCGGAAAAGGGTTCTTGCGTCCGAGCTTGCGAAGACGACATGTTAGATGACGAGTGCGAGGACGTGTTGGAAGAAGGTTTAGGCCCCATCCCGCGATACCATCCTCGGCGCTCTCCCAACGCTTCTTGATACGGGGCAATTGGAGGACCATCGCCGCTCCATTCATCTGTGGCCTGTTGTATGTTCCGCTGTATTTTACGAAGATGATTAAATATATATGTGTGTGTGTATATATATATATATATATTTGTTATAGAAAATAATACTTAAAAGAAATACTTACGTAATTTTGTTCAGCAATCGGATCAACCCAATTCCCTTGATTGTCCGTGTGGGTTTTAGCATACGTAGGTACCCAATCCAAATTCTGTTTAACATTACACTTAGATTAGACATTAAATAAACAAAAGCTTGCACACACGCACACATACATAAAACATTACATTTTTATAGGCGGTGCTACCGTACGAAGATGTCCCCCCCACGGTATGGGAATTGTTGTTTTTCGCGTACTTTTTTGTTGGCATTGCTTCTTTTAATATAATCTTCTTGCCGGAAACCTTCGATGGTTCTCAACCAGTTTTCATAGGGCATATCCTTGGGATGGTGTGCCCTTGCACTCTCAAGATCATTGTAACCTCCCTGGCTATCAAATAATTGTCTAGCTTCATGCTTGCGGTCATTGTATCGCTTCATAAGCACAGTCCTTATACCACCCTTCAAGTTTTTCGCGTCATAATCACGTTCCACTTCATCAAGATTGAAATTTTCCTACAAATTAAATAAAAGAGTTAAAATATCATATATAAATTATATTTGCATGTGCTATAAAATTTTATGCATATAACTTATTTACCCGTAAGTGGTTCATGACGGCATCCTTGTAATGTGGTTCAACAGCATCCCATCCAATTTTATCAAACGGGATGGCCCGCCACATATACAAGCCGGCCTCCCTTGAAAACATGTCTCTTGATCTACCAACAGGGGTAAACGTGACCTGTCGATCAAACGTAAGCGACACAGGCCCCCCCGCTTTTACTAGACGCCGTAGTGCTTCGTTTTTAGCTTTCCCCCTAACCTTCTTTCGGGGAACCGCTGCAATTAAAACAAAAATAATTAGTAACAACATTTATAATATATAAAATATAAGGACTACAAAATAATTTAGTAAAAAACTTACCGTCTGTCTCGTGTGTGCCACGAATCCCACCAGGAGGAAGCGGTGGATCACCAGCGCCGTCACCCCCATGTCCCCAGGGGGCCACATCAGCCATCAGATACGCGAATATCAACAATACCGAAAACATAATCCCTATAAAGTTACAAATGTTACAGCATGTGTATCTAATACAAATTAAGTGAAAGTACAACAACGGTAACTCAAATTCAAATAAATATTTCAAACAAGTGTTTATCAATTACAAATCAATATAAATTACAATAACTTTTCTTTTAGTCAGACTCCACATAATCGGGATCATCCTCATTACAATCAGCCTCGACCTCATCACAATCAGTCTCGACCTCAAACACTTCATCGACGATAGCCGTTGGGGGATCAACTTCAATTGAAGGCTCACCCGCAGTAACATGAGAAGATCCAATTTGAAAGTATTGGGTCAAGTCAATGACAAGTGGACAGTCAGATGAATAGTTGTTGTCGACAACGTCATTATCTTCTAAGCCTTTGTCAACATTTTGAACCTTATTGACGCGGTCATCATCACTTAATGGCCGATCCCAAATTCTTCGATGATTAACATTTTCGACTACCCACCTATGTTTGTTTTTTTGGTTTCGAGACGTTTCTTGGATGAAGAACACTTGTTTGGCTTGCGAAGCAAATATGAGTTGATCGTCTTTGTCCCATTCACGTTCAGTGCTTATACTGGTGATATTATTGTCATGGTTTACACCCCTTGAAGTATCAAACCACTTGCACCGAAATAGGACAGTGGAATAATTATTTGTATAACGCAACTCAATAATTTCTTCTAATTGGCCATAAAATTTCACACCGTTCTCTCCAACGACTTCCACCCCAGAGTTTTGCGTTGTGCATTTTGCATCACGTTCAAGTGTCTTATACCTAACACCGTTGACTATGCAAGCAGTGTAAGTTAATGCAGTCATTTTCGCACAAATTGAAAGAGCATACAACTCCGGGTGGAATTCTGGAGAATTTTGTGTTTTCATCGAATGTACCTAACAAATATAGAGTAATAATGTTTGTTATATATGTATTACCTAGCAAGTGTAGAGTAATGAGTGTTATATATGTATTATACCTTATGGAGAAACCATCCCGGAAATTTGGTTTTAAGATCATCTTGGGGATGTGTATGTTTGAATTCACTACATTGATGACAAATATAAGAAAGGAATGAAAAATACCAATTAACAGATTATGAAAAGTTAAAGATAGAAGCACTCACTTCATGTACTCCCTAACTTCTGCGCAATTTTCGAGGACAAACCATTCCATCTTGCTTTTTTCGATGAATGATAGATATTTGTCCTTTGTTGCGCCAACAGGACGACATTTGGACTCAAACACCCATAACTTTCTTTTTTCAACAACGACATCAGCGTTTCTATCTGGGCGATTGAACTTAGTCTGAACATCTTTAAGGTACATTGAACAAAATGTTAGAGCTTCTTCAAACACATAACGTTCAGCTATACAACCTTCAGGCCTTGCCGGGTTTTTGACATAGTTCTTTAGTTTTTTCATGTACCTTTCAAATGGATACATCCATCTAAAAGCTACTGGACCTCCCGCAATCGCTTCATCAGGTAAATGCACAAGTAAATGAACCATAATGTCAAAAAACGCAGGTGGATAGATCATCTCTAACTTGCATAAGATGGTAACAATGTCATCCTTTGCTTTCTTCATATCATCCACCGATAGTGTTCTAGAGCAAAGTTGCTTAAAGAACATACAAAGGTCTACTATTGGTGTAGATGTATCTTTAGTCAAAAGCCCTCTAACCCCAATCGGTATCAAACGTTGCATGAGGATATGACAGTCATGAGATTTCAACCCGGTAATGTTAGCATTGTTATCTGTCACCCTCTTACTGATATTAGATCCAAACCCATCTGGTAATTTAACATTTTTTATAAACTGACAAAAAAGTTTTCGATCATCGGACTTGAATGAGTACTTTGGGTGGGGACTTAAGAACTTGCCACCCGATTGTTTCAGCCATTGTGTCGGCCGAATGTTTAGTTTTTCCAAGTCGGACCGCGCATTTGGCGTGTCTTTGCTCTTATCGTTCATTAGAAGAGTACCGAGCAAGCTGTCGCACACATTTTTCTCTATATGCATTACATCTAAGTTATGTTTCAGCTGCAGAGAAGACCAATACTCAAGGTCAAAAAATATGCTTCTTTTGGACCAGTTCAACTCGAAATCTAACCGGGTTATCCTCCCACCTCCAAAGTCCGGATGCTTGCCTGGTAGACGATTAATTAAACGACCGAGTTGAGCTTCTATGTCAGCTGGGCTAAACTGTCTCGGAGGGTCTCGTGTCTCGGGTCTCCCGTTAAAGTCGAGACTTGTTCTCCAAGGATGGTTGGCATCTAAGAACCGGCGATGACCAACATAAGCACATTTACCAGTTACACGTATTGAAGGAGTGTCTTGGTTACAAGTTGGGCATGCCATGTAGCCTTGTCCGCTCCAACCTGATAGACTACTACGGGCTGGAAAGTCATTTATGGTTCATAACAACGCCGCCTTCATTGTGAAGTATGTGTTTGTTGCTGCGTCTTTAGTACGTACACCTGGCTGCCACAATTGCTTAAGCTCATCCACTAACGGTCTAAGGAAAACGTCCATGTCAACCGGTTTTTCAGATGGTGACCGTAGAAGTGAAGGAGGAGAAGAGGTGGTGCCGGTGGAGATGAGGTGGCGGCCGTGGAGACGAGGTGGTGCCGGTGGAGAAATTCTCTAGCATACACCCGAACACACAAAAATATACAAAATTTAAATGCTATAACATATATATAACAAAAATAAAGAAGAAATGTAACATAAACAAAGGTTCACTTACCGATTTGGGTGAAAATCGCGTGTTTCCGGCGGTAGAGCGAAGGTTTGGGGGGAAAAAGTGAAGAAAGAGGGAAAAATGGCGCTGATATGGGTCTGATATCGTAACACCATTAGCGGCGACGTTATGTCGCCGGTATTGATACTTGTCGCCGGTAATGCTCTGACAACAGATAAGGTTTGTGTGGCTAGGGTTTAAAGTTCTGACGCCTACTTTTAGCGGAGACACATATCGCCGGTATTGACCCTAGTCCTGTCGCCGCTAATACCTTTTAAATCCCCAACCGTTAGATCAGGATTTTGATCAACGGCTGGGGTTTGGTCTCACACGGATCGACCAATAGCGGCGACACTTGGCCCGTCGCCGCTAATGGTGTCGTCGCTAATGGTATATAATTCTTGTAGTGTTATGTGAATTTTGAAGTATTATTTTTATATTATTGGGTATATATATATAATTTTGAAAAAATACATATAATAATCCCATTCCGATTAATCCCGATTAATCCCTAGGCTGTACCTCACCGCCCGACTAGCGCCTAGCGCCTTCTACAACATTGACTATTATTACCCAAAGAATTTGATTAAGTTGTAGAGGTAAGAATACAGAAGCTATATGCATTAAAGACACAAGTAGAATCACCTCTAATATTTTCAGACCCAGTATTTCATTTATAAGACCTAACAGCTTAAAACTTAACCGAATAGGTACACGTGCTCGTAATACTAGTTCAAATAAAGGGTTTTTTTTAGGGTTTTTTAGTTAAAATAAAATCTGAGTTTAAATGTCAATTATACCTTTCATTTAAATATTTAAATGAGGAAAATGACAAAAAATGAGTGGTTGACTGAAATTTTCTAACCCAATTTGTCATTTGAATGGAAATGGCAATAAAAATAAAACATTGGAACTCAGATACAAAAAGTTTCATTTTTACACTGAAGTACGAAAAGTGACCAAACCTCATGTACGATTTTGACATTTACTCTATCTCAAAATTTTCAGTTCCTTCGTAAAATAAAGGTTTCGAAGCAATAGGCATGGTAGATTTATTCTCACACATCATATATGTTGGTAAAGACACTTCAACTTTAGATCTTTTCAAACATTTAAGACCCACATAATATCACTTGTTTTAGAACACAGACACATAGTCATGTATTCTGCTTTAGCAATGAATCTTGAGATAGTTCCTTGTTTCTTTCTTTTCTAAGAAATTAATATATTTCCCAAGTTATTTATTTATTTATTTTTTTGTTTTCTTGTGGGTTGCTTTAGTTAGACTACAAAATATTGGAAATCAAGTGTTGGTCTTCTTGTAATTTTCTAATGTTTACAAGCAATTTCGGAGTACAATAAAATAATCAAGAATGAGCCAAAAGGAGAACATTCCAACCCCATAAGCAGTAACGTCATATGCTAAATAAAGCCCTAGTTATAATATTTATACATTCAGAAAATTGCTACATTTTGATAGCCCTGTAATGATTAACATCATACGTTAATATATCTTGCATATAGATATAAATAAAGCCCTAGTTATAATAAGTAAAATGTAGCAAATAATGGTATTTAACGACCACGTAAATAAGACGAAGATGCTGACAAATTCACATTAGAGCCATCGAATAACGATGGCGTTTCTGTTGTGAAGTAAGACGGTACAGGCATCTTTGAAGGGAGTATAGGGAGGGATGCTTTGGAGTTTAGTACTTGAATCACTTGTCTCATCGATGGGCGGAGTTGTGAATCAGGATGTACACACCATAATCCAACGATCATCAAACGCTTGACTTCATCCTCATCAAATTCTGACCTTAGACGTGGATCGACTGCTTCCAATAGTGTTTGTGTCCCATAAAGCTCCCAAACCCATTCTGGTAACCATATTAGTTTTTCTTGTGCCTTGCAGTTAATGGATTTTCTCCCACATACTATTTCTAACGCAACTACCCCAAAGCTAAATACATCTGATTCTTTGCTTGTCCTGCCTGTGGTGACACATTCAGGAGCCATATAACCCAAGGTACCAGCCAAACTCGTTATTTGAGAACCTTTCGCATGGTCAACAAACTTAGCTAACCCAAAATCACCAAGTTTCGCATTGAAATTTGTGTCTAACATCACATTACTCGATTTGATGTCTCTATGCAAAACACATTGCTCCCATTCTTCGTGTAGATATAGTAAAGCATAAGCCAAACCAATAGCAATTTGGTACCTTGTCCCCCATGTCAACAAGCTCTTCGCGTTGAAAAGATGTAAATCTAAGCTTCCATTCTCCATATACTCGTAAACTAGCAGAAGTTCACCTTTCTCATGGCACCAACCGGTGAGTTGCACCAGATTTCTGTGCCTCAACCGGCTAATGATCCTGACTTCCGATGCATATTCCTTGATCCCCTGTTGAGAAGTCTTTGATACCCTTTTGACTGCTACATATGTTCTCAAATCTTTCAAAAACCCTTTGTAGACTCCTCCAAAACTTCCCTCTCCAAGTTTCTCTTTCTCTGCAAAGCCACCAGTTGCCCGAGCTAATTCAAGGTAAGAGAATTTTCTAGGCCCAGTGGCGCCCATTTCAAGTTCATGGTTCATCACCACAGAAGATCCAAGTTCCTCCATTTCGTCACCGTTGTTTTTCTTCTTATTCCATAGAAGGTATGCAAGTATAACAAGTAGCGTGACTAGAACCGATTTTCCAACTACTAATCCCACCACCAATCCAAGCTTGTTTGGTGGTAAGCCAGTGTTTTCATCAAGTTGTAAATTGGAACTATTAAACATCCAAGATTCAACTCTGTTTTTGTCAGACAACTCAAAACTTGCAGCTGAAAACCCGAACGCAACCCATTCAGGCAACTCATTCCGGAGATCAACTATATGAGCTACTCCATCTCGTTCAAAGTTATTGTTCCGAAAACTAGTGAAGGAAACACTAAGATTTTTGGTACCCGAATCATATTTAATCAAAACTTGACACTCTCTTCCAGTATTAAGCCATTTGGTTTGATTAATAGAGGAATCAGAGTTAACGTTGATACCTACATGATCACATTGGGAACTATTTTCCCAAGTGTTGCAATAAGGATCAAACTCCACCCAAACATATCGATCTCCGCTATCATTGACTGTGGTATCTGACTTTGGATCCAAAGCCCCATGTATCAAAGAACTATTCTGAGCAAGAAAGAATATGAAGCCATCATCTTGACGATGACGTCTCTCTGGGTCAGATAGTTTTACAAATGAGAAACTGGTAGAGAAGCTGGCTAGCTCACCAGAGCTTTTGTCCCAAAGATGAAGCCTTTCGGTGTATGTCACCCGTCCAATGACCATGCCAGTATGATTTTTTGGTGTCACCTGAATTGCATCTTCAGAGATATTAGCTCCACCATCTAATATAAACATGTCCTTGTCATTTGGACTGATGTTTGCTAAATTGAAAGATATGGATGCTGCATAAGGGATTAAGATAAGAAGGAAACATGCTAAGATGCCCATGATGCAGCAGAAAATTTGCTAAAAACAATTATGAAGTTGTTGATAGGTGGTTTTACTTGCCAATTAGAATATGAATCAGAAACCCTATTGTCGTTATGAGGACAATATTTTTTTTTTTTTTTTTGAATGGCGTTATGAGGACAATATTGAAGTAGATTTTTTTAAGGGCGGGTCAAGTGCCATTATTAATAGGCTTTAGTCCAGTCAACATGTTTAATGCGTTATGCGTGTGGGTCTTATATGGATATGGACACATGTTCACTATTGGAGACACCCTACTTTTTTTTAATTGCAGGTACATTTTATTCACAAAGCCAACCACTGGCATCAGAACCAAATTACACCATATCTACTTCGTGAAGATTTTTATACACCGTTAAAAACTTGTATAATGATAATTTTTTTGAACGACTAACGAATCTTCCTAATGGGCTACTGGCGAAATTCACCACATTGGGATACACTCGCCTCCGAACAGGGGAAAACCCTCACCTAGGGCCAAAGCCCGTGAACACTCGCCCGAAGGCACGACAGTGCGGTGAGGTAAAACCCGCTCAGTTCAAGGATCGAACTATTCGCCTACTCTCCCATCATCACCAGGTGCCGCGGAAATTAATGGGGAGGGCAGAAATCGAACTTGGGTCCCTTAAAACACCAAGTCTCTCCCTTACCACTCCATCACCACTCATTGGCCTTGTATAATGATAATGATGTTAGCATTAATAAATAATTGGTTGACTAAACTAGAGAATCACAGAATATTAAAAAATTATAGAATTGCTTTTTTAAAATAATTCGGTTAAAAAATAAAAATAGGGTTTATCGCATCTTGGTACATTTGTCGGTCTTCAAACATCTAGGAAACATTATTTGAGAATACCCCTGAATTTATCGAAGCTCTAGAATGAGATCCTCTACTGTTGGGTTATCATCTTTCAACCTCATTTTCCCTAAATTTATCGATTTTGTTTTTCAACAGGGATGTAATACAATGATTCCTCTCAATTGAATAGACCGACACTTGCTTCATAGGACTCATTTGAATCGTCTGGGATGTAATAACAGTACGTTTCATCAGCTGCATTTGGAACAGGACAGTTGAAAAAACTGCAATTGGAATTGATCTTAGAACAACGTACTCTTGTTAACATATGACACATGATAAAAGCGCTTCTCTAGGCAATCTGGGATTATGTTCCGCAAATTGGGAAGCACATATTTGCTTCAAGATTTACGTCTAATGTCCATGTTTGATCACATTTGACTTCGTCTGCGGCAGTCCACTGACCTTCTTCCCCCGTGTCTGCACCGTGATCTTCATATTATTGGTTCAATACCAACTCATCTTTAGTAGTGTTTGTTTGAGAACCTGATTCAGATACACAACAGTTCTCCAATTCCAGATCAGCAAGCAAATACACAACGGTTCTCCAATTCCAGAACAGTAATGTAAAGAGAAGCGTTGAGATAACGGACATCCATCAAGCTCAAAAAGAAAACTTGTGTTTCACATAGTCACAAACGATTGCGGTTTGTATTTCCCATAGCCACCGTTCCCATAGTAAAAAACGGTTGCGGTTTGCACATTCAATCTTCATGGCTTCATTAAAACTAACAAGGCGGTCTCTTTGCTTCGTCCACTAGAACTATTTGTGTATGCATTCTTCTTGGTAGTTAGAAGCGCTAATGAGGCGCCATTAGAAGAAGTACCCAAATATTCGGTCGAATAATGGCCAATAAGAAACAAATATGTAAAATTAAACAATATCGATTGCTATAACAGGATGGATGTGACACATACAGATAGATAAAATTTGATTGTTTGCAGATTCAATCTTCAATACTTCATTAAAATACCACTAGCAGAAGAACCCGACACGTCTTCATTTTATGGAGAATGTTCTCTAAATTGAAGGAAAAAAGATGAATTAAGGCGTGCATTGTTTAAATCTGAATCAGTTGGTATGTGTTCGTATCAGCGTTGTTTATCATTACGCATGTGTTTAATTTCCTACCCATCAACCGGGTGATTTACCGAAGTAATTATTAATGCAACTCTTTTAGGTATGCATTAAGCCTTCGTTTTGATTTGTCTGGTTGTCTTAGCGAAATCCATCGCTTTATTTAACCAAACCTGTATTCTTTATGTGACCATGCTTGATGATCTTATAAATTATGAATGATGATTATCATCATCATCCTTTCTTTACTACGATCAAAGTCAACGACTTCGATCGACTTTTCGTATGGGCAATACTTTTGTTTCTATGACCCTGTGAGTCATTTATACTTTGGTTTTATATGCCTCTTATTGTCAACCGTGGCTCTTTCGTCCAAAATGACTCATTTCATTATTTAATTGGGTCATCTATTTCTATACGCGTCATACATCGTTTTTATGGTTCCCTCGAAAACCATTTACACGAGTATTCCCATAGGATTTCTTGACCCCAAGATTCTTTTAACCTTTTCATTCTTCTCGACCTTACCACATCGGACATAATTGTGCTCATTATAAGAAGCTCATGGTATCATGCGTTCACTACTTACTTGGCCAGAGTAAGCGATCAACACATGGTACACATAACCTTGTTATAATTACCACATCACGTCCCATGTAAGTAATCTCTCGATTTATTTCATTTGGTAAAACTTTATTTAATTGACAATTTATAATTATTAGTTTTACTCGTTTTTATCCTTGAACATATAAATGTCCCTTTTTATACTCATTTATACAATCACATTCGTTGATGTGATCATTACTTCTCTCAATAAGATTTTTATTGAGAATACTTACTTGGATGATTACTTTCGTCCAAGTTTATATTTAAACTAAATTCAGTTATTGTCTTATTATTCACGATTGTGAATAATATATATATCTCTACTGAATTTCTCTTGGAAACGTCATCCTGGATAGATAACCTATCTAGGTTTTCCAAGTTTCATATTCTATATGCAACGGTCATTCACTATATGTTTGTTGCATATTTCTAGTTATACTATAAGTTTAAGACATGTACCTTATAGATACTCGCTTTGATAACTTTCTTGTTCGATCCCTCGTTCGAGATCATTTCTTGATTCATGTCCTTAACATATATGACTTACTTGTCATACTTCAGACCATATCTTCATCGTATCGATAGATCCTTAGACTCTCGTCATCTTCAGATGCAAGGATCCTTTAATTTAAAACGTCTACAATTGTTAGTAATGTTAACATTAACAAGCACCCGCATTATCATACAAGGCTTTATACGACACGTGTTAACACACGTAATCCATTTAGCTATATCGGTCTTTTATTGCTTTATTTGGGGTAACGTGTTTTACACGATAACCCTATGTGTTGTTTTCAACACTTTACATGCTAGACCGTTAATGTATTGAATAACTTACCGGATTTTGCGATCAAGTTTCGAACCGAACACCAATCTTGTAACACCCCGATAAAAAAAAATATATATATATATATAATAAAATAAAATAATATAAAACCTTAACTGGAATTAGTAAGGTTAAAACAAGCAAGGATTTATCAACTAGGAACTTAACCTAGTTAAATTCAAGTCTTGAAATAACTCATAACAAGGTTAAGATATTTAAACTTAAAGGAAAACCCTAGTTGAGGGGTCAAACTTGTCTAATGTGAAAGATAACCTCTAATAATAACAAAAATCAAACCAAACACACAACAACTTGTGTGTCTGGTCGATCAGGAGAAAAGGGGGCGACATAGGTGTTCTCCAAACTCTAGCTTCACATGAAAATCTGCAAAATTGAAGCCTCAAATCCATCCTAAATCGAATTCTAAACACAAATTAGTAATCACCTCGTTGTAAGGATCAAAAGGTATGTAAAATTTTGGTACTTTGATCCATCATGAATTCTAGGTTAATTGTGAAAAACTGAAATTGAGCCTAGATATGACATGCATGAATGAATGTTGAATTAATATGATGATTAGAATCAAACCCTAGGTGATTCCTTGTGAAAACTTTGCATCATAGTTGTAAAGTTGGGGTTTTACATGTTAGGAGGCTATGAGCTTGAAGAATACTAAAATTATGATTATTGTTATAGTGATATCTGAATTTGTTAAAGTAAAATTCAGAAATATAGATGTCAATTGGTATGTGAAATTTTTAATTTAGCAAAAATAGATGTAAATTACAAATCATGAACTTGATGATAATTATAGAAGAATCTGACCCGTTAGGTGTTTGTTGAAATGCCTAAGAGGGGATTTAAATGATAAAATATGATGAGAACGTAGATTTGATCATGTATCACAATGATATGAATATGGTCATGAAAAGAGTTCTAAACAAGTTGTAAAACTGAATTTTATAGGCAAAGAGTCCGGATCATCAAGCGGACAAGCCGGAGGAAATTCACGAGGGAAAGGCGTGCTTTAGAGGTACGAAATTACCGTTTCGTTACAATTGTAAATTATTTGATAGTTTTATGTTGTAGTTTTGAAAACATGGTAAACAAGATAGATCAAAATATCAAGGAAGTGACTATTCGTCTTAATCCATTGAGACGGGTCAAAACAATTGTTAGAAATTTTATGTTAGAATTACCTTGCTTGATGATTAACTCTTGGTGCGTAAACGGGTCGAACAATCAAGTAAGGCATGATTAATACATAGGCATATGATAGAAAGATCTTTGATGTTTGAATAATACATATATCATTTGAGAAATATGGGGTTTTAAAGGTTTCAGAATCATAGAAAAAAAAAACCTGAAATTAAAGAGTTAGAATCTTGGTGTAATAAACCAAGAAAATAAAACTTGAAATCCCAGGTACTACCGTAAATTACGGTATTACCGTAATTTACGGTAGATGTTTATTGTTTACGGTGGAAACCACCTGATTTACGGTGACCATAAGTCTTCAGGTCTCACCGTAAATTACGGTATGGCCGTAATTTACGGTGAACTTAGAAAAACTTTAAATTGTTTTATTATTAATTGATGATTGATTTTTATGTTTAAGTATTATGTACCAAAGTCAAACTAATGTTTTAATTGGTTTTGACCCTAGGTGTTTAGATGGACAGTACGGATGGCGGTCAAGCAACGTCAAAGAGCCGAACACGAATTATGAAGCTTCCGCTATGTTTTAAATCTTTTGTAGTCCTTTTGTTTGGGTTGCAAGCTATGTTTTGATCATCTTTTAAACGTTCCAACTTAGTTATTTGTCATTAAGTTAGATGGTAATTATGAACTTTAATATGAAAGTCAGATTTTGAAAGTAACATTTTACTAGAAATGGTACAAACTATTATAAATATCAAGGGTTTAAATTTAGGGTGTTACAAGTTGGTAATCAGAGCCTAAGGTTGTCAATAAAGTGTTCGGTTCAAGCTTGATCGACCGTCCGGTAAGAGTTAACTTATTTTGTTAATAAATTATGTATTATGTATAGAATGAGAAATGAATAAATATGCATGAAAATGAAAAGAGTGTGTAAGCCCACTCAAAAAAAAAAAAAAAAAAAAACAGGAAATGCATGAAACAAGAATTGTTAAAATCAAGTTACGAACTTGATTGAATTGAAACAAGAATTATTAAATCAAGTTACGAACTTGATTGAATTGAAACAAGAATTATTAAATCAAGTTAAGAACTTGATTGAATTGAAACAAGAATGATTAAATCGAGTTATGAACTTGATTAAATCAAAACAAGTAAAGCATGTGTTATAAATGGAATGTTTAACAATCTATGTAAACATTTCAGAAATCGAGATGGCTGATGGAGATAATGCTAATGCGGTGCCAAGAGTCACCGAAAAAATGAAAGAAGTGATTGCCGAAGAGGTTGGAAAGGCGATCGAAAACAGTTTGTCGGGCTTTATTGATAAAATTCAAAACACAGTTTTATCAATAGTAGAAGATAGAATCAAGAAGCTGGAAGATGATTCAAATGTAGCAAAGGAAAAGCATGGGGGACGAAAGCCTTGTTCATACAAGGAATTCATGGCTTGTAAACCACCAATATATAATGGGGAGGTTGATCCAATTGTGTGTCAACGATGGCTAAGTGATATCGAAGGAGTATTCGAGAGAACTCATTGTGATGAAAATGACTACGTAGCCTATGGTACGGGTCAATTAAGAAGTCAAGCGAAAGACTGGTGGGATAACAAAAAGAAGGAGATTGGAAGTGAAGCGGCTAAGGCCATGACATGGGAGGAGTTTAAGATGCCTTTTCTTAAACACCATAGTCCCAAGGCGGTCATAAATAAAATCAAGGAAGAGTTCATGCAACTCAGACACAAAGGTGAATCCATAGACAAGATCACGGGGATGTTTATGGACAAGATGAAGTTCTGTGATGATTTGATAACGAATGAAGAACAAAAGGTGTATTATTATCATAACATGCTAAGCGCGGAGTACAGAGAGTTCATAACCCCTTCAAAGTACGAGACCCTTACCGAGATTATCAATGCTGCTCGGGAAAGGGAGATTGAATTGAAGAAAAGTATAGAACGGGGTGAACGAAGGGCACAAGATGTGAATCCAAGCCCTGCCAAGAAAGCAAGAACGAATGAATCGGCAAAGAAATCAGATGCTAAGGGTGGTACATCAGGTTGCAAAATTTGTGGGAAAAATCATAAAGGCGAATGTCGTTACAAGGATAAGCCTTGTCCCATATGCAAGAAAACGGGACATATGGCTATGTCGTGCCCGGAGAAAGTGACGGTTTGTTACAATTGTTATCGAACGGGTCACAAAAAGTCGGAATGCCCGGAACTGGTTGGAAAGAAAGATGGGCAGGAACCGAAGGGTGAAGCCCCAAAAGCAAAGGCAAGATCTTTTCAATTAACCGCCGCAGAAGCGAAGATTGAACCTGACGTGGTCTCAGGTATATTTGCTGTAAATTCAATTCCCGCACACGTGTTATTTGATACGGGTGCGAATAAATCCTTTGTTTCATATGGGTTTATTCGACATCCTTCATTTGTTCTAACCAAATTACCTGTGCCTTTAGAAGTAGAGATAGGTAATAACAAAAAGTTTTATTGTTTGTGATGTATGTGAAAATTGTAAACTGAGCATCGATGATGAAGAATATTTGATAAATCTAATCCCGATGTCGATGGGAGAATTCCAAGTAGTCGTGGGGATGGATTGGCTATCTCAATACCATGCAAAGGTTGTGTGTTTTCGCAAAGAGATAAAACTAACATCTCCAAGCGAAAAACGAGGCAACCCCATAGTATGTTCGATGTTGAAAGCTCACAAGCTCATGAAGCGAGGATGCAAGGCATTCATAATTTATGCAAATGAGACCGAGAAAGAATCACGAAAGATTGGAGATGTACCGGTAGTACGAGATTATGAAGATGTTTTTCCGGAAGATTTACCGGGGATACCGCCTGAACGGGAAGTAGAGTTCGGGATCGAATTGATTCCGGGCGTGAAACCTGTAGCGAAAGCCCCGTACCGACTTGCACCGTCGGAACTACAAGAGTTGATGTCCCAAATCCAAGACCTGCTTGACAAGAGATTCATAAGGCCGAGTGTGTCTCCTTGGGGCGCACCGGTATTGTTTGTGAGAAAGAAGGATGGGAGCATGCGCATGTGTATCGATTACCGGGAGTTAAACAAACTCACGGTAAAGAACCGATACCCGCTCCCGAGGATAGACGACTTATTTGACCAACTACAAGGCGCGAGTTGGTTTTCAAAAATTGACCTTAGGTCGGGGTATCACCAACTAAAGGTCAAAGAAGAAGATGTGCCGAAGACGGCCTTCCGTACGAGATACGGACATTACGAATTTCTCGTGATGTCATTTGGGCTAACAAATGCGCCCGCGGCTTTCATGGACCTCATGAACCGGGTTTGCAAGCCAATGTTGGACAAGTCGGTCATCGTGTTCATCGATGATATTTTGGTGTATTCGAAAAGTGAAGCCGAACACGCACATCACATACAAGAAGTGTTAGAGACACTTAGACGAGAGAAGTTATATGCAAAATTCTCTAAATGTGCCTTTTGGTTACGAGAGGTACAATTTCTCGGCCATGTCATAAATGCCGACGGAGTTTTGGTGGATCCGTCAAAGATAGAGGCGGTGTCAAAATGGAATCCCCCGAAGAACCCTTCGGAAATTAGAAGCTTTTTGGGGCTTGCTGGGTATTATAGGAGATTCATTCAAGATTTCTCCAAGATTGCATCGCCGCTAACAAAGCTAACCCAAAAGAAAGCAAAGTTTGTTTGGGGAGTCGATCAAGAAAAAGCGTTTCGGACGCTAAAAGAAAGGCTAACTCAAGCTCCGGTACTGACATTGCCGGACGGAGTCGAAGACATGGTGGTTTATTCGGATGCTTCATTATCGGGGCTCGGTTGCGTGTTTATGCAACGGGGCAAGGTAATAGCTTATGCCTCGAGACAATTGAAGATACACGAGAAGAAATACCCCACGCACGATCTCGAGTTGGCAGCGGTGGTATTTGCATTAAAAATATGGAGGCATTACTTGTATGGGGTAAAATGCACCATATTCACCGACCTCAAGAGCTTGAAATACTTCTTCGATCAGAAGGAGTTAAATATGCGACAAAGGCGATGGTTGGAAACGGTGAAAGACTATGATTGTGAGATACATTATCACCCCGGAAAAGCAAATGTGGTAGCGGACGCTTTGAGCAGAAAAGCAGATTATGTCCCGATACGAGTAAGATCGATGCAACTTGTGGTAACCTCGAGTATACTTGAACGTATTCGAGAGGCGCAATTAGAAGCAGTAAAAGAAGAGAATTGGAAGAAAGAAAGAATAATTGGTCAATTGAAAGATTTGTCGGAAGGGAATCATGGGTTGAAGACTCGATCCAGAAGGATTTGGGTTCCACATACTTGTGGAGTAAAGGCGCTTCTACTTAACGAAGCTCATAAATCCCGTTATTCGATTCATCCGGGTGCAACCAAGATGTACAATGATTTGAAACAAAATTATTGGTGGCCCGGAATGAAGAGGGACGTGGCGAAATATGTGGAAAAATGCTTGACATGTTTACAAGTCAAAGCGGAACACCAGAAACCATACGGTAAACTCCAACCGTTAGAAATTCCGGTTTGGAAATGGGAACATATTACAATGGACCTGTTAACCAAGCTGCCTAAGACGAATCGTGGTTTTGATGCCATATGGGTAGTGGTGGATAGATTGACGAAAAGTGCTCACTTCATTCCGATTCGTGAGACTTATACGTCAAAAAAGATGTCAGAAGTCTATACCAATGAAATCATAGCACGTCATGGAGTGCCGGTGTCCATCGTGTCGGATAGGGATACCCGGTTTACTTCGAATTTTGGCGTGATTTCCAAGAACAAATGGGGACCAAATTGTTCATTAGCACTGCGTACCATCCTCAAACGGATGGACAAAGTGAAAGAACGATACAAATATTGGGAGACATGCTACGAGCGTGTATAATCGACTTTGGAGGCAGTTGGGATGTTCACCTACCGTTAGTCGAGTTTTCGTATAACAACAGTTACCAATCTAGCATTAAAATGGCACCATACGAAATGCTTTACGGTAGGAAGTGTCGAACCCCAGTATGTTGGGGTGAAGTGGGTCCACGTGAACTCGCCCACCAAGATATAGTACGAGCCACGAATGAAAAGATCGATAAAGTTCGGGCACACTTGAAAGCGGCTCAAGACAGGCAAAAGGCATATGTTGATAAAAGGAAAAGGCCGATTAAATTCCAAGTTGGTGACAAGGTTATGCTAAAAGTCTCCCCATGGAAAGGCGTTATTAGATTTAGAAAAAGGGGGAAGCTAAGCCCAAGGTTTATTGGACCTTTCAAAATTATTGGGAAGGTTGGCAAAGTAGCTTACCGTCTTGAATTACCGGAAGAGCTGAGTGGAATCCATGGCACGTTCCACGTGTCGCAATTAAGAAAGTGCCTAGCGGACGAAACGACCTATATCCATTATGATGATATCGAAGTGGATAATAGTCTGAATTACGCTGTGAGACCGTTGGAGATTTTAGATCGAAAAGTCAAACACTTGCGAAATAGACAAATCGATCAAGTCAAAGTTAAATGGGAGCATAGGAAGGGTTCGGACACTACATGGGAGTCCGAAGAGGAGATGAGACGTCTTCACCCTACCTTATTCGGTACGTACTACGGTTTCGGGGACGAAAACCTTTTTAAGGGGGGTGGACTTGTAAGACCCCGATAAAAAAATATATATATATAATAAAATAAAAATAATATAAAACCTTAACTAGAATTAGTAAGGTTAAAACAAGCAAGAATTTATCAACTAGGAACTTAACCTAGTTAAATTCAAGTCTTGAAATAACTCATAACAAGGTTAAGATATTTAAACTTAAAGGAAAATCCTAGTTGAGGGGTCAAACTTGTCTAATGTGAAAGATAACCTCTAATAATAACAAAAATCAAACCAAACACACAACAACTTGTGTGTCTGGTCGATCAGGAGAAAAGGGGGCGACATAGGTGTTCTCCAAACTCTAGCTTCACATGAAAATCTGCAAAATTGAAGCCTCAAATCCATCCTAAATCGAATTCTAAACACAAATTAGTAATCACCTCGTTGTAAGGATCAAAAGGTATGTAAAATTTTGGTACTTTGATCCATCATGAATTCTAGGTTAATTGTGAAAAACTGAAATTGAGCCTAGATATGACATGCATGAATGAATGTTGAATTAATATGATGATTAGAATCAAACCCTAGGTGATTCCTTGTGAAAACTTTGCATCATAGTTGTAAAGTTGGGGTTTTACATGTTAGGAGGCTATGAGCTTGAAGAATACTAAAATTATGATTATTGTTATAGTGATATCTGAATTTGTTAAAGTAAAATTCAGAAATATAGATGTCAATTGGTATGTGAAATTTTTAATTTAGCAAAAATAGATGTAAATTACAAATCATGAACTTGATGATAATTATAGAAGAATCTGACCCGTTAGGTGTTTGTTGAAATGCCTAAGAGGGGATTTAAATGATAAAATATGATGAGAACGTAGATTTGATCATGTATCACAATGATATGAATATGGTCATGAAAAGAGTTCTAAACAAGTTGTAAAACTGAATTTTATAGGCAAAGAGTCCGGATCATCAAGCGGACAAGCCGGAGGAAATTCACGAGGGAAAGGCGTGCTTTAGAGGTACGAAATTACCGTTTCGTTACAATTGTAAATTATTTGATAGTTTTATGTTGTAGTTTTGAAAACATGGTAAACAAGATAGATCAAAATATCAAGGAAGTGACTATTCGTCTTAATCCATTGAGACGGGTCAAAACAATTGTTAGAAATTTTATGTTAGAATTACCTTGCTTGATGATTAACTCTTGGTGCGTAAACGGGTCGAACAATCAAGTAAGGCATGATTAATACATAGGCATATGATAGAAAGATCTTTGATGTTTGAATAATACATATATCATTTGAGAAATATGGGGTTTTAAAGGTTTCAGAATCATAGAAAAAAAAAACCCTGAAATTAAAGAGTTACAATCTTGGTGTAATAAACCAAGAAAATAAAACTTGAAATCCCAGGTACTACCGTAAATTACGGTATTACCGTAATTTACGGTAGATGTTTATTGTTTACGGTGGAAACCACCTGATTTACGGTGACCATAAGTCTTCAGGTCTCACCGTAAATTACGGTATGACCGTAATTTACGGAGAACTTAGAAAAACTTTAAATTGTTTTATTATTAATTGATGATTGATTTTTATGTTTAAGTATTATGTACCAAAGTCAAACTAATGTTTTAATTGGTTTTGACCCTAGGTGTTTAGATGGACAGTACGGATGGCGGTCAAGCAACGTCAAAGAACCGAACACGAATTATGAAGCTTCCGCTATGTTTTAAATCTTTTGTAGTCCTTGTGTTTGGGTTGCAAGCTATGTTTTGATCATCTTTTAAACGTTCCAACTTAGTTATTTGTCATTAAGTTAGATGGTAATTATGAACTTTAATATGAAAGTCAGATTTTGAAAGTAACATTTTACTAGAAATGGTACAAACTAATATAAATATCAAGGGTTTAAATTTAGGGTGTTACAAATCTCTATCAAGAGCATAAGGTTTAAGTCCAAGCATAGTTTTCCCACCATACTTGAATCTCTTAAACCAGGGCTCTGATACCAACTTGTAAGACCCTTAGTCCATTTTATACAATTATCAAATAAATTTCGATTATCATAGTGTATTTAATGATTAAATATACACTTAAAAATGCGAGTTTGTTAAAACATTTTACTAAATAAAACATTTCAACATTTTGTAATTTAATTCGTCGTTTAAAACGTGACTACGAAACTATTCGCGGAAGCTTTGTTCTTTATGTGTTCGGTTCATCGCTGAGCTTGATCGTCCTCCGGTACAAGAATTTTACCTACAACTCATAAAAACATGAGTTAGATTATTCATATGTAGCTTAAAACGTATTTCAATGGGTTCGCAATGCATAAAAGGTTAAATAACGAATTTTCGCGTATCTGGCACCCCATGGCGTCACGCGGCGGCCTAAGGCCTCCCCCGTCGCGCGGCGCGACGCCCTAATTTTTCCAGAATGTTTGCAGCTGTTGCTGCATATTCCCAGCATAACCCAATTTTATGGAAACGAGCATAACTCTCTCGTTTTTTATCCGTTTTACACGATTCTTTTTCTTACGTGACCGTAATTTAATTCTCCATCTTATGGAGTTAAAATCCAACATTCGGATTAACAAAATTTCAGACTTTTAAGTCTTCGGCTTATTACCCTTTTTACCAAATTTTGACCCGTTCGTGATTTTATCAAACAAACATGTTTATTTGATCTTTAAACTCATGAAATTCACAATTTCAATATCTCCTATCATATTAGTCTCAAATCACGGGTTTCTTACATAATTAAAACCCGTTTACGCTCAAGTGCTTATTTTGACCCATTAAGGGTATTTAAGCACTTTAAAGCTTAAAATCGCTTTCATTCATTTCTAGCATCGTATTCTTACATTTCTTATCAAGTAATCTTCCACCGCAACTATATGTGTGGTGGATTTCATGTGGAAATCCATATGTTCCGAGTTTTACCCCTCGGATCATCGTTTTACGGCAAAGACTCATATAGAGTCATTTGACCCAAGAATTTACATCCTTCACTCTCTATACTTATTCTAAGTATTTATTTAATCATAAAACTTCTTTCCAAACAACCTTTACAGCTCGTTTGCTCAATTTAGTTTATAAGGGTGTTTTGGTCAATTTTAACCCTTCTATTACGACGAAGGACTTTTAATAACTTGTTTGACCAAAATCCGATCTTTTAACTATAATTTTGTTTAGAAACCATTATGTTTCTAAAACACGATGATTATAACTTAAATTATTCGGTTTACCTATAAGGTAACCGAATATCCAATTTTAACCTTGTTTAACTCTTATAGAACCTCAAGTTCTAAATGATGAGTTGAACCATTTTACATACCTGACTCGGATCAATGTATTGATCCGTTTTAATACCTTGCTTTAAAAATCGCTAATTAATAGCGATGCAAATATCCATTCTATATAGACTCCTGAAATCATGTAACTCGACAATAATCATTAGTCGATATTGTCAAAGGGTGATATTTTCACCTTTTGACCCGTTTGGTCTAAATGACTATATATCTTTGCGAGATGGTATTTATTATCATCTCGTCTATATGACTCGCTCCGGTTTACACCATATGGTCATTTTATTTATAAACCTTTTCTAAATGATTTTAACTCATTATGACTTTCACCATAAAGTGTCCTTCAAAGATAACGGTTATTGTCAATGCGTGGCCAATTTACCGGTTTGCCCTTACTATTTATGTTGGTTTATCCTATAAGGTAACCACTCGAAACTCATTTTCTATTAGTCATTACATGACCAAATTATCATATTAGTCCGTTTTAACCATTAACCATGGTTTACTATCATCGTCTATTGTTCCGAACCGTACATGTCGTGTCGGAACATCAGTAATCAAGCAAGACTTTATATTATTCATAACCTATAAAATCAATAGGTATTTAATACCAAGAGTGTAAGCTATACTTACCTAGCATCCAGATTATGCTTTTCCTTCATTCCTGATTCGTTTGACCCGCTTCCTTCCCAAGCTTTCACCTAGCTCGTCGAGCGTCAAACTATCATTGTAATTTTGTAAGATGGTTAGACTAGCCATAATAAATCTCGACTACTCCATCTTACGTGTTTTATGTCGAAATTATCATTCGATCATATTTTTGGTCATTTTGACTTTTTTTTAAATCAATCTTATGTCGAAATTATCATTCGATCATATTTTTGGTCATTTTGACTTTTTTTTTTAAATCAAACTGCCTATTGACGAAAGTAATTACACGATGTAGATCAACTACTCGTTTTATTACTTTGTCAATATCCGGTAACCATCATTCTTATGCTACCGGTTTAATCACTTATTTAATCACGTTCATTTAATCGGATTTTCACCGAATTAACACAACTTTAATCATATTTAACATATGATGATATCAAACATCATTCTAACATTAAGCTATCATTATTTTCGTTTTTATCAGACTAATCAAATTCCTAGCAAGTATGATCATATACCCAAACACCAAATTTGTTTAAGTATTTCCTGGTTACTATCAAATGTGATGATTATAATCATACTTTGATCATCAAATTCATCATAAGATTAAAACCCACTTATCCTAGTTTGGTAAATCATCAAATCATTCAAATTATAACATCATGTGTATAATTTTCACTTAGGGTTTTGTTCCTAAGCATGTATACATCATTAATTCGATCATAGCTTCAATAATTCATTCATAATTCGTGATTACGATGATTATCCAAAATTCACAACTTCACAAATCATCAAAAATTGACATACCTTATGATCCCCTAGCTTGGGTGATCATTAATTCACCTTCAATTGTGAATTTAGACCTCGTTTGAGCCTTCAATTTGATGATTATGTTGAGAGTTAGGGTTTGGCTCCTGGGGAGCTCTCTAAGATCGAACAGAACACCCTCAAAACACACTAAGTGTGTGTTTTTGTTAGACTTTTGTTTTTATAACAAAGCTTTCAAGTTTATCCACTTTGGCCCCTCTTGTTTGGTTAGTTTATTAAGTAGGCCACAATCCACTTAATTTCTAACAATTTTTTCCACTGATTAACTAGGTTAAACATTCCTAGTTAAATTAGTGGGTTCGGGGAATTCATGACTAAGTTTATTTTAAGTCCTGTTAACTCGGGCTTCTATAAACTTTATTTTCTATAAAACTTTCTCTTCCCTTTTTATTAAATATTATGTTTAATTATATAAATCCTATTATTTTTCGGGTTAATTTTACCACTAACGGTACTTTACCCGTCTTTTAGTACTAACGTGGTTTAATTACCAAACCCGTTTTCGGGGTGTTACAAGTCTATCCACCTTAAAGAGGTTTCGTCCTCGAAACCTTTCTTACATACTTCATGGAGTTTTAAACTCAATGCAATTGACCTGAGTAATCTTTTAAGCATTACTCATATCTTAACCAATTATTAATATTACCAGAAAAGTATGGTAATATATATATATATATTTTACAAAGCATATACGTATTTCAGACGAAATCTTGAAATAACGTAATCTCGTTATTTCGACCTTAATCTGTCTCACTAACTAGACTTATTAGTCCAGTTATGTTATACCCATTACTTGGGTTATAATGTGATTTTACTTCACATTACTTCTCTTGACCGTGATCGCGTCATGTCATAATTAGGTATATTTCAACCTTTCATTTTCGAAATATTTCTTTTCAATATATCATCTTGCACCTATCAGTGTCAAGACCTGTATCTTTAACATTTACAAATTTCAATTCCTATCAGAATTTATATTTGTAAAAACGTTATTTCTTACTAAAACTGAAGTTTTAGTTTAACATTTTCTCTTTGACTTTTTTCAATTATCCATACCCGAATATTGATAGTTAAGAATTTATTCTTTTACAATCTTTGTTTCACGCGGGGATTTTCAACTAATTTCCTCGCTTTGTCTCATTAACCCATAGGTTATATCGCTTAGCCTCGTGAGCTATTTCATTAGGCTTTCACCTCGTTAAGGAAAGGCCCTTATAATTCTTTTTTTTTTTGTATTTATAACTCAAGGTTTCTTTGGTCCCGTAGACCTTTAAACTGTTTATAACTCGAAAGTTATGATGATCCTGTAGATCATTCTTCTTATGTTTGGAAATCATTTAGTTTCGAGTTTAAGATCCCTTAACCTTGACCGTAGTTCGTGACTACAATTGTTTTATTTCGGATAATTCTCCCGACTTTATGACTTCTCGCGTCATTTATGTGTCGGTTCGTCTTATGCTCACCATTATCCGGTTTGCATATATTCGTATTTGATTATGTCCCATTACCGGGCTCACTATTCTTTTGTGTTTAACGCTACCGTTATCCGGTTTGCGCTTACTTATGCCATCTGGCATTATATTGTATTCAATCCGTTTGACTTGTTAATGTGAAATCCATCACTTATAATTAATCAAACGTTATTCTTTATTCAACATGTTCAACCCCAAAATAGTCGAACATATTTATTAAAAATTTCTATTTACGAAATTTTATAGTCTTTTAGTCATAACTCGTAATCCGAGTCCTTTGACTTTCAATCTACGTTCCCGTCTCTTGGTTTACGCATGTGTTTAATTTCCTACCCATCAACCGGGTGATTTACCGAAGTAATTATTAATGAAACTCTTTTAGGTATGCATTAAGAGTTCGTTTTGATTTGTTTGGTTGTCTTAGCGAAATCCATCGCTTTATTTAACCAAACCTGTATTCTTTATGTGACCATGCTTGATGATCTTATAAATTATGAATGATGATTATCATCATCATCCTTTCTTTACTACGATCAAAGTCAACGACTTCGATCGTCTTTTCGTATGTGCAATACTTTTGTTTCTATGACCATGTGAGCCATTTATACTTTGGTTTTATATGCCCCTTGTTGTCAACCATGGCTCTTTCGTCCAAAATGACTCATTTCATTATTTACTTGGGTCATCTATTTCTATACGCGTCATACATCGTTTTTATAGTTCCCTCGAAAACCATTTACATGAGTATTCCCATAGGATTTCTTGACCCCAAGATTCTTTTAACCTTTTCATTCTTCTCGACCTTACCACATCGGACACAACTGTGCTCATTATAAGAAGCTCATGGTATCATGCGTTCACTACTTACTTGGCCAGAGTAAGCGATCAACACATGGTACACATAACCTTGTTATAATTACCACATCACGTCCCATGTAAGTAATCTCTCGATTTATTTCATTTGGTAAAACTTTATTTAATTGCCAATTTATAATTATTAGTTTTACCCGTTTTTATCCTTGAACATATAAATGTCCCTTTTTATACTCATACAATCACATTCGTTGATGTGATCATTACTTCTCTCAATAAGATTTTTATTGAGATTACTTACTTGGATGATTACTTTCGTCCAAGTTTATATTTAAACTAAATTCAGTTATTGTCTTATTATTCACGATTGTGAATAATATATATATCTCTACTGAATTTCTCTTGGAAATGTCATCCTGGATAGATAACCTATCTAGGTTTTCCAAGTTTCATATTCTATATGCAACGGTCATTCACTATATGTTTGTTGCATATTTCTAGTTATACTATAAGTTTAAGACGTGTACCTTATAGATACTCGCTTTGATAACTTTCTTGTTCGATCCCTCGTTCGAGATCATTTCTTGATTCATGTCCTTAACATATATGACTTACTTGTCATACTTCAGACCATATCTTCATCGTATCGATAGATCCTTAGACTCTCGTCATCTTCAGATGCAAGGATCCTTTAATTTAAAACGTCTACAATTGTTAGTAACGTTAACATTAACAAGCCCCCGTATTATCATACAAGGCTTTATACGACACGTGTTAACACACGTAATCCATTTAGCTATATCGGTCTTTTATTGCTTTATTTGGGGTAACGTGTTTTACATGATAACCCTATGTGTTGTTTTCAACACTTTACATGCTAGACCGTTAATGTATTGAATAACTTACCGGATTTTGCGATCAAGTCTCGAACCGAACATCAATCTCTATCAAGAGCATAAGGTTTAAGTCCAAGCATAGTTTTCCCACCATACTTGAATCTCTTAAACCAGGGCTCTGATACCAACTTGTAAGACCCTTAGTCCATTTTATACAATTATCAAATAAATTTCGATTATCATAGTGTTTTTAATGATTAAACATACACTTAAAAATGCGAGTTTGTTAAAACATTTTACTAAATAAAACATTTCAACATTTTGTAATTTAATTCTTCGTTTAAAACGTGACTACGAAACTATTCGCAGAAGCTTTGTTCTTTATGTGTTCGGTTCATCGCTGAGCTTGATCGTCCTCCGGTACAAGAATTTTACCTATAAATCATCAAAACATGAGTTAGATTATTCATACGTAGCTTAAAACGCATTTCAATGGGTTCGCAATGCATAAACGGTTAAATAACGAATTTTCGCGTATCTAATTCTCCATTTGGAACAGGAGAGTTGAAAAAACTGCAATTGGAATTGATCTTAGAACAACATACTCTTGTTAACATATGACACAGGATAAAAGTGCTTCTCTATACAATCTGGGATTATGTTTCGCAAATTGGGAAGCACATATTTGCATCAAGATTTACGTCTGATGTCCATGTTTGATCACATTTGACTTCATCTGCGGCATTCCACTAACTTTTTCCCCCGTGTCTGCACCGTGATCTTCATATTATTGGTTCAATACCAACTCATCTTTAGTTGCGTTTGTTTGAGAACCTTATTCAGATACACAACAGTTCTCCAATTCTAGATCAGCAAGCAAATACACAACGGTTCTCCAATTCCAGATCAGTAATGTAAGGAGAAGCGTTGAGAAAACGGACATCCTTCAAGCTCAAAAGAAAACTTGTGTTTCCCATAGTCACAAACGATTGCGGTTTGTATTTCCCATAGCCACCATTCCCATAGTCAAAAACGGTTGCGGTTTGCACATTCAATCTTCATTCTTTCATTAAAATTAAAAAGGCGGTCAATTTGCTTCGTCCGCTATAACTATTTGTGTATGCATTCTTTTTGGTAGTTAAAAGCGCTAATGAGGTGCCATTGTCGAATAATGGCCAATAAGAAACAAACCTGTAAAATTAAACAATATCGATTGTTATAACAAGATGGATGTGACACACACAGATAGATAATATCATATTGTTTGCAGATTCAATCTTCAATACTTCATTAAAATACCACTAGCAGTAGAACCCGACACGTCTTCATGTTACGGAGAATGTTCTCGAAATTGAAGGAAAAAAGATGAATTGAGGCGTGCATTGTTTAAATCTGAATCAGTTGATATGTGTTCGTATCAGCGTTGTTTATCACCGTGTGTGAGCATTGGAAGCCCGACAAACAGTCTTTCAATTATATCGTGTCAAGATGTTTCAGTTTGCACACATTCTCACTCAACGAATGTTAGGGTTTCGTTTCTTCATGCTCCAACTAAACCCTTGAATCCCAATGCTTCTCTAAAAATATTTGTTTCTTTTGCTAGTGTTTCCCGTAGTCACAAACGATTGTGGTTTGTATTTCGCATAGCCACCGTTTTCGTGGTAAAAAACGGTTGCGGTTTGCAGATTCAATGTTCATTGCTTCATTAAAATTAACAAGGCGGTCTCTTTGTTGCGTACAAATTATTGAAAAGATTTGTTGAAATCGAAGAAAAGAGTAAAAAAGATGAATTGAGGCGTGCATTTGGAACAAGAAGTCCAACAATCCGTTTATTATCTATTGTTGGCTAAAAAAATATGAATGCACGCAACGAATTTGACAACTGTGACAGCTAAATAAAAGTATAAATCACCTCCAATCCATCTCTGGTCAAATCACATACTATAAAGTTTAAACTTATCATGTGTTGTAGTATGGAAAAATGACCGAATAGACATCTGAATAATAAACTGTGGAGAACTTGTTTGCGTTATCCTTCAAAATAAGCTAAAATACGAAAAAAATACGTTCAAATACGCTAAAATACGCTAAAATATGTTAAAATACGTTAAAATACGCTAAAATACGTTAAAATACGCCAAAATACGTTAAAATACGCTCAATACACTAAAATACGTAAAAATCCATTAAAATACGCTAAAATACGTTAAAATACACTAAAATACATTAAAATACGTTAAAATACGCTAAAATACGCTAAAATACGCTAAAATACGTTTAAATACGTTAAAATTCGCTAAAATACGCTAAAAATACCCTAAAGTTGGTTAAAATAAGCTAAAATATGTTAGAATACGCTCAAATACGTCAAAAATACTATTAAATACACAACAATATGTTAGAATACGGCAAAATACACAAAAATACGTCAAAGAACGCGACTAACGATATTTACACACACGTATACATATAACACGGCACTATGGAGTACAAGTGGATTTCAAACGAAACTGTACGTAATCATAGACTACGATATTCGCAAGCAACCGAACGGCACCGAAACGACTTATGTTGAAGGTATACGTTATAAAACGACAAAATATGCGAAAGTTCGTCAAAAAACGAGACGTATACATGTTGAACTGAGGGAAACACGATAAAACTAAATTTGAAATAATGCCATATACTATCGTATAGGCCTATGTCGTATCGTATATCGGCTTAATACGCATCGCATAGGCCTATACGATGTGTATTAAACTTTCAATTTGAAACACGATAAAACTAAATTTGAAATAATGCCATATACGATCGTATAGGCCTATGTCATATCGTATATCGGCTTAATACGCATCTTATAGGCCTATACGATGCGTATTAAACTTTCAATTTTCTCAAAAATATCCCTGAATTTATCAGAACAACAGGGGTATTTCAGTAAATTCATCGATTAATACGCATCGTATAGGCCTATACGAAGCGTATTGAACTATAAATTTCTCAAAAATGTTTTTCAAATCAAGGGTTCCATCATTTCAACCACTTGTTTTCAACGGGGACATAATGCAATGATTCCTCTCAATTGAATAGACAGACACTTGCTTCATAGGACTCACTTGAATTGTCTCGGAAATACTGAACAACATAAATAACAGCTTCGGTTTCATTAGCATCATCGTTTACCGTGGAATGCATCCTTATTTTTGTAAATCGCACAAACAAGCATGCCTTGAACGAGTCTAGAACACTCGTAATCCTCAACCGGCTTTGAAACCGGACGGAATCTACGAAGAAACTATTCGATTTCACGGTGAATTGAGAAATTAGTGACGGAGAAAACTTCGTCGTTAATTTGAAGGCTCACAAATTTCAATATCATTTTGTCATCGACCAACTGTTCGAAATCCCTTTCGTTTTATTTTTTTAAAATCAGTTTAATTCAAAACCGCACCTACAACTGTTGTTCAGTACTTTCGTGATAAATACAATGTTCATCTTCGTTATGCTTTGCTTTCTGCAATTCAACCAGGCACGGATGATAAATACAATGTTCATCTTCGTTATCCTTTGTCGATGACAAACTAGCTAGTGATTCTCTGTTTCTCTAAATCGTCGTAACGGAATCTATTAAGAAACTGTTCGATTTCACGGTGAGTGGAGAAATTAGCGACGGAGAAACTGTTCGACCCAGACATGCATCAGGAAAGAAGCATATAATGATTCCTCTAAATTGAATAGACAGACACTTGCTTCGTAGGACTCACTTGAATCGTCTCGGAAGTACTGAACAACCGAAATAACAGCTTCGGTTTCATCAGCTGCATCTATTAAGAAACTGCTCGACACGTACATGCATCAGAAAAGAAGCATATAAAGAACCTTTGAAAAGTTAGACAATTTTTATTAGCTATTATACCTCGTTTAATAGCAAGATAAGAAGGATGAGATATCAGCAGTTAGCTCGAAGAAGTTTCTCTCGATCAGGTGTTCCAATAGATTCCCCCTGTTAACAATGTCTTGTTAATTGTTTTAGATGACATGCTTGGTGACAAAGAGGAACACTTTCTTCTGTTTTTTTTCTACTTTTAGAAAGGTTTGACCATGCCGTATCATGTGTCATGTGTCATAAAACGGAACATAATCCCAGATTGTCTAAAGAAGCGCTTTTATAATGTGTGATCCAGAGGTCGGTCTCGGGTGGGTATAAGATCTGTGGGCCCTATTGTCGGATCTGTGACTCAATGGAAGATGTGATTAACGTAAGCGTGCCATGTCATGTGTCATAAAACGGAACATAATCCCAGATTGTCTAAAGAAGCGCTTTTATCATGTGTGATCCAGAGGTCGGTCTCGGGTGGGCATAAGATCCATGGGCCCTATTGTCAGAACTGTGACTCCATGGAAGATGTGATTAAGGTAAGCGTGTTGTATCATGTGTCACAAAACGGAACATAATCCCAGATTGTCTAAAGAAGCGCTTTTACCATGTGTCCTATTAGAGTAGTATGACTCTGAGTCCATTTGTGGTTCATGAATGTTTCGAATCATCAAAGAAGATGTGTCGGGGTTGTATTTCCCATAGCCACCATTTCCGTAGTAAAAAACGGTTGCGGTTTGCACATTCAATCTTCATTGCTTCATTATAATTAATAATGCGGTCTCAATTGAAGATGTAATTGCAACACTGTTGTGGTTGATTTATAGGAGGAGGTTATGAATCGAATATAAGTTTTATGTGAATTTAAAGGACAATACTGACAGGGGTGCTGGTCTTTTCTCCCACTGTGCAAACTTGAAAAATCTGACCATAACACATTGTAGGCTTGTGGGCTTGAATGGTTTTAATATATTTCATCCTGGACCGTGATCTTCATATTCTTGGTTCAAGCAGTTGGTCGATGACATGATAGATAAAGATCTTGACGCGAAACGAAAGGGATTTCGAGAAACCAAGGGTGTATACAGATCTCTATTCGGTCATCTTTCCAATCTTTTACACACGAATATGTGGTTCCCAATTTGCGGAACATAATCCCAGATTGTCTAAAAAAGCGCTTTTATCATGTGTCATATTAGATGTGTATCACGTGTGAGAAACTAGCTAGGACTAGACCCCTCAAGTTGTCATTTGATAATCACACATGTTTCCTACAATCCTTGTTTCCACCATCTAATATAAACATGTCCTTATCATTTGGAGTGATGTTTGCTAAATTGAAAGATATGGATGCTGCATAAGGGATTAAGATAAGAAGGAAACATGCTAAGATGCCCATGATGTAGCAGAAAATTTGCTAAAAACAATTATGAAGTTGTTGATAGGTGGTTTTACTTGCCAATTAGAATATGAACTAGAAACCCTATTGTCGTTATGAGGACGATATTTTTTTAAAGCCGTTAGGAGGACAATATTGAAGTAGACTTTTTAAGGACGGGTCATGTGCCATTATTAATAGGCTTTAGTCCAGTCAACATGTTTAATGCGTTATGCGTGTGGGTCTTATATGGATATGGACACATGGTCACTATTGGCCACACCCTAGTTTTTTTTAATTGCATGTACATTTTATTCACAAAGCCAACCACTTGCATCAGAACCAAATTACACCATATCTACTTCGTGAAGATTTTTATACACCGTTAAAAACTTGTATAATGATAATTTTTTTTGAAAGTCCAACGAATCCTCCTAATGGGCTACTAGTGAAATTCACCACATCGGGATACACTCGCCTCCGAACCGGGGATAACCCTCACCTAGGGCCATAGCCCGTGAACACTCGCCCGAAGGCACGGCAGTGAGATGAGGTAAAATCCGCTCAGTTTAAAGATTGAACTAGCGATCTCCACTTATTCGCCTAGTCTCCCATCATCACCAGGTGCCGCAGAAAATAATGGGGAGGGCAGGAATCGAACTTCTGTCCCTTAGAACACCAAGTCTCTCCCTTACCACTCCATCACCACCTCATTGGCCTTGTATAATGGTAATGATGTTAGCATTAATAAATAATTGGTTGACTAAACTAGAGAATCACAGACTATTAAACAATTATAGAATTGCTTTTTTAAAATAATTCGGTTAAAAAATAAAAATAGGGTTTATCGCATCTTCGTACACTTATTGAAATGTTAAAACTCTATATAAAGAGAATAATAGAAGGGTCGTATTATTCGCACACCTTGGGGAATTAAATCGACACCCTCAATACGTATCGTATAGGCCTATACGATGCGTATTGAGGTGGATTCAAACTTCTATGTCTGCCAAAGGCTGCCAATGTCCCCTTACCAAAAAGTAATACGCATTGTATAGGCCTATACGATGCATATTGAGGGTGTCGATTTATTTTTTTTAATTTTTGCAAGGTAGCTTTCTGTCACGCGGTAGCTTTCCGTCACGCGAATGAAGAAGCAGCAATTTGGACATCTGTCGATCTTCAAACATCTAGGAAACATTATTTAAGAATACCCCTGAATTTATTGAAGCTCTAGAATGAGATCCTCTACTCTTGGGTTATCATCTTTCAATCCCATTTTCCCTAAATTTATCGATTCTGTTTTTCAACAGGGTTGTAATGCAATAATTCCTCTCAATTGAATAGACCGACACTTGCTTCATAGGACTCACTTGAATCATCTCAGATGTAATGACATTACGTTTCATTAGTTGCATTTGGAACAGGAGAGTTGAAAAAACTGCAATTGGAATTCATCAGTTGCTTCTCTAGACAATCTGGGATTATGTTCCGCAAATTGGGAAACACATATTTGCTTCAAGATTTACGTCTGATGTCCATGTTTGATCACATTTGACTTCATCTGCGGCAGTCCACTTACTTTCTTCCCCCGTGTCTGCACCGTGATCTTCATATTATTGGTTCAATACCAACTCATCTTTAGTAGTGTTTGTTTGAGAACCTGATTCAGATACACAACAGTTCTCCAATTCTAGATCAGCAAGCAAATACACAACAGTTCTCCAATTCCAGATCAGTAATGTAAGGAGAAGCATTGAGATAACGGACATCCATCAAGCTCAAAAAGAAAACTTGTGTTTCCCATAGTTACAACCGATTGCGGGTTGTATTTCCCATAGCCACAGTTCCCATAGTGAAAAACGGTTGCGGTTTGCACATTCAATCTTCATTGCTTCATTAAAATTAACAAGGCGGTCTCTTTGCTTCGTCCCCTAGAACTATTTGTGTATGCATTCTTTTTGGTAGTTAAAAGCGCTAATGAGGCGCCATTAGAAGAAGTACCCAAACATTCGGTCGAATAATGGCCAATAAGAAACAAATCTGTAAAATTAAACAATATTGATTGCTATAACAGGATGGATGTGACACACACAGATAGATAATATCTGATTGTTTGCAGATTCAAGCTTCAATACTTAATTAAAATACCACTAGCAGAAGAACCCGACACGTCTTCATGTTACGGAGAATGTTCTCGAAATTGAAGGAAAAAAGATGAATTGAGGCGTGCATTGTTTAAATCTGAATCAGTTGGTATGTGTTCGTATCAGTGTTGTTTACCACCCTGTGTGAGCATTGGAAGCCCGACAAACAGTCTTTCAATTATATCGTGTCAAGATGTTTTAGTTTGCACACATTCTCACTCAACGAATGTTAGGGTTTCGTTTCTTCATGCTCCAACTAAACCCTTGAATCCCAATGCTTCTCTAAAAATATATTTTTCTTTTGCAAGTGTTTCCCGTAGTCACAAACGATTGTAGTTTGTATTTCGCATAGCCACCGTTTTCGTGGTAAAAAACGGTTGCGGTTTGCAGATTCAATATTCATTTCTTCATTAAAATTAACAAGGCGGTCTCTTTGTTGCGTACTGATTATTGAAAAGATTTGTTGAAATCGAAGAAAAGAGTAAAAAAGATGAATTGAGGCATGCACTTGGAACAAGAAGTCCAACAATCCGTTCATTATTTGTTGTTGTCTAAAACAATATGAATGCACACAACGAATTTGACAATTGTGACAGCTAATTAAAAGTATAAATCACCTCCAATCCATCTCTGGTCAAATCACACACTATAAAGTTTAAACTTATCGTGTGTTGTAGTTTGGAAAGATGACCGAATAGACATCTGAATAACAAACTGTGGAGAACTTGTTTATGTTATCCTTCAACATAAACTAAAATATGAAAAATACCTTCAAATATGCTAAAATACGCTAAAATATGTTAAAATACGTTAAAATACGCTAAAATATGTTAAAATACGTTAAAATTCATTAAAATACGCTAAAATACGTTAAATCACGTTAAAATACGTTAAAATACGCTAAAATACGTTAAAATACGTTAAAATACGCTAAAATATGCTAAAATACGCTAAAAATATGTAAAAATACCCTAAAGTAAGTTAAAATAAGCTAAAATATGTTAGAATACGCTCAAATACGTCAAAAATACTATTAAATACACAACAATATGTTAGAATACGTCAAAATACACAAAAATACGTCAAAGTACGCGACTAACTATATTTACACACACGAATACATATAACACGGCACTATGGAGTACAAGTGGATTTCAAACAAAATTCTACGTAATCATAGAATACGATATTCGTATGCAAGCGAACGGCACCGAAACGACTTATGTTGAAGGTATACGTCATAAAACGACAAAATATGCGATAGTTCGTTAAAAAAACGAGACGTATACATGTCGAACCGAGGGAAACACGATAAAACTAAATTTGAAATAATGCCATTTACTATCGTATGGGCCTATGTCGTATCGTATATCGGCTTAATACGCATCGTATAGGCCTATACGATGCGTATTAAACTTTCAATTTGAAACAGGATAAAACTAAATTTGAAATAATGCCATATACGATCGTATAGGCCTATGTCGTATCGTATATCGGCTTAATACGCATCATATAGGCCTATACGATGCGTATTAATCTTTCAATTTTCTTAAAAATACCCCTGAATTTATCAGAAAAACAGGGGTATTTCAGTAAATTCATCGATTAATACGCATCGTATAGGCCTATACGATGCATATTGAACTATAAATTTCTCAAAAATGTTTTTCAAATCAAGGGTTCCATCATTTCAACCACTTGTTTTCAACGGGGACATAATGCAATGATTCCTCTCAATTGAATAGACAAACACTTGCTTCATAGGACTCACTTGAATCTTCTCGGAAATACTGAACAACAGAAATAAAAGCTTCGGTTTCATCAGCATCATCGTTTACCGTGGAATGCATCCTTATTTTTGTAAATCGCACAAACAAGCATGCCTTGAACGGGTCTAGAACACTTGTAATCCTCAACCGGCTTTGAAACCGGATGGAATCTATGAAGAAACTGTTCGATTTCACGGTGAATGGAGAAATTAGCGACGGAGAAAACTTCGTCGTTAATTTGAAGGCTCACAAATTTCAATATCATTTTGTCATCGACCAACTGTTCGAAATCCCTTTCGTTTTATTTTTTTAAAATCAGTTTAATTCAGAACCGCACCTACAACCGTTGTTCAGTACTTTCATTATAAATACAATGTTCATCTTCGTTATCCTTTGCTTTCTACAATTCAACCAGGCACGGATGATAAATACAACGTTCATCTTCGTTATCCTTTGTCGATGACAAACTAGCTAGTGATTCTCTGTTTCTCTAAATCGTCGTAACGGAATCTATTAAGAACCTGTTCGATTTCACAGTGAGTGGAGAAATTAGCGACGGAGAAACTGTTCGACACATACATGCATCAGGAAAGAAGCATATAATGATTCCTCTCAATTGAATAGACTGACAATTGCTTCATAGGACTCACTTGAATCGTCTCGGAAATACTGAACAACAGAAATAACAACTTCGGTTTCATCAGCATCATCGTTTACCGTGGAATGCATCCTTATTTTTGTAAATCGCACAAACAAGCATGCCTTGAACGAGTCTAGAACACTCGTAATCCTCAACCGGCATTGAAACCGGACGGAATCTACGAAGAAACTGTTCGATTTCACGGTGAATGGAGAAATCAGCGACGGAGAAAACTGTAACGCCCAGCGTCCCTGAACTTTAGACACTTGGCAAGAACAGTCCCTGAACTTCTAATAAGTTGTCAATTTTAGTCCCTGTGGTTTTATGGAATTGATGATTTGATACTTTTGGTGTGAATCTTGTTGATACTATGATGCTTGACTCTTTATTCTAGATGCTTGATTTTAACACTTAAACTATGAGACTTGGTACTTAATCTAGATGCTTGACCCTTGATGATTAATCTAGACACTTGATTCCTAATACTATGGAAACTAGATTCTTATTGTTGATTCTTGATAATTGATACTTGGACTCTTGATCCTTGAGAAACTATGACTCTTGACCCTTAAAACTTATTTGGTGCTTGACTCTTTAGACTCGTGAAACTTAATTCTTGGTTGAACGAGAGACTAGAGCCTTGTCAATGGCGGAATCTATTAATCTTGAAAACTCTTGATGTTTATGCTCTAATCTATTTATTCTATTACACTACACAATGCAACGCCTAACCTAACGCGTAAAACGAATCAGAATCGGGAACGCGGAAGGATGGATTGGCCAGAGTGGCCATCCGATCGGATGACCACCCAAGCCGCACCACCCTTTCTCTTCTCCTCCTTCACCTATAAATAGGTTGTCACATCAACATCACCATTTTGAGTGATGTGACAGCTCTGCTCGATCAAGAACACGCGCACACGACTTTTCTTCATTTCCCTCATCGATTTCGGTACGTTTCAAGCTAGATCCTTGTACTTTCTTACTCTACACATCATTCTCTACGTGATTCTCACTTGAAATCACACTTTTCACTGTGAAATCTCTCAGATCTGAGTCCTTGAGGATGATGTCATCATGGTGGTTGCACGAACTATCATGTGGTATCATTCTGAGCAAGATCTAGCTCAGATCTAAGGTATTTCTTACGTTTTACACTAAATCTAAGATAAATCTATACTTTTCATATAAAACTTGGGTTGTTCTTCATCTTTTCGTCAACTTTCGATTTACTTCGGTGACAAGCGTGCTGGAACGGACTGTAGACGCGATCGGTCGTCTAGAGTTAGTTTAAGAACGGATTGTTCACTGATTAAGACGATCACAAGATGGATTCCGGCATAAAAACCGTCACCAACAGACAAACGGGTCGGACTGGGGTGATTCCCAACCGATCAGAATGTCTGGGAAATGACAAGTAGCTGTTTCCCCAGTCTGCACCAAGACGTCACCATTAATTTTCAAAACTAGAATTTTTGCAAGCTATTGATAAACAAACAAAACTTGGAAGATTGACCGAGTGACCACCCGATCAGACAACTATCCGATCAGACAGCCACATCTGTTTTGTCCCTTATGTATTCTCACCCGAACGGATGGCAACCCGATCGGATAGCCATCTGATCGGGCAGCCATTATCACAACACAAATATGTCATCCGACCGACTGGTCATCCGATCGGACAGTCGTCCGGTCGGATAACCCTTCGACCCGGTGACTGTTTTAACACTTTATTCAACCTTGACACGCTGCCTGACTCTTACCCTATTGCAATCTAATCAGGCTAATACTTAAAAGAGCTCCCTTTGATCCAATAAGAGTCGCGGCTGTTAAACAATCACTGTGAGTATACTCGATCCCCTTTTACTTTAAACTTTTGGGGTGTAACATGTATTCTATGAAACTTAAACTTGAATCTTTGAAAGTTATACTCTGTCCTATGCGAAACTTGTGATTCTTGATTATTTGTGCTATGTGACGTTTAATCCAGAGTGTGTAGTTCCTCCTTAACAATAGTAGCGCTATAGGAAGATGCACCTCTCCCATTATTCTCGGGGGGTATTGTTAGGAGGATTCTAGTTTACCTTGAGTCTTGGGTAAACACTAAAGCATCGGGATACTTGGGCTATCACTGCATGGACTGCGACACTAAGCACGGCTGGAACTATTTTATTGGTTACACTACGGATATGAGTTGTTTTAAATCTATTATTATATTATCAAACTTGTATACTCGCCAATACCTTTGTATTGATATTTTAATACATGTTGCAGGCTGATAGGGTGCTATGGAATGCATGGAATCAAGCTAGGAGATGCTTAGAAACGTCACTTAGTTAACTTAGAATCTTTGGAACAAATTGAACAATATTCGTTATTGTTTGTATTTGATACTCGTGTTGGTTGTGTTTGCTTTTAGGCAATGTTAAGATGAATTCAATCTAAATTCTATTGAATCACTTAGTGTTATGGAATCTCGTGAGCAATCTGAACGCTTAGTGCTCGCACCCCGATGTTTCCGCCATCGGTTTGGGTGTGACAGATTGGTATCAGAGCCATAACTATAGGGAATTAGGATACGTAGGAATACTTTCCCTAGTCTATAGTTCTAGGAACTTGGTTCTTATGTGTTATTTAAGACTTATGCAATCTACCGTATCTGCTTCCTAGCTGCACATGTTCCTATTGCAACTTACATGCCTTTCCTAAGGCTGATACAATGTACACTTTATGTTATGAAAACACTGTTACACAGTGTTTATATTTTGCACGAGATTTGCCCACAAGACAGGAGTGACATCCAAACCTTGATGGCTGATGCGTGTGAAGTGTCGTATATTTTAGGTGTATATTTTAAGCCCTTTTTAACACTTATTTTAGCCAAGTTTTAAATTTATAAAACACGATATTTCACTAACACTAAACACACATATGGGCAAGTGCACCCATCGTTGAGCGTAGCATAGTGTTGGTAAGATACCGAGGTCGTCCAAGGACACAAGAGCTTTTAGTACCGGTTTATCCTCAACGTCTAATCAAAATAAAAAGTTTAGAAAAATGTTTTAAACTAAGAAAAATAAAAACTAACTAAAATGCTGAAAAATAAAAATAAAAATAAAAACAGTTAGACAAGATGAATCACTTGGTTCCGACTCGTACCTAGTATAACCTTTGATTATTTCCGCACTTTTGCACATAATTAAGAGATTATCTTAGTTATTGTCGTAGGCCCCTCTTTTGAAGGTGACGTTACCCTCACCCCAGTAGTTTGAGTCAGCAAGGATACAATCCTAAAAGGGTGGATTATTGGAAGATAATGAATTAAGTTATTAATGCAGTATTGTGGTAGGCCCCGCTTTTGGCGGTGACGTTACCCTCGGCTAAGTAGTCTGAGTCAGCAGGGATACAGTCCTAAATAGCCGGGTTATATTATTAATAGTAGTTAACTTATGAGGGGATCAAAGAGTTTGGACCCCCGCCATCCAATACCGTGAAGTATTGAAGGAGGTCCTACTAAATTTGACCCAGGTCCATTGCAGGACCTCTAAACGCTGAACAATGGCAAGACCTTTACCAAACCGTTCCCTTAACCCCCGACCAGGTAGCCAACATACCTCCATATAGACCGTGGAGATATGAATGGTGAAAA
Source organism: Helianthus tuberosus (assembly GCA_030545235.1). Lineage (NCBI taxonomy): Eukaryota > Viridiplantae > Streptophyta > Magnoliopsida > Asterales > Asteraceae > Helianthus > Helianthus tuberosus. The sequence continues at coordinate 88,824,603 of CM060365.1, forward strand.
TCCTTTATTTTATATAGACAGTAAAATAATGCCAAGACACCACGGACAAACGATAAGGAAAGATCACCTTCAACATAAGTAACTAGTTATTAAAGTCATTAATACAAAACCAAATAAAAAGTGCAAAAGATTAGAAATAAAAAGTATTATACTAGACACTTTGTCTTCACCAAGTGATGTAAGAGACTTAGGCAAACATGGCCTTGATTGTCAAGAACTCTTACGATCAATCTTGGATCCCGAGACGACTCACACACTCTACGATGGACAATGGATGATGGTGGTGGATGATGGTGTTGTGATGGTGGTGGGTGGTGGATGAAGTGTGAGAGAGGTGGTGTGCCAAGGGATGAGTTGAAATGAATCCAAGCACTCCTATTTATAGGCTGAACAGAGAGCTGGGCACGGCCCCGTGCCCGTCTGACACTCTATCTCCTCATTAATTGTAATTCGCAATTACAATTAATGCGCCTGCTGTACTTTCGACACGCCCCCGTGTTCACTGGGCACGGCCCCGTGGTGGGCAATAGAAGCTTCTATAGGTTTGTCTTTTCTGCTGCTTCTTGGGCACGGCCCCGTGCTGGCTGAGCACGGGGCGTGTTCAGTCTTCTGACTTCTCTATTTTGCTTTGGAAGGTGCCGTTGAGGGGTCGGGCAGTCCACTAATGTTCCTTTTCCTTGTATTTATGTTGGAATTAGCTATCTTTTTGCTTCTTTTGTGTTTTTGAGCTCATTTAATCCTGAAAATACAAAAGGAAGACAAAAACACTCTTTTTCCAATATTAGTACTTAAAAATGGTTAGTTTTATGCCTCATTTGATGTAATTTATATGTTGCATTTTACACACATCAAATACCCCCACACTTGAACTTTTGCTTGTCCTCAAGCATAACTCTCTAACATGTGGCTTGCACTCCCAAATGGAATGGGTAGAAGAGAAGGTTTTGGGCTTGTCGTAGAGTGTCGGGATATCCAAGATCCCTTTGGGTCTTATTTTTATCTATTTACAATCCTATTCGTAATGATTTATTTAGAACGTTTTATAGGAGAAATTACTTATTTGGGCATAACATGCCTTTTTTTTTAAATTCCATTTATATACAAGTTCACATACCTCACGGGAGAAATCACTCACACTCGGCCAAAGGTGTATTTTTAGTGAATCACTCGAGAGCGGCATGGGACTTATTCCTACCATAGGCTTGCCAAGCGATCAATCCTCCTCCTTTTTAACTTTTATACCTTTGTAAATATCAAGAGGACTTTGTGGGTTAAGGGTTAGGCTTGGGTTAAAGGTAGGTGGTTGGGATAGTGGTTAGTGGTTAGTAAAAAAAAACGAAAAAGCGCAACAAGTGTCGGTTTTCGTACAATTTTCTATTTTTGCAACTTTTTTTTATGAAGCTTTTATTCAAACAAAGTTATTTTTGATGAACTTGTTTGTTTATTTTCTTTTTGCTTCATCATCAACAAATTTTTTTTTTATACGAAAAACCGAACTTGTTACTAAAACAAAGGGTAAAAAAAGAAAAAAAGTTTTAGTGGGTAAAAGGGTTTTTGGTTTGGGTGATGAAATGAAAAGGTTTAGGCTCAAAGGGGTTAACTAAGGGGATTTTTGGGTAGGTGGTAAAAGAAAAAGAAAAATAATAGTGTAGAAATAAAAAAAAGGGTTAGTCCTAATGCCTCCATCATTTACTTACTCGGGTTTAAGTTGATAAGGACCGGGAATGTATCGTCATGGCAAGTTCTAGAGTCGTAAGAACCAAGCGGCTATTCACACAAGAAACGAAAAAAGAGCATTTAGTTTTAATGATATGTAATTTTGCTCAATAAAGGCTCAAAACTTACTTTTGTGGGAATGAGTTTTTATGTGATCAAGTATATATAATCAAATTTTAACTAAGTTTGCCATGCCTTTTCATAATTTTCTTATGTTGGTTCTTTTTATCACTACGCTATAGGTTGTAAATTCGTAAAAATATAACCTTTTTGAGAACTTGAATCTCCCAAGTTAAACCTAGACAAGTAAAAAAAAATGAAATTTTTGAAAAAATTTGGGGTGATTAGCGGTTCCAATAGAGTTTTGTGTAAGGCTTGTATTTAGGACTTGCAAAATTCAAGGTTTTAGCATCCCCCCCACACTTAAATTACACATTGTCCTCAATGTGTCCCAAAAATAAATTTTTAGGTTGATTAGATGTGTAAAATAATGTTAAAAAGCAAAAATTTTGTGATACTGGGCGCTGAACACGGCCCCGTGTTATCCGGGCACGGCCCCGTGTTCAAGTGGCAGTAACAAAATTAAAACAAGAGAAACAGAAGTCTGGACACGGGGGCGTGTTGGGTGAACACGGCCCGTGTCCAGTTACCTGAACTGGGCGTTTTTCTGCAGGTGGTTCAGCACGGGGCCGTGTTGGTTGGGCACGGCCCGTGTTGAACCTTCTGAAATGGAGAGAATTGTCGGGTTGCCTTGTTCTTGTGCATGAGTTCATTTTTCTCGTTCCCCTTTTCACCCTTTACCACCATGAGTGTGTTTTATTCCTGAAAATTAAAACTAACTAGAAAACATAAAAATTAATCTAAATTAAACTAAGGATAGTTCCGCGGAATGCCTCCGTGGTGCGCCACGTTTATAAGGGTCCTTGGCTAGACCCAAAGTCGGTCATATGTCACCCAAGTGGGATGTATTGCATCCCATGTTGCACCGTCGGAGAGCATCATCCAAGCTTGAGTCTATGACCTGCATGTAGTTGACCGGGTCTTCGTCCTCAATTCTTTTTCCACATTCAAACTTCACCTCCTCATCCCCAAACTTCAATGTTAACGTTCCGTCATTCATGTCTACCACCGCTTAGGCGGTGGCTAGAAATGGCCTCCCGAGGATGAGAGGGACATCGGTGTCTTCTTCCATGTCTAGGATGACAAAGTCGGTTGGGAAAACGAAATTGTCAACTTTTACCAACAAATTCTCAGCGACACCTTGTGGAAATTTGACGGATCTGTCGGCGAGTTGTATGCTCATCTTTGTAGGGCTTGTTGTTCCTAGGCCGAGTCGTTTGAACATTGATGTGGGCATGAGGTTAATTCTAGCCCCAAGATCGGCTAATGCATTACGAACGGGAGATTCCCCAATCGAGCAAGGAATTGTGAAGCTTCCGGGATCGATTTTCTTTTGTGGAAGTTTATTGAGCACTAAGGCGAAGCATTCTTCGCCTAAGTTAACTAATTGCAATGATTCAATTTTCCTTTTGTTTGTGAGGAAATCCCTCATAAATTTTTTGTATTTAGGCATTTGGGTTAGGACCTCGATAAAAGGAATATTAACATGCAATTGTTTTAGTAAATTTTCAAATTTAGCGAATTGCTCTTCGGTCTTTTGACGATTTAACCTACCGAGGTACGGAATTGGAGGAGTCTTGGTGGGCTCTTGAGTTGGTAGAGAAGCCTTTTCTGGCACAGGAGGAGTCACAGGCTGGCTAGAATGGCTTCTTTCATTTGGCGGCGATGGAGCATCCTCGGGACCCACGGTTTGATTTCTTAACGTGATGAGATGTACTTGTGCCTTAGGGTTGGTTTCGGTATTACTAAGTAACGCGCCTTGTGGTCTCTCGGAGAAATTTTGAGCTAGTTGATTTAATTGTTTTTCAACGTTTTGAATGCTAGCTTGTTGATTTCTAAAATTCGATTCCAATTGTTGAAATCGATCCGAGTTTTTCTTTTCAGTGTCAGAGATGAGGCGAGATACAGTATCTTCAAGCCTTTCTCTTCCACTTTCTTGTTGAGAGAAATTTTGTGGTTGTTGAAAATTAGTTCGTTGGTTTTGTTGGTTACTACTATTGCCGGGATCTCTCCAACCAAGATTTGGGTGGTTACGCCATCCTTGGTTGTAGGTACCCGTTGGAGGACCCGACGGCCTAGGTCTATTATCCATGTAGTTTACCGTTTCTGTTTGTTCATCTAATTCTTTCATACAACTCCAATTTTCATGTGACCCACCACACCCTTCACAAGCCATAACCGAGGCCGTCTTTTTCATTTCTAGCTTTTTGATTTTTGAAGAGAGGGCCTCGATTTGGGCTTGTAAAGAGGTGCTTTCATCAACCTTATGGGCGCCCGGGGCAATAGATTTATTACCTCGGGGAGTGTGCCACTGAAAATTGGTTTGAGCAATTTCCTCAATTTGATTATATATTTCATTTGGGCGACGATTACCTAAAAGTCCCCCGGAGCTTAAATCAAGTGTTTGTCTTGTGTGTGGCAACAACCCATTGTAGAAAGTGGATACTTGTTGCCATACCGCTAGACCGTGGTGAGGACACTTTCTTAGAAGCTCCTTGAACCTTTCCCAAGTTTCATATAAGGATTCCCCATCCTCTTGTGAGTATGTATTAATTTCAGTCATTAATTTAGCCGTTTTAGCAGGAGGGAAATACTTATATAAAAACTTTTGGGCAAGTTCATCCCAGGTGTTTACCGATCCAACTGGGAGGGTGTTAAGCCAAGCCTTAGCTCGGTCTTTTAGTGAAAATGGAAACATTCGAAGGCGGATGGCGTCATTTGATGTTCCATTGATCCGAAAGGTATCACATATTTCTAAGAAGTTAGTAATATGTAGATGGGGATCCTCGTCCGCAAGCCCGTGGAAGGTTGCGGAGTTTTGGAGCATTTGTATCAAATGCGGCCGAAGTTCGAAGTTGTTGGCCTCGACATTTGGTGCATTGATAGCGGCACCGAGATTGCCTACGGTAGGCCGTAGGTAATCCATGAGGGTACGTTGGTCCGCCATTGGAAGTGGGTCCCCCGAAGCTTTCTCTTGATTTTTAGCTTTAAGTCTTTTTCTGAGAAAGCGTTCGGGTTCTTCTAGGGGTTCTTTTATGTCTCTACTAGAACTGGAGCTCATGCACTACGTAGGAGGGTCAAATGTGGCACCTGGGTTCCAACTCCTGCAATAAAAACAGAAAAGAACGTTGGTCAGAAAGTTCACCACGGCCCCGTGCTCAGTGAACACGGCCCGTGGTCAGGGATACAGTAATTGTTTTCTGGATTCCCAGTTACTGGGAGTTGGACACGACCCCGTGTTGCACCTACACGGCCCCGTGTTCAGCTCTCTGTAACTCAGAAATAAAAACTGCCAGTGATGATGCTGGGCACGGCCCGTGTCTGACCGGGCTCGGCCCGTGCTGAGCTCTGCAGAAGCTGAAAAACTAAGAAAATCCTAAAAAATAAAAAGAAAAAAAATAAAAGATGATTAGGCCGTTGATTCCTAACTTTCTTAAAATCCTTGTGTCCCCGGCAACGGCGCCAAAAACTTGATGCGTGTGAAGTGTCGTATATTTTAGGTGTATATTTTAAGCCCTTTTTAACACTTATTTTAGCCAAGTTTTAAATTTATAAAACACGATATTTCACTAACACTAAACACACATATGGGTAAGTGCACCCATCGTTGAGCGTAGCATAGTGTTGGTAAGATACCGAGGTCGTCCAAGGAAACAAGAGCTTTTAGTACCGGTTTATCCTCAACGTCTAATTAAAATAAAAAGTTTAGAAAAAAATTTTAAACTAAGAAAAATAAAAACTAACTAAAATGCTGAAAAATAAAAATAAAAATAAAAACAGATAGACAAGATGAATCACTTGGTTCCGACTCGTATCTAGTATAACCTTTGATTATTTCCGCACTTTTGCACATAATTAAGAGATTATCTTAGTTATTGTAGTCCCTCTTTTGAAGGTGACGTTACCCTCACCCCAGTAGTTTGAGTCAGCAAGGATACAATCCTAAAAGGGTGGATTATTGGAAGATAATGAATTAAGTTATTAATGCAGTATTGTGGTAGGCCCCGCTTTTGGCGGTGACGTTACCCTCGGCTAAGTAGTTTGAGTCAGCAGGGATACAGTCCTAAATAGCCGGGTTATATTATTAATAGTAGTTAACTTATGAGGGGATCAAAGAGTTTGGACCCCCGCCATCCAATACCATGAAGTATTGAAGGAGGTCCTACTAAATTTGACCCAGGTCCATTGCAGGACCTCTAAACGCTGAACAATGGCAAGACCTTTACCAAACCGTTCCCTTATCCCCCGACCAGGTAGCCAACATACCTCCATATAGACCGTGGAGATATGAATGGTGAAAATCCTTTATTTTATATAGACAGTAAAATAATGCCAAGACACCACGGACAAACGATAAGGAAAGATCACCTTCAACATAAGTAACTAGTTATTAAAGTCATTAATACAAAACCAAATAAAAATTGCAAAAGATTAGAAATAAAAAGTATTATACTAGACACTTTGTCTTCACCAAGTGATGTAAGAGACTTAGGCAAACATGGCCTTGATTGTCAAGAACTCTTACGATCAATCTTGGATCCCGAGACGACTCACACACTCTACGATGGACAATGGATGATGGTGGTGGATGATGGTGTTGTGATGGTGGTGGGTGGTGGATGAAGTGTGAGAGAGGTGGTGTGCCAAGGGATGAGTTGAAATGAATCCAAGCACTCCTATTTATAGGCTGAACAGAGAGCTGGGCATGGCCCCGTGTCCGCTGGGCACGGCCCCGTGCCCGTCTGACACTCTCTCTCCTCATTAATTGTAATTCGTAATTACAATTAATGCGCCTGATGTACTTTCGACACGCCCCCGTGTTCACTGGGCACGGCCCCGTGGTGGGCAATAGAAGCTTCTATAGGTTTGTCTTTCTGCTGCTTCTTGGGCACGGCCCCGTGCTGGCTGAGCACGGGGCGTGTTCAGTCTTCTGACTTCTCTATTTTGCTTTGGAAGGTGCCGTTGAGGGGTCGGGCAGTCCACTAAGGTTCCTTTCCTTGTATTTATGTTGGAATTAGCTATCTTTTTGCTTCTTTTGTGTTTTTGAGCTCATTTAATCCTGAAAATACAAAAGGAAGACAAAAACACTCTTTTTCCAATATTAGTACTTAAAAAGGGTTAGTTTTATGCCTCATTTGATGTAATTTATATGTTGCATTTTACACACATCAATGGGAAATCTCCATATTATTCTAGCATGCCTTGTCTGCGGATAAGTGCCCGCAACATTTAGGGTACGATGTTGTCAAGATAGAGGTGAAACTCAGACCTTGATAACTAGTCCCACTCCTTGATGATTTTATGTCTCGCCAAGGTCTCGTGACTGCCAATCAATTGAATACGTGAAATGACTAAAAGGAAAAATATCTTAGGCCTAACATCGATGACGTATTTGTCTGAGTAAGTCAGGGCACGCTACCTCAAATTGAAAGGGGTTCGAATCACTTTGGTTAGTCACCGTTCCTCTACCCGGAACAATCCTATGTTTTACAAGCCTATCTTGTTTTTATGATATCTCGATTTCATGAATATGGTTGAACTTATATGGTTTTAAACTCGATTCTTTGTTCTTTTCGGTTTACTTTTCACGAGTTGCACCTTGTCCACAATCTAAAACGCTAATCTTAATCTCAGATCGAACTAAATTTATACAGTTTTATCCTATGTGCAATTTATGTGTAATCTTGATCGACTATTATGTTTTGAGGTAATTGACTGGGGGTATGAAACACTAAGATGGCATGGAAGTACGAGACAGAAGTGGCATGTCCTAAGCATGGTGGATACGCCGCTGGTACTTCCTATATATAAGTGCTTTCGGCATATTGCCAACTTTCGTGTCAAGTGCCATACGAGATTTAGTGTTTGCAGACCCGGGATGGAAAGTCTATTAAAACTACGAAATGTCTATGCAATCTATGGAAAACCTATGCAATCTAAGAACAGACAATGTAATCTATGAAAATTCTACTCGTGGAATCTATAAAAGTTTGTGTAGTCCACGAGAACTCTAAAGCTATTCACAAGTGAACTATGTGTACTCTCGCATGAGCTATGTTAATCTAATTTAGTTAATCTATGTTAGTCTATTTGAGTTAAACTATGGCAATCTATTGGGTTAATATATGATAGTCTATTGTGTTAGTCTATGATAATCCAGCAAGTTAAACTGTTTTAAGCTAGTTGGTCTATTGGTTTACTCTATGATCATCTTTTTGGTTAGTCTATGATGAACTATCTACGTAAGCAAACTGTGATAACTTATCAATATATTCTATGCCAATTTACGAAATGGTCTATGATGATCTACTTGAGTAATCTACGCTGATCTATTTTGGGTATTCTATGTGAATTATTTGAGTAACCTATGAGTAATCTATGCTAATCTATTAATGCATGAGAAAGTGAATATACGATGATGATAATGACTAAATTGTTATGTATGGTGATTGCGACACGTAGCATGACACCGAGTACGAGGCCAGGCGGTGTGTCCGAAGCGTGGTGGATACGCCGCTGGTACTTCCTATATATAAGCGTTTTTGGCACGTTGACCAAACTTCGTACAACGTGCCATGTGAAGGTCATGAATTTTGTGATGGTTCAATCTAGATTCTTAAGTCTATCGTGTGTGTGATCTATATTGTGATGAATTCATAATTTAGACTTATACGATCCCGCTTGTCGGATCTGTAGATGTCTGCTCGTAGAACATCTGACGCTCTCAGGAGATCCAGAGAGAAGTCTCAGAAGAAGAAGATGTCTTTCATGGCCTATCAGATCGCTCGAGTCATGCCTGAGATGCAGAAGCCTACTAAGTTCAACTACAAACATTTCATCTCTTGCAACCCTAAGTCTTTCACGGGCAGTGATGGGGTGACTGATATGCTCGAGTGGTTCGACAGCATCAAAGTTACCATCATTAACAGCGAATGCCCAGATCATCTGAAAACTAGGAGTGCAACTGGAATGTTTCAGGGCAGAGCATTAGAGTGGTGGTCGAATGAGAGAAACATCCGTTCGAATGAAGGAGCCTATGCTCTTCCATGGACTGAGGTGCGAGAACTAATGATGCTTGAGTTCTACCCTCCTCATGAGTAGTTGAAGCTTGAAGAAGAATTTTGGCATCTGAAGCAAGTTGGTGATGACAACCTGGCTTATACTACTCGTTTTAAGCAGCTGAGTCTCATCATTCCCCACTTGGTTTCGACTCCTAAGCGAATGATAACCAAGTACATCAATGGCCTACCGTCTGCAATGCGTGATTCTATCGAAGCAGCTCAGCTAGAAACTATTGAGGAAGTCTACCGTCTCGCAGCTAGTCTCAACAATAATCGTGTGCGTGATAAACAGTTTGTTACCCCTGCTCCTTCGATGTCTTCAAATCAAGTCACTCAGCAGCCAAGTGGCAGCAGAAACAAGAAACGGAAAGCTTAGGTTTCGGGATGTAACGCTATTACCCCTGCTGCTAACCCTGCTACAAAACCCGCTCCTGCTACTGCTGCAGCTAACCCTGCCGCCCCTGAAGCGAGGAACCAATACACTGGGTCTTATCCCAAGTGTGCAACTTGCAACTACCATCATCCTGCTACTGCTGCATGTCGTCTGTGCACCAACTGTAATCTCTATGGTCACACTACTCCCTACTGTCATCAAGCTAACCCTGCACCGCCAGCTCAGCAAACCCCAGCTCAGGCAAGTCTACCAGCACCTCCAGCTCCTCTACAGAATCCTAGGCCAGTCAATGTTGTTCGTGCATGCTACAAGTGTGGAGATACTACCCACCTCCGTAACCAGTGTCCTCAGCTGAACCAGGACCAGCAGCCAGCAGCTCGTGGATGAGCGTTCAACCTTAACGCAAATCAGGCTCGTAATGACAATCACGTTGTCAATGGTATGTTCCTTGTTAATAACCTTTATGCTTTGATTCTCTTTGATACCGGTGCCGATAAAAGCTTTGTGTCCTTGGAATTCGAGTCTTTGATAAATTGTACACGCTCTAAGTTACCAGAGTCATTCTCTGTGGAGGTCGCCAATGGTAAGTCGATTCTTGTGAATTCTATTGTGCGTGATTGTTCCTTGATTCTTAACGATCACGCATTCTCTATTGATCTTATACCCATGCGTTTGGGTAGTTTTGATATTATTATCGGTATGGATTGGTTGCGTAAGAACCATGCCGAAATTGTGTGTCATGAGAAGCTGGTCCATCTTCCCCTTCCGTCTGGTGATCTTTTACATGTCTATGGGGACCGGCCTTCGAAAGGACTAAGGCTGATGTCATGTACACAAGCGAGCAGAAGTTTACGTAAACGGAACCCTGTCTTCCTGTCCTACGTGGTGGAACAAAAGGCCAAGGAGAAGAACATAAACGATCTTCCAGTTGTGTGTGACTTCCCTGACGTCTTTCCCAAGGACCTACCCGGCCTTCCTCCTCCCAGATCCGTTGATTTTTGTATTGATCTCGTACCTGGTACGACTCCTGTCGCCAGGGCTCCTTACCGTCTTGCACCTTCCGAGATGCAAGAGTTATCCAGCCAGCTACAGGAACTGCTCGATAAAGGTTTTATTCGTCCAAGTACCTCCCCGTGGGGTGCCCCCGTGTTATTTGTCAAGAAGAAGGATGGTTCGTTTCGTATGTGTATCGACTACCGTGAACTTAATAAGCTTACCGTGAAGAATCGTTATCCGTTACCCCGTATTAATGACCTGTTTGGCCAGCTACAAGGCGCGTCATGTTTCTGTAAGATTGACCTATGTTCTGGATATCATCAGGTACGAGTTCTCGAAGATGATATCCAAAAACTGCGTTCCGTACACGATATGGGCACTACGAGTTCGTGGTCATGCCTTTTGGTTTGACTAACGCACCCGCCGTGTTCATGGACCTTATGAACCTTGTCTGTAAACCTTATTTGGATTGCTTTGTGATAGTCTTTATTGATGATATTCTCATTTATTCTAAGTCTAAAGCTGATCATGCTCACCATCTATGCCTTATGCTTGAACTTCTTCGAGGTAATCGCCTATATGCTAAGTTTTCTAAGTGTGAGTTTTGGATCGATGAAGTGTAGTTTCTTGGTCATATTGTTAGTATGCAGGGTATTCATGTTAACCCTTCGAAAATCGAGGCAGTGAAGAATTGGTGTACACCTAAATCCGTGTCTGAGATTCGTTATTTTCTAGGATTGGCGAGTTATTACCGCCGGTTCATCGCAGATTTCTCTAAAATCGTTCTTCCTCTTACTAATCTGACGCAAAAGGAGAAACCTTTTGTTTGGGGTCTCGAACAAGAGGAGTCCTTTCTGACCCTTAAGAACCTTTTGTGTAACGCTCCTGTTTTAACCCTACCGGATGGAAACGGCGATTTTGTGGTATATTGTGATGCCTCGAACCGTGGAATGGGTTGTGTGCTCATGCAGCGGGACAAGGTTATTGCTTATGCATCTCGTCAACTCAAAGTGCATGAGAAAAACTATACTACTCACGATCTGGAGCTTGGTGCGGTGATTTTTGCGTTAAAGATCTGGCGACACTACCTTTATGGTACTAAGTGTGTGGTCTTCACCGACCGTAGGAGCCTTCAACATATCTTTGACCAAAAAGAGCTAAACATGCAACATAGGCGTTGGGTGGAACTACGACTGCCAAATTCGTTATCATCCTGGCAAGGCAAATGTAGTAGCCGATGCTCTTAGTCGTAAAATTCATGTTAATTCCATTCGTATCTCTAGTAACCTTCATGCTTGTATTCGCGAAGCCCAGTATTCATCAGCCAACGAAGGTAGTATAATCGAGGAAGTCCATGGTGCCCGTATTGACCAATTGGTAACAAAACCCGATGGACTTCAATACTACCTCAATCGCATTTGGGTGCCAGATCGCGATAATCTCCGTGAGCTCATTATGACCGAGGCTCACAAATCTCGTTACTCTATCCATCCAGGTGCCGACAAGATGTACCAGGATCTTCATACAACTTATTGGTGGCCTAGCATGAAGAGGGACATTGTTGTCTATGTGTCTAAGTGCCTTACCTGCTCGAAGGTAAAGGCTGAACACCAGCGTCCTTCTGGACTCTTGGAGCAACCTAAAATCCCTGTCTGGAAATGGGATAGCATTGCTATGGACTTTATTACCAAACTACCCCGTACCTCTAAAGGTCACGATAGTATCTGGGTGATTATTGATCGTTTGACCAAATCTGCTCATTTTCTTCCTATTCGTGAAGATTACAGAGTGAAGAAACTTACTCGAGTCTATACCGGTGAGATTATAAGTCGTAATGGCGTACCTCTTGACATAATCTCAGACCGTGATGGTCGTTTTACTTCACGTCTTTGGCAAACGTTTCAATCCACTATGGGTACGCACTTGAATCTTAGCACGACCTTTCATCCTCAGACGGATGGTCGGACCGAGCGTACTATTCAGACCCTCGAGGATATGCTCCGTTCTAATGTCATCGACTTTGGTGGTAACTGGGATGTACGTTTACCATTGATAGAATTCAGATGGCTCCTTTCGAGGCTTTATACGGGCGAAAATGCCGATCTCCTCTCAGCTGGCATGAGGTTGGGGAAAAGCAGTTCACCGGCCCTGAGATTGTTCAAGAGACAACGGATAAGATTCTTCAGATCCGTGATAACTTGATCAAGGCTAGGAGCAGACAAAAGAGCTATGCTGATAATAGGCGGAAGCCTCTGGAATTTGATGTTGGTGACTGAGTTCTACTCAAGGTATCTCCCTGGAAGGGAGTAGTTCGTTTTGGAAAGAAGGGAAAGCTTGTGCCTCGCTATGTGGGTCCTTTCGTAATACTTGAAAGGATTGGCAAGGTAGCATACAAACTCGACTTGCCACAAGAGCAAAACAACGTGCATCCAGTGTTCCACGTATCTAACTTACGGAAATGCCTAGCCGACGAAGGACTGCAGGTTCCTCTTGAAGATTTGAAAATAAACGAAACTGTTCAATTTGTGGAGAAACCGGTCGAAATCATGGATCAAACTGTCAAGCGTCTGAGGCGCAGCAAAATTCCCATTGTTAAGGTTCGATGGGAAGGAAAGTGTGGTGCCGAATTCACTTGGGAGCTGAAAAGCGATATGAAGGCCAAGTATCCGCATCTCTTCGAGCAGTCTTCTTCTAAGATTTTGGGGACGAAATCTCCTAAAGGAGGGGAGACTGTAAAGCCCAGCATCCCTAAACTTTAGACACTTGGCAAGAACAGTCCCTGAACTTCTAATAAGTTGTCAATTTTAGTCCCTGTAGTTTTATGGAATTGATGACTTGATACTTTTTGTATGAATCTTGTTGATACTATGATGATTGACTCTTTATTCTAGATGCTTGAATTTAACACTTAAACTATGAGACTTGATACTTAATCTAGATGCTTGACCCTTGATGATTAATCTAGACACTTGATTCCTGATACTATGGAAACTAGATTCTTATTGTTGATTCTTGATACTTGGACTCTTGATCCTTGAGAAACTATGACTCTTGACCCTTAAAACTTATTTGGTGCTTGACTCTTTAGACTCGTGAAACTTAATTCTTGGTTGAACGAGAGACTAGAGCCTTGTCACTGGCGGAATCTATTAATCTTGAAAACTCTTGATGTTTATGCTCTAATCTATTTTTCTATTACACTACCTAACGCAACGCCTAACCTAAAGCGTAAAACGAATCAGAATCGGGAACGCGGAACGATGGCTTGGCCAGAGTGGCCATCCGATCGGATGACCATCCGATCGGATGACCATCCGATCGGATGACCATCCGATCGGATGACCACCCAAGCCGCACCACCCTTTCTCTTCTCCTCCTTCACCTATAAATAGGCTGTCACATCACCATTTTGAGTGATGTGACAGCTCTGATCGACCAAGAACACGCGCACACGACTTTTCTTCATTTCCCTCATCGATTTCGGTACGTTTCAAGCTAGATCCTTGTACTTTCTTACTCTACACATCATTCTCTACGTGATTCTCACTTGAAATCACACTTTTCACCGTGAAATCTCTCAGATCTGAGTCCTTGAGGATGATGTCATCATGGTGGTTGTAGGAACTATCATGTGGTATCATTTTGAGCAAGATCTAGCTCAGATCTAAGGTATTTCATACGTTTTACACTAAATCTAAGATAAATCTATACTTTTCATATAAAACTTGGGTTGTTCTTCATCTTTTCATCAACTTTCGATTTACTTCAGTGACAAGCGTGCTAGAACGGACTGTAGACGCGATCGGTGGTCTAGAGTTAGTTTAAGAACATATTGTTCACTGATTAAGACGATCACGTGATGGATTCCGGCATAAAAACCGTCACCAACAGACAAACGGGTCGGACTGGGGTGATTCCCAACCGATCAAAATGTCTGGGAAATGACAAGTAACTGTTGCCCCAGTCTGCACCGAGACGGCACCATTAATTTTCAAAACTAGAATTTTTGCAAGCTATTGATAAACAAACAAAACTTGGAAGATTGACCGAGTGACCACCCGATCGGACAGCTATCCGACCGGAAAGCCACATCTGTCTTGTCCCTTATGTATTCTCACCCGAACGGATGGCAACCCGATCGGATAGCCATCCGATATGGCAGCCATTGTCACAACACAAATATGTCATCCAATCGGAAAGCCGTCCGGTTGGATAGCCCTTCGACCCGGTGACTGTTTTAACACTTTATTCAACCTCGACACGCTGCCCGACTCTTACCCTATTGCAATCTAATCAGGCTAATCCTTAAAAGAGCTCCCTTTAATCCAATAACAGTCGCGACTGTTAAACAATCACTGTGAGTATACTCGATCCCCTTTTACTTTAAACTTTTGGGGTTTAATATGTATTCTATGAAACTTAAACTTGAATCTTTGAAAGTTATACTCTGTCCTATGTGAAACTTGTGATTCTTGATTCTTTGTGCTATGTGACGTTTAATCCAGAGTGTGTAGTTCCGCCTTAACAATAGTAGCGCTATAGGAAGATGCACCTCTCCCATTATTCTCGGGGGATATTGTTTGGAGGATTCTAGTTTACCTTGAGTCTTGGGTAAACACTAAAGCATCGGGATACTTGGGTTAGCACTGCATGGACTACGACACTAAGCACGGCTGAAACTATTTTATTGGTTTCACTATGGATATGAGTTGTTTTAAATCTATTATTCTATTATCAAAGTTGTATACTCGCCAATACCTTTGTATTGATATTTTAATACATGTTGCAGGCTGATAAGGTGCTATGGAATGCATGGAATCAAGCTAGGAGATGCTTAGAAACGTCACTTAGTTAACTTAGAATCTTTGGAACAAATTGAACAATATTCGTTATGGTTTGTATTTGGTACTCGTGTTGGTTGTGTTTGCTTTTTGGCAATGTTATGATGAATTCAATCTAAATTCTATTGAAACACATAGTGTTATGGAATCTCGTGAGCAATCTGAACGCTTAGTACTCGCACCCCGATGTTTCCGCCATCAGTTGGGGTGTGACAAAAACTTCGTCGTTAATTTGAAGGCTCACAAATTTCAATATCATTTTGTCATCGACCAACTGTTCGAAATCCCTTTCGTTTCATTGTTTTAAAATCAGTTTAATTCAAAACCGCACCTACAACTGTTGTTCAGTACTTTCGTGATAAATACAACGTTCATCTTCGTTATCATTTGCTTCTACAATTCAACCAGGCACGGATGATAAATACAATGTTCATCTTCGTTATCCTTTGTCGATGAAAAACTAGCTAGTGATTCTCTGTTTCTCTAAATCGTTGTAACGGAATCTATTAAGAAACTGTTTGATTTCACGGTGAGTTGAGAAATTAGCGACGGAGAAACTGTTCGACACAGACATGCATCAGGAAAGAAGCATATAATGATTCCTCTCAATTGAATAGACAGACACTTGCTTCATAGGACTCACTTGAATCATCTCGGAAGTACTGAACAACCGAAATAACAGCTTCGGTTTCATCAGTTGCATCTATTAAGAAACTGCTCGACACATACATGCATCGGAAAAGAAGCATATAAAGAACATTCAAAAGTTAGACAAATTTTATTAGCTATTATACCTCGTTTAATAGAAAGATAAGAAGGATGAGATATCGGCAGTTAGCTCGAAGAAGTTTCTCTCGATCAGGTGTTCCAATAAATTCCCCCTGTTAACAATGTCCTATTAATTGTTTTAGATGACATGCTTGGTAACAAAGAGGAACACTTTCTTCTGTTTTATTTTTTTCTACTTTTCGAAAGGTTTGACTATGCCGTATCATGTGTCATGTGTCATAAAACGGAACATAATCCCAGATTCTCTAAAGAAGCGCTTTTGTCATGTGTGATCCAGAGGTCGGTCTCGGGTGGGTATAAGATCCGTGGGCCCTATTGTCGGATCTGTGACTCAATGGAAGATGTGATTAAGGTAAGCGTGCCGTGTCAGGTGTCATAAAACGGAACATAATCCCAGATTCTCTAAAGAAGCGCTTTTATCATGTGAGATCCAGAGGTCGGTCTCGGTGGGCATAAGATCCGTGGGCCCTATTGTCGGATCTGTGACTTAATGGAAGATGTGATTAAGGTAAGCGTGCTGTATCATGTGTTATAAAATGGAACATAATCACAAATTGTCTAAAGAGGCGCTTTTATCATGTGTCATATTAGAGTAGTATGAGTCTGAGTCCATTTGTGGTTCGTGAATGTTTTGAATCATCATAGAAGACGTGTCGTGTTTGTATTTCCCATAGCCACCATTTTCGTAGTAAAAAACGGTTGCGGTTTGCACATTCAATCTTCATTGCTTCATTATAATTAATAATGCGGTCTCAATTGAAGATGTAATTGCAAGACTGTTGTGGTTGATTTATAAGAGGAGGTTACGAAACCAATATATGTTTTATGCGAATTTAAAGGACAATACTGACAGTGGTGCTGGTCTTTTCTCCCACTGTGCAAATTTGAAAAATCTGACCATAACACATTGTAGACTAGTGGGCTTATATTTCATCCTGGACCGTGATCTTCATATTCTTGGTTCAAGCAGTTGGTCGATGACATGATAGATAAAGATCTTGACGCGAAACGAAAGGGATTTCGAGAAACCAAGGGTGTATACAGATCTCTATGTGGTCATCTTTCCAAGCTTTTACACACGAATATGTGGTTCCCAATTTGCGAAACATAATCCCAGATTGTCTAAAATGTGCTTTTATCATGTATCATATTAGATGCGTATCACGTGTGAGAAACTAGCTAGGACTAGACCCCTCAAGTTGTCATTTGATAATCACACCTGTTTCCTAAAATCCTTGTTTCCAACTGCTCGAAATCCCTTTCGTTTCTCGGGTTCGCATTCGACACAACACAACAAAAAATAAACTTCAAAAAATCAGTGCCTTGATACGAATCGTATAGGCCTATACGATGTGTATCAAGCCCGCTGCCAGACATAACCTGCACCTGTCAGCCTGCCATGTTTTTTACTTTATTTCAATACGCATCGTGTAGTCTTATACGATGCATATTGAATTGAAAAAGTGTGCGGATAGACGGGGGTGTGACATTAGAAATCGCCTAATAGAATTCGGTTGTTAATTTAATCACAATTAACGGATTACCTTAGGCGTGACTCGGAGTATAGTGCGGACGAAATTTTGGGGTTATATGGGTGGTCCATAGGCCACTGTTTTACAACATTAATATGTGGCTTGATTTCCATCATGAACCTCAATCATTTTCAACTTTTCAAAACTACGCAACTATGTTACTATTGTGTATACTTATATTAGTTCACTTAAAACTTGAAATATTTACTTTTCTTTTTATTTTACAAGCTAGTTTCGATTTGTGTATTTATATCAATACACTAGGTTATAATTGTTGGGAATCATTGCACCATTTTAGATAAAACTGTTTATTTAATAATTAACGAACCTATTAATTTTAATGGAAAAGTGTACAGTTTTGTTTCAAAATAATTCCACATTTGAGTAAATAATAAACCATAGCGGGTTTAGGGTTTTAAACCTATGACAAAAACTGAAGATTCGTACTAAGTAGCAACAAACGGCCCGCTAGAAGACACGTTCATGAAAAGCACCTGAAAACCAGTTCGACGCTTGAACCAAGAAGGCAGCGTCGGCGGCAAGCGGCCCTAGTGGCGTGTGGCGCGACAGAGTAGAAGGGTGGCAATCGACTTGGCACGACCGACGAGGGCGGCAATTAGAGGGGTTGATCCGCGTTCACAGGGAGGCCAGGATGGTGGTGGCTGTTTGGGTTGTCTAGTGTCATGTTTCTTTTTTATATGTTTATGGTTTGCAATTAGATGCGTTTATATAATAAATCTCATTTCAATTAACTCCCCTCCAAAGTTTCACCATGCTCTAGTAATTAACACTTAATCACTAAACTTTTTTTAGAGCTTAAAATGCTAAAACAACAAATTACAAACAAACGACGGGTAGATGGGCAATAAGTTGTGCCGCAACCCCCTTTTGAATTGGAAAACTGATCCTACTATAGACGAAGCAACTCTTAAGGGTCGAGGAATTGCAAAACTAATCCTACTAAAGACGAAGCAATTCCACAACTTTTGGGGCTAGAGAACCGAATGTATCAAAAGCATATGAGATAAACATGAGTTGATTCTCTAAACAAGCTTTCTCGTGTTTAGCGAATTTGCTTGATTCTGCCTTTAATGCTGCCTGGCCAACAACAAATTACCCATTATCCCTTAGCCCAACAAGAGGGGACACTCCTGTAAGGTCCACACAATCCTCTTTTCCCCTTTGTCCACCCAAACCTAAGAATATTAGTTGGCCGAAGAGTAGACCTCCCATCGAGCATATGCGTCAAAAAGTTCACCGGAGCCTCCTTTTTAGCAGAAATCCCTACCTATTTTAGAACATTACAAAGAATATCCCTAACAAAATCATGCATATATTTAAACTCATGTAACTCATTGCAATGGACCGAATGCTCACCAAAAGTTACTAAACAAACCTTGCGGAAAACTAGGCAGAGCTCATCAACCGGGAATAGTGGGATCATTAATCGGTACTTAAGAATTGTCTGATACTCCATAGCCGACATGTGTTGACCCATTCCTTCAATTCGGATCACAAAAAAGGGCCAAACTATCTGCACACCTTGGTTGGCTATATGGACACTTAGGGTTTACCTACGCTAGGTATAGGTCTATACTCAGCGTATAGGGTTAACTCTATACGCTGCGTATAGGGCTATACTCAGCGTGTATAGGGTTAACTCAATACGCTGCGTATAGAGCTATACTCAGCGTATATAAACCATGGATTTCAAAGCCTTAACAGCAATCATTGCACAGAAAACAAGGGTTCATATACGCTGCGTAGGGATCTATAAGCAGCGTATATAAAGCTTCATTTTTGTTTTTTTTTTTTGTGTATTCCTTTGTTTATTTATAAAAAAATAAAATTATTTATAAGAAAATAATATTATTGGTAAATAATACAAATATAAATTATAAAAATTAAAAATAATACAAATATTATGAATTATAAAAATTAAAAATAAAACCAATATTATGAATTACAAGACCTACAGGGAACCTATACGAGACTTATACTATACACTATACGATATAACACCCGTATAGGCCGATAGGTGTGCTTTAGGTCCCGTATTGACCTCGTGTAAGCTTATAAGTGTGATATCGTATCGTATAGGTGTAGTTTAGGTCCCGTATTGACCTCGTATAAGCCTATAGTGTGATATCGTATCGTATAGGTGTAGTATAGGTCACGTATTGACCTCGTATAAGCCTATAATTGTGATATCGTATTGTATAGGTGTAGTATAGGTCACGTATTGACCTCGTATAAGCCTATAAGTGTGATATCGTATCATATAGGTGTAGTATAGGTCACGTATTGACCTCGTATAAGCCTATAAGTGTGATATCGTATCGTATAGGTGTAGTATAGGTCACGTATTGACCTCGTATAAGCCTATAAATGTGATATCGTATCGTATAGGTGTAGTATAGGTCATGTATTGACCTCGTATAAGCCTATACGTTACGATATCACATTTATAAGCTTATACGAGGTCAATATGTGACCTATACTACGCTATACTATACGATACGATATCACATTTATAGGCTTATACGAGGTCAATACGGGACCTAAACCACACCTATACGATATGATATCACACTTATAGGCTTATACGAGGTCAATACGTGACCTAAACTAGGCTATACGATACGATATCACACTTATAGGCTTATACGAGGTTAATACGTGACCTATACTACACCTATACGATACGATATCACACTTATAGGCTTATACGAGGTCAATACATGACCATACGATATGATATCACACTTATAGGCTTATACGAGGTCAATACGCGACCTATACTACGCTATACTATACGATACGATATCTCATTTATAGGCTTATACGAGGTCAATACGGGACCTAAGCTACACCTATACGATACGATATCACACTTATAGGCTTATACGAGGTCAATATGTGACCTAAACTACGCTATACGATACGATATCACACTTATAGGCTTATACGAGGTTAATACGTGACCTATACTACACCTATAAGATACGATATCACACTTATAGGCTTATACGAGGTCAATACGTGACCTATACTACGCTATAAGATATGATATCACACTTATAGGCTTATACGAGGTCAATACGTGACCTATACTACACCTATACGATACGATATCACACTTATAGGCTTATACGAGGTCAATACGTGACCTATACTACACCTATACGATACGATATCACACTTATAGGCTTATACGAGGTCAATACGTGACCTATACTACGCTATACGATACGATATCACACTTATAAGCTTATACGAGGTCAATACGTGACCTATACTACACCTATACGATACGATATCACACTTATAGGCTTATACGAGGTCAATACGGGACCTAAACGACACCTATACGATACGATATCACACTTATAGGCTTATACGAGGTCAATACGGGACCTAAACCACACCTATCGGCCTATACGGGTGTTATATCGTATCGTATAGTATCGTATCGTATCGTATAGTGTATAGTATAAGTCTCGTATAGGTTCCCTGTAGGTCTTGTTATTCATAATATTTGTATTATTTTTAATTTTTATAATTCACAATATTTGTATTATTTACCAATAATATTGTTTTCTTATAAATAAACATGGAAATACCCACAAAAAACACACAATTAATTTTTTTTATAAATAAACAAAGGAATACACAAAAAAAATACAAAAATGGAGCTTTATATACGTTGCGTATAGATCCCTACGCAGCGTATGAGACAAAAATGACACAACTACCCTTGTATTTGGATTCGATTAGCCTCAACACAAGGATATAAAGGACTTTTTCAGACCTTTATATACGCTGCGTATAGGTCTATACGCAGCGTATAGGTCTATACGCAGCGTATATAAATCTTATGAAAAACTGATGCTTCAAACCCACCAAAATGACCCTAAAAGTTCAGATGGTTTATATACGCTGTGTATAGGTCTATACGCAGCGTATATAAACCCTTGTTTTCTATGCAATGATTGGTGATCAGGCACTGAGATCCATGCTTTACCTACGCTGCGTATAGGTCTATATGCAGCTTATAGGTGTAACCCTATACGTTGCGTATAGACCTATACGCAGCGTAGATAAACCTTGATTTTATTAGGGTTTGGTGTGCCAATAGGCACACCCCAAAAAAAAGCTTAAAAACTAAACTCTAAACTTAAACCCCCAAAAACTTAAACACACCCCCTCCCCCATCTCAAAACTAAACCTAAACCCCAAAAAAAAACCTAACCCTAAAAACTAAACTGAACCGAAAACTTAATCCCTGAGGAGAAATTGCATATGCAACATAAGATATTTGTTTTTTAAGTTTTTTTTTTTGTTTTCTCACATTTAAGTATTTTTCTCACAAGCCCCTCCCTATATAGAGGAAGTGTAGAATACAATTCCCTTTATCATACAAACCGTACGCGATCACAGGATGAAGGCATGTGTCACTCTTTTAATTTTTCTCCATAAGGGTAAAATAAACAATTACTTTCATCTCAGATCATGATTTCATTACACCACTATCCTGTTAATTTTGAACCGTATCAGTTTCAAATATTCAGAAATTTTAAAACTATCAATTGCAGTTTTAAATTATGTGATTAGGGTTTCAATCAGTTTTTGATTTCAATGGATCCCCAAACTAGCACCAGATGAAACACAGAAGATGTTGTTTTCAAATACGTTGAATTGGCTGACGAGCATGATACGGTTGAGGAAGTTCGAAATCCGAGTTCAGTCAATGTTGAAACAGAGGACCTGACAAGTAAGTACTTAATTAAGGGTTTGAATGTTCAAATTTCTAGTTAGTTATCTAGTTTTCATGTATGTCATATATTTTCGACGTCTTATTTGATTGTCAGTTTGTTAGAAGTTTCAATGATCATTTGTTTGTAATTGATTATAGGTGTTTTGTATTTGTTTATAGTTATGAAAACACATGAAAATACAAATAGACTCATGTTATGAAATGAAAACGCACGTTATGAAATGTAAGGAAAAAAATACGTGTTGTACTTATGAAGTATATAACATGAGTGATTAGATCAGGTAGTTTTTTTTTATAAAAAATGCATGTTGTTGTTTTGGTTTTATACAACATGCGTGATTAGACCAAGTAGTTTTTATTAACATTTTTAAAGGAAAGAGTGTATATTCTGGAGATGGAAGCATCAGCTATACCTGTTGTTGGCATGCAATTTAGTTCCATCAAGCAAGCTTACGTGTTTTACAAGATATGTGCCAAGATATCAGGTTTTTATGTCCAAAAGGGTGGTGAAAACATTAGTGGTGGTATTATAAAGGCTAAATATTTGTATGCTCGAAAGAGGGACATAACCCACAGATTATAGACGATTCTTATTTGAATTCAAAAAAGCCCTATAAAAGAAGGAAAAGACCAACCATTCGAACTGGATGTAAAGCACAAATTATGCTTGGTTTGCTAGATGGGATATCATACATAGTTAAGAAGTTTGTTGAGGGGCACAATCATACATTTGTTTGTCCTGAGGATCTTCATTTATTTTCGACATACAAGAATTTGTCTAAAGTACAAGAAGAAATGATCTGGGAGTTAGGTATTCTAAATCTTGGGCCTATTAAAGCATTTCATATAATGTGAAAAGGATATGGTGGTTTTGAATAAAGTTGGTGCTACTGTCGAAGACTGCAAAAGTTTCAGAGCTAGAATAAAGAGCTACATAGGAGAATTGATGTAGACATGGTTATTAATAGGCTTTCAGATAAAAAAAATATTTAGTTGATTATTCGTTCGAATATTCAGTTGATGAAAACAAGCGGTTAACTGGTTTGTTCTGGGCTGATGGATTATGCAAGCGTAACTACATGGAGTTTGGAGATGTAATATCTTTTGATGCAACCTTTAAAACAAACAAGTGAGTGTTCATTAGACTGTATTTAACGATGTATGAAATATGTATTGGTGTTTCTTTTTACATGTTTTTTACATTATCTCATCTTGTGTAGATATAAGATGGTCTTCGAACCATTTATTGTACAATCATTGTTGAAATGTAACACTTGGAGTTGGGTTGTTCACATCCGAAAGCATTGAATCTTATAAGTGGTTTCTTCAAGCGTTCTTGAAGTCATTTGGATGTCAGCCCAAGGTTGTGGTCACAGACTAGGACTCGACGATGAAACATGCTATTGAGAGTGTGTTTAGTAAGAGCAAACAGATTGTGCATGTGGCACATTATGAAAAAAGTGGCAACTAAGGTTAGATCAACAGTGTATCAGTGTATCATAATATGTATGATTACTTTTGTATTTATTAGAGTTAAATGCCCATTTGGTTTGCAAAAATTGCAGACTTGGTCCCAAGTGTTCTCTGATTACACACGTGGTCCCCATACTTGCAAAAAATAAGCTTACTTGGTCTTGTGCTCGACATTGATTGGGTTGGGTTGGGCAATAAATGGTTTTAACAGAGTTTTTTAACTGGTGTTAGGGCATAGGACCAAGCGAGTTTATTTTTAGCGAGTATGGGGACCGCGTGTGTAATTAGTGAACCCTTGGGAACAAGTCTGCAATTTTTACAAACCATAGGGACCAACCAGGCATTTAAGTCTATTTATTATCTATAAGATTTAATGATATTTGGCATGAGTTGTTTATTAAAAGTTACAATTTTGTACACACAGGTTGGACATGAATTATGCAACAACGATGAATTTAAAAGAAGAATGTGTGATATTGTCTGGGCAGATTCAGTTGAGCCAGAAATATTCGAGAAGGGGTGGAAACTCGTAATGATTGTGTTGATGTTGACGTTGGTTTCTTGGTGGACCGTTGACCTCTTGATGAACCGGTTGTCTTTGGTTGGGTCTCTGATTAGCTACCCCCACAAATTGAGGAATACGGTTTTGATTAGCATTATTCCGGTTCCTTTACACATTTTGCCTTGGTTGACAGTTGTTGGCATAATCGTCATCTCTAATATACACGTAACTCCAGTTACCATTCACATAACCAAAGTTTTCACTCTAGTACCCGTCTTCCTCTTCATAGCCTCCCCTGTCGTAAAAATTCCCCTTGTTATCATAATCTCCATACCCCTATTTCTCAAACACATTATATTCCTCGTTATCGGAGTACTCGTCATCACCCGTGTGATATGTGTGCATACTAACGCGATCATGTGATTGGTAGCCTAGAACACTAAATGGGTCATCATCATTGATATTATTCCTCAACTCACAGAGGTTAGGAATTTATTGCTCGAAATAGACCGCTTGGTTCCAGTTAACTTGCTCAAACGTGGGATTGCCACGATTAGGAGTGGACCCACGATTTGGGTTAGGTTTACGATTGTTGGGATTTGGTGGGAGTTATTGATTTTTAAAAGGGTATTCTTGGCGTTGGTTTTGTGGATGGTTTGGATGTGGTGGGGTCGGTGGTCTTCGGTTGTTGCTACCACCCAACCAGTTATTGCGGTTTTGGTTTAGGTTTTGGTTTTAGCTTTCCATTCGGACGGTTCCAATGGAAGGAGTGTGATGTGAAGGTTGGTTTGGTGAGTTAGAAGCAATTTGTAGGTCCCGTGAGCCATACGGATCGTAACATAATCGTCGATCTAACCTAGAGTGCGGAATCCTCTAGATCAGATTTAACAGAAAGCGTGTAGAAACAGAATCAAGAGCACGATACACTTTCAATCCGGTCTTCTATTGATTATCCAACACGAAGTTTACAATCAATTCAAGACCCACTAGAAATCTCACAGCCACTCTCTGTAGATTTCTCCAACTCTCTCTCAAATATCTCTAAGTGTGTAACCTAAACCCTTATGCCAAGCCTTGTTTATATAGGACAAGGTTTGCACATGGGCTTTGGTCTGGGCTAGGCCATTCTCCAAGCCCATTACAACAAATAACTCCTTAACCAATAATGCTAAGCCCAATACAAAATATCCAAAGACTAAATAAACAAACTATTAAGCTGTTGTCACAAAACATGCACCAACAAACTCCCCCTTGACAATAGCTTCATAGTGTAACTTTGTCTTCAAACATCTTGCAGTCTTTTGGTCTTTGGATGACGTCAGCTACACAGTTTCTGACATTAACAAACTCCCCCTTAGCTGATGCTTCCAATCTCCAAAACATTCATCGTTGAAGATCAGTGAACTAGCAATCTTTGGTTAAGCAAGTATCTCCAACTCTTCCAAATCTCTCTCTCTTTCTGCAATGTAGTAGAAGGATCCTACCATGCATCTTCACACATCTTTACTTCACTCTCAATCTGCACTTTACTTGTATTCTGCACTTCATTTTGATAACTGCATCAATCTGTTTAGCAACACAACAAAGTATCTCGAAAAACCATTAGCCTTTTTCACATTTAAAGATAAACCAATATTTTTTCTTATCATGCAAAAATAACTACCTGTCAGTTCAAAATGGGAGATCTTTTAAAAAGAAATCTTTTTGGTATTTTCGATATTTTTCAAAACAACTAAACAAACTAAACTAAACTCAAAAACATTTACAATACTTCTTTTTGTGAGTATCATGTGCAAGAAGATCATATCAGCACAATCAAACTGTTTCACACCAATAGTTAATTCTAGAGTAAACTGCCATTTTGGTCCCTGTGGTTTGGCCAGTTTTGCCACTTTAGTCCAAATCTCAAACTTATTACATCCAGGGCCCTGTGGTTTGGTTTTTGTTGCCATTTTGGTCCAAAATCCAAATTTGACCAGATTTCCCATTAATGACCTGCTATTTTGTCTTTACCCTCAGGGGCATTTTGGTCATTTTAGAATTATTATCTCTTTATAATAACTCATTTATAATAAAACCAAAAATATCATCATCTTCAACCTCTGCTCTGCTCTTTACCCTCACCGGCAGATCTTCAACCTCATCATCATCTTCAACCTCATCTTCAACCTGCATCATCCCCACCCCCACCCCCACCACCTGCATCATCCACCACCACACCACCACCCCCCACCATCGCATCATCTCCACCACCATCGCATCATCCCCACCCCCACCACCTGCATCATCCACCACCTGCATCTTCAACCTCAAACGCTCGAAATCGAAGCTCAAACGTTGCGGGTGCTCAAATCGAAGCTCAAACGCTCTCTCTCTCTCCCTAAAACAACACAGATCCACACACACACACTCTCTCTCTCAGTTCTCTCTCTCTACACCGTTCTTTCTTTGATTATGTTGATGATGACTGATGATGATGATGGACGATGATTTATGATGATGATGTAAGGGGGTGGTTGACGTTCAGATCTGGGTTTTATTGTGATGGATTTTGGGTGTTTGGGGAATTTGGGTGTTTGGGGATTTTGGGTTTTATATGTATACATATCTTTGTGTTTTTTTTTTTTTGAACGGTAAACTTCTTTATACATGAGGCTGTGATGAAGATGATGTTCTTGATTTTCGTGGTGTGTGTTGTTACTTGTTCTGCTATGCTTGTTCACCATGAGGCTGTGATGAAGATGATGTTCTTGATTTTCTGTATACATATCTCTGTTATGCTTGATTTTCTTGAAGATGATCTGTTCTTTCGTGGTGTGTGTTGTTACTTGTTCTGTTATGCTTGTTCACCATGAGGCTGTGATGAAGATGATGTTCTTGATTTTCTGTATACATATCTCTGTTATGCTTGATTTTCTTGAAGATGATGTTCTTGATTTGTTGGATTTTCTGGGTTTTGATGATGATGTTTGATGATGTTCTTGAAGATACAGATCTGAGCCTCGTTTTTTCTTGAAGATGTTCTTGATTTTCTAGGTTTTGATGATGAACTTTGAAGATGTTCTTGATTTTCTGGGTTTTGTTGTTGTTGAAGAAGATGTTCTTGATTTTCTGGGTTTTGTTGTTGTTGTTGTTGAATTGCTTTAAATAAAACATAAATGACCAAAATACCCCTGCACTAAAGGACAAAATAGGCAGCTCTCAACAGTCAAAAAAGGGGTTTTTTGGATTTTGGACTAAAATGGCAACAAAATGCAAACCACAGGGCCCTGGATGTAATAAGTTTGAGATTTGGACTAAAGTGGCAAAACTGGCCAAACCACAGGGACCAAAATGGCAGTTTACTCTTAATTCTATATGTAATTTTCCGAGAAAAGCAGTTCAAGACGATTACCAGTATGTTTGTCCACCTAAACAAAATGCATGAACATTTCAAGTACCATTACCGTATGATACGTTAAGGTAATATTAATTCTGATATACTAGTGTGTCCCACTTCAGGATATACCCCCGCGATCAAGGTATGCACAAAGATTCATCGTAGTAGGTGAGTATACTGAATTCATCCATTTTGATTTTCAACGTTTAGATAATTGGTGAACATGTCAGTACTTCCGTACAGCAGAGAGACCAAAATATCTAACGAGGGCTAAGTCAAATACCATTTTTGGTACGATTTTTGCATTTTTTGAATGACTCTCTATGAGAGCTTCTTCATTTTCAGGGTTTTGGCATTTTTAGCTCTTTTAAGATATCCTAGGTGTGTCTAGGTTAGCATGTATCTGGATGCAGCAGAAGGACACCCCTGATATCCCCAGATGAAATAACAGTATAAAGACCCAAAACTTCAGATTTTGGCAATCTATCAACGCAAGATGTAAGGTCATTAAACCATACACCACTGATGTGTTCCCCACTCATACTCAGTGCATTTAAGTTTATATCACATTGGTAAGTTGATTATTTCATGCTTTTGCCTACTGGTACATCATATGATGAAGCTGCTATCACACTTAAGCATTTTAATTCAGTTTGGGTTTGACAGTCTAACTTGCTGATGTACTATCATCTCTTCTTTTTCACACCATGAAAACTCATTTTTGATTTTCTATTTTTTTATGTTTTTCATTTTTCAATGTTTTTGGATTTTTAAAATTTTATAACTTACTCCCCCTAAACTCACGCACTATCTAAACTCTTTTTGGCTTAGGGAAATTTTCTCCCCCTAAATTTTTGTTTTTATGGAGTAAGTTTTAAAAACACAAACAAAACTCCCACCTTAACCTGACTACAGTTTTTCACGTTTTAAGTTTAAAAACAATCAAAATGATCACAGAAGTAAATAGTTCGTTACCCATGTTAACCTACTATTCACCTCAGATGCTTTACAGGAATAACCACTGTCGAACACATCAACAGTCCTTCTTGGTCATCCTGCACACACTCAACAACTCAGTTAGAATTTAGAACCCAAACCTTACCGGTTTTGGGTCGACCATGCAAATCTGTATAAGATGCTTCTATCCAATATCCATCACATCTTACTGGTGTCTTGGATGTTTTACCCCTTGTTTAACAAGATTGATAATTTCCACTAGGTCTTTGATTGCGAGAGTTCCAATAAACTCTCGGATTTTATGACCTTTGAAAATTATTATCTTGATACCTTCTTCTCCCATTATTATACCATGAACTTTGGAAAAATTTTGGATGTTGTTGAACATTTGAGTTACTAAAACTCCTACGTTCGTTTCTTCTTTGAAAATTTCGATTACCTGAAGTCTGGTATCGATTTTGATATCCAAAAATTTTACTTTGACTTTGAACCCGATTTGATTTACCATTATAATGACTAAATTGTGGAGAAATACTTCCTGGTCTATCAAATCTTTTCGAAGTTGAGGGTTTTGATTGAGATTCAGGTTTCTTTGTCTGACAACTTGATTTTACATTATTGCTTGACCCAACCTGATTCCCGTCTTTATCCTCATCAACTTTTTGTTTACCTTTCTTCAAAGGACAACAACTTGCCACGTGCCCTTTGTTGTGACATTTAAAACAGGATCTTTTCTTATAAGTTTTCTTTTTGTTTGATCCGTTTTTAAATGTGTTGGCCTTTTTGTCTTCAGTATCCTCATCCACTTTATGAGGTGTACTATTAGACCCAACAGATTCTTTCAAAGAAACTGGACTATTTGGCAAGTCCACAGCTATCGGATCCACTACTACTTGTGCAGTGGTTATAAATTAGTTAGCTCATCTTCAG
The DNA here is from genome assembly GCA_030545235.1 of Helianthus tuberosus. Taxonomy (NCBI): domain Eukaryota; kingdom Viridiplantae; phylum Streptophyta; class Magnoliopsida; order Asterales; family Asteraceae; genus Helianthus; species Helianthus tuberosus. The sequence goes on from CM060365.1 coordinate 88,854,070, forward strand.
TTGGTAAAAATGAGTAGTCTTGATTTCCAGAAGATGAAGCTTTAGTAAACCCCACCCCTGTTTTATTATTACTCCTTTTAAACCTTTTTGAATTTGAGTCCTGACTAACGAAGAATTTCCAAAATTGTTTAACTTCCCCTGAAGCTCTACAATTTTGGCTTGTGCATCAGCCAATTCTGTGCACTTTTCTGAAAGCTCGTTAGTCTTTTCTTTCAGAGTTTCACGAGCCAAATCAATGATCTGTAACTGTTCATTGACTTTGCTTGTTAAACTACTGATTTCTTGTTCATTTGATTTGAGTTTATCTAAACAATTTGACTCTCTTTTAATGAAAAGAACATTTAACTCTTTTCTCGGTTTTCCAAATCAGCTAACAAAATTTTGTTTTGCTCTGATAGTCTGTTAATTTTACCCTGTAGTTCAGTGCAATTTTGACATGTATGACTTATAGATTTTGTTGATACCTTCACCACTGCTGTAAGTCCATTCATATCAGTCAAGCCCTTTGAACCTTCTGCACCCTTCTTTTCAGCATTCTCCTCATCTGCTTCCTTCTTCTCTTCTACCTCGGCAGCTCCCTCTCCAATCTTCACAGCTGCAAGCTCAGCTACACATGCTTGATCACAAGTAGTTACTTGTGAAGAGATCTGATAACGTTTTTCCAAAGCTTCCCACAGCTCTCTAGAAGTCCCATACGCCTTGAAAGTATGTTTAACACTCTCATGCAAGGACATCTTTATTGTTGCGAAAACTTTCTTCTCAGCATCAACCACCTCTTTCTCAGATTCATCCATCTTCTCATAAGAAATTACTTTTACCCTTCCTTCAACACGACATGTGGGAGCAACGTATCCATCAATCATACAGCTCCACATTCTCGTATCCTTACTCTGAACATATGCCTCAACCTTCGTTTTCCAGTCAGCATATTCTTTCACATTTAACAACCTCACTTCCATTTTCAATCTTAGCCATCACGCAACGTAAAATTTCAAATGAATTTTGGTAACCTGTGTCAAAATCCAAATCTAACTCCTATACTGGTCCTTGTCTAGCTTTTACCATAAGCGAACTGATAAAACCGTACAAAATTATCCGAAAACTGTTTTTACCAAAGTATACCGTTAGATTCGTCTCGAAATCACGATTCCAATGATATATAATGTCAAAAACCTATTTCAGGATTTACCAAGTATACTGTTTTTTTCCCTAAAAACCAAGGAATTTAACGGTGCAAACGGTTTCCTGAGATTAGTTACGGATAATTTTCTAAACGCGAAACAGTGTAATTTTTCTCACACAAGCCAAGAAAAATTCAACCTTGTCCGTAATGGCCCGAAATTGTCCGAAATGGTCCGTATAGAACACCTACTGGTCCGTAATGGACTGCTCTGATCCGAAATGAACACTCTTATCCGAAATCAGCTCCTGCTGATCCGAAATACAACCTTATGATCCGAAATGCTTTGTTCTAGATCCGAAATGCTTATTCTTGGTCCGAAATGGTTGATTTCTGATCCGAAATAGTTGAACCAAGCCAATCGAGAGCCAAAAGCTCTGATACCAATTGTAGGTCCCGTGAGCCGTACAGATCGAAACAGAATCGTCGATCTAACCTAGAGTGCGGAATCCTCTAGATCAGATTTAACAGAAAACGTGTAGAAACAGAATCAAGAACACGATACACTTTCAATCCGGTCTTCTATTGATTATCCAACACGAAGTTTACAATCAATTCAAGACCCACTAGAAATCTCTCAGCCACTCTCTGTAGATTTCTCCAACTCTCTCTCAAATGTCTCTAAGTGTGTAACCTAAACCCTTATGCCAAGCCTTGTTTATATAGGACAAGGTTTGCACATTGGCTTTGGTCTGGGCTAGGCCATTCTCCAAGCCCATTACAACAAATAACTCCCTAACCAATAATGCTAAGCCCAATACAAAATATCTAAAGACTAAATAAACAAACTATTAAGCTGTTGTCACAAAACATGCACCAACACAAGTGTTGCCTCTAAGTTGTTGGCTCGGTTTCTTCTCACTAAACACTCGATTTCTAGCTCGAACACTAACGGAGAGGTTCTTTCGGACGTTCTCGTACCATGCACTACATGTAATCTGCACAACTAACATACACGCGTAACAAGGAAAAGAGAATAAAGCAAAAATAAACCAAACACTTTATACATCTATTCATAAAATATTCAAAAAAATTTAGACATAAAGCGCACGAACTCCCTTGCAATGGCGCCAAAATTTGATTAGAGTGTCTCGGTCCGGTCAAAGATGAAATTTATAATTCCTAATTACCCCAAATAAACAGTAAGTGGCAGTCAGGATGTCAAACCACAAAGATTTTATGGTTCGTGTCAGAATTCAGTTAATTATTCGTCTAGAACACTTTATGAAGCTTGCTATGTAATTATTCCTTTTTTTGGTTGATTATAATAGAGATCGGGTTGAACTAACAATTTACTAATACTAAGAACATGATTGTTTGATTATATTTATGAAAACTTAGCACACTTGTTTGAAAACAATAATTTAAAACAAGGTTCACACCCGGTTTGAAATTGCAAGACCTAGGGTTCCTACACGTTTTAGATTTAATTTAACCGCACTTGAATATTAACAGGTTTAGTGTTACGAGGCTTAGGTGCCGATTGCTATCAACGTCACAATGAACGGACAAAGATGCACTTCGTTACCAAGAACATGTAAACCCTAGTTATATCAAAGCATAATTGCATGGATTCATTTCACTAAGTCAAAATTCCTAACTCTTTCGATAATTCGTGAATTCAAAACAAATGCAATACAATTAATACAAACTTCAAATATTCATAGCAATTAGTCACAAATTAAATCTTAAAACAAATGTCAAAACACTATAAATCTTACAAAATCTATATCGGGGTGAACCCTAGGGAACTAGCCGCTCATCGTGCACGAAACTTAATCGCCGATTGATGAACACGATGAAAGGGGCCATTGAATCTTGGTTTTTGATCTTGAACGAATGATTAGTGTAAGACCCATCTTTTAATTAAAGATTTTTAAACCAAAACACGTATCTTTTATAAGATAAATGAGTAAATTTTCAAAAAAAACTTAGTTGATAAACTAAGATGTTCATAGATATAGTGTTCTAACATAAGCAACTAACTAGTTTAAAACATTCAACATTAAGTAGTGTTTACATAACAAACATTGTCTAAAACAAGATTAGACTAGCGCGGAAGCTTCAAAACTTTGTGTTCGGTTCTTGCATTCTTGCTTGATCGGAATCCAGAACGAGGCGAACATCACCTAGGGTCAACACCATATCAATTAAGGATCTAACCATTTAAATTTCACACAACGAAACCAGGTTTATGAACCAATGGTTCACAAATCCTTGTTTCGATTATCCGACCCATTAGCTATGTATGCATTTTTTTCATTATTCAATTCTTTAGCATACTAGACCTAATTACCCATTCCCCGGGCTTGTAAATCATGGCGTATCGGCACCATTACATGGTTTTACGCTCACAATAGAATTTCATGCTCGTATTCTCATATTTTGAGAATGCCGCTTATGCAACTCATGCAATCGATTACTAACCGTTTGACCCAATATCACGGGTTCATAAATTTAACTTAGTACATCCAATCCCTTGGCGTATTGCTTTCTAACACTAGCATAATATGAGACTTTCAAGTCTCTACACACATGATCGTTTTAGAGGCATAGTTTTGACCCGTTTGGTTATCGAGTGAAAACCATCACTTCAATGACAAGCCTAACTATTTCTAACCATTATTTTGACCCGTTTGATTATCAAGTGAGCTTCGTCACTTCATTGACACACCAAACACATATACTACACTATGACACCATTAACTACTAAATCCAAAACGTTTATGCATAATGTAACGGGACTAAAGTCACGTACCTTTCAAGCACCCCTTTCAAGCGCGTATCCCCTCCGGCTTGTCCACTCGACGATCCAGATTCTTTGCCTAAAGAGTTCAATTCACAACCAATTTAGAACCCTTTTTATAAAATTTAACGCATAATTTGTCATAAAAATCAAACATGCGTTTCATCTGATTTTTAACACTTTATTCCTCACTTAGGCATTTTAACAAACACCTAACGGGTTTAATTTTTGCATAACTAGAATCAAGTTCATAACTTGTTGGTTTTGCCAAATATAATCACACATTTCGATTCCTTTATGTCAAGCATGCATACTAATATCAAAATCATCATATAGAAATCAAGTAACACTACTTTTGATAGTTATAATTCTTGTGTTCATCCTATTTTGTAAAACCCATTTAACCTATGAATGGATTATCATCAATTTCATAATTTTAAACATGATTCCTGCAAGTTATCAACTAGGATTCACTCTTAAACTTGTTTTCATTACAAGTTTCATCTAAACATCACATAATCAAGCTCCAATTTCGATTTCACAATTTACCTAGAATTTGAGATGGCCCGAAACACTAAAATTTTGCATACCTTATGATCCCTTCAACGAGGTGATCACTAATTTGTGCTTGAAAATCAATTTGGAACTGATTAGATTCTTCAATTTGATCAATTTGGCAAGAACTAGGGTTTGGTGGGGAATCCTTGATCGCCCCTATGTTTTGATCGACCAGACACATTCTTAATTATGTGTTTGGTGTAGTTATTTTTGTTTTATTAATTTAAGTTTCAAGTTTAACAACTTTAGTCCCTCAACTATTGTTTAGTTTATATTTTAGGTGTTTCAATCCACTTACATGTTACCACAAGACTCATGACTAAATAGGTTATTTATTCCTAGTTAGTTTGTTCTCGTTTATTTTATACTTTATAATTCTAATACAAAGTTTTATATTTTCGAGGTGTTACAAGTCCACCCCGCTTAAAAAGGTTTTGTCCCCGAAACCAGAGTATGTACCGAATAGTGTAGGGTAGAGACGTCTCATCTCCTCTTCGGACTCCCAGGTGGTATCCGAACCTTTTATGTGCTCCCATTTGACCTTCACATGATCAATTTCTTTGTTCCTCAAACTCTTCACCTTACGATCTAAAATCGCAATCGGTTTCACTGCATAGTTGAGACTATTATCCACCTCGATGTCGTCGTAGTGGATATAAGCTATTTCGTCGGCTAGACATTTCCGGAGATGTGATACGTGGAACGTGCTATGTATCCCACTCAACTCCTCGGGTAGTTCGAGACGGTATGCGACCTTACCAACCCGTTCGATGATTCTAAATGGCCCAATAAATCTCGGGCTTAACTTTCCCCTTTTTCTGAACCGAATAACCCCCTTCTACGGAGATACCTTTAGCATAACTTTGTCACCAACTTGAAACTCAATTGGTCTCCTTCTTTTATCTGCATACGATTTTTGTCGATACTGAACTGCTTTCAAATGGGCTCGGACAAAATCAATTTTCTCATTCGTGATTCGAACTACAACCTTATGTGCAAGCTCACGTGGACCAACCTCATCCCAACACACCGGGGTTTGGCATTTCCTACCATAAAGCATCTCATACGGAGCTATACCGATGCTTGCATGGTAACTGTTATTATATGAAAACTCGACTAGCGGTAGATAAACATCCCAACTTCCCCCGAAGTCGATAATACATGCCCGTAACATATCTTCCAACGTTTGTATTGTTCTTTCACTTTGTCCATCAGTTTGGGGATGGTACGCCGTGCTAATGAACAATTTAGTTCCCATTTTCTCTTGGAATTCATGCCAAAAGTTCGAAGTGAACCGAGTATCTCTATCGGACACGATGGATATCGGTACCCCATGGCGTGCCACTATCTCATTAGTATACACTTCTGACATCTTTTCGGAGGTATAAGCCTCACTAATCGGAATGAAGTGAGCACTTTTTGTCAATCTATCCAGAACTACCCATATAGCATCGTATCCGCGGTTGGTTTTGGGCAGTTTGGTCAACAAATCCATTGTGATTTGCTCCCATTTCCAAACTGGGATGTCCAACGGTTGTAGCTTACCGTATGGCTTTTGGTACTCTGCTTTGACTTGTAAACAGGTCAAGCACTTCTCTACATACTTTACAACATCTCTTTTCATTCCGGGCCACCAATAGTTTTGCTTTAAATCGTTATACATCTTGGTTGCCCCCGGATGGATAGAATAACGGGATTTATGAGCTTCGTCAAGTAGGAGCGCCTTGACTCCACACGAATTTGGGACACATATCCTTTCGAAACGAGTCTTTGACCCGTTGTTACCATCCACCAATTCTTTCAATTGGCCAACTATTTTTTCTTTCTTCAAATTTTCCTCTTTCATCGCTTCAACTTGGGATTTTCGGATTTGTTCAAGTAGTCCCGATGTCACTATTAGTTGCATCGATCGTACTCGTATTGGTGTATAGTCTACCTTTCGGCTCAACGCGTCCGCTACCACATTAGCTTTCACGGGATGGTAATGTATCTCACAATCGAAATCTTTGACTGTTTCCAACCATCGCCTCTGCCTCATGTTTAATTCTTTCTGGTCTAAGACATATTTCAAACTTTTATGGTCGGTAAAGATAGTGCATTTTACCCCATATAAATAATGCCTCCATATCTTTAAAGCAAATACCATCGCCGCTAATTCGAGATCGTGTGTAGCGTATTTCTTTTCATGAGTCTTCAGCTGTCTTGAGGCATAGGCTATAACCTTGCCTCGTTGCATCAAAACGCACCCGATCCGCGAATGTGACACATCCAAGTAAACTACCATATCATCAACTCTGTACGGCAATGTCAATACCGGAGCGTGGGTTAATTTTTCTTTAAGAGTTTGGAACGCTTTTCCTTGATCATCGCCCCATATAAACTTTTCATCTTTACGAGTTAATTTGGTCAATGGCGCAGCACTCTTGGAGAAATCTTGTATGAATCTCCTATAATATCCGGCAAGCCCCAAAAAGCTTCTAATTTCCGAAGGGTTCTTCAGAGGATTCCATTTTGCCACCGCTTCTATTTTTGATGGGTCTACCAACACCCCGTTTGCACTGATGATGTGCCCGAGAAATTGCACTTCTCGTAACCAGAAGGCACATTTCGAGAACTTTGCATATAATTTTTCTATTCTTAGTATCTCCAGCACTTCACGTAAATGATTTGCGTGTTCTGCTTCATTCTTTGAATACACTAGGATGTCGTCGATGAACACTATCACCGACTTATCCAACATCGGTTTACAAACCCGGTTCATGAGGTCCATGAAAGCCGCAGGCGCATTGGTCAGTCCAAAGGACACCACGAGGAATTCGTAATGTCCGTACCGTGTACGAAAGGCCGTCTTTGTACATCCTCCTCTTTGACCTTCAATTGATGATACTCTGATCTAAGGTCAATCTTGGAGAACCAACTCTCACCTTGTAATTGGTAAAATAGGTCATCAATTCTTGGGAGCGGATATCGATTTTTCACCGTGAGTTTGTTTAATTCCCGGTAATCGATACACATTCACATGCTCCCATCCTTTTTCTTCACAAACAGCACCGGTGCACCCTGTAATACCCCGTGTTTCGAAAGTTAAAGTCAAAGTCAAGATTGAAGTCAAAGGGAGACAAGATTGCTAATTGCGATCTGTCACTCCTTACTCAATCCCTGTGTTGATTTCTTTGACTCATAGCTAGTCTTTTATGTCTTACGTTAGTTGTATTATGTGGAGTAATTAATTATAATCGCAGTAATCGACGAGTACTTATCGCAGTTTAATCCCATTACGACTGTGAACAATAGGAAGTAACAATGCGATAAAGTTATCTAAACGCTAGTCAACCTAATCTAATCAGCATCGAATCGCAATCGAACTCGCAACTCGAAATATAAGTTCTGGATATTGATTTACGTGTGTGTGTGCTTTTATATGTTACTTGTGCATGTTAATTATGTTGTGTTGTGGTGATCAATCGAAACGCAATCGAAACTCAATCACAATCGAAACTCAATCGCAATCGAACGATATGATAATTGGTGGAGAAGAGATAGTGCGAGATATGAGTAGTTGGGTTAAAAGTAATATGACTAGGAAAACTCTCTCTCAAATCGCATTACTCGCAATCGAAACCGAAACAGCAACAATCGTCGCACCGAACACTAGAAACAAGTGACTGATCGACCAGGCAGCTAACCGATCGAACAGATGTCCGATCGAACTGTTGTTCGATCGACCAGCCAGTCGGCCGGCCTACCAACCGATCGGCCAGCCCTTTCCTCTTTGGAAACTCTATAAATACCACCTGTCACTCTCATTCTTACCATTTTCGGAAACTCTCGTCCGACCAGCGCCTTTACCCTGCTTTTTCTCTAATTTCTCTCAATCCCCGTAAGATCTTGTCCTAAATCTTGTACTTCCTTAATCTACACGCACTCCTACACCTTTCTATCTTTTGAATCTTAACTTTTAACCGTGAAATCATCACGATTCAAGGTATTCTAGGATGACGTCATCATGTGTTCTTGAAGAACTTCATGTTTTGGCCTCAATCCACCAAGAATAACTTAGATCTAACCGATTTCCATATAAACGAACAAAGATCTTTCATGGGTCTAAGCATATTCACAATAAAAAGGATTGAAAGACGGTTTTACCAACTTTCTTTCAACTCTTTTACACTCAAAGCACTCAAAACCAATAGAATCAGGGCTTGTAACGACTTCCAACTCATTTTAGTGGTTGTGTTGGTTCAAGACCTAGATTCTATCCACGAGGTTACCGATTTCGGGTTAAACATGGAACACCGCCTTGAACGGTTAAACTGATCGGGTTTGGTTGATTCCAGTCCGATCAGGAGTACCAAGTATTGACGAGCTTTCTGTAGCTTAACACGTTATCAAAACATCTCGATAAAACATCAACCAATCAAAACAACCAAGTATAAGACGAACAGGACAACCAGGACGGTGTGCCGTCTGATCGGATAAAGTGTCCAACCGATCGGGTTGCCGTCCGATCAAACGACCGTTCGATCGACCGACCTGAAAGGTAGGGATACTTTTTTATTTTCAAAATGCTACAACAAAAACTTCGAAAGCCAAACCATCATACACAAACACATCTTTCCTAGAGGAAGAAACAATCCACTCGAAAGGCCATCCAATCGGATGACCATCTGAGCGGACCACCACCCGAACGAACAGCTGTCCGATCGGACTATCGTCCGACCGAACTGATGTCCGACCCACTTACACCTTGTATCGTTTTACGCGTCGCTTATCGTTATTCTATCGTTCTGATCAGACTAATTTCACTCTAAGCGCTCCCTTCAATCCATCTAATCGCTGTGAGTATACTCGATCCCTTTTTGCTTTACGCACTTTTAGGTGTTACATACGTTACTTATTCTAAATCACATCGAACACACTACGCTATATCTAAAGGCTAACCGTTACTGCATGTTATACGTGACTAAATGAATGCTTGTTTGTTATGTTTACACATGGAATGCTGTCTACCTGCCTTAACGACGGTAGTACTATTAGTTTGGACTCAGCACCTATTCATTCAGGGGTTGTTAAGGACAATTACCTACATGGGTCACAGTGGTGATCATGTATCGCGAACTGCCTTGGGCAGTCAACCCGCGGTCATTGGTATCGATGGGTTCATGTCGATAACTAACATGCCTCATTTCACTTTGTGTACGTGTTGGTTATGCGTAAACTATTTCGAACAATATATGCTATTATCAAACTTGTATACTCACCTTTACACTATGTATATTGACTTTATTTTAACGTATGTGACAGGTGTCTAGGATGCTTATCTGCTAGGAAATCGAGGCTAGAATAAGGTCTTAGAGACCAACAAATAGTTGTCTGTACAAATGAAATCTGAGTTGTCGAAGCAGAACTAATTGACTAGATTTTGTCTGTAATAATTACTTTATCTTTTATGACATGGTATGGGACATGTTGCTTTAAATAATTGGTAATTATAATTGTTATGGAAACTTCTGGACAATCTGTTTCGCTCAGTGCCATGCCCCGATGATTCCGCCATCGGTTGGGGTGTGACAGATTGGTATCAGAGCCATAACTATAGGGAATTAGGCAAGACACTACCTAGTCCGGGTCGATTTCTTAGAGACCTAGTCTATAGTTAGGACCCAATAGACCGACACGTGCATGTCCAATAGAGATTATGTAGGAGCTTGTTACTATTTCTCGTCATTCTCGCCTACATTACACTACCACTGCACTCGAATTTTCAAAATTTCGTGTCAGTGATTAAGTCGAGATTAGGTGTGGAAACCGCAAACTCGCGCTTAAATTGCTTGTTTGATCTGTATTTATCTATAAAACGCAGGAATTCGCGTTAAACCAGGAGTGAAATCCATACTTTAGTGCGGATTTTCGTCTCTATTTTATTAAAATAGGAAAGAAGTTGTTAAGGCATGGGTGAAACCCTAACCTTAATGACTCGTTCCGACTTTCATTTGGTTTTCCAAAACTCTCACCAAAGTCTCGACGGACTCCAACGACCTGAAGACACGGTACGACTAAAGGGAGGCGTGCCGAACGCCCAAGAATCGTGGCAGAAGCACAATCCTGAAAGTCAAAATGTGAACAACAAGTCCTTGAGAATAGTCGAATCACTTTGGTTAGTCAATGTCTAATAGCCGCGGACAATATATTCCTTGATTTTTATGTGTTTCAATTCTGAGCCCGCAACTGCGGACTCCGATGATTCGTCGATTTTATGTGTTTATCTATTTATGTGCTTGTTTGTTAGCGTTTTGAGATATCACCGCTCGATTTAACACCTCTTGTTTCCGCTTATCTCACCACACTCACTACATCATGCTGACAAATCACCAAGTTATGGACGACCTTATCACAATAATGAACGCTTAAGCTATACTATACGTTATAGTACTCAATAAGTTATTCGTGATCGCTATTCTCGAATGTACGAACTTTGAATGATAGGTTTCTGTATTCTGACTGCATCTTGTGATTACATGCGTAGGTGTTTCTGTGTTTCTGCTTCTGTGTTTATGTGCTTATGTGAATCTGTGTTTACGTGTTTATGTATTTATGAGATACATGCTTCACTGTGTTCCTACACTTTAGTAAGTACTAGACGTGTGAGGTGAGATTCGATTATGATGTGTCTGAGACCTATGACGATGTCTGTTGCAGACAATGTCAATTGGACCATCATTTGGACCTCGTCACCTACGACTCTCTCGTCAAGAACAGAGGGACAAATGCCTTGCTGCCATCCTTGCTAAACAAGTGGCCAAGGTTGTGCCCCAGATCGTGAGTGAGATCTACGAGAACGTTAGCAAATCGTCTGAGGAATCTAGAACCGAAGCTCCGAAAGTTGCTACCAAAACTGCTTTCAGCTTTAAGCAGTTCAAGGCTTGTGGTCCAAAGGAATTCACTGGAGAAGATGGCCCAACGGCTATGTTTCAATGGTTTGATTCCGTCGAAGTCACTCTGCGCCAGAGCGGATGTCCAGAAAATCTCTGCACTCTAAACGCTATCGGCGTCTTCCAGTCCCGCGCATTAGACTGGTAGACGGCCGAACGAAACAAACACGGAAATGATGCAGCCTATGAGCCGACATGGGAAGAGTTGAAGGCCATCATGATGGACGAATTCTGCCATCCTCATGAACGCCAAAAGCTGGAAGACGAGTTCTGGAACATTAAGCAGAAGGAAGGTGATAACGCTGCCTCGACTGCTCACTTTAGGCAGCTCAACATCATCTGTCTCGATCAAGTGAAGACGCCCGACATGGCAGTCAAGAAGTACATCCGAGCTCTACCCGACTGTGTTGCGGATTTTGTGCATGCCGCAAAGACTACAACGATCGAAGAAACTTACCTGCTGGCCGCTGAAATCAACAACAAACGGGTAAAAGCTGGTTTTTGGGATAAGCCTGCAAAGTCTCAGCACCAAGCCACCGCCGCACCAACCGCTGAAACCGCCGCCGCTCAACCGTCAAAGTCCTCACGCCGCTAGAAGAAGAAGAAGAAGAAGAAGAAGAATAACAACAACAGCTCTAGCAACAAGAACTGTGCTGTCACCACCACTGCTACTCCACTACAAGCCGTATCGGCTCAGCAGCAGTCTCACCACCGCCCAGCTCCAGTGACCCATGCACCACCCGCAAAGCGTGTATACACAGGCCCCCACCCTGTCTGCCCAACATGCTCTTATCATCACCCAGTGGGTCTCGCCTGTCGTTTATGCGCTCACTGAAATATGTACGGCCACTTCACTGCTAACTGTCGTACTAGTCCTCGCCAACCGCCAGCTCAAGCCACTGCTCATCAAGCTCTGCTCCCGGCCCCACCAGGCCAACAAGCGGCTCAGGCACCCGCGATCAACGCCCGAGTCTGCTTCGCATGTGGTGATCCCAACCACTTTGCGAAAATGTGCCTGAACAGGGTTGTAAAACAAGAGCCCCAGCAGCAGCAGCCTCACCAGCAGCACCAGCAGCAAGCAGCGCACGCCAGAACTTTCAACATCAATGCGTGCCAAGCACAGGCTGACAACAACGTGGTCAATGGTACGTTCTTTGTGAATGGTATTTATGCTTCATGCTTGTTTGATAATGGAGCCGATAACTGCTTTGTATCGTTTGAATTTGAGAAGCTCCTTAGTCGTAAGCGCTCTGATGCGTGTGTAGTGTAATATATTTTAGGTGTATATTTTAAGCCCTTTTACACTTTTTAGCCAAGTTTTAAATTTATAAAACACGATATTTACTAATACTAAACACACATATGGGCAAGTGCACCCATCGTGGACGTAGTATAGTGTTGGTAAGATACCGAGGTCGTCCAAGGACACAAGAGCTTTTAGTACCGGTTTATCCTCAACGTCTAATCAAATCAAAAGTTAGAAAAAAGGTTTTAAACTAGAAAAATAAAACTAACTAATATGCTGAAAAATAAAATAAAAGTAAAAACAGATAGACGTGATGAATCACTTGGATCCGACTCGTGTGTAATGTAACCTTTGATTATTTCCGGACTTTTGCACTTTTTAAGAGATTATCTTAGTTATTGTAGTAGGCCCCTCTTTTGAAGGTGACGTTACCCTCAACCCAGTAGTTTGAGTCAGCAAGGATACAATCCTAAAGGGTCGGATTATTGAAAGATAATTAATTTAGTTATTAATGCATAATGTGGTAGGCCCCTCTTTTGAAGGTGACCTTACCCTCAGCTAAGTAGTCTGAGTCAGCAGGGATACAGTCCTAAGTAGCCAGATTAAAGTTTTAATAGTAGCTTACTTATGAGGGGATCAAAGAGTTTGGGCCCCCGCCATCCAATACCGGTGGGTATTGAAGGAGGTCCTCCTAAATTTGACCCAGGTCCTTTGCCGGATCTATACACTGAACAATGGCAAGACTCTTACCAAACCGTTTCCTTAACCCCCGACCAGGTAGCCAACATATCTCCATATAGACCGTGGAGATATGAATGGTGAAAATCTTTTATTTTATATAGACAGTAAAATAATGCCAAGACACCACGGACAAACGATAAGGAAGAATCACCTTCAACATAAGAAACTAGTTATTAAATGAGCCAAGCACCCCTATTTATAGCCTGAACAGCAGCTCGGGCGCGGCCCCGTGTCCATCCTCCTTCTCTTTCTTCATTAATTGCAGTTTGTCTGCATTAGTTGACCACGCCCCCGTGTCCGCTGGGCACGACCCCATGTGCAGAAGCGTATCTGTACTATCAAGATTTGCCTGGATTCTACGAATCTTATAGTTGACCACGGCCCCGTGTCCGCTGAGCACGGACCCATGGTGGGCGATGGAAGATTCTACAACTTTGTCTTTTCTGCTGACACTTGGGCACGCCCCCGTGCTCACTGAGCACGGGGCATGTTCAGCCTTCTGTTCTATTGTTTTTGCTTGGGAAGATGTTGTCGGGGGGGGGGGGGTCGGGCATGCCACGTTTGTTCCTTTTCTTGTATTTATGTTAGATTTAGCTGCCTTTTTGCTTCTTTTGTTCATTTGAGCTCATTTAATCCTGAAAATACAAAAGGAAGACAAAAAACACACTTTTTCCAACATTAGTACCAAAAAGGGTTAGTTTTATGCCACAATTGATGTAATTTATATGTTGCATTTTGTGCACATCAAATACCCCCACACTTGAATCTTTGCTTGTCCTCAAGCAAAACTCTTTATAATGTGGCTTTACACTCCCAAATGGAATGGGTAGAAGAGAAGGTTTTTGGGCTTGTCAGAGAGTGTTGGGATTTCCAAGATTCTTTATTAAGTTTTATTTTTATTTATTTACAATCCTATTCGTCATGATTTATTTAAAACGTTACATAAGATAAATTACTTATTAGGTCATAACATGCCTTTTTTAAATTCCATTTATATGCAAGTTCACATACCTCACGGGGGATCACTCAACACTCGGCCGAAGATGTATTTTAGTGAAACACTCGAGAGCGGCATGGAACTTACTCCTACCATAAGCTTGCCAAGCAATCAATCCTCCTCCTTTTTAACTATATACCTTTGTAAATATCAAGAGGACTTTTGGGTAAAGGGTTAGGCTTGGGTTAAAGGTGGGTGGTTGGGTTAGTGGTTAGTAAAAGGGCGAAAGGCGTAAAAAGCGTCGGTTTTCGTAAGACTTTTATTTTTCATATCTTTTTATTTTTGATGAAGCCACTCTTCAAACAAATTTCTTTTAATAAACTTGTTTGTTTATTTCTTTTTGCTTCATTACCATTTTTTTTCAAGGAAGTCATAAGAAAAACCGAGCCTTGTTAGTAAAATAAAGGGTTTAAAAATGAAAAAGGGTTTTGGTGGGTAAAAGGGTGTTTGTTTTAGGTTAAGAAATGAAAAGGTTTAGGCTCAAAGGGGTTAACTAGGGGGATTTTGGGTAGGTGGCAAAAAAAAGAAAAATAATGGTGTAGAAATAAAAAAGGGTTAGTCATAATGCCTCCATCATTTACTTACACGGGTTTAAGTTGGTAAGGACCGGGAATGTATCGCCATGGCAAGTTCTAGAGTTGTAAGAACCAAGCGGCTATTCACACAAGAAACGAAAAATGAGCATTTAGTTTAAAGATATGTATTTGTATGCTCAATAAAGGCTCAAAACTCACTTTTTGTGGAAATGAGTTTTTTATGTGATCAAGTATATATAATCAAATTTTAACTAAGCTTGTCAGGTCGTTTCATAATTTTCTTATGTTGGTTCTTTTTATCACGACGCTATCGGTTGTAAATTTGTAAAAATATAACTTTTTTAGAACTTGAAATTCCCAAATTAAACCTAGACAAATAAAAAATGAATTTTTTTTAAAAAATTTGGGGTGTTTAGCGGTTCCAATAGAGTTTTGTGTAAGGCTTGTTAATTAGGACTTGCAAGATTCAAGGTTTTAGCATCCCCCCCCCCACTTAAATTACACATTGTCCTCAATGTGTCCCAAAAATAAGTTTTTAAGTTGATTGAATGTGTAAAAAGATGTGAAAAACAAAAATTTATGTTACTGGGCGTCTGGACACGGCCCCGTGTTCAGATCGCCAGTAACAAAAGTTTGTAAAAAGAAACAGAAGCCTGGCATGGGGGCGTGTTCAGCGAGCACGCCCCGTGTCCAGTTACCTGAACTGGGCATTTTCTGCAGATTGTGCAGCACGGGGCCGTGTTGGGTGAGCACGACCCGTGCCGAACTTGCTGTAACGAAGAGAATTTTGTCGGATGGCCCTGTTTTTATGCATGGGGTGTTGGTGCAAGTTTCCCTTGGTGTCCTTCACCATCTTGAGTGTGTTTTACCCATTTCAACATCATCCCAGCACCAAATTAACTAAAACCATCATTTATTAAAACATGGAGAGAATTACATAACAATCCTAAAATTAAAAACACAGTAGAAAAGTTAAAAGTTCTAACTAGATAGGTCAAGTGATGCATAAAATCACCCTAAAGAGCTCTATTTTCCATTAAGAACCAAAATTCCGAAAATAATTCTCCGGTATCTTTGTAGAACTCCGAGCCGGTGGATGCTCCCTAGATGTTGTTAAAGCCATTATTCTATCTCTCTAGGGAGGAAGAAGGCGGCTTCATTTTCTTCAGCATCTTGTGGAGGGGGAGTGACACCAACTGGAACCCCTTGTAGTATATCGCGAGGAGGTCCCTGGTGTATGGTGTACCATTCGGCTAGTATGATGACTTCGGGCACCACGTTCCATGCCCTTTGGGTGATTACTGGTACCAAAGGAGGAGAGGCGAGAATGTTCAACCTTTGGTGCAAAAGGTTGACCTCTCGAAGGCACCCTTCCAGTCCCACCGTTAAGTGATTGATACGGTCGACCAATGCTTCTTCCACCCCTGTCATTTCATCAATAGCCTCTCTTAAAGCGTAAACATAGTTTACAAGAGAGTCCTCTACCGTAGATGACCTCCTCCCTTGCCAGTTGTTCCTTGACGAAGATGTTCCGCTATTTATGCTCATCATTCTGAGAAAACAGACAGAAAAGAGTTCAGTTTTTTTATGGAACAGTACCTCGGACACGGCCCCGTGTTCAATGAACACGGCCCCGTGTTCAGCTGTCTGCAGGTTTTTAGAGCAAGGAATCTTGGAGTTTCAAATTATTATTTTTTTCAATTTATAAGGTACTTTTAAGCATAAACAATTTAAAACAAAGTTGTATAACTCATTTTAAACAAGATTCCTTGAATAACAACCTTACAAACATTACAATAAAGCTTGGAATCATAGAGATTTTACACTTTAATGGAGGTATTGAGTAAAAATTGAAGAAGAAGGCAATGAACAAAAGTGGAAAAGACAAGATGGTTGTTGAGAACCTTCTTTAGAATATACCTAGGATGGTATGAGTGAAGATCCCAGCAAATCTTTGTCTTTGGAGTGGTCCAAATGAGCAGGAATCTTGGTGCATTTATAGAAAATGACAGCACTCTGCACACGGGCCCGTGTCAGCTGGACAAGGCCCCGTGTGTAGACAGAATCCTGACACATTTTGTCCGTATTCTGGTAAAAATCAGAAAGGAATCTTTTGGTGGACACGGGGCGTGTTGACCTGGACACGACCCCGTGTCTAGAAGCTGTCTTATGGAGTTTTCCTATTTCTATGGAATTTATCCAGATCGGGCGGTTCCTTACTGGATGGAACAACCCCAAAGTGCCTAAGATACCTTAATTGCTTTAGACTAAGACGAGAACGCAAGAGGTTGTCGGTGAGGGTGATTCCTATGCTAAATGTAGGTGGACAAGTCCAACCCTTTCCCAAGCTCTCGTTAAAGAAGGTATATGCCGAATCGCTCAGGTCTATGTATGTACCGAACGAAGTCGATGGAGAGTCCTTCACGGCACAATCGGCACAGGGATGACTATCGCCCAAGTCTTCGCTAGAGTTAAAGGTAGTATCGGGAACAACGAAGTTGTTTTTATTCGAATGTGATCCCAACAATTCTTCTTGGGTATCGTCTTGAGATGAATCAATGAAATCCATCTTAAGTTCTTTTAACCAATTAAGAATTAGATCTTCTAATAAAAATAGTTCAACAAGAAGCATTTCTCCTAGAAGGTCCGGTTGAGAGCATTCGAGGGGGAGATAGAGATTATTTTTACTTTCGCCCCTCTTAAGGCTACAGGAAAACAATGGGTCTATATAATGGGGCTTATAATTTAGAAAATAACATTCTAATTCTTTATGAGAGCCACCACATATTTGACACCACGTACCATAAGAGTGCCGAAAGTAAAAAATATCAGTATCACTCATGTTTGTGTCAGAAATTACCAACCGTCGGGATCTTACGGTTCTGTTTTCAGTAACTAAATCTTGGGCACGGGGCGTGTTAAGTGGGCACGGCCCCGTGTTCAGCTTACTGTCTGACTTAAAACAGGATTGCCAGTTCCAAAGATTGGGCACGGGGCGTGTTCAGCGGGCACGGCCCGTGCTGAGTTCTGCAGAAGCTGAAAAATTAAGAAAATCCTAAAAAAAACAAAAACATTAGAAAAAACAATTAGGCCGTTGATTCCTAACTTTCTTAAAATCCGTGTGTCCCCGGCAACGGCGCCAAAAACTTGATGCGTGTGTAGTGTAATATATTTTAGGTGTATATTTTAAGCCCTTTTACACTTTTTAGCCAAGTTTTAAATTTATAAAACACGATATTTACTAATACTAAACACACATATAGGCAAGTGCACCCATCGTGGATGTAGTATAGTGTTGGTAATATACCGAGGTCGTCCAAGGACACAAGAGCTTTTAGTACCAGTTTATCCTCAACGTCTAATCAAATAAAAAGTTAGAAAAAAGGTTTTAAACTAGAAAAATAAAACTAACTAAAATGCTGAAAAATAAAATAAAAGTAAAAACAGATAGACAAGATGAATCACTTGGATCCGACTCGTGTGTAATGTAACCTTTGATTATTTCCGGACTTTTGCACTTTTTAAGAGATTATCTTAGTTATTGTAGTAGGCCTCTCTTTTGAAGGTGACGTTACCCTCAACCCAGTAGTTTGAGTCAACAAGGATACAATCCTAAAGGGTCGGATTATTGAAAGATAATTAATTAAGTTATTAATGCATTATGTGGTAGGCCCCTCTTTTGAAGGTGACATTACCCTCAGCTAAGTAGTCTGAGTCAGCAGGGATACAGTCCTAAGTAGTCGGGTTAAAGTTTTAATAGTAGCTTACTTATGAGGGGATCAAAGAGTTTGGGACCCCGCCATCCAATACCGGTGGGTATTGAAGGAGGTCCTACTAAATTTGATCCAGGTCCTTTGCCGGATCTATACACAGAACAATGGCAAGACTCTTACCAAACCGTTTCCTTAACCCCCGACATAGTAGCCAACATATCTCCATATGGACCGTGGAGATATGAATGGTGAAAATCTTTTATTTTATATGGACAGTAAAATAATAATGCCAAGACACCACGGACAAACGATAAGGAAGAATCACCTTCAACATAAGAAACTAGTTATTAAAGTCATTAATACATAACCAAATAAAAAGTGCGAAAAGATTAAAAATAAAAAGTATTACACTAAACACTTGTCTTCACCAAGTGATGTAAGAGACTTAGGCAAACATGGCCTTTGATTGTCAAGAACTCTTACGATCAATCTTAGATCCCGAGACGACTCACACACTCTATGATGGATGATGGATGATGGTGGTGGATGATGGTGTTGTGATGGTGGTGGTGGGTGGGTGAAGTGTGAGATAGGTGGTGTGCCAAGGGATGGTTTGCAAATGAGCCAAGCACCCCTATTTATAGCCTGAACAGCAGCTCGGGCACGGCCTCGTGTCCATCCTCCTTCTCTTTCTTCATTAATTGCAATTTGTCTGCATTAGTTGACCACGCCCCCGTGTCCGCTGGGCACGACCCCGTGTGCAGAAGCGTATCTGTACTATCAAGATTTGCTTGGATTCTTCGAATCTTATAGTTGACCACGGCCCCGTGTCCGCTGAGCACGGCCCCGTGGTGGGCGATGGAAGCTTCTACAACTTTGTCTTTTCTGCTGACACTTGGGCACGCCCCCGTGCTCACTGAGTACGGGGCGTGTTCAGCCTTCTGTTCTCTTCTTTTTTCTTGGGAAGATGTTGTCGGGGGGTCGGGCATGCCACCTTTGTTCCTTTTCTTGTATTTATGTTAGATTTAGCTGCCTTTTGCTTCTTTTGTTCATTTGAGCTCATTTAATCCTGAAAATACAAAAGGAAGATAAAAACACACTTTTCCAACATTAGTACTAAAAAAGGGTTTGTTTTATGCCACAATTGATGTAATTTATATGTTACATTTTGTGCACATCACGCTCCCATCTCCCCTCGACATTTGACGTAGAAGTCACCACTGGAAGAACTGTCGCCGTTAATTCTGTTCTTCATGATTGTACTCTTGAGCTCAACAATCACCTTTTCCCAATCGACCTTATTCCAATGCAACTCGGAAGTTTTGACATCATAGTAGGCATGGACTTTCTTCGCGAAAACCATGCCGAAGTTGTGTGCTTCGATAAGATGATACAATTCTCGCTCGCGAATGGTGATTTGTTGTGTGTTTATGGTGAAACTGCTTCAAGGAGTCTCAAGCTCATGTCATGTGTCCAAGCTAGCAAGTATCTCCGCAAGAAATACAGAGCTTTCTTGGCTAACATCGTATTGGCGGAGAAGGAAAAGAAAGGAAAGACTGATGTAAAAGACGTGCCCGTGGTGTGCGAATTTCCCCGAGTATTTCCCGATGATCTTCCTGGTCTTCCACCAAGTCGTGATATCGACTTCCGAATCGACCTCATTCCTAGAGCCAATCCTGTCGCCAAAGCTCCTTACCGACTCGCACCGTCCGAAATGCGTGAACTCTCGAGTCAGCTTCAGGTATTACTTGAGAAAGGCTTTATTCGCCCGAGCACCTCTCCATGGGGCGCACCAGTCCTTTTCGTCAAAAATAAGGATGGGTCGTTCAGGATGTGCATCGACTATCGGGAGTTGAATAAGTTGACCATCAAGAACCGTTATCCACTACCTCGCATCGATGATTTGTTCAACAAGCTGCAAGGTGCTACGTGTTTCTCCAAAATCGATCTACACTCAGGCTATCATCAACTACGCATTCAAGAGGAGGATATACCCAAAACCGCATTCCGCACTCGATACGGCCATTATGAGTTCGTTGTTATGCCTTTTGGCTTGACCAACGCACCCGCGGTTTTCATGGATCTGATGAATCGGGTGTGTAAACCATTTCTGGACCGCTTCATCATCGTGTTCATCAATGATATCCTGATCTATTCTAAGTCGAAAGTCGAACACGCGCAACATCTACGTTTGGTTCTCGAGCTACTCCAGGGGAATCAACTCTACGCCAAGTTCTCCAAGTGTGAATTTTGGCTGGAGGAAGTTCAATTCCTGGGTCACATTGTCAATAGTCAAGGTATTCATGTCGATCCCGCGAAGATTGAAGAATTTAAGAGTTGGGTTACGCCGAAGAACCAGTCCGAAGTCCGTTCTTTTCTCGGATTAGCGGGCTACTATCGTCGATTTATTGAGGGATTCTCAAAAATCGTTGTACCGCTTACCGCCCTCACCCAAAAAGACAAGCCTTTTGTTTGGGGAACCGAACAAGAGACTGCTTTCCAAACCCTCAAGCACATGCTTTGCAATGCTCATGTCCTCACTTTACCCGACGGAAACGACTACTTTATTGTCTATTGTGATGCCTCGAACCTTGGTCTTAGTTGTGTTCTCATGCAACGGGACAAGGTCATTGCTTACGTGTCTCGCCAGCTTAAAATCCACGAGAAGAACTATACAACCCACGATCTCGAGCTAGGCGCAGTTGTTTTTGCGTTAAAGATTTGGCGACACTACCTATATGGTACTAAGTGTACGATCTTCACCGATTATAGGAGCCTACAACATATCTTTGATCAGAAAGAACTTAATATACGTCAACGCCGATGGGTAGAACTTCTCAACGATTATGACTGTGAGATTCGTTATCACCCGGGCAAAGCAAATGTCGTTGCCGATGCGCTAAGTAGACGAAGCTATCTGCATAGCATTCCTAATATTCCAGCCCAGCATCACCTTGAGACTCTCATCCGTGAAGCCCAGCATGCTTGTTTCAACGAGCAAACCCTGAAGAAGGAAAGAATCTATCACGATGGAACCCATCTTGTTAACAAGTCAAATGGGATATTCCACTATCTGGACCGAATTTGGATCCCTAAGCGGAACGATTTGCGAAAGATTTTGATGGACGAAACCCACAAGTCTCGGTATTCTATTCATCCCGGCGCCGATAAAATGTACCAGGACCTTCGCTACAAGTACTGGTGGCCGGGCATGAAAAGGGATATCTCTCTCTACGTTGGAAGATGCCTAACTTGCTCGAAGGTTAAGGCTGAACACCAAAGACCCTCTGGCTTGCTGGAACAACCACCGATCCCTATATAGAAGTGGGAAAGCATAGCTATGGACTTCATAACCAAACTCCCACGCAGGCCATCAGGTCACGACAACATTTGGGTTGTCATTGACCGATTGACCAAATCTGCTCACTTTCTACCAATACGTGAAGACTATAAGGTAGAACGATTTGCCCGAATCTACACTGATGAGATCATTCGTAATCATGGGACGCCTCGCGACACCATCCCTGATCATGACGCTCGGTTTACCTCGCGATTGTGGGAAACGTTTCAAGCAGCTCTCGGTATTACGCTTAATCTGAGTACCGCATTCCATCCTCAAACCGACGGTCAGACTGAGAGAACGATTCGTACCCTTGAAGACATGCTCCGTTCATGTGTCAAAGATTTCGGTGGTAGTTGGGACACTTACCTACCTTTAGTCGAATTCTCGTATAATAACAGTTATCATTCCAGCATTCAAATGGCACCATTCGAGGCCTTATACGGAAGACGATATCGATCACCTATTGTGTGGCACGAGATTGGGCACTCGCAATTAACCGGTCCTGAGCTATTGCAAGAGACGACTGACAAAATCCTCCAAATAAGAGACAACTTGTTGAAAGCTCGGAGTCGTCAGAAAAGTTACGCCGAAAAAAGAAGACGCAAGCCCCTTGAATTTGACCTGGGTGACTACGTACTCCTAAAGGTATCACCTTGGAAGGGTGTGGTCAGATTCGGCAAGAAAGGGAAACTAGCGCCTCGATACGTTGGACCTTTTAAGATTCTGGAAAGAATCGGAAAAGTCGCCTACAGACTCGAACTACCGAAGGAACTAAGTAAAGTACACCCGACTTTCCATATTTCAAACCTCCGAAAGTGCCTAGCTGAGAATGATATAATTGTACCCCTCGATGACCTTCAAATAAACGAAACACTACACTTCGTGGAGAAGCCTGTCGAAATCATGGACCGCCAAACCAAGCAGCTCAGACGCTCGCGCATTCCTATCGTGAAAGTCCTATGGGAAGGCAAACGAGGCGCAGAGTTCACTTGGGAACTCGAAAGCGACATGAAGGTGAAGTACCCGCACTTGTTTGTTACGGCTTCGGCTTAATTTCGGGACGAAATTCCATCAACTAGGGGAGGCTGTAACACCCCGTGTTTCGAAAGTCAAAGTCAAAGTCAAGATTGAAGTCAAAGGGAGACAATATTGCTAATTGCGATCTGTCACTCCTTGCTCAATCCCTGTGTTGATTTCTTTGACTCATAGCTAGTCTTTTATGTCTTACGTTAGTTGTATTATGTGGAGTAATTAATTATAATCGTAGTAATCGACGAGTACTTATCGCTATTTAATCGCATTACGACTGTGAATAATAGGAAGTAACAATGCGATAAAGTTATCTAAACGCTAATCAACCTAATCTAATCAGCATCGAATCGCAATCGAACTCGCAACTCGAAATATAAGTTCTGGATATTGATTTACGTGTATGTGTGTGCTTTTATATGTTACTTATGCATGTTAATTATGTTGTGTTGTGGTGATCAATCGAAACGCAATCGAAACTCAATCGCAATCGAAACTCAATCGCAATCGAACGATATGATAATTGGTGGAGAAGAGATAGTGTGAGATATGAGTAGTTGGGATTAAAAGTAATTTGACTAGGAAAACTCTCTCTCGAATCGCATTACTCGCAATCGAAACCGAAACAGCAACAATCGTCGCACCGAACACTCGAAACATGTGACAGATCGACCAGGCAGCTAACCGATCGACCAGCTGTCCGATCGAACTGCTGTTCAATCGACCAGCCAGTCGGCCGGCCTGCCAACCGATCGGCCACCCCTTTCCTCTTTGGGAACTCTATAAATACCACCTGTCACTCTCATTCTTACCACTTTTGGAAACTCTCATCCGACCAGCGCCTTCACCCTGCTTTTTTTCCGATTTCTCTCAATCCCGGTAAGACGTCCTAAATCTTGTACTTCCTTAATCTACACGCACTCCTACACCTTTCTATCTTTTGAATCTTAACTTTTAACCATGAAATCATCAAGATTCAAGGTATTCTAGGATGACGTCATCCTGTGTTCTTGAAGAACTTCATGTTTTGGCCTCAATCCACCAAGAATAACTTAGATCTAACCGATTTCCATATAAACTAACAAAGATCTTTCATGGGTCTAAGCATATTCACAATAAAAAGGATTGAAACACGGTTTTACCAACTTTCTTTCAACTCTTTTACACTCAAAACCGATAGAATCAGGGCTTGTAACGACTTCCTACTCATTTTAGTGGTTGTGTTGGTTCAAGACCTAGATTCTATCCACGAGGTTACCGATTTCGGGTTAAACATGGAACATCACCTTGAACGGTTAAACTGATCGGGTTTGGGTGATTCCTGTCCGATCAGGAGTACCAAGTATTGACGAGGTTTCTGTTGCTTAACACGTTATCAAAACATCTCGATAAAACGTCAAAAAATCAAAACAACCAAGTGTAAGACGAACAGGACGACCAGGACGGTGTACCGTCCGATCGGACTACTGCCCGAACGGACAGCCTGTCCGAACGGCTGGTCGAACCGAACGGCTTGCACCTTGGGTCCCACACTTAACCATTTTTGCTAATCTTTGAAGTCTGAGTGTTGAACGAATTGTTATCCGATCGGACTACCATCCGATCGAACTGCCATCCGAACTATGAAACATTTGAACTTCCTGACTTAAACAATTTTCAACATTTTCAATGTATAAAGGATGCCACCCGATCAAACAACCGTCCGATCGAGCGATTGTCCTGCTGCGAACTTGTTCTTGATAAAGTGTCCAACCGATCGGGTTGCCGTCCGATCGAACGACCGTTCGATCGACCGACCTGAAAGGTAGGGATACTTTTGTGTTTTCAAAATGCTACAACAAAAACTTCGAAAGCCAAACCATCATACACAAACACATCTTTCTTAGAGGAAGAAACAATCCACTCGAAAGGCCATCCAATCGGATGACCATCCGAGCGGACCACCACCCGAATGAACAGCTGTCCGATCGGACTACCGTCCGACCGAACTGTTGTCCGACCCACTTACACCTTGTATCGTTTTACGCGTCACTTATCGTTATTCTATCGTTCTGATCAGGCTAATTTCACTCTAAGCGCTCCCTTCAATCCATCTAATCACTGTGAGTATACTCGATCCCTTTTTGCTTTACGCACTTTTGGGTGTTACATACGTTACTTATTCTAAATCACATCGAACACACTACGCTATATCTAAACGCTAACCGTTACTGCATGTTATATGTGACTAAATGAATGCTTGTTTGTTATGTTTACACATGGAATGTTGTCTACCTGCCTTAACGACGGTAGTACTATTAGTTTGGACTCAGCACCTGTTCATTCAGGGGTTGTTAAGGACAATTACCTACATGGGTCACAGTGGTGATCATGTATCGCGAACTGCCTTGGGCAGTCAACCCGCAGTCATTGGTATCGATGGGTTCATGTCGATAACTAACATGCCTCATTTCACTTTGTGTACGTGCTGGTTATGCGTAAACTATTTCGAACTCTATATGCTATTATCAAACTTGTATGCTCACCTTTACACCATGTGTATTGACTTTATTTTAACGTATGTGACAGGTGTCTAGGATGCTTATCTGCTAGGAAATCGAGGCTAGAATAAGGTCTTAGAGACCAACAAATAGTTGTCTGTGCAAATGAAATCGGAGTTGTCGATGCAGAACTAATTGACTAGATTTTGTCTGTAATAATTACTTTATCTTTTATGACATGGTATGGGACATGTTGCTTTAAATAATTGATAATTATAATTGTTATGGAAACTTCTAGACATTCTGTTTCGCTCAGTGCCACGCCCCGATAATTCCGCCATCGGTTGGGGTGTGACACACCCCACAGAGACACACTCGGCCTAATAAACCCTTTATCGAGCAGGTCTTGAATCTGAGACATTAACTCTTGTAACTCCGATGGCGCGAGCCGATACGACGCCTTAGCTACAGGTTTCGCACCCGAAATCAATTTGATTCCGAACTCTACCTCCCGTTCAGGCGGTACTCCTGGTAAATCTTCTGGAAACACATCTGCATACTCACGTACCACCGGTACGTCTTCAATCTTCGGCAATCCCTCCCCTGGTTCGTTTGCGTAAATCATGAACTCTCTACATCCGCGTCTCATAAGTTTGTGAGCCTTTAACATCGAGCATATTACAGGATTACCCCCTTTTTTCGCCATAGATGGTAACGTGTTTTCCACTTGGAGACGTTAATTTTATCTCCTTGAGGAAACACATGACCTTCGCGTGATGTCGGGATAACCAATCCATCCCGACCACTACTTGGAATTCTCCCATTGACATCGGGATCAGGTCTATTGAGTATTCTTCGTCATCGATACTCATCTTACAATCTTGACACACGTCACACACGATAAAACTTTTGTTATCACCTATTTCTACTTCTAGAGGCATAGGTAATTTTGTCAATACAAATGAAGGATGTCGAATAAATCCATGTGAAATAAAGGATTTATTCGCACCCGTATCAAATAACACATGTGCGGGAATTGAATTTATGGCGAATATACCTGAGACCACATCGGGTTCTATCTTCGCCTTGGTCACGGTTAACTGGAAGGATCTAGCCTTTGCTTTTGGTGTTTCTGCTTGCAAATCCTTCTTCCCAACTAATTCCGGGCATTCTGATTTCTTATGACCCGGTTGATAGCATTTATAACAAACCGACACTTTTCCCGGGCATAATGTAGTCGTATGCCCTGTCTTCCCGCATATAGGACACGGCTTATCTTTGAACCGACACTCACCCTTCTGGCCTTTCCCGCATACCTTGCAACTCGGCGACCCACCTTTCGCATCTTGTTCCTTAGACGACTCTGTTGTTCGCGCCTTCTTCATAGGGCTTGGATTAACAACCTGTGCCCTCCGTTCACCTCGCTCGATTTGCTTTTTCAGCTCTATCTCCCTTTCTCGAGCAGTGTTTATGATTTTGGTGAGAGTTTCGTATTTCGAGGGAGTCATAAACTCCCAATATTCTGCACTCAACATATTATAGTAATAATATACTTTCTGCTCTTCGGACGTCACCAACTCGTCACAAAATCTCAGTTTGTCGAGAAAGATCCCCGTGATCTTATCAATAGATTCACCTTTTTGCCTTAGCTGAATAAATTCCTCCTTGATTCGGTTGATGACTGCCTTTGGACTGTGGTGTTTAAGGAATGGTACCTTAAACTCATCCCATGTCATTGCCATCACTGCTTCGCTTCCAATCTCCTTTTTCTTGTTATCCCACCAATCTTTTGCTTGGCCTCTCAGCTGACCCGTACCATAAGCTACGAAGTCATTTGTGTCGCAGTGGGTTCTCTCGAACACCCCCTCGATATCACTTAGCCATCGTTGGCATATTCTCGGGTCCACCTCTTGGGTCCACCGCATCATTGTTACCTTTTTCCGTCATCTTGAAACTGAAATGTTTATGCCAATTGTTAAACATTTCATTAATAACATATACCTTATTCACCTTGGTTTATTCAAGTTCACACTTGCTTTAACCATTCTCCTTTAGTGCACTTTCCGGGTTCGAGTGTGTTAATACACTCTTCCCGTGCACATCAATTCATATTTCATTTCTATATTTAATAAAATCTACTAAAGTAACTAATTCTTACCGGATGTTTGATCAAGCTTGAACCGAACACACTTTGTTAACAACCTTGAGCTCTGATTACCCACTTGTAAGACCCATCTTTTAATTAAAGATTTTTAAACCAAAACACGTATCTTTTATAAGATAAATGAGTAAATTTTCAAAAAAAAAATTAGTTGATAAACTAAGATGTTCATAGATATAGTGTTCTAACATAAGCAACTAACTAGTTTAAAACATTCAACATTAAGTAGTGTTTACATAACAAACATTGTCTAAAACAAGATTAGATTAGCGTGAAAGCTTCAAAACATTGTGTTCGGTTCTTGCATTCTTGCTTGATCGGCATCCGGAACGAGACGAACATCACCTAGAGTCAAAACCATATCAATTATTAGTTTTGACAACAATATAATACGCATAAACAAGTTCGGGTATCAGACGGATAACAAAAAAAAAAAAAAAATCTCGAAATTTGGTCTGTCGCGCCACGCGACAGATTTAAGTCAATCCTTCGCGGGCCGTGAGCGCTCCCGCGTGTCGCGCCCGTACTATAGCACCCTGGCGCGTGCCGCGGGGAACCATGTTTTCCAGCAGGTCCAGTTTCTGGACCTGCATACCTGCCCAGCTCCAAAAATTCTAGAAATTCAAACTTTAAAGGCTCATAACTTTTTACCTACATGTTCGTTTTAGTCGATTCTTTTTTCCTACGCGTCCGTAATAAAATTACAGATCTAACCATTTAAATTTCACACAACGAAACCTGGCTTATGAACGAATGGTTCACAAATCCTTGTTTCGATTATCCGACCTATTAGCTATGTATGCATATTTTTCATTATTCAATTCTTTTACTTAATAGACCTAATTACCCATTCCCCGGGCTTGTAAATCTTGATGTATCAGCACCATTACATGGTTTTACACTCACAATAGAATTTCATGCTCGTTTTCTCATATTTCGAGCATGCCGCCTTATGCAACTCATGCAATCGATTACTAACAGTTCGACCCAATATCACGGGTTCATAAATTTAACTTAGTATATCCAATCCTTTGGTGTATTGCTTTCTAACACTAGCATAATATGAGACTTTCAAGTCTCTACACACATGATCGTTTTAGAGGCATAGTTTTGACCCGTTTGGTTGTCGAGTGAAAACCATCACTTCAATGACAAGCCTAACTATTTCTAATCATTATTTTGACCCGTTTGATTGTCAAGTGAGCTTCGTCACTTCATTGACACACCAAACACATATACTACACTATGACACCATTAACTACTTAAGCCAAACTTTTATGCATAATGTAACGGGACTAAAGTCATGTACCTTTAAAGCACCCCTTTCAAGCGCGTATCCCCTCCGGCTTGTCCACTCGACGATCCGGATTCTTTGCCAAAAGAGTTCAATTCACAACCAATTTAGAACCCTTTTTATAAACTTTAACGCATAATTTGTCATAAAAATCAAACATGCGTTTTCATCCGATTTTTAACACTTTATTCCTCACTTAGGCATTTTAACGAACACCTAACGGGTTTAATTTTTACATAACTAGAATCAAGTTCATAACTTGTTGTTTTTGCCAAATATAATCACACATTTCGATTTCTTTATGTCAAGCATGCATACTAATATCAAAATCATCATATAGAAATCAAGTAACACTACTTTTGATAGTTATAATTCTTGTGTTCATCCTATTTTGTAAAACCCATTTAACCTATGAATGGATTATCATCAATTTCATAATTTTAAACATGATTCCTGCAAGTTATCAACTAGGATTCACTCTTAAACTTGTTTTCATTACAAGTTTCATCTAAACATCACATAATCAAGCTCCAATTTCGATTTCACAATTTACCTAGAATTTGAGATGAATCTAAACACTAAAATTTTGTATACCTTATGATCCCTTCAACGAGGTGATCACTAATTTGTGCTTGAAAATCGATTTGGAACTGATTAGATCTTTCAATTTGATCAATTTGGCAAGAACTAGGGTTTGGTGGGGAATCCTTGATCGCCCCTGTGTTTTGATCGACCAGACACACACTTAAGTGTGTGTTTGGTGTAGTTATTTTTGTTCTATTAATTTAAGTTTCAAGTTTAACAAATTTAGTCCCTCAACTATTGTTTAGTTTATATTTTAAGTGTTTTAATCCACTTACATGTTACCACAAGACTCATGACTAACTGGGTTATTTTTTCCTAGTTAGTTTGTTCTCGTTTATTTTATACTTTATAATTCTAATATAAAGTTTTATATTTTCGGGGTGTTACAATTAGTGGAATGATTGTGAATGTAATAGCGTGCTCCAAGAATCTTAGAACAAGGGTTATGATGATGAAGAATTATGATCGGTAAAGTAATGATTGGTGATTGAGAGATGGATATGGATGGATGGATCGATGCTGAATGATGGAGATGATTGAGAGTGTTTTCAAAAGTCTTGGGATGCAAGAATGTGTAACTCCTTAGAAGGCCTCCCAAAACCAAAAGTTATCCCAAAATTCGGTCAAAACAAGTCAAAACCTCAATTTAGGCGTCCAAAACATCGGCGTTGCATCCGCGACATGCCAACAAGCCATCGACGATGGACCAACTATGTTCGACTCACTATTTTACTGCCTACGCATGTACCCCTTGCCGCAAACTACGTCGGCAATGGCCAAAGGCCAAGTCGCTGACGCGAAATCCCAGTTTTCGCCCATTTTCTTTAGCTTTCGGCACTCGGTTGGTCCTAGCCTCATCACAATGTCCTGTAAAGCTCCCAAAATGCTCCTTAAACTTCGTTAGACTTGCAAAACACAAACCAAATCAAAGTGGATCATTCAGAACTTAAATTCAAGTAAAAACACAAACTTAGATACGTGTAACACCGGACTTTAGACCACATATCGAAATATGACGGTGTGCGCAACTGCGTGTCTGGCGATTTGACTAAAAGAACTAATAAGTGAGTTACTTGACAAGAAAATACAAGTGGTGGTGTGATGTGTCGATAATACGTCGGCCATAGCTCTCGTAGAAAACACGGTTTTCCATGGAAGAAACAAACACATAAAATCCCGGTTTCACTACGTTCAAGAATGTGCAGATTTTGAAGATTTCATGGTCGAGAATGTAAGTGGCATTGGTCAACGAGTCGATATTATAAATATTGCTCTTAGGAAGATCAAGTTCAAAGAGATGATTGAAAAGCTTGGAATTGAAGAATTGTCTTATATAAGTTCGAAATTTCAGAGGTGATTGTTGGGAAATTCCAAATAATAAACCAATCCTAATCGTGTAATCAAACTTTCATGCTTATTTTATTTATTTATTTGTTTTCTTGTGGCGTGCTACTTTATGGCTTAAGAAATAATACAATATTTTTTAACTAAAAATGCTTTGGTAGGAGGTTTTGGTTCTTCAGTGGAAACCCAAGTTCGATCCCCACTTGTGTCACTTTTGGTGGATTAAGGCTATGAAGGATTTGAGCTAGAACTTGTGCGAGGTTGTCAGTTCGTATCCCGAGCCTACCCAGGTTTTCGTTCCACCGTGTGTTACGCCAGAGAGTTCTGCTCTTGGCAGCCGGCGGTATGGTTTCCCGAGGGAACGCCCAAGCCAAACTCTGAAACCATCATAGGCCTGGTTAAGACAACATAGTCTGGCCGAAGTAGGGCAACGGAACTCTTCAAATTTGGGAGTGTGGTGGCCTAACACATGAAATTCAGCCGTTCTAAAAGAAAAAAAATTACTTATCCATCTAAACGCATCCCCGCTAAAACCAATAGTACATGATCTAAATCAGTTGTGTTATTCTTCGTGTAGTTTTCTGTTGTTTACAACCATTTTTGGAGTACAATAAAATAATCCACAATGAGCCAAAGGGGAACATTACCCGATATGCAGTAACATCATATGCTAATGTGTATATACATACTTTAAGAAAATTTCTACATTTTGGTAATCCCATAAGCAGTAACAGATGTTAATATGTTTTGCATAGAGATAATAAGAAAAAGCCCTAGTTATAATTAGTAAAATGTTGCGAATAATGGTATTTAACGACCATGTAGATAAGAGGAAGATGCTGACAAATTCACATTAGAGCAATCAAATAACGATGGTGTTTCTGTTGTGAAGTAAGATGCAATAGGCATCTTTGAAGGGAGTATAGGCAGGGATGCTTTGGAGTTCAGTACTTGAATCACTTGTCTCATCGATGGGCGGAGTTGTGGGTCTGGATGTACACACCATAATCCAACGATCGTCAAACGCTTGACTTCATCCTCATCAAATTCTAACCTTAGACGTGGATCGACTGCTTCCAAAAGTGTTTGTGTCCCATAGAGCTCCCAAACCCATTCAGGTAACCATATTTGGTTTTCTTGTGCCTTGCGGTTAATGGACTTTCTCCCACATACTATTTCTAATGCAACAACACCGAAGCTAAATACATCTGATTCTTTACTTGTCTTGCCTGTGGTGACACATTCAGGAGCCATATACCCCAAGGTACCGGCCAAACTCGTCGTTTGAGAACCTTTCTCATGGTCAACAAACTTGGCTAACCCAAAATCACCAAGCTTCGCATTAAAATTTGAGTCTAACATCACATTACTCGATTTTATATCTCTATGCAAAACACATTGCTCCCATTCTTCATGTAGATATAGTAAAGCAGAAGCCAAACCAATACCAATTTGGTACCTTATCGCCCATGTCAACAAGCTCTTCGCCTTGAAAAGATGCGAATCTAAACTTCCGTTCTCCATATATTCGTAAACAAGCAGGAGTTCACCTTTCTCGTGGCACCAACCAGTGAGTTGCACCAGATTCCTATGCCTCAATCGACTAATGATCCTAACTTCAGATGCATACTCCTTGATCCCTTGTTGAGAAGTCTTTGATACCCTTTTGACAGCTACATATGCTCTCAAATCTTTCAAAAACCCTTTGTAGACTCCTCCAAAACTTCCCTCTCCAAGCTTCTCTTTCTCTGAAAAGCCCGCAGTTGCCCGAGCTAATTCAAGATAAGTGAATTTTCTAGGCCCAGTGGCACCCATTTCAAATTCATCATTCATCTCCACAGAAGATCCAAGTTCCTGCACATTATCGCTATTGTTTTTCTTCTTCCTCCATAGAAGGTATGCAAGTATAACAAGAAGTGTGACTAGAACCGATTTTCCAACAACTAATCCGACAACCAATCCCAGCTTGTGTGATGATAACCCATTGTTCTTATCAAATTGTAAATCAGAACTATTAAACATCCAAGATTTTACAGTATTTTTATCAGACAACTCACCGGCTGCAGCTGAAAACCCGAAAACAACCCATTCAGGCAACTCATCCCGGAGATCAACTGTGTGAGAAACTCCACCTAGTTCGACTGTATTGTTCCGAAAACTAGTGAAGGAAACACTAAGATTTCTGGATGCCGAATCATAGTTAATCCAAACTTGACACTCTCTTTTATTCGACACGTCATTAAGCCATTCTGCTTGCTTAATAGATGAATGCGAATGAACATTGATACCTACATGATCACATGATGTAATATTACCTTCCCAAGTGTTGCAATAAGGATCAAACTCCACCCAAACAAACCGATCGGCACTACCATCCGCTTCAGTATCTGACTTAGGATCTGTGGCACCATGTATCACAGAACTATTCTGAGCAAGGAAGAATATGAAGCCATCGTCTTGACGGTTAATTTTCTTTGGGTCGGATAACTTTACAAATGAGAAATTGGTAGAGAAGCTGGCTAGCCCACGAGAGCTCTTGTCCCAAAGATGAAGCCTTTTCGTGTATGTCACCCGCCCAATGACCGTGCCACTTTTATTTTCTGGGGTCACCTGAATTGCATCTTCAGAGATATAAGCTCCACCTTCTAATATAAACATGTCCTTGTCATTTGGACTGATGTTTGTTAAATTGAAAGAAATGGAAGCTGCATAAGGGATTAAGATAAGAAGGAAACATGCTAAGATGCCCATGATGCAGCAAAAAATTTGTTAAAAAGTTATGAATATTTTGATAGGTGGTATTTCTTGCCAATTAGATTATGAACTAGAAACCCTATCGTCGTTATGAGGACAATATTTGAAGTAGTTTTTTTATAAGGTCGAGTCAGCTGCCATTATTATAAGGCTTTAAGTCAGTCAGCATGTTTAATGCGTTATGCGTGTGGGACTTATATGGACATGGTCTTATGGGACTTATATGGACATGGTCTCACCCTACTTGCCTTTTTAAAAAGCCCAATCTATTCACACACCCTTGTTGCCTATTTGGACACCTTTGATGCCCTAGACGCCTCGTATAGGCCTATACGGGGCGTCTAGGCACTGATTCCAAGAGGGTATGAGTTGGTATCAGCCGGAAAGTTTGACTCGGTGAAGAAATAAAAATGGGTTTTATTGCATCTTGGTACACTTATTGAAATGTTAAAACTGTTTTTAAAAAGAATAATCGAACTCGGTTGTTAATTCAATCACACATAACGGGTTAAGTTAGGCGTCTAATAATTCTCAAAGTAGACAGGGTTAGAAATTTTGGGTTACATGGGTGGTCCATACTCCATAGCCCCTAGACCACTATTTTCCACCATTTGTGTCGTCAAATGATTTAGATATTAAGATTTACTTAAGAATAATGGAAAATCTGATAAACTTGTTTAATGAGGCAGAAAGTGTGGTGTGTACACTTGTTTGAATCTAATTTAATTTCCAGCTCCGACAAACGACGGAAGTGAAGGGCTAGCCGTTTATGTATTGCGGAA
The DNA here is from genome assembly GCA_030545235.1 of Helianthus tuberosus. NCBI lineage: Eukaryota > Viridiplantae > Streptophyta > Magnoliopsida > Asterales > Asteraceae > Helianthus > Helianthus tuberosus. The sequence continues at coordinate 88,888,491 of CM060365.1, forward strand.
GTCAACGGAAGTCTAGTAATTGATCAGTTTGTAACTGATGGGTTAGTAGTATATAGGAGTGACTTGCTAATCAACTAAAGTATTAATTTTGATGATTATAAGTTGTAATTGATCAGTTTGACTCAACTAACAACTATTTTGGAGATTATTTTCTACGATATTATTTAGTTTACTAATTATTATTTTATTCTTGGGAAAATTTGAAATTTCTTGTTTTTAGAAACTGGTTTTACTCACATAAGCCAATCATCACTAGTAAGACTAGTTCCTACTAACAGAAAACATAATCAACTGTTAATGAAGGTAAAATATCTACAAATAATTGAGAACCATAACGATCATATCTAAACTTTATAACAAAACAATGAAGTCACAGCCAAACATTATTACACACGTTTCCCTTTGATGTACGTAATTGATTAATTTTCTTTTTCATATCGTAAAATGACTTCTATTACGCATGTCAATACCCTCTAAAAATTCTTGCAATGTTGACTAATGATATGAAATATATATAAAGGAAATTTAAGAGGGCGCTACGTTTGATGTTTCATCCAATGTTCTTAGGCTACTCGGTATGGTGATAGACCATCCTTGGAGAATGGTCCGCCACGTAGGCGCCACGTCATAATCCTCCCAAGGATGGTCCATCCTCCAAAACTAGAAGGCATGGGAGGATGGTCCTAGTCATAGTCCTCCACCACTTTTTATGTTTTTTTTATTTTTTTTAGCCTTCTATTTTTTTTAACATTTAACAAATACAGTAACAAAATATTTTCATTAATATTAAAGAGTGTGCCTATTGGCACACTAAAGTGCCTATTGGCACACCAAACCCTAGCAAAATTAGGGTTTATCTACGTTGCGTATTGGTCAATACGCAGCGTATAGGGTTAAACCAATACGCAGCGTAGATAGCCCATAAATCTCAGTGCCTGATAACCAATCATTGCACAGAAAACAAGGTGTGTCTATGCTGCGTATTGACCAATACGCAGCGTATTGAATTTTACACTAATGGTCCCTGGAGTTTCAAAAATTGACACAAATGGTCCCTTATTTTTTATATATTTACACTTTGGTCCCTGGTGTTTCATAAATTGACATAAATGGTCCCTGTCAGGGACTATTTTTGCAAAAACTGAAACTTCAGGGACCAAAGTGTAAATATATCAAAAATGTGTAAAAAGGGGGTCTTCTTTAAAGAATCGGCCCTTGCAAGACTCGAACTCGTGACCTATTGTTTAGAACCGCAACGCCTTAACCAGTTTATCCTCTGTCCAGAGCTGTTAGAATATGAAACTTAATTCCTTATATATCCTAGCTACCCAATACGCTGCGTATTGGTCAATACGCAGCGTATATAAAACATCTGCAAGATTGGGGTCATTTTGGTAGGTTTGAAGTATCAAAAGTTTACCAGGTTTATATACGCTGCGTATTGGTCAATACGCAGCGTATATAACCTTCCTGAATTTTAAAACTTCTGTTTTAAAAGGTCCCTGTAGTTTCAAAAATTGACACAAATGGTCCCTTTTTTGATATATTTACACTTTGGTCCCTGAAGTTTCAATTTTTACAAAAATGGTCCCTGATGTTTCAAAAATTGACACAATCGGTCCCTAACGAGCGTCGAAACTAAGTTCATCATTAAAATATAAAACGACGAACTTAGTTTCGACGCTCGTTAGAGACCTACGCGCCTTACGGTTCGACTTCGACTAAATAATAAAAAAATATATATTTTAACGACGAACTTAGTTTCGACGCTCGTTAGGACCGTACGCGCCTTACGAGCGTCAAAACTAAGATCGTCTTTAAATTATATTATTTTTTATTATTTAGTCCATGTCGAACCGTAAGTCGCGTAGGTCCCTAACGAGCGTCGAAACTAAGTTCGTCGTTAAAATATAAAACGACGAACTTAGTTTCGACGCTCGTTAGAGACCTACGCGCCTTACGGTTCGACTTCGACTAAATAATAAAAAAATATATATTTTAACGACGAACTTAGTTACGACGCTCGTTAGGACCGTACGCGCCTTACGAGCGACAAAACTAAGATCGTCGTTAAATTATATTTTTTTTATTATTTAGTCGAAGTCGAACCGTAAGGCGCGTAGGTCCCTAACGGGCGTTTAAACGTGATATCACTGCCGTTTGCGGCTGCGTTTGCAGCCGTAAACGGGCGTTTAAACGGCTACGAAATCGCTGCCGTTTGGGGCTGTGTTTGCAGCCGTTTAAACGCCGGTTTACGGCTGCAAACGCAGCCCCAAACGGCTGCCGGTTTAAACGCCGTTTAATAACTAACGTACCTGAAGAGCGGATCCTTAATCAGCGTAACCCTCCCCTTGGATTGTTGGTGGTCCCAATGAGTGATGTCCGCGATAAGAGCCCAAAACCCTAATAGCGTGGTTTATCAACCATTACTAGCCCCTGTTTACACGAATGTTTATTAAACGTTAAATTAATATTAAATCTTAAATGTTATATATTAAAATAATAATAATAATAATAACAATACAAAATTTGTGTTAAACGTACCTTCGTATAAAGATCCGTAGCGATCTCAGCCTCCGTATACAAACCGCTATGCACCGCAAACTGTGCAAGTGACATAGAACGATCCTGGCCAGCCATGCGAAAAGAAACCTCGGGCGGGGGAGGGGGCTGTGCGGGGTCCTCAACCTGATCTTGCCGACGAGGATTAAACTCGAACGACGACAGAAACTCGACCAGTATCTCCCTGTAGGTCGGCGTAAACGATAGCTCAAACAGACGATCCCACGGTGATTCAAGGGGAACAAACCCCCGCGCCCAATCTTCAACCTCGAGCTTCCGGAGGGTTTTCCAAGAAACCGCAAAATGTTCACCAACATGCATCTTCCGAAGCTTCTCGCAACGGAGAGCAGCGTCGGACTCCGGAGGAAACTCCAAATACGGGTGATTCTCGAGAGGATCCGGCGGTGGACGCGCCCGCCGCTTCCGCTGCGGCTGCTCCGGAATATTTTCTTCGAAATTCATTTCCTCCATTTTTCTGTTTCAAAAAAAAACAATTTAAGTTTAAAAAAATATATATTTTCTCTTTAAAAATATCACATAATCAGAAATCATGAAATTGACAATCCCTATTCCAGCCAACCCAAGGATCCCTTATCGCACAGATGAACAACCGACCTTATCGTGAAGCCGAACATAGACCCCCCGCCCGTTTTCCTAAATTGTCATCACGTATTCCACGTGAATTCATAACCATTCGATAATTTCCGTGCATACATAATTCACAAACTAAGTGTTCATGTAAGGATCTAGACTTCTTTATGATCAATGTTAGCAAGCTTTTACATGATATCCTAAGTTAAATCATGATGCATCACGTACAATACTCGGACCTATTCACAATTGTATTTAATAACATATATGATCATGGTTCGCAAACATTAATCTGATGCAGGTTGTAATCATTCATAATCCACATATTCGATAGCATGTACAAACACAACATAAAACACGTATAAACAATAACTCTCATACATATACTTTACATGCCAAAATCAACATAACAGGGAATGCAAATAGATAAGAGGTGAACATACTCATGACTGTAGAAGTGTGTATGTGTGTGTTATTCTGTTTTTGCCTTTATCCTGCTCCGAGACCCGACACCATAGCAAAGGACAACCCTAAACAAATCTACTCAAGCCCTAATTCACTGTAAACCGTAGACATGTAAAGCAACTAGACACAACAATCAAACAAATCAAACAAACACCCCTAATTCACTGTAAACCCTAATTTACCTAAGATACACCCCTAATTTACGGATAAAATACTAAAAAAAAAATCAAAATTAGTTAAATAGGTTGAGAATGTACCTCGTTTATACTTCGAATTCGCGTGTATACGGTCGTAAATACGTAGTCGCCTTCGTATGTCTCTGTATTTTATGTGTGTAATTTGGGGAAGAACAAAGATGCGTAGGGGTTTTCCTGATTTAAATCAGAACCTATACGCATCGTAGAGGTCCCTACGAAGCGTATGCAAAAGTCAAAAAAGGTATTTGACTTGTGAAATTGCCATTTTGCCCTTCCTATAGGGCTATACGGGGCTGACTATAAGGGCAAAAAGGTCATTTTCTGACCTTTGTATACGCTCCGTATGGATCTCTACGATGCGTATTTAAGGGTCAGGAGAATGACCTATATACCCTTCTGTTGAGCCTATACGAAGCATGTATAGAAGGGTATAAAAGTCATTGTCATGACCTTTATATACGCGTCGTAGAGATCCATCCGGAGCGTATACAAAGGTCAGAAAATGACCTTTTTGCCCTTATAGTCAGCCCCGTATAGCCCTAAAAGAAGGGCAAAAACGTAATTTAACATATTTATATTTTTACCCTTGTTCTGAGGCTAAAGGAAGCCAAAAATAGGGGCTTTATTGTCATTTGCTTGTCATACGATGCGTACGGATCCCTACGCAGCGTATAGCTCACTTTTTTTTTTGTGTTTTCCTTTGTTTGTATTTATAGAAAACAATATTTTTTTATAAATAATGGCACAAATATAATTTAGAAAAGCTAAAAATAATACAAAAATTATGTTTATAAAAATATGAATTATAAATTAAAAATTAATTAAAAATGATATTATTTGAATTATAAAAATTAAAAATGATACAAACTTTATAAATCAAAAAAATTCTACAATTTACAAAAATACAAGTTTCTGGTTAATCTTCGATATCATTTATACTCTGTTCTCTGTCTTTGTCTGCTTTAGGATTGATTAACTCGTGGTAGTGCTGTAACCGCGGTCTATACATTTCTTCCCACCGTTTCGCAGCTATTGATCGATGTGTCAACCACAACGGGGTCGCTAAAGGCATGGGGTAGTCTCCTTCCAACTTAGCATGTATGAAGTGTCCCCCGTCAACATGTACGAGCGTTATCGCTTGAGGTCGTGGATCTAGTGGGGCATCCCTTAATGGGAAGATGGTAGTGCTCCATTCGATGCTTAGCACGTGGACGACAATATTATACCTTTGCGCTACGAGAAGCCCTACCTGGGGCATTTCCATCCAGTGACTTGGACCGCACGCTTTCAATGAATGCCATTCGATGTTCTTACGTATTCGTTTAAAGTCTCCTTTGTTATATGTTTCGAATATATGCTTCCAACGCGCCTCGTTATGGTCAATCTCCAGTAGTAAATCTCTTCGAATATTGGGCCATGCGTGTTCCAGAAAACCTAATCCGACAGCCACAGACCTGTACCCACAATGACCGTCTGGGGTCACATCTTGTATACGCGATATGTAAGAGTGAAACTCTGATGGAATTTGATCCTTAAACCTCTCAATGCTTAACAAGTGCTCGTCCCCCTTCATTAATGGAAAACCCTTATCATCCCGCGTCTCCTTCTTTTTATAACTCGTTGAACTGTTTCGTTGCATTTTAGGTTTTTCAGACTTTATAACCGAACCAGTTCCACGAGAGCCCTCTGACGGTACGTATGAGCTGTGTCGGGGTAAATCATACCTATGTTTGGGGGAAGCGGTATATACATTGCTGTCCTCGCCATAGGAGCTGTATCTTGCAGCTTCGTCTAACCTCGCAGCTTTATCTAGCCTTTCTTGTACTTTCTTTGATGTAGGCCGGCCGCGAGTATTTTGCTGGACGATCGGTGGTTTCTTGGTTGACGATTTCGGGGTAAAGACCGCTTTTATCTTTGAAAGCAAACTCTTTTGCTGAACGGGGGACTGCGCCTCTAAATGTTGCCGCACATTATTTAGCTCTGCTACAACATCGACCTCCTCGTCTACCAGTTTACACGGGAGCAAGTCAAGCTTACGCTAGAATACATCTATGTCGTCGAGTTGTATCATACGCCTTGCACAGTTAAGTTAATACGGTGTGAGAAACAGCTAAATCGTACAAAATAACAAAAGGTTGGTAGTTTTAATATTTTTTACCTGTACATTTGTAGTTTTCCAGCCTACAAGCACATGGCAATCCATTGCTAAGCCACATATGGCAACCACATGATGCGTTAAGTTTCCGCAACACCTCCATCTTCCTCAGTAGCTCTTTTGCCAGCAAATCAAGTGCTTCATGGGAAACCTTTCCACGTAGGTTGTCCAACATTCGGTGTCTGTGGTGGTTCATCGTTTTTTCGATGCTCTCAATGAAACTTTTTTGTATTTCATCGTACTGAGTTTCAACTATATCAATGACGCATCTTGCTATTCGCTCCAATGAACTCCCGCGCGTAATGTATCTTTTTAAATTTGCGTGCTGGCTCTCAACTCTGTTGGTGGTGCGCTGACCAAAGTTGCGACACTTATCGGTCCACGCATAAACGAACATTTCTTTATAGTTTTTGAGCCAGTTTTCGTAGACGTAATCATAGACACCTGCAAAAATAAAATAATGAAATGTAAAAGCGTGTGTAAAATATAATAGATTGGGTGAGTCGTTTGTTGAAGGAACACTTACTTTCTCGGTTGGCAACCACGAGTCGGTTATACATTTTCTCCAAGTTGTACTTGTACATGGGCTCTGATGAAGATTCGCACAATCTCTTCCAGTACGACATAAATTTCCCCCAATCTTCTTTATCGAACCCTTTCTTGCAATTTCTAGCTATATTTTGTTGGATGTGAAAGTGGCATAGAAGCCTGGTTGCGTTCGGGAATACTTTAGAACACGCTTTAATTAGGGCAAGCTCCCTATCCGTGACTATCACACGCGGCATCATACATTCATGCAATATTGACTTGATCCGCTCAAGCACCCACACGTAGTTACCCCTTCGTTCTTTACAAATAACGGCATGTGCGATACAAAAAGACTTCCAAGTCGATGTCATACCCACAACCTGGACAAATGGCATGTTGTAGAGGTTTGTTTTGTAGGTCGCGTCGATCAACATCACGTGCGGGAATGCACGCCACATAGTGATTGAATAAGGATGAACAAAGAAAATCTCTGTTACGACATCTGTTTTGGGTTCCTGTCGGGTGTCGTAAATGAATCGGTGGTCATGCAGCAGGCTTTCCAGTGCCAGAATAGGATTCTTTCCGTCCATTATTGTCGCTCTAATTTTTTGTACCGCATTTTGCACGTCTTTCTGAACGTGCAGGCTGTCGGGGAACTGCTTTCTTAGGGTTTGAAATATGATACGTGGCTCCATGTTTTGAGCAGTTAGCTGCTCCACTAGCTTGTATTCGGCTTTAGTAAATCTTCGCACAAAAGCGTGGCCCAATAGACTCGTCGTAGGTTCGTGGTTATGGTTCGCACAGTCCACTTTTAACTCCCACGTATCATTCGTCACGTCCCGGATGGCGAGTAATGAAAATGGGCAACCGATTTTTTTGCTACCAGCTTTCCTAACTGTTGCTTTACTACGGTGCTCACCACTACGGTCGCACACAAGCCATACCATCCCAGTAGTACCGCCAATATTTTTTGATCGGCGGGTAACAATTACGTAACCACACTCCTTTCCCGTTTCTTGTACCCAATTCTTCAAATCAGTTAGAGACATGAAACGCTAAAAAAAGTTACGTTAATAATAATAATAATAATAATAATAATTATTATTATTATTATTATTATTATTATTATTATTATATAATTGAAACTCATACTTCAGGGACTAATATGGTCATTATTGAAACTATTTTAACTGAATGGTTTAACCAGGTTAACTTTCATATAAAGATTTCTTCTTTAAACACTAACTCAGGTAGCATACTTAACTGAACAGTACAGGGACCATTTATGTCAATTTTCGAAACTTCAGGGACCATTTGTGTCAAGTTTCAAAACCTCAGGGACCATTTGTGTCAATTTTCGAAACTTCAGGGACCATTTGTGTCAATTTTCGAAACCTTAGGGACCATTTGTGTAAATTTTCGAAACCTCAGGGACAATAATAACAACAACAACAACAACAACAACAATAATAATAATAATAATAATAATAATAATAATAATAATAATAATAACAATAATAACAATAATAATAATAACAATAATAACAATAATAATAATAATAATGTGATACCTCATTTATTTGAAACGGATTGCCCGGGGTAGATGGTTCATAAAGTGATGTATCGTATCCACTGTATCCACCTTCACCCACGTATCCACTGTAACCACCTTCACCCCCATATCTATCGTATCCACTGTGTCCACTTTCACCCCCGTATCCACTGTAACCACCATCACCCCCATATCCACCTTCACCACCGTATCCACTGTAACTTCCGTATCCACCTTCATCTCCGTATACCCCGTAACCCGGATACGATTGCTGCATCGGGTAATATGGTTCATCAACAGGTGCATTCTCAGCACCGTATCCACTTTGTTGCACGTACGGAGATTCATACCCGTATCCGTAATCTGGATACACTTGATGCGCCGGGTAATTTGGTTCATCAACAGGTGGAGTGGGAGTCTTGTTCAAGTCTGGCAACTGTGTTTTTTGATCAACAGGGACTCCAGACACAACCTCCTCCTCCTCGTTGGCAGCATTTGCTCCCCATATGCCGTTAGAATAGCGATTACCGAAATAATTATCGTTCCAAAATGATGACATTTTAACAAGATTGAACAAAAAACAGAACAAATAATTTTGGTTTAGTGTGTAAATTGTTTACTGAAAGAGGAAGATGAAAAAGAAAGAAAAGGATTGAGAATTCGAATTGTGAACAGATGGATAAATAGACTTTCATGTGACACTTCAATAGGCAACGTATTGCTCTCTACTCCTCGTATTACTTTATTCACGTGCCTGGACAACATCGTATCGATGTCAAATCAGTCTGACATACGCTGCGTATGGACCACTACGCAGCGTATAGGTTTACATATATACGATGCGTATTGATCACTACGTACCCTATGTCAGACTGATTTGACCATGGTACTAAGTTTGACTGCCTGGTCGTGTACCAACCACTAACATACGCTGCGTATTGAGCAATACGCAGCGTATTAGCTAACGAGTGTATATAAGGATTAAGTTTCATATTCTAACAGCTCTGGACAGAGGATAAACTGGTTAAGGCGTTGCGGTTCTAAACAATAGGTCACGAGTTCGATCCATGCAAGGGCCGGTTCTTAAATGAAGACCCCTTTTTTTACCCTTTTTTGATATATTTACACTTTGGTCCCTGAAGTTTCAATTTCTACAAAAATGGTCCCTGAGATTTCGTAAATTTACAAAAATGGTCCCTGGTTTTTCGAAAATTTACAAAAAGGTCCCTGAAGTTTCGAAAACTGACAAATATGGTCCCTGAAGTTTCGTAAATTTACAAAAATGGTCCCTGGTTATACGCTACGTATTGCTCAATACGCAGCGTATGCGAACCTTGTTTTCTGTGCAATGATTGGTTATTAGGCACTGGGATCTATGGTCTACCTACGCTGTGTATTGGTCAATACGCAGCGTATAGGGTTATAGGGTTAACCCTATACGCTGCGTATTGACCAATACGCAGCGTATTTAAACCCTAAGTGTGAAGATAGGCAAACTGAGTGTGCAGATAGTGAGAGCCATATTAAAACCACATTACATAAACATAAAAAAAACATAAAGTTAATAAAAAAAACATAGTTTGTTATATTCCTCGCAAAACCTATTGATGAGCGTGTTCATTTTCCGCCACTTTGACGAGACCGAATCGACATCTCGATACGCGCCTTGGCCCATATAGTCTAGAAACTTCGCCAAAACCTTTGCCCAAAACCCTTCACCCGGTTGGTTATTACCTATAAAAACAAACAAAATATATTAAAAAAAACAAACTTTAAAACAATTAAAAAAAACCCACTGTTAAGTAAATAAAAAACAAAAAACCAAATTTTAAAACAATTAAAAAAAACCAACTGTTAAACCTTAAAAAAAATTAAAAATAAACAAAAAAACAAATTAAAGCTTAAAAAATACGAACCTTTAATCGGGTTGTCAGACGTGCCAATGTAAGCCTTGGCTAAGGCTTCTTCTTCGATTGGCGTCCACTTAGTCCCCTTTGGTTTGGACGATTGATCACCCACCACTTTCTTGCCTTTGTTTTGTTTTCCTTTTCCTTTAGGCGGTTGGGTTTCGGGAACAACCTCCACATCGTCGTCGGGTTCTGATTGTTGAAAAGGTTGCGTCGGGATCGGTTGGGGTTGAACGGGTGGTGTCGGGTTCGGTGGGAAATTATAAGCACCCCGCATCATCATTTGTTGAAGGGCTTGATTTTGAGAGAATTGAGCGAATTGGTTTGGCGAGTGTTGGAATGATGCAAACGCATTTGATGAATATTGCGAGAATTGGTTCGGTTCTAGCGTCGGATAATATCCCGGACCCGAGAAAACATTCGGTTGGGTCGGGTTGTTGGGAGTCGTCGGGTTATACGGATTGTTCGGGTTGTTCGGGTCGCTCGGGTTGTTGAAGGGATCCATGATAGAGTAAGGTTTATAAAAGTGGAAGAAGATTTATAAAAATTATGTGAGAGAGGGATGAGATTTTGTGGTTAATTTGATTAATGAAAGTGAAAATGGAGTTGAAATTTATAAATATTAGAAATATTACCGTTGCTATTTTGGGAAAAATTGAATTTTTTTTTTTTAAACGGTAACTTTAATTCAATGGGCCCCACTATTTTTGGACCGTCGCAAACGGCACCATCTCGACGTCCACGACGCGACGCAGGGGGGCGGCACGGTGTGCACGCCGTCGCCGAAGCAAGACGGACCCGGGCTGGAGCCCATACCGACTAGCCTTAACAGTCGCACAAATACGTGGTCAACATTTTAATACAGACGAAACATGGACAAATAGTTGCGTTGGACCGCAGTTTATATAGTGTTATACTTCTTTAAAAATATAAAATAAATAAAGCAATTAATTAGGATTCAATCATAAAATTTAAAGTTTCCAGAAACTTAAGTTTTTCAGACTAAACTTAAGTTATTACTGAGATTCAAAATTTAAGACTTCAAGAGACAAAAGGGTTTGAGAACTAACTTGACTTAAACTAAAACTCATTCCTAATTATAATTTTAATAATATCTTACAGTTTGACAAAATAATGATGAAGATACATAGTTAATCTGCCAATGACTTCTGATCAACTGTTCTTTGAAAGGAGTCACCTCATGACCTTTTAATATGGAGGTTATGGGTTCGAGTACCCCTTGATGCAATCGGGAGTTTTATCACAACTGGGCTTAGGGTGTTCGGAGTGGGCGGCAAACCCACTCGGCAAACCGCCTTTGCCGCGCGGTAGCACCGCCGCAGGTGGGTTTGCCGCTAGTGAAGTTTGCCAATGCGGGGAGATGACGCCGATGCGGGGAGATGATCGGAGAAGAGAGAGAGGGAGGGTATGAGAGAGAGAGAGGGTATTGTGGGGTGGGGTCCATACCATCTCTCAACCAATCACACATTTTTCCTTTTTTTTTAAAGTTTACCACTTCACCAAGTGTCTAAACCATTGCCAACACTTTTCATCAAAGTTTAAACACTTTTGACTGATTGACATGGCGCGCTCTGATTGGTCGGTTTTTTGGTTTGCCACTCCAAAGTGTTTAACCACTCCTAACACCCTTAGGGCGGTGGGTTTAATCTAGAATGGTGAGCGGGCCTGGTTACCAGCAATGTCTATTTCCGCAGGGCGTGAGCGGCCTTTCGCCTGTAAATTTACCCGGGTGACAGGACTTATATAGTATTCGTTGGTCGTTCAAAAAAATAAAGATACATAGTTAATCTAACTGTCCCGAAAATTCCAACATAACTTCTAATTAATTCATTGTGTTTTGAAAATCAATCGAGAAATATAATTAATGTAAACATTATACTTTTATTATTAATAGATTTAATTGAGAAATATAATTAATGTGCACATTATACTTTTATTAATAGATTTAATTCAGACGTAGTAGTTTTCACTCTCCTGTATTGATATACATCAACGTTAATAGATATAATTCAGACATTCGTTTTCAATAACCTGTTGTATATCAATCAATGTAAATAATAAAGACAATTGACGTTCATGAAGTTGTTGGTCGATTACAATTACAGATGCAAAGGACTTGTTGGTAATTTTAGTGTTATCAACGAATTTTAGGATATTGGATTAACTTGTTGATCGAGAAAATAACATTGGAGGTTGAACGAGTTAGGTGACACGAGAGTGCAGACTCGATTTAATTCTTTTTTTTTTTTTTTGAAAGGAGAACTTCATTAACCACGGCTCGAAGAGTCCTCAAAGCAAGGACCTACGAGCAAAAAACAAGCCAAACAACATCAGTCCAATGGACAAATACACCAGTTCTTCCAATCGACATTTTTAAATCTAGACCTATTACGAAACCAAAAAAAGGACGTGGATTTAACAACTTCCACAATCTCTATAGGTCTCCGGCTTTTGTTGCTGAAAATCCGATTATTTCTCTCATTCCATAGCACCCACATGGCAGTGTAAACGATGCCGCGCAAAATGAACCTCTTGTCTTTAGGCCGAGTATGAGACTCCGAAGCTTTAAGCAGATCCATAACATCAAATGCATAACTATGTTCCATCCGGCACCAAGCTTCTATACGGAACCAAACCTCTTGAGAAAAAATGCAACCCGTGAAAAGGTGCAGTGCTGTTTCCGGAACCTCTTGACAAAGACCACAAGCCGTTCGATGGATGATCACTCCTCTCTTGATGAGCTCCGCAACTGTTGGAAGACGATCTCTCGCAAGCCTCCAAACCATGATTTTGCATTTAAGGGGTACCCAAGTCTTCCAATTTATCAAAGAACTATTATCTCCAACATCACTGTTCGATAGCAGGCCTCTAGCCGAAGACACTGTGAATCTACCATCCTTTTCTAACTTCCATTTTCATAAGTCTCTACCACCCCTCCAAGAAAATTCATGAATGTCATTAAGAAGTTGAAATAATTCGGTCACCTCCTCATTCGAAGAAGGGGGAGCACGCCATTCCCACTGCATGATTTTGGAATTATTGAGCCAAAGAATACGTTGAGAGATCACATCCCATTTGTTCCTGTCAAGCCGAAAGAGGTTCGGGTATATTACTCTCAGGGGAGCTTCTCGTAACCAAGTATCACCCCAAAAATGTATAGAGTGCCCATCACCTAGTTCTCCAACAAAAAAGGAGTTAAGAGACGTCCCGTTTGGCGTTTTTTTCTCTCCTATTTTAACAATATTTTTCCAACACCCGTTCAACGACACATTACAAGGAAGCATCGCCCACGGCCTACTCAAGCCATGACATCCCCGAATAACCTTCTTCCACATGGTGTTATCTTCTTGTTTAAATCTCCATGTCCATTTTAGTAATAACGCTTCATTCACATCTTGTAACTTGGACACTCCTAACCCACCCTTATTTTTCGTTTTAGTGACAACATCCCAAGCCACCCAAGGAATCTTTCTCTCTTCGCTAGCACCCGCCCATAAGAATCGCCTCATAATGGTCTCAATAGAATCAATCACCGCCTTGGGAGCTTTGTAAAGAGAAAAATAATATACCGGTAAACTTTCGAGCACCGACTTAATGAGAGTTAAACGCCCACCTATAGATAAAGTTCTCGCTTTCCAAGAAGATAACCGGTTTCTAACAACTTCCACCACCGGCTCCCAATTACAAATGCTTGTCATCTTCGCCCCCACTTGAATGCCAAGGTAGTTAAAAGGGAAATCACCTCGCTTACAACCCAATAGCTCCATCATATTATCCACCTCAAAATCCTCCACCCCTACCCCGAAGATGTTAGACTTGTGTAAATTTATACGGGGGCCCGAGCATAGATAGAATATTCGAAGAACTCTAGCTATACTCTGAATGTTATCGCGAAACCATTCACCTATAATAAGGGCGTCATCCGCATAAAAAAGGTGGGTTAAATCCCCTTCGTTATCTGAGGGCATAAACATTGACAATATTAAGTTTGATAGAACCGGCCAAAACCAACCCCGCCACGTGCAAAAAATTTCTATCCTTGTTCACCAATACCTTCACAAAAACTTTGGGGTCCCAAATGCTAACTAGACCACCCGAATTACCGTTGGAGCTAACAAAGTCATAATCAAAACCCGAACCTCCCCAAAAACTCGACACCAAAGTCGATTGAATATCACCAACCATCGATTCTTGCATTCCGATAAAAGAAATACCAAAATCATTTTCTAATTTCTTAATCCAACCCACTTTACCGCAAACCCCTACCCCACGAATATTTATCGAGAGGCAATTCATTTGATACCTTCTTGTACTCCTTCATGTGTGATCGTCTGAAAAATCAAATCTTTTGCATTGCCCAAATCAGCGCCAAGCTTTTCACCCAGCACAATAGTGGCAGCCACTTCCTCTGCTTCACTCGTGGTACCCGAAACGACCCCACAGAAACCCGGGTGAAAGTTAAGGTCCAACTCGTTATTGTTATTGCATTCCACATCTTCCTCCACTTCGATAACCTGGGCCGTACCACTATCTCCATTCAGGCCCAGCAAAGCATCAAGCCCAAACATATCATCATCTCCTTTGGGCTTCTTGCCCACCTTGGTCTTTTCTAAACTACTAGAGTAGGCTGGGTTGGGCCTATTAACTGAGCCCAACAGAGATTTTTTCTTTCTTTTATGATTCACATTCCCATTACCCCTCATATCTTCAGTGGCATTTTCAAATTCCTTATCAAAATTAAAGATACCACCCGGAATAAAATCCTCAGGCTCATTAATACTTTCCAAGTTTTTCTCCACAATTATTGGAGAATTATTGCCCCCATTAATGCCTAAAGGAGTTACCAAAAATTCCTCACCAACATTCGCCGGAATATCCTTACCGGAGCAGGGCACCTTTTCCGGCTCGAACTCTTCGAGATCCATGTTTTTAGAAGCCTCCTCCTCTTCGTCCTCACTTGCCGGCGTATGAACCTCAACCGGAGATTGAACCTTGTAGAACTCTAGCACCCGTTCCCCGGATACTTCCGAAACCCAAACCGTAAACTTTCTATCTCTCCATACCAATTTGACGTCTTCACTGATCCTTTTCCCATCTCCAAGGAGAACTCCAATATAGTCGTACGAAAGATCATCGTCCAAATCAGACCTGGCCGCCCTATGAAAAATCTTACCAAAAACACTACCCACCGCATCTATCACCTCATAGGCAATCAAATGCAATGGAATTCCCACCAGTTTCAGCCATGCTAGACGTTCATAACCAAAGGACTGCCCCTCCCAAACATCCAAAGAAGAGAACTTTCCGATAACCTTTCTAGCTGCTGTTAGAAAAGTGGGCGCCGAATCCTTATCCTTAAATGAAATTAAAACAGACAGCCCTCCGAGGTACTGAACCTTAGCTAATCCTGGACATAAATCGTCCAGAATTACGTAAATGTTTTTAAGTGCCTCCAAATCTATCATTCTCGCCACTACCGCCTTCCCATGCAACCCTCTGAACGCATTCACTTGATTATCGATAACCACTGATTTGCCTTCTTGTCTACCTGTGAGTATATCCGAAAAAGAACGTGTCCCATTGTAGTAAGACGTTGAAGGAGGGACCGTTCTTTCTTCTTTCTGAGCATGTTTCTTTTGAACGGTAACAGGTTCCTGACGTATTTCGCCTTCTTCAAGAAAGAACCTTGCAACGTTAGCCTTTAACCAACAATTGCCGATTCTCGTATTGCCAATCTGTTTGATCAATTCCTTACAGTCTTTGACATCAAGAAAAGAAACAAAACCAAAACGATTTCCCATTTTGTCTCTCTTACGTGCGATATAAAGATCATAGATATCCCCATAACCCCTAATGAATTCCGATAAATCTTTACCGCTGCATTTTTCTGGCAAGTTTGTTACGAAAATCTTGGTGATTCTATTTAGGATGGTGGCCGGAATATTCGGTTTCCGACCGGTCAAACCGGAAAAGTTGAGAGAGAGGCTATTAAATCACAAATGGATGACTCGATTTAATTCTAACGTTATTTGAGTTTTTATATAAATAAATTTTGGGCTTAATGGTTTTATAGTGGCCAAATTGTTTTGGATATAAAGTTAATTAATATGCTTTAGTTTATTAATGAAGGTGGAGATATGATAGAAAGTTTATTTCGCTAGAAAGCATAGGAAGCAATCATGATCGTCCAATTGCACAATCTACGGTCTAGATTTTAAAAACTGTCATTTAAACACGCTCTCCGGCCTTTCAAGGATATTCTCGTCAAATTCCAAAATAACCACCGTTGAATATACAAAGAAACGCTTCGAAAAAAAGTTCATTACATTTTACACTTCCATTGAACGATCACACACATACAGAAATTTGAGAAAATCATACTCCATTGAAGTTCATGGCGTCATCGAGAGATAATTTGAAGGTTTACCTTCGAGTTAATGAAAAGAAATCCGTCTCTCAAAACCCTAAATCATCAAAGAAGCCAAAAACATCATCAGTTGAAGAAAACATAGATTAACAAGTAAATATTACCCGATGAACGGCTAAGATTGCTTCCTATACTTCCTAGAGAATATAAACTTTCTATTTGATCTCCCCCCTTATTAATGAAACAGTAAAGTTCATTAATGTTTCCTTTTTACTTTTAGAATACTAATGACTTCCGTTAACTTAAAATAAGTCCATTACATTTATAAGGGTGGCCAATGAAATATAATTGATTAATAACTTTGTTTGGGCCTTGAAATAAAAAGTCCATCAGTTATGATTAAATGGTAGATGGTTTCTAATCATTTTTGGGTACTGCTCTCTCGATCATACAGATTAGAAGGCTTTGGGGGAAGCCGATAAACAGTCTCTAATTCAAAAATTTTCGGTGGAAGAAATTTAAAGTTGCAGTCACGGAATGTGGTAGCGATAAATCGCCTGGCCCGGACGGTCTAAATTTAAGATTTATCAAAAAGTTCTGGCACTTGTTTGAGAAGGATTTTAAAGAGGTTCTTGACTCGTTTTTTTGTCAATGGGGAGTTTAGTGTGGGAAGTGGATCTTCTTTTATTACGTTGGTTCCAAAAATTAAAGACCCCGTTGAGTTAAAAAAACTACAGGCCTATTAATCTTATAGGGGTAATTAGTAAGGTGGTTTCCAAGGTTCTGGCGAATCATTTAATGAAAGTGATTGGATCTGTCGTGTCTGAATCTCAGTCAGCGTTTTTAGAAGGAAATTTCATTTTAGATGGTCCGCTCATTGTTAATGAAATTTTAAGGTGGGGCAATAAGTTTAAGAAGAAAGGTTTCCTTTTCAAAATAGACTTTGAGAAAGTGTGTGATAACGTGAACTGGAATTTCCTCCTCGATACGATGGCCAAGAAGGGTTTCCCAGAACGTTGGTGTCTTTGGATCAAAGGAATTCTTAATTCGGCTCGGTCATTGGTGCTTGTCAATGGATCGCTGACTTTTGAATTTCAATGTTTCAAAGGATTGAGACAAGGTGACCCCATGTCCCCATTTCTCTTTATTATGGTTATGGATGTGCTGTCGTGTATGCTCGATAGGGCTAAGCTGGAAGGTTTGGTCAATGGTATGAAGTTGCCAAACAATAGTCCTACTATCTCGCATCTTTTTTATGTTGACGATGCGATTATCATTGGGGAGTGGTCGAAAGAGAATATCGCTAATGTGGTTCATATTCTTAGAGTTTTCCATTTGTGTTCGGGACTTAAAATTAATTTAGACAAATCGAACTTGTTTGGAATGGGGTGAGATCGGAGGATCTCGGGGAGATGGCTTCCTTTGTCGGGTGCAACTCGGGTTCGTTCTCTTTCTGTTACTTAGGGCTTAAAATTGGTGCCAATATGAATCGGGTTGCAAGTTGGACTATGGTATATGAGATTTTTGATGCTCAGTTGTCTAGTTGGAAGGCTTCTTTATTGTCTATCGGGGGCAGAGTAACTCTTATAAAATCCGTGCATGAGAGCCTCCCCAATTATTATTTTTCGTTGTATAAAGCTCCTAGCAAAGTCATCTCGGACTTTGAGGCAAAAATTAGAAGGTTTTTGTGGGGAGGGGACGTGGATAATAAAAAGCTTCATTGGGTAGCTTGGAATACGGTTACACTTCCGAAAAACAAGGGAGGACTTGGCTTGAGCAAGCTTAAAAATATCAATGTTGCGTTACTTGCCAAGTGCGGATGGAGGCTTAAGACGGAAAACAACAAACTTTGGGTTAAAGTGGTGGAGGCCATCCACAACACGAGGCTCAATTAGGATTTTATTCCTTCCAGAGCTGCGATGGGAGGGGTTTGGTGCAACATAGCAAGGGTTCTCTTTAAACAAAAGGTGGACTGGAGACCTTTAAGGAATTTTTTTGGAAGCAAGGTTGGGAACGGGGATTACACATTGTTTTGGTCCAGATGACCATCCGATCGGATGACCTTTCAGACGGATGGTCATCCGGACGGATGGCCATTCGCTCGGTGGGTTATCTGTCACACCCGCTCGTAGCGGAAGCGCGAGGTGTGATCTGATCGGTTCTCATTGCATAACGATATAAGTAAACATACTAAATGAATAAAACATGCTCCAATGCCATTGTCATAATTGTTCAAAAGATCGCAACATAATTTAAGTACATTGTTTACAAACCATCAAATGAAAATAAGTTGTCATTGTTTTATACATCAAATGTAAGTCTGAAAATGTAAAGGCTTTGACCACTATATCACCGCAAAGAGGCGGTATATAACAGGCAAACCCTTCAATAGTTGGCATGGAGTATTGATACTTGTTTTCCTTGAACTGAAATCTTTGCATTGATCCACTAATTCCCTAAAATACATGTAAGTTTGAAAACATCAACAAAAGTTGAGCGAGTTCATGCAGTTTAGCTGTATAAGATGTATTTGTATCAAAACCGTATGTAATATGTATTTGTCTCAATTGTAATTGTATCCAAACTGGATATAAGATGTATCCGTAAAATGTGAGTTGTATAAAATGTATCTCGATGTATGATGTATCTGTATGTATGATGTAGTATGTAAAGTGTCAATGAAATCGTTGATCATTAATGTTTCGCGAGGACATTAATATGTGTGACGAATTAGGAAGCAATCCAACCCTAGACGATTTTATGTCGACTCCTATCGACTGGGACACAAACGCACTCTTCTGTATGGGTCCACGACCAAGAGTGGGGCTCGCCAAAACCCAATAGATCTAGTCCTTTGTTCCTTGGTCCAAACTGGATTAATGGTGCTTATAGTATGGCCCTAATTCGCACATGATCTAAGGTGTTTCATTACCTAACTTTAACATACTATGAACATGTATTTTCCCCGATAGTTGTAAAGTTGTAAAACATTTAAATGAACAGGGGAACATGAACTCACTGAATTGCGTCCGTGAATAGAAGTAATTATGATCTTGCGTGTGGTCGTCTTGAACAATGTTGCGACCTACAAATGTTCTTTATTTGTTAGACACTTCGGTCTTTGTAAAGAACTTGAGTACAAGTCTTGTGTCTTCAATATGTGTAAGACTTGTATGTCTTTACTATTCGTTAACTGTGTATTCGATGTATGAGTTGTTCATCTGTTATATATATATATTTCAACAAATATATATATATATGTCATCTTGTATCTAGTGAGTTGTATAGTCGAATTTAGTCCTCTAAATCTCGTGTCTTATATGTATCAATTGTATGATTGTGTTTACAATAATGGTATCTTTGGGCCGAGCCCATGTTTTCAAGTTATTGGGCTTAAATAGTGCTGGGCCTAAATAGTGTTGGGCCTCAAATAGTGTTGGGCCTCAATAGTGTTGGGCCTCAATAGTGTTGGGCCTCAATAGTGTTGGGCCTCAAATAGTGTTGGGCCTCAATAGTGTTGGGCCTCAAATAGTGTTGGGCCTCAATAGTGTTGGGCTTGAATAGTGTTGGGCTTTGGCCCATATGTTTAGTATTTGGGCTTAGCCCATGAATTTATGTTAAGCCCATTATGAAGATAAGCCCATTAAGAAAAATAGCCCATTAAGTAAAATAGCCCTTTAAGTAATATAAGCCCATTTATTTTTATAAAAACCTTTTTATAAAAATTTACTAAGTATACTTGTTAGTAAATAAAAACATACTAGTTTTTATAAGTTTATAAACATCCGAAATTTGTTATCGATAGGATACTTATATTTCGTGTCGATAAATCGTCTAAACGTCGTAGTAACTCCTCGGATTGGCAATTCACTTATGTATTCGTCCGTCGTTCATTTTGACCATAAATGGTGTCCGATTATTCGAATCGTCCGTAACTCGTTTTAAGGCGTAAATATGTGAAGTCTTGTAGGACTTTTGTTATAAAGTGTTTTGAGTTTAAATGTGACATTAGATACATATTCCTACTTTGATATATATAACTAATACCATCAAATAATCACATAGCACATAAATTGTTAAATCACCAAATATATATTTTTCTAAAAAAATATATATTTCTCTTGTCTAAAAACAACCAAAAATGTTGTTACTTTATAAAATAAAGTTTTTATGAAAAATGGCCATATAACCTTTGTATTTTTATTTTAACCATGTTTCATAAACATATCATTTTCTTTCAAATCATCATCATCAATTTACCCAACATTTTAACTAAACATATGAGACTTTTATAACATGAAATTATCAAGAGGATATCCAAATCATGTAGGGTTTTAACCATGATCATTTCATATGCTAACAAGTTCAAAAACCAAGTTTAATTCTAGTTTTAACAACTTTTATAAAAATCTCTAGTTGTATGTTACTTTTTATAATCTTGTAAAAGTCTTGTTTTTAAATAAAAACCCTTAATACTTTCACAAGATCAATAGTTATGATCATCCATCTAATCCTTTATGTTAAAAACCCTTTAACATAAACATGCATAATTTTTAGATCATATCTTAAAACATCTTCTAACAATTTATTTGCATCATAAACATCATAACAAGACTAAATAAGCATATATCAAGTCTTAGATCACAATATAAACAATCATAATTATATCATGATTTTTATTCTTTGCTTCTTTGTATTTTCTTCATGTTTATTATGTATGATTTCCTTGGTTATTATTAGTAATAATAACAATCATAATCATAATATATTTGTATATAAAAAAAATAAAAATAGTTATAGAAGCTTACTTCTAGCACTTGGCTAGGGATGATCTTAGAAGATTATTAAGAACTAAGAAGATGATAATCTTGATGGTAGAACACTTTTGTATGGATGAAAACCCTTCCTTTTACTTCCAATAGCTTTAGATCACCTTATGTTACTTGGAAATCCATGTTGATCATGAAGGAGGTAATAAAAATAATTGGGTTTTTGAAGGTGTTCTTGTGAAAAAGATGAAGATGATGAGAGTGTTCTTTGTTGGTGATAGATGAAAATGTGTAGTAAAGTGTGCTAGTAAAACTTAGTGATTAAGTGTTAGAATTTATCACCATTCACATCCACTTGCAAATACAAAGTAATATCTAGATATTTAGCAAGTAATTAAGGGTATGTGGGACCCCTTAATTTCGGCCCATATGTGGGGGGGGGGTAAAGTGTAACATTTTTTTTATAAAAATGTCTTAAACATGTAGATATTTTGGTAATTAGGCTAAGTATGGTGATTAGGGTAATCTTTAGCCATTAGGGGAAATTAGGGATTCGGAACATAAATTAACATTAACTAGTTCACTAAACTAGTAGAAATCATGTTTTGATACTTTGAATGCTTTTCGTTTCGTCGTTTGCTAGTTTACGGCACTTTTGTGGCGTACCGACGGACGTTTGCCGTAAGTAGTCATTCCGCATTTAAAATATGTATGAAGTTATTTTGAATCCCAAAATAAGCTTAACTAGTTTACCAAAGCTTTCATTTGGTTGTTTTCGGTGTCGGAAATGTCGTTTATTAGCTTGTCGGTGCAGAAACGGACAAGTTGTGGGGGTTGCAACACAGTGTCGAGAGCTTATGTTTCGAATACCCCATTAATATCCTCATATTGTTTCCATATGTTTGTCATCATTTGTCATATTTTCGGAGTCCCGGAAATGCTAAATTATTATTTTGGACAAGTTAACATTGTCTTATTTTTAGTGAAACGGACGATTTAGCGATTAGGGCGTTGTACCGGAAAGTCTTATATCTTTGTAAGATATGTTTTCGTATTAGTGTTTTCTTATATAAACGGACTCAGTTATGTCATCCGTGTGTCGTTTTTCCTTGTTTCGTTCTGTTTTCACGGTTTTGCTGGCATGAATAGTGTAACCGTGAATAGTGCGCGCAACACTTTTTATCAACACTTTTAGGAAAATGTTTAATTGGTTTCGCAATACGACGAAAACCAATATATGTTATATCATTGTTTTCTTGTCCTAACCTTGTCGTCTAATATACGACACCGTTACGTAATTAAATTACGCTAATTGCATGAGATTATATACTAAGAATAGTGATTAAGCTATACGGAATTTCCGGTTATTTGCCATTTGTCACATTCTCCCCCTGTTATTGAGAATTTCGTCCCGAAATTCAAACTGAGTCATCCTTTGTAGGAGACTACTCAAACAGGTGAGGGTATTTGGCTTTGATTTGATTTTTCACGTTCCCAAGTATACCCGGGTCCGTGTCGAGAGTTCCAACGTACATTTACTAATTTGATACGACTTCTCCGTGTTTTCTGGACCTTCCAGTCCATGACCTCAACAGGTTCTTCGGTGAATTTAAGTTTGTCGTCAACATGAATCTCATCCGCAGGGATGATAACCGTTTCTTGTGTTGGACTATTTTAAAGATTCGACACATGAAACGTGTCGTGTACACGGCTTAGTTCGTCTGGTAACTTCAAGTTGTAGGCAATAGTGCCAATCTTTTCTAAGATTTCAAATGGTCCAATGTAACGTGGGTTAAGCTTTTCACGTTTACCGAACCTGGATACACCCTTCCAAGGCGCGACTTTCAACAAGACTTTGTCTCCAACCTCGAAAGATAATGGTTTCCGTCTCTTATCTGTGTAGCTCTTGTGTCGATCGCGAGCCGCCTTGATACGGTCTCTGATCTGAAAAATTTTATCCGTAGTCTCTTGGACTAATTCTGGACCAATTTTGTCTATCGCCTGTTTCCGCCCAACTTAGCGAAGAGCGACACTTTCGACCATAAAGAGCTTCAAACGGTGTAGCTTGTATACTAGTATGGTAGCTGTTATTGTAGGAAACTCAACCAAAGGTAAATGAGTATCCCAATTGCCACCTAAATCCATAACACACGCACGAAGCATATCTTCGAGTGTTTGGATTGTCCGTTTGCTCTGGCCGTCGGTTTGTGGATGAAAGGCCGTACTTGGATTCAAATGAGATCCAAAGGCATGTTGAAATAATTTCCAAATTCTAGAAATAAAACGATCGTCTCGGTCTGAAATGATTGAAATAGGCACTCCATGACGAGCCACTATTTCTTTGAGATAGAGTTCTGCTAGTTTCTCAGTATTATCCTTCTCCCAAATCGGTAAGATGTGTGCGGACTTTATTAGTCTATCGATGATTACACATATCATGTAGTGACCTCTTGAGGTCCTGAGTAACTTCGTAATGAAGTACATCGATATTTGTTCCCATTACCAAACGGGAATCTCGGGTTGTTGTAACAAGTCCGAGAAATTTTGCTACTCGACTTTGACTTTCGCGCAAGTCAAGCATTCTCCGATATAAGTCACGATATCACTTTTGAGGTTAGGCCACCAGTAGTATTCTTTCGCTACTTAGGCCTATGTGCTTCCTCAAAATATCATCTCGAAGGCCGCCAAAGAATAGAACCCAATTTCGACTCTTAAGGTATAAAGTTCCATCTTCTTTACACTAATTGTTTCTTCATGCCTCGAAGTGTTTTCTGCCTGAATATGCTCTTCCTTGAGCGCTTGTGAATCATCTTCTCTAATGCTTGAACTCTCAGTGTTCTAACTCGCTCCTTGCGGCTCAAGGCATCTGCTACAACGTTTGCCTTGCCCGGATGGTACTTTATTTCACAATCATAGTCGTTCAACAATTCAACAAACATCGTTGACGTATATTTAATTCTTTTTGGTTGAATATGTGTTGAAGACTTTTATGATCCGTGAAAATAATGCATTGAGTACCATATAAATAATGTCGCCATAATAATTTTTTTTTTAAAGCGAATACCACCACGCCTAACTCAAGGTCGAGAGTGGTATAGTTCTTCTCGTGAATTTTTTTAAATGGGCGCGACGTGTACACAATAACTTTTTCACGTTGCACGAGTACGCAACCCAATCCTTGATGCGAAGCATCATAGTCTACAACAGAGTCATCGGTATCGTCGGATATTGATAAGATTGTAAAATGCTATGCACCAATCTTAAGAATAAGTTGTAAGGCTATATCTTGTTTTTCGATTTGAGGCGAATTTATTGTCTTTAACAACTCTAAAATGGTTCTCAAATGTTGCTCATGTTCATCTGTCGATTGAGAGTATATCAAAATGTCGTCAATAAACACTATGACGAATTTGTCGAGATACGGCTTGCACACACGATTCATTAAATCTATGAAGACCGCTGGTGCATTCGTTAAACCAAAAGGCATAACGAGAAACTCGTAATGACCGTAACGAGTCTTAAAAGCCGTTTTCGGTATGCTTTCCTCTTGAATTCGTAACGGATGATACTCCGATCGTAAGTCTATCTTAGAGTAGAAGCTAGAACCTTTCATAAACCATTTGAGTTAATTGGAAATTCATTTGTAACATGGTTTAAAAATATGAATTTTCATTCATCGAAATATTGTGCACTTTTGCAAACCTTGCGTGTCTTTCCACCCCCAAAACTTTTATAAAGATGTATAGTGGTAAAGAGTGGGGGTTATGAACTCACAACATCCTTATTCGGTAAATTACAAGGTTCAGAAGGTGCTAATCAACATGGAGATTTGGCTACGGGTGCAGCTCCCGGTACCAAGTCGATGTGAAACTCGACTTGTTGATATGGTGGTAGTCCTGACAAGTCTTCAGGAAAGACTTCAGGGAATTCTTTTACCACAGGAATATCTGTCATCTGAGGCCCATCTGCCTTCTTGTCGACAACAAGCACTAGAAAGGCAATACAACCTTTCCGTAAGCACTTTTGTGGCTTCATGCAATTTATGGTCCGCAATGATGTGTTGCGCTTCTCTCCATGGATAACAAGTGTCTCTTCGTTCAGTAGTAGTAAGCGAATGATCTTCTCATGACAGAAGACTTCGGCTCGATTATGGGATAGCTAATCCATGCCAACCACTACGTCTAAAATACCCAACTCAATGGGTACGAGATCGATATGAAATTTCTGCTCCTGACTCGGCTAGTTTACCGTTTGCCAATTCTATAGAATGAGGAGACGTCTAGCTTACTTGACTCTAGGCCAAGTACCTTTTGAATTCTATGTAATAAGGACTTCACTGTACAAATGTAGAGGACAACCCAATCCCTATGTTTAGATGTAGGATAACCCAATCCCTATGTTTAGATGTAGGATAAATCAATCCCTAATTGTAGCTAGGACATTCCCGTCACTAGCCATGAAACTATGCATGTGAAATGTTGCGATAAAGCTAAAAATCGGCAATGGTATCAAATAATATGGATGTGAAATGTTGATTGATAGGATACGTAACGGTGACCCTTTATGATTTGACAAGAGTCAGCTAATTTCCCATTAGCTAAGTTGATATAGTAATGTGTGTCCAACATGACTCTAATTCGAGTATATGCTTAACATTTAAAAACAATAGCTAAGCTTGGTGTTGGTATTAAAAGAATTGATACATGATGATCGTAGAGTGTACGTACTCATGACTTCATTGGGATTTTGTGGAGTATTTATAGTTCTAACCACACACACACTTATTCACATTTAGGATTTCGACAAGTTACCAGATACATCCTGGTACCAAAATCGTTTATGGCAGCAATTGCCTTCATTTTTCTCATGGCGAGAGTTATTGTTTGAGTGATTGAGGTAGGGAGGGATGATGTTGTCATGCTTCGGATCTCCGAGGCTAAACCCGAAATGTACACTCAGTGTGTTTGAATTCGGGTGTTACCCAGTATAGAACAACCCTTGAGATATCGTGAAAGCATCAAGTGTAACCAACAATATTAGCTCCAGTTATGATCGAGTTCTTTTATAAAATCATATGAAAATAGATATGAAAATCAGATGATATAAAAGAATGATGTATGGTTAAATAAATAACCAATAAAAATGTAGTGTATAAATATATCATGTCTTGAAATAGAATATTATGTCTTGTGTAGAGGATGTCGCGTCTTGTGCAAAAATGTCATGTCTTGTCTTTGTCGAAGAGATTGGAATAACACCACGATATGCAATATAACATAAGCACTTATATATAGGAAGTACCAGCGGCGTATCCACCATGCTTTTATTATATTACACACGTCTCATCCCTTACAAATAACCACCAAAAATGTCTTGTGTAAAAGCAATAGTTTTCAACACATATCTTTTATCTTAAACAATTGATTCTTTTGGCGCCATGATCTTTTTAATACACACAATTAAAAGAATCTAGACATTTATTTGAATAAATAAAGTCTATCATGTGCCCAAGAATGAAGAATGCAATCAATCGGTCATGGAAACCTCAAGACCATATTGTGCATATATGTTTGAATAAATGATAATGTGGATAACCAAAACCAAAAGGTGTAATGCCTCTTGCATGTATTGGTCATATGTTTAAATGGAAAAAGAAAAAAAAATAATTCGTTGAGGAGGGGAAACCAACCAGTGGTCTTCGTCTATATAATAT
The DNA here is from genome assembly GCA_030545235.1 of Helianthus tuberosus. Lineage (NCBI taxonomy): Eukaryota > Viridiplantae > Streptophyta > Magnoliopsida > Asterales > Asteraceae > Helianthus > Helianthus tuberosus. The sequence goes on from CM060365.1 coordinate 88,915,318, forward strand.
GTATTCCCTACTCTATGGACCTCGATCATCCTAAGTAGAGAAAATCCTTTGTCTTACTTGTCCATGTGACCATTATGGTAATAGTGCTTGAGTTTCACGAGCTCTAGCAAGATTATTAGAATCTCCAAAAATGTAGAATAGAATGTAATGAGGGAGTTGCAGCATGGCGCATGCCATACCATCCCTTGGAAAAAGACAAATGTCAAACGACGGAATTTATTGTATCACTTCCAATAAATATGATAAGGTGGAATATGATAAAGTAAGGTAAGGTAAAGTAGGGTAAAGTGTCATAGACACCATGGAACCAACCCATGTTCAAGAATTTCGAGAATGTTGAGGAAAATCCTCCATGAGTAGCTAACAAGTTTTGTTTGTTTAAATGACTAGTCTCAACTGAATCGTGATATAGATCGAATGTTAGGTGTGAACAAATACGTGTCGTCTTCCTGTATTGTATTGTATTGTATTGTATTGTATTGTATTGTATTGTATTGTATTGTATTGTATTGTATTGTATTGTATTGTATTGTAGGGTGTTATACTAACCACCACAGTTCGTGTTCTAATAGAATCTCAAATAATAACTTAAGAATTTCGAACAAATAGTGATCATTAGCTTGGCCCGCAGAGTCCACCAGAATTCCCATGCACTACAAGTTGTTATTACGTTGGCCACCGTAATAATAAATTGCCTTGCATGGTCACCCTAGCATTCTCTCGTACGAAGCTGCCGATCAATAAGAGAGGAAACGTTATTGTCAATATACCTTCAACATAGGAGGGACCTTCGTGATAACTCACGTGTCAACGTTCGTTGTCATTACTCGCATAACGGTACGGCGTTAGGTGAAATAGAAATGAAAAGAATCTGTAATAATAACAATTGAAGGGGCACCTTTAAGATGAGTACTTCATCTTCCTTGTAAGGACAAGAGTATATCCACCTTGATTAGTGTGAGTCACATGGATCTCGTCCCACTAATGGAGTTGTTGTCCAAGGTTACCACCTTCGCCTCATCGTCATTATCATGGTCAGGCATCTCAGCATTCGCGAGAAAGCAACCATATTTTACGGAATTAAGTTTAAGATTTCACTTAGGAATCATGTTCGCCATAAGCTCCGCAGTAGACGTGAGGTCGATATTTTCACCATGTGAGTAAAGAATAATAATAGAGTTTGAAGTCGAAGGTATTTTGTTTTTGGCAAAATATTTCATGCAACATATATATGAACCACCTATATATATAATCATGTAAAATCCTATCAATCAAGGATTTCTATCTTGTATAAGCTGAACTTGTGAACTGTTTATAATGCATAAACTGATAATGTAATGTATTGTAGGCACATAGTCTATTAATGTATTGTGTCTGTTTCTCATAGACTTCACCCATGGAAATGTCCTCGCTTGATTTATGTGAAATGGATTTTTGCTGTAGTGGACCTTGAAAAATGTTTATGCAATGAAAACCTTTTGACTTGTCCAATTTTATTTATAATATGTTCAACATGAACAAGAGGTTTTCGTGAGAGATCCCTAGTGATTGTAGACTTAGACTCGAGAAAGAATCCTGGTTCACTACAATCGATGCTCTGATACCAATCTGTCACACCCGCTCGTAGCGGAAGCGCGAGGTGTGATCTGATCGGTTCTCATTGCATAACGATATAAGTAAACATACTAAATGAATAAAACATGCTCCAATGCCATTGTCATAATTGTTCAAAAGATCGCAACATAATTTAAGTACATTGTTTACAAACCATCAAATGAAAATAAGTTGTCATTGTTTTATACATCAAATGTAAGTCTGAAAATGTAAAGGCTTTGACCACTATATCACCGCAAAGAGGCGGTATATAACAGGCAAACCCTTCAATAGTTGGCATGGAGTATTGATACTTGTTTTCCTTGAACTGAAATCTTTGCATTGATCCACTAATTCCCTGAAATACATGTAAGTTTGAAAACATCAACAAAAGTTGAGCGAGTTCATGCAGTTTAGCTGTATAAGATGTATTTGTATCAAAACAGTATGTAATATGTATTTGTCTCAATTGTAATTGTATCCAAACTGGATATAAGATGTATCCGTAAAATGTGAGTTGTATAAAATGTATCTCGATGTATGATGTATCTGTATGTATGATGTAGTATGTAAAGTGTCCATGAAATCGTTGATCATTAATGTTTCGCGAGGACATTAATATGTGTGACGAATTAGGAAGCAATCCAACCCTAGACGATTTTATGTCGACTCCTATCGACTGGGACACAAACGCACTCTTCTGTATGGGTCCACGACCAAGAGTGGGGCTCGCCAAAACCCAATAGATCTAGTCCTTTGTTCCTTGGTCCAAACTGGATTAATGGTGCTTATAGTATGGCCCTAATTCGCACATGATCTAAGGTGTTTCATTACCTAACTTTAACATACTATGAACATGTATTTTCCCCGATAGTTGTAAAGTTGTAAAACATTTAAATGAACAGGGGAACATGAACTCACTGAATTGCGTCCGTGAATAGAAGTAATTATGATCTTGCGTGTGGTCGTCTTGAACAATGTTGCGACCTACAAATGTTCTTTATTTGTTAGACACTTCGGTCTTTGTAAAGAACTTGAGTACAAGTCTTGTGTCTTCAATATGTGTAAGACTTGTATGTCTTTACTGTTCGTTAACTGTGTATTCGATGTATGAGTTGTTCATCTGTTATATATATATATTTCAACAAATATATATATATGTCATCTTGTATCTAGTGAGTTGTATAGTCGAATTTAGTCCTCTAAATCTCGTGTCTTATATGTATCAATTGTATGATTGTGTTTACAATAATGGTATCTTTGGGCCGAGCCCATGTTTTCAAGTTATTGGGCTTAAATAGTGCTGGGCCTAAATAGTGTTGGGCCTCAAATAGTGTTGGGCCTCAATAGTGTTGGGCCTCAAATAGTGTTGGGCCTCAATAGTGTTGGGCCTCAAATAGTGTTGGGCCTCAATAGTGTTGGGCTTGAATAGTGTTGGGCTTTGGCCCATATGTTTAGTATTTGGGCTTAGCCCATGAATTTATGTTAAGCCCATTATGAAGATAAGCCCATTAAGAAAAATAGCCCATTAAGTAAAATAGCCCTTTAAGTAATATAAGCCCATTTATTTTTATAAAAACCTTTTTATAAAAATTTACTAAGTATACTTGTTAGTAAATAAAAACATACTAGTTTTTATAAGTTTATAAACATCCGAAATTTGTTATCGATAGGATACTTATATTTCGTGTCGATAAATCGTCTAAACGTCGTAGTAACTCCTCGGATTGGCAATTCACTTATGTATTCGTCCGTCGTTCATTTTGACCATAAATGGTGTCCGATTATTCGAATCGTCCGTAACTCGTTTTAAGGCGTAAATATGTGAAGTCTTGTAGGACTTTTGTTATAAAGTGTTTTGAGTTTAAATGTGACATTAGATACATATTCCTACTTTGATATATATAACTAATACCATCAAATAATCACATAGCACATAAATTGTTAAATCACCAAATATATATTTTTCTAAAAAAATATATATTTCTCTTGTCTAAAAACAACCAAAAATGTTGTTACTTTATAAAATAAAGTTTTTATGAAAAATGGCCATATAACCTTTGTATTTTTATTTTAACCATGTTTCATAAACATATCATTTTCTTTTTCTTTCAAATCATCATCATCAATTTACCCAACATTTTAACTAAACATATGAGACTTTTATAACATGAAATTATCAAGATGATATCCAAATCATGTAGGGTTTTAACCATGATCATTTCATATGCTAACAAGTTCAAAAACCAAGTTTAATTCTAGTTTTAACAACTTTTATAAAAATCTCTAGTTGTATGTTACTTTTTATAATCTTGTAAAAGTCTTGTTTTTAAATAAAAACCCTTAATACTTTCACAAGATCAATAGTTATGATCATCCATCTAATCCTTTATGTTAAAAACCTTTTAACATAAACATGCATAATTTTTAGATCATATCTTAAAACATCTTCTAACAATTTATTTGCATCATAAACATCATAACAAGACTAAATAAGCATATATCAAGTCTTAGATCACAATATAAACAATCATAATTATATCATGATTTTTATTCTTTGCTTCTTTGTATTTTCTTCATGTTTATTATGTATGATTTCCTTGGTTATTATTAGTAATAATAACAATCATAATCATAATATATTTGTATATAAAAAAAATAAAAATAGTTATAGAAGCTTACTTCTAGCACTTGGCTAGGGATGATCTTAGAAGATTATTAAGAACTAAGAAGATGATAATCTTGATGGTAGAACACTTTTGTATGGATGAAAACCCTTCCTTTTACTTCCAATAGCTTTAGATCACCTTATGTTACTTGGAAATCCATGTTGATCATGAAGGAGGTAATAAAAATAATTGGGTTTTTGAAGGTGTTCTTGTGAAAAAGATGAAGATGATGAGAGTGTTCTTTGTTGGTGATAGATGAAAATGTGTAGTAAAGTGTGCTAGTAAAACTTAGTGATTAAGTGTTAGAATTTATCACCATTCACATCCACTTGCAAATACAAAGTAATATCTAGATATTTAGCAAGTAATTAAGGGTATGTGGGACCCCTTAATTTCGGCCCATATGTGGGGGGGGGGGGGTAAAGTGTAACATTTTTTTTTATAAAAATGTCTTAAACATGTAGATATTTTGGTAATTAGGCTAAGTATGGTGATTAGGGTAATCTTTAGCCATTAGGGGAAATTAGGGATTCGGAACATAAATTAACATTAACTAGTTCACTAAACTAGTAGAAATCATGTTTTGATACTTTGAATGCTTTTCGTTTCGTCGTTTGCTAGTTTACGGCACTTTTGTGGCGTACCGACGGACGTTTGTCGTAAGTAGTCATTCCGCATTTAAAATATGTATGAAGTTATTTTGAATCCCAAAATAAGCTTAACTAGTTTACCAAAGCTTTCATTTGGTTGTTTTCGGTGTCGGAAATGTCGTTTATTAGCTTGTCGGTGCAGAAACGGACAAGTTGTGGGGGTTGCAACACAGTGTCGAGAGCTTATGTTTCGAATACCCCATTAATATCCTCATATTGTTTCCATATGTTTGTCATCATTTGTCATATTTTCGGAGTCCCGGAAATGCTAAATTATTATTTTGGACAAGTTAACATTGTCTTATTTTTAGTGAAACGGACGATTTAGCGATTAGGGCGTTGTACCGGAAAGTCTTATATCTTTGTAAGATATGTTTTCGTATTAGTGTTTTCTTATATAAACGGACTCAGTTATGTCATCCGTGTGTCGTTTTTCCTTGTTTCGTTCTGTTTTCACGGTTTTGCTGGCATGAATAGTGTAACCGTGAATAGTGCGCGCAGCACTTTTTATCAACACTTTTAGGAAAATGTTTAATTGGTTTCGCAATACGACGAAAACCAATATATGTTATATCATTGTTTTCTTGTCCTAACCTTGTCGTCTAATATACGACACCGTTACGTAATTAAATTACGCTAATTGCATGAGATTATATACTAAGAATAGTGATTAGGCTATACGGAATTTCCGGTTATTTGCCATTTGTCACATTATCCATTTGGGAAGGATGTGTTTGTGTATGATGTAACTTTGAAGTTTTCGTTGTAGCACTTTATAAAACAAGAAGTGTTTCTACCAATCAGGTCATCCGGCCGGATGGTCATCTGGACGGATGGTCGTCCGTTCGGATGGCGATTAGTTTAAAACTAACTCCATTTAAATTTTGTGAGAAATTAAGTATTGGGAAGTATCACAAGCACTGAATGTCACAGGTCATCTGACCGGAGTGTCGTTCGATCGGATGGCAATCCGATCGGACGTCAGTCCATTCAGCAACTTGTTCGTTCTGAAACTTGTAACAATTTGTTAAGTTTGGAAAGTTTTGCGATTGCACCGAGATGGTATGACAACGCGTCAAACAACAGAACCCCCCACCAAGTCCAAGTCATCCGATCGGATGGGAACCACCCCGTCCAATCAATTAACTGTTCTAGACGGTTATTCATGTTCAACTCGTGAATCGGTTGTCTCTTTGATAGTAATATGTTCTAGGACCGACGCTTCATAAGAGAATGAGTAGAAGGCCTGAACGAGCTCAGATTCTATCGGTTTTATGTGAAAAGTTGAGAATGTTGAAGAAAAGTAGAAAGTTGTTGGAAAATGTTGAGATTATGACGAAATCAGTGTTTAACATGTTGAAATCTCTTAGATCTGAGTTGTTCTTGGTGGAATGAGGTCACACTTTGAAGTTCATGAGAACCCATGATGACATCATCCTAGAACAGCACAAATCAGCCGTTTTCATGGTGAAAAGTTAAGATTTGATGGTGAAAACGATGAAGAAGTGTGTGTAGATGATAGAAGTACAAGATATGAGGTAGAAACTTACAAAAATCACGAGGAATCGAGAGATAATAGGGCTGGAACATCCTGGTCGAACGAGAGCTGTCACATCACATGAACAGTGATATGGCAGGTGCTATTTATAGGCAAGAGAGGAGAAAGGCGGTGTGCATGTGCGATCGGAGGGCGGTTCGAACGAATGGTCATCCGTCCGGATGGATGACCATTCGATCGAATGGTCATCCGATCGGATGGGTTTGATGAGTTGGTTTTTGACGTTTCGTTTCGTGCGTTGAACGTTGCAAGTAAGCGATGCGATAGTATTACCCATTAATTACACAAATAACCTAACTACTAAATAACATAAATATAATGAGATTACGTTGTGATAGAGTTGCGAATGCGTTTGCGATTAACATCCCAAAATAAATATAAACATGCACAAGTAACACATAATAGCACACACACGTAAAACAATATCCATAACCTATAATTCGAGTTGCGATGTGATAGCGATGCGATTAGCGATTAAACTACGATTTATTGCATATACTCCACATAATACAACTAAAGTAGCTGTTAGGATCGGAGGCTCTCATGATAGTGTTTGTTTGTTTAAAATGAATGATCAACGAATATGAAAACATGTTAAGTGCAGCGAAAATGAAAACAAACTTTGTAAACACAATCAAAGGAGAAAATAGTTTGATAAACAATTGCTTCTCATAGAGTCAAAGGATTTACAAATCAAAGCAAAAGATTACAGATAAGCTTACAAACTATACTCCCCCTCAGCCTGATGCCCCAAGGTTGGTTGCACACAAGATGAAAGGATTAGACATGAGGAGAAGAACCCACTCAGTCAATCAAATGTAACAGTACAGGGCACTGTTACATTTATAGGCAAACCAAACCACTGAGGTATCTCAGCTGACGTCACCATGAAAGCGACGTCTAGCAGCCTAACAACCTGTATCTACTGACCTTACACAAACACTGCTAACCTAACCACTGACTATACATAAGACAAACAATTTACTAAACAGCTGCTCTCCCTTTCTGTCAGTGCTTTCCTCAAGGTTGATCAGTCCTTGACTGGGCAGTGCTTTAACATCAGTAGATAGGACCAACAGTGTTGAATGCTTCAGGGTTTTCATCAGCAGTTGAAAGGACAGCAGCAGTTGAATATGAGCAGCAGATAGAGACCATCAGTTGTTATAAATCACTTTCAAGGGGAGAGCAAAGTGTAAACCGCTGCTTATTTTGAATCCACTGTTGTGACCTGGTTTTGGCTTTACATTATCTGTTCCTTTGGTAGGGTTCAATCCCAACAATCTCCCCCTGGAACAGATAATGCTAAAACCTTTCATTATTCAGGACCTTTATTACTCATCAAGAGTGCCTTAGCTTGTTCTTTGAATTCAGCTTCAAATTCCTTTGCACTCTGGTCATCCTCATCCCTACACAGTGAAAGCCCAAAGAGATCCTGCAAATCTTGAACACTAAGGCCTAGTGCTTCTTTCCTTGATATGTGCTTCACATCGCCATTGGCTCTGACCAAGGTCAATACGTGAGTCTTTTGATCAGACATCCACTTTAGTATTTTTAAGCCAAGTGGGTTTCTTGGGAGAGACTTATTTGAAGATGAGTTGAGGGATAATGGCCTTGAAAACAACTGCAGACTTTCAGACATTCTTTTGAAAGCTTCTTCAAAGACTTTGTCAACTGCAGCTATATCTTCTGCAGTTTCTTGTTCAATGAGTTCTTGTTTTTCAGCTTCTGTCTTGTCTTTAGTAGTGTTTGGAGATGCAATTTTGTTTAATGCCTTAAAAAGGCTTTGAAGCTTTGTTGAAGTTTCTTCTTTTAGACCCATTTTCGTGATGGTATCTTTGAAGTACTCTGCTTCTTTTTCTATTACCTCTTCTTCAGTCAACTGTTCTCCCTCTTCTTGATTTGTTACAAAAGTAGACCGGAACAGTGTGTCGAGGTTTCCCATCTTCTGTTCAAGCTTCATCATTTGTTCTTTCTTCTTAGAAGTGCCTGAAACAGTTATCTTTCTTTTCTTCAGCCTTTCATAGGCTTCATCAGTCTGCTGTTTAGACCATTTTGATATGGCTTCAGCAGTATCCATTTTTGCATCCACTAGCTCCTTTTTCTTTCTTTTATACTCAGCAGTGAAGTCAGCAATGAGCTTTTTGAATTTGTTCCAGTTTGGAGCATTCTTCTTCTTTGTAGGATCTTTCTTAATTCTGTCAATCCTCTCAGCCTCATGCTTTAGAGCGATTATTGGCCATTCTTCAAACTGTTTTTCTTCAGCAGGATAGAATTTTTCTTTCATAATGTAGGCAAGATATTGTTTTCTAAGCTCTTTGCGTTGTTCAGCCTTTTCTTTGATTAGTTCCTGTGCGAAATCTTCCATCTGCTTTACCTTTTCAAGAAAGAAATCCAGTCTTTGAGCAATGCCTTCTTCGCTTAGACGTTCACGTTCACTTTCAAATTTAGCTCTTGCTTTAGCCTGTCTTGCCTTGAGTTTGAGGTAATCATCCATATCCTCTGGTGGCATGCAGCCTATGAGTGAGGAGAATCTCCTTTTTGAAGGATCTTCTTCTGTATAGAATTGCCTCATCTCATTTTTTATGGCTTCAAGTTCCAGTGGATATTGTGCAGCATTAGGATCATGTATACCCTCATCGACAGAGATTGGCTTTCTTATTCTATTGAAAATCTTTGGTTGTGATGTAGGAAGAATGAGAGCAGTGATGGATGCCTGACTAACAGCTGTTGAAACAACTGGTGTCTCAACATCTGTTGTCATTACAACTGCTGATATGTCAGCAGTTGTCTTCTGCTTTTGAGCAGGGGATGGAAGTGGTGATGTTGGTGGTGATGGTGGTGAATCATCATCTGATATGAGATTTCTTCTCCTTTTTAATGAAGAAGAAGCAGATGATGTTTTGGGTGGATCAGTGGTGGTAGATTGGATAGCAGTGGTTTGTGGCAGTGATTGACTGACAGTGGTTGAAACAACTTGTGTTTCAATCACTGTTTTCCTTAACAGATGTTGTAACATCTGTTGTCTTCTGTTTTATGACAGGAGGCAGTGGTGATAGTATGATTGTAGATGATGGTGGTGGAGCAGTAGTTGTAGTGGTGTGTGGTAGAGTGGTGTGTGTTGAAGATGTGTGTGTGTTGATGTCATGGCAGCTGTTTGGCTACTGACAGCAATTTTTGTAACTACTGCTGTATCAGCTGTTTGGCTAACAGGTTTTGAGACCTGTTTTTCTTGTTCTTTTCCTTTTTCAGGCTCAACATGAAGGCCATGTTCTATTCCCCTCCTATTCATTTTTCCCAACAGCTTGTTATTCTCCCCCTTTTTGGCATTATCTGAAGGGGGGTTTACAAGAAATGGTATGGAAGAAGGAACTTTGCCAGAAGCATTTTGAATGCTAGCCTTTATAGCCTTGATATCTGCTTGAGTGTCTTTAAATCTTGATTCAACCATGTTGGTCAGCATTTGTACTTGAATAGCATGCTTTTTGTCAGCCATAAGTTGCTGTGCTTCAAGCATGGGTTGAAAAATATTCCAAAGCTCATTTGCAGCAGGTGCTTGTTGTGGAGCAGATGCTTGAGCAGGAACAGCAGAGGATTGCGCTTTCTGAGCTTTTAAGATCTCTTGCACCATCTCTTTTATTTCAGAAACTGAGGTTTCCAGTTTGTCAACCCTGTCCGTCAATTTCTGATATTTTGAATCATCACCTACTTTAGTAGGATCATCTGAATCCCCACCAGCAGTGGTTATATCAATGTTTGACTTAGGAACTGAGTCCCAAAAGTCACCCATTGATGCCCCTTGTTCTTGGTACTGGGGACTTCTTTCTTCAGCACTTGATAAACCTTTGATGGTGCCAGTGGTTAGATCCAACTCACTGGTGGTTATCGAAGTTGCCATGGAAGAAATTGCCTTCAAGGGAGTCTGATTTATGAAACAACTGGCCAACTGGAGACCTGTTGGTCCACCGGTTGTAGTTGCTGCTCCACTTGAACTACCACCGAGAGTTACTTGTAACTCAGGGGGTGTAACCTCCTCAATTGTTGCTGGGATAGCAGAAGTAGTAGCATCAGACCCAGTCACTTGTGGAAGTATGCTCTCAATGATAGGTGTTAGAGAGGAACTGGTTTGTGTCTGAGCTATATCAGCTGCATGCAACAAAGGTAGCATGGTTTGTGGTAATATGATTGGTGAGGGGATGGGAGTTGAAAGAGACATGTCCTTGGGATCAGGACTGAGGAAGATGGATCCAAGTGGATTCAGAGCTTCATAGTGTGGTGTCCCTGTGCTTACAACCTGATCCTTTTGTGAGGATGCAGGAGGAGTTTTAGGCATGGGTTGAGATCTTTCTTCCAACTGCTGTGAGGAAGTAGCAGCAGTGGTTTGTGGTGACTTTTGTGTTGTCACAGGCATTTCCTCTGGGATCTCATCTTCCAGAGTTGCCTTTGTTTTGGGTTTGGTGGGTTTTCTGGATGTTTTCTTTTTGGTCTTTTTAATGGTGGCAGGTGTGGGTTTCAAAGCAGTGGGAGTGCTGCCATGATCACCTGGAGCAGTGGGCTCAGCAGCTGATACCTGAGGAGCAGTTGTAACCGCTAAAGTCTGCTCAGGTACCCCTGCTTTTGTTTTTATTGGTGCCATCATCCTTGAAAATGTTTCTTTTGCTATGCTTTTTATTTGACAATGAACACCTTGTTTGAGCAAATTTACATTTTTCTTTTCAAATTTTTGTTCAAAATAATAACTCAAAAATCTTGGAAAAAGTAAAAATGCTTTACTTTCAACGTTTTTCACCATGTCATTGAAAATCTCCTGGGAGTAGTTATAGTCTTTATTATTCAAAATAGCGTAACCCAGGCTTTGAATTTTCAATGGTATTTCGTTGAAAGATGTTGTTTTATTTGAAGCACACATCAAGAGTGTGTGAAATAAAAACCTGGGTGCAGATGGAAAATAACCCTTTTGTAGGGTATCTACCTTTGGTTCTTCTGCATAACCCCCTTTCAGAAAATCAGCTTTTAACTCGTTTTTGTCAAAAGAGGTTTTACCGTTCTGATCGTCGAGTATGAAGACTTCTGATATCGATTTTGGTGTGATTTTGATCGCTTTTCCCTGTATCGAGGAGTTAATGGCTATGACTTTTCCGTCTTGTTTTTCAAGCGACGCCTTTTTCCAAAACTCTCTCTGGGTTTGCAGATAGATAGGAGCATTTGCTGTCAACAAAGTTTTGTACTTTGATGCAGATAATGCATCAATGATGGTGTCAAAGGTGTGATTATCAGTAGGTTTTGTGAATAAACCCAGATAGTTGTGAGATTGTTTGAATGGTATTTCGATGGGTTCTTCGGTCGTTTGAGCGACCTCTTTGGAAGGTGATGGTGATTTAGGTTTTGGTTTTGATTTTGACTTTGATTTTGTCATTTTTGCGGAGAAGAATGAAGGGGGATTTTGGAGATTTTGAGAAGAAGGGTTGGAAACTGCTATGAGAAGAGAATTTTGGAATTCAATTCGACAGTGTAAAACCCTGTTTGGGGTTTAGGGCAGGTTTTATTTTAAAAAATGATCGCTGATGTGGCAGCGGTTATTAAGATCTGAGGGCTAAAAACTGACCACGTGTCAAACACTGATGAAACGGATGAAGTATGGAGAACAGTTGTTTTAAGAGCCACTGACGTATCAAGCATCAGTGATTACAACGGTAAAAATCTTGGGCAGTGGATGATTTTTACTATCAGTAGATAGCATATCAGTGGATAAGACACTGATTTTGAGCATCAGTGCTTACAAGAAAATGAGGGATCAGTGGTTAACTTTCAGCAGTGGACAGTGTTTAGAGATCAGACGTTGGAATAAAACAGTGGTTAGGGTAAATGGTGCAAATCTGAAGAACAGGTGTTTCAGCAACAGTTTTGAGAATTTTCATTCAAGGTTTTGCCACATGTCAATTTTGAAAGACAGTAGTTTAGTACCCCAAATGATCAAAACTTTTTACTAAGGTAACTCATTTTCGTTTAATATTCAGTTAACACATGAGTACCCTAGTAATTTAATCACAGTTTGCAATCATCCTATGATAAACATTTAGGAGCAAACCTGAGTATGACATGATCATGACATATGTACCATTTCCTTTTGACCCATTTCTGAGGACACAAATACCATGCAAAAATAAGATATTACATCCTGACAGGAGCTGAAACTATTGCCAACAAAAACAAGCAAAAGTTTCAAATATATTATAAAAAATGAATAATATATCCTGGTTATTCGAGAGAATCCTTTGAACACAAAAAAAATGGTTAAAGGATTTTCTAAGAATAGTGTCAAAAAGATCTGGTATAATTTCAATAGAGAATGTAATCACATCACTCACAGGTTTTTGAAAATGGTCAGTGGTTTGACAACAGTGGTAGGAAACTTTTGGATACATTTTGACCACTGTTTGGAACCATTTTCTTTGTCAGTTGATTGCAAACATGAGGGCACATGGATAAATTTTTGAACATTTGTCTAGTCCTCTTTGGAGTTCATTCACTGGAATCAAAACCTTTCCCTGAACAGATGAATGCACATAGTTGCTTAATGACCATTATTACCCCAAATTTTGACTCATAAGTGTTTTATGTTTATCCTCTTTTTCTTTTGACAACAAAAGTTTTGAGATAAACACACTTCTGAGTTTTTGTGAATTTTAGTCCAAAATCACTTTGCAGTAATGTTTTGAGAGACTTGGTCATGTTTTCATCACTTTTTCAACCAATCTCACACTACTTATGATACGGACTCTGATGACCCTTGATTTTCTTAATGTATTTTTACATAGTTGATTTTGTCCTTTTGAGGAACTCAACCTGTTTTCAACACGTAAGATCTAAATGACTAAAGTTTCAATTTCCTCTTTATAGAAAACAAAACACTAATGTCTTATGAATCATAGGTTTTGTAAATCTGAGGTTCATACTTTAGTTTTTAATGAAAACATCACAAATATCAACACAACAGTTGAAATCAATATTGAAAAATATAGAACAATCCCATAATTTAACAGATATGTTTACAGATCTGAAAACTATGAGTGACTTTTGCATGATATCACTAGTTGTGTGAAATTTGTGTGTCATATGACATCTTGGTTGATTTACAGAGTTTTTGATTAACCATTTTGAACATGATTTACTCGGTACTCTGTTTTTTCAACTATATACAACCAACCTTAGTATCAATGAATTTTGAGCCGAACTGTTATGTCAAATTGATTGTTAGATCGAATTTGACTGTCCAGGCTCTGATACCAATTGTTAGGATCGGAGGCTCTCATGATAGTGTTTGTTTGTTTAAAATGAATGATCAACGAATATGAAAACATGTTAAGTGCAGCGAAAATGAAAACAAACTTTGTAAACACAATCAAAGGAGAAAATAGTTTGATAAACAATTGCTTCTCATAGAGTCAAAGGATTTACAAATCAAAGCAAAAGATTACAGATAAGCTTACAAACTATACTCCCCCTCAGCCTGATGCCCCAAGGTTGGTTGCACACAAGATGAAAGGATTAGACATGAGGAGAAGAACCCACTCAGTCAATCAAATGTAACAGTACAGGGCACTGTTACATTTATAGGCAAACCAAACCACTGAGGTATCTCAGCTGACGTCACCATGAAAGCGACGTCTAACAGCCTAACAACCTGTATCTACTGACCTTACACAAACACTGCTAACCTAACCACTGACTATACATAAGACAAACAATTTACTAAACAGCTGCTCTCCCTTTCTGTCAGTGCTTTCCTCAAGGTTGATCAGTCCTTGACTGGGCAGTGCTTTAACATCAGTAGATAGGACCAGCAGTGTTGAATGCTTCAGGGTTTTCATCAGCAGTTGAAAGGACAGCAGCAGTTGAATATGAGCAGCAGATAGAGACCATCAGTTGTTATAAATCACTTTCAAGGGGAGAGCAAAGTGTAAACCGCTGCTTATTTTGAATCCACTGTTGTGACCTGGTTTTGGCTTTACATTATCTGTTCCTTTGGTAGGGTTCAATCCCAACAGTAGCATAAAATTAAAGTATCAATTAACAAGTCAAAGAGTACAATCAATAATTAAGCAAGGAGTGACAGATCGCATTTAGCAATCTTTTTTTCCTTTAACTTTGACTTTGACTTGTACTTTGACTTCAAAAAGTCGGGTTGTTACAAATGGCTCGTTCATACCTTTATTATGAAACATTCAATGTTGAAGGGCTACATCACGTTGTATTGAGTATTATTATATCGTAACGAAGATTTATAAGTCATACATGCCCTAATAGACCGTATTAAGGCATGTATAGACTCCTACGATTTTTCTACGGAACTATTACATTCATTGTTTTCTTACGAATTTCTAACGAATTGTTAAAAGGAAACGTATTTCGTAGGAAATGCGTCAGTATTTTCCTACACATTTCCTATGGATATTAATTACAAACCATTCCGTCAAAAATCTGCCGGCATTTCCGACACATATTCTACGGGTATTTATTAATTTGTTTTAAAAATAACATATATGTGTATTACAAAAAAAATCCATTCCGTGAGTAATCTGTCGGAATTTCCGACACACTTTCTACGGATAGTAATAAATTAATTAGAAATAACATATATTTTTATACATAATAAAACTTTATATTTTAATATCATGGATTTTATTTATTATGAATATTTTTTAATGATTAATTGGATTCCTACACATTTCCTACTAATGATTAAAATGAAAATGAATTCCGTCGGAAATTGTCGACACTTTTTCTACGCATAACGATTCCTACGAATTTCCGACTAATGTTTAAAATAAAATCGAATTCCGTCGGAAAGTTCCGACAATTTTCCTACGCAAACCAATTTGTCGCGTTTTTCTCCCTTTTATGTCACAAAACTATGACTCTTTCTTGTTCGTTGGAAATTCGTAGGAAAAGTGTCGGCATTTTCGTTCGTAGGTAATGCGTAGGAAATTTTGGTAGGAATAGTAACAGTTTTCTAGTAGTGAATTGATCAGTTTGACTCAACTAACAACTATTTTGGAGATTATTTTTTACGATATTATTTAATTCTTGTTTATCTTACAAGTTATTATAAATTAGGACGTCAAGGGTTGTTTTAGGGTAAACTTGTTTTTAATTAAAAAAACACTGGCTTGAGGCAGCCGACTTTCGTCTAGAATCATTTGATTCCAACAAGATTTTGATCGAATCAATCGTTTTGAGTCATTTGAGTGCGCTACATGTCTACATCAATAACATTGAGTGAAACCGGGTGATCAACGGTAATTGTTTGATTAGTGGAAAGTGTATTTAAGTAGAAATTTGTGTTAGTGTTGGCGATTAGTTATCAATAGTAATTGTTTTAATTAGTAGTAACTTCTTTTACTCACATAAGCCAATCATCACTAGTAAGACTAGTTCATATTAATAGAAAACATAATCATGGTGGCTATTCTTGGAGTTGGACTAGACAACCCGAGTCTGATACTAAGCTTAAAGAATGGAAGGAATGTCAAGACGTTATCAACATGATGAGACTGTCCAATGATAAGGATGTGTGGTTATGGAGTGTTGACAATCAGGAAGGTGTCTCAGTGAATTCAGTGAAAAAGACGATAATCGCAGATAGAGGAAATAGCCGTCTCCCTAACTTCCATTGGTGCAAATGGGTGCCCCTCAAATGTAAAAATAGCTTGGAGAGGTAACTTGAATAGGCTATCTACGAGAGTTAATTTGAGTAGAAGGAAGGTGAATATTACTTCGGTTATGTGCCCTTTCTGTGACGAGTATGAGGAAACGGTGGATCATTTATTCACTGCTTATTCGGTGGCTATTAGGGTGTGGGCGCCTGTCAGTGCGTGGTGCAACATTCCCCCGATATACGCTTTCGATTTCAAAGATTTAATTGATATTCATAATTATGTTCATGCTGGAAAGAAAAAGATTATCCTGGGGCTAGTTATTATTTCGTGTTGGAGTATTTGGAAAGGTAGGAACGAGTTGGTCTTCAATCAGATAAGGAAAAGTCCGCAAGATATTATGGTAGAGATTAAGTCAAGAGGTTTTGGGTGGGTTAAAAATAGATCTTCATGTAAATATATTAGTTGGAATGAGCGATGTAAAATCCTATGTATATGTTGTAATTTTGCCCTTTGCTCGTTTGGGTCGAGGGTGTTGTTTCGTTTGGCCTTTTGCCCGTTTGGGTCGGATGTTTGTTTTAATGAAGTTTTATTTAAAAGAAAAAAATTGTCAATGAAGGTAAAATGTCTACAAATAGTTGAGAACCATAATGATCAGTGGCGAAGCCACATTTTGAACAACGGTGTCGCCCGACACCATTGAATTTTGTGTAGCAAATACAACGTATAATAGGAAAAATTCGAGCGACAACATTGTTTTTTACGAGCGACACCATTGTCTTTTTACAAACAACACCATTGTTTTGTTTTCTTCTAAAAGAATTAGATAATAAACAAATTTATAGTTCAAAAATTAAGCTCAGTTACTTGAATTTAATTAGTATACTTAAAATCATTATAGGTCCATGCTTAATTTTTTTTCTAATCTAATAAGCATTATAGGCCCATATCTAATTGGTTTTGTTTCAACTATTTAACCTAACCGGAACCAGATGTTTGATGATCATATGAATGATACTTGCACTTATTTGTTATAATAGAAAAGAGGATTTTTTTTTCTTTTTTTTTTTTTTTTTTTTTTTTGCAAGTTGCCATCACATTCTACACTATAACAATTTAAAACGTGAATAGTAATAAATCTATGTTTGGTCATTTAATAGTTTAATTCATAATTATAAGGCTATAATATTATTGTATGTTTTTACAATTAATTTACGACATAAATAAAGTTATCACACAACCTCTAAACTATAATAGATTTACCATAGGTAAGTTTAATAATAATTATATTTTTTTAAAGGTGATTTATGTTTTGACCCCCAAATTTTAATAGAGTTATCATACGGTCCTTAAAGTTTAATAAAGTTAATAAACTTATTTTTGTTTTTTTAACAAATATCTGTTCTTTTATCCTTTTTATAGGTTTAGTTCTTTTTTGTTTTACTTATTATAATTAAAGCTAACTTTTAACTCTAGACATGGTTATTTAATCATGTTGCTTTTTAACCCTTCAATATAAAATATAAAAGATAACAAATATTATCTTTTTTTTATTTACCTTATTATAGTTAAATGAAACTTTTAACTCTAAATTGTTTACTTAACTGTATTAATTGCTTAATTTTACCGTCATGAAATATATACATCCTCGCCATTAACCTCCTACGACCCGCCGCGAAGCGCGTGCTCGAATACTAGGTGAAAACATTATGAATCGTTTTCAAAAAATGAAAATGCGTAGAGAGCAACTATTAAATGAATTTTTTTTTTATATTTCAAGTGACTTTGTAATTTTATTATATGTTTTTATTCATTGAAATTGTATTTTTACTGTGATATTTGCTTTTATTATGTGATTCGACCCGACTAGATCCGAACCGATCCAAAAAGTTCGAATTTGGATTACTATAAACGGGGGTATCCATAAAAAATGACACCATAAAAAAAAAGTTTCTGTCTCCGCCATTGATAACGATCGTACTAAACTTTATTACAAAACAATGAAGTCACAGCCAAACATTATTACACACGTTTCCCTTTGATGTACGTAATTGATTAATTTTCTTTTTCATATCGTAAAATGACTTCTATTACGCATGTCACCACACCCTCTAAAAATTCATGCAATCTTGACTAATGATATGAAATATATATTTAAAGCAAATTTAAGAGGACTACGTTTGATATTTCATCCGATGTGTTCTTAACAGTCACACAAAGACGTGGTCAACATTTTATACAGACGAAACATGGACAAATAGTTGCGTTGGACCGCAGTTTATATAGTGATATACTTCTTTAAAGTAATAAAATAGATAAAGCAGTTAATATAAGTTTCCAGAAACTTAAGTTATTACTGAGATTCAAAATTTAAGACTTTAAGAGACAAAAGGGTTTGAGAACTAACTTGACTTAAACTAAAACTCATTCCTAATTATAATTTTAATAATATCTTACAGTTTGACAAAATAATGATGAAGACACATAGTTAATCTGCCAATGACTTCTGATCAACTGTTCTTTAAAAGGACTCACCTCATAACTTTTAACGTAGAGGTTATGGGTTAGAGTCCCTCTTGATGCAATCAGGAGTTTTACCACAGCTGGTTTTGGGGTGGTGGATTTAATCTACAATTGTGAGCAGACAAGGTCATCAGCGTTGTCTGTTTTCGCAGGGCGTGGGTGGCCTTTCGTCTATAAATTTACTCGGGTGACCAGGTTTGTATAGTATTTGTTGGTCGTTCAGAAAAATAAAGATACATAGTTAATCTAAGGTTTTTGGGTATACTTTAACCTAACTTAACTCCAGCTAAGTGACACATCTACTTTTTTTCCTCAATTTACTTTGTCTCACTCTATGGAAATAGTTTGACATGTTAACATATAACTCATTTAATGCACTTTAACATTGAGTTTTTTTCTAAAAAAGAAAATAATAATTAATTCAATCTCTTATTATTGGGTTAACATGTTAACACATAACTCATTTAATGCATTTTAACACAAGAAGAGAGTGGTTTGCAATGTTAGTTAACATGCTATGTCATTGTTAATACTCTAGATATTAGAGTACACCCCATGGCCTAACTGTCCCGAAAATTCCAACATAACTTCTAATTAATATATTGTGTTTTGAAATTCAATCGAGAAATACAATTAATGTAAACATTATACTTTTATTATAGATTTTTTTTTTTTTTTTGAACGACAAATTTGGATCACTGACGGACCACCGGAGTATCATCGCGCCACCACCAGAACCACCCGATCATTTCCATCTCCACTAGGCAATAATATGTCTATACACCAATTCAGGAGGAAACCCACTAAATCTGGGAAAACCCCCTTTGTGGGAATCGAACCCATGACCTAATGGTCATAAGTCTTATCCCACCACCAAGATACCACTAGGCTATACCCCTTTTATTATAGATTTAATTGAGAAATATAATTAATGTGCACATTATACTTTTATTAATAGATTTAATTCAGACATAGTCGTTTTCACCCTCCTTGTATTGATATACATCAACGTTAATAGATATAATTCAGACAAAGTCGTTTTCACTCTTCTGTATTGATATATCAATGTAAATAATAAAGACAATTGACGTTCATGAAATTGTTGGTCGATTACAATTACGGATGCAAAGGACTTGTTGGTGGATTACAATTACGGATGCAAAGGAGCCGAGCTACTCGCGAGTTTGAAAAAAAGCTCAAACGAATCGAGCTTAAATGAGCTTGAGCCCGAGCCCAAGTATGAGCCTGAAAACAAGCTCGTTTAGTAAACGAGTCCAAGCCCAAGTTTTGCTTATCGACCTCGAGCCGGCTTGTGAGCCTAAACGAGCCCACTATTTATATAATTTTTCATTAATATATTACATACATATAAATTTTGAGAATTTTCGGACATATTATGGAATTAATTTATATTTTAAACATGTTCTAATCATATATAAATAATATAAAAGGTGTTATATTATTAAAAATAAACTTTTTAAACATTATTTATATATTTCCGGAAAATATAGATTTTAAATTTATATTCCAAAGATGCTAAGCATATTAAATTAATATATTAACAATAACAATAATAATCGATTTACATTATTCATAAAAGTATCTCGTCGGGAAAGCTCCTAACCTTCCAAGAGATGTTGATCATTGATCATCCGGATCAACCAAGATCTAGAAAACCATGGTGAAACAAGACATACTTTACGGATAAAACGAATCGGTTAATTTAATTAATTATTTAATAATTTTATACAAAAATCCCCAATTTATAGATCTAGGTTATTTTTAATTTTTTTTTTTTTTTGAGTTTTAGTACTTTATATATTATATATTAGGGTAGTTTCGTCTTTTGGAGTTATTCAATCTCGTTCGTGCGCTTATTTCAATGAATCACTAAAACGTAACTCGTGAGTAGATCTTTCCAAATTCTCTTTTTTTGCAATTTAAATGTTTTTGGGTGTATTATGTGTCATATACGCATTATTCATTTACTTCAATTATTTTAGTTATCAATACATGCAAAGTTCAATGTGTGATAATGTGATAGTTGTTATTGTTCATTGTTTGAGTCACTAACCATTGTCGCTAATCAGTGTCGCAAATTATTATTCACATGGATCCATCAAGCTGACTAGGTTTCCCATATCCATGGGTTGTAGCCTAGCATTACCACATCATTTAGATTCAATCGTTGATGGGTTTGAGTCTCATGTTTACAGTGTTATCATATTCAGTACAATTGTTACGTTTACATTGTCATGTTAGTTGATTGGTTACGAGTTATTTATTATTATTAACATTTACCTTTATCATTAAACTACCTTTGGATTCCCATGTTAACATTTTTCTTAAAACCAATAAACAAAAACAGTTTCATTCAAAGCAATAAGATCTATTCACCAACTTATGTTAACCCAAAACTATTTTTACACATGATACAGGTAAACAGATTTGAAGATGTTGATGAGGCCTTAGAGAATAAAACAGATTATGTTATATACCGTTGATTGTGAATGATTATTTGAATTAATTGTATTGTGACATGGATTAAATTTGATTTAATAATATTTCAACTTTTAAATATCTTGTCATAAGCTATGAGCAATCAGTCATGCCTCGGTCACCTATTTCACTGCGGGTCAGGTGTGACAGATTGGTATCAGAACCAATGACTATAGGGATTTAGGATAGGGTATAAGACCTTTAGACCTAGACTATAGTCGATTAAATGCCTATGTGCTACGTGCTAAATGATTATGATGTTCTAGCTTATGATACTTATTTTATGCTCACATTTTTTCAAATTTCCGAATATCGCACACAAATACATGTGATCATTTTAATTGCCAAATTATCTAAGTGTTACATGATATGCTAATATGTAATTTGTTTATATATTTATAATATATATGATACATATATATACATAGGGCAGAATTTAGGGAAAACGTCTAAAAGTGCGAAAACGGTAAGAACGCCCCTCATCTGTTGGATCAAAACAATCTTTGGATTAGAATGACGCGGTGGCGTTTTCGTAAATAACATCAACTTTATTACTTGGACGCGCTTCATTAAGGGTAAAATGGTCTTTTTACTGCTCTAATACAAAACGCCAAACTAATGAGCAAAACGCCATTCAAAATTCCCGCGTTAACCTACAAGCCATACACATCAGTCTCTTCCAAATGAAACGCCATATTTATCTAAAACATCATTGGTGTGCGTTAGGTGTAATATGATTTTATTGATATTTTTAGCCCATTTTACGCATTAGTCAAGTTTTAAATTTATAAAACACGATATTCTACTAACACTAAACACACACATGTGCAAAGGCACCCATCGTGAGCGTAGTACAGCGTTGGAAAGATACCGAGGTCGTACAAAGACACAAGAGCTTTTAGTACCGGTTTATCCTCAACGTCTAATCAATATAAAATTTTTGAGAAAAGATTTTTAAAACATCAAAATAAAAACTAAAAATGCATAAATAAAAAATAAAATAAAAACAGATAGATAAGATGAATCACTTGGATCCGACTCGCCTTTAATGTATCCTTTGATGATTTTCGCACTTTTGCACTTTTTAAGAGATTATCTTAGTTATAGTAGTAGGCCCCTCTTTTGAAGGTGACGTTACCCTCAACCATGTGGTTTGAGTCAGCAAGGATACAATCCCAAAGGGTCGGAATATTGAAAGATAATTAATTAAGTTATTAATGCGAAAAGTGGTAGGCCACTCTTTTGAAGGTGACGTTACCCTCGGCTAAGTGGTTTGAGTCAGCAGGGATACAATCCCAAGTAGCTGGTTTAATGTATTAATAGTTGTTTACATATGAGGGGATCAAGCCATTCGCACCCCCGCCATCCAATACCAGTGGGTATTGAAGGAGGTCCTAGTAAGCTTGACCCAGGTACTTGCAGGATCTATACACTGAACAAGGCAAGAACCTTACTAAACCATTCCCTTAACCCCCGACCAGGTAGCCAACATATCTCTATATAGACCGTAGAAATATGAATGGTATAAATCTTTTACTTTATATAGCCAGTAAAGTAATGCCAACACACCACTGACAAATGATAAAGAAGTTTCACCTTCAACATAAGAAACTAGTTATTAAAGTCATTAATACAAAACCAAATAAAAAGTGCGAACATATTAAAAATCAAAAGTAATACATTAAAGACTTGTCTTCATCAAGTGATGTAAGAGACTTAGCCAAACATGGCCTTTGATTGGCAAGAACTCTTATTATCAATCTTTGATCCCAAGACTACTACACACACTCTAAGGTGGATGATGGATGATGGTGGTGGATGTGGGTGTTTTAGTGGTGGCAAAGTGGGAGAGTGGTGGTTTGCCAAGGGATGCCTTTGAAGTGAGCCAAGCACCCCTATTTATAGCCTGAACAGAAGCCCGGCCACGGTCCCGTGTCCAGTGGGCACGGCCCATGGCCATCCTTTTCTCTTCCTTCATTAAATGCATGTGTCAGCAGAGGGCTCAGCACGGCCCGTGTCCAGCGGGCACGGCCCCGTGTGCAGAAGCATATCTGTACTACCAAGATTTTGCAAGATTCTGCATATCTTAGCGTTGACCACGCCCCGTGCTGAGCTGGGCACGCCCCCGTGGTTGGCGTAGAAGCTTCCACTGCTTTGTCTTTTCTGCAGGTGGCTGACCACGCCCCCGTGTCCAGTGGGCACGGCCCCGTGGTCAGTCTTCTGTTTCTTGTTTTTGCCTTTGGGGATGCTGCCGAGGGTTCGGGCATGTCACGTTTATTCCTTTTCTTTGTATTTATGTTGGTTTTTGTTGTATATTTGTTCCTTTTGCTCGTTTAAGCTCATTTGGTCCTTTAAATTCAAAAGGAAGACAAAAACACACTTTTTCCAACATTAGTACTAAAAAAAAGTTAGTTTTATGCCTCATTTTATGTAATTTATATGTTACATTTTGCACACATCACCATTCATACAAAAACGCCAAACTTAATGATGAAACGCGTTGCAGATTTAACAAATAGAGGTGTACAAATAGTAACTGAAACTTTATTACTAACATTTATTATAAAAAATACTCTCCTGAACTACGCGCCGAAAACATCATAATATAAACGACGTTAAAATCACATCCATCATCACTTCCATTGATCATACTAAAAAACGCCATCTTTAACTGTTGATCCCAGATTTGATGCTCAAAGACTTAATATGGCAAATAGATTTCAACAAATAGGAAAATATTATGCGGAACTAGAAATCAAACTTTCAAGAAACAACTTACAAAATTTTCAAGTATATTGATGACTTTGAAAAACAAAGTTATTGACTGTACAAATGAATGCTTAAAGAATTATGTGTGAAGAGCAATGGAGTTTGTGGTGTGTGTATTAAATGCTTACCTCAACTCATTTAAGCTTCTGGGTTGACATCTCTATTTATAGAGAGTCTGGATCATGAATAAACATTTGTTTATTCATGCACTTGCGTTGTGTCAGGGCTTATCTTCAAGACAAGTTGGTCCATCAGAAATTCCGATGACCAGCTTACCAGAATTCTAATGAAATTGATCATCAGAAATTCTAATGATCAGACTTTCCAGATTCTGATGATAAATGTTAGATTTATCATCAGACTTATCAGAATGGTCTTTTCTAATTGTCTTCTTTGTCTTGATCACTTCCAGATATTTAGTTGAAGATGTGTCTTTCATTTCTTCTTGTCCTGTTATCATGTAGGCACCTTTTTATTGATATTTCTTGACTATGTCTTCAGCGTATGATCAAGTTGATCATCTTTTTCTTCAATACTTACATAAAAGTTTCCTAACAATTTTCCCCTAAGTATTGTAAGAAAAATAAACGACCTTATAACAAATGAACATAATTCAGAAAAATTCCTAACATTGGAATCAAAGTTTGCAAAAGTATAAAGCCTTTGTTTAAAAACAGACTACAAAAGGAAATATCATGAAATTCAAAAAAAAATGTCTTCAAAACAGTTTGGTAGGCTTGTGTAGATCATCCTTCTTCAGCTTTTTCTTGTAATTGATGAACTTGTGGCATATATCATACATTCCTTTGTACCAAATTCTAGCATGTATCCATTCATCAATTATTTCTTCAATTTCTTTTCTCAGTAACACTTTATCTTCCCCTTTCTCTTGAAGTTGTTTCTACTTCTTATTTATACATTCCTTTATGTATCTCAGTGTTTGATTGGAGTATTTGCAGATATCAATTGTTCTGAAGAGAGCTTTGTTGCCTTCAACATCTCTGAACACAAATGAAAGTCCTGCTTGTTCAAGGATATCTCCAGTTCTGGCTTGTTTTCCTGCTCTTTGGGGATTGATGTGTATGGTGAAGGGATGTGGACTTTCTTCTGATGAACATAAGCATAATTAATGCATAAATCAAAATCAGTAAAAGTTATTCTTTCAAACAGCTTATCTCCTGCTTTTGAGATGCTGTTGAGTGCTTTTCTGACAAATTTGTTGTTGCTTTTGTCTTCATCATATGTTTTCTTCAGAAAAAGAATGTCTAGTGGATGCAGCTTATCTGCTAGATCTCCATCAGTTATCTTCATTTCAGTGCCATCTTTTCTTAATAGGGTGAATAAACAGTGGATCGGAATTGACCGGAATCAATCAGATCTAGGGTATAGTTTCTGCATGAGAAGGTTAATCTTCTCGTCGATTGCTGGTTAAGGGCTACTTCATTGGAGAACACTACAAAACAGAAATCCGTTAGACTCGCCACAGGGAGAATGGGGGTTCTCTCATTGACCACCCTCCCGCGTGAGAATAAGTACAGTGATCTTGAAAGAAAAAGATGTATTAAGTGTGAAAGTATGTGAAAGTAACTTGTGAGATCATACCTGAATTCCCATATTTATAACCATGTTTTTGGCGCCAAAAAAGGTGACGGAGGTAGTGAAGAAAATTGCTTTTTCTGTTAATAGTTATTTCTTTTCCGTTAATGGTTAATTCCCCATCCATGCACACGGATCGTGGCTCTGATCAACGGTTGGGGAGGTGCCACGTGGAAAGTGGTTCTATCTAGATTTGTCTTCATCATCGTGGTTTAGATGAGTGTCTCAGATGTTGCCATGTCACATTCGGTTGTAACCGAATGAAGCCATGCACGATGAGCACTCAGCCTTCTAGAAGATCTACAGCTGTAAACCATTGTACCGTTGCCACGTATCCATTCTGTTACAACAGAAAAGATTCCTTTTGTTCAAGTTCTGATTTCATGCGCGTGGAAATGTTTTGGATTTCATCTTCAAGCTTAACTGTTCTCTTGTGCGAGCCCGCGCAAGGGTGTTAGTTGAATATTTGTCTTTCCTTTCTCCGGCGCAGGGTCATCGAAGACTGATCTTTCCAAATCTTGTTCAGGACCGCTGCGTAGCCGCGCAGGGTCTTATTCAAGATGTTTCTGACTGAAGTTATGGTATGGTCCTATGCGCTTGCGCGAGGTTTTTGGGACCATACTCCTTCAGAGGGTGTATTTGTTCTGTTCAAAATATCCTCCAGCACCATCTGTGATTCTATCATCAGCCACTTTGAGAACTCTTATTATTGAATTAACAAGAATTCTGTGGATGCTTCTCTGACCTCTTTCAAGTCTTTCCAACCTCCAATCCCTGCTTATTAGACTCTGTGGTCTGTCCAATTTGTCTTCTTTTGTCCAGTAGTACTCCTTGAGGTTTTGCTCAGGAAACATCATCACATCCTTGTCACTACTAGAAAACTGGGCAATTGTCACCGGAATTTACCACGGAAAAAAAATGGTCTCAAAATTATTGACCGTTTTCTCACCAAAATCTTATTGGTAGCAAATTATATGACGAGGTCACAAAACGGTAACAAATTTTGTGACTGTTTGTTTTTGGTGACAATATGATGATAAATAAATAAAAAATAAAAAGTTTGGTGGGAGTTGTGACCGCTTTGAGCGCACTTGTTTTGCATCATTACATGTTCATGTAGAATTAGTAGATTGCATGATACATGTTCATCTATAGTTAACATGGAAATGGCTGAAGAAAGAATAAGTAAAAGGTAATAAACCTTTTTCAAGACTAGTTGTAGCTGTCAAAATTGCTTGCATGCTAACAATTGTATTTGTTTTTTCTTTGCAACCAACTTGACCCATTATTATTTTTTGTTAATTCTGATTTCTTGATTCTATTCATTGGTTGTTTTGTAGATTGAAAAGTTGAACTTAGTTATCAAGGAGCTCGTTAAGAAAAAAGATGAAAAAGAAAGGTGCAATATAATTATTGCGGGGTTGTTGGCTGAAAAAGAAAAAGATAAGGTGGATAAAGATGCTATGCTTGATAGGATGTCACAAATTGAAGCTATATTAACAACTATGGTTCGAAGATAGGCTATAAACACTTGGTTTTGAATGTTTAGATGTTTATCTTATTAGGATAATTTTAGTTATTTTATGTTTTAGTTGGTATTTTTATATGCTTTTGAAAACGATATGTTTTATATAATTTTTGGATTTTATTAGACGTTTTTTATATTATTCGTAGTTTTAATGATATGTAATTTTGATGAAAATAGCAAGGAGAAAAAAAATTTGAATTAAAAACCAATATTCCAAACCAAACCAATATTTCAGTAATTAGTAAATGGTAGCAAATAAAGGTAGCAATTGGTTGCAAATAACTATACCATGGCGGTCACAACTTGGTGACAAATTGTGTAAAAAATTGTGGCAATATCGGTGGCTAAATGGTATCAAAACTCGCAAATTGTGTAAAAAATGGTGGCAATATTGGTGGCTAAATGGTATCAAAACTGCAAAAACCGATGGCAAATGGTGACAATATCAGTGGCTAAATGGTGTGAAAATGCGTCACAACTCGGTGACAAACTAAGTGGCAAACAAGGGGGAGCGTAGCAAACATGAAGCGGTGGCAAATAATTTTGACCAATTTTGTGGTAGTAAAAATAAGGTAGCAAAATATAAAAATGGTGGCTATTTGGTGGCATTAGGGCAATTGACACGGGTGTTTTTGTCACCGTATTTTCGGTGGCAAACTGGTGACAACAAAGAAATTGCTACCATTCTGTAACCAAAAATTACATGACAAAAACCATGTTTTCTAGTAGTGTGTTAATTTCTTGAACAAGGATTGTGTTACCTTCAGGAGTTTTCTTCTGTACAATCTTTGGCTTCTTTGAAAAAGAAGTTGCTGATTCTTACCATTTTCTCTTTTCTTGGAGGGTCAACTTTTGACTAAAAATTGTATCCCCTGATGTAACACCTCGTAAAATCATGTCCAATATTATGGCGACACGTGTCATGGACTTTAAGTAAGTAACAAATTGATTACGAGGGACTAAAGTTGACAAATAAAGAAAGTATATGTGTAAAAGGATTCAAGGTGTCAACATTCGATAAATATACCTTTCAACAACCCTACACGATGGTTATACCCTTAAACAAATGAATTATGAATCATATGAAGCCGTTTGTGGAAGAAAGTGAAAGTTTACAAACCGCAAGGGTTAAATGTGTCAACATGTTTAAATTATACCTCTGAGTGACCTTTTAGCGAACCCAAAGCTTTGTAACAATTAATTATGCTCACGAGAATAAGTGATAAAAATTTCACAAGGTTTCGATACCGTATGAAGAAGTTATGCTAACATTCGTAAATAAGGGGTTAAAAGCATCAACGTTGAAATTCAAAACTTCTCGGGTGATCGTATAACTAACCGGGGACTTAACAAAGTTTGTTTATGACTTGGAGTCCTTAAAAGTCAAGTTGGAGGGTCAAAAGTGCAATAAAACAAGTTAAAACAACTATTAGAAGGATCAGGGACCAAATGTGCAAACCAAATGTGCAATTGCTGAAAGATTTTTGACCGGATCTAGGCTCCATTCGAATAGCTTTATTACTTGAAAAACAAACCTTTTGTTTTCAAATACATAACTTGATCACTTTATTTATGTTGAGTAAAATGACAAAATTGTTTCCTAAGTTTGGCTTATTTGTTTCTTACATCCATAAGATATATATATATATATAGAGGATCATGAGAAAACTAGTTAAATGTGAGAAACTAGTTAAATGTGAGAAAACTAAAAAAAACTCACTCAAACCCACTAAAATGAGGGGGGTTTAATCGTCGTCGTCATCATACTCAGTAAATTCCACCAATAGCAAAGCTAAAGTAGGGTCTGATGAGGGTAAGATGTAGGCAGCCTTACCTCTACCTCGTAGAAATAGAGAGGTTGCTTCTAGTGAGACCTCCGGCTCGATAGTAGTTTTGGATCAAGCCTTGGACATAAGTCACATAACACATAGCAGCAATTAAGACAAAGGCCAATTAGTGCATGTACTCCTTTGTCTTTCGGCTATCAACGCCACCACATGATGCATGATTAACCATCCACCTCTTTTAAGGTTATTTTCACGAAATTAGTAAAATAACATTAAAATTAGTGCACTTTCATTTTAGCCCCCTGAGCGCCCACACATATATACATTATATGCGCATACCGCAGACAGGCGTGATAGGGTCTGAGGAGGGTAAAATGTAGACAGCCTTACCTCTACCCCGTAGGGAAAATTGGAAAATATATATATATATATATAACTTTTCAAACATTTCTATCTTCTTCATATGTTATTATTTTAAAAAAAATGCATCATAAGATCACAAATTTTCTTATCTTTCATTCGAGTATATTCGAGCATATTTTTTCGATACAAACAAAAGATTTAACGTGTCGTCTTTTTTTCAATACTACTATTATAGTAGTGCACATGTGCAACATAACATGTAATTTAGTCTTAAGGTTTAGGTTTGGGTTTAGTTTAACTTTTAGGGTTAGGTATTTGGAGGGTTTAGGTCTCAGGTTTAGTTTTTAGGTGGGGAGGGGGTTAGGTTTTTAGGGGGGTTTAAGTTTAGGGTTTAGTTTTTAGTTTTTTTATGTCTGTGGGAAAAACGGTGAAAAGTGTGAGAACGGTGATATATATATATATATATAACTAGACACTTGACGTTTTAATTTTGTTGCAATTTACATCCGAATCACAAACCCAGTTAAAATGTATCGTTGACTTATGGACGATTTTGCCAGTTTACTCATTTATTTTTCTGTTTTAAAACTTTTATAGTGATAATAATATGTATAGTGAATTTCAAGTTTTGTCTTTTATCTATATACAAAATTTCAGGCGGTGTCCTTTGACTTTATAATTGACGAGTTTTGTACTTATTGCTTCAAAATCGTGCACGCTGGGTCCTTTGGCCCTAACCCAGTTAATTTTTTCTATTAAATTATATCATGTGCAAGACACATGAGGGTATAATTGTCCTTTTACACCATTATTTAAAAAAGATTTTTAAAAGAAAAAAATAATAAAACCTTATATATCACCACCATCTCTTTCTCCCTCTAAACAAACAAACCCTCGTTCTCTCTTTACTCCCTCCTCCTCTTTCACCACTGTCACCCAAAACCCTTTTGTCTTCACATCCTCAAACCCACCAGAAAAAAAAAACAAATTCAATAAACTTATTATAACTGAATAAAATTCATCCTAATTAATCTAAATAAAAATTCAAGAATAACATGGAGTTCTGCCTCACAGCGAAGTATTGTGGATGCCCGGGGTGACCCGCCCACCCCTATATTTCGGTTAGAAGTATATAAGTTCCGATTTTTCATCCGAAAATTTTAAAATTATATAGGATCGCCCCCCTGATTATTTTTCCTAAATTGTATATCCTAAATATTTATAAACTTTGTATATAAATGATGGGTAGTTTGGTAGATATACACTTTGTTTTATTTGGAACTATTATTATTTGACCCGATTTGAATCGAATAGCCAACCCAACCCCACCCGAAACATAAGGATAGGAAAAAAAAATTGGGTCCCATCACTTTACGCCCCCTCGAAACTTTTGGTCAAGCTGCGCCACTGCTCACAGTCTTTGCTATTACTTTGACCACTTCTTGTTCAACCTCATCTTCTTAACCGACATTAGGTTTAATATCTTGCTATCATTTTGTAGGTAAAATTAACTAATCAAGTGTCATAAGCTATACCAACTCAACATAAGTTCCAATAACCTACCCAAAATTAATGTCATCATAATCATAATACACTTCCACTCTGTGTGTTGCTTCCAGTAAAGTATCCGAATCATTTGCAGAAAACTGAACAAACTCCCAATCTTCTCAAACCCACGTGAAGCCTCCAGCATCTCCAGCGACGGCCTTCTCCATCTCCGACATCACCTCGATAGAAAAGGGGAGGTTCTCAATGTCCCCGTTCACGGGAACTAGTAGATTGACAGAAAAAGCTTGGTTAAAATTCAAAGATGCAAGGTGTTGCAACCCGAGGGGCGGGCGGCCGCAAGATGCACATAGCCGGTGGTATCGGTGTTTATTAATTTGGCAACGAAATTTAAACATCAGGACCGTAGTTAGAAATAGTTTATCAGAGTTAAAACACCATTGTTTTATAAATAATAAATACATGGGACAAAACCCAAGTTTCCATTACAATATGTTTATAGGGATAAACCCTAATTTATTGAAATAAAACTTCGTTTTATTTAGGTAACTTTTATAGCCACTTTTCCAAGCCTTCAGTGCTCTCCAGCTGGTTTCTATTAGCTTCACATTAAGTTACCTGAAACGCGTTTTAAAATATTTTATCAGCAAGAAATACTGGCGAGTGCATCCCAGTTTAATCAAAACAAACTTTTATATCTTTACAGTATTGAGAGCGATTACAATGTTTATATCTACCCAATTACCACCCATGGTACTGTCAATCCTGACTTGTGGTCATGCTACCATTCGCAAATAGTAACAAGTAATGTATACAAAACCCCAACATACCGACAGTAATTGTAGAATACATAGACTCAATCACTGTTATCATAATTAAAACATTTGAGGTTTTGTTAAAACAGTGTGGTAGAAAAAGATAATGACTCACTTTGCTGACTTAGATAATATTACTACTTCCTGGTGACTTCCTGGTTATAATCTATTAAAATTAAACAATGCACACGTGTTAGTAAGATAACCTAATTTACATTAGCCATACCACCGAGACAGGACTCCAACGAACTGAGTCAGGCAGAGCCTTGACATGCGTTACAGAGCCCTAGATCAATCGGGTAGAGTAACCAATACGTAATCGAGGGTTATAATACTTACAACGAGGCAGAGCTTCGCTTTTTAGGGGTATAATACCCGAGAGTTTTAGCTATTATATGGGCTTTGAGAAAGAAAAGAAATTGAACGAGTTAAACTGACGTCTGATGCCCTCTTTATAGGGCTAATCGAAGGGCGGCTCGCACCCCGCAACTCCCTCTTCTCTCTGTCTCACGGCCCGCGAGAGGACTAGGGTAGGATCTAGCTTAGGTGAATCACGGTGTAGGCTTAACACGCATGGGGACACGTGGCGCAACCTGGTGCCACCTTGTC
Source organism: Helianthus tuberosus (assembly GCA_030545235.1). Taxonomy (NCBI): domain Eukaryota; kingdom Viridiplantae; phylum Streptophyta; class Magnoliopsida; order Asterales; family Asteraceae; genus Helianthus; species Helianthus tuberosus. The sequence continues at coordinate 88,947,436 of CM060365.1, forward strand.
GCGGCCCGCGACTCCTTTCCTTAAGTGGGTCGCGCCCCACGAGGAACCTAGAATTTTGTTTTTATTTGATTTTTAATAATATAAAAGTATATTAAGGTTATTTTTCATATACGGGATATATTATAAGCAGTTTAGGGCATGTTAAGGGTTTTTCGGAAGGCTGTTATATCCTCCCCACCTTGTTTTAGATCTTTTCCTCAAGGTCTACTGGAACAGGTGTGGATATTTCCGTTGCATCTCTAACTTAAGCTCTCAAGTGTATTCTGGTCCTCTCTTAGAATCCCATTTCACTTTGACCAGAACTAATATCTTGTGTTTGAGATTTTTGATCTTTCTATCTTAAATCTGCAGCGGTTTCTCTAAAAACTTAAGTTCCTCATTTACTTCTATATCCTTAAAAGACATTACTAATGATTCGTCTGCCAAGCATTTCTTGAGATTACATACATGAGATACAGCATGTATTCCTTTCATTTCCTCTGGCAGTTGTAGCTGGTAAGCTACTGGTCCTATTCTTCTAATAATCTCAAAAGGTCCAACATACCTGGGGCTTAGCTTCCCCTTTTAACGAATCTGACCACTCCTTTCCATGGAGAAACTTTTAATAATACCTTATCTCCTACTTGAAATTCCAATGGTTTTCCTCTGTTTTCAGAATAACTCTTTTGACGATCGTGTGCGGTTTTTAGTCTTTCCTTGACTTGAATAATCTTGTCTGTTGTTTCTTGTACTATCTCTGGTCCAGATAGTTGCTTTTCTCCAATTTATGCCCAACAGACGGGAGTTCGGAATTTTCGTCTATAAAGTGCTTCAAATGGTGCAACATTGATACTGGTATGATAGTTGTTTTTGTAAGAAAATTCTAATAATGGTAAATGATCATCCCAATTTCCTCCAAAATCAATTACACATGCTCTAAGCATATCCTCCATTGTCTGAATTGTCCTTTCGGTTTATCCGTCTGTTTGAGGATGATAGGCGGTGCTTAGTTTTAACTTGGTTCCCATTGCTTTCTGGAAACTAGTCCAAAATTGAAAATAAAAACCGCTATCTCTATCAGAAACAATAGATAAAAGAATTCCTTGTAATGAAACTATTTCATTTACATATAATTTGGCTAATTGTTCCATACTGAAAGTTTCCTTCATAGGTAAGAAATGAGCAGATTTGGTTAATTTGTCTACAATCACCCAGATTGCATCATTACCTTTTCGTGTCTTAGGTAATTTAGTAACAAAGTCCATTGTTATCAATTCCCATTTCCATATTGGCATTTCTAGTTGCTGTAATAAACCTGAGGGTTTCTAATGTTTAGCTTTAACCTATGAACAGGTCAAACACTTAGCAACATAGGTTACTATATCCTTTTTCATTCCTATCCACCAGAAATTCTTTCTTAAGTCTTGATACATTTTATCATTACCAGGATGTATCGTATACTTAGACTTATGGGCTTCTTCTAAAATTCGGTGGTGTAGGTTTCCTTGTTTGGGTATCCAGATTCTTTTCTTATGGAATCTCCAAATTCCATCTGTTCCTTGTTCTAATTCCTTAATCATTCCTTTTAATCCTTCAGTATCGTCCTTGATTACTGTTTCCTGTATCTCTCTAATTTACTCGTTTAAATCTATCTGCAGATTTAACTTGAGAGAACGTACTCGTCTTGGCTTTTCATGATACTTTCGACTTAAAGCATCAACTACTACATTAGCTTTTCCTGCATGATACTGGATATCACAATCATAATCACTAAGAATCTCCCTCCAGTGTCTCTGTCTCATATTTAACTCCTTTTGCCCAAAAACATATCTTAGACTCTTATGATCGGTGAAGACAATAAACTTGCTACCGTAAAGATAGTGTCTCCAAATCTTAAGGGCAAAAATTATGGCTCCTAACTCTAGATCATGGGTTGTATAATTCTCTTCATGATTCTTAAGTTGTCTAGAGGCATAGGCTATAACATTTTGACGTTGCATCAACATACATCCATAACCTAACTTAGATGCATCACAATAGACTATCAAATCTTCAGTTCCTTCTGGTAACGCTAGTACGGGTGCATTGGTTAACTTTTGCTTCAGAATCCTAAAAGCTTCCTCCTGTCTTGGTCCCCATTCAAACTTAACTGATTTGCAGGTTAATTTGGTTAAGGGAATGACTATTCTAGAAAAATCTTGAATAAAACGTCTATAATAACCTGCTAGTCCAAGAAAACTTCTCACCTCCGTCGGTGATTCAAGGACATTCCACTTAGTAATCGCCTCGATTTTTGTGGAATCTACATGAATTCCTTCATGATTAACCAGGTGTCCAAGGAATTGCACTTCCTTTAACCAAAATTCGAATTTTGAAAATTTAGCGTAAAGCTTTTCTTTTCTTAGAAAATTCAGAAGTATAAACAAATGCTCTGCATGATCTTCTTTACTCTTAGAGTAGATAAGAATATCATCTATAAAGACAATTATGAATTTCTCCAGATATTCTGTTCTTTCATGTCCATAAATGCAGCTGGGGCATCGGTTAAACCAAATGGCATGACTGTAAATTCATAATGACCGTACCTTGTTCTGAAAGCAGTTTTAGGAATGTCCTCTTCCTGTACTTTCAATTGATGATATCCTGAGCGTAAATCAATCTTAGAAAAGAATCGAGCTACTTGAAGTTAATCGAACAGATCATCGATTCTCAGTAGTGGGTACCGATTTTTAATCGTAACCTTGTTCAATTCTCGGTAATCAATGCACATACGCATTGATCTGTCCTTCTTCTTGACAAACAAGATTGGTGCTCCCCATGGTGATGAATTGGGCTGTTTGAAACCTTTCTCCAGAAGTTCGTCCAACTGTTTCTTCAGTTCTTGCATTGGTGCTAAACGGTAAGGTGCCTTGGCAATCGGTGATGTCCCTGGTATCAGATGAATTCTGAATTCAACATCTCTATCTGGCGGTAATCCAGGTAACTCTTCCGGAAAAACATCTGAGAATTTAGATACTACGGGAATATCTTTCAATTCTTTCCCTTTAGTGTTAATGATTATGGAAATCATATACACTAGTGATTCATTCTTGCATAGCTTGCTGCTTTCATCACAGAGATGAACTTTGTGCACCTAGTTGGCTTATCTCCTTTAATTGCGATCTTTTTACCATTTGGTGAACTTACTTGCGCTTACTTTTGATCACATAGAATGCTGGCATGGTTGGCTACCAACCAATCCATTCCTAATACGATATCAAATCCAGCCAGATTTATTAGATAAAGGTTAGCAATAAAATAATGGATTAAAATTTCTATTTTTTGTTCCCTGTAAGATTTCAGTAATCTTAATGGATTCGCCGTTTGCTGTCTCTACCAGACAATCTTGTTGAAGTTTAGTTAATGGTTGATTGAGAAGTTTGCAAAATGAAGTATTAATAAAACTTTGGTTTGCACCAGAGTCAAATAATACTGTAGCAAAAATATCATTAACTAAAAACGTACCAGCAATCACATCCGGAATCATCTTGGCTTCTTCAGATGTCAGAACAAATGCTCTGGCATTCTTAGTAGTTTTGTTGTTTGTTGCTAGAGCTAGTTTCGGACAGTTCGGTTTGATATGACCAGTTTCTCCACAATTGAAGCATAGCTTATTGCTGGGTTTCTTCCTGCAGTCTTCTTCCTTGTGTCCAAACATTTTGCAAAAGTTGCAGTATATTGAGCATTTTCCTAAGTGCTTCTTTTTGCAGTACTTACAGTAAGGTGCAGAAGTAGAACCTGTACTTTTCCCACGGTAGGTATTTCCATAAAGAAATTCTTGGGTAAGTTGTTGGGCTAGGTTCTTTCTCTGATTCTCTTCTTGCGTACGTATCAATTCACCAGTCAATGTATTAGCTAATTCTACTGTTTCTTCTATGGTTTGTGGTCTAGCTGCCTTGACTACGTGTCTAATTTCACTGATTAATCCCCAGATGTAACCGGAGATTAATACTGGTTCTGGTGAGGCTAGGGTTGGTACTATTCTAGCATATTCGAAAAATATGGTAGTGTAACCTTTGCAGTGTATTCTAGTCATTTTAAGATTTAAGATCTTATTAGCGATTTATTCTTTTTCATGGGGAGGACAAAATTCCCTTTCGACTATGTCCTTAAAGCCGGTCCATTCCATATTATAAATTTTATCACTTCCTCTAGACTGGAGAATAGTATTCCACCATTCTAAGGCTACATTCTTAAAAAGATTAGAAGCAAACATAATCTTATCTTCATCTGCACATTTGCTTATTTTTAAGACTGCTTCTGTCTTTTCTATCCAACGTAGAGCTGCAATGGCTCCTTCATTGCCAGAGAATTCTATTGGTTTGCAAGACCATAATTCTTTGTAAGATCAACCATATGACATGGTTCTTATTCTTTTTGGAATAGGTACGTGGATTAGTGGTCCATTATTCACGCTGTGACTTGGTTCAGTAGGTTGTCGTTTACTTCCACTTATAGTTTTATTATTTTCTACTTCTTTAACAGTCTTGATAATATATGGCATAGCATCTATAATTCCTTGTGCTACTATATGTTGAATGGCACTGTTATCTACTTGATTTCCATTATTATTGTTATTCAGGTTTTTCCTTATTTACTTCATTGTCCATCTGGATTGTAAACATTTATCAGGTATTAATATCACAGAATAAGATTTAATGCAAACAATCATACAAACAAATTGATCAAAAACGTCGAACATTGCAACTTTTACTCTTATATATATATATATATATAAGGAGCCGCTAAAATAAGAACCACCCCCAGTTGTAAGAACCGTGAGAACCACTCTCAACCAATCAGAATGTGCAACCTAAAGGGTATTTTGGTCTTTTACCTCAAATGTCAAATCCCCATCTCTCTCCACATTTAATACAACCAGACTTTATAAAATGTCTCACCCTTTCTCTCTCTTCATAATCTCTCACCCTTTCTCTGTCTTCTTAATCTCTCATCTTTCTCTCTCTTTAGGGAAAAAACCCAAATTGAGTTTTTGAAGATGACTAAGGATGACTAATCTCTCACCCAACCCGGCTTGCAAAACTCAAAACAACCACCACACACCCTCCTTCTCCGGCCCCCTCCCCCAAGTACACCTTCCTTCTCCGGCCACAAGTCCGGCAGAGCAGGAACATCGGCGGCGGCGGAGCAGCAACATTGGCGGCGGCGGAGCAGCAACATCGGCGGCGGCCACAAGTACGGCGGTGATGATGTTTGTTCGGATCCATAAGACGCCTTCTCGGTCCCCGTCTCCGATGGATGCCGCTGCCGCACTGTTGGTGGCTGAGCCGGGGAAGCCGGATGCAGGTTTGAGTTTTGGTTTGATTTTTTTAATCTTGTTTGATTTCTGGATCTTTGTGTGGTTTGATGTTCCATCTGGGGTTATGATGTTTGTTTGATCTGTTAGAACTTGTAAATTGATGTTTGGTTGTTATTGTTGCTGGGGTTTCATTTGATTTGATTTTGGGTATGTACAGGCATGTATGGTTGTTATTGTTACTGGGTTTTCTTTGATTTGTGATTTTGGGTATGTACAGCATGTTTGGTTGTTATTGTTGCTGGATTTGATTTGTGTTCTTTGAATCTATGGGTTTTGATACGATCGATTGGGGGTTTGATTCTGTTGAATATGGTGCTTTTTGAATCTGTTGAATGTGTTTGAATCTGTTGAATGTGTTTTGAATGATGTTCATCAGGTGCTTTTGAATGTTTGAATATGTGGGTTTTGATCCGTTTTGGATTTTGGGCGATGATGATGCAAAAAAAAACCGTATATTTTGATGACGAGGGCGCGGCAAGGATGGTGGAGGGTAGGTTTTTGAACCTGCAACCCTACTTTTGCAGCCTCTGATTATCGGAAAATCTGAGCCAAAACATCGTTTTTTTTAGAGTAAATTACAAGTTTTGTCCTTTATGTATGTCCCAAATTGCAGGCACTGTCCTTTGTCTTTAAATTGATGAGTTTTGTCCTTAATGTTTGCAAATCTTGCAAGTTATGTCCTTTAGACCAAACCCAGTTAGATTTTTTGGTTAAATCAGATTACATAAGGGTATTTTAGTCTTTTTATAAATTTATTTAAAAATATTTATTAAATAAAACAAAACAAAATAAAAAACTTAATATATATTTATAGTTTTATATACAATATATCCAAACACCATTTCAGTAGATTCATTCAACCCCACCACCCACCACCACCGCCACCAAAAGACCACCGCTGACCACCAAATCCGGCAACCAAAAAAATTCCCACCATGTTTCCCAATGATCGTCATCACCAAACCCCCACACCATCATTATCATCTAAAACCCCAACACTAAACAAATATGAGAAAGCAAAAAAGAAAACGTAGATTCTGATAACGAAATCAAACCCTTGTCGGTCGATTGGGTAGCTTTGATGGTGAATTGGACGGCTATCATGGCCGGAGACAGAGACCACCGACGCACTTAACCCACACCCACCGCCGCACCTTCACCCACCACCACCGACGCACTAACACCACCTCCGCCACCGCACTTAACCCACCACCACCACCCGCCGCCGCCCCTAACTCACCACCGCCACACACCACCTTCAATCTGTTACCACCACCGACACACTAACACCACCTCCACCACCGCACTTAACCCACCACCACCGAAGCACCAACATCACCACCACTGCCGTACCTAACCCGCCGCCGCCCCTAACCACCGCCACATACCAGCTTGAATCTGTTACCACCACCGCCGTACCTAACCCGCCGCCGCCCCTAACTTACCACCGCCACACACCACTTCAATCTGTTGTTAGAGAGAGAAGAGAGGGAGGGAGAGTTGAGAGAGAGAGAGAGAGAGAGAAGAGAGAGAGTTTATCAGATGTTAGAGAGAGAGAAGAGAGAGAGAGAGTTTATTAGAGAGAGAGGAGAGAGAGTTTGTATATATAGTGTTTTACTTTAAGTTTGTACAAAATGGCCCCTGAATAGAAGTTCTTTACAAAATAACCCCTGTATAGTTGAAATGACAAGAATACCCTCATGTGCATTGCACATGACCAGATTTAACTAAAAAATCTAACTGGGTTTGGTCTAAAGGATATATTGTGCAAGATTTGCAAACATTAAGGACAAAACTCATCAATTTAAAGACAAAGGACAGCGCCGGCAATTTGGGAGATACATAAAGGAGAAAACTTGTAATTTACTCTTTTTTTAAGAATCCACTCGTTTTTTTTTTTGTTTGTTGAGTTTTTATATTTTTTTGAGGCGTCGATGATGATAACAATATATCTGAGACACCTCCCGAGTTACGATTTCTAGGTGCGTTCGTTTTCGCGTAAAAAAAAATTTGTTAAAAAAAAATTAAAGCGTAAACTTTTTAACGTAAACCGTAAACTTTTTTAACGTAAAACATGAAGCGTAAAAAGTTTTACGTAAAACGTAAAACGTAAACGTAAACGTAAAACGTAAAGTTCTACGTAAAACGTAAAAAGTAAAAAGTTTTAACGTAAAACGTAAAAAGTTGTACGTAAAACGTAAAACGTAAAATTTTTAACGTAAAACGTAAAACGTAAAACGTAAAAAGTTTAACGTAAAACTTAAAATGTAAAAAGTCTAAAAAGGTTAACGTAAAACGTAAAAAAGCGTAAAACGGCGCGTAAAACCGGGAATAAAAAAACGCACGTAAAAACCCGGTCGCAAAAACGGCGTGAAAAAACGGCGCGTAAAAACGGGACATAAAAACGGGACGCTAAAATGGCGCGTTAAAACGGGACGTAAAAAATGAGGCGCAAAAAATGGCTTTTTAAGAAACGTGACGTAAAAAACGGCGCCTAAAACCAGGCCTAAAAACGGCACTGAAAAACTACGGTCGCAAAAACGGCGTGAAAAAACGGAGCGTAAAACGGGTCGTAAAAAAAACGCGCGTAAAAACGGGTGGTAAAAAAAACGCGCATAAATTTTTTTTATAAAAAAATCTGATTTCAAAATTTTTGTTTAATAAAGAAATCTGATTTAGAACAAAATATTAATGTAATAGGACAAAATTGTAATAAAAAACAATAAACTTAATTAGACAAAAAAAACAAAATTACTTAAATACCCTTTAGATTAAAATATTAAAGACATAATAAGACAAAAAGAATTTATAATTACTTTTAACTACTTTTAATCTCATCCATCCATTTTTAAGATCTAATGGCCAGAAAGTGGTTCCCGCGGTTCTTACAACTGGAGGTGGTTTTCATTTTAGCGATCCCATATATATAGTAGGAGTTGGGTAGAAAGCCTTATTTTCTAGAAAATCTAGGAAGCAATCAGAACGTGACATGTGGCATTGAAGGATTTTAACTAAAAGGGCAATTGTGTAATTTGACATTTTATTTTAATTTTGGAATTTATATCTCATTAACTAACTATGCACGATTTTATCGTAACTGATTCTCCCATGATTTGAGAATTACTACCTAATGTAAATATCAATCAAATTCTCATTCGTTCCTTTCACAATCTTGATCAACTTATTCGTAAATCATTTTTTACGTGAGAGATAGTTATGGCTTCAAACACAATTCTTGATTGTGGATATGGAAATACACTTCATTTTCTGTTTACTATTATCTGGTCTGTATCGATTTTTAATTATGTCTGGAAACCACCAGAATATTCTTGACGTTGTGTTTTAACAGCAAGCAGATTCATACAGTTGTTTTCAGCATTCAGATTCATACAGTTGTGTTTTAGCATTCAGATTCATACAGTTGTGTTTTAGCATTCAGATTCATACAGTTGTGTTTTAGCATTCAGATTCATACAGTTTGTGTTTTACAGCAAGCAGATTCAGACAGTTGTGTTTTAGCATTCAGATTCATACAGTTGTGTTTTAACAGCAAGCAGATTCGTACAGTTGTGTTTTTAGCATTCAGATTCATACAGTTGTGTTTTAACAGCAAGCAGATTCATATAGGGATGAGCAAATACCGATCCCGTCCCGATACCGATAATCCCGATCCCGAAATTTCATGAATACTTGATACCGATGCCGATACCAAAACATGTCGGTACGGTATCGGTATTTTGAGGGTAAAAGTCGGTATTTTACCGATACCGTACCGTACCTACCGTACCGATACCAAAAAAACTAAAATGTGGATACCGTTTCCAATACCGAAACATGTCGGGATTGGGATTATCGGGATCGGGATGGGATCGGTATTTTATACCATTTGCTCATTCCTAGATTCATACAGTTGTGTTTTAGCATTCAGATTCATACAATTGTGTTTTAACAGCAAGCAGATTCATACAATTGTGTTTTAGCATTCAGATTCATACAGTTGTGTTTTAACAGCAAGCAGATTCATACGCTGTGTTTTACCATCCATGCTGGTAATGCTGGAGGATTTCTTGATGCTGTGTTTTAACAGCAGGCAGATTAGCAAGCAGATTAATACGATGTGTTTTCTTGATGTGTTTCTTCATGAAGGATAGAAGGAAGAGAGAGAGAGAAAAAGGGAGAGAGAGAGAGGGGGAGAAAAATCGCAAGAAATGTGGGGTGGTTATGGAATGACAATTATTTCCATATTTAAAACAAGCTAAATGACATATCTATCCCTGATTAATTAAATAATCCTATTTTTAAGAAACACATATTACCAAAATGGCACCAAGTGATCTCAACCATTAAACACGCCTATTGGATGGCCCAGATCCCTTCCTAGACTTTCTAGGAAAAACACACTTTTTGTAGGATCCCCACTATATATATATACACACACATTATTAGGTGCCGTTCATCCAGAACTGCATTTCTGGCTCGTCATACTTCCTCTCGAGCTTCTCTCCTATCTATCGTATCCTCTCTCCTTCTTCCACTAATTCTTCACCATATGTGCGGAGTTCCTGCACATTCTCTTCACTCATGGGTGGTCATGGTGCGGGTACTGGGTCAGGGTATCGAGATATAGGTTCTCCATATGGGTACGGGTTGCTTAACACACTCTGAATATACTTGTCGTCATTCCAAAACGGGTCTAAAGGATTAAGGTCGGTATACTGTGCTACAGGATTTGGTATCGGTTCTTCCTAAGGATAGAGTTCCTGATATCCCCTATGGTCATCTTCTGTAACACCTCGAAAATTTACGTCCAATAATGTATTGACACGTGTCATAAGCTTTGAATATGTGAAAACATACTTTAGAGGGACTAAAGTTGACAAACAGTGAAACTATGAGAAAATAAGGGTCCAAAGTGTCAACAATGGATAAATAGGCTCTAAAATAACCCTACATGATGTTAAACGGGTAAATCATGGATCATACGAAGCGGAAAATGAAAGAAAGTGAGGAATTACAAACTACAGGGGCTAAAAGTGTCAACATGTTGAAAGTATACCTCTGAGTGATCTTTTGGCAAACCCAAAGCTTTGTAATTATAAAATATACTCACTTGAATATGTGATAAAAATTTCATCAAGTTTCGTTATCATATGAGAAAGTTGTGATCAAAACCATGCACGAAGGGTTAATTGCGTTAACGTTAAATTTCGAGACTTTTCGGGTAAGCACAAAGTTAACCGAGGACTTTACCATGTTTGTAAAAGTCCCAAGGCCCTTAAAAATAAGATTTGAGGGTCTAATGAGCAAGATAAATCGCCAAAACCACGTTCCAAAGGACCAAGGACTGAAATGCAAAACAAAGAAACAAAATTTTGTCATCTGACAAGGCTAGCGCACCTCTACATCAGAAGCGTAACGGTGCGCTAGGCCCGTATCTGGGCAATATTAACGACAGCTGCCAGTTTCATGTCTGATTTAGAGTTGTTAACAGCTGTACTCGATACCATGGGCTCTCCAATGGGTTTATATGCATACAAGGGCCCTTGGACACTTCTCACAACATCACTAAACATCTGTGGCAGTCTCTAATCAGATCAACATTGAGATAAAAGGATCTTGAAGCTTGTATCTCTCATTACTTACATTTTCAAAAATTCACAAGATCAATTCCTGGAGCTCCCTGGACGTCAAGACATCTTCCTAGTGATCTCTAAGCTTATTTAGGACCATTGTAAGTGTTCATAACTCTTCCAAATTCGTTCTAGCTTAGTTATTCAACCGAAAGTCAATCCATCGTAATTTAAACTTGACTTTGAGATTAAACGAGATTGGCTCTGTCATTTCTCAAATTGAAAGTACCTACAAGTTGGTATTTATGTGGGTAACAAACCCCTAAAAGGGTATTTTTAGATTCCCACTCTAAGTATGTTAATTGTCGAGTCAAAGCTTTTCTTAAAAAGTCAACAGAATGTGTTTTTGCAAATTTAAGCATGATTAACAATGTAGGCTACATGCAACCTGTTTGATCATCAAAATAACTTTGTAATTAATGTAAGAACATGTTTCAACATGATCAACTCGACAATTTTCAGTTTAAACCCGAATCGGAACCGAAAGTCACATAAATTGACTTTTTCTTTGACTATCAGTTCTGATCCGTTCATGCATGTTTGAGATCTGCATTAGAGCTTATTTTGGACCAATTTTTATATAAGTTTAATCCTCTGAGATTTTACAACTTGGTTCAACACTTAACCGGTTCATATGCATGTTTCCGATTTATGCTTAAAGTTGACTATTATGCCCTTTTTACTAAAAAACGTGATTTTTGAAAAAGTGAAAGAGTAGAAACATTTGTTACTGATTTATAAACTTGCTCCGAAAATTTGATATCAGTTTGAGGTCCAGAATAAGAGTTATGCTCATTATCGTAATTTGAAAGCTTTATGTTAATTAATTGGCGTAATTAGCGTATAACCTATTTAAACCCACTTTTTAATAACAAACTTTTTACCCACTGTTATAATATAATATTTTGAGATTTTTAAATATTTTTATTTAATTTTTGGCTGAGCATAACATAGGTCTTTAAGTTTATTTCGGTTATGACGATTTTGCCCTTTTAAGCCATAAAATGAGTTTTATAAATCCTTTTGACCCCAAACCTTTTTCTACTGATTTTATTTGATAAATAAAATATTTTGAACATTCTGGAAATATGAAAATATCAGATTTCATTTACAAACCCGGAAACGGCTCTAAATCGCCTTTTTAAGCGTTTTTAACGCATAGTATGTACTATAACCATATTAAACATATAAGGTTGGTACCTACTGATGTTCTTAGAATATTTTTATAAAATAACAGTAAGTACAAGTTTATAAACTCAGGTTTCCAATTTTGACATTTTTAGCCCTTGTGAAATTACCAAAATACCCCTAAGGTGCATAGTTTGGTTTTAAATGATAAGTTTCACATATGGGTCATACCCTACTGTTAAAACATGTTAAATTAAGTATACTTACTGTATAAATCAGACCCGTAACTCAGATTTACAAATAAACTCTTTTATAATCTTTTAAATGACCAAAATGCCCTTATGAGGCCTAATTTGTGTTTAAATCCGTTTTGGGCATAATAGAAAATAACTTACTGATGTTATGACATATTTAGAGCATATTATCTCAGGGAACTTGCATATGACTCTTACGGTTACCCGTAACGCTCTTTTCGCGTTCGGTTCGGTTTATGTAACTAGTTTGCGTAAATTAACCGAGACGGGTCAAACATTATCATTTTTGTCTCAAAATCCAGAATGTATTTAGTATACCCATATTATACAAGTATTCAAACTTGTCGGGTCTAAATCACATTCTATCCGGTCTTCGCTTAATCGTGCGTTTGAACCGTATCGTCCTTTAAAATAGCCGGTCTAAGCTTAAGCTTAAATAAAGACCCGTTAGAAATCTAATAGGTTATTATAAACCTTCGTTCCAGATTAGGAGCACCGGTAAAAGCTACTTGCATTTTGCTTGTTGAGATTTATACTTTACTCAGGTAAATACTTTTAACTTATTTTCCCTTATACGGGCTTGGGGTACGGTATATAGAATACCGCTTGGTCGGGCATTCGACCTTAATCGATTGGTGGTTAAGTATTATCGAGATGACCCGTTTAAAAATTTGTTTTGTTTGCTTAACGCCTTTGGGGGGTTAATGACCATGTCCCGGATATCCTTGGCATCATTCACGAAATGGCCACGACCTAAGCACGGGGTGTAGGCGTACACCTGACAGCTGCATATGTAAAAACTGGTATCCCACTTAAAGGAATTAGCCTTGTGGGCACTATACCTGTGGTGTGTCTATTAATCTTTAACCCGGCACGAACCGGGCTACTGAACGCATAAGGAACATGTAATTCGTTTACAAGCATTATACTCAAATAATTATCCCAAGTTATCAAAATGTTTTGTGCCACGTGCATTCAAATCAATTTTCAACCATTTTCAAAATGAGTCAGTTAAATTGTATTTACCAGTGTAAACTGACGTATTTTCCCAAAAGGTTAAGTGCAGGTACTACACGTAATAGGCTGGCTGTCTTCTAGAGCGTCCATAATAAGTCTCGCAAGCTTGGACGACAATAAACTGTTGAACAATATCTTATTTTATTTTGATCCGCCTGTGGATCCGTTTCGACTATTAGTGATATTTAAATATTACACTTTATTAAAGTTGAAATGAATCTATCTTTGCTTCCACTGTGCATTTATATATATTGTGTTGTTTGTCTATGATGATACCAACTACGTCACAATACTCCCCACCGGTGACACGTGGAAAAATTGGGGTGTGACAGGTTGGTATCAGAGCCAACATTGAGTGAATTAAACGCTAACTTTAGTGTTTAATCTCAATGACACGATAGCACGTTCTTTGACTTTCTGAGTCTAGACTTAACATAGGAACACTCTTGTCCCTATTCGGAGGATTATTATTTTTAATTATATATTTTTATATCGCCAAACAAGAAGCTGTAATGGAAATTCTCCCCAATTGAAGCCTAGGAAAGGCCGAGCTTCGTGTTGCGACTGGGATTAACGTACGACCAAGGAGAGGACATTCAGAACTAAATTGAAGAAGAAGCTCCTTTTGTTGAAGTTCGTTTCCTTAATAAATCCTTATAAGGGCATTTTTATCTTTCAGTCCCTTTGAGGACAACATCATTTCTTTTAAGTCCCTTTTAGGGCAATTCAGTATTTTTTTAAATCATTGGAATGCTTTATCCAAATTTCATTTGTTCAATATATATGAATATAATATATGAAATAAATTAAAATAACATTCCTTTTATAAGATCTACCATTATAATAAAATGGCAAAATCTAAAAGGACAAGACCTAGCCTCGTGTCATATTAAGACCCGGCCAAGATGGCAGTTCCTCAATTTAGGTTCAGATCCTTATTAACATCCCAAGATTTGATTGTTCTGCGTTAATTTTTTTAAAAAGGAATCTTAAAGGTAAACCTAGCCTATATGACAAGGCCAAGATGGTAGGACCTATTTAAAAGATTCAAATCCTTGTTGACACCTAAGGACGTGTTAACACTCTCAACAAATGTGATTCGAGAAAATCACAACAGTCATGCTTATATTGGATTTTCCAAATTTTCTTATTTAGCCTGGTGATTTAGAAATCATGGCTTATATCATTAATTAAGATGATCATACTTTAACCATACGTGGTAACATAATGCCTACGGGCCCTGCTCATTTCCATATGAGCCAAAAGACAGTAGTAGCGATGACTCCCTGTCAGATAAAGGTAATGAACTAGGTTCAAACCTCAAATGCTTTGATTCTTTGAAATCATAGCTTAAAAATTTTATAAATATCCTTGTGACTAGGCCTATTGTGCCAATATACTTTTATGCTTTGATTCTCTGAAATCATAAGCTTATAATTTATAAATGTCCATGTGACCAGGCCACTGGGTGCCGCTAATAAAACTGTAAATGTTTCATAATTAGGATAAATTATAATAGAAATCCTAAACCTATATGAGTAATAAATTAACCAATTATGGTCTCTGGTTACCATGGTTAATAAATTTCCCTAAGGGGCAATTTCGTAATAAACATCTCTTAGAAGGGAAGTACATACGGGCTATAGTTAATGTCCTCTGAGACTAAAGACAGTGGTAGCCTACAACTCCCTGTCAGGAAAAGGTAGTGAACTTTGATTCAAACCTTAATACCACGATTCACCGAAATCATGGCTTATAAATTTAACTTGTCTACGCGACTAGGCCATTTATGCTATTATTAACTTATGAATTAGGATTTATGATAAGAATCCTGAATAAAATAAATATCCTTCCTTCCCTGCCAGTATAAATATTAAAAGAGAATCTTAAAAGGTTTGACCTAGCTTGAATATCATTGAAGACCTAGCTAAAATGGTAAAACTTGTTTAAAAGAGATTCAGATCCTTATTAACACTTGAAAACGTGTTAACACTCCCGACAATAGTGATGCGATAAAATCACGCTTGTAATCCTTATATTAGGAAATTCCAAACCCCTTACTTAGCCTAAATGATCAATAGGAATCATGGCTAATAAACGTCGAACATGATGTACACATCTAAACATCCATCTGGGATGTATACATGCGGACAAAGATGTATACATGAAAAAGATAGTTTTACTTCATAACTTCTTGTCAAGACAATGAACTATGAAATTTTCCGATCCAAAGGAATCATTGATTATGTTTTAAAATTTCCCTAGTGACAAGGCCTCTGTGCCATCAAAAAGTCCTTGGGAATAAGCACTTGTGCTATATGAAATGTCGATACGACATTGACGGTCGTGACTTATGTCCCATGTCTAGTAAATATGAAGGATTACATTCCGTTTAAACGCCAAAGATGGTTTATTTAAAAACTTAGGCAAACATAATCAAATAAATTAAATACTATATGTCGGCCCATATGGTTTATTCGCACCATGGCTACTTAATTATCAAGTTCGACAATTCGCTATATAATTAAACCAATTTATTACTACTTGATTTGTAGCCTTCAAAGCTTCACCATGGCTGACTCCTCTGAAGCTTACAATCGTCTAGTTAATCAGAATGATGATGCAAGACCGAACTTAACAAGCACCGAATTACAGGCTATGATAGATACAGCCGTAAACAACGCCGTGGACCGTGTGTTGAAGGATCTTAAGCGAAAGTGCGATGATACCCCAAATAAATGTTGTAAAAAGGGTAAGACCGGTTCGAACTATAACTAGTCCAAACCAAAGGAGACAAAACCCAAATGTAAAACTTATAAGAAGAACCATTTTGGGAAGTGTCGATTGGAGTCGAAATCCCAGTCTCACATGAGACCTTGTGGGATTTGTAACAAGAAAGGACACAAGACCTTGGAGTGCCAAGACATAAGGGACGCAACCTGCTATGGTTGCAATGAAACAGGGCACATCAAGACAAATTGCCCAAATAAGACCAAGAAGCCTGGGGAGGCTAAGGAGACCAAAGCTGGGAGCTCTCAATTGGACGCTCAAGAGGCTATTCAGGATGACAATGTCACAACATGTACTTTCTTTATCAATAACGCTCCTGCTAGAGTATTATTTGATTCAGGTTCAGATAAGTCTTTCGTAGACAATGGATTTTGTAAATCATTAAATTTGCCTGTTAAAAACTCTAAGCGTTAAGTATAAAGTAAAATTTGTAGATAGTACCTCAGAGACTACTTCAGCAATATTAGATGGATGTTTTATGTCCATTAGGAATCATTTTTTTTTTCTGATGTCCTATTTTTCCGTTAAAATATAAGGACACAATATAGTTTTAAAATCGATTGGTTGTCTGAAAAATCAAGCCCATATTGTGA
Source organism: Helianthus tuberosus (assembly GCA_030545235.1). Lineage (NCBI taxonomy): Eukaryota > Viridiplantae > Streptophyta > Magnoliopsida > Asterales > Asteraceae > Helianthus > Helianthus tuberosus. The sequence goes on from CM060365.1 coordinate 88,964,186, forward strand.
GTGATAAGAAGCAATTAATTATCAAGACTCCTTATGAGACAACCCTCATAATTACACGTATCCGTGCGATTAATAAATATTAAACATAAAAAAATGGTGGAATTGGCCGTCCCCGGAATCGAACCTAGGTCTAGGCCACACCCTTTCGCGCGCCTAGCCAACCGAGCTAGGTGCCTAGTTTGTGAAATCTCCATTTTGATTAAATATAAGCACTTGTACAATCAAATAACACTCCTTAGGAATGTTCATATGGTTTAATAATACCATGATCGATATATGATAAGTCGACATGATGATGACTAGCTGGGAAAAGCACACAATTAATTGTTAAATTGGTAATTAATACCAAAAGATTTGAGTATGGAAAACTCAGAAGAGACAAACGACAGTCACGATGCTAAGAGATACGACAAATGTTAATAGTGCATCAAGTGTGAACCTTAATGTTAACGGAGTACATCTCCAAAACCGTAATTATTACTGCTAAGAAGGGCTATGAGAAGGGCCAAGAAGAGCCAAACGCTGCTCGCTCTAAAACTCATGACACCGCTCATGAGAAGAGCTTTATTCATACTCCATATGCGAAGAATGACCCAAATAAAATCATATGTGGCAAGGAGCCCATTCTTTTTAGGATGTACTTAAAAAGTACTTCGTCTCTTGGAAGTCAAGAGACTTCAATAGTTTAAAGGGACCATCGATTACTAGAAATTGTTGGATGAAATAGAAACCATTAGGTATGTCAGCAGTTATGCTGGAAAGCACACGGTGAGGTATGCATCACAATCATTCGATGGTAATACCCTTGATTAGTGAGGACATTAATGGAGTCCACCAGAAAGATCCTCTTATACATTATGGGATGGACCGAGTGTTACGGACCTTATTAAAAGGACCTATTATTCGCATCGAAATGGAAAAAGATGGAATAAGAATTTCTCCGACTCCTCCATAAGAGCTATAGACCATCGACAGTAGGTTGCAAACTTTGGTTCATTGGTTGAAATAGTGCTCTTATTTGTTTAACCTAGAACTTAAGCATAATGCACTATATATATATCTATGATTTAGCATCGACTATAAAAGGAACTTTAAGGTTTCAAAAACCTGCTCATTATAAATCCATTATGGACCTAGCTCAGCTACTCATGTTATATAGATTAAGAAATAACCAGTCAAAGTTGAGACCGCCCTAAAAGTTTGTCAAAGATTTTGTAGCTAAATTTAAAAGGATTAAGAATGGAGGCGTTTAACCCTCCTGATGAATAATTAGAGGCAGTTCACATTAATAATGATGCCAGATAAACCCTTATTATGATTTCTTTTGGCTAAGAGTTACGTTTGGATTCAGGTACTGCTAAGTCTCTCATAAGATTTTAAGCTTAGCAAACCTTTAGAAATTGTCCCGTAAGAACCCCAGATATCAGGTGTAAGGTAAAACTTACAGGCGAAATCATAAGAGCCATTTCTTCTGTTCCTGTTAGAAATCTCCAATTATGGAACTCTAGAAGTATCCTCTCTCTAGAAGAAGTGCGTCAGCATATATAATTGATATCTCTTTGATCTCTATCGATTACGAATACCAAATGGTATGACAAAAGCGCCACATGAGGATTGATGTACCTTAATAAGTCCCATAGATTGCTTCCATGCCTGATCAGTATGGAGGTTTAATGCATGGGACCTCAAAGATATTCTGATGGTCATATGGTACTAAAGTCAACTAATGGTATTCAAAGAAGATATCCAGAATGGAATTGTCCAGGTGAATGTCTTCGATTAAAGAATTCATGAACTCGTAACATAAATGTGTCACCTATCTGACACAAACAATGATAGATGAATTGGAGCCTGAGATTTCAAAAATCTCTGTAACTTTCTGGTATCTTGATTATCTCCTCTTAAGATTACCCTGTTTACCTCATGAGAGGCCAGTAGAATTAAGATTTATATCCCATTTAGGGTTGTAATATTATGAAATCTCCAAGACGGCTAATCCATCATTGGAAGAATGGAAACCCTGATTAAGTGAATAAAGGATTCATAAAGCCTAACTCAATATTCTGAGAATTCGTTATAGTTAATTAAGAAAGACGGTTCATTTTGCGTATGCATTTAATTACCGCAACCCTATTTAGGCAACAGTTAAGAATTTACATCAGCTGCCCAGGATCGTCGATTTATTCGACTAACGCAAGGATTAATTATTCCTTGGGAGTAATTCTAAGCAGTGGTTGGAATAACCATTTCACCTTAAGATAAGTTCTTTTATAATAGTTGTTATATAAGTATCAAGGTTGCTCCTTTGGAGACCTTGTATAGATAAAATATCAAAACGACCGTTTGATGGATAAGACTTTGGGAAGTCCAAATTATCAGAATCAGAAGGTTGCTTCGGAAACAACGAATAAGATCAAACAAATCCATAATCGTCTGAAAGTTGCCAGTATTCGGCAGAAAATCAAGGATTTATGAAAGTAGCAACCCTCCTGAGTTCTTGTGAAGGAATAAGGTTCAACAAAGATATCACCCTGGAAGGGTGTGCCAATTTGTTATTTATCAGGCTAGTTAAGCTCTGAATATATTGAATCATTCGAAGGAATCGAATGTATCAGGATCAAATAGCATATAAGCTAAAACCTATTTAAGGAGCTTGGCTGAGCATGCAATGCGATATACACTAATGATTTGAGGATGTGTTTCACCAGTAAGTCAAGAAGCATTATCACATATTGATATGCAGATTTATAATATGACGAGCAACCTATATCGATTAAGGATCGACAGATTGAGAAGCTCCAAAAGGATACATGTACCAAATGTAAAGGTCACTTTGGGAGCTTGGAGAGACTCCATGTATATGCTATAGAACTTAAGTCCATTATGCGACAAAAAGTACTTCCAGCATTTTAGCAAATCTCGAGGTCGAGATTTCTTTTAAGGGGGTGAGGATGTAACACCTCGAAAATTTACGTCCAATAATGTATTGACACGTGTCATAAGCTTTGAATATGTGAAAACATACTTTAGAGGGACTAAAGTTGACAAACAGTGAAACTATGAGAAAATAAGGGTCCAAAGTGTCAACAATGGATAAATAGGCTCTAAAATAACCCTACATGATGTTAAACGGGTAAATCATGGATCATACGAAGCGGAAAATGAAAGAAAGTGAGGAATTACAAACTACAGGGGCTAAAAGTGTCAACATGTTGAAAGTATACCTCTGAGTGATCTTTTGGCAAACCCAAAGCTTTGTAATTATAAAATATACTCACTTGAATATGTGATAAAAATTTCATCAAGTTTCGTTATCATATGAGAAAGTTGTGATCAAAACCATGCACGAAGGGTTAATTGCGTTAACGTTAAATTTCGAGACTTTTCGGGTAAGCACAAAGTTAACCGAGGACTTTACCATGTTTGTAAAAGTCCCAAGGCCCTTAAAAATAAGATTTGAGGGTCTAATGAGCAAGATAAATCGCCAAAACCACGTTCCAAAGGACCAAGGACTGAAATGCAAAACAAAGAAACAAAATTTTGTCATCTGACAAGGCTAGCGCACCTCTACATCAGAAGCGTAACGGTGCGCTAGGCCCGTATCTGGGCAATATTAACGACAGCTGCCAGTTTCATGTCTGATTTAGAGTTGTTAACAGCTGTACTCGATACCATGGGCTCTCCAATGGGTTTATATGCATACAAGGGCCCTTGGACACTTCTCACAACATCACTAAACATCTGTGGCAGTCTCTAATCAGATCAACATTGAGATAAAAGGATCTTGAAGCTTGTATCTCTCATTACTTACATTTTCAAAAATTCACAAGATCAATTCCTGGAGCTCCCTGGACGTCAAGACATCTTCCTAGTGATCTCTAAGCTTATTTAGGACCATTGTAAGTGTTCATAACTCTTCCAAATTCGTTCTAGCTTAGTTATTCAACCGAAAGTCAATCCATCGTAATTTAAACTTGACTTTGAGATTAAACGAGATTGGCTCTGTCATTTCTCAAATTGAAAGTACCTACAAGTTGGTATTTATGTGGGTAACAAACCCCTAAAAGGGTATTTTTAGATTCCCACTCTAAGTATGTTAATTGTCGAGTCAAAGCTTTTCTTAAAAAGTCAACAGAATGTGTTTTTGCAAATTTAAGCATGATTAACAATGTAGGCTACATGCAACCTGTTTGATCATCAAAATAACTTTGTAATTAATGTAAGAACATGTTTCAACATGATCAACTCGACAATTTTCAGTTTAAACCCGAATCGGAACCGAAAGTCACATAAATTGACTTTTTCTTTGACTATCAGTTCTGATCCGTTCATGCATGTTTGAGATCTGCATTAGAGCTTATTTTGGACCAATTTTTATATAAGTTTAATCCTCTGATATTTTACAACTTGGTTCAACACTTAACCGGTTCATATGCATGTTTCCGATTTATGCTTAAAGTTGACTATTATGACCTTTTTACTAAAAAACGTGATTTTTGAAAAAGTGAAAGAGTAGAAACATTTTTTACTGATTTATAAACTTGCTCCGAAAATTTGATATCAGTTTGAGGTCCAGAATAAGAGTTATGCTCATTATCGTAATTTGAAAGCTTTATGTTAATTAATTGGCGTAATTAGCGTATAACCTATTTAAACCCACTTTTTAATATCAAACTTTTTACCCACTGTTATAATATAATATTTTGAGATTTTTAAATATTTTTATTTAATTTTTGGCTGAGCATAACATAGGTCTTTAAGTTTATTTCGGTTATGACGATTTTGCCCTTTTAAGCCATAAAATGAGTTTTATAAATCCTTTTGACCCCAAACCTTTTTCTACTGATTTTATTTGATAAATAAAATATTTTGAACATTCTGGAAATATGAAAATATCAGATTTCATTTACAAACCCGGAAACGGCTCTAAATCGCCTTTTTAAGCGTTTTTAACGCATAGTATGTACTATAACCATATTAAACATATAAGGTTGGTACCTACTGATGTTCTTAGAATATTTTTATAAAATAACAGTAAGTACAAGTTTATAAACTCAGGTTTCCAATTTTGACATTTTTAGCCCTTGTGAAATTACCAAAATACCCCTAAGGTGCATAGTTTGGTTTTAAATGATAAGTTTCACATATGGGTCATACCCTACTGTTAAAACATGTTAAATTAAGTATACTTACTGTATAAATTAGACCCGTAACTCAGATTTACAAATAAACTCTTTTATAATCTTTTAAATGACCAAAATGCCCTTATGAGGCCTAATTTGTGTTTAAATCCGTTTTGGGCATAATAGAAAATAACTTACTGATGTTATGACATATTTAGAGCATATTATCTCAGGGAACTTGCATATGACTCTTACGGTTACCCGTAACGCTCTTTTCGCGTTCGGTTCGGTTTATGTAACTAGTTTGCGTAAATTAACCGAGACGGGTCAAACATTATCATTTTTGTCTCAAAATCCAGAATGTATTTAGTATACCCATATTATACAAGTATTCAAACTTGTCGGGTCTAAATCACATTCTATCCGGTCTTCGCTTAATCGTGCGTTTGAACCGTATCGTCCTTTAAACTAGCCGGTCTAAGCTTAAGCTTAAATAAAGACCCGTTAGAAATCTAATAGGTTATTATAAACCTTTGTTCCAGATTAGGAGCACCGGTAAAAGCTACTTGCATTTTGCTTGTTGAGATTTATACTTTACTCAGGTAAATACTTTTAACTTATTTTCCCTTATACGGGCTTGGGGTACGGTATATAGAATACCGCTTGGTCGGGCATTCGACCTTAATCGATTGGTGGTTAAGTATTATCGAGATGACCCGTTTAAAAATTTGTTTTGTTTGCTTAACGCCTTTGGGGGGTTAATGACCATGTCCCGGATATCCTTGGCATCATTCACGAAATGGCCACGACCTAAGCACGGGGTGTAGGCGTACACCTAACAGCTGCATATGTAAAAACTGGTATCCCACTTAAAGGAATTAGCCTTGTGGGCACTATACCTGTGGTGTGTCTATTAATCTTTAACCCGGCACGAACCGGGCTACTGAACGCATAAGGAACATGTAATTCGTTTACAAGCATTGTACTCAAATAATTATCCCAAGTTATCAAAATGTTTTGTGCCACGTGCATTCAAATCAATTTTCAATTATTTTCAAAATGAGTCAGTTAAATTGTATTTACCAGTGTAAACTGACGTATTTTCCCAAAAGGTTAAGTGCAGGTACTACACGTAATAGGCTGGCTGTCTTCTAGAGCGTCCACAATAAGTCTCGCAAGCTTGGACGACAATAAACTGTTGAACAATATCTTATTTTATTTTGATCCGCCTGTGGATCCATTTCGACTATTAGTGATATTTAAATATTACACTTTATTAAAGTTGAAATGAATCTATCTTTGCTTCCGCTGTGCATTTATATATATTGTGTTGTTTGTCTATGATGATACCAACTACGTCACAATACTCCCCACCGGGCCCACCGGTGACACGTGGAAAAATTGGGGTGTGACATCTTCCCATGGATCATACTCTAGAGGATTAGGTGTTGGGATTCTAGGTATTTCGTTAGGGTCAAATGCTGGTATAGGAAATTGGTTTTCTTGGTTAGGTTTTATCTCCATTGGTTGGGTTGGAAATAATGGCAACGATTGTGGTTCAGCTATCTAATCAAGGTTTGGATCTACTGTGGTGGTGGTTAGCATATGGAAATTTGCCAACTGTCTATTGACTGCTTCCTGGGTTTGGGCATTCACTTCTCTATTGGATTTTGCTAACGCCCTCTGTTGTTGTAACTTCTTCATCCTCTTTCTCCTCTCATGTGCTCCCCTACTAAACCATCCTCTCTTTTTCGGAGGGAATGATTCCTCGTATTGCCCCTTAAAGATGAAAATTCCTTCCTCAATATCAGCAGAATACCCCGAAGGAGTAGGCTGTGATGAGGTTCCTTCACTCTTTGGGGAACTAGCTAACTGACGATAACCATCATATGTACCTTGCTCACTCGTACTGTAAACTAACAGATTTTCAAATAAGACATAACAATAATATACATATATACACGGAGTCACATAAATTATTTCCTAACATAACTGATAAAAATCTTGGTGTCAGCAGAACACTTCTGTGACTTAAACCAGTGGCTGTAGCTCTGATACCACCTCCTGTCGCAACCCCAGACCCCTTGCCCCGAGGGGCGGGCGGCCGCGAGATGCACAGAGCCGGTGGTATCGGTGTTTATTAATTTGGCAGCGGAATTTAAACATCAGGACCGTAGTTAGGAAATGGTTTATCAGAGTTAAAACACCATTCTTTTATAAATAATAAATACATGGGACAAACCCAAGTTTCCATTACAATATGTTTATAGGGATAAACCCTAATTTATTGAAATAAAACTTCGTGTTATTTAGGTAACTTTTATAGCCACTTTTCCAAGCCTTCATTGCTCTCCAGCTGGCTTCTATTAGCTTCACATTAAGCTACCTGAAACGCGTTTTAAAATATTTTATCAGCAAGAAATACTGACGAGTGCATCCCAGTTTAATCAAAACAAACTTTTATATCTTTACAGTATTGAGAGCAATTATAATGTTTATATCTACCCAATTACCACCCACGGTACTGTTAATCCTGACTTGTGGTCATGCTATCATTCGCAAATAGTAACAAGTAATGTATACAAAACCCAACATACCGACAGTAATTGTAGAATACATAGATTCAATCACTGTTATCATAATTTAAAACATTTGAGGTTTTGTTAAAACAGTGTGGTAGAAAAAGAGAATGACTCACTTTGCTGACTTAGATAATATTACTGCTCCCTGGTGACTTCCTGGTTATAATCTATTAAAATTAAACAATGCACACGTGTTAGTAAGATAACCCAATTTACATTAGCCATACCACCAAGACAGAACTCCAACGAACTGAGTCAGGCAGAGCCTTGACATGCGTTACGGAGCCCTAGATCAATTGGGTAGAGTAACCAATACGTAACCGAGGGTTATAATACTTACAACGAGGCAAAGTTTCCCTTTTTAGGAGTATAATACCCGAGAGTTTTAGCTATTATAGGGGCTTTGAGAAAGAAAAGAAATTAAACGAGTTGAACTGAGGTCTGAGGCCCTCTTTATAGGGCTGATCGAAGGGCGGCTCACGCCCCGCGACTCCCTCTTCCCTCTGTCTCGCGGCCCGCGAGAGAACTAGGGTAGGATCTAGCTTAGGTGAATCACGGTGTAGGCTTAACACGCATGGGGACACATGGCGCAACCTGGTGCCGCCTGGTGCCACCTTCTCACGGCCCGCGACTCCTTTCCTTAAGTGGGTCGCGCCCCACGAGGAACCTAAAATTTTGTTTTTATTTGATTTTTAATAATATAAAAGTATATTGAGGTTACTTTTTGTATGCGGGATATATTATAGGCAGTTTAGGGCATGTTAAGGGTTTTTAGGAAGGCTGTTATACAGGGAGTGTTTGAAGGTTCATGGGAGAGGCGATCGACAGACATGGAAGAACTAGGGTTAGGGGTACAAGATGAAGATCCGTTTTGTGGTGAGGAGGGGTTTGGATTTGGCTGGAACGAATTGAAATCTGGCGGTGGTGGGCGGCGGCTAGGGGAGAGTGGGTTTTTAGAGAGAGAAAATACAGGTGGGGTGGGTTGGGTAAGTGGGTTATATTTGTTTTTATTAATTATTTATGCATTTAGGATGGAAAAAGAGAGTCGTACACTTACATGATCTCATTTAACAGAAAAAAATGACTAAATTAGGCCTAAAGGATGTAACATGCAAGATTTGTAAACATAAAGTACAAATCCTATCAATTTTAAAGGTAAAGGATACCGTCTGAAATTTGATATAAAGATAAAGGACAAAATTTGCAATTCACTCTAATATGTATGCAATTAATTATTTTTAATTGAATTTAGGGGCTGTTTGACAACACCTGAATGGTTAAGTGCTGAACCAGTAAGAGGTGTGAACCATTAAGTGCTGAACCAGTAAGAGGTCTGAACCATTTAGAGCTTGTATAATACTTAACCGTTCAGAGGCAAATGTCTGACCAATTCAGATTAGAGGTCTTAACCATTCAGACTCTGTATAATACTTAACCATTCAGAGACAAATGTCTGAACCATTCAGACATCTGCTCGTGAAACAAACAGTCTGAACCATTAAGTGTTGAACCAGTAAGAGGTCTGAACCATTAAGAGTCTCATTAAGAGGTAAACAAACAGCCCCTTAGTTATTAAGAATATAAAAATTAGAATTGTATGAAAAAATGTATTCGGAAATCTCAACAGGTATACCCGATATCCGACGGGTAATTACCCAACAAATACTCGATGGGTATTGGGCCAAGTATAGGCCATAGTTTTACAACCGGATACGGGTATGAAAATAATAATACCCAGTCCAAACCCAACCCATTGCCATCCCTAGGCAAAACAGGCGAGTCGATTCGAGTAGGGTAACTTGTTAGAACAAGCATTTTAAAAAGGATTAACTTTATTAAGGTAAAATCGGGGTTGGATCAAAATAAGTTTGGGTAAGAACAAGTCCATAAGAAAAACTATAAACGTATGTCACAATCAAAACACCATTTTTCTAAACACGCTCTATCGAAAAATTCTACAAATGATACGATTTTCATCATTCAATTCATCTTTCCACATAAGCAGAACTTCCAGAAATTTGATGAGTTCCTTTATAAAAGTATCCCAAATTCAAATCTCAAAAGAGTTTCTTTCAAATTATTCACATTTGATTCGGTTTCACCAAATTTTGGAAATCGAGTATCTTGGCAAGTTTATCCCAAATAAAAAATGGGGCACAAGTAGAGATGCCGATCCGAATTTGGATGGAAATTGAGGATTTGCAACCGGTTCTTTATTTTGTATCTCCTGATCTTCTTATTTTCAAATAAGCCCGGTCTGACCCGTGTAGAATATAAGTCGACCCAAAGAAAGTCGTGACCTTAACTAACATGTCCAGAGTAGCCCAAAGTTAGACCTTTGGGTTGAGATTGGCAGTAGTTTATACTTTACACGTAGGGCTGCAAACGAACCAAACGTTAAGCGAACAATTAGTGAATCGTTTGGCGGGAAGTTCGTTTGTGTTTGTTCGTTTAATAATTGAACGGACACGAGCAAGAAATTTCGTTCGTATAGTTAAATGAATGAACATGAACAGAGGTCGCGTTCGTTCATTTATATTTGTGAACGTTCGATAATGTATTCGTTTATGTTCACTTGTGTTCGATAGTTCATTCGTGTTTTTATTTTTTTTATTTGATCTAAATACTTCAAAATTCCGACAAATCATACATTTTGTTCATAAACGCTTGGGTGTGTTCATGAACGTTTAGTTGTGTTCGTTACCAAAAATTAACAAACGAATACGAACACGTTCATTTCCTTAACAAACAAACACAAACATAAAATCTCGTTCGTTAAGTATTCATGAACAGTTTGTGAACTCACATATTCCTTAACAAACGAACACGAACAAGGTCTTGTTCATGTTCATTTATAGTTTATACGATTGGACAAAAAGACTAAAAGAAAATCAATGGGCTGGAATGTGTACAAGTAGAGATTATAGTGGGCTTTAATGTAATGATACTCATGGGCTATGGTATTAATGTATGCCCACATAGTAAAGAAAGCCAAGACCCAAGTCTCCCACTTTTTGAATTGTGTAGCATGAATCCAGAATGCTATAATCAACTGAATTAACAAAACCCAAAGGAAGCCTAGTCTCCAACTTTTTTTTTTGTATCATGATCAGAAACACTCACCGGCAGACCGTGATTCAAGACCGAATCGTTAATTACGATTTTGAGAAATGGCAAACGCCGTGAATCAAGACATATAAATCTCAAACTGGTAGACTTCGGCTTAATGGTTTAGTTTCAGCAATTTATAGATAGCAAGAAACTTGAAGGGGGCAAAAGAAGAACATTAACTTTACATAAGTAGATTTTGAAGCCACTCGACCCAACTAACTTTAGACTAACCGTCCACCTTCCTTACGAGGCTGCAAGTTAGTACCATTTACCAGTCAAAATTCCTAGGTTTTGATCGTTGTAAGAGCATCTATACCCATCGAAGAACCACGAACTTCAATGTTGCTTTTTCTAGTGAAAAACTCACGAATCCAACCCAATATACGGAATGATCTCCCCTCCCCCCCCCCCCCCCCCCCCCCCCCTCCTCCATCTCACAAAAAGCGTTAATGGAGGTCCTTGTCCTTAAAAACCAGCAAAGTTTTCCAGCCTCTCGCTGCCCTCTTCCACATCGGAGTCCATGGGTTGTCCCAGGGGCCGAACCCGTACCAAAAAAATAGTGTTTTATATAGGTGTATTTTGACATCGCACCTGTAGAAATTTCACCATCAAACCCGTAGAATCATTTAAATCGAACCCTGGAAAATTTCCGAACCCATAGGAAAAATTAATCTGGCTACGCCCCTGGGTTGACCGACCCTATTAGAGGTGCTTTAAAACACCATACGCGTCTCTATTTCTACTCACATTACTCTGCATCTATTTTTTATTGAAAACAATCTAACCTACCCTAAATCTAAGAACTAAAGAAGAGGAAAACATGTTATATGTGACTTTGTGATCATAATTTACAAACTGTAACACAAGATAAACTATCTACACTAGACATTACAAGAGTAACTAACTAACTAACTAACTAATATCTTGTCTAACTAATGTTATGTCTCCCCCCAAACCGAAAAATATATAAACTGTTAATCTGATCATAAAAATCAACAAATCTCTATAAACATTGTTGAACTGACCATAAAAATGACTATAACAAGTTATCCAATTCAACAAACCATATAAACAATCACATACCAATTACTTTCAAGGCCCATCATCTCCATCTCTTATCAAATTACAAATATCCGAACACTCAACCAAACAATAATGCCGACTCCTAAACCCCTGCTTGAACACAACCAACGGTCTCCGAACATTAAACGGCCCTTCTCCAGGCGACCCACCACCACCTCGTATACAAGTGGTCACACACTTTATCGTACACGATTCCGCTTTCCTTGATTTCGGCTTCTGTATCCTAGCCTTCTTGCAATCCCCATCTTGCCCCTGAACACAATCTCCTGACAACATTTGTGGAATGTTTGAGAGAGTCTCGGCGGCGTCCGGTGGCGGTGTTCTGAGTTCTGCGGCGGCTGCTGTTGATGAGGTGGAGGAGAATAATATTATTGCTGCTACTGTTGCTGTGGAGGTGAGGAGAAGTTTGGTGGGGGAGATCCGGGTGGTGGGTGGTGGTGGTGGTTTGAGGGTGTTGGTGGTGAGGAGTGGTGGGTGGTGACGGTGGTGGGGTGGTGGGTGGTGGATGAGTGGATTACCGCGGAGGAGCATTTTGTAAGGCTGGTTATTGGCCACCGAGTTTATAAGTTTTGTGGAGGATTGAGGTATAGTGAGTGACTCATGAGGGGTTTGGATTGGCAAGTTGGAATAGAGTAGGGTTGCATTTGGTTTAAACTGGCAGTTCAATTTCTTCTTGTTTTCTAAGGGCATCATCATCATCAAATCTCACTAATAGCAAAGCTAATGTAGGATTAGAGCAGGGTAGAATGTAGATAACCTTACATCTATCTCATAGGAATAGAGATACTGCTTCTAGTGAGACCTCCAGCTCGATAGTAGTTTTGTATCAATTGGACATAAGGCACATAACACCCAACAATTGAGACAAATGCCGATTAGTGCATGTACCTCATTGTCTTCCGGCTATTAACGTCACCACATGATGCGTGATTAACCATCCCCTCTTTTAATGTATTTTCACGAAATTAGTAAAATAACGTTAAAAATGTGCACTTTCACTTTTGTCCCCCGAGCGCCCACACATATCTACATTATATGTGCGTACCGCAAGCAGGGCGTATTGTTTTCTAAGGCCATCCTTGTTTCATATTGACTTGAATTGACTAGAATACCCTTAAAAATCTCACTCTTCTCCTTGTTTTGTTCAATTCAATCCATTTAATCTTAGTAATTGATTATTCAATGAATGATCAAGATTACTTTCTAACATTCCTACACTGATACATCTTCCTATTATATCTTTACCCTATATAGTATAACTTAGCTTACAAAGTTTCTCATATATAATGTTTTATATTAATTTAAACAAGTTATTTGAGACATATTAATCTATACTTTCCCAATAGTATGTTATAATCAATGAGGACATGAAATTTTAAAATACCTAAAAGTTAAAAATTTCCTTTAGTTTAATGCAAAAGATATAACCTTAAAGTTAGAGTAAATTCGTTTTCTAAACACTAATTACAATGTAATCTTTTTATCTTAATTACATTTCAATTCCCTCGTCTTTAACTATATTATGAATAAATAATCAGTAGTTACACTTACTCTCCATTATAAAATACACTCACATTTTTTAAACGACCATTATTTTGCGTACGTTGATTTTTTTAAAATAAAAACTACACCATAAAAACGAACATTTTATTCTTTTTAATTTGAGTATATAATTATCAGTGACGAAGGGTGAGCAATAAATGAATCGTTAATTAAAACCAAATCGAAACAGAGGAAACAACCAAAGTCAACCAAAACCTAAATTAACTGAAAACAAATTAACTGAAAACAAATTAACCAAAAAACAGTTATCGGGTTTTTTTTTGTACTCACGTTTAATCAAAATTAACTGAACCGAACCGAACAATTCATATCTCTATATATTTATAGCTTTTACGTCTCTACTTCATGAATTCCATATTTTATACATCCATTTCATATATTTATACTTCTAATTCATTTATCATACATACATTTCATGCATTTATACCTCAATTAGCCAAAATTGAACAAACCAAACCAAAATCTGTCAATCTAACCAAATAAATCGAACTAATTAACCAAAAACCAATTGATTAATAAAATATGATAACTTCGGTTGAGGATAATAATTTGTAAAGATGGAATTTTAGAATCCTAATCTAATAATCCCTACAAATATTGTGATAAATAATTAAGTTACATATTCAACGCTTCGAAATTGATGGATGTTATATCCAAAGATCAAATAATTAAGATATGATAAATATGAATTATAAACAAATAAAAGTTTAAGAATGTTATAATAATGAAATAAAAACAAGGTTAGGAGTTGGCTACAAAGTCTAAATTTTCTAAAAAGTTTAGAAAGTCATAAAACACAGAAAAAACCCATAAATAACATAATGAAGATTACTAAAACATCATATATGTGGGTTTTGTGTTGTGTTTTGAATGATAAAGCTTCCATTATGGAATGACAAACATTATTGTGTTTTATGTTAATTAGAATATTGTATTTTATATTCATAATTCTACAATAGTGTGTTTGAAGTTTTTATAGACTATTAGGGTTTCTATATGGTGTTTTAGTAATTTTCATTCTGTTATTTGTGGGTGGTGTTTTATGGTTGAAAATATAGTGTTTTACGACATTTTACACTTTTTATAGGACATTTGGACTTTGTAGCTGAACCCCAACCAGGAAACAAACTACTACTACTCTTGCTATTGTTGCTGCTACTACTACTTCTAATAACTTAAGCCTATGGGGGTGTTTGTGATTCCTTCTCAGAAGGACTTTTGGATGTGAAAAGGACTTTTTGGAGCTTAAAAGTTAAAAAGGAATCCCAAACAATCATCTGAAAAGAACTTTCGAGCTAAAAGCAATCCCAAACAATCATCTAAAAGGCCTTCTATGGTTGATTATGTCTTCAAAAAAGGAGAAGTGAATAAGTAAGTATTTCTTACTTATTCCTTCTCAAAATGACTTTTCATCAAAAAGGAATCCCAAACACCCTCTATGACTGTTGTGAGTCGTCGAAATGTGATTTCATTATCTATTGTCCTTTTTGCTACATTTAAAACCTCAATAGATCCCTTCTTTATCTCGCACAACAAACTCACGACAGAACATGGAATATATAACAATAATAATAAGTAAGTTTGTGACTTTTATAAGTAATCGAAATGTGATTTCATCATCTACTATCGTTTTTGCTACATTTAAAACCTCAACAAATCTCTTCTTTATCTCACACAACTGTAACATCCATCAAAAACAGATCTTATAAAAAACCGAACCGTTTTGAAAATCGAATCTGAACCATTTGTAAATCTGTTCAAACCGTTATAAATAAAATATATTATATTTGACCCTACTATGATTTTTATAAAACTTAGGTCATATGATAGAGAAAAATATGTTCGTTTTAAAGGTGTATTCGTATTTTTATAAAACGACATGTTTTTCGAGTTATACGAGAAAAACGAGTTAAGCGGTTGAATTAATTATATATAAACAATTAAGTTATAATATTAAATTTTGTTTTTAAACCAAATGACACTCCCACCGTCACTATTACAACGTTTAAGACCATTGGGTATGGTTTGGTTAGTCTCTTTGGAGACCACCCGTGTAACACCCCGTGTTCTCGAGAAGTCAAAGTCATAGTCAAAGTCAAAGTCAACGACCGATTCGTGCAAGTTGACTTGTAGTAGATTCTTTTGGATGTCTATTTTAGTTGTATTATGTGGAGCAAGTGTCGATGATTACAATAATCGACGTATGTTATTCGCTATCTAATCGACTTACGACTGTGAACTATAGGAAGTAACAATGCGATAAAGTTAACTAACCGATAATCAAACTATGCTAATCAAATCGAATCGAATCGCAACTCGAACTACGTACTTTAATTATTATACGTGTGTGTGTGCCTTATGTGTTACTTGTGCATGTTCATTTATGATATGTGTGGAATCGAAATCGAACTCGAAATGCAATCGAACTCGAATCACAATCGAACTATGATAATTAGTGGAGAAGGGATAGTGTGAGATATGAGTGATTGGGACTGAAAGTAATTTGAATAGGAAACTCTATCGTATCGCATCGATCGCAACCGAAATCGAATCAGCAAAAATCCTCGCGTCAAACACACAAACCAAGTGCCATCCGGCCGGATAGCCATCCGACCGGATAGCCAATTGGTCATAGGTGCCAGGTGCCATCCGACCGAGATGTCACCCGACCGGACAGTCATCCGGGCGGTGTGCTATCCGACCGGACAGCCCTTTCCTCTTTTGGAATCCTATAAATACCCCTATCATTGTCATAATTTCCACTTTTGGAAATCTTCTGTCCGAACAGCCCGTGTTCTCCATCTTTTCTTCGATTTCTCTCAATCCAGGTAATATCTCGTCCTAAATCTTGTACTTTCTTGATCTACACACACTCCTACACCTTTCTATCTTTTAAATCTTAACTTTCAACCGTGAAATCACTAAGATTTGAGGTGTTCTAGGATGATGTCATCATAAGTTCTTGAAGAACTTCTTGTTTTGGCCTCAATCCACCAAGAACAACTCAGATCTGAAGGATTTCCACATAAATACACAAAGATCTCGCGTAGATCTAAGCCTAAATATAGTGAAGAAGGATTGAAAGATGGTTTCTAACTTTCTTTCAACCCTTTTACACTCAATACACTCAAAACTGATAGAATCGAATCTTGTTCTAGTCTCCTACTCATCCTTAGTATTGTACTAGTCCGAGATCTGAATTCTACTCACGAGACTACCGATTCCGGGTTAAACAAGAACGACTGTCTTGAACCGGTTAACAGGCCGAACTAGGGTGATTCCTGGTCGGTTTGGTCACTTGGGTCAAGATGGGGGGGGGGGGGTTCTGTTGGTTAAAGCGTTGTCAAAATGTCTCGATAAACGACAAACAATCAACACGACCAAGTGTAAGACGAACGGAACAATCGGAACGGAACGTTGTCCGACCGGACTGCTGTCCGAGTGGATAGACTACCCGAACGGATTGCTGTCCGAACGGATAATAACTTGGGTCCCACACTTAGACAACTTTATCTGAAGTCTGAGTATTGAACGGATTGCTATCCGATCGGACTACCATCCGACCGGATTACTCTTCGGATCATGAGATACTAGGACTTTAAAGATTTAAACAATTTTCAACATGTTCATTAACAGGGTTGCCACCCGGTCGAATGGACATCCGACCGAGTGACACCTCTGCTATGAATTGTTTCCACTAAGTAATCTCATCACTAAGGTCGCCGTCTGACCGGACTACCGTCCGACCGAATGACAATCTGAACGGATTGCTATCCGACCGAATGATCGTCCGATCGACCGACTTGAAGGATAGAGATACTTCAATGTTTTCTAAATGCTACAACGAAAACTTCAAAGGACAAGCCATCATACACAAACACATTCATCCCATAGGAAGAAACAATCCACTCGAATAGACGTTCGACCGGACTACCGTCCGATCGGATTACCATCTGACCGAACTGCTATCCGACCCATTCCCACTTTGTATCGTTTTACGCGTCACTTATCGTTATGCTATCAATCCATTCAGGCTAACTTTACTCGCTAAGCGCTCCCTTCAATCCATTAACCGCTGTGAGTATACTCGATCCCTTTTTGCTTTATGCACTTTTGGGTGTTACATACGTTACAACTATTCAAATCACATCAAACACACTACTCAATACTATTTGAACGCTAACTGTTAATGCATGATATACGTGGCTTATGAATGCTTGTTTGTTATGTTTACACATGGAATGATGTCTACATGCCTTAGCAACGATAGTACTATAGTTTGGACTCAGCACCCGTTCACACGGGGGTTGTTAAGGACAATTACTTGCATGGATTACGGTGGTAATCATGTTTGCGAACTGCCCCGGGCAGTCAACTCGTAGTCATTGGTATCGATGGATCTATGTCGATAACTAACGTGCTTCATTTCACTATGTGTACGTGCTGGTTATGCATAAACGAATTCGAACTCTATATGCTATTATCAAACTTGTATGCTCATCTTTACATTATATGTATTGACTTTATTTTAACGTATGTGACAGGTGCTGTTGGATCTGAGTTTCTTTATGATTGTATTTTCGTTTGAAATTAAGATGGAAATGAAAGAGTTGTGCAGCGGAATTAAGATGAAAACAAACTTTGCATACAATCAAACAGGAGTAATACTTTTAATCAAACATCTTTACACAATGAACCGAATGATTGAATTTGTTTCAACAACGATTACAATGATTGATGTAAGAATGCAAACTCCCCCTCAGCCAGAGCTCAGTAGTTTGTTCGTGCAAAGAAGACGATGTGGTGAAAGAGCTAATAGAACAGTACAAAGTACTGAACTATTTATAGGCACTTGCAAACCACTGAGCATCTTAGCTGACGTCACCATGAAAGTGACATCTAACCTCCTAACAAACTCTAACCTCTGATCTATAAACACTGATGTACTAACTACTGCTATTACATTGTATTACATAAAAGACACTTAAACATCTGCTGCATCCTTCCACTGCTGTGACCCCAGCAGTGCTTGTCCGGATCAGCAGTACTTGACTCAAGACAGTAGATTGAGTCAGCAGAGCTTTGGTCTTCCATCAGTCTTTGACTTTGGGCAGTAGATGCAAGGCAGCAGTTATAGGTCAGTACTTAACAAGATCAGCAGATAGGAGGTCAGCAGATATGAAACCACTTTCAAGGGGAGAGATTTGCATGAACCAACTGTAAACGTCTGCTTATTCTGGATCCACTGCTCTGATCCAGTTTTGGCTTTAATTATCTGTTCCTCTGATAGGGTTCAATTCCAACAATCTCCCCCTGGAACAGATAATGCCAAAACTCTTCATTATTTGTGGAATACTTTATTGCCTCATCAACAGCTCCCTTATCTGACCTTTAAATTGTAATTCAAAGTCTAGGGCATCTGTATCTTCATCATCCCTGCTAAGTGGAAGATCAAGGAGATCCTGCAAATCTTCAAGACTCAGGCCAAGAGCTTGTTCCCTTGATATTTTCTCCACTACTCCACCAGGCCTGAGCAAAGTCAATACGCAGGTCTGTTTGTCAGTTTCCCACTTTTGTATTTTTGAGCCTGGTGGGTTTCTTGGGAGATGTTTATTTGCAGAAGTATTTGGTGAGGCTGGCCTGTTCATAGCTGGCTGAGCAGCACATGCAGATTGTTCCAATTCAAGATCTTCTTTTATCATTACTTCCGTGCCAGCTTTTACAATGGCATCTCCGGCTAAAAGATCTTGAATTGTTTCCATGCTGAACTGGTTTTTGCTCCTTCTTTTGTAGATGGCAGCACCAGCTGGAGCAGTGGTTCTTTTGATTTGCAGCTTTGGTGGTCTTTTAGAAACCTCTGCTTTGGAATACTCAGGCTTTTGTGGAACTCTTGGATCTTTCTTTCTAAGTTCCTCTAATCTTTTATAAGTTGCCCTGACTCTATCTTCTCCCCACTTTGACACTGAATTCCTTGACCCATAATCTGCTGTAATCAGCTCCTCTTTCATTCTCTTCAGCTCTAGCATCTTTTCAGCTTCAAGTTGCTTGAATCTTGCAGGAGGAGTCTGCTTGACCTTATTTTTGATCATGTCTTGAATCCTGGCTGCTTCTTTTTCAAGCTCAGGAATGGTCCAGGTCTTGTACATGTGTTTCTCCCCCTTGTATTTCTTGTAGGTCATGATGTTTTCAATGTAGTCTTTTCTTAAGGACTCATCTGCCCTTTCTGAAATTTTCTGACATACATTTTTAGCAAAACGCTCCATAGCATTGACCTGTGAGAGTAAAAACTGATAGTTTTGTTGAAATTCTCTATCAGATTTCCCTTTTCTGTTTTTGATTGCAATATCCTCTGCTTGTTTGGCTTTGAGTTTCAAGTATTCTTCAATATTGTTAGGCCTGGGATAAGTAGCAATTGATGGCAAACTCCTTTTGGCTGGGTCATCTTCATAATAAAATGATTTGATTTCTTCTCTGACTGCAATGAGTTCCAGAGGGAATGAGACACCAGCAGGAGGTAGTGGGTTTACAATTTGAGCTGAAGAGAAAGGTATGGGTTTAGGAATAGTGACAAGTGATAGGGATTTTGAAGATGTTGGTGATGGAGGTGTGTCATCATCTTTTAAAATTAGCCTTCTCCTTTTTGGTTTAGGAGAGACTGATGATGTTTTGAATGGAACAGTGGTTGTAGATGTAGTGGCAGTGGATTGTGATTGACTAACAGTTGTTGAAACAACTGGTGTTTCAACCACTGCTGTCATTACAACAGATGTTATAACATCTGCTGTCTTCTGCTGTATTTCAGCAGGTGTTGTTTTTGGTGGTGATGATGGTAAAGCAGTGGATGTTGTGTGTGTTGAAGTGGTGTGTGTTGATGGAACAACTGTTTGGCAAGCAGTGGTTTTTGTAACTCCTGTTGCATCAGTTGTTTTGTATGGTGGTTTGTGAGCAGACTTTGAACGTCTGGTTGGAATGGATTTGGGTTGCCTTACTTTTCTAGTAGGCCTCTTCTTTTCCTCAACAGGATTTTCATGATCCATTGACCCAGAAGTACCCTGATCTGGATGATCCATTCTGTCCACCCTGACTTTCCTTTTGGCCTCTCTATCTCTTTTCACACTTGCAGCTGCTTCTGCTAGTGCATTTATTGTCACATCAATTTTCTTACTACCATCTGGCAGAGGGATCTGTTTGGTCATGTTTGAATTTTCTGGATCAAGATAAAGACCATCTTCTATACCCTTCTGTTTCCACTCCTTCATTTTCTCCCCCTTTTTGGCATTATCTTCTGGGAGTTGATAAATGCAGCGTACTTGTGGAGGAGCAGTGCCAGTGGTGTGCAAGATCTGAGTTTTGAGAGCCTTTAAGTCAGCCTTAGTGTTCTTGAACCTTGACTCCATTGCATTTCTCAGCTGTTGTACATGTGTTTCATGTTGCTGATCTGCTAATTGTGCTTGTTGTTGGAGAAAAGATTGAAATAACATCCAGAGCTCTTTTGGAGCAGATGCCCTTTGTGGAGCAGGTGCTTGAGATGGAGCAGGAGTTGATTGTACCTTCTGAACTTGTAACACCTGTTGTAGCATATCTTTGAGTTCTGCAACAGAGTTATCAAGTTTTTCAATGCGATCCGTCAATTTCTGGTACTTTAAACCATCACTCAAGTTAATGAGATCATCTGATTTCCCACTAGCAGTGGTTTTATCAGTGGTAGATATAGGGAGTATACTCCAAACATTAACCACTGATGCCCTTTTTTCTTGGTACTGGGGTCTTCTTCCTTCAACACTTGACAACCTTTTGATGTTGCCAGTAGGATACAGAAATCCACTGGTGGTTGGAAGAGGTGCTATAAAAGGAATTGCCTCCAAGGAAGTCTTATTAATGTAACCACTGTCCAAGTATAACCCAGTGGGTGTAATACTTGTAGTGGCTGCTTCACTTGGATTACCACCTAGAGTTACTTGTAACTCAAGGGGTGTAACCTCCTCAGGTTGTGTTGGTGGGTTAGCAAAGATTGATACATCAGACCCAGTCAGTTGTTGAGGTATATTCTCATTTGTAGGTGATTGAGAAGGACTGGATAATGCCTGGTTCAAATCAATTGCATCCAACAGTGGTTTTATTGGTGAGGGAATTGTGGATGGGAAGGATGGTGTAGAAAGTGGAGTTGCCCCGGGTATTGAGCTGTGGATGATAGAAACAAGTGTTTCTAGAGCATCATGATGTGGAGACCCTATTTGTACAACCTGCTCTTTTTGTGAAGAATCAGGAGGAGTTGTGGTTATGGGTTGAGATATTTGTACCAACTGCTGTGAGGAAGTAGCAGCAGTGGTTTCTTGTGACATTTGTGTTGTCACAGGCAAGAGATCTGGTATCTCATCCTCCAGAGTTGCCGTTTTGATGGGTTTTGTGGGTTTTTGAGTTTTTCTTTTTGGCTTTTTGGAGATAATAGGTGTGGGTTTCAAAACAGTTGTGTTGCTTCTTTGATCACCTTGAGCAGTGGGCTCAGCAGCAGATACCTGAGGAGCAGTTGTAACTGCTAAAATCTGCTCAGGCACCTCTGCTTGTGTTTTGCAAGGTGCTAACATTCTTGAAAAAGTTTCAGTTGTTAGACTGTTTATTTGAATTGAATCACCTTGGTTTATTAAAGCTAAATCATCCTTACTGAATTTCATTGTAAAATAGTAACTCAAAAACCTTGGAAACAGTAAGAATGATTTTGTTACAACATTATTAACCAAATCTTTAAAAATTTCCCGAGAATAGTTAAAATTTTCGCCTTGAAGAATTGCATATCCCAGATTTTGAATCTTTAAAGGAATTTCATTGAAAGAAGTGGTTTTGTTTGAAACACATAATAGGAGGGTATGAAATAAAAATCTGGTTGCAGAAGGAAAATAACCTTTTTCTAAGGTAATTTTCTTCATCATTGTGGCTTCATACCCTCTCTCAATGAAGTCAGTTTGTAACTCGTTTTTAGTGAAAGAAATTTTACCTTCCTGATCACCGAGTTGAAAGACCTCTGAAATGGATTGTGGCGTGATTTGGACAGCTTTACCCTTTATTGAAGAGTTTATGGTGGTTGCAATGTCTCCTTGTTTTTCAAGGGTTGCATTTTTCCAGAACTCCCTTTGGGTCGCCAAATAGATTGGTGCATCGGCAGTAAACAAAGTTTTGTACTTTGATTTTGCCATGAGATCAATGGTGGAATCGAAAATATTGGTGGTTCCTGGTTTTGTGAGAAGACCCAGGAGATTGTGAGATGGTTTATGTGGAATCTCAGTGGAGTCTCAGCCGTTACAAAAGGTCTGACCAATATGTACTGCCCACGTGACAACCCCTGTTGAAAGTGAAGGACAGTACTTGTGTGATAGGGACAATTGAAGACAGTGGTATGAAAGCAGTGGATGATTTTCACTATCAGTGGATAGCATATCAGTGGATAAGACACTGCTTTTGAACAACAGAATTTATCAAAGGAATGAGAGAGCAGGGGTTGACTTTCAGCAGTGGACAGACTTTTGAAGTAGAGCAGACTTTTGAACAATCAGTGGTTAATGGCAGACTTTTAAGGATTTAATGAAAAATATCATTTTTAGCTATTTTTAAGGATGGAATTTTGATTTTCTGAAAACATTTTGTTGCTTTTATTCATGGAAAAACATGATGGTGCTTGTTATTCCATGTTCAGCATCCCAATTCTAGAGACCAAGCTTTCAAAAGTGGCTGTATCAAGTGCTTTTGTGAGCACATCAGCCAGCTGGTCTTTAGTTGGGACATGATGCAGAGAAATCAAACCTTTTTCATAGCAATCCCTCACAAAGTGATGTCTGATGTCGATGTGTTTGGTGGTTGAATGGGAAACTGGATTTTTGATGATATTTTCTGCTGCCTGACTGTCCAACATGAGTGGTGTCTTTAAGGCAGTGATACCAAAATCCAGCAGCTGATTTTGAAGCCACAGGAGTTGGGCTGTACAGCTTGCAGCAGCAATGTATTCAGCTTCAGCAGTGGATGTTGAAACAACTGCTTGCTTTTTGCTTTGCCATGAGACTAAGCAATCACCTAGAAACTGGCACCCTCCTGATGTGGACTTCCTTGTGGTGTGACATCCAGCAAAGTCACTGTCTGAGAAACCTGAAAGCTTGATGTTCCCATTAGCTGGATACCAGATACCAAGTGTGGGAGCACCTTTTATGTACCTGAAGATCCTTTTTACAGCAATGAGATTTGATTTTCTGGGAGCTGATTGACTTCTTGCACAGACACATGTTGCAAACATGATGTCTGGTCTAGATGCAGTTAGGTACAATAAAGACCCAATCATGCTTCTATAAAGTGTTTGGTCAATCAGCTCATCCTTTTCATCAGACATGACCAGCTTATTTGTTGCCATGGGTGTGCTGCATGGTTTACAATCATTCATATCAAATTTTGTCAAAAGTTCTTTAGCATATTTGCTTTGATGAATGAAAGTTCCATTTTGCAATTGTTGGACTTGGAGACCAAGAAAGCATTGCAGCTCACCCATAGCACTCATTTCAAACTCAGCTGTCACGAGTTCTCTAAACTCTTCACACATTGAGTTACATGTGCTTCCAAAAATAATGTCATCCACATAAATCTGGACAATCATTAAATCCTTCCCTCTCCATTTTAAAAACAGTGTTTTATCAATGGTACCTCTTTTGAAACCATTTGAGAGTAGGAAGTTGGAAAGAGTTTCATACCAGGCCATTGGTGCTTGTTTCAAGCCATACAAGGCTTTGTTTAACCTGTAGACATGATCTGGATAAAATGGATCCTCAAAACCTGGAGGTTGACAGACATACACCTCTTCTTGAATTGTACCATAGAGGAAAGCACTTTTGATATCCATTTGAAACACCTTCATATTGTGGTTGACAGCAAAGGCCAGGAACAGTCTAATGGCTTCCAATCTTGCAACAGGGGCAAATGTTTCATCATAGTCAATCCCCTCTTCCTGTCTGTAACCTTGAACCACAAGCCTGGCTTTATTCTTGACAACAATACCCCTTTCATCAGTTTTGTTCTTGAAGACCCACTTTGTGCCAATGGGACTAACCTCTTCTGGCAGTGGTACAAGCTCCCATACTTGTTGTCTTTTAAACTGTTGGAGCTCCTCTTGCATGGCTTCTACCCAGCTGTTGTCTTTTAGTGCCTCTTGGTACTTGACTGGCTGATGGAGTGATAGAAAACCAGCAAAAAGACAAATGTTTTGGGTTTGGCTTCTTGTGAGCACCCCTTCATTTATGTTGCCAATGATTTGATCAGGTGGATGAGATCTCAAGAAGATTAAATCTCCTTTGTATGGTATTATGGCATTGGTTGGTGAAGGCTGCAAATGTGTATCATCTGAGCTAACCACTGCTGGGGACTTTGATGATCCAGTAGTGGCTTCAAAAGGTGGTGGTATAGGAGGTAATGAAGTGGACAACTGCTGACTTTTATCCACTGTTTGAGGACTTTTGTCAGCAGTGTTTGAGGATGTGGAAGCAGTGGTTGATGGGCTACTTTGGTCAACAACTG
Source organism: Helianthus tuberosus (assembly GCA_030545235.1). Classification (NCBI taxonomy): domain Eukaryota; kingdom Viridiplantae; phylum Streptophyta; class Magnoliopsida; order Asterales; family Asteraceae; genus Helianthus; species Helianthus tuberosus. The sequence goes on from CM060365.1 coordinate 88,989,195, forward strand.
TTGAGGTAGCAGTGGTTGAGCTTTGACAACTATTTTGAACAGCTGGTGCTTTTCCCTTTATGGCAGACCTTTGAGGGATGATGATTTCATACCCATAGTCTGGTGTTGTATCCTCTGATGGACCTGCACTGTTAGTCTTGACAGCAGTATTTTCAAAAGTGAATTTTTCAAGATCAAACAGATCTGCAGGGTTTGCTGGGATTTTCATTGATGAGAGTTCATTGAACTTAACATTCAAAGTCTCCTCCACTGCCTTGGTCCGTGTGTTGAACACTTTGTAAGCCTTGGCAGTGGATGAGTATCCCAGATGATAACCACAATCAATTTTGGCTGCAAATTTTGAAATGGAATCTTTTAAGTTCAAAATAAAGCATGGGCAGCCAAACACTTTGAAATATGAGATCAGTGGTTTAATTTTATACAGAATTTCATAGGCAGTCTTTTTGTGCCTGGGGTTTATTAAAACTCTGTTCTGAACATAGCAAGCAGTGTTTACTGCCTCTGCCCAGAAGGTTAATGGCAAACCTGAATCTGCAAGCATGGTTCTGGCAGCCTCAATCAGAGTTCTGTTCTTCCTTTCCACTACCCCATTCTGCTCTGGTGTTCTTGGGATGCTGTACTGCCTTACAATCCCTTTCTTCACACAGAAGGCATCCAACTCCCTATTTTTGAATTTTGTGCCATTGTCACTCCTGAAGCTTTTCACTGGAAGGTCAAATTGCTTTTCAACCTGTGTTACAAAGTCTTGCAAAATGCCTGCAGTTTCATCTTTTGAGTGCAAAAAGAAAGTCCATGTGAACCTAGAAAAGTCATCAACAATAACCAAACAATATTTTTTTCTTTTTGAGGCTCATGACTTGAACTGGGCCAAACAAATCCATGTGTAGCATTTGCAAACACTGGGTTGTTTTGGACTCTTCAATGGACTTGTAAGAACTTTTATGCTGTTTTCCTTTTAAACAGGAAATGCAATGTTCAGGACATGAAAACAATTTTTGTGGTAGGCCTCTTACCAAACCATTTTTTGAAATTTCTGTGATTGTCTTAAGATTTGTGTGTCCCAGCCTTCTGTGCCAAAGTTCTGTCTCTTTGTTAGAGGCAGCTGAGAACAGACAGGTATCAGCTCTGGGACACTCTTTTGACATGTCAACAACATAAACATTGCCACTTCTTTGAGCAACAAGTTTAGTTTGACCAGTTTTGATTATTGCTTCAATCTTTTTGACCATTTCTGGTCCAACAATCCTACAACAGTCTTTTGTGAAGAATGACCCAAATCCTTTGTCACTCATTTGGGACACACTCAGAAGGTTGAATTTTAGATTGTCTATTAGATTGACATTTTCAAATTTTACTTTTCCAGACTCCACTGTACCCGACCCCAGAACTTTTCCTTTACTATTATTCCCAAAGGATATATCACCCCCTCCATGGATTTTAAAGTCTTTGAGGAGGGCTTTACATCCTGTCATGTGCCTGGAGCCTCCACTATCTACATACCAAAGACTATCAAAGCATGCAGAAGCTCCCTGCACATGAAGTAAAAGGATTAGTTCATTAAGGTCTCCAAAGCCAGCAGGGCTTTGGATGGGGTCTCAACAGTGTCTGGGATGGATGCAGAATGATGGACAGTGGTTAGGTCGGGAGTTTGAACTGTTTTAGGACAGTGTTTCTCTAACCACTGTTGTGGGTCCTGACCAATCATCTGCTGGTAACCAAAAGGATGCCTGTTCACTTTGGGTTTAGAGGGCCTTTTGTAGGCCTCATAAACGTGAGGGATCCTTTGGAAAGACTGTTTTTCTTTGCCTTTTCTGAACTGATTGGCAGGGGGTGCATCAGTAACCTGAACATCTCTTTTGACAGATGTTTGGTTCAGCTGTTTTGTAACAGCTGTTTGAACTGGCACAAACAGTGGTTGTTTCTTGGTGAATTTGAAAGGTGTTGATGATGATGGTGGACTCAAGGATGTTTTAGCCATGTACTCATTCTTTTTCACATCAAAGTTTTTGAGATACACACATGCTTGAGTTTTGTGGTTTGTTTTACCACAAACAATGCAGCTTTCTGCTGAAACAATGACACTTGTTTTGTTTAAATCATAAGCTTTCAAGTGGAAACAATCTTTTGTTAGATGGTTCCTTTTTTCACAGAATTCACAAAACAGGTTATCAATTTTTTCTTTCTTCTTTCTCTTTTCAGACTCCTTTGCAGCTGAGGTTTTAACCACTGCTGGGATATCCTTGAGAGGTATGACTTTAGCTTTTGGAGCTTTAACACCATCAGTTGATGTAAAGTCCATTGGCTTGAAATTTTCAAGAATATCACACTCGTCAGACCAGGTAGGTTTAAACTGATATTTTTCAAGTTCTTCAAAAGTTGAGGAACTCCTTGTTCTGTCAAGTGTGATTTTGTTACCAAGTTTGTCAGTGATTTTCACTTCTTGGCCATTCTTGTTTGTGGGGATGAACTCAGTGGTTACATCAGTGTTTTGAACAGATTTTTCACAAGCAATGTGTTCATCATCATACTTTCTATACCCAACCCCAAATTTCACATTACTTTCAATCTGTTTAGCAAGCATCACCTCATATCCTCTGCAGGATTCCACCCATCTTTCACAAGTAATCTGGGTGGATTCCAACTCCTTTTTGCAACTTTGGTATTTTTCTACCATAGTTTGAAGTTGGGTTTTGGTGATGCTTTGCTCTTCTTTTAGACAGCTGATTTCTTTTTCCTTTTCAGTCAGTTTGTTTTTAAGTTCTTTTAAAGAGCTTTCAAATTTGACCTCATCAGACAAGATTTTATCCCGAAGGTTTTCATTCACCTCTTTAATGTTTGCAAAAGCAATTATGCAATTGTCAGAACACAGTTTTTCAAGAACTTGAGGAGATACCTTGGCAGCTGCCATCATTGCACAATCACATTGATGATCTTCATCATCATCAGCTTTCACCTTCTTTTTACCAGCCTTTTCTTCTTTCTCTTCTTCTTTGTCCTCTATGGACCATGGATCTCTCATTGGTTCAATCAGGGTACCTGAACTTTCTCCCAACAGTATTTCATCAGCCTCTGCAGTAACCACTGCTTCAATCACCTCTTCCACTGTTTCAAAGCACTGCTGTTCCTCCTCAGCTTCAACCCCCTCCTGTATTGACTCTAGTGCCATTAAACAAAACTCATCATGTGAAGAATCATTAGAAGCATAGAGTGCAAAATTTTCATCACTAAGATCATCAGGCATACTGCTCCAGTCAACAAACCCTTGAGTGAAAAAACTTTGTTGATCTGGTTGTGCTGCTGCTGGAGCAGTGGTTTGAGGTGCAACAGGTTGCACTTGTACATGTGGAGCAGGGGTTTGAACATATTGGATTTGTGGAACAGTAGTTTGGACATAATGTACTGGCACAAGGGCAGCAGCATAGTGAGCAGTGTTCACTTGTGCTGCTGGGGCATATTGGGCATAGTGCACAGTGTTTTGGTTTTGAGGTCGAGGATTTGAGCTAGGATGAGTAATTATGGGACCAGTGGTTTGACTCCTACATTCCCTAGCGAAATGTCCCAACCTATTACACTTGTAATACTTGATTTTTTATTTATCCAACCCAACCCTTAGATTCCCATGCAAACCTGGGAATTTTCTCCCTGTTCTTTTGTAGAACTTGCTAGTTCTAACACTTAGCAAAGCCAGTTGGTGCAGGATGTCCATTTCCTCTAAATCAGTGGGATCAAAATGTTGTAAATCATTGAGTTCAAAGCTTAAATTGTCTGACATCTGGTTTTCGTTAGCAGTGAATGCATAACTTGCAGAGTGAGGATCAGGGTTGTTAAAATTTGTACCAGCAGTTATGTCAATGAAGTGATCATAACCCTGATCCTTACCACTGCTCCCAGATTCTTCTTGACCCAGAAGAGCAGTATTACCGAAAGTGTAATCATCGGTAACTTTTCCTGACTCTTGTAACCTCCTTTTCTGGTTCAACTCCCTTTCGAAGGTCAGGAGTCGACCATGGAGTTGGGTCAAGGTCAGATCCTTGAATTCAGATGAATTTCGGGTGACAAAAGCTATAGTGTCCCATTTTTCTGGCAGTGACCTGAGGAACCTGCTATTTTGAGTTGAGTTTGTAAAAGTGGTGTTAACAAGCCTCAGTTCACTGATGAGACAACTAAAACGCTCAAATTGTTGCGTTAGTGATTCACCTTTAATGTAGCAAAATGTTTCATACTGTTGGTTCAGGATTTCCCTATTGCTTTCTATGACTTCTTCAGTTCCACCAAACTGTTCCTTAAGTGCGTCCCATAACTCTTTGGCACTGTTACAGTGTAACAGTCCAGCATATATCTCATTGGGCAGCGCTGATGCTATGATGCTAAAAGCTTTAGCATCTAGTTCGATCTTTTGAAAGTCGGTTTCGGTATAATTTTCAATTGGTTTTGGAACGAACTTTTTAGCATCTTCAGCGCTTGGCACTGAAGGAACATGGGGACCATAAATGACAGACCTCCAACAACCTGTGCTTTGTTGAGCGAGGATGTGACCCATCCTCCTCTGCCAGATGTTGTACTCATTTCTCTTTAGCATAGGTGGTTTAAAAAGCGAGCCGATGTTGTTTTTATCATCCTGAGATTGTGACGTCATTCTTGTTGTTTTACAGACACTGAGAAATCAACTTTAATGGTGATTAATCCTTGCTCTGTTTTTCAACGGACGAACAAACGATCAGTATCAACTGTTATGAGCTGAACTATTTACGTCAAAATGATTGTTAAATCAAATTTGACTGTCCAAGCTCTGATACCAATTGTTGGATCTGAGTTTCTTTATGATTGTATTTTCGTTTGAAATTAAGATGGAAATGAAAGAGTTGTGCAGCGGAATTAAGATGAAAACAAACTTTGCATACAATCAAACAGGAGTAATACTTTTAATCAAACATCTTTACACAATGAACCGAATGATTGAATTTGTTTCAACAACGATTACAATGATTGATGTAAGAATGCAAACTCCCCCTCAGCCAGAGCTCAGTAGTTTGTTCGTGCAAAGAAGACGATGTGGTGAAAGAGCTAATAGAACAGTACAAAGTACTGAACTATTTATAGGCACTTGCAAACCACTGAGCATCTTAGCTGACGTCACCATGAAAGTGACATCTAACCTCCTAACAAACTCTAACCTCTGATCTATAAACACTGATGTACTAACTACTGCTATTACATTGTATTACATAAAAGACACTTAAACATCTGTTGCATCCTTCCACTGCTGTGACCCCAGCAGTGCTTGTCCGGATCAGCAGTACTTGACTCAAGACAGTAGATTGAGTCAGCAGAGCTTTGGTCTTCCATCAGTCTTTGACTTTGGGCAGTAGATGCAAGGCAGCAGTTATAGGTCAGTACTTAACAAGATCAGCAGATAGGAGGTCAGCAGATATGAAACCACTTTCAAGGGGAGAGATTTGCATGAACCAACTGTAAACGTCTGCTTATTCTGGATCCACTGCTCTGATCCAGTTTTGGCTTTAATTATCTGTTCCTCTGATAGGGTTCAATTCCAACAGGTGCTTAGGATGCACACATGATAGGAAGTTGAAGCTAGAATAAAGCTTTAGAGCCCAACAAATAGTTGTCTGTAGTAAATGAATCAAGGGTCTCTAGAAGCAGATAAACAATTGCTCTATTTTGAAATCTGAGTTGTCGGAATAGAATATTTGCCTGGATTTTGTCTGTAATAATTTGTTTACTGTTTGAGACATGGTATGGGACATGTTATTTTAAATTGAATAGTAATGATAATTGTTATGGAAACTTATGGACAATCTGTTTCGCTCATTGCCAAGCCCCGATGATTCCGCCATCGGTTGGGGTGTGACAGATTGGTATTAGAGCCATAACTATAGGGAATTAGGCAAGACTCGACCTAGTCCGGGTCGATGTCTTAGAAACCTAGTCTATAGATAGGAACCAACAGACTGACTTGTGCATATCCGTTAGGGATTATGTATGAGCTTACCGTTTCTCGCTACACTATCACTGCACTCGTTTTTTCAACTATGAAAGAGTAACTAAGCCGAGAATAGGTGTGAAAGCCGCAAACTCTCGACTAAAGTTGCTTAATCAACCCGCATTTTTATCTACAAACGGGGAGAATTATGCCAAATCAGGAGTGGAATCCGTATTTTGATGAATAATCTCCTCTATTTTATTAAAAACAGGAACGAAGTTGTTAAGCCAGGGGTGAAACCCTAACCTTGACGACTTGTTCCGCTCATTTTACAAACTCTCACCAAAGTCTCGACGGACTCCAACGACCCGAAGTCACAATATGACTAACGGGATGTGTGCCAACGCCCAAGAATCGAGGCAAAGGCATACTCCTGGAAGTCAAATGTGCACAACAGACCCTTGCGAATAGTTGAATCACTTTGGTTAATCGAAGTCTACTAGCCGCAGACAATCTACATCTCGAATTTTATGTGTTTTGATTCTGAGCCCGCAACTGCCGACTCTGATGATTCGTCGATTTCGTGTGCTTATATGTGTTTACCTGTTTATGTGTTTAAATTTTTGGAGATTTACTCGATTTTTGCTTTCACTTCGATCGACACGTACGGCTCACACTGCATTCTATCTCGATACGCTGCCAAATCGCTAAATTATGGACGACCTTATGCTACGATATACGCTTATACTACACTAATCGATATACTAGACGGAACCGCTATATACGAACAAATCGCAGACTTGCATGATAGGTTTCTGTATTCTGACTACCTCTTAAATGATAAAGGAACACGCATAATCATAAGAAGGTGGATACACACAAAATATGTTTTAAGTAAGTTATGTGCTTATGTGCCTATGTGCTTATGTGCCTATGTGCTTATGTGCCTATGTGATCATGTGCCTTACATAATTATGTGCTTCTGTGCTTATGCAAATCTGTGGTTATGTGTATGCGTAGTTACATGACTGAGTTCCTGAGCTTTAGTAAGTAGTAGACGTGTGAGGTGAAATTCGAATACCAATGTGTTGAGTCCTGTGACGATGTCTGTTGCAGACAATGTCATCTGGATCCCGTCATTCCTTACTTTCTCGTCAAGAAAAGAGAGACAGACGTCTTGCTGCCATCATCGCTAAAAGCGTAGCAAAGGTCGTGAGTGATGTTTACGAGAATGCCAGCAAATCGTCTGAGGAGTTGAGAACCGAAGCTCCTAAAGCTGCCACTAAAGCCTTCAATTTCAAGCAATTCAAGTCGTGTGGGCCAAAAGAATTCACTGGCGAGGGAAGTCCTACTGCACTATTCCAATGGTTTGATTCCATTGAGGTCACTCTACGGCAAAGTGGTTGCCCCGATGACCTCCGAATGCTGAATGCTACCGGCGTTTTCCAGTTTCGTGCTCTAGACTGGTGGACGGCCGAGAGAAACAAGCGAGGGAATGATGCAGCCTACGGTCTGTCGTGGGACGAGCTCAAGGAAGTCATGTTGGAAGAATTATGCCCTCCTCATGAATGTCAAAAGCTAGAGGATGAATTTTGGCACATACAGCAAAAGGATGGTGAAAATGCGGCACTCACTGCTCGCTTCAAGCAGCTCAGCATCATCTGTCCCGATCAGGCCAAGACTCCAGACATGGCAATCAAGAAGTATATCCGAGCCCTGCCTGACTGCGTTGCTGATTTCGTGCAAGCGGCTAAGACTACGACGATCGAAGAGACTTATCTACTGGCCGCTGAAATCAACTACAAGCGGGTCAAGGCTGGTGTTTGGGATAAAACTTCAAAGCACCTGCATCAAGCTACCAACATCGCACCAACTGCTGAAACCACCACCTCATCGAGCAACAAGAGGAAGAACAAGAGAAAGAACAGCTCCAGCAACAAGAATTGTGCGATCACTGCTGCACCGATTCAAGCTGTACCAGCCCAACAGCGTCAAGTAGCGGCGCCTGTGGCAAATGCACCTCCTGCAAAGCGCTCATACACTGGGCCACACCCGCTCTGCCCTACTTGTACCTACCATCACCCGACTGCCATTGTTTTCCGTTTTTGTGCTCATTGCAATATGTATGGCCATTTCACTACCAGCTGCCGTATTCAACAAGCTCCTGCTCATCAAGCTCTACTCACCGCCCCTCAGGGTCAACAAGCTCCTCCGGCACCCGCGGTCAATGCCAGAGCCTGCTTCGCATGTGGCGATCCAAACCATTTTGCCAACATGTGCCCGAACAGGGTCGTGAAGCAAGAGCCCCAGCAACAGTAGCCTCAGCAGTAGCAACACCAGCATCAACAACAAGCAGCACGCGCACGAACTTTCAACATCAACGTGCGTCAAGCCCAAGCCGACAACAACGTGGTCAATGGTACGTTCCTTGTGAATGGTATTTATGCTTCGTGTTTATTTGATACTGGAGCCGATAATTTCTTTGTGTCGTTCGAATTCGAGAAGCTCCTTAGTCGTAAACGCTCTCATCTCTCTTCGACATTCGATGTTGAAGTCGCTACCGGAAGAACTGCCATCGTTAATTCTGTTCTTCGTGATTGTACTCTTGAGCTCAACAACCACATCTTCCCAATCAACCTTATTCCTATGCAACTCGGAAGTTTTGATGTCATAGTAGGCATGGACTTTCTTCGTGAAAACCATGCTGAAGTTGTGTGCTTTGATAAGATGATTCGATTCTCGCTCGCGAATGGTGATCTATTGTTTGTGTACGGTGATACTACTTCGAAGGGTCTCAAGCTCATGTCGTGTGTCCAAGATAGTAAGTATCTCCGCAAAGAATACAGAGCTTTCTTGGCTAACATTGTAGTAGCGGAGAAGGAAAAGAAAGAGAAGAAGGAAGTAAAAGACGTTCCAGTGGTTTGAGAATTTCCTAATGTTTTTCCAGAGGATCTTCCCGGACTACCGCCAAGTCGTGATATCGACTTTCGTATCGACCTCATTCTTGGAGCCAACCCTATTGCCAAAGCTCCCTACCGACTCGCGTCGTCCGAAATGCGCGAACTCTCAAACCAACTCCAGGAATTACTTGAGAAAGGTTTCATTCGCCCGAGCACCTCTCCTTGGGGCGCGCCGGTCCTTTTCGTCAAAAAGAAGGATGGGTCGTTCAGGATGTGCATCAACTATCGGGAATTGAATAAGTTAACTATCAAGAACCGCTACCCTCTACCCCGCATCAATGATTTGTTTGACCAACTGCACGGTGCTACGTGTTTCTCGAAGATCGATCTACGTTCCGGATATCACCAGCTACACATTCAAGAAGAGGATATACCCAAAACTGCGTTTCGCACTCGTTACGGCCACTACGAATTCGTTGTTATGCCTTTTGGTTTAACCAACGCACCTGCGTTTTTATGGATTTGATGAATCGCGTGTGTAAACCATATCTCGACCGTTTCGTCATCGTGTTCATCGACGACGTCTTGATCTATTCCAAATCGAAAACCGAACACGCGCAACATCTACGTTTGGTTCTCGAGCTACTCCAGGGGAACCAACTCTATGCCAAGTTCTGCAAGTGTGAATTCTGGTTGGAGAAGGTTCAGTTTCTGGGTCACATTGTTAATAGTCAAGGTATTCACGTCGATCCTGCGAAGATCGAAGCTGTTAAGAGTTGGATTACGCCTAAGAACCCGTCTGAAGTTCGTTCTTTTCTTGGACTAGAAGGCTATTATCGACGATTTATCGAAGGATTTTCAAAGATCGATGTGCCGCTAACCACGCTCTCACGCATAAAGACAAACCTTTTGTTTGGGGAACTGAACAAGAGTCTGCCTTTCGAACCCTTAAGCATAAGCTTTGCAATGCTCCTGTTCTCACATTACCCGACGGAAACAATGATTTCATTGTCTATTATGATGCTTCCAACCTTGGTCTCGGTTGTGTTCTCATGCAACGAGATAAGGTTATAGCTGACGCATCTCGTCAGCTCAAAATCCATGAGAAGAACTATACAACCCATGATCTCGAGCTAGGCGCAGTTGTTTTTGCGTTAAAGATTTGGCGACACTACCTGTATGGTACCAAGTGTACGATCTTCACCGATCATAGGATCCTACAACATATCTTTAATCAAAAGGAGCTTAATATGCGTCAACGCCGATGGGTAGAACTTCTCAACGATTACGACTGTGAGATTCGTTATCACCCAGGCAAAGCAAATGTTGTTGCCGACGCACTTAGCAGACGGAGCTATCTGCTTAGCACTCGTAATGTTCAAGCCCAACACGATCTCGAAACCCTCATTCGCGAAGCTCAACACGCGTGTTTCAACGAACGCACTCTGAAGAAAGAAAGAATCTACCACGATGGAGCCCAGCGTGTGAGCAAATCGAACGGGATATTCCACTTTCTGGACCGAATTTGGATTACCAAACGAACCGATTTGCGACAAATCTTGATGGACGAAGCCCACAGATCCCGGTATTCTATTCATCCCGGTGCCGACAAAATGTACCAGGATCTTCGCTGCAAGTACTGGTGGCCCGGCATGAAAAGGGATACTGCTCTCTACGTTGGAAAATGCCTGACATGCGCAAGAATCAAGGCTGAACATCAAAGACCCTCTGGTTTACTCGAACAACCACCGATCCCCATGTGGAAGTGGGAGTGTATAGCCATGGACTTTATAACCAAGCTACCACCCACGTCATCAGGTCACGAAAGCATTTGGGTTGTGGTTGATCGATTGACTAAATCTGCTCACTTTTTGCCAATACGGGAAGACTACAAGGTAGAACGATTAGCCCGAATCTACACCGACGAGATCATTTGTAATCATGGTACGCCTCGCGACATCATCTCTGATCGTGATGCTCGGTTTACCTCGTGACTGTGGGAAACGTTTCAAACAGCACTCGGTACATCGCTAAATCTAAGTACCGCTTTCCACCCTCAAACCGACGGACAGACTGAAAGAACGATTCGTACTCTTGAAGACATGCTCCATTCGTGTGTCATAGACTTCGGTGGTAATTAGGATAAATACCTGCCATTAGTCGAATTCTCGTATAACAACAGTTATCATTCCAGCATTCAAATGGCACAATTCGAGGCTTTATACGGAAGAAGATGTCGGTCACCTATTGTGTGGCATGAGATCGGCCATTCGCAATTAACTGGTCCTGAGCTATTGCAAGAAACGACAGACAGAATTTTCCGAATTCGAGACAACCTGGTTAAAGCTCGGAATCGACAGAAAAGTTATGCCGATAGACGACGCAAGCCCCTTGAATTTGACGTTGGTGACTACGTGCTCCTAAAGGTATCACCTTGGAAGGGTGTAGTCCGATTCGGAAAGAAAGGAAAGCTCGCGCCTCGATATGTTGGACCTTTTAAGATTCTGGAAAGGATCGGAAAAGTCGCCTACAGACTCGAACTACCGGAGGAACTTAGTAACGTCCACCCGACTTTCCACGTTTCGAACCTCCGAAAGTGTCTCGCTGACCATGACTTAATTGTACATCTCGACGACATTCAAGTAAACAAAACATTACACTTCGTGGAAAAGCCTGTCGAATTCACGGACCGCCAAACCAAGCAACTCAGACGCTCTCGCATTCCTATTGTGAAAGCCCGATGGGAAGGCAAACGAGGCGCAGAGTTAACTTGGGAACTCAAAAGCGACATGAAGGCGAAGTACCCGCAGTTGTTTAAGGAGAAAGTCTAGAAGGAGAAAGCTCTCCACGTGATTCACGGTGTTGTACAACTCCCAGCCTAATTTCAGGACGAAATTCCCTAAACAAGTGTCACACCCCGATTTCCACGTGTCACCGGTGGGCCCGGTGGGGGAGTATCGTGACGTGGTTGGCAACGTACTAGTCAAACAACACAATATAATAATGCACAGCGGAAGCAATATAAAAGATATAATACAACCGAATTTATTATTGTAATATCAACTGTCACAATATTCGGAAGTTTATCCACAGAAGGATCGAACATAAAATGGAAACAATAGTTCAACAGACTTTTAGGCATCTTAAGCTTGCGAGACTTCTACTGATGCTAAGGAGAAATATCCAGCCAATTTCGTATAGTACCTGCATTTAGCCTTTTTGGAAAATACGTCAGTTTACACTGGTAAATACATTCAACTGACTCATTTTGAAAATGGTTTTAAGAAAATTGATTTGGATGCACGTGGCACAAAATATCTTTTATAATTTGATTAAAATGCACAGAGGCAAAATTAATCTTTTTAACTTGGGAGAATTATTTAATATTATAATCTTGTGAACGAATTACATGTTAATTATGCGTTCAGTAGCCCGGATCTAGTCCGGGTTAAAGATCAATAGACACACCACATAATTGAGTTATACACGACAGGTGTACGCCTACACCCCGTGCTCAGGTCGTGGCCAATCTCGTAAGATGATGCCAAGGATATCCGGGACATGGTCATTAACCCCCCAAAGGCTGTAAAGTAAACAAGACTGTTTAAACGAGCCGATCAAATTATTCAACTACCCACTAAGCGTGGAGATTTGATGCTCGATCAAGCGGTATGCTATATACCATAACCCAAGCCCGTATAGGGAAAATAAGTTAAAAGTATTTACCTGAGCTAAATATAAATTCAATCCCAGCCGTATATCAAATCAGCAAGTACAGATAGATTTTACTGGGCTCCTAATCTGGAACGAATGTTTTTAATAACCTATTAGAATCCTAACGGGTCTTTTAATTAAGCTTAAGCTTAGACCGGCTAGTTTCAAAGATACGGTTCGTACGCACGATTAAGCGAAGACCGGATAGAATGTGATTTAGACCCGAAAAGTTTGAAGACTTGTTTAATATGGGTTTATTATTCACATTCTGGATTTTGAGATAAAACCGATAAGGTTTGACCCGTTTCGGCTAATTTATGTAAACTTGTTACATAAACCGAACCGAACGCGAAATAAGCGTAACGGGTATCCGCAAGAGCCATATACAGGTTTCCTAAGTTAATATGCTTCAAATATGTTGTGACATCAGTAGGATGTCTTTCTTTATGCCCCGAACTAATTTAAACACAAACTATGCCCCGTAGGGGTAGTTTGGTCATTTTAAAGTTTGTAAAAGCGTTTAGATGTTTAACTGAGTTACAGGTCTGATGTAAACAGCAAACATACTCAATTTGATGAGTTATAACAGTAGGCTAAAGCATATGTGTGAAATTTATCATTTTTAACCAAACTATGCCCCGTAGGGGTATTTTGGTAATTTCACATAAGCCGAAAAGCTCAAAAACGAAGTCTGAGTTAATCAACCTTTTCTTACTGTTAAAATATCCTAATTTACCTCTTATATCAGTAGGTATCAACCCGGGTATGTCCATTATGATTTTAAAACATACTATGCGTTAAAAACGCTAATTAAGGCGATTAAAGGCCATTTCCGGGTTCGATACTTAAATCTGATATTTTTATATTTCCAGAAGGCTTAAAATAATTTATTTATCATATGTGATCAGTAGCAAAAGGTTTGGAGTCGTTTAGATATGTAAAACTCATTTTATGGCCCGTAAGGGCAAAACCGACATTTACCGAATTAAGCCTACGACTATGAGTTATGCTCAGCCTAAAATTAATTAAAAATCTTTAAAAATCCCAAAATAATATATTACATCAGTGGGTAAAAGATTTGATACCAAAAAGTATGTTTAAGTAGGCTATACGCTAATTACGCCATTTTATTAACATAAAGCATTAATTTTGCGATAATGAGCATAACTCTTAATCTACAAGTCAAACTGATGTCAAACTATGCATACAAGTTTATATATCAGTAACTAAGGTTTCTACACTTTTACATTTTCGTAAATCACTTTTTAAGGTAATAAGGGCATAATGGTCAACATATGAGCAATTAACGGAAATATGCATATTAATTGGATAACTAGTGAACCAAGGTGTATAATCACATATGGTTGTTTTAACATGTATCCTAATCCAATATAAGCTCTGAGGCATTTCTAAAACATACCTAAACGGGTCAGAACTGAAAGTCAAAGTGAAAGTCAAACTATGTGACTTTCGGTTCCGAAGCGGGTCTAAACAGGAAATAGTCGGGTTGGACATGTTCGGACATGTTCTTACACTTATTACTAAGTGATAACAATGATCAAACAGGTTATATATGTTCTAGATAGCTAATTATGCATAAATGACATTTTAAGCATCCTGTTGTCTTTTTACTTAAAAGTTTGACCCGACTTTTGACCTGGTTAGAGTGGTGATCAGGGGAAACCCTTTTGAGGTTTTATTACCCACATAAATACCAACCTATAACTACTTTTAATTCGAGATATGACTGAGCCATTATAGACTAATCTCGAAGTCAAACCGTAATTATGACGGTTTGACTTTTAGCTAATTAACCAAGCTAAACTCAAATAAAGAAGGACTAGTAGACTTACAAGAGTCCTATGCGCGACTTAAGATCAGTTGGACCTGCTTGAGAGCTCCAGGAATGATCAAATTATACAGATGAAGATGTGAGGAGTTGTGTTGCACAAGGTGGCCTTATATAGTGGTTTAATCCACCATAATAAGTTGACACCAAGGTCTATCATTCACCACAAGCTGCCCACAAGTGTCCCTAGTGCTTTAGGATAGTTTAGGGGCCGCCCATAATGCAAAAAGGTCGTTTAAACATCGGTTCTCCGCATAAACAGTCTGTTGTACACGTTTTCTGGTTCTGGGCTCCGCACGCGGCCCGCGTCCCGTTTAAGCAAACCTCAAGCGGGCCGCTTGAGACATAAAATCAGATTTTTAAATTTTATTTGTTTTCCAACTAGACCTTTGGCTTCACGAAGGGGCAACTAGGGTTATTTCTTGCATTTTGACCCCCTTATATTTACCCACTAGGGCTTTAGGACTTATACCCACTTTGCCAAGTCCCTGAACACTTCCGGTTAACCCAAAAAGTCTTAACTTTCAATGTTAACACCTTAACCCCTCGCACACGAATTTGATCATAACTTTCTCATACGATAACGAAACTTTATGAAATTTATATCGTGCATTCTAGTGAGCATAATTAACATTTACAAAGCTTCGGGTTTGTCAAAAGATCACTCAGAGGTATATCTTTCACATGTTGACACATTTAACCCCTGTAGTTTGTAATCTCTCACTTTTAGCTTCGTATGATCCATGATTTATTTGTTTGATGTTATAAACATCATGTAGGGTTATTATGAAGTATATTTATTCACTGTTGACACTTAGAATCCGTATAATCACATACTTTCCATGTTCGTCAACTTTAGTCCTTTTATAACATTCTTTCACACGTTCAAACTTTATGACACGTGTCAGCACATTATAGGACGTGAATTTTCGAGGTGTTACATCCTCACCCCCTTAAAATAAATCTCGACCCGAGATTTACTGAAATAAGTAAGGGTACTTTTCTTTCATCGTGGCTTCAACCTCCCACGTGAATTCGGGACCTCTACGGGCATCCCATTTGACCTTAACAAAAGGTATATGCTTCCTTCGAAGCTTCTTTACCTGTCGATCTTCAATCGAAAAAGGTTTTTCCACTAACTTCAAGCTCTCGTCTATATTCACATCTGTGTGTGGCATAACCAGTGATTCATCAGCGAAACACTTTTTCAGATTACAGATGTGGAACACATTGTGAATTCCACTGAGCTCTTCAGGTAAGTTTAGCTTATAGGCGACTGTCCCGACACGTTCGATAACCTCGAAAGGTCCTATGTATCTCGGGCTTAGCTTGCCTTTCTTACCAAACCGCATCACTCCCTTCTAGGGTGACACTTTAAGTAGGACTTTGTCACCTACTTCGAAGTGAAAATCCTTACGCTTAGGATCAGCGTAACTTTTCTGCCTATCCCGGGCAGCTTTGAGACGGTCACGAATCTGGACAATCTTGTCCGTCGTTTCGAACACGATCTCTGGTCCTGATAACTGGACATCTCCAACTTCCGCCCAATAAATAGGCGATCTACGCTTATTACCGTATAATGCCTCAAAAGGCGCAGCCTTGATGCTGGTGTGGTAGCTATTGTTGTAGGAGAATTCGATTAACGGTAGGTTCTTATCCCAACTACCACCCAAATCGATCGCACATGCACGTAGCATGTCTTCCAACGTTTGAATAGTACGCTCACTCTGACCGTCTGTCTGAGGATGTTAAGCCGTACTAAAGTTCAATGAGTGCCCAAAGATTGTTGGAAACTCTTCCAAAAGTGTGACGTGTACCTAGTATCTCTATCAGAGATAATAGCTACAGGTATGCCATGTAAGGCTACAATCTTATCCGCGTATAACTGGGCTAACATGTCGGAGCTATAAGTCTCCTTGAAGGGTAGGAAATGAGCTGACTTAGTCAGTCCATCAACTATAACCCATATTGTATCATTTCCTTTCCTTGTCTTGGGTAACTTGGTAATAAAATCCATAGTTACCATTTCCCACTTCCACGTAGGAAGTTCAGGCTGTTGTAGCAAGCCTGACAGCTTTTGAGGCTCGGCTTTGACTTGAGCACCTGTCAAGCATTTAACTACATGGGTGGCTACAGACTTTTCAAGCCTATCCACCAATAATTTTCCCTTAGATCCTGGGTAGCTGATGGCAATTTCTTAATCGCTGCCTAATTAGGGTTGCGGCATTTAATACGTAAGCAATATGAACCGTCCTTCTTATTTAACAATATCAAACCCTCAGAAGATTGAGTCAGGCTTTATGTGCCTATGTTTTAAAACCTACTAAATCAAGGTTTCGATTTCTTTCCAAAATCAATATGGAGTTTTCACAATACTCCAGCCCACGGCGGGATACAAATCTTAATTCTACCTGCCTTCCAGGAGGTAAGCAGAGACAACTTTTGAGAAGATAATTAAGATACAAGGAGGCTACAGAGATTTTCCATATCTCAGGCTCCAGTTCATCCATCATTGTTCGTGTCAAATGAGTGACACCTTTATGTTATAAGTCCACGAATTCCTTAATCGGTAACATTTACTTGGAAAAAAAAATTCCATTTTTGGATATCTTCTTTGAATACTACTAGTCGACTTTAGTACAATATGATCATTGGGATATCTTAGGGGTTCCATGTATTAAACCTCCATGCTGATCAGACATGGAAATAATCTATGGGACACACTAGGATACGCCAATCCTCATATGACACTTTTATCAAACATAGTTTGGCATTCGCAGGCGATAGAAAAACAATGAGAAAATAATTAAAATAACATCTGTTGTTGTACTCTATGCAAAGAAAGAGTGCTCTTAGATTTTCGGAAGGATTCCTTGCCGATCTATAAGAATCAGTTACTATGGTTTCCTTGGTAGTTATACCTTGTGGATGATAATAAAATTTTGCTAAGTTTCTGGTTCAAGAAGATTTATTATTGCCTGTATTAAAAAAAAACAGGGCACTTAGCAGAAATTATCATTGATAAATGATAAGGAAGTTTATTGTACAAGTGCTTATATTTAATCAATAATGGAAGTTTCACAAACTAGGCACCTAGCTCAGTTGGCTAGGCGCGCGATAGGGTGCGGCCTAGACCCAGGTTCGATTCCGGGGACGGCCAATTCCACCATTTTTTTTATGTTTAATTTTAATTAATCGTACGGATACGTGTAATTATGAGAGTTGTCTCATAAGGAGTCTTGATAATTAATTGCTTCTTATCACCCACGATATGGGCTTGATTTTTCGAGGCAACCAATCGATTTTTATCACTTTATTGAGTCCTTATATTTAACGGAACTAGGACATCGGAAAAATGATTCCTTATGGATATAAAACATCCATCTACTAATGCTGAAGCAGTCTCAGAGGTATACAGGCTTTTTACTGAACTTTCGTTGCTTTTTATTAAGCCTGTACTTGCTCTCTTCTCAGATTTCTGGGAGTTGTCCTCCTTCTTTGGTCCATCCTTCATATTTTGAAGTGTGAACATAGCTCTCCTCATGAGAAATTTAACATGGTTTTTGAATGAGATTTAGAGCGAGAAGTATTCAGCTCTTTGTATGGTCTCATGACCTTTTCAACTGTTGCGTCAACCACAGTCTGGAGATTACCTCCACTAATATTGAGGTTTACGTTTGTAGTTTTATTAACTTTCGTCGCATTAATAGTATTGCGACTGTCGTCTACCTCCTCCGAGTTTTCCATACTCGAAACTTGGTACTAATCACCAAGATTAACAATTATTAGTCATCATCCTGATGACCTGACTTAGATTAGCCACAGCATTCATAAACCGTATGGGCTATTCTATTCTGAACATTCTTAATGAATGCTTTTTGAATGTCTATCTATTACATTTAGCTTAGGTCACAAAAGGACTAACAGTGGAATTTAAGGTTTGGAGCGAGTCCAATACCTGCTTGACAGGGGACCATAATGTCACAACTGTCTTTGTCACAAGGACGATTATAAATAGCTCAAAAGGCTTGCCTTACAAGACCTTTATTAGATGTATACACATATGGCATAGAAGCATGTCTCGATGGACGTAGAAAAATATGGCATAAAATCCAGTCATGAAGGACATAAATGATTTTACGGCACCAAGGCCTTGTTACAAAGGACATTTAGATATGGCACAAATGGCCTTGTTATAAGGACTTTCATCAAATCTGGTACAAAGGCATGTCACCAGGAATGTTAACATTTAATATGTTAGCTTGTCACGAATGACCAATTATAGCACATAGGCTTGTCAGGAATGACTTTAAAACATAACTCGATGGTCTATTTTCAAGGACCTTAATTTATTAGCCGCAATCTTATTAGATTAGGGCTTCCAGGTTTGAACGTGGTTCTTCATTTTCAGACAGGGAGTCATAGACCACAACCGTCATCGTCTTAGGAGACGATTTATTTGGCAGAAAGAAGCCAATCAACATCACTAATGGATGTTTATACATAACCATCGTATATAATGATATTAGTCATGATCACATCGATCATATTGACTATTTGGTTTGGGTATAATCACACCATTATAAACAGGGGATCATAAAGATCACTACTATCTTTGTCTTACCGACAGTAGAATAAGGTATAGCCCGTAGGCATTTTATCACGGGGGATGTTAATATTATGATCATCATACTGATGATACTAGTCATGATCGCAATGATAGTATAGACTATGGGATTTGAATATAGCTCACCCCCTTGGGCAAAGAACCACAACAGATTGCAATTGCCCGGTCTCAATTGGACAATATAATATAGCCCTTAGGCAAAATATCATTAAGGATGTTAAAATCTTTAATCATCATATTGACGATCCTTGTCATGATTGCATTGATCATATAGACTATTAGGCTTGAGCATAGCTCACTACCTGGGACAGGGAATCGTAAAGATCACAATGTCTTTGTCATACATGGGCAATATAATATGGCCCATAGGCGAAACATCACTAATGGATGTTTATAATAGGTTCATCCTATTAGATGATATAAGTTATGATTGTATTAATCATATTGACTATTTGGCTTGAGCATAGCTCACCACCGCAGACAGGGAATCATAAAGATAACAATGTTAATGTCTCAAATGGACAATATATTATAGCCCGTAGGCAAAACATCACTAAAGGATGTTAAAATAATATTATCATCGTATTAGATGATATTAGTCATGATCGCATTGATCATATAGACTATTATGTTTGGACATAGTCCAACATTTTTAGATAGGAGGTCAAAAGACCATCACTGTCGTTGTCTTATCGGACAACAAGCTTAGCCCGTAGGCACTTCATCACTTACGGATGTTTATAATATGATCATCTTATAGGGTGATACAAGCCATGATTCCTAAATTACAAGGCTAGATGAGGGAATTGGAAGAATCCAATATAAGGATGACTGTTGTGATTTTCTCGAATCACATTTGTCAAGGGTACTAACACGTTCTTAGGTGTTGACAAGGATCTGAATCCCTTAAGTAGGTTTCACCATCTTGGCCGCGTAGGCTAGGTTTCAACTTTAAGATTCCCTTTTAAAATGCATACTGACAGGGAAAGAAGGATATTTATTATTTATTTTTTTTTTCAGGATTTTTATCATAAATCCTAATTCATAAGTTAATAATAATAGCACAAATGGCCTAGTCGCGTAGACAAGTTAAATTTATAAGCCATGATTTCAGAGAATCGCGGCATTAAGGTTTGAATCAAAGTTCATTACCTTTTCCTGACAGGGAGTTGTAGGCTGCCACTGTCTTCAGTCTCAGAGGACATTAACTATAGCCCGTAGGCACTTCCCTTATAAGGGAAGTTTATTACTGAATTGCCCCTTAGGGAAATTCATTAACCATGGTAAATAGAGACCATATTTGGTTAATTTATTAATCATATATTTATTTAGGATTTCTATTATAATTTATCCTAATTATAAAACATTAATAGTTTTATTGGTGGCACCCAATGGCCTGGTCACATGGACATTTATAAATTATAAGCTTATGATTTCAGAGAATCAAAGCATGACAGTATCTTGGCACAATAGGCCTAGTCACAAGGACATTTATAAATTTTAAGCTATGATTTCAGAGAATCAAAGCATGAAAGTATATGGGCACAATAGGCCTAGTCACAAGGACAATTATAAATTCTAAGCTATGATTTCGGAGAATCAAAGCATGAAAGTATATTGGCACAATAGGCCTAGTCACAAGGACAATTATAAATTATATGCTAGGATTTCAGAGAATCAAAGCATTTGAGGTTTGAACCTAGTTCATTACCTTTATCTGACAAGGAGTCATCGCTACCACTGTCTTTTGGCTCATATGGAAATGAGCAGGGCCCGTAGGCATTATGTTACCACGTATGGTTAAAATATGATCATCTTAATTAATGATGTAAACCCAGGATTCAGCGATCATTAAACTGGGTTAGGAATCTTTTGAAGAATCCTTAATAACGTGTGTGATTTCCAACGAATAACATCTGTCGGGAGTGTTAACATGTTCTCAGATGTTAACTGGGATGCGAATCTTTTAAACAGGTCTTACCATCTTGGCCAGGTCTTTATAATGACACTCGGCTAGGTTTCACTCTTAAGATTCTTTATTAATGGTTTGAATCTTTTTAACTGGTCTTACCATCTTGGCCCGGTCTTATAATTGACCCGAAGGCTAGGTTTCACACTTAAGATTCTTAATTTATAATTAACGCAGAACAATTTTTAAATTGAGATGTTAATAAGGATCTGAATCTAAATTGAGGAACTGCCATTTTGGCCGGTCTTAATATGACCCGAAGCTAGGTCTTGTCCTTTTTAGATTTTGCCATTTTATTATAATGGTAGATCTTGTAAAAGGAATGTTATTTTCCATTTATTTAATATTCTTGTTTAGAATGAAAGTTTAAACTAAATCATTCCACTATATGAAAATAAAAGTATAAAGTTGCCCTAAGCGGGACTTGAAAGGAATAATGTTGTCCTCGAAGGGACTAAAAAGATAAATATGTCCCTATAAGGACTATTGAGGAAACGGTTTTCAGCAAAGGAGTTTCTTCTTCTTCATTCAATTCCAGAATGCTTTCTCCTTGGTTGCACGTCTCATCTTGGTCACTGTACGAAGCTCAGCATTTCAAGGCTCCGTGTGTGGAGAATCCCTAGTTCAGCTTCCTCCTTTGGCGACGTATCCAATAATAATAATAAAAATTGGAAGCAAAAATTTCCACATTAGGATTAAGATTATTCCTATGTTAAGTCTAGACTCAGAAGTTTAGATTGTGCAATTGTGTAACTGAGATTAAACACAGAAGGCTAGTGTTTAATTCACTCAGAGTTGGCTCTGATACCAACCTGTCACACCCCGATTTCCACGTGTCACCGGTGGGGGAGTATCGTGACGTGGTTGGCAACGTACTAGTCAAACAACACAATATAATAATGCACAGCGGAAGCAATTTAAAAGATATAATACAACCGAATTTATTATTGTAATATCAACTGTCACAATATTCGGAAGTTTATCCATAGAAGGATCGAACATAAAATGGAAACAATAGTTCAACAGACTTTTAGGCATCTTAAGCTTGCGAGACTTCTACTGATGCTAAGGAGAAATATCCAGCCAATTTCGTATAGTACCTGCATTTAGCCTTTTTGGAAAATACGTCAGTTTACACTGGTAAATACATTCAACTGACTCATTTTGAAAATGGTTTTAAGAAAATTGATTTGGATGCACGTGGCACAAAATATCTTTTATAATTAGATTAAAATGCACATAGGCAAAATTAATCTTTTTAACTTGGGAGAATTATTTAATATTATAATCTTGTGAACGAATTACATGTTACTTATGCGTTCAGTAGCCCGGATCTAGTCCGGGTTAAAGATCAATAGACACACCACATAATTGAGTTATACACGACAGGTGTACGCCTACACCCCGTGCTCAGGTCGTGGCCAATCTCGTAAGATGATGCCAAGGATATCCGGGACATGGTCATTAACCCCCCAAAGGCTGTAAAGTAAACAAGACTGTTTAAACGAGCCGATCAAATTATTCAACTACCCACTAAGCGTGGAGATTTGATGCTCGATCAAGCGGTATGCTATATACCGTAACCCAAGCCCGTATAGGGAAAATAAGTTAAAAGTATTTACCTGAGCTAAATATAAATTCAATCCCAGCCGTATATCAAATCAGCAAGTACAGATAGCTTTTACTGGGCTCCTAATCTGGAACGAAGGTTTTTAATAACCTATTAGAATCCTAACGGGTCTTTTAATTAAGCTTAAGCTTAGACCGGCTAGTTTCAAAGATACGGTTCGTACGCACGATTAAGCGAAGACCGGATAGAATGTGATTTAGACCCGACAAGTTTGAAGACTTGTTTAATATGGGTTTATTATTCACATTCTGTATTTTGAGATAAAACCGATAATGTTTGACCCGTTTCGGCTAATTTATGTAAACTTGTTACATAAACCGAACCGAACGCGAAATAAGCGTAACGGGTATCCGCAAGAGCCATATACAGGTTTCCTAAGTTAATATGCTTCAAATATGTTGTGACATCAGTAGGATGTCTTTCTTTATGCCCCGAACTAATTTAAACACAAACTATGCCCCGTAGGGGTAGTTTGGTCATTTTAAAGTTTGTAAAAGCGTTTAGATGTTTAACTGAGTTACAGGTCTGATGTAAACAGCAAACATACTCAATTTGATGAGTTATAACAGTAGGCTAAAGCATATGTGTGAAATTTATCATTTTTAACCAAACTATGCCCCGTAGGGGTATTTTGGTAATTTCACATAAGCCGAAAAGCTCAAAAACGAAGTCTGAGTTAATCAACCTTTTCTTACTGTTAAAATATCCTATTTTGCATCTTATATCAGTAGGTATCAACCCGGGTATGTCCAATATGATTTTAAAACATACTATGCGTTAAAAACGCTAATTAAGGCGATTAAAGGCCATTTCCGGGTTCGATACTTAAATCTGATATTTTTATATTTCCAGAAGGCTTAAAATAATTTATTTATCATATGT
This sequence comes from Helianthus tuberosus, assembly GCA_030545235.1. Classification (NCBI taxonomy): domain Eukaryota; kingdom Viridiplantae; phylum Streptophyta; class Magnoliopsida; order Asterales; family Asteraceae; genus Helianthus; species Helianthus tuberosus. The sequence continues at coordinate 89,012,707 of CM060365.1, forward strand.
GATCAGTAGCAAAAGGTTTGGAGTCGTTTAGATATGTAAAACTCATTTTATGGCCCGTAAGGGCAAAACCGACATTTACCGAATTAAGCCTACGACTATGAGTTATCCTCAGCCTAAAATTAAATAAAAATCTTTAAAAATCCCAAAATAATATATTACATCAGTGGGTAAAATATTTGATACCAAAAAGTATGTTTAAGTAGGCTATACGCTAATTACGTCATTTTATTAACATAAAGCATTAATTTTGCGATAATGAGCATAACTCTTAATCTACAAGTCAAACTGATGTCAAACTTTTCATACCAGTTTATATATCAGTAACTAAGGTTTCTACACTTTTACATTTTCATAAATCACTTTTTAAGGTAATAAGGGCATAATGGTCAACATATGAGCAATTAACGGAAATATGCATATTAATTGGATAACTAGTGAACCAAGGTGTATAATCACAGATGGTTGTTTTAACATGTATCCTAATCCAATATAAGCTCTGAGGCATTTCTAAAACATACCTAAACGGGTCAGAACTGAAAGTCAAAGTGAAAGTCAAACTATGTGACTTTCGGTTCCGAACCGGGTCTAAACAGGAAATAGTCGGGTTGGACATGTTCGGACATGTTCTTACACTTATTACTAAGTTATAACAATGATCAAACAGGTTATATATGTTCTAGATAGCTAATTATGCATAAATGACATTTTAAGCATCCTGTTGACTTTTTACTTAAAAGTTTGACCCGACTTTTGACCTGGTTAGAGTGGTGATCAGGGGAAACCCTTTTGAGGTTTTATTACCCACATAAATACCAACCTATAACTACTTTTAATTCGAGATATGACTGAGCCATTATAGACTAATCTCGAAGTCAAACCGTAATTACGACGGTTTGACTTTTAGCTAATTAACCAAGCTAAACTCAAATAAAGAAGGACTAGTAGACTTACAAGAGTCCTATGCACGACTTAAGATCAGTTGGACCTGCTTGAGAGCTCCAGGAATGATCAAATTATGCAGATGAAGATGTGAGGAGTTGTGTTGCACAAGGTGGCCTTATATAGTGGTTTAATCCACCATAATAAGTTGACACCAAGGTCTATCATTCACCACAAGCTGCCCACAAGTGTCCCTAGTGCTTTAGGATAGTTTAGGGGCCGCCCATAATGCAAAAAGGTCGTTTAAACATCGGTTCTCCGCATAAACAGTCTACTGTACACGTTTTCTGGTTCTGGGCTCCGGACGCGGCCCGCGTCCCGTTTAAGCAAACCTCAAGCAGGCCACTTGAGACATAAAATCAGATTTTTAAATTTTATTTGTTTTCCAACTAGACCTTTGGCTTCACGAAGGGGCAACTAGGGTTATTTCTTGCATTTTGACCCCCTTATATTTACCCACTAGGGCTTTAGGACTTATACCCACTTTGCCAAGTCCCTGAACACTTCCGGTTAACCCGAAAAGTCTTAACTTTCATTGTTAACACCTTAACCCCTCGCACACGAATTTGATCATAACTTTCTCATACGATAACGAAACTTTATGAAATTTATATCGTGCATTCTAGTGAGCATAATTAACATTTACAAAGCTTCAGGTTTGTCAAAAGATCACTCAGAGGTATATCTTTCACATGTTGACACATTTAACCCCTGTAGTTTGTAATCTCTCACTTTTAGCTTCGTATGATCCATGATTTATTTGTTTGATGTTATAAACATCATGTAGGGTTATTATGAAGTATATTTATTCACTGTTGACACTTAGAATCCGTATAATCACATACTTTCCATGTTCGTCAACTTTAGTCCTTTTATAACATTCTTTCACACGTTCAAACTTTATGACACGTGTCAGCACATTATAGGACGTGAATTTTCGAGGTGTTACAACAAGGGGAGGCTGTAACACCCCGTGTTCTCGAGAAGTCAAAGTCAAAGTCAAGGTCAAAGTCAACGACCGATTCATGCAAGTTGACTTGTAGTAGATTCTTTTGGATGTCTATTTTAGTTGTATTATGTGGAGTAAGTGTCAATGATTACAATAATCGACGTATGTTATTCGATATCTAATCGACTTACGACTGTGAACTATAGGAAGTAACAATGCGATAAAGTTAACTAACCGATAATCAAACTATGCTAATCAAATCGAATCGAATCGCAACTCGAACTACGTACTTTAATTATTATACGTGTGTGTGTGCCTTATGTGTTACTTGTGCATGTTCATTTATGATATGTGTGGAATCGAAATCGAACTCGAAATGCAATCGAACTCGAATCATAATCGAACTATGATAATTAGTGGAGAAGGGATAGTGCGAGATATGAGTGATTGGGACTGAAAGTAATTTGAATAGGAAACTCTATCGTAACGCATCGATCGCAACCATAATCGAATCAGCAAAAATCGTCACGTCAAACACACAAACCAAGTTCCATCCGGCCGGATAGCCATCCGACCGGATAGCCAATTGGTCATGGGTGTCAGGTGCCATTCGACCGAGATGTCACCCGACCGGACAGTCATCCGGGCGGTGTGCTATCCGACCGGATAGCCCTTTCCTCTTTTGGAATCCTAAAAATACCCCTGTCATTGTCATCATTTCCACTTTTGGAAATCTTCTGTCCGAACAGCCCGTGCTCTCCATCTTTTCTTCGATTTCTCTCAATCCAGGTAAGATCTCGTCCTAAATCTTGTACTTTCTTGATCTACACACACTCCTACACCTTTCTATCTTTTAAATCTTAACTTTCAATCGTGAAATCACTAAGATTTGAGGTGTTCTAGGATGATGTCATCATGAGTTCTTGAAGAACTTCTTGTTTTGGCCTCAATCCACCAAGAACAACTCAGATCTGATGGATTTCCACACAAATACACAAAGATCTCGCGTAGATCTAAGCCTAAATATAGTGAAGAAGGATTGAAAGACGGTTTCTAACTTTCTTTCAACCCTTTTACACTCAATACACTCAAAACCGATAGAATCGGATCTTGTTCTAGTCTCCTACTCATCCTTAGTATTGTACTAGTCCGAGATCTGAATTCTACTCACGAGACTACCGATTCTGGGTTAAACAAGAACGACTGTCTTGAACCGGTTAACAGGCCGAACTAGGGTGATTCCTGGTCGGTTTGGTCACTTGGGTCAAGATGGGGGGTTCTGTTGGTTAAAGGGTTGTCAAAATGTCTCGATAAACGACAAACAATCAAAACGACCAATTGTAAGACGAACGGAACAATCGGAACGGAACACTGTCCGACCGGACTGCTGTTCGAGCGGACAGACTACCCGAACGGATTGTTGTCCGAACGGATAACACCTTGGGTCCCACACTTAGTCAACTTTATCTGAAGTCTGAGTATTGAATGGATTGCTATCCGATCGGACTACCATCCGACCGGATTACTCTTCGGATCATGAGATACTAGGACTTTAAAGATTTAAACAATTTTCAACATGTTCATTAACAGGGTTGCCACCCGGTCGAATGGACATCCGACCGAGTGACACCTCTGCTATGAATTGTTTCCACTAAGTAATCTCATCACTAGGACTTTAAAGATTTAAACAATTTTCAACATGTTCATTAACAGGGTTGCCACCCGGTCGAATGGACACCCGGTCAATCCATTCAGGCTAACTTTACTCGCTCAGCGCTCCCTTCAATCCATTAACCATTGTGAGTATACTCGATCCCTTTTTGCTTTATGCACTGTTGGGTGTTACATACGTTACAACTATTCAAATCACATCAAACACACTACTCAATACTATTTGAACGCTAACCGTTAATGCATGATATACGTGGCTTATGAATGCTTGTTTGTTATGTTTACACATGGAATGCTGTCTACCTGCCTTAGCAACGATAGTACTATAGTTTGGACTCAGCACCCATTCACACGGGGGTTGTTAAGGACAATTACTTGCATGGATTACGGTGGTAATCATGTATTGCGAACTGCCTCGGGCAGTCAACTCGTAGTCATTGGTATCGATGGATCTATGTCGATAACTAACGTGCTTCATTTCACTATGTGTACGTGCTGGTTATACGTAAAGAATTCGAACTCTATATGTTATTATCAAACTTGTATACTCACCTTTACATTATATGTATTGACTTTATTTTAACGAATGTGACAGGTGCTTAGGATGCACACATGATAGGAAGTTGAAGCTAGAATACAGCTTTAGAGCCCAACAAATAGTTGTCTGTAGTAAATGAATCAAGGGTCTCTAGAAGCAGATAAACAATTGCTCTATTTTGAAATCTGAGTTGTCGGAAAAGAATATTTTCCTGGATTTTGTCTGTAATAATTTGTTTACTGTTTGAGACATGGTATGGGACAAGTTATTTTAAATTGAATAGTAATGATAATTGTTATGGAAACTTCTGGACAATCTGTTTGGCTCAGTGCCATGCCCCGATGATTCCGCCATCGGTTGGGGTGTGACAACCCGCCACGTAGGCGCCACATCACCACGGGAGGAGGACCATCCTCTTGGGGACTATCCAAGGGTGTGAAGGATGGACCATCAACTAGCTGAGGGACCTACTTTATCACAAATCAATACACACAATTAATGAGGGGGCCCCACCTTTTGGATCGTCTCAGACGTCCTGGAGAAGACGCCGGCGACGCGCCGAGCCCCAAGGGGGCGGTGTGCGACGGACTTGGACGAGCAAAGACGGGAGGGGACGAACCCCATACCCCATGGCCTAAGTACTCCTCTAGTCTTGAGTCTTAACCATTATTAACAACTTAACAAATATTTACAATTATACACTCTCGTTTTCTACTCGCATCAATTGACTCTACGGCCCTTATTCCATTAATCATGTAACAATATGCTTAAGACTATGGGGTATGGGGCGGGGGTTGTGGCGTGGGTTGGGTACAAATGCCCATGTCACCACCCTGGGTGGGCTTGGGTTTGGTCGTGGCCCCTTGGGCGGGGGTTTCAGCCCGGGCGTTGGACGGGGCTACCCACATGACATGGCGGAACCTCATTGGCCAAGAGCACTAGCCCTTTGAAATTGGCTTTTTTCCATGCCACCAAACCCACGCCCTACCATACCCCTTTTAAATTGGCTTTTGGTCTTGGGTGCCCCATATTCCACGTGTCGCACCATGCCCCCAACCCACGCCCCACCATACCCCACGGTCTAAGAACTTAAATCTAATCTAAATATGATAATAGAGAAACCGAATGAAGAGTGCCCGACACTATTCATTGGCCCGCCGGTGCTCCGTGGAGATGCCCACGTATTACGTATAGCACCACGCGTCTCCCCCTCTACACGATACCACATAACCCACTTCCCCACTCAATGCTTACTTTTTAGAGAATAGAGAGAACTGGAGGAGAGAGAGAAAGGTTGCGAGATAGAGGGAGATCCGATGAATTAACGTTAGGGTTCTGATGTTCAAGAACACGGTTGAGGAGATCACGATTGCGGTGATTGGCCGAAAAAATAGGGTTAGTACCGGTTGCTACCAAAGGGAGAAGATGTCTTCGAACCATGGATGGATTGAGTGCCGCTTTCGGCGGTGGTGCTGTAGGTGTAGGTGTAGGGTTCGGATGTTTAAGAACACGGTTGAGGAGATCACGATTGCGGTGATTGGCCAAAAAACTAGGGTTCCTAATCATCCCTAAAACCCACTTGTGTGCTCCATCAATAAACTACCGTCTTCAATATTTCCAGCACTCTTCCGGCGAAATCCGGGAAGAAACCACCTCCGTCATTCGTAACTCGTAAGCTCCAACTCTCTTTTGCGTTGTTTCCATTCGTTTAGGGTTTAATTCTTCCCTATTTATAGATTTTTGGCGATTTCCGGCAAGAAAACGAACCGAACGTAACAACAATTTAGTTTGTCGAGTGAGTTCAGCTGTAAGTAATCCTAACCCTAAACTTGACTTGCTATTTTTTAGGTATTTTTCAGTGAGTTCAGTTGTAGGTACTTTTAGTTTTGGGACTTTTACGGTTCTTCGCTCTGAGTTCAGGTTTGATTTGTTTTCACCAAATTAGTTCCTTTTTGGAGGGTTTCAACAACTTGATTGTGGGTATTTGTGGGTTTTCCTTTTTTTCAGAATAGGTGTATCGCAAATGAGCTGCTGATAAGTGGACTTCCAAAATCGATTGTGAGTTATCCTATGGTGGAATAAAAATTATTTTGGAATTTGTATTTTGAGATATAATGGACCATGATAAGTGGTAGCATGTTGGAACTGCAGACCTGTTTTTCAGCAATGCACTATTTTCTTTAGGTTTGTTATCGAGTCGTGAAAGTGATTCGGGTTTCATGTGAAATAACTAACGAACCGTTGACAACTGCTACTCTTCCTAAACGATTCCATTAAGAAAGAACTTTCACTTTGTTAGGTAAGAGTGATGGTGACAATAACCATCATTGAGGTCCACAAAGAAGTAGGTTAATATCAATTCTTAAAAAAGTTTAATTTTTATTAATAGAAAGTTAAAAGTTAATAGAAAGTTAAAAGCTTTGTTCTTTTAGTTTAATTTTTATTGGCCATTTACTTAAATCACTTCACATAAGTATATGACTGAATACTGGATACGCTCTTTTTTACATTTAGGATCAAATCAAGGTGGTAAAAAGATGCTAATGCGAGTCAACGCTGTTAAAAAACCAAACTGGAAGAAAAAGAAAGCAGCCCGTGTCATCTTTGGGACCCGCCAACAGCTCAGGAACGGCTAACACAGCTGGGCCGTCACCGAGTTCAGCACCGTCGACACCGTCAACTCACACACCTGGTGTAAGGACCTGCAAAATTGTCCATAAACGACCCGTAAGTGAAAACCCGGACCCCTGAAACCCTGATGTGCATGAAAAACCAAGAAAACAAGAATTTTAAGTTTCAGGCGGACCGCGTAAAACATAAGCTTAGGCTTACGCGGGCCGCGTCAAAGTAAAGTTGACCGGATAAGCGTTCCAGGCCACATGTCGCACACGTGGCGGACCTACCTGTGACACACAAGCCGGGCCGCGTAAAAGTAATGCTAAGGTTTACGCGGGCCGCGTAAAACCTAAAAACTTGCTATAAATTGCCTGTGCATGGCCTGATCGTCTGTGCTCGAGAAAACTTTCAAAATCACACTTATTCTGTTCGAAAATCAAGTTTAAAGTAGGAAAACGCTGCTACGATCAAGGGTAATAACTCGATCACTGCTACGATACAATGTCTGATCGATTGAAACCAATCTGATGGATGTTTAATGCTGCCCGTATTTGGGCTATACTTTGTCATTCGTCGTGAGGGTTTTGATTTCGTGAGCGTATCGTAAATGTTGTATTAAGTTACTAACCTGGTTTCGTGTGCATTGTTGTTTAAATTAGGTTATCAGGCTTATCAGTAGGCTAAACTCTGCACAACTAAACTTGCAATGTGAGTCATTCTCTTTTTATCAACAATGTTTTACAATACTCAAATTGTTTTCAAAAGTTATAATTACAAGGATTAAGTCTTGGTTATCTTGAATCACTGGCAAGTGGGGTATTGTGCACATTACTAATTTCTCACGGTTAGGTTCACCAACCTAACAGTGATAATCATCACTACTTGGGTGAAAGGACCCAATAGTGGTATGACCATCGTCACCAGGGTGTGACACGTCGCCAGATAAAAATAAGATAGTAGCCATTGTAATCGCTCTTATGCTGTAATCTATAACTAATGTGTCATTTTATTTAACCTGAATGACTCGCCAGTATTTCCCCGCTGATAAAATATTTTTAAAACATGTTTCAGGTGACATACTGTGAATCAAGGAAAACGTGTTACGGAGCACTAACAAGCTTGAAGTGGTGGTTCAGTAAAATAAATAAACATGTTTTGTAAAATAAGGGATTTCCTCGTGAAATTTCCTTTACTGTAAATTATGGGGTTTGTCCCAATTTATGAAATAAAATAATCAGACATTTTCAAGTTTTAAAAGATCCTGTTAAACTTCTGCTGTCAACTCAAATAATAAATACCCCGTGTTTCTGTCCCGCGGCTCCTGGACCGGGTAACACCGGGACGGGGGCCGTGACAGAAAAATGTGGTATCAGAGCCACCGATTTAAGCCAATTAAGTATTTAAAAATACTTAATTTAATTAATTGCCATTCTGTGATTCTGTAAATAACATTCTAACTAGGATTTTGTGTTTCCTTATATTCTGATAGCATGAATGAGTTATCTAAAGCTCTTCAGAATCTCACTATCTATCCTACTGACATGGAAGTTTCCGAGGGCTTTTCCGGTTATTGGGCCGACACTGAGAAATCTATGGAATTCCAAGCCCAACCTCAGGAGAAACCCATGTCGAAAAAGAGAAGGAGAATCATAGGCTGGAGACGCGTACGGAGGAAGAAGCCAGCCGCATAGAGGGTTAAAAAGACTGAGGAACCAAATGATAAAGGGAAAGGAAAAGAGATCGGGGAAAGTTCAGGGCAAGCCCAGAAAACCTCTTCAATTAGACTTGCCAATGAAGACCTCTTCAATTACCCCATTGAATCACAACTTCCAGTTAATTTAGAACCTGCTATCCCAGATCCCATTGTCAGCCACCAACTTTTACCCGGTGAATTGGAGGAATGGTGGACAAGTGATTGGCAATTTCAGAATCTCTTGAATAACCCTAACACCTATTTTCCCCAATTTGACCCTGAGCCTGCACCAAACCCACCTATGAGCACTGAAAACTTGGCTGAACTCCGCCACTATGGCGATGAGCTGGTGGACGCAGGAAATAGAATCCGGGAAGTGGGGGAGAGGATATCATGGAAATACGACGAGAGGGAACGTCGTTTTTGAAGTGCCAGCTGATGGGATCGTATGTGGTTGTGTGGTTACGTGTTTAATAATAATAAGATAATAATAAATATTAATAAAAATATATTCATGTAAAATAACTTAAAATAAAACTTTTGTAATATAACTGGTGTGTACGGATGCCTACTAATATATAAAATATCAACGTCGCAAAGTCGACAATTTTGGCTATACGTGTTAACATGATTATGTGTGATTGTTTTATTGTGACTGATTATTATTTATTTTATTTTGTGCCAATAATTTATACATTTGTATATTGAAAATTATCAGATGGAACCCGCCGTCAATGAACTAGTTAATGAAGTTAATCAATCCGAACAAAACCATGAAGATCAATTTCTTAATAGACAGGATATAGAAAATATCGTTGCTCAAGGAATAGCTAATGCTATTCCAGCAATCCTAGCTGCTGCCCAAAATCCAGTTGAACCTCAACCAACTACTCCCAGCAAACGTACTCACGGCGACAATTTCAATAATAGTGTAAATGGAGGCGGCAACAATAATAATGATGATGATGTGATGCAAGCCCCATTTCTTAAGAAAATGAAAGCTGCAACGTCTGGTTGCACTTACAAGGAATTTCTTGCCTGTAAACCAATCGAATTTGCAGGCAATGAAGGGGCAACTGACGCACTGCGTTGGTTAGAGAAAACCGAAGCAGTAATTAAAATAAGTAAATGTGCCGAGGAAGACAAGGTCATGTACGCGTCGCATCTTTTTAAAGAAGGGGCACTAGAATGGTGGAACACGGTACTACAAGCCAAGGGAAGTGATGTGGCTTATGCCATGAATTGGGAAGAATTTAAGAGACTAGTAGAAAGAAAACTTTGTCCCGAATATGAAAAGGAACAAATGACAAATAAGTTCCTAAACCACCGGATGGTGGATGTTGATTGTCGAGGGTATACTTCGACATTCTTCGAGTATGCTAGAATTGTACCTACCCTGGCTTCGCCAGAACCGGTACTTATTTCTCGCTATATTTGGGGTTTAATTAGCGAGATTCGTGATATTGTCAAAGCTGCGAGACCCCGCACAATTGACGATGCAGTAGAATTAGCCAACACCTTGACCGACGGACTGGTACGCACAAGAGAAGAAAATCGGAAAAAGGAAGTGGGCCAAAAGATTACCCAAGGATTCCGTGTGGGTAATAGTAGTAATTTCAAGAAAAAGGGAACTGGGCAACCTTTTACTGCTCCATTCTGCGGTACCTGTAAAAGAAAGCATTTTGGAAGATGCAAAGGGTATTGCAATTTCTGCAAAATTCCAGGGCATCAAGAAGAAGATTGCAGGAGGAAGAAATCAACAATCTGCTTCAACTGTGGAGAAGCTGGACATTTTAGACCAGACTGCCCCAAATTGGTCAAACCAGCTGATAACAAAGCCAAACCTGCAGAAGGAACTACCAAAAAGAATGCAAGAGCATTCCAGTTGACTACCCAAGAAGCAGAACTCATCCCAGATGTGATAGCTGGTACGTTCCTAGTTCACGACGTTTATGCAAAAGTATTATTTGACTCTGGTGCAAACCAAAGTTTTATAAATACTTCATTCTGCCAAGCTCTTAACCTACCCTTAACCAACCTTAGACAAATTTTTACGGTAGAAACCGCAGATGGTAATTCTGTTCACCTAGATAAGGTCTTACGAGAAGAAAAAATAGAACTCTTAGGCCATAAATTTTCTGCAAACCTGTTACCTATGAATTTAGCGGGATTCGATGTTGTGTTAGGAATGGATTGGTTAGTAGCCAACCATGCTCGAATCCTCTGTGATAGAAATTCCATAGAAATACATACACCCACAGGAGAAGTAGTGGTGATTACAGGAGATAAGCCACGTAAGCCAATAAAATTCATTTTAGTAATGAAAATGGCCAGTTATTCAAGAAAACAAGAAATAGTGTATATGATTTCGGCAATCATCAACACTAAAGGTAAGGAACTTAAGGAAATTCCAGTAGTATCAGAATACCCGAATGTATTCCCAGAAGAACTACCTGGATTACCACCCGATAGGGAAGTAGAATTTAGAATTCATCTAATTCCTGGAACTACACCGATAGCTAAGGCACCTTATCGGTTAGCACCCACCGAAATGCTAGAATTGAAAAAGCGGTTAGATGAATTGTTAAGCAAAGGATTTATACAACCTAGTTCATCCCCTTGGGGAGCACCAGTGTTGTTTGTGAAAAAGAAAGATGGTTCGATGCGAATGTGTATCGATTATAGGGAATTGAATAAGGTTACAATTAAGAATCGATACCCATTACCTAGGATTGATGATCTTTTTGATCAACTGCAATGAGCTAGATATTTTTCTAAAATAGATTTACGATCCGGATACCATCACTTGAAAGTACAAGAGGAAGACATACCTAAAACTGCTTTCAGAACTAGGTATGGTCATTACGAGTTTACAGTCATGCCCTTTGGACTAACAAATGCTCCTGCAGCATTTATGGACATGATGAATATGATCTGTAAACCGTACTTGGATAAATTTTTAATTGTCTTCATCGACGATATACTCATTTACTCCAAAAGTCAGGACGAGCATTGTGAGCACCTACATGCACTCTTAACTTTGTTAAGAAAAGAGAAGCCTTCCGCCAAATTCTCGAAGTGTGAATTTTGGCTACAGGAGGTACAATGTTTTAGGACACATGGTGAATCACGAAGGTATTCACGTAGATCCCTCCAAAATAGAAGCGATCACCAAATGGAAGGTCCCACAATCAGCTATGGAAGTTAGAAGTTTTCTAGGATTAGCTGGATACTATAGACGGTTTATTAAGGATTTTTCCAAAATAGTTGTGCCATTAACTAAGCTAACTTGTAAAACAGTTAAGTTTGAATGGGGACCTAAGCAAGAAGAGGCTTTTAAGATTTTAAAGCAAAGGTTAACAAACGCCCCAATTCTTGCCTTACCAGAAGGGACAGAAGATTTTGAAGTTTACTGTGATGCTTCCAAGTTAGGATTAGGATGTGTGCTAATACAACGCAAAAAGGTAATTGCGTACGCCTCAAGGCAATTAAAGAAGCATGAGGAAAATTATATAACTCATGACCTAGAGTTTGGAGCCATAATTTTTGCCCTTAAAATTTGGAGACATTATCTGTACGGAAGTAAGTTTACTGTCTATACAGATCATAAGAGTTTAAGATACATATTTGGGCAAAAAGAATTAAACATGAAGCAAAGAAGATGTATGGAAATTCTAAGTGACTACGACTGTGATATTCAATATCACGAAGGAAAGGCAAATGTAGTCGCAGATGCCCTAAGTCGTAAGTATCATGAAAAGCAAAAGCGAGTTCGTGCTCTTAGATTAAATCTACAGTTAGATTTAATGGAACAACTGAAACACATTCAAGAAACAACAATCAAGAATGATGCTGAAGGAATGAAAGGAAGGATAAAAGAATTAGAACAAGGAAATGATGGAATTTGGAGATTCCACAAGAAAAGAATTTGGGTACCTAAGCAAGGAAACTTAAGAGATAAAATTTTAGAGGAAGCCCATAAATCTAGGTATACCATGCATCCTGGTAATAATAAGATGTACCAAGATTTAAGAAATAACTTCTGGTGGATAGGAATGAAAAAGGACATAGCTAGATATGTTTCTAAGTGTCTAACTTGTTCACAAGTTAAGGCGGAACACCAGAAACCCTCAGGCCTACTACAACAATTAGAAATGCCTGTATGGAAATGGGAACTAATAACCATGGACTTTGTTACTAAGTTACCCAAAACCAGAAAGGGTAATGACGCGATTTGGGTAATTGTGGATCGATTAACCAAATCAGCTCATTTTCTACCCATGAAGGAAACCTTTAGCATGGAAAGATTAGCCAAGTTATACGTAGACGAGGTAGTATCCTTACATGGAGTCCCACTCTCCATTGTATCGGATAGGGATAGTCGTTTCACTTCACATTTCTGGACAAGTTTTCAAGAAGCAATGGGGACCCAACTAAATTTAAGTACAGCCTACCATCCCCAAACAGACGGACAAAGTGAAAGGACGATCCAAACCCTGGAAGACATGCTCAGGGCATGTGTGATAGATTTTGGAGGAAACTAAGACAACAATTTACCTTTAATTGAATTCTCCTATAACAATAGTTATCATTCGAGCATTGAAGCTGCCCCGTTCGAAGCACTGTATGGACGAAAGTGTAGAACTCCAGTTTGCTGGGCAGAAATAGGAGAAAGCCAGTTATCAGGTCCTGAAATCGTACAAGAAACCACCGACAAGATAACTCAAATCAAGGAAAGACTGAAGACGACTCGAGATCATCAGAAAAGTTATGCAGACAATCGACGCAAGCCACTAGAATTTCAAATTGGAGACAAGGTACTCTTGAAAGTTTCTCCTTGGAAAGGAGTAGTTCGGTTCGAAAAGAAAGGAAAGCTATGTCCAAGGTACGTGGGACCATTCCCAGTAATCCATCGAATAGGACCGGTCGCCTATCGCTTACAACTATCGGAAGAGTTAGCTGGGGTACATGATATATTTCATGTATCCAAACTCAAGAAATGTTTATCTGACGAATCCCTGGTAGTACCTCTTCAAGAGATAGAGGTAAATGAAAAGTTAAAATTTGTTGAGAAACCACTCCAAATAGAAGACAGAAAAATCAAGTTTCTCAAACACAAAAGATTGGTGCTGGTCAAAGTCAAGTGGAATTCAAAAAGAGGACCCGAATATATCTGGGAGCTGGAATCGGAAATGAAGCGAAAGTATCCTCACTTATTTCGGTAAATCTCGAGGACGAGATTTTAAATAAGGTAGGGAGGATGTAAGGACCTGCAAAATTGTCTATAAACGACCCGTAAGTGAAAACCCGGACCCCTGAAACCCTGATGTGCATGAAAAACCAAGAAAACAATAATTTTAAGTTTCAGGCGGGCCGCGTAAAACGTAAGCTTAGGCTTACGCGGGTCGCGTCAAAGTAAAGTTGACCGGATAAGCGTTCCAGACCACGTGTCGCACACGTGGCGGACCTACCTGTGACACACAAGCCCTACACGTAGACTAGAGGCCCTCGCGGGCCGCTTAAAAGTAATGCTAAGGTTTACGCGGGCCGCGTAAAACCTAAAAACTTGCTATAAATTGCCTGTGCATTGCCTGATCGCCTGTGCTCGAGAAAACTTTCAAAATCACACTTATTCTGTTTGAAAATCAAGTTTAAAGTAGGAAAACGCTGCTACGATCAAGGGTAATAACTCGATCACTGCTACGATACAATGTCTGATCGATTGAAACCAATCCGATGGATGTTTAAGTGCTGCCTGTATTTGGGCTATACTTTGTCATTCGTCGTGAGGGTTTTGATTTCGTGAGCGTATCGTAAATGTTGTATTAAGTTACTAACCTGGTTTCGTGTACATTGTTGTTTAAATTAGGTTATCAGGCTTATCAGTAGGCTAAACTCTGCCCAACTAAACTTGCAATGTGAGTCATTCTCTTTTTATCAACAACGTTTTACAATACTCAAATTGTTTTCAAAAGTTATAATTACAGGGATTAAGTCTTGGTTATCTTGAATCACTGGCAAGTGGGGCATTGTGCACATTATTAATTTCTCACGGTTAGGTTCACCAACCTAACAGTGATAATCATCACTACTTGGGTGAAAGGACCCAATAGTGGTATGACCATCGTCACCAGGGTGTGACACGGCGCCAGATAAAAATAAGATAGTAGCCATTGTAATCGCTCTTATGCTGTAATCTATAACTAATGTGTCATTTTATTTAACCTGAATGACTCGCCAGTATTTCCCTGCTGATAAAATATTTTTAAAACATGTTTCAGGTGACTTACTGTGAATCAAGGAAAACGTGCTACGGAGCACTAACAAGCTTGAAGTGGTGGCTCAGTAAAATAAATAAACATGTTTTGTAAAATAAGGGATTTCCTCGTGAAATTTCCTATACTGTAAATTATGGGGTTTGTCCCAATTTATGAAATAAAATAATCAGGCATTTTCAAGTTTTAAAAGATCCTGTTAAACTTCCGCTGTCAACTCAAATAATAAATACCACGAGTTTCTGTCCCGCGGCTCCTGGACCGGGTAACACCGGGACGGGGGCCGTGACACCTGGAGATGTGATCTCAATGCCAGCTTTGCCACATAACGATAGTACGACAAAACCGTTAATGATGTTCCGGCCTGATGGGCCCACAACGCTTTCATCTCCGTCAAATCAATTGGTGAGTATGACACGAGTGTCGTATGTAAGTGGGTCTGGTTCGGTTTTTTAGTTTTCTTTAAATGGATATAAATTATACCGTTGCAGTGGGATGATAAGGACATTGTGCAGGCTGACATGGAACGTTTTGTGGAGGATGGATCTCTTGATGATAACGTCGAGTCTTTTTTATCACATGATGATACCGATTTAAGGGATACTGTCGGTCGTTGTATGGATGTGAGCAAAGGTGAGACGTGAGAGTTTCATAACTTTATTTATTGTTTGATCTTAGGTTTTACTTTTACGGAGGTCAATTCTGTTCGTGCTAGTGCAAACAAGGTTGTTTGCTGTCATTTCTCTTCAGATGGTAAATTTCTTGCTACTGGTGGTCATGATAAAAAGGTAAATAATAGAATTAAACCTGCAACAATTTAGAGTAAAATGCCATTTACATCCTTAAGGTTTGGCCAGTTTTGCGACTTCCGTCCAACGGGCCGAATGAAAATGGCAAGATTTTAAACCTTTTGGATCAAGATGCGGAAAAACAAACCATTGGACGAAAGTAGCAAAACTGGCCAAACCTCAGGGATGAAAATGGCATTTTACTCAACATTTCATATTTATGGTAATAACTCGTAATTTTTGGGATGCAGGCTGTACTGTGTTATACAGATGCTTTAAAGCTGAAGACGACTCTCGAAGAACATTCATCAATGATCACGGATGTGTGTTTCATCCCAAGTATGCCGCGCCTTGCCACATCATCTTTTGATAAAACCGTCCGTGTCTGGGATGCCGACAATGTTAGTTGACTAAAATTTGCTGACTTTATTTTCCACCCTCTAAATATTCTGTCTAAACAGTCCTCTTGACTATTTTGTTTTGAGTTTGACTTCACTTGCAGCCTGGTTTTTCTCTGCGTACCTTTATGGGACATTCTGCATCTGTGATGTCATTGGATTTCCACCCGAACAAAGACGACCTCCTATGTTCGTGTGACGGGGATGGGGAGATACGCTACTGGAGCGTAAATAATGGTAGTTGCACTCGTGTATTCAAGGTACTGAAGTTAAAAAACTAAAATTTTACTATATTACGTTGTTTTTTAGTATTAATTCTTAAAAAAGTTTAATTTTTATTAATAGAAAGTTACAAGTTAATAGAAAGTTAAAAAAGTTTGATTTGTAATTAATCAGTAGAGAAATTATGTAATTGTTGTGGATTTTGGATCTGTGTTAAGAGTTTATTAGTTTTTTGTTTCATGAACTACTGTTGATGTTGTTATTTGTAGAGACATTATGTAATTGTGATACACTAATATAGAGTTTAAGTCTGTGTTTAAACTATTGACAACAACATTTAGTTTTGGCCTACATTAAAACTATTCTTATGGGATTTTGTGACTGTGTATACAGGTGGATAATAATGGGGTAGGTGAGCTAGGAGATAGTGAGGTAGGTGGCAGCAACGGTGGCGGTGAAGCGGCTGTAAACTGGCAAAATGCTCGATACAAAGCCGAGGTACTGTCACACTCGCTTGACGAGCAGTTGTTGGCTCACGTGTCTTGTTTGCGAATTGCGACTCCCGTGGATCAGCTGCTCAGGATCGATGCACAGCTAGTGCAGTCACATCATGTTGTCGTGAAGTATTCGGGTCTTGGTGGGCAGGGTGGTAATCTTGGTGATGATAAGGAGCTTGATCAATTCATGGTACGAGTAAAAGATTGCGAGTTTGTTCTATTGTTATGGTTTGAAAATTGAAACTGATTGATTTTTTTTATTTGTGCTATAATACAGACTCATTATGTTCTGTTGCTTTGTTCTTTTAAAGAGCAACCGCAACAACATGTTCGTGTTAACGCTATGGAAGCTGTTATCGCGTGTTGGGAGATCGAACAGTCGTTACAGAGCTTGACAGGTTTTGTGGCTTTGTTGGTTTGGATTTCGGTTTGATATATGTTCATGTTGTTGTTTGATGATGATGATGGTTGAATGAACAGGTGCGACAATGTCGGATGATGATGATCAAGTGGACATACGACGGTGATGCGAATTTGTTTGATAGGATGGGTTGCTTTTGTTTTGTTTTATACTTTTATGTATGGAGTTCATGTTTTGCACAAATGGAACATAAATGTTATGAGTTTTGAACACAGTGTAATTATTTTGACCGCCTGCATGCTGCGAAGCGCAGTAATTATTATTTTGACCGCCTGCGCGCCGCGAAGCGCGCGCGAGGTTTAAATCCTAGTTGGGATAAAAACTGAAAAAGGAATGAACACAAAGAAGCATCAATGTTGTCATGTTCTTCTGTAAAGTTCGATTGTATGCACCAAGAAAAATTACAAATAATATCCACATACGGAGAGTAGTCGATATCATCTCTACTAACACAATTAAACATCAAAGTAGCCAATGAAGCATATATTCCTACAAGACAATATCCCAAAAAAACCTCAGACCGAAAGAATCGTTGACCAACTGGTTTGAATCGCCTAGAGAAATGCCGCAAAACTGGAAGAATCGCCCAAAGAACCGGTTGAAATTGACCTCGAAAGGGTAATTTTCCCTAATTTTCATAGCTTTTTTTTTGGAAAAATTACCAAAATAGCCATACTTGACTAAGATATTTCCAAAATAGGCAGATTTTCAGCCTTTTCAAAGTAGTCTTAATCAACATCCAAAAGTGGAGCTAAGTTGACGCTTTCGCTAGAAGTGTAGGCTAGATCCTAGTTGTTTCAGCCAGCCAACAGAAGTAATGCAATAATGCAACAACTTCTGATTGGTGAAAGTAAGGTTAACCACTTTGATAAAGGCTAAATTTTCATATCTATATTTGGAAATTTTGGATCAAAGATGTCCCGTTTCGTAATTTCCTTTTTTTATAATTCTAAAAGGGAAATTTTGTCAAGATTTAAATTTTTTAATAAAGAGAATCTCCCATGCAATTTTAGTTATTAGTTAGGTAAATATACAATTAAGAATGCTTAAAAATATATGAAATTATTCCTTTATAATAAAAACTAGTATCGTTTTACGCGCAGCTTATCGTTTATGCTATCGTGAACTGTCCAGGCTAATTCCGCTCTAGGCGCTCCCTTCAATCCACAAACTCAATCGCTGTGAGTATACTCGAACCCTTTTTGCTTTACGCACTTTTGGGTATTACATACATTACTTATTCTAAATCACATCAAACACACTACGCAATACTTTAACGCTAACCGCTACTGTATGTTATACGTGACTCGATGAATGCTTGTTTGTTATGTTTACACATAGATTGCTGTCTACCTGCCTTAGCAACAATAGTACTATAATTTGGACTCATCACCTGTTCACTCAGGGGTTGTTAAGGACAATTAATCACATGGTTCACAGTGGTGAATATATGTTACGAACTGCCTCGGGCAGTTAACCCGCAGTCATTGGTATAGATAGGATCATGTCGATAACTAACGTGCTTCACATCACACGTTGTACGTACTGGTTATGCGTAAACAATTTCGAACTATATATGCTATTACTAAACTTGTGTGCTCACCTTTACACTATGTGTATTGACTTTTACTTTAACGTATGTGGCAGGTGCATAAGATGCTAGGACGCCTTGTTTGTTGTGTGATGAAATCAAGGCTAGGAAAGAGTCCTAGAAACAAATAAATAAATTGTCTATTTTGAAATCTAAGTTGTCGGATCAGTACTTGTTTATGAGAACAATTATCTGTAATAACTGTTTTATTTTGATATGTTATGGTATGGGACATGACGTTTAAATATCTGGTAATTAATAGTTGTTGTGGATACTCATGAACAATCTGTTTCGCTCAGTGCCGCGCCCCGATGATTCCGCCATCGGTTGGGGTGTGACAACTCCGATCAATAGCCAAGCTATTATCTCATAACCTACATTCGGACCAAACCATAAACAATGGTTAAAGAACCAGCCCAACCACATCCCCTTGTTTGAATATAGAAAATCCTTAGCCGCTTTCGAATCTAGGAAGACCAGAAGGACTTTCATCCCTCCAATGTAACTAACTGATGCACCTTTTAGTTCCAGCGTCAAAATTATATCATTGATACTGTCCAGCCTTTCCTAATTCAAAACATTACCGATTAACGAGGAGTTGAACCGCCTTAATCTTGACTCAGGAGGGCCCTTCTTTATCTCATAGGTGGGCCCCGGGACAGATTCCTTGAAAGATTTTTCACCGTCTCTCAACCCCACAGTAGGTTGGTAACACAAAAAACGTGGTGGCCTTAATGTTCTAGATCTCTTTTAAGGTCTTCCTGTGTCTTTGACCCATCCTCCTCTAGTAATCGTTTTCCCGCCATTCCTTTTCATGTGCTTAAGGATTCTTGTTGCTTTTGGCCCTCTCCTCATTCCTTCGACGTCTTAGTCTGTCTAGCTCCTCCGGCAGTAGCCGAGTTTGCCGGTTGTCCGTTAGTTTTCTCCTTATCCTAAAGAGCTTAAACTATTATATTTTATAATGTACTTTTTATTAAATTGCTTAATTAACACTTATATTTAATGTTATGTAAATAATCATGTAGCTATTTAGATCGTGGGGTATGGTGGGGCGTGGGTTGGGGGCATGGTGCGACACGTGGAGTATGGGGCACCCAAGGCCAAAAGCCAATTTCAAAAGGGTATGGTGGGGCGTGACTGGGGTGGCGTGGAAACAAAGCAATTTCAAAGGGCTAGTGCTCTTGGCCAACAAGGTTCCGCCATGTCATGTTCGTAGCCCCCGCCCAACGCCCGGGCTGAAACCCTAGCCCAAGGGGCCATGCTTAAACCCAAGCCCACCCGGGGTGGTGATGTGGGCGTTTGTACCCAACCCACGCCCCAATCCCCGCCCCATACCCCATAGTCTTCGGGTGAAGGGGGTGCACCCCTCATGATGGGGGAAATTTCTACCCACCTAATCATGATGTGTCATGTCAATTCCTTCTCATACACCACTCTTGTCCAAAAAAACATAAGAGGTTGCTTTACTCAAACCATTTTTTTAAAAGAAAGAAAAATGCATGATTGGTTAAAAGAGAGTGGGGCCCACCATTACCCCCTCTCCCTCCTCTTCCTCACATGCGGCAACAACTCCCGGCATTCACCCTTCACCGCGCGGCAAAAACATGTTGGTGGCACATCCCCTTACGGCAAAAACAGTCCCCTCAAACCCTTACCACACCCACCCCTCTTACCCTTAGCGCATGACCTGTTATAACACATAACCCAAATTTGCTACAGAATCATTAAACAATTGCTAATTTTTTTTTACTATTTTAAGTTCAAGGCAAATTGATCTCTAATTTTTCAATCAATGGTCACAAACTTCTTTTGTTAATACCCAAATTCGCTATTTTTTCAATCAATGTTCACAAACTTCTATTGTTAATACCCGTTACTATAGTAGGAAACACGTATGGAGAGTTTTTAAAGCTATAACACTTTCTTTACATGCTTTTAACGCTTGAGAAAGTTTGTACAGTTACATCTAAATATGTTGACATTCTCTGACTTTTTTGCTGTTAATAAATAATATTGAAACAATGTCACAAAACATAAGCCAACGTATGGACACAATGAAACAACGTCACAAAACATAAGCCGACGTACGGACACTAATCCCTCTTGTGATTATTGTGGTTTGACACTTTATTGAATATTTTACTTTTACATATTATATGGCATGGTGAGCTAAGCATTAGTTTGTTGGTGGGGTGATGTTTTGAAATTTGAGTACCAAAAGCATATCTTAATCTCCTTTAATTAGCCGACCAAATATTATTGTAATAATAGTTTAATGTGTGTTGTAAGAGATGAGGAACCCCGGGCCCGATGATGATCTTTACTTTGCATCAATCATAATGCCCATTATTATTATTATTTTCAACAATGTTGTTTAGTTATCTAATCATCATGGAAAAACAATCATTCTCAATCAATCGTTTCCCATTTTGTGTTTTCTTTTATTCATTAGGTGTAATTAATTGTTGAAAGATATAAAAACATAGTTTTTGAGGATTTATTTTCCTTATAATCCAGTAAAATAAGATAAACTAGTATTAAACCATCCGCGCGTTGCGGCGGGGGCGTAAAAACATGCCAAGTTACACCAATGTTATACCACTGTCGGTGACCACCAACACCAGAAAAGCTCGTAAAAACAAAATAAATTATAAAGAAAATAAATAACACCGAACGAAAAGCAAAGTAAAATCTTTGAACCACGTACGCTTGTTGCGGCGTGTTAATGTGAAGAAATTAGACCGAAACGCAAAACATAGAAAAAAATAACTAAGATGGTATAGGACTCGCGCATTGCGACAAACTTGCCAAACAGGGAAAAATAGACGTGTTGTTACGGACCCGTCAAACGGGAAAAATTGACGAAAAAACGTGGAACCCTACACGTACGTTGCGGCGTGTTAACTTGCAAAATATAGAACGGAACATAAAACGAAAAACTTGCAAAAAGATTAAAAACATGGGGCATCAAAGTGAAAAATCATTTAAAAAAAAAACTTTTCATGCTAAGGGCACAACTCTGTAAAAAACATAATTGTTGCTTATTTATAATTGAGTAAACTGTCATTTTGGTCCCTGTGGTTTGGCCAGTTTTGCCACTTTAGTCCAAATCTCAAACTTATTACATCCAGGGCCCTTTGGTTTGGTTTTTGTTGCCATTTTGGTCCAAAATTCAAATTTGACTAGAATTCCCAATTTCAACCCCCTGTTTTGTCCTTATATCCAGGGGTATTTTTGTTATTTTTGTTTTATTGTAAATGATTATTAATCCAAACACCCCCTAAACTGATTATAAATCCCAAACACCCCCTAAACTCTGATTATAAATCCCAAACACCCCTTTCTCTGCACTCTCTCTCTCTCTCTCTCTCTCTCTCTCTCAACACCCCCTTTCTCTCTCTCTCCTCTTTCTCGAACACCACCGCCATATGTGAAGGATGATTCCGGACCATGGGGCATTAACCGCCATTAACACCACCGCCATATGTGAAGGATTATTATTTTTAGCAATAAATAATAATGCCACTTCCAGAACAATAACAATAATGTCACTGCCAGAACAACAACAACAAGAAGCACCACCACCACCGCCACACTTCCTCCCCCTTCTCACCATCACCATTCTCTCTCCTTCTCTCCTCTCTGCCGCCACAAGCACCACCGCCACCTCCTTCTCCTTCTCCTGAGACCACCACCACCGCCAACACGTCTTCAGCACACATCCCTTTCTGCCGCCGGACCTCACCACCGCTGCAGTCTCTCACTCTGCTCTCTCCCTCTCTTTGACCTACCACCACCACCCCCACCACCGCATCATCCCCACCACCACCACCGTAATAACTCTCTCTCTCTGTCACCATACAGACATCTCTGCTCTCTTTCTCTGAACTACCACCACCCCCACCACTGTATCATCCCCACCACCGCCACCGGTAATAAACCCTCAAAACCCTCCTCCTAGCCCACCAAGTGTCACAACCATCTCTCACGCTGCTCTCTCCCTCTCTCTGAACTGCCACCACCACACCACCACCACCCCCACCACCACTAAACAAGAAATGGGTTGAGAAGATGAGTGCAAAAGCGGCACCGAGGAATCCGAAGAAAGGAGCAGTTTCATCACCTCTGAATGCCGAATCGGCGATTGTTGATGGAGATCTGGAGTGAAATTGATGGAATTCGGATCGGAGATGTGAAATTAGGGTTAGATCTTTGTGTTTCGATCCCTAATCAGTAATCTGGATGTTGGCGGCGATTGGGTTACGGTGGTGTTGGCGGCGACAGTGGCGATGGTGGTGGCGGGGATGATGTGGGGGTGGTGGTGGTAGTTCTGAAAGAGAGAGAGAGTGAGAAAGATGAGAGAGAGAGAGATGTTGTCTGTGTAGGTATATATTATATATATGATATACATAATTGAGTTATAATACAAAATGCCCAAAATGCCCCTGGATATAAGGACAAAACAGGGGGTTGAAATTGGGAATTCTAGTCAAATTTGAATTTTGGACCAAAATGGCAACAAAAACCAAACCACAGGGCCCTGGATGTAATAAGTTTGAGATTTGGACTAAAGTGGCAAAACTGGCCAAACCACAGGGACCAAAATGGCAGTTTACTCTTTATAATTTAATAAGGTTTCTTCAAACCATCATACAAACTTTAATACAAAGAGTACAAACAACAATGCCAATTATGATTTAATAAGGTTCCTTAAAAGCATCATACAAATTTTAATACATAGAGTACAAGCAACAATGCCAAGAATTGTTACAAATTGATAGTATATAATATAACTTTTTTATTATGTCATCATCAAACCTCGTCATCTAGACAGTACCCCGTGTACATAATATTTTTTAACAACTTGATATGAAGTAACCTATTCTTTTATAGAAAAAATTCGATCTTTCTTAATATGCCAACCCTTTTCAGCATTATTAAGGAACCTAACGTTCACATGCCGTTGCAATTTTTTTTCAAATAATTTTATAAAATTGACCCCATATGAATTGTTCTATAATTTTTGAAATCTTGTTTTTTTTTAATCTTATTATTTGTTACTAATTTCTTGCATATAAACTAACAAAGGTCTCTGATGTGAAAATAAATTTAGAAGTTTTTGAGCAATGAATATTATGTCAAATGACTTATTGTGGTTTACCCACCAATTAGGCATGTAATTTTTTCTTTTTAGGTATTAAGGTATTTAAATTAAGCTTTCTATAGCATTTTCTTCTTTCATTTTATTTTCCCTTGTTAGATAAATTGCTATAATCCATTTGAGCTTATGCAATAGGGTCAGTCAATCCTCACAGACGTCCGGTGACAAATCTAGAAGAAAAGTTAAGGGGTAGCACGGGCTAAAAAAATTGTTTTGGGGGTAAGCCGATACATAAAACGAAAAAGAAATAAATAAAATTTACACTAAAAATGTAATTCGACATGAAAGTTGAGGGGTAGCACAAGCTACCCCTCGGGGTATGCTAGATCCCCCCTGAGACGTCAATATGGAGAAGAGGCGAGCATAAGCTGCAAACGTGACGATGAGAAATGAAGCAAGACATCCATGGAAGAGTCGGGGTTTGGTGACAGGGGAGTAGAGAGAAAGTGCGTAGTTCGTGAAAAAAGGGCGAGTAAATACAACACCCCGTGGGGCATGTATTGTAGAGGGCCTTTCAAATTTTGAAGTTCGGGCCAACCCTGCTAAAAGTAGAATGGCCCTAATTGTGGCCTTTGTTTGTACGTTAGGAAATATCACTTGCACAAAACAATTGAATCTAGTTTAACTGGGCCTGGGCCTAAATAGTTTCAAGTTCATAGGTTCAAGATGATTGTTTATTTAATCAAAGTTCGTTTCATGGAAAGATCATAAGTGCATCTGTCATTTTCGGTTTTAAATCAGTGGGACTATCCACTGAAATTGTTAAAGCTTGTTTTAAAGGTGCCAATCATATCTTCTTTATTGAGTGATGACAATGATTGACTGGTCAACCTACTTTTTAATCTAATCTAATCTAATCTTTTACTTTATAAGAAAAAAACAAACTCTTCATGGCTTATTAGATACCTAATCATTTGTAAAATACTTCTGTTTATACCGGCAGCTTTTAACTTTGACATTTCTGTTTAGAAAATTTGTTAATAATTTCAATACTAATTTAGTCAAGTTTATATTTTAGCTCTATTCCAAGTTCTCACCAAACTTATGTGGAAAATAAGAGTTGTATCTATCAAGAGAATAAAATTCAAGAGTTGTCACATCTTTTGTACCTTATGCAAGTTAAATGTATATAGATTTCATTATTTGACGGATTTATTTTTCGCAATCATTCGAGTAGATAAGTACACGCATAGAGTTATTTAGTTAAGTACGTCATTTATTATAATTAATTGTATATTTTGTAACACGTATTGATTAGGTAACCCTCATCTTAACTTTTGTAGATTTAGACCGGTTATCCGGATCATTATTGCAAGGGGCTTATGAAGAACAAAGTATAGAGTATGTATTAACTGGATAACTTATGCTATTGCTCCCAACTTGTCACTTCTTGCATAATCGGTTTGTGAAGGTGTGTCTACATACGTTAGTCTAGCCACCTCTGGACTTCCTGGACCTATAGATGGAAACATATCTAAGAAGTCTAAACGTCGAGACATAGTAATAGCAAACATTAAATATACTCTGACAATGCGCATAAAATAACATGCTCTTGTAAAAAAAGTACCAGTATCTGAAGGACTCTAATTCTGGAACAAATGTTTGACAAAACAAACACCTACGAGCTCCTCGTGGCGTTAGACCATGCGTAGTGGGTATGTGGTTGGCCAAATCACATGCAACCACATGCTCAACACCCCCTCCTCATGTGGTTTGGTTTTCTGAGGGGTGTCATGTGGTTTGAAGCACGAGATGCAAGTACGAGAAGAAGATATTTTGATTGGTTGGACATTGTGTTGACCAATCAATTTTTTTATTTTTATTTTGTTTTTAAATTCCAAACTCACTAATTTTACTTTTCTCTCCACTACTTCATTTTACCCAATTTTCAGACCTTGCTAACGTGTTAAAAAAAACAAAACCACGTACCTCACCACTACTCATGGTATTTTAACACATTTATAATTAAATTACGAACAATAACAAAACCATGCACAAGTGCTTGGAATGAGGTAAACATCAATCTCACACATTTAATAGTATTAAATTAATACTAATCATTCACATTCAGTATTTTAGATTCCATAGAACAGTAAGAATAGAAAAACATGCTTTAAAACCAAATATTATCTTCAACAATAACATTGTAACAAAATATACCGTGTGTAACATTGTTTCATATCAAAATTTATTTTTAACTACATATTACAAAGAAGATACTAATACAAAAACTACACAACGATAGCGTTCTGATTTTCGACGATTATCGTTTTTTGTTTACTCTAGTTTTTACAAGGCGAGTCTTCGTTTTCGCCCCCTTTCTCGATTATTATATCAGTAAGCGAGAAAGGTTTGATTTCTTCTAACATTTTCACCACCATCCTCATTGAGGGTCTCAGTGCTGGTAACTTCATTGTGCAATGGATAGCAATGCTCAACATGTTAACTGCATCTTCCTTAGCATCTTTTGAAATGCTATGATCCACTAGTGAGATCATGTCATCTTTAGATCTCATTTCATTATGGACCCAATAAACTATGTCCTTACTTTCTCCGAATTCAGGCTCCACGGGCTTTTTCCCAGTTACCAGCTCCATTAGAACAACTCCGAAACTATAAATGTCACTTTTCTCTGTTACTTTATATGTGTATCCGTACTCTGTAAAATAATTAAATAAATATTAAAATAAATCGTTTTAGTCTATAGAAGGTAATAACGCAAGCGTATAACAACTTACCTGGAGCAATGTAACCATGTGTTCCCGCAATGATATGGGTTGAATCCATGACCTTTCCACTTTGCACGATCTTTGCCAAACCGAAATCCGCTAATTTCGGTTTCATCTCCTCGTCTAACAAAATATTTTTCGATTTCACATCCCGATGTAGCACCGGTCTCTCGCAACCGTGGTGTAGGTACTCTAGCCCCATCGCGGCTCCCATCGCGATCTCATACCGAACACCCCAATCCATACTGATCTTCTTATCCGTGTGTAGCCGGTCCCACAAGCTTCCATTTGGCATATACTCGTATACCAGTAGATTCGAGTCCTCGCTTGAGATGCAGCAATATAATTTGACCACATTCATGTGGCGTAGCGAGCTCAAAGCCGCCACCTCCGCCTCATACTCCGGCCACCGGGTTCTTTCTTTCGGTAAGATTGCAGCGCTACTCCGGCTACTCCTCCAACTACCCGAGTCGGGTTCGGATTTCCACATGTGTTTCACGGCCAATTGCTCCCCGCATTTTAGATCGACTTTATAAACGTTCCCCGAACCGCCTGTCCCGATTATATTCTCTTGTGTAAGAGATCTTACTATCTCATCTTCACCAAACTTTAGAACATGAAACTGTTTCACATCCCACGAACCGCCCCGGTTCATTGGACTTTTACGATCGATTTTACTCAACTTTACAAAGAGTAAATACGATAACGAAAACATCAACACAACCGCAACTGCTATGAAGCAATACATAGCGAGTTTAACCTGACCCGACTTGTGAGAAACCGGTGAACATTCCCGAAGATCTTTACTTCCATCAGCACACAACCCCGGGTTGCCCGCGAAGCTGCCATTGTAAGCCACCAATAAAAGAGGCTGCGGCACACGCCCGAACAACATGTTGTTAGAGAAGTCGATAAGTGTCAACTTCAACGAAGACAAACTCGCGGGAATTACTCCCGAGAGCTTGTTACTCGATAAGTTTAACGAGTTCAAACTCGCTAACGAACCCAGACTCTCCGGAATTTGACCCGAAAACAAGTTTCCAGCTAGATTTATTTCATTAAATGACACACATGAACCCAAAGACTCTGGAATTGCACCAGAAAACTTGTTATCCTGTAAAAGAAGTTTACTTAACTTCTTCAAACTACCAATAGTTACCGGAATTTCACCCGAAAACAGATTCGAGGTCATCCTGATTTCCACCAGAGATGACGCATTCGATATCTCCATCGGTAATTCACCCGAAAATCGATTGTTCGCTAGAAAAAGCTGTGCAAGTGACTTCGCTTCACCGATATTTCGCCCCACTTGACCCTCAAACTGATTCATTTCAAGATCAATCATACTCAAATTAGGCAAACTCCAAATCCCATCAGGAACTCGCCCCGAAAGCGAGTTATTACTCACTCGCAACCGATTCAACGAAGTGCAACTAGCATAATTCTCCGGTAACCCACCAGTAAAGTTGTTCTGAAGCATTAGAAGTTTTTCCATCTTCCCCATTTTGCACATATCCGGCGGAATCAGACCGGTCAAGTAGTTTGTTGATACATCAATGTATTCAAAATTGGCCCACGACCCGATTTTCGCAGGCAGTTCACCTGTGAACTTGTTTGTATAGATCGAAAACTGCTTCAAATATTTAAATTCTCCGAATTCTTCAGGAATTGTACCCGAAAAACCGTTTTCAAACAACTGTAAAGATTCCAATCTACTCAAGCCTCTTAACTCGGACAAATCACCAAAAAGCAAGTTGGTCGAAACATCAAACTCAGCAAGATTCACAAGATTACTTAACCCAACCGGAAGAGTCCCGGTGAGTTCATTGTTATAAAGCTCAAGCATCTGTAGATTTATCAACTTTGTAACCCCCACCGGAATCTCTCTGACCAGATAGTTATCAGAGAGCTGGAGGCTCTCTAACAAACTAAGATTCCCGATCGCTTCGGGTATTCGCCCTTCGATCGTACAATTAGTAAGGTAAAGAGAAGATAGATATTGCAGATTTAGTATCTCCAAAGGAAAAGGAGTTTTATCAAAAGGGTTGTCCCCCAGGCTCAGGAAACTAAGCCTGGTAAGATTCCGGAGTGATTCCCAAGGGAATCGTCCGGTAAACCCGCTCAAGTTCAAACTCAGGAACTTGAGCTGGGACAACTGGGATAAATCCGGGACTACCCCGGTAAAAAAATTCATCCCAAGATCCAAGTACTGCAAACTCGTGCAGTTTGATAATTGGTTACTAATAGTTCCGGATAACGTATTCGCTCCGAGTGATAACTTCTCTAGTGATTTTATAGCACATAGTGAATCAAAAGCAAGAGTTCCTGAGAGTTGTTTCTGTGAGAGGTTGATTTCTTTGACCTCTTTGTTGAAGTTGCATACAATCCCAGTGAAGTTGCACAAGAGTGTTTCGTTATTCCATGTGTTAAAAGCTTCGGTTTTTGAATTTGAGAGTGCGGATTTGAATTTGAGAAGAAGTTGGCGTTGGTCGGATTGCGACGACGAGTGGAGTATAAGGAAAAGAAGGGTAAGAAGGAAGACGGTCAAGCGGATATGACCGGAGAAAAATAGCGACGACATGTCTGCGGGAGGGAGGAGAGGAGGGGGGGGGGGGGGGGGGGGGGGGGGGGGGGTGTTTAAAAGTTTTGTTTTTTGGGGTCAGTTTTGGGTTGCTGGGAACGGAATGGGATGGGAAATGGGAGTAGTAGACATTTGACTTTGTTATGGCTGGAAGTTTCCTAGTTCACATGTATGAGACAATGATATGAACCTGCTAGCTAACATATATCCATCCCCCCTTACGTATATCTTAATGCATTTTGTCATTTTGTGTATTGGAATAAATGTTTGTTTACCAAGTGGTGTAACCGTCACTTAGAATGAGTGTAGTGGGGCAATCTTTTGAGTGGGCGTCTTGCGACACGTGGCGCCACGTCACATAAGAGGATTCTGAACAAAAAAGGGGTAGTGGGGCAACCTTGCTGGGTGGGGCGTCTTGCGACACGTGGATTGATTTATTTTGTCTTTTTTTTATGTAAAAGATATAAAAAAAATCATATTTTTTATAAAAGTCTTTTTTTACTTCAACCAAAATAAAAAAATACATCAACTAAAAAAAAAATTACTTCAACCAAAATAAAAAAATACATCAACTAAAAAAAAAATACTTCAACCAAAATAAAAAAATACATCAACTAAAAAAAAATTACTTCAACCAAAATAAAAAAATTACTTCAACAAAGGTTATATTTTTCTCGAATTTCTTGCTTCATTTGCTCGGCTAAAGCGAGCTCGGCTCCAGTAAGGTTTGTCGTGTCGGTTGTTAATATTTGCAAATCAAGTGCTTTTTGACGACTTTCTTTCAGCTTTAGCTTTCGGTCCCCGTGTTCTTTTTTTAAGTTGATCCGTTGTTGGCTCGTTTGCAACAACCCGTCTAACTTATTGGTCACTTTTTCGAACGTTTCGGTGTAGTCGATTCGTGCACCGCTAGAAGACGTTTGGGCGGCTTTTTTGGCCCTATCTCGGCCAACCGGTCGTTGTGGTGGTTGAAACGGTTCGGCCTCTTCATGTGGCTCTTCGTTGTCTTCCTCAATGTCGTTGAGATTTATTTGAGTCCGAGCGTCCGACCCGGGTACTTTGATGGTCGTTTGAGGATGAGGTTTTTGACCGCTTAGCCGACGGTTGGCCACGAGTTTTAAATGGATCGAAGGCGATGACTGTGTTAAATTTCGAACTCCTTCTTAAAAATTCCCAAATAGCAAGATAAGGAAACGCCTTCTTGTGTTCGACTCGGAATTCATTTTGGGCGTTTGCTTGGAGCATCGCATCGTCGGAACCACTTTGGCGCACACGCGAGTTACTTAGGCGAGTGTATATTTGGTTGAAACTTTGAATCAAATGACGCATTTTACGCCACTTCGCGCCGATACCATCGGCATCACGGTATCCATCTTCTTGATCTTCCAACTTGAGGAAAAGGTTGTAAATACGAGACCAATATGTTTTTTCCTTTTGATAGTTACTACATCTCGGGTCTTCGGTTATTTCTAGCCAAGCCTTGGACAAGCTCATTTCCTCGTTGGAAGTCCATGGTATCGGTTTGGTTTTCAAGCGTTCTTCACCCGGTGTTTTCCTCTTGTGCGAACGTTTCTTTTTTTGACCGACATCTAACTGGGTCTCCGGAACTTCTTCGTCACCTAAATCAACCACTAGATGGAATACAAAGAAAGTTAAAAAAAAACATATTCTTTACAAAAAAAATATCTAAAAAATTTATACCATTTTGTTGGCTCGATCCTCCAACGTTTTGAAAACCACCGGGTTGTTGTGTGTTCCAAGTGGTGAACCCCATATGTTGCGGTATGGGCGTATTGTTGTAGTATACTTGCGGTGTAGGGCTAGCAAGGTGCATATTATTGAAATAGGCGTAAAAAGCGGGGTTATTTAAAACGTTTGGGTCCGTCAGATCGGGTTGTGGATTGGAAGATTGTGTATTTTGGTTGAAAGGAGGGATGTTGTGGGGATACATTTTGATGAGTTGATAGAAGATTTGTATAAATTTTGATGAGTTGAGAGAAGATTGTGGTAAAAATGTGTTTGATATGGGGTATTATTTATAAAGCTTGGATTATTAAAAAAAAAAATAATAAGTTGGGCCAACATATCCGTTGCCAACGGATATATTCAAATCAAAACATTTGAAATTGGGCGACGAGATTGAGACGGGCAGGAGGGGGTCGCCCCCCAAGTCGCCCCCAGGGGCGGTGTTCCAGGCGATATGGGGCGACCTGGGGGTGGGAGTCGCCCCACTACACTCAGTCTTTTACTCTAGTGATTAAAAGGAATTATTTTTTGTAGGGAGACTAAGGTTTAATTCTTAAAAGGTGCAAGTATTTAAAGGGAAAAATTAGCTGTTAAAAAAAGTGGTGTAATTAACCTCGCAAGCTTGAGTTTTAGGAAAAAGTTAACTTAACAGACATAGCACACACTCTACTAGCTTCTAGTTTTATTTTTTAAAGTTTGATATTGGTTAGTTATTCAAGTTTGAGCTTGATTTTATTCGTTTATTATTTATTTATTAATTTATTTACATATATAACTATTATTATATGTATTTGTAATTATAATTTAAATATATAAAATAATATATATTATTGAATTATTTATATTGTAAATAAAAATTTATATAAGAATAACTACTGTAATGTGAATATATATTTAATATACTAAATGTATAAATAATAGACTCGTAAACCTATGAGTTTAAGTAAAGCTTGAGTTTAAGCTTATTTATTACTTAAATTTATAGTTGGTCTCAAGCTTATGTTTATGCTCGTTTAAGTTTGATATACTTAATATTTAAAAAAGTCAATCTCAATAGGTTCGTTTGTCCAGAAATTATTTCTTTTGTATAATTTATATGCCATAAAAATAATTATCATAACTATCTATATCTATATTTATATCTATACTATATAATAAAAGAAATTTATTATATAGCTTAACTGAATAAGGGTGAGTATTATTTTAATGATAAAAATCAAGTTAATGACTTACTGTAAGGCTACAGGGTGTGGTCATGATTCTCATGATCACCATGATCCTTCACATCAGCGCTATGTCACCTACTTCTTATCTATCATCCAAAACCACTACCATAAGGGTATGGTCATGACCCATGACTCAAACCACTATTATCCTATTTTAATTTATTTTTGTGAAAATGAAAGGAAATATTGAATAAGGAAATGAGATACATGGTTGCCATGGTTTAATCCATAGAAATCATGGTGGATGAGACAAGGATGAGGTGTAGCAATCCATTAATGGTCCTACGTGGCGATTGATGATCCAAACATGCCCCTCACACCCAATAGCCTAATAAATTGGTACATGGGATGCAGGTAATTCTTTAATTTTGGAAAATTGGTTTGTGATCAGCACTCTATGTTATGCAAATTGTTTTATAGATGAAGATCAGTAAATCTTTATTGAAATAATATTAGGTTAAATCCAATTTAGATATTTAATCATGTTAAAATCACAAAACAATTAAAAGATTGACTACTTGGTCATTGAATGTCCATGGCTTGTATGATCTGGCTGTTGGTTATTGATTAATTACTCCCTTTTAAAGTATTATATTAATTATGATCATATGTTGCTTCATATAATGATTTACCATTCTGATTAGGGCTGCAAACGAACCGAATGAACACGAACAAGACATTGTTCGTGTTCGTTTGTTAGAAAATATATGTGTTCGCGAACCGTTCACGAACACTTATCGAACGAGATTTTATGTTCGTGTTCGTTTGTTAAGGAAATGAACTTGTTCGTGTTCGTTTGTGTTTGTTTGTTAATTTTAGGCAATTAACAAAAACAAACGTTGACGAACACAAATGAGCAAACACTAATGTTCATGAACACAAATAATCATTCATGAACAAAATATATAATACACTGACACTTATTAAATATTTAGTTTGTCAGAATTTTGAAGTATTTAAATAAATATAAAAACTAAAAACACTAATGATCTACCAAACACAAACGAACACGTTACCGAACGTTCACGAACATAAACGAACGAACGTGACCTCTGTTCATGTTTGTTTGTTTAACTAAACGAACGAAATTTCTTGTTCGTGTTCGTTTGTTTAATAAACGAACGAACACAAATGAACTTCCCGCTGAACGGTTTACGAATTGTTCGCCGAACGTTTGGTTCGTTACAGCCCTAATTCTGATTAGGTGGACCAGGAATATTCAGGTAAGCTTTTCAATTCTTGATGTTTAATTTATGAGTTTTTTTAATTAATGTACGGTTTTTTTCTAAATTTTATATCTTTATCTTAAATTCTACAGAGCCACTATGATTTTAGTACTACTGATCAAGACTATGATAATTTTGGTGCATTTACAGGTATAATCAACACAATTTATATATACTTATACTTCTTTTTAGAATATATATTTATGTTGAATTATTCATTTATTTATGTATATATGTTATTGTTGTCAAAAGATGTAAAATTTATATAAAGAATGATGCAAAAATTTAGAAATTAATGTTTTAACACAAAAGTAAAGAAGTTTGGTAATCCTTATAAATGATACAATGACATTTTTTTAAATTTATTTTGTGTCTCATTTGAATAATCTAATAAACATGGTTAATTAAAGTTACCTACTTTAGTTAACCTTCATAACATC
Organism: Helianthus tuberosus; assembly: GCA_030545235.1. Classification (NCBI taxonomy): domain Eukaryota; kingdom Viridiplantae; phylum Streptophyta; class Magnoliopsida; order Asterales; family Asteraceae; genus Helianthus; species Helianthus tuberosus. Next base: position 89,046,411 of record CM060365.1, read on the forward strand.
ATTAAAGTCTAATAGTTGTAACTAATATGAAAGATTTATGGAACACTATATATTCCTTAAATGTTGTTTTAACTATATAAGGTTCATCATATTCCTTGTGTAGGATCATGTGGTGAAGGTTGTATTTAAAGAAATGAAGATGAAAGATTTATGGAACGCTACACAGCAACAACGATGGATCTTAAATCAAGATATGTTTCAAGGTTTACAATCATGGATAATAGAATAATGTGTGCTCGATTGTTATTTATTTGTTATTTAAAAGATGTTCCCTTTTCTTTGTAATCTATTTTTAATTAAACTTTAAAAAATGTATAGTAATTCATCGTTTAATAAAATGTGGTATGCATGATTTTCTAAAAACCACCCGTGTTTGCACACGAATTTTACTGCTAGTACTATATAATAGAAAAAATTATGTGTGACATGTGTCATTCATTGAAGACGTTTACTTTTAATTTTTCCGTCTTTGTTTCCTATTTATTTTATATTAATTAATTAAATAAATAATAAATTAATATCAAATCTTATCCTACTTTGAATATCGAATAAAATTCTTCTATTTTTCTAATAAAATATTATCCTCAAATTTAAATTATTATTTTAAGATATTTTAAAATTAAACAAACTATTTATCACAAAATTAAACTTTATATTAATATATTATTTCATTTTATTTTCATTATTAAAAAAATATTATATTGATTTTATAACTATTTATCACAAAATTAAACTTGATATTAATATATTATTTCATTTTATTTTCATTATTAAAAAATTATTATATTGATTTTATTACATAATTTATAAATCAAATTGTCGGAATCGTCACCAATACTTTATCACTCAAATGGGAGTTTTTTCCTAAACTAGTGTTGGTGGAAAAAATATTTACCAGAATGGTGTTCCTTGAAAACTATTTACCAAAATAGTGTTTCTTGTTTCTTTTGTATTTTTCTTTTCCTTTTTCACCAACTTACTAAACTTTCTTTACATTTTTATTAAATTAATCAAATATCTATTTATTTATACTTTAATTAGTTATATTTTTTTTCAATCAATCTAATATTTTGTAGTTTTTTTATTTTTCCGATCAAACTCTTTATACTTTTTCAGCAATAATCTTTTTTAATCAACACTAGCCTTTTAAGTGAATCAACAATCAATACCAGATATTAATTTGTAGTAAATAACCATTAACTAAACAAACAGAAATAAAAAATAATAGAAGCTTGTAATTAGGCAAGAACAAAAGGTAATCCACCAAGAATCGGGAGGTGATTGACCAAGAGCAGAAGCTAGTCACTACGGGTATAAATTATTATGATGATATTTAATAAAATATAGTGTTACGAATTTATATTTTTTATTGATATTACGAATATCAACCTATATTACTCAACACTAGCTCTTTGATTTTTCCCTATACAGTTAACTCATTATCTATTTCTTTATATTTGTATTACATTTTCTTAGTGCTTTTATATTACACAATATTGTTTTTTCTAGTTTCAGTTTAAAAAAGAAAACAAAACAAGACTTATATGTTTTTGTAATGGATATATGTGTACGGTTTCTTTTTTTTGGTTGATTTTATTGCTCACTCTATAAAAATATATTATAAATAATAAATAGTGTCAACGAACGGTTCATTGATTGTCCATTCATTTAAAGAGCTAGTGTTGATCGAAAAAAAGGAGAACTATTGCTAAAAAGGAGAACTATTGCTAAAAAGGTATAAAGAGTTGATAGGAAAAATCAAAGAAATAAAAAAAAAACATTAGATTGATTGAAAAAATATGAATAATTAATGAATAAAAAAATATATATTTCATTAATTTAATAGAAATATAAAGAATGTTATATGTTGGTTAAAAAGGAAAAAACAAACACAAAAATATAAGGAACACTATTTTGGTAAATACTTTTCAAGGAACACTATTTTGGTAAATAATTTTCCCACCAACACTAGTTTGGGAAAAAACTCCTCAAATGGCTACTGATTTGGTTCTTGAATAACATATCTTCTTTTCAGGAACCATTTCAGCAATCATCTTATCTATCGCGTATCAAGTATATCTGTTATTATTTTTATAGATATATATTTTTTTTATTTTTGATATATAAAATTAGGGTTATTCAACCCGTGCAATACATGTGGTTTTCAAAAATATAAGTTTTTATTATTTACTATACAAAATTACATTTATTTATCACGTGTAATACACAGTGTTTTAAAGATATACCTTTTTTTTATTATTTGGTATATAAAATTAGATTTATTCAACCCGTACTGTACAATACAATACACAGGGCTATTTAAAGATTTTTTTTTACTATCTAGTATACAAAGTTACATTTATTCAACCTATGTAATACACATGGTTTTTAAAGATATAATTTTTTTTATTATTTGGTATAAAAAATTACATTTATTTAACCCGTACAATACACGAGGTTCTTAAATATATAACTTTTTATTATTTAATATACAAAATTACGTTTATTTAACCTGTGTAATAAACGGGATTCTTAAAGATATATAGTAGTTTTATTATTTAGTATTTAAATTATATTTATTCAATACGAGTAATAGACGAGGTTATAAGGAGTATAGATAACTTAATAGAATATAGAAAAAAAATTGTGATCCATGTTTAAATCAACCAATGAGAGTGTGACATGTTAAAGTGGTAAACTATGCTCAAAAGTGTTAGCAATGGTTAGTCACTTGGTGAAATGGTAAACTATTTTAAAAAAAAAAGGAAAAAAGTGTGATTGGTTGAGATTGCATGGACCCCACCACATACCCCCACTCCTCCCTCTCACCGCATCGGTGTTCCCTCACCGATTTTTCTCCCCAAATCAGTAAAACCAATTCGGTAAACATGTGGGCATTGGTTAGATATCGGTGCCGATGCCTTTTGCCGACACCACTGCGAACCCCCTTAGGAGTCCAATTTGTCTTTATTCCAATAAATTTAGGATTATAGTCTGATTTGTGTTCAACTAGTATAAGGGTGTCCGGTGTGGTGCGGCAAAAAAGTGCCGGCAAAGGCTTTTACCGCGCGACAACACCGCCGCCGAGCCCTTTGCCGCTCGGTTTCGTTGATCAATTGGTGTAGGCTTGCCGCTCAGGAATCATGAGAGAGAGAGGGTAGTGTGAGAGAGAGAGGGGGTAGTGTGGGGTGGGGTCCATTCCAATCTCAACCAATCACATCTTTTCCTTTTTTTAATAGTTTACCACTTCACCAAGTGTCTAACCATTATCAACACTTTTGAACATAGTTTACCACTTTGACATGGCACACTCTCGTTGGTTAATTTTTTAGTTTGCCACTCTCAAGTGTTTAACCGGTCCTTACACCTTAAGTTTTTTTTTACTACATACACTTCCCAAGGAAAAAATTAATATAGAAACAAAATCAATATAGAAAGAAAATTTTTGATCCGTGTTTAAAAGGTGAGAAGCGTTAGGAAGTCCAATTTGTCTTTATTCCAATAAATGTAGGATTATTGTCAGGTTTGCCGTCTCCAAAAGTAAAATATCAAGTATTGAGCACTAAACCCTGGGCTTTTAGCTCAGTGGTTGGGTAACGATGGTGACAAATCTATCAAGGGGGGTTTGATCCCTGAGTCATACCCCGATTTTCATCCGACTGTTACTTCAGCGAGGCAACTCGTGTGGAGGCAGTACGGTTTCCGGGGAGCGCTGTAACCAAGTCTGACCAACTTAGCATGGGTCTAGTTAAGACAACGTAAGTCTGGACAAATCTTTGCTATGGCCGCCGTCTTGGCGGTGTGACATTATGTCACTCAAAAAGATAGTCACCGTTCATAAAAAAAAGTATTGAACACCAGTAGACTCACTTGTAAAATAGTAAAAAAAAATATTTGTTTTGAACGGTAAATTTACTGATGGACCACTGGGGTATAAGCGTGTCATCAGCGGAATCACTCTATCATATCCATCTCTACAAGATAATAATAGTATCTATGCACCAATTCGAAAAGAAACCTAATAAATCTAAAAATACTTTTTTTTCTAAGAATCAAACCTAGAATCTAATGATATTAAGCTTATTTTTTAGTAGCTACAAAACACATAAAATAACACTTCGTCCGTCTCACATTAAATGTCTATATTTCACGTTTAGTTTTTTCTCAAAGAAATTTTTATTTTAGAAAGGGAGTTAATATACATCCCTCCCCTCTATCTTTCTATATACATACATAGATAGATATAGAGAGATAAAGTCGAAAATAATGTAAAAATAAGATTTTAGAGTGTGAAAATAGTAGAAGCAGAAAATCATTAGCTATTCTTTAATCTATTTAAAGGGTAATAGCCAAAATTATCCCTGAGGTTTGGGCATATTTACCATTTTCATCTAAAATAACCTTTTTGTACCATTTTGTCCCCCACGTTTGGCATTTTTTGTCATTTTCATCTAAATGACTAACTTAGTTAAAAAAACATCGTTTAATGAGGGGTATGTTTGAAATACTACATTTATAAGTAGGCGTATGTTGGTCATTTGGCTTTATCATTTTATATATTATATAAAAATGTATATCCGATAATTTATTTCCATTTATATATTATATTCAAACTAAAAAAATCTGATCATCATGCTTTGTATAGATGTTCATAATCGTAGACAGTACTTCTTCACCCAACTTATCTCCGACAACTACCACCGCCCCTGCCACTAATTGCCACGACCTCTAACATCGTCATCAGCCACCACCCCCATCACCTCCACCTCCACGAACCACCTGGCATCACCGGATTCCACTCTACCACTGCCCAAAGTCGTTGACGAAGCCAATGATGACAGATCTGGTGCATGCATTCAACTCTCTAAACTCCGACGACTCTACGGGGGTCATCATACTGTCTGGGTTGGGTCAGTTGTTCTGTTCGGGTGTGGATCTGACTTCTGGTAAAGATGTGTTTAAGGGAGATGTGAAGGAGGTAGAAACTGGCCCAATTGCTCAGATGGAGCGGTGTTACGTTTGCTTCAGTTTCATTCATCATTTAATGAGGGGTATGTTTGAGATACTACATTTATAAGTAGGGGTATGTTGGTCTTTTGGTTTTATCATTTTATATATTATATAAAAATGTATATCCGATAATTTATTTCCATTTATATATTATATTCAAACTAAAAAAATCTGATCATCATGTTTTGTATAGATGTTCATCATCGCAGACAATACTTCTTCACCCAATTTATCTCCGACAACTACCACCGCCATCAACCACCACCCCCGCCACTACCTGCCACGACCTCTATCATCGTCATCAGCCACCACCCCCATCACCTCCACCTCCACCAACCACCTGGCATCACCGGATTCCACTCTACCACTGCCCAAAGTCGTTGACGAAGCCAATGATGACAGATCTGGCGCGTGCATTCGACTCTCCTAAACTCCGACGACTCTGCTGGGTCATCATACTGTCTGGGTTGGGTCAGTTGTTCTGTTTGGGTGTGGATCTGCCTTCTGGTAAAGATGTGTTTAAGGGAGATGTGAAGGAGGTAGAAACTGACCTAATTGCTCAGATGGAGCGGTGTTACGTTTGCTTCAGTTTCATTCATCATGCTGATTTTGTTTTAGAAACCTTAGAATTCGTTTTAATTGAGTCAAGTTGGGCTCAATAGGTTTTGGATTTGTGCAAGAGTTGAGTCAAATCAAGGAGATGTCAACAGTTTTTTACGGGAAATTGAAGAAAAATTGAATTGTTGTTATTTTGTTGAATGAGTTTTGATAGAATTGGGTGGGGTTTTAGATCCGACAATGGTGGTTATGGCTGGTGTGGTAGGGTTTCAAATTTGGCAATGGCAGTGGCTGGTGGGGTGGTGGTGGTGGTGCAGGTGCAGGTGGGGTGACTAGGGATGAAGAAGAATGTTTTTTTATTAATATAAAATGATAAAGCCAAAAGTTCAAAATACCCTTACTTATAAATTTAAAATTTCAAACATACCCCTCATTAAACGGTGTTTTTTAACTAAGTTGGTCATTTGGATGAAAATGGCAAAAAATGTCACACCCAACCGATGGCGGAAACATCGGGATGAGACGAACAAATCGCTCAAAAGCATCATAACACTATTGTGACAATATAATTTAAATCAAATTTCATAAAGATTCTAAAATGTCATACAAGGTTCAAACATAATCAAAATTGTTTCAACATAATCAAAGCTTTGTTTATTTCTAAGATGAGTTTCTAAGTTCATCCTAGCTTGTTTCTTGATCACTTCGTCTATCAACCTGCAACATGTATTAAAATAACATCAATAAAAGTTGGCGAGTATACAAGTCTAATACATAACATAAAGTAGAATAAAGTTTGAATACTCATATCCAAGACGAATAACATGATCCAAGTTACTACTTTGCCTTTCCCAATAGACTAGCGGGAGGTTAACACGTTCAACTTGTTCAATACGTTCAACTTGTTCAATACGATCAACTTGTTTAATACGATCAACTTGTTCAATACGATCAACTTGTTCAATACGTTCAACTTGTTCAATACGTTCAACTTGTTCAATACGATCAACTTGTTCAATACGTTCAACTTGTTCAATACGATCAACTTGTTCAATACGTTCAACTTGTTCAATACATTCAACTTGCATAGCATTTGAGATTAACAAGCAGCAAAATGTTTCGTGTTTAAATGTGGATAGAGTGTGAATATAACAAGTTTCAAGCGTTGCGTGTTTTTGTATAGAATACATGTTGCACCCAAAGTGTTTGAAATTAAAAATGGGATCGAGTATACTCACAGTGGTTGCGTAGAGAGATTCCTTGAAATAAGGCACGAATAAGGATGGAGGAAATCCAAGAGAACGAACAAGAGAGGTTATCCTAGATATGAAATACGTGAACGAATTCGTTAAATAAAATTCCTAATATTCATTGTTTCCGTACTTTACTTATCTAGAATATATAATTCATTATAACTTATGATAAAAAGATTTAAAATATATAATTTATTAATAACTTATGATAAAAAGAATTAAAATAACTATTACTTGATTTGGGTTTAAGTAAATCTAACCCTTTATGTTATAATATAAAAGAGAAGAAATAAATAAAAGAAAAAAAAAACCATGTCACCCGGGTTCAACAGGTTGACATGCAATAACTGACTAACTGTTGGTGTAACTATGATTTTTTTATATATAATTTCTTCTTGTCCACGTATTTTGAAGGAAAACAGAAGAAACAAAAATAAGAAACCACGACTACATGCGGCTGGGTCGAACCCGTGAAAGTCGGAAACGGGATTCGAAATCTGGATACCTTGTGTCTCAGCAACAAAAACCATTGGACTACTCCTTTATTTTTGAAAGTGTTTTAGTTTTAAAAATAGTTGAACACTGATGACGGGGGTAGCTCAAACCTTAATAAACTGATTAGAGACACAACAGCTTAAAAGGTCGAAAGGTTAAAAGGTTCGGAAATGGTCAGTTGTCATGAACAGTAAAAAGGACAAGTCAGAGCCTTGTCACATCACCCTCTGCGTGTCCAACACTCTCACACCCGTAAAAGAGAATATGTGCACAGAGAACAACCTTTTATCTGCGGGTCCAAAGGGTTCAACCCCTAAACGGGTAATTCCTCCACTGTAGCCTTGGATCCATGGTCACGAGCTTCCTCTTATAGAATACATCTTATCTATAAGTACCAGCTCCAACAGCCATATCAGACACTCCAGATCTACTGAGTTCTTACCTACTCACTGATCTTCTCTTCCTCCTTGAGAACAAGTTTCGTGCTTGCTTCTCTTCTTCACTTCAAACATCATTGCTTCACAAACAACTTAATCCTAGCTTGAATTCCCTTCAATCCAGAATTGAAAGTGAACAATAAACAAGTGATCCAACCCCACGTACTACAAACGTGGGAGGACCCCATGACCTGCGTTGGGATAATCGAAACCTTGAACCCTTTTACCCCAGAGATATCGCTACAGGCCTTGGTCTTGTATTTGTTGTAGCAACAAGTTGGCGCCCACCGTGGGGCTACGCCGCTTACTTTATCTTAAAGACCAGTTGTGTAGCTCCATTTTCTCTTTACATCATGCCTGAAAGCGAGTCTCTCGATCAGGTAAATCAAGTGCCTAACAACACCGATTTAACACCAAATTCTGGTCGGATCTCACCGGTCAAATCTACATTTCTTTCTACTCCCGGAAGTACTCCATCGGGAACTATGTTTCCGGAATTCACTTCTTTTCAAACACAAACCCCATCTCGATCAGGGGTTGCATCTCCTCAAATCGGTGTAATGCGTACACCGGAACACATAGATCTAACACCCGAGGGAGTATCTAGAAATTTCTTACAACTGGGATCTTTTCTTAACTAGCATGTGAGCCTAGAAAGGAAGGAAAGGGTAAGAATAAGACTAAATTATGAGGAGTCTGAACCCTCATTATCACCTGGCCCTCCATCTCTTCCTTTTAGCAGCTCACGTTCAGCCACATTTTACATTAAAGCTGGCCCTAGTGTGACAGACCAACCACTCAAGCCCTTGAGCTTTTGGGGAGGACAAGTCCAACTACTTTTCCCTTATTTACTTTCCAACCCGTTACAACAGGTACACCTATTGGGCATGAAACAACTCTTGATCAATTATGGCAGTCATCAGCTTCAAGTGTTCCCCCTCCCATTGCTACTTTGTGAAAACAAGCCATGGCCACCCTGCCTTTGGCTCGAGATATGGTCATGAGCACATCCATGGGAATGCCTTATACAGTACCATCAGAAAGCCTTCAAGGCTTTAACCTTATGCCCCAGCTAATGACACAGATGATGTCATCTTTTATGATTACCATCAGAAAGCCTTTAAGGCTTTAACCTTATGCCCTAGCTGATGACACAGATGATGACACAATTTCCTTTGCAGCACGTGAAAGCTGGATGATGACACAGAAAGCCTTCAAGGCTTTAACCTTAACTTCATCAACCAAGTGCCAACCACTCACCAGGGTACCTCAAGCGGTAACCCAGCTTCAAGGGTAATAAAATACCTCTCAAAACCTTACAAGCCCAATGACTTATCTTGCTTCTCCCAACAAATTGTTGAGTACGAGTTTCAAACCCAGATAAAGATGCCATCACGATACTGAAGACTACTTCCAAATCTTCGACGGGACTGCAAGAATTAAAAAATGACCCAACTCCGAATGTTGTCTCATGTTAAGGCAAACCCCTGAAGGGTCTTCGCGCATATGGTTCAATGACCTTCCTGGACGAAGCGTTCAGACATTTGACGATCTTAGCAAAAGTTTCCTATAAAAACATAGGTATGTCAAGGACACCATGATAATCTTCCAGATCAAACAACATGATGATGAAAGTCTCAGAGACTTCATCGAAAAGGAAGGTTTAACTTACGTCGATGAAAAGATTAGGGTTGCAGGGTTCATGAATGCTATAAATTCCAAATATCTCACAAGAGACTTCAATAAATGCATGCTTAAAACCCTTGAAGAAGCATTCAAAAGGGCTAAAGCCCACATTCGAGGAGAATAAGCTGTAGACATCAAAGAACAAAATAAAAGACTCTTAACCGGAGCTTCCAGTATGGCACTTATGAGAAACGGTTCAAAGGATCGGATTCCAGAAGGCCTGAAGGCCGGAACCCTCCAAGCCGAGAAAAAAAAACCATAAACTTTCAGCCTTAACCAAGACTCCATAAGAGATCTTGGCAACCGAAGAGGTAAAACACAGCTTCCACTCTCCTCAACCTTTGCCAAAAAACAAAAGATTGGAAAAATCAAACCAGTATTGTGAGCTTCACGAATAGAAAGGTCACCATACTAATGATTGCTTCCAATCCAAAAAGAGGATCAAAGAAGTCGTCAAGTCCGAACTGGCTTACTTGGTTAAAGGGGTTAAGGACAAGATGGTTGAAAAAAAAAGTTGGAAGTGAACATGGTCGACCTTGAAAACAAAGCTTCCCACAAACACCATCATTCCAAGGCATGGGAACGTCAATATGCTTGCTTCCCACCACTGAAAGGAGAGTTGCTTTCAAACCCTCTAATGATGAAATCCAACATAGGAACCATCAAGACACAAAAGGCTTACATTGACACCGGTGCAACCACCAAAGTCATGCTTGAGAAATGCTTTAACCCTCTCATCGACGATGAACGTTCAAAGCTTCAACAGTCTGAATCCACCATCAAAGGTATCGCAGACATACCTATCAAGCCTTTAGACCAAATAACCCATAATGCTTGTTCAACGAGAGAACAAAGGGACGAACCGAACAACTCACTTTTGTGGTTATCAATATCCCTTCCAACTATGATATCATCATAGGAAGGCCAGGCCAAAGTGTGTTCGGAAGGGCAGTTTCAGTTGGTCAAGGCACTGTGAAGTTTTCTACTGAAAAAGGGATAGCAACCCTTCAACCTGCCCAAGAAGCTTTTGTGGTTGAAGAGGAAAGCTCAAGAAAGGACGAGGACGATGAACAAGGGTTGGGCATAAACCCAAAATATCATCAATAGGGAACAAGGGTAAACACTAACCTTTCCAATAAAACCCTCTCATACCTTGAAAAGTTGCTCTTGCACTATGTCTTTGCTTGGTGCCCGGAAGATATGACCGGCATCTCTCGTAGCATTGTTGAAACATGAGTTATGGATCCCACCTGATCTTAAGCCCATTATACAAAAGAAACGGAGTCAAGCCCCTAAAAGAAGCCTTGTATAACGCCAAGAGATGGAAAAACTTGTTCTAGCCGGAATCCTTCGAGAGGTCAAGTATCAATCATGGGTGGCCAATCCCGTAATGGTTCGAAAACCCGACAAGTCTTGGAGATTGTGTATCAATTTTAAAGACTTGAACAAAGCACACCCAAAGGATTGCTACCCGCTGCCCGAGATAGACCTCAAGAATAACTCACTCACAGGCTTCCCATTCAAGTGTTTTCTTGATGCCTAAAAGGGTTACCATCAGATCCTAATAATAATAATAAAAAAAAGATGAAGAAAAAAAAAAACCTCACTTCACACTGATAAAGGTATATCTTGCTATCAAAAAATGCCTTTTGGTTTAAGAAATGCAGGTGCCACTCATCAGCGTATGGTTGACAAAGCGTTTGCCGGACAAATCGGCAAGAACATTAAAGCTTATGTTGAAGATTTGGTGATCAAGAGCAAAACGGAATACCAAATGCTCGATGACATAAAAGAAACTTTCCAAAACCCGAGAAGGATCAACATAAAGCTCAATCCAGTCAAGTGCTCGTTTGGTTTTGAAGAAGGCAAGTTTGTAGGGCACATCGCGGGGAAACAAAGTATAAAAGCCAACCCTCAAGGGATGTGCTAACAAGAAAGACTTTCGATGGAAAGCTTACAACTTTGAAGCGTTTTACCTCAAAAGGAAGCCTTCAACCAAATGAAGCAACACTTGGCTTCACTCCCAGCCATTTTGGCTCCGGAAACAGGAGGAACGACCTCTACCTACCTTTCGATTGCTGAAAAGACCATAAGTACGGCTCTGATCATTGAATGAAACAAAGTTCAGATACCCGTTTACTTTTCAAAACTTCAAAATTAGCAGAAATCAAATATTCTTCTTCGGAAAAACTTGCTCTAGCCCTAGTCCAAACAGCTAGAAGGCTTCAAAGGTACTTTCAGTCACACCCGATACAAGTGGTCACTGACTAACCTATTAAGAATGTGCTTGAAAAATCACCTATGTCCCGAAAAAAAGCTGTCAAAGCCCAAGTCTCAGCTGACTTCATCATAGAAGTCCCTAAAGAAATCACAACGGAAGTCAATACAACCTCCACTGAACCCTCTGACCCCCATACCTGGAAGCTCTTTACCGACGAAGCTTCCAGCATTGAAGGGTCAGGAGCAGGGCTAGTTCTAATTGATCCTAACGAATTGGAATTCACGTATACCATTCGTCTTGAATTTCAGAATACAAACAACGAAGCTGAGTATGAAGCATTGATTGCTGGGCTCAAGCTTGCAAAAATATGGGTGTCAAAAGGCTTCAGGTCTTCACAGACTCGTTGCTTGTTTCAAACCAAGTAAGTGACAACTACATAGCCAAAGAAATGGTGGTTCAAAAGCTTCAAGTTCTCACAGACTCTCTCAAGCTAAGACAAAAACAACTACATAGCAAAAGAACCCAACATGTATCAGTACCGAGAGGAATCAAAGGAAATTTTTTTTTTTGAAAGGTAAACTTCATTAAAACAGCCGAACCCGAAAACCGGGACGGACAAACAAAACAAAACTACATATTCACAAATTTACACCAATCTCCCCAATCAAAACACCCTTTCTTAACTCTATGTTTGAACCAAAAGAAACTAACAACCATAGTTTCACTGAACACTTCTTCAACGCTGCTACTTTTGTCGTTAAACCTCGAGTTGTTTCTAGCCTTCCAAAGCACCCAACACGCAAAAAGAACGATACCATGAATGGCTTTCCGCTCCACCGACCTTCTGTCTCCGATCTTATGTATCTCGACCAAGTCTCTAAACGAAAAGACAAAAGACTTCGGGATCCTACACCAAAAGCTGATCTTTTCCCACATGCCCAAAGCTAGAGGACATGCCGTAAAAATGTGTGCCACCGAGTCTAGACCTTCATTACACACTCTACACCCATCGTCAATCAGGGCCATGCCTCTTTTTTCAAGAGCCTCCACCGTAGGGATCCTATTCATCTCCGCGCGCCACCCAAAAATGTTGCATTTCTTGGGGACCCATTTACTCCACTCCATAACATATCGATTGCTGAAGTCACGGCTGGACACAATAGAGCGTTTCACAGCCGCAACGGAGAAGCCATTCGAACCGCAACCCAACCATTCCCACCTATCGGATTGAGTCGAGAGACTGACCGACGTCAGTGTCGTTCTAAGTGACAGCCACTCCCCCACCTCTTCGATGGAGTCCGGATCGTGCCTCCAGAGCCAAAGGCCTTCACCTCCAAGACGGTCTAAAACACTACAGTTTTTCACTACCTCCAACTTGAACAAAGCGGGGAATTTTTCTCTTAAAGGAACATCAACGAGCCACGGGTCAAGCCAAAAAAGGATATTATCTCCTTTCCCCACCACACCCTTGCATAAATTCCGCAGAGAAATATTCTCGAACAACGGGCGTTTTAAGATGGAAGCAATGTTGTTCCAAACCCCACCATAGGCCTTTTTGACAGGGATAAAATCCCAGTCCGACTTACCGTCGTGGATAGCATTAATAACCTTGACCCACAAGCTACCCTGCTCATTTTTGAACCTCCACCCCCATTTAGCTAGGTGAGCCGAGTTAATGTCTTTAAGATGCTGAAGACCCAAACCTCCCATGCTAACCGGAGAGGCAACCCTATCCCAAGCAACCCAATGGACCTTCTTCACCTCCGAGTTACCACCCCAAAGGAATTTTCTAATAAGAGCCTCCAGATCATGAATGACCTTGGCAGGAGCTCGATACAAGGAAAAGTAATAGCAGGGGAGACTTTCGAGCACCGAGCGAATAAGAACAACTCTACCTCTAATCGACAGAAGCGAAGCCTTCCAAAGCGAAAGCCGTTTCTCAAACACGTCAACCACCGGTTGCCAATTCGGCGTCCGATTCATGTTAGATCCCACACAAAGGCCAAGGAATTTGAATGGAAAAACATCCACTTTGCAGCCTATAAAATCCGCCATCTCTTCGACCTCACCCGGCTGCACACCCACCCCCACCAAGTTCGACTTACTCAAGTTAATTCTGAGACCTGAACACACATGAAAGCACTTGATAATTCTAACCAGATTTTGGATGTTTTCTATGCTCCATTCTCCCATAAAGATTGCGTCATCCGTATAAAACAGGTGAGAAATAACCGGACCCCCGTTCGGAAGAGAAACTCCCTTGAAAATCCCCAAGCTACAGGCTTTATTAACCATGCAGGACAGAGCTTCCATCACGATGACAAAGATGAATGGAGAAATGGGATCGCCCTGACGCATACCTTTGTGACATTTGAACTCGAACGTCGGGGAACCATTGACCAGAACCGAGGCCCTGGCTGAAGACAACACCCCCTTAATCCATGAGCGCCACTTACTAGAGAATCCCATCTGGTCCAGCACATCCAACACAAAGTTCCAGTTTACGTTATCATACGCTTTCTCAAAATCGACCTTTAGAAAAAAGACCGACTTCCTAGTCTTTTTAGCCCAGTTCTGGACTTCATTGACAATAAGAGGACCGTCCAGGATGGACCGGCCACCAATGAAGGCAGACTGCGACGTAGATATGATCGAATCCAACACCCTTTTGAGTCTATTTGCCAGGATCTTCGAAATCACCTTGTTAATTATACCCACCAAACTGATTGGCCGATAGTTGTTTAAACCGATAGGGTCGATCACTTTAGGGATCAGCGCTATAAAAGAGGAGCCACATCCCGTGTTTATAGCCCCATTGATATGAAAATCAGCCATAATACTAGCCAAATCATCTTCAAGGAGGTTCCAGAAACGCTTGATGAAGCGAAAATTAATACCATCGGGGCCAGGGGCCTTATCGTCTCCACATTCAAATACTGCGGATCTTATTTCTTCCTTGCTGAACCGAGTATCCAACATCAACGAATCTCCATTCGAAATCTTACTAATGCCTTCACATACAAGACGGGGCCGAATGGCCCAATCCTCCACGAACTTCGATTTAAAGAACCTGTAAACCTCCTTTTTGATCAGCGACGGTCTTGACACCCAAGAGCCATTGACCTCTAACCCGTGAATCGAATTGGAAGCTTTCCTGCAGTTGACCATGGCGTGGAAGAATTTGGAGTTTTCGTCTCCGTCCTTAACCCACTTTATTCTCGATCTTTGTCTTAAGTCGTTGCTTTTCCGCTCTTCTTCCTCCTTCAAAACTTTTTTACTTTCTATGAGAATCCATTCCTCCTCTTCGGTTAGACTCCTGCCCAACAAGATCTCCTGAATTTCCTCGAGATCCGACAGAGCCGCAGACACATCTTCCGAACTCTTTTTCAGCATCTCGTCCCTCCAAACCTTTACATCCGCTCTAAGGATGCCCAATTTTCTCAAAAGACGAATATCCGGAGGGCCATGAACCCCGGGATCCTTCCTCAAAGCAGAAGCCACCACCTCACTAAAACCCAACTTGTCATGCCAAGAGTCAAAGAGCCGGAAGGGCTTAGGCCCAAAGTTAGCTAACTCGGTCTTCAAGATTATCGGGCTGTGGTCAGAAAGGAACGACGGCACCACTTCCACACTCGCTTCAGGCCAGGAGCTGAAGAAACCGGAGTTGACGAGGAATCTATCTAATTTACTATGCTTCTTTCCGTCCGACGACGAGAACGTGAATTTGTTGCCTCTCATATTGTACTCAATAAGCCCAACATCGAAAATGAAACTGTTAAAATTAGAGGCACATGACGCTTTAAACGAGCAGTTCTTTCTCTCCTCCCGAAACCTAACCGCATTAAAGTCGCCCGTCACCACACACAGACCATCCCAAGCCGATATAACCTGAGAAAGATCCTCCCACAAGGATTTTTTGGCCACCACGCTCTGTGGGGCGTACACGTTGATGACGCTCAGCATCAAACCACTGCCTATCAACTGGCCAGTAATCTGGAGAAAATTCCTGTTCTTGACCACAGTAGACAACCGAAACACTGCCAGATCCCATATACAAATTAACCCCCCAGATAACCCGACCGAGTCGACACTCTCGAAACCAAACGATTTACCACCCCAGAATCCCGCAACCACCTCCGAATTCACAGAAGAGACTTTCGTCTCTTGAAAGGCCATAAAAGAGATCCCATGCTTAGCTTTCAAGTTCTTCACCCATCTTTGTTTCTCCATACCCCCGATCCCACGAACATTAAACGATAAGAAATTCATAAGTCCACCACATTAATACCTGAGTAACCAATGATTTTTCTAGCCCGCTCCAGCTCCTGACCAAGATCAACACCCACCTGAGCACCGATGTTGATTGTGGCTTCAATCTCCTTCTCCACGGCATTCCCTGGAACCCGGTTCTCCCCATTCTGATCCTTGATGGGGCTCCCCGGATGACACGAATCTTTCCCCAAAGAGTCAGAGGGATGAGCAAGAGAGTTAAGATCCAGGGGGGTACTGGTGAGTCTGGATGTAAACCCCACAAAACCAAAACCAGGGGCCTCGTCCTCAACAAGGGCCCTAGATCTTTTCTTGGGCCTAGTTTCCACCGGCGATCTTACATGGTGGGCTTGGGGTCTCGAGGATTTTTGTCCCATGGCACGTCTCCTTCTGGGCCGGCCCACTTTCTCACCTGACCCGCTTTTAAAAGCCCCTGCAGCCTCGGGCCCCACCCCAGTGGACCCCATCTGGCATCCTTGAACATCTAACGGCACATGTTCTCTCTCCTCATAATTGCCATCTACCCTGCAGCCTTTTTCCCCATGCGCATTGGAACCATCTGCATGGGAACTCGAAGCCTTCTCCGCTTGCGTCTTTTCCTCTACCCCGATAACTTCCGTCGCTTGAGTATCCACATTCTCGCCATCGCCGGAGAGATGCATATCCTCTACCGGCGAGAATTCCGAAGACGGATAACCATCTGATCCGGGCTCGGAGAGGCGCCGCAAGCAGTCTGGCACCCAGACCTCATGATCTTCCTCGACCCCGATTCTAAACGACCTGTTCTTCCATCTCAACACTACTCCATCCTTAATCAAATTCGAGTGGCCGACAAGGACCCCAATCTTAGCTATTGATAGATCCTGGTCTTCCTCCAATGACTTCGGAACAAAAAGAACCTTGCCAAACAACTCACCAACCTGGCTTAGAACGTCAACTTCAAGCAAATGCAGGGGAACTCCACACAGTTTCAACCATGCAACCCTTTCGAGAGGGAGAGACTGACCTCTCCACGGATCAAGCTTAGTGAACCAAGGATCCCAAATATTCTTGAGTTCCACAAACCGATTAACCGACTCAACGTCGTGAAAAGAGATTAACATTGACAGGCCACCAAGGTATTGCACACAAGCAACATCGATCTTGGCGATGCAGAGAAGCCTATCCATGTCAACCAGGGTTTCCAGATTTACAGCCCTACCCACAACCGCCAACCCATGACATTCCTTAAACGCCTCCACCCTATCGGGGACCACAATAACCTTCTCTTCAACCTTCCGATCAGTAACCATATTAACCACCTGAGTTCCATATGAATCATTCCCAATATTGGACGTCCCAACCACTTCCTTGTAACTCCTAACATCTCTGACAGAGAATTTGCCCCCACCACTGTTCTGACCGATTGGTCTATTATTCCGCACCGGACCTTCCTTCTCACCTGCTACCCCCG
This sequence comes from Helianthus tuberosus, assembly GCA_030545235.1. NCBI lineage: Eukaryota > Viridiplantae > Streptophyta > Magnoliopsida > Asterales > Asteraceae > Helianthus > Helianthus tuberosus. The sequence goes on from CM060365.1 coordinate 89,063,793, forward strand.
AATTTTCCACGGCAAACCTAGCCACATTAATCTTAAGTTTGAAGTCTCCCATCCTAACCCCTCCAAAGCTCCTCAACAACTCCTGGTTATCCCTGACTCCTGAAAACGAAACGAAACCAAACCTGCTCCCATGCTTATCCCTCTTCCTTGCGACGTATGTCCCAGCAACCGTCCCAAAACTTTCCATGCACCTCCTGAGATCCCAAGGGGTACAACCCTCGGGGAGATTCGAGACGAAAAACTTGACTTTACTACCGAACAGGTTGCCCCTATCAGCCATGCTAACACTCTGAACCCGATAACACTGGCAGGCACCTCAGCAAGAACTCCACACGAAGAAGTGTTAACGGAATTCGAACCAGTCTAGCTGAACCTATAAGTATAGTCGCGACCGATATCAGACCCGCTAAGCCAACCGGTGAAGAGCAGCTGAGACTACCAAGGGAAAAGACAACCAAACCTTGGAGAAAAACCGACCCCGGAGGCGAATGGAAGCAGCAGCAAGCGACTTAGAATGACGGGTCAAGCCAGAACTTCCGGCGACCCCGCACGCTAAATCTGACCTTGCTGAGATCGTCGAGCCGCCGGCGGACAGTTGTGGGAGGGGGATGGCTAAAGTTTTGGTAGAGAGATATTTGATTGTGTGAATCAAAGGAATTGATGAACACATTTCAAACATGTTCCATCAAAAAAGTTCCAAGATCTCAAAACAAGAGAGCTGATGCACTAAGCAAGCTTGCGTCTCTTACGTTTGTCCATCTCACCAAGAAGATACTAGTTGAGGTATTAAAAACACCATCCATCCAAAAACACGAGGTTCAAGATGTAATCACCGAAAAAAGGCCAAATTGGATGACTCCCATTGAAAAGTTCCCCAAAAACGGTGAATTACCTAATGACCAGACTGAGGCTGAAAGGGTTCGTGTCAAGTCAAGGCAGTATGTGTTACAAGGATACATCCTTTACAAAAAAAGGATACCTTGCACCACTATTTCAATGCGTTGGCCCAGAACAAAGCCAATATCTGATCAAAGAGGTTCACGAAGGGATATGTAGAGCTCATTGTGGCCCAAAATCGGTTGTGTCAAAGTTGATAAACCTCGGACACTTTCGGCCTTCCATGCATCGAGATACCTCCGAACAACTGCGAAAGTATGAAGCTTGTCAGTTACATGCTCTGGTACCCAAAAGCCCTAAACATGACCCCGTTCCCATCTCCTCGGCTTGGCCATTTCACAAGTAGGGAATGGACATCGTTGGTCCATCCCCACTAGCCAAATGAGGAGTCAAGCTCTTATTGGTAGTTGTGGATTACTTCACCAAGTGACCAGAAGTAAAACCATTGCCAAAAATCTCAGGGAAAACAGGTCATTGATTTCGTTTAGGAAAGCATAAGTTTTGGTGTCACGGCCCCCGACCCGGTTTGACCCGTTTCAAGAGCCGCGGGACAGAAATACTGCGGTATTTCTTTAGTTGAGTTTAACAGCGGAAATTTTCATCAGGATCGTTTAAAGCTAAAATTTTCCCCGATTATTTTATTTCACAATTCGGGATAAAACCCCGATAATTTACAATAGTATGATTTTACTATAAAATCGTTATGTTACAAAACTTATTTCTTTATTTTATAATGAGCCACTATCTTAAGCTTGAAATGCTTCCCAGCACTTTTTCCTGAATTACAGCAAATCACCTGAAACATGTTTGAAAAAGGTTTTGTCAGCGGGAAATACTGAGTGAATCATTCTATTTACTAAAATGACACATTTGTTATAATTTACAGTATTAAGAGCGATTACAATGTTTCTGATATCAAGCCAACTACCCACAGTACTTGTCACTCAACCCATTGGCCCATTCGTCCAATGGTGTCTGTGACTATGGTCATATCCCCCATTGGCTGCCCCAATGGTGACGATTATCAATTAATGTATACAAAACCCCACATACCGGCTGTAACTTGGTGATTACAAAGACTTAATCCCCGTAATTATAACTTTGAAAATAAACATGATTTTGGAAATAGATTTGATAAAAAGAGAGAATGACTCACATTGCTGATTTAATACAGACAGAGTCTAGTCTATGATTTAACCTTGTTAACCTAATTTAAATAACAATGCACATAAAACTGGGTTAGTAATCAATCCAGCAATTACGATAACTCACGAGATCAAATTTTCACAATGAATGTAAAAGTGCAATACTTCATCCATCGAATTAACGATGATCCGTCAAATTAATGACGAATGACAAAGTATAATACTTTATCCATCGAATTAACGATGATCCGTCAAATTAATGACGAACGATAAAGTATAACCCTAATGTGGGCGGCACTTAAACATTCATTGGATATATTGATCGTCGGAAAATGAATCGTAGCAGCGATTGTGCTAATACCCTGTTTTGCAGCAGAATTTCGAGACCCGTGTGTGAATTTAGAGTATACTGTTCGTATCTCAGTGAATATTGCGAATTTTTACGTCGTTTCTGTGCCCAGATTCCAGTCCCAAACCCCACTATTTATAGGTGAAATTTCACCCTCAGGCGGCCCGCGTAAGAATAAGCTTAACCTGAGGCGGGCCGCGTGAGACCTATTTTCTAGCTATAGGTTGCCACGTTTGGTACTAGCTTAGCTGAGTTGATAGTTTTCATAAATTCGATTTCTACAGCTCACAATTTGGATAATCGTCAATAGGGTTTAACCCCCCCCCCCCCTGAGTTTTAGGGGCCCTAATCCTGATTCTGAAAATTATGAAAATTTTAGGGTTTTGTTCAGAATCACTTGGGTGTCTCAATTAGGGTTTCCTTTTGGACTAATTATTTTAATAATTATGACTTTTTATGAGAGTTGTTACATTCTCCCCACCTTAAGAAAAATCTCGTCCTCGAGATTTACTAGAATAATTGAGGATACTTTTTCTTCATTTCTGATTCCAGTTCCCAAGTGTACTCAGGTCCTCTCCTTGAATTCCACTTTACTTTCACTAGAACTAGTCGTTTGTGTTTGAGAAACTTGATCTTTCGATCCTCAATTTGAAGAGGTCTCTCAACGAATTTCAACTTTTCGTTTACCTCTATGTCTTGAAGAGGTACTACCAGAGATTCATCTGTTAAACATTTCTTGAGATTGGATACATGAAATACATCATGTACTCCAGTTAATTCTTCTGGTAGCTGTAAACGATAAGCTACTGGTCCTATACGTTGGGTTACTGGAAATGGTCCTACGTATCTTGGACTTAGCTTTCCTTTCTTGTCGAATCTCACAACTCCTTTCCAAGGAGAAACTTTTAACAGTACCCTGTCTCCAACTTGGAATTCTAACGGCTTGCTTCTATTATCTGCATAACTCTTTTGGCGATCCCGAGCTGTCTTCAGTCTTTCCTTGATTTGAGTGATCTTATCAGTTGTTTCTTGCACAATTTCTGGACCCGATAATTGACTTTCTCCTATTTCTGCCCAACAAACTGGAGTTCTGCATTTTCTTCCATATAATGCTTCAAATGGAGCAGTATCAATGCTTGAGTGATAACTATTGTTATAGGAGAATTCAATTAATGGTAAGTGATCATCCCAACTTCCACCAAAGTCTATGACACAAGCTCGGAGCATGTCTTCTAGAGTTTGGATTGTCCTTTCACTTTGTCCATCTGTTTGGGGATGATATGCAGTGCTTAGGTTTAGTCGAGTTTCCATAGCTTGCTGGAAACTTTTCCAGAAATGGGAAGTAAAACGACTATTCCTATCCGAAACAATGGAGAGTGGAACTCCATGTAAGGATACAACTTCATCTACATACAATTTAGCCAGTCTTTCCATGCTAAAGGTTTCTTTCATAGGTAGAAAGTGAGCAGATTTGGTTAATCGATCCACAATTACCCAAATCGCATCATTACCTTTTCTGGTTTTGGGTAACTTAGTAACAAAATCCATTGTTATAAGTTCCCATTTCCACACTGGCATCTCTAACTGTTGTAGTAGACCTGAAGGTTTCTGATGTTCTGCCTTAACTTGTGAACAAGTAAGACATTTAGAAACATAGCTGGCTATGTCCTTTTTCATTCCTATCCACCAAAAGTTCTTTCTTAAATCTTGGTATATCTTATTGTTTCCTGGGTGTATAGTGTACCTAGATTTATGGGCTTCTTCTAAAATCTTAGATCTTAAGTCTCCCTGCTTAGGTACCCAAATTCTACTTTTGTGGAATCTCCAATTTCCATCCGCTCCTTGTTCTAATTCCTTGATTCGTCCTTTCATTCCTTCAGCATCATCCTTGATTGCTGTAGTTTGAACATTCTTTAATTGTTCCATTAAATCTATTTGTAGATTTAATCTGAGAGCACGAACCCGTCGTTGTTTCTCATAATACTTACGACTTAAAGCATCTGCAACTACATTCGCCTTTCCTTCGTGATACTGAATATCACAGTCATAGTCACTTAGGATTTCCATCCATCTCCTTTGCCTCATGTTTAACTCTTTTTGCCCAAAGATATATCTTAAACTCTTATGATCTGTATAGATAGTAAACTTACTTCCGTATAGATAATGTCTCCAAATCTTAAGGGCAAAAATTACGGCTCCTAATTCTAAATCATGAGTCGTATAGTTTTCTTCGTGCTTTTTCAATTGCCTTGATGCATATGCAATTACCTTCTTGCGGTGCATAAGCACACATCCAAATCCTAATTTTGAAGCATCACAATATACTTCAAAATCTTCAGTTCCTTCTGGTAAGGCTAAGATTGGTGCATGGGTTAATTTCTGTTTCAGAATTCTAAAAGCTTCTTCTTGTTTAGGTCCCCATTCAAACTTAGTGGCTTTACAGGTTAGCTTAGTTAATGGTACAGCTATCTTAGAAAAATCCTTAATAAACCGTCTATAATATCCAGCTAAACCTATAAAACTTCTTATTTCCATTGCTGTTTGTGGAACCTTCCATTTGGTAATTGCCTCTATCTTAGCAGGATCTACATGAATTCCTTCATGATTCACCATGTGTCCTAAAAATTGCACTTCCTTTAGCCAAAATTCACATTTCGAGAATTTGGCGTCCAACTTTTCTTTTCTTAACAAAGTTAAGAGTGCATGAAGATGTTCACAATGCTCTGTCTGACTTTTGGAATAAATGAGTATATCGTCTATGAAGACAATTACAAATTTATCCAAGTACGGTTTACAGATCCTATTCATCATGTCCATAAATGCTGCAGGCGCATTTGTTAATCCGAAGGGCATGACTGTAAACTCGTAATGACCATACCTAGTTCTGAAAGCAGTTTTAGGTATGTCTTCTTCTTGTACCTTCAATTGATGATATCCGGAGCGTAAATCTATCTTAGAAAAATATCTAGCCCCCTGAAGTTGATCAAAAAGATCATCAATCCTAGGTAATGGATATCGATTCTTAATTGTAACCTTATTCAATTCCCTATAATCGATACACATTCTCATTGAACCATCCTTTTTCTTGACAAACAACACTGGCGCTCCCCAAGTGGATGAGCTAGGTTGTATGAATCCTTTACTTAGTAATTCATCTAATTGCTTTTTCAGTTCTAACATTTCTGTGGGTGCTAACCGATAAGGTGCCTTGGCTATCGGTGTAGTTCCTGGAATTAGGTGAATCCTAAATTCTACTTCCCTATCTGGATGTAATCCTGGTAAATCTTCTGGAAATACATCAGGATATTCTGATACTACTGGTATTTCCTTAAGATTTTTACCCTTAGTGCTAATGATTACTGAAATCATATACACTATTCCTTGTTTTCGTTCATAATTAACAACTTTCATTACTGATATGAACTTCATGGGCTTACGTGGTTTATTTCCTGTAATCCTAATCACTTCTCCGGTGGGTGATTGAATTTCTATGGAATTCTGATCACAAAGGATTCTAGCATGGTTGGCTACTAACCAATCCATTCCTAATATCACATCAAATTCAGCCAAATTCATTGGCAATAGTTTTGCAGAGAATTTATGTCCTAAAAGTTCTATGTTTTCTTCTTGCAAAACTTTATCTATTTTAACTGAATTTCCGTCTGCTGTTTCAACTGTAAAAATCTGCCTAATATTGGTTAAAGGTAAACTAAGAGCTTGGCAGAATGAAGTATTGATAAAACTTTGGTTTGCACCAGAGTCAAATAATACTTTTGCGTACACGTTGTGAACTAAGAACGTACCCGCTATCACATCCGGAATGAGTTCTGCTTCTTGAGTGGTCAGCTGAAATGCCCTGGCATTCTTCTTTGTAGTTCCTTCGGTTGTCTTGGGTTTGTTATCTACTGGCTTGATCAATTTAGGACATTCTGTTTTATAATGCCCTGCTTCTCCACAGTTAAAACAGATTACTGTTTTCTTTTTGCAGTTTTCTTCCCGATGTCCTATACCCTTGCAAAAATTGCAAGTGATATCGCATCTTCCATAATGTTTCTTTTTGCATTTTCTGCAGAATGACGGAGTTGGAGCTTGCCATGTTCCTTTTCTCATGAAGCTGTTATTATTACCCACACGAAATCCTTGGGTAATTTTCTGAGCTAATGCCTTTTTCCTATCTTCATCTCTTGTGCGTACCAATTCATCGGTTAGAGTATTGGCTAATTCTACCGCATCATCAATAGTGCGAGGTCTCGCAGCTTTAACAATATTGCGGATTTCGCTAATTAGCCCCCAAATATAGCGAGAAATGAGTACCGGTTCTGGCGAAGCCAGTGTTGGTACCACTCTTGCATATTCAAAGAATGTCGAGGTATACCCACGACAATCCACACCCATCATCCGATGATTTAGAAACTTATTCGCCATCTGTTCTTTTTCATACTCAGGACATAATTTTCTTTCCACCAAACCCTTAAATTCTTCCCAAGTCATAGCATAAGCTATTATTCTTCCTTTTGATTGTAACACAGTATTCCACCATTCAAGTGCACTTTCTTTGAACAGATTGGATGCATACATAACTTGATCATCTTTACCACATTTACTTATTGCAATGACTGCTTCGGTTTTCTCTAACCAACGCAGTGATGCAGTTGCTCCTTCATTGCCTGCAAATTCAGTGGGTTTACAAGCAAGGAATTCTTTGAAAGTGCAACCAGGCGTTGCAGTTTTCATTTTCTTGGGTAATGGAGCTTGATGTGGTTCCTTATTATGATTAACATGATTATTGCCTCCTGATGTGCGTGAAAGTGTTATATATTTTAGGTGTATATTTTAAGCCCTTTTTAACACTTATTTTAGCCAAGTTTTAAATTTATAAAACACGATATTTCACTAACACTAAACACACATATGGGCAAGTGCACCCATCGTTGAGTGTAGTATAGCGTTGGTAAGATACCGAGGTCGTCCAAGGACACAAGAGCTTTTAGTACCGGTTTATCCTCAACGTCTAACCAAAATAAAAGTTTAGAAAAATGTTTTAAACTAAGAAAAATAAAAACTAACTAAAATGCTGAAAATAAAAATAAAATAAAAACAGATAGACAAGATGAATCACTTGGTTCCGACTCGTATCTAGTATAACCTTTGATTATTTCCGCACTTTTGCACATAATTAAGAGATTATCTTAGTTATTGTAGTAGGCCCCTCTTTTGAAGGTGACGTTACCCTCACCCCAGTAGTTTGAGTCAGCAGGGATACAATCCTAAAGGGGTGGATTATTGGAAGATAATGAATTAAGTTATTAATGCAGTATTGTGGTAGGCCCCGCTTTTGGCGGTGACGTTACCCTCGACTAAGTAGTCTGAGTCAGCAGGGATACAGTCCTAAATAGCCGGGTTATAGTATTAATAGTAGTTAACTTATGAGGGGATCAAAGAGTTTGGACCCCCGCCATCCAATACCGTGAAGTATTGAAGGAGGTCCTACTAAATTTGACCCAGGTCCATTGCAGGACCTCTAAACGCTGAACAATGGCAAGACCTTTACCAAACCGTTCCCTTAACCCCCGACCAGGTAGCCAACATACCTCCATATAGACCGTGGAGATATGAATGGTGAAAATCCTTTATTTTATATAGACCGTAAAATAATGCCAAGACACCACGGACAAACGATAAGGAAAGATCACCTTCAACATAAGTAACTAGTTATTAAAGTCATTAATACAAAACCAAATAAAAAGTGCAAAAGATTAGAAATAAAAAGTATTATACTAGACACTTTGTCTTCACCAAGTGATGTAAGAGACTTAGGCAAACATGGCCTTGATTGTCAAGAACTCTTACGATCAATCTTGGATCCCGAGACGACTCACACACTCTATGATGGACAATGGATGATGGTGGTGGATGATGGTGTTGTGATGGTGGTGGGTGGTGGATGAAGTGTGAGAGAGGTGGTGTGCCAAGGGATGAGTTGCAATGAAACCAAGCACTCCTATTTATAGGCTGAACAGAGGCCTGGGCACGGCCCCGTGTTCGCTGGGCACGGCCCCGTGCCCGTCTGACACTCTCTCTCTTCATTAATTGTAATTCGCAATTACAATTAATGCGCCTGCAGTACTTTCGGCACGCCCCCGTGTCCGCTGAGCACGGCCCGTGGTGGGCAATAGAAGCTTCTATAGGTTTGTCTTTTCTGCTGCTTCTTGGGCACGACCCCGTGCTGGCTGAGCACGGGGCGTGTTCAGCCTTCTGTTTTCTCTATTTTGCTTTGGAAGGTGCCGTTGAGGGTTCGGGCAATCCTCTAATGTTCCTTTTCTTGTATTTATGTTGGATTTAGCTGTCTTTTTGCTTCTTTTGCGTTTTTGAGCTCATTTAATCCTGAAAATACAAAAGGAAGACAAAAACACTCTTTTTCCAATATTAGTACTAAAAAAGGGTTAGTTTTATGCCTCATTTGATGTAATTTATATGTTGCATTTTACACACATCAAATACCCCCACACTTGAACTTTTGCTTGTCCTCAAGCAAAACTCTTTAATACGTGGCTTACACTTCCAAATGGAATAGGTAGAAGAGAAGGTTTTGGGCTTGTCATAGAGTGTCGGGATTTCCAAGATCTTTTTGGGTTTTATTTTTATTTATTTACACTCCTATTCGTAATGATTTATTTAGAACTGTTCATAAAAGAAATTACTTATTTGGGCATAACATGCCTTTTTAAAATTCTATTTATATACAAGTTCACATACCTCGCGGGGAAATCACTCACACTCGGCCGAAGGTGTATTTTTAGTGAATCACTCGAGAGCGGCATGGAACTTATTCCTACCATAGGCTTGCCAAGAAATCAATCCTCCTTCTTTTTAACTTTTATACCTTTGTAGATATCAAGAGGACTTTGTGGGTTAAGGGTTGGCTAGGGTTAAAGGTAGGTGGTTGGGTTAGTGGTTAGTAGAAAAAGGGCTAAAAAGCGTAACAAGTGTTGGTTTTCGTATTTTTGCAATTTTTTTATTTTTGATGAAGCTTTTATTCAAACAAAGTTATTTTTTTTATTACTTTGTTTGTTTATTTTCTTTTTGCTTCATTTTTTTTTTTTTCGAAGAACCGAACTTGTTACTAAAATAAAGGGTTAAAAATGAAAAAGGTTTTGGTGGGTGAAAGGGTTTTTGTTTTGGGTGATGAAACGAAAAGGTTTAGGCTCAAAGGGGCTAACTAGGGGGATTTTTTGGGTAGGTGGTGAAAAAAAAAAAATAATGGTGTAGAAATGAAAAAGGGTTAGTCCTAATGCCTCCATCATGTACTTACTCGGGTTTAAGTTGATAAGGACCGGGAATGTATTGTCATGGCAAGTTCTAGAGTCGTAAGAACCAAGCGGCTATTCACACAAGAAACGAAAAATGAGCATTTAGTCAAATGGTATGAAATTGAGTGCTCAATAAAGGCTCAAAACTCACTTTTGTGGGAATGGGTTTTTATGTGATCAAGTATATATAATCAAATTTTAAATAAGTTTTTCATGCCTTTTCATAATTTTCTTATGTTGGTTCTTTTTATCACTACGCTATCGGTTGTAAATTTGTAAAAATATAACCTTTTTGAGAGCTTGAATTTCCCGAGTTAAACCTAGACAAGTAAGAAAAAAAAATGAAATTTTTGAAAAAATTTGGGGTGATTAGCGGTTCCAATAGAGTTGTGTGTAAGGCTTGTATTTAGGACTTGCAAAATTCAAGGTTTTAGCATCCCCCCCACACTTAAATTACACATTGTCCTCAATGTGTCCCAAAAATAAATTTTTAGGTTGATTAGATGTGTAAAATAGTGTTTAAAAAGCAAAAATTTGTGTTACTGGGCACTGAACACGGCCCCGTGTTATCCGGGCACGGCCCCGTGTTTAAGTGCCAGTAACAAAATTGAAATAAGAGGAACAGAAGTCTGGACACGGGGGCGTGTTGGGTGAACACGGCCCGTGTCCAGTTACCTGTACTGGGCGTTTTCTGCAGGTGGTCCGACACGGGGCCGTGTTGGTTGGGCACGGCCCGTGTTGAACCTTCTGAAAGGGAGAAATTTGTCGGGTTGCCTCGTTCTTGTGCATGGGATCATTTTTCTCGTTCCCCTTTTCATCCTTTACCACCATGAGTGTGTTTTATTCCTGAAAATTAAACTAACTAGAAAACATAAAAATTAATCTAAATTAAACTAAGGATAGTTCCATGGAATGCCTCCATGGTGCGCCACGTTTATAAGGGTCCTTGGCTAGACCCAAAGCCTGGTCATATGCTACCCAAGTGGGATGTGTTGCATCCCATGTTACACCGTCGGAGAGCGTCATCCAAACTTGAGTCTATGACCTTCATGTAGTTGACCGGATCTTCTTCCTCTACTCGCTTTCCACATTCAAATTTCACCTCCTCATTCCAAAACTTCAATGTTAGAGTTCCCTCATTCATATCCACCAATGCTTGGGTTGTGGCTAGGAATGGCCTCCCGAGGATGAGGGGGACCTCGGTGTCTTCTTCCATGTCTAGGATGACAAAGTCGGTTGGAAAGACGAATTTGTCAACCTTGACTAGCAGATTTTCGGCGACACCATGTGGGAACTTGACGGACCTGTCGGCGAGTTGTATGCTCATCTTTGTGGGGCTTGTTGTTCCTAGGCCGAGTCGCTTGAACATTGATGTGGGCATGAGGTTGATGCTAGCTCCAAGATCGGCTAAAGCATTTCGGACGGGGGACTTCCCAATCGAACAAGGGATTGTGAAGCTCCCGGGATCGATTTTCTTTTGTGGAAGTTTGTTGAGTACTAGAGCTGAGCATTCTTCGCCTAAGTTAACTAATTGCAATGATTCAATTTTCTTTTTGTGAGTGAGGAAATCCCTCATGAATTTTGCATATTTAGGCATTTGGGTTAGGACCTCAATAAAAGGAATATTGACATGCAATTGTTTTAGTAAGCTTTCGAACTTTGCGAATTGCTCATCGGTCTTTTGACGATTTAACCTACCGGGGTACGGGATTGGAGGAGTCTTGGTGGGCCCTTGATTTGGTGTAGAAGCTTTTTCTGGCGCAGGAGGAGTCACAGGCTGACTAGAATGGCTTCTTTCATTTGGCGACGATGGAGCATCCTCGGGACCCACGGTTCGATTCCTTAATGTGATGAGATGTACTTGTGCTTTTGGGTTCGTTTCGGTATTACTGGGTAATGCGCCTTGTGGTCTCTCGGAGAAATTTTGAGCTAGCTGATTTAATTGTTTTTCAACGTTTTGTATGCTAGCTTGTTGATTTCTGAAATTTGATTCCAATTGTTGAAATCGATCCGAGTTTTTCTTTTCAGTGTCAGAGATGAGGCGAGATACAGTATCTTCAAGCCTTTCTCTTCCACCTTGTTGTTGAGGAAAATTTTGCGGTTGTTGAAAATTAGTTCGTTGATTTTGTTGGTTACTACTATTGCCGGGATCTCTCCAACCAAGATTTGGGTGGTTACGCCATCCTTGGTTGTAGGTACCCGTTGGAGGACCCGACGGCCTAGGTCTATTATCCATGTAGTTTACCGTTTCAGTTTGTTCATCTAATTCTTTCATACAACTCCAATTTTCATGTGACCCACCACACCCTTCACAAGCCATAACCGAGGCCGTTTTTGTCATTTCTAGCCTTTTGATTTTTGAAGAGAGGGCCTCGATTTGGGCTTGTAAAGAGGTGCTTTCATCAACCTTATGGGCGCCCGGGGCAATAGATTTATTACCTCGGGGAGTGTGCCATTGAAAATTGGTTTGAGCAATTTCCTCAATTTGGTTATATATTTCATTTGGGCGACGATTACCTAAGAGTCCCCCGGAGCTTGAATCGAGTGTTTGTCTTGTGTGTGGCAACAATCCATTGTAGAAAGTGGATACTTGTTGCCATACCGCAAGACCATGGTGAGGACACTTTCTTAGAAGCTCCTTGAACCTTTCCCAAGTTTCATATAAGGATTCCCCATCCTCTTGTGAGTATGTATTAATTTCAGTCATTAATTTAGCCGTTTTAGCAGGAGGGAAATACTTATACAAAAACTTTTGGGCGAGTTCATCCCAGGTGTTTACCGATCCAACTGGGAGGGTGTTAAGCCAAGCCTTGGCTCGGTCTTTTAGTGAGAAAGGAAACATTCGAAGGCGGATGGCGTCATTTGATGCTACATTGATCCGAAAGGTATCACATATTTCTAAAAAGTTAGTAATATGTAGATGGGGATCCTCGTCCGCAAGCCCGTGGAAGGTTGCGGAGTTTTGGAGCATTTGTATCAAATGCGGCCGAAGTTCGAAGTTGTTGGCCTCGACATTCGGTGCATTGATAGCCGCGCCAAGATTGCCTACGGTAGGCCGTAGGTAATCCATGAGGGTACGTTGGTCCGCCATTGGAAGTGGGTCCCCCGAAGCTTTCTCTTGATTTTTAGCTTTTAGTCTTTTTCTGAGAAAGCGCTCGGGTTCTTCTAGGGGTTCTTTTATGTCTCTACTAGAACTGGAGCTCATGCACTACGTAGGAGGTTCAAATGTGGCGCCTGGGTTCCGAGTCCTGCAACAAAAACAAAAAAGAACGCTGGTCAGAATGTTTACCACGGCCCCGTGCTCAGTGAGCACGGCCCGTGTTGAGAGATACAGTAATTGTTTTCTGGATTCCCAGTTACTGGGAGTTGGACACGACCCCGTGTTGCACCGACACGGCCCCGTGTTCAGCTCTCTGTAACTCAGAAAATTAAAACTGCCAGTGATGATGCTGGGCACGGCCCGTGTCTGACCGGGCACGGCCCGTGCTGAGCTCTGCAGAAGCTGAAAAACTAAGAAAATCCTAAAAAAAATAAAAAAGGAAAATAAAAGATGATTAGGCCGTTGATTCCTAACTTTCTTAAAATCCTTGTGTCCCCGGCAACGGCGCCAAAAACTTGATGTGCGTGAAAGTGTTATATATTTTAGGTGTATATTTTAAGCCCTTTTTAACACTTATTTTAGCCAAGTTTTAAATTTATAAAACACGATATTTCACTAACACTAAACACACATATGGGCAAGTGCACCCATCGTTGAGTGTAGTATAGCGTTGGTAAGATACCGAGGTCGTCCAAGGACACAAGAGCTTTTAGTACCGGTTTATCCTCAACGTCTAACCAAAATAAAAGTTTAGAAAAATGTTTTAAACTAAGAAAAATAAAAACTAACTAAAATGCTGAAAATAAAAATAAAATAAAAACAGATAGACAAGATGAATCACTTGGTTCCGACTCGTATCTAGTATAACCTTTGATTATTTCCGCACTTTTGCACATAATTAAGAGATTATCTTAGTTATTGTAGTAGGCCCCTCTTTTGAAGGTGACGTTACCCTCACCCCAGTAGTTTGAGTCAGCAGGGATACAATCCTAAAGGGGTGGATTATTGGAAGATAATGAATTAAGTTATTAATGCAGTATTGTGGTAGGCCCCGCTTTTGGCGGTGACGTTACCCTCGACTAAGTAGTCTGAGTCAGCAGGGATACAGTCCTAAATAGCCGGGTTATAGTATTAATAGTAGTTAACTTATGAGGGGATCAAAGAGTTTGGACCCCCGCCATCCAATACCGTGAAGTATTGAAGGAGGTCCTACTAAATTTGACCCAGGTCCATTGCAGGACCTCTAAACGCTGAACAATGGCAAGACCTTTACCAAACCGTTCCCTTAACCCCCGACCAGGTAGCCAACATACCTCCATATAGACCGTGGAGATATGAATGGTGAAAATCCTTTATTTTATATAGACCGTAAAATAATGCCAAGACACCACGGACAAACGATAAGGAAAGATCACGTTCAACATAAGTAACTAGTTATTAAAGTCATTAATACAAAACCAAATAAAAAGTGTAAAATATTAGAAATAAAAAGTATTATACTAGACACTTTGTCTTCACCAAGTGATGTAAGAGACTTAGGCAAACATGGCCTTGATTGTCAAGAACTCTTACGATCAATCTTGGATCCCGAGACGACTCACACACTCTATGATGGACAATGGATGATGGTGTTGTGATGGTGGTGGGTGGTGGATGAAGTGTGAGAGAGGTGGTGTGCCAAGGGATGAGTTGCAATGAAACCAAGCACTCCTATTTATAGGCTGAACAGAGGCCTGGGCACGGCCCCGTGTTCGCTGGGCACGGCCCCGTGCCCGTCTGACACTCTCTCTCTCTTCATTAATTGTAATTCACAATTACAATTAATGCGCCTGCAGTACTTTCGGCACGCCCCCGTGTCCGCTGAGCACGGCCCGTGGTGGGCAATAGAAGCTTCTATAGGTTTGTCTTTTCTGCTGCTTCTTGGGCACGACCCCGTGCTGGCTGAGCACGGGGCGTGTTCAGCCTTCTGTTTTCTCTATTTTGCTTTGGAAGGTGCCGTTGAGGGTTCGGGCAATCCTCTAATGTTCCTTTTCTTGTATTTATGTTGGATTTAGCTGTCTTTTTGCTTCTTTTGCGTTTTTGAGCTCATTTAATCCTGAAAATACAAAAGGAAGACAAAAACACTCTTTTTCCAATATTAGTACTAAAAAAGGGTTAGTTTTATGCCTCATTTGATGTAATTTATATGTTGCATTTTACACACATCACCTCCATTTACACTATTACTGAAGTTATCTTCAGTAATCTGTTTACTAGGGACAATTTGTTGTGGTTCGGGTGGATTCTTGATAGCAGCAACGAATGCTGGAATAGCATTAGCTATCCCTTGAGCAACAATGTTTTCGATATCTTGCCGAGTCATATATTGATCTCCTGGATGTTGCTCAGATTGATTCTCTTCATTTACCGGTTCATTACCATTGTTGGCCATCTGATTAATATATATATAGCTTTTATTAGTATCTGCTAAATAACAATTACATACAAACAATCAGAAAATTTTATAATACAGATATAGTCAAAACAATCGATTTCTCGATTTTATTTTATATCTATCATAGTATGCATCATTACTCACAAATATCATACAGAGTTTTATTTGTTATTTACAGACTGACTTTACTATTACTATTATACAAACGCCGTTTTACCATCCTACTATCTTTCATTACTTGCTGTTCTTAAAAACGCAGTTCCCTCTCATCGTACTTCCAGGCAATCTGTCCCCCTATTTCCCTGATTCTAGTTCCAGCATCAAACAACTCTTCACCAAAGTGGCGAAGTTCAGCCATGTTTTCATTACTCATGGGTGGATTAGGTAGGGGTTCTGGATCAAATTGTGGAAGAAAAGAGTAAGGATCGTTGACAATATTTTGGAATTGCCAATCGTTCGTCCACCATTCGTCCATTCCTATAGGTTGAGAGTGGACTATTGGGTCTGGAATTGCTGGTTCCCAATTCATAGGGAGTTGGTTTTCAAGAGAATAATTAAAAATATTATTATTATTATTATTGACAGGCTGAATTGTTTCACAGCTTGCCAATAAGAAATCTATTTCATCTTGAAAAGTCATTTCCTGGATTGGATTGGAGCTCTCTCCGATTTCTATCTGAGTTGGTCTAGAGCCTTGCCCAACTTCCATTATTATTTCTTTAGTAACCTCCTCCATCTGTATTCCTATCTCCTTAACCTCCTCTTTGTCTTCAGTTTCCATTTCCTGTGGTTTGGAACTTTCTCCGGTTATAATTTCTTTTCCCTTTTTCAAAGGATTGTTTATTTTGGGAAGTTTTGGAGCTGGCTTTTTCTTACGTATCTTCCTCCATCCTACATAACTTCTTTTCTTTTGTTTTGGCTTTTTCAAGGGTGGAGCCTTGAATTCTACTGGTTGTTCTATATCGGGAAAGTAGCTAGTATATTCTTTGGAAGCTTCGATATTCACTGGGTAAAGATTAAGGTTCTGAAAAGCTTCAGATATCCCACTCATGCTGATGTAGCATATATGCAAAATGCATAAAATACTAAGTTAAAATTTATAAATAACCGTGTAATTTATTACAAAGATAACTGGAAAACATACTTAGGTTTTGAAATTTTATTTATCACACAGGGTTTCTAAATTGTGAGGGTAGGGTGCTAAACTTTAAAATATCTAAAGATTTATATTTTCTGCTACTGTGGCTAGCATATATAAATTTGCCCATTTCTCATCTAGCTTATCTTCCCAAGGTGATTTATTAATTAATTCCTGAGTTTCCCGTTTAATCTTCTTTTCTCGGATTTTCTCTTTACTTTTCTTAATAATCATCTCCCTCCTTTTAGGAGAAAGTGATTCCTCGTATTGTGCCTTTCGCACAAATATTCCTTCTTCAGGAATTTCAGCCTGATTCGAGGATTTGGTTCGGGATGAACTTCCCTTCTCACTGGATGATCTATCTAATTTAAGATAGATACTTGACAGCTTTTGCTTACCCATACTGTAACTAACAAATAATCAGTTAATAATACATAAAATCATATAATAGTAATAAGGAAAAATTAAGTATATCTAAATACTTAATTAGCTTAACTCAGTGGCTCTGATACCACCTTTTTCTGTCACGGACCCCGACCCGGTTTGACCCGTTTCAAGAGCCGCGGGACAGAAATACTGCGGTATTTCTTTAGTTGAGTTTAACAGCGGAAATTTTCATCAGGATCGTTTAAAGCTAAAATTTTCCCCGATTATTTTATTTCACAATTCGGGATAAAACCCCGATAATTTACAATAGTATGATTTTACTATAAAATCGTTATGTTACAAAACTTATTTCTTTATTTTATAATGAGCCACTATCTTAAGCTTGAAATGCTTCCCAGCACTTTTTCCTGAATTACAGCAAATCACCTGAAACATGTTTGAAAAAGGTTTTGTCAGCGGGAAATACTGAGTGAATCATTCTATTTACTAAAATGACACATTTGTTATAATTTACAGTATTAAGAGCGATTACAATGTTTCTGATATCAAGCCAACTACCCACAGTACTTGTCACTCAACCCATTGGCCCATTCGTCCAATGGTGTCTGTGACTATGGTCATATCCCCCATTGGCTGCCCCAATGGTGACGATTATCAAGTAATGTATACAAAACCCCACATACCGGCTGTAACTTGGTGATTACAAAGACTTAATCCCCGTAATTATAACTTTGAAAATAAAAATGATTTTGGAAATAGATTTGATAAAAAGAGAGAATGACTCACATTGCTGATTTAATACAGACAGAGTCTAGTCTATGATTTAACCTTGTTAACCTAATTTAAATAACAATGCACACAAAACTGGGTTAGTAATCAATCCAGCAATTACGATAACTCACGAGATCAAATTTTCACAATGAATGTAAAAGTGCAATACTTCATCCATCGAATTAACGATGATCCGTCAAATTAATGACGAATGACAAAGTATAATACTTTATCCATCGAATTAACGATGATCCGTCAAATTAATGACGAACGATAAAGTATAACCCTAATGTGGGCGGCACTTAAACATTCATTGGATATATTGATCGTCGGAAAATGAATCGTAGCAGCGATTGTGCTAATACCCTGTTTTGCAGCAGAATTTCGAGACCCGTGTGTGAATTTAGAGTATACTGTTCGTATCTCAGTGAATATTGCGAATTTTTACGTCGTTTCTGTGCCCAGATTCCAGTCCCAAACCCCACTATTTATAGGTGAAATTTCACCCTCAGGCGGCCCGCGTAAGAATAAGCTTAACCTGAGGCGGGCCGCGTGAGACCTATTTTCTAGCTATAGGTTGCCACGTTTGGTTCTAGCTTAGCTGAGTTGATAGTTTTCATAAATTCGATTTCTACAGCTCACAATTTGGATAATCGTCAATAGGGTTTAACCCCCCCCCCCCTGAGTTTTAGGGGCCCTAATCCTGATTCTGAAAATTATGAAAATTTTAGGGTTTTGTTCAGAATCACTTGGGTGTCTCAATTAGGGTTTCCTTTTGGACTAATTATTTTAATAATTATGACTTTTTATGAGAGTTGTTACATTTGGGCTCCCAGGGGTACTAGTCATGGATAACGGGAAATAGTTTGCCGAGAAGCCTTCTAGCTCCTAGTGTAAGGAGTTCAGAATAACTCAAGTATTCAGCTCGGTAGCTTACCCACAATCCAATGACCAGGTTGATAGGACAAACCACAACAATGTTGAAGGGATTAAATCTCGATTGGGAAGATACGACAACAACTGGCTCGAATAACTTTCCAATGTGCTATGGGAAATTCGAATAACCGAGAAGACGAGCCACAAGAAAACACCCTACAACCTAGTGTTTGGATCAGAGGTTGTAATCCTAGCTGAAATCGGAGTAACAACGCAAAGAAAATTCAACATCGACCTCGAGCTAAATAAGAAAGAGACGATGTTGAATTTGGAACTACTCGAATAGGCTCGTGATCAAGCAGCCATACAAAAAGCAAGGTAGAAGCAAAACATGGAATTGTATTACAATACACGGGTGAAGCATGAACGCTTCAAGCCTGGGGACCTTGTGCTTCGAAATAATGAGGCCTGCAAGAAAGAAAGCCAAGGAAAGCTTGGCCCTAAGTAGGAAGGGCCATACACTAACCTTAAAGCCCACAACGGGGGATCATACAAGCTGACAGGTCCGCAAGGCAAAAAGCTTCCCCGCCATTGGAATGGCAAAAACCTTAAAAGGTTCCATGTTTAACCAAAACGTGATACAAATAGTTCCCAAAAGTTGTTCTATTCCCCTAGTAATCAAAGTACTTTGAAATGAATGAACGATGAATCAAAATTTGTCTTTCTATCCTATAATCAGGTTGAGAACCTAGCAAGAAACTCCATGGCAAGGGCCATGTAAGGGGATGAGCTCCCAGGCCACATCGCTCAATAGGTTCAAGGGTTGAATGAACCTATATAAGGGGTGAGTTCCTAAATCAATACAACTCCATGAGACTCATAGAAATCTTAAAAATCATGTCTCATAGACGGGTTTGAACAGCCTACACCAAATGTTCCTTAAGCCCTAACATTGGCTTACGAACCAAAAAGACTCTAAGTGAATGTCATACATAGGATAGAGGTTGCATCTTCTTGTTAAAAATATCCTAAGGCTAAGTGACTGCAGCACTGAACCCTTTAAGGTATAAATAACATAAGATGCACCACCCAAAACAAAGACAACATGCAAAACCAATGAAAACGCAAGGGAATAAATAGAACAACATAGCAAGATAAGTTAAAGATAGCAAGGGCCATACTGGCCATCAAACATAAAACATTGTCCACAAGCCTTCAAGGCTTTAACCAACAAGGGATCTAGACGGTTCCTTTAAAATAAAAAGATGTTCAAACAAACAACCCATAACATTATTCGACATGCTAAGAAAGCTATGAATTAAGGTTTCTTCTTCACTTTGTAACGTCAGGGATGGTAGACTTTGCTGTATCATCCTTCTTCGAACCTTCATTAGCTTGGGTCTTTTTAGCCTTCCTCTTTTTCCTCCTTGCTGCACCCGCTGCCTCGGAGGCTTCAAGGCTTGAACCCTTTGAGCCCTCACCACCTTCAGAACACGTTTCCTCGCTATCTCCGAAGCAAGGAAGTTTCTTCGAGAGGGACTTCAGCACTTTGTTATAAACAACCTCATTAAGGCCCCAAGGTTTTAGCCCTTGCAAGACAGGCAAAGATTTACCAAAACACTTGGAGACATTACCCACATAAGGGTAAATCATATGCTCAATCTTCAAAACCGTTCCCTTGAAAACTTTGAAGGCTTTGGGTTGAAAAAGAGAAGACTTTTCCCAAGGCTCCCCATGCTCACAAAGCTTTGTAACCAGCAAACAAACCTTGGTGTCTCACACGAGCAAGAAGCTCGGTGTACACATCACCCAAGAATTTGTTGAACTTCGACGAATGGAGAAGATAGGTAACCACTTGCTGAAATCCATGCTCAATGAGCCATTTATTATCACCAGTTGCCTGGGTAAGTGAAGCCTTTAACCCTTCTTTCTCCTCTAATAAGGCCTTTTTCTGAACCTACAAGGCAGCCTTGTCGACCCAGACTTGAACCTTCTCAGCCTCCAAGCGTTTTTCCAACTCAACCATATCAGTCTGGTGCGGGAAGAAAACTCCTCAAATCTTCAAACAACAATGCTCTCTCCTTCTCAGCGTAGCCCTCAGCTTCTTTCAAAGCAACCATTGAAGCTTTCATCTCATCCCTCTTCTTCGAAAAGACTTCATATTCTCGCATCTTTTTGCAAAATCGGGATACACCCTCTAGAAGCAAGGCAGCAAGGTTGCAAGCACCCATCATCATTTTCGAAATCATTAGTTCATCGTCCATAAACGAGAAAGAACCTCGAACAGTATGAGGAGCAAAATGGGTAAGAACATCCTCACAAATGGATGAAGACTTGAAGTTGTCACCAACTGTGACTTTCCAATCCGGCACATAAACCTCTTCTGGATCAACATTGGTGGAACCTTCACCACCCTTCCCAAAACCCTTCAAGCTCATAATCTTCTTACTCGTTGCCTTACTCTCCTTACCAATCACCAAGGGCAACTCCTTGACGTTTTTTTATTTTCCCTCAACCCCAACTTCCGAGTCGTCCGAAGCCTCTATGTCATCACTTGGTTCCACTGGCTCAGAGGCCGATGGTAGTTCAGCTCCCTTCAACATACGTCGGGTTAAACAATGAATAGAAGCTTTGGAAGCACCGAACCTAGTAAAGCCTTCGACATTTGGAACGTTCACATAACCTGAACCCTCGAACCTGTGTTCAGCACCTTTGGCAATAGCATCTTGCGCGGGGGTAGCCTCAGCATCCCCAAACACAACATCAGAGGTATCATCACTCTTTATAAAGCATAAGGCGAAACTTCATACCCTGATCATCCCTCATGAGCACAGGGTCACGATCTGGCTTGTCCCACAAGATGGTCACACCCATCAACACTAAAAGGTGTTCAGGAAAGGGACGAAGCCTCGAAGGACATTTCCTAATAGCTTTTAACAACCAACTATCTAGTTAAGACTCAAATGGCTCAAGCTTGTTTAACACAGCATCAAGGTGCCTCACAACAAGCTAGAAAGGAACAATGGACTCAGAAATCCAGAAAAATCGGTCCTTCCAAGAACCAAAGGTAGTAACCATTGAGGAATTCAAACAAACGTCAACTTAGGATGTCTCAAACGTGACCCAATCGTCGTTCTTGGTCAACCGGAAGAAACATCATCGATGGGCCATACCCTATCACAAAACTTCAAAGTGTAAAGTCCTAGCAAGACCTTGAGGACGCAACTGACCAAACGACACACGATAATACTCTAAAACATTTAGAGCAAAGACCGAAAACGGATGACACAAGTTGGAAATCTCGAAATGACAACAATAAAGAGCAATAGAACCAGCGAAACACTGATCGATCGATTTATCTAAATCCGGAGTCACCAGATTAAACTTTAGATCGATCCCCCATTCTTTACAAAAAGCCTCAACTTCCTCTCGAGTGAGACAAGAATAACTCACATACAGATCTTTGCTAGCACCCAGGAGAGACGATCGAAAGAAAAAAGAAAGTGAAGTCTAGGCAGTTATTATTACGAAAAAGGCAAAAAACTGCCATCCATCACATTAACTGTCATTTCAAAATTCAAAAAACTTAGACGCCTGATAACCTTTCAAGCCTTGAAGCCTTTAAGCAATAAAAATCGTGTACAAAAGTCAGAAGCATTTGAGCTTACACCCCAAATACCTCTGACTTGGGGGGCTGATGACGGGGGTAGCTCAAACCTTAATAAACTGATTAGAGACACAACAGCTTAAAAGGTTTAAAGGTTAAAAGGTTCGGAAATGGTCAGTTGTCATGAACAGTAAAAAGGACAAGTCAGAGCCTTGTCACATCACCCTCTGCGTGTCCAACACTCTCACACCCGTAAAAGAGAATATGTGCACAGAGAACAACCTTTTATCCGCAGGTCCAAAGGGTTCAACCCCTAAACGGGTAATTCCTCCACTGTAGCCTTGGATCCATGGTCACGAGCTTCCTCTTATAGAATACATCTTATCTATAAGTACCAGCTCCAACAGCCATATCAGACACTCCAGATCTGCTGAGTTCTTACCTACTCACTGATCTTCTCTTCCTCCTTGAGAACAAGTTTCGTGCTTGCTTCTCTTCTTCACTTCAAACATCATTGCTTCACAAACAACTTAATCCTGGCTTGAATTCCCTTCAATCCAGAATTGAAAGTGAACAATAAACAAGTGATCCAACCCCACGTACTACAAACGTGGGAGGACCCCACGACCTGCGTTAGGATAATCGAAACCTTGAACCCTTTTACCCCAGATATATCGCTACAGGCCTTGGTCTTGTATTTGTTGTAGCAACAAACACAATTTGACAGTTCATCTTCCTCACTTATATAACTCAGTTCTTGCTTCGATATCTCATATTTCGGCTTCATTTACGTGATAATTAACGTAAGAATAACAGATAATAAGTCACAATAAAAGGAGATGAAAAGATATACCGAAACGAAATGACGAACTCGAGACGTTCTGGCGAGTTTTGGGCACTCCGGCGGGACTCCGACGAGCACTTCGAACTCCGTTGAAAAGGGATCCCGTATGCGTATTGTAACCTAGTCCAGGTTCACAATGGATGTAAAAAGGAAAAACGCGGAATCAAAACAATCCCGGTTAATCAGAGAATCGAAGAAAAAGGAAACGATAGCTGTGATGTTTGGCGGCAATTTCAAAAGAAGTTTCAACGTAACAGGTGTATAAATATAAAACTTTCCTAAATCGGATCGATGTCAAGATTTAGCTCAGCAGTTAAGTCGCTGTTTCATGGCGTTATGAGCCCGGGTTCGAGTCTGGTTCACACTTTTATTGTTTTTCTGTTTTTGAATCAGTAACTTGTTTTATTGCACAATTAGTCCCTGTTATATCTTTCTGATAAATACATAAGTAGTCCCTGAAGTTTAAAATTCAGAATTGGCAGTTTATACCCTTAACTTTAATAACTAACTATATAGGTTAACTTGGTTAAGTTACATAGTCTTTAAAACTCATTAAAACTAACGGAACTAACGGAGTTATAACTTAAATTAATTAGAAACTCTAACTTGATTAACTAGTTTATACCAAAACTTTATATTACAAAATATTAATTTAATTATTAATTAACTAGTTATATAAATATATTTTAATTAGTTAAACGAATAAATAAACAAATAATCATAATCGAATTAAATTAGGATATAAATCTTTCAACGATTATTCATTTCGCGAAGCTTTCGAGTTTCAAGGATTAGGATCCGAATTTCATTATTTTAAGAGTTTTAATTAGTCTAACGAGTATCAAGTGTCGATAAAATCAAGAATCCTTGAATAATATATCGTTCAAACGTGAATTTCGATTAACAGTTGCACATAAGACTAACATGGATACACGAACATGATTAAAATACTTCGTTTTCATTATGATCAATAGTCTCGGATTACAAATTGAAACGAAAAGATTACAACGAGAGTACAAGTGTCTAAACATGGAAGGTACAACACAACTTGCTAAAATAGGGAAGTACGAAAATGCGGAGCGTTACATAAAATGCCAAACATGGGGGGTAAAATGGTACAAAAAGGTCATTTTAGACAAAAATGGCAAACTTGGCCAAACCTCGGAGACGATTTTGACAATTAACTCTAAATGCAATCATAAACATAAATTGGTGAATTATAAAATAACGTTGTAATGAAAATGAGTGCTATATTTTAGGTAGCAAGATCTTTTTTTAACCTTGTGGGGTCTTAATCAATGTCTGGATGAACGGAAGATTAGGGGGTTGTTTGGTAGCCTCTGAATGGTCATTAAGATGATACCTCTTAATGGAACCATTAAGAATTTTACCAATGAGAAGGTAGAAGAATGTGACATGTGATGATTTACCATTCAGAGGTTACCTCTTAACCATTCAGACTTGAGGTTACCTCTTATTCATTCGGAGGTTTTAAACCATTAAGAGGTAGCATCTGAATGGTCATTAAGAGGCTACCAAACAGCCCCTAGGTGTTGCGAGTGAAAATTTACTGCGTATTTGTTAGAAAGTATTTTTTAGATATATGTTGAATATGTACCTAGCAAACCTAGTAAGCACATGACTTAGTTTTGAATAAAAATTATATAGACACTGACACACACATTAAGTTATAGTCTCGTGTATTACATAAGTTATTAATGAAAATTGTTTGTTTGTAGAGCACAATAAGACAAATATGTGTACCTGATAATTATTCGACAAGCTCACAATCTCTTACTCATAGTAATCAATACCTAACCCACTTCTAAAGTGCAATATCATCAATTCTTTATAAAGTTTCTTAATTATTTTTACATCTCGTAATTTATAATGAATCCTTAAGTATCCGTTTTAATTTATAAAATACAATTTTATATTAATAATAACTCTTTATCATAGTGACAAAACATAAATAAGGATAAAACTATCCCACCAACGATCCAGTTATAGTCAACTCAGATAATTATATAAATACACAACCATAGTGGTCGGTTTAGGGTTATACCTTGACGAAATCCGAAGACTCGCACGATGGATACAACGAACAGCTCCACTAGTAAACCAAATCACAAAATATCCAAGAACACCATGAAAATCTACACGTGAATCGGATCTGATGCGAATCACCAAAACGAGGTGGCAGTAGAAGGCGGTGGTGTGCGGCGACTAACGAGGCGGCACAGTGGCAAAGGTGGCCACGCGACGACGACACGTCATGGTGTTGGTGGCTGACCAGTGGTGGCGTCGCCGGTGATGATGGCGGCAGACGACCAAGGAGGACAAAGAGGGGTCTTGGGTTTTGTTTGATCTCTCTTGTTCAGTATCTTGTGCTATCATTTGTAATTAAGGTTTCAGATTAAGGATCTATTTAAAGATATCCTAATTACACTTTAGTCCACTAACTATTAGTTTTCTCTCCAAGTAATTAATCCCGGATTAATTACTATTTACCAGTCAACCCTTTGACCTTTGATTTATTATCCAATAATAAAATTACTCTCTTTAATTATTATCCAATTTTTCTAATTTCCGTCGAATAACATTTATTCTTCGCCACTAGTCAAAACGTTTTTTGACTTTATTTTATTTTCCATGAAATAACCTTTTAATTTATTATCTAATAAATGATTACACATTTAACTCTTTAAACGACACTAATTATTTTCACTAAATTAATTTTATCGCAAATAATTAATATCTCTAGTGTTTTACCAAATACTCATTCTCCACAACTAATCCGCTTTTACGATTTATAATATTTGACAAACAAATAATACTCTTTGTGTGTCGTTCAAAGTGTAACCTTTTGGATCGTTCCTTAAAAGCAACGCTAAATAATCTATAAGCCTCCAGCAAGATAGGGCGACACAAAAAGCCGTATAGTGCAGGAGCACTCACATTTTTTTGGCTTACTCTTGCACTTGACTTTCAAAATCCGACCTTTGGACACCTAAATCTAACAGTCTCCCACTTGGCCTATTTTCGATTATATCCTTAACGTAGACAGAGTTGGACACCTAGCTGCATCGCACTGCCCCTAGCATGGTATGACGTATTATATTCGTTAATTATTCCTTTGTGATCAAGTAACTCTTTACTTAATCAATTATAGAGCCATGGTAACCTTATCGATTATCCATTCTGTATAGAACACTTGTTTAACATAAGACATGGATCGAATTTCAATCTCATATATTGTTTGACTATTCTTGTATCGTCTTCGATTTAAGATGGTGGACAAACTACCTTCAGTTTGAGTGTGGTCACATTCATACCAATTTGAGTCTACGAGAGCACCAAAATATTCAACTTATTAAAACATAAAGAAGCACATAATCCCTTTAACAACATACAACTCCCATTTAGCTTCAGTTTTATTCCTAATCAAATATCCTTATTGCTACCCTTTTACGATGTAGTGTTAGATAATATCAAAGAACAAACATACACTAATGCTAGTTCTAGTATGATTCTCAGGTCTAAGGATACAAAGATCATACCATTTCAAAACTTTTTATGACACTTATCCATGAAGATAGTTTTGAAGCGGGTTACGTCCCATATCATTCTCTAATGAATATCTGTGAGTCTTGATTCTCAACACCTTGAGCTTTCATCCCATGAACAATCAAGCATTCAGAAATGTCTTAATTCAAATTGATTCCCATGAATTTGACCGACTACAGACATTTAGAATACATTATTCAAGGATGTTTTAATGTACAAATATTTGAATATAGGAACATTGTTTAGATGAAATTTAACCGTTAAATCCAAATAAATTCATAATGTAGCCTTACCATTCGAAAAACATCAAATTCCAAACTATAGATCAAAATACTTTTAGCAATGTTAGGTTTGACTTCTCTACATGCATATTGTATCTCCACGAGGATACAATCAATGGCTTTGCCAAAATTTAATCTACCAGTTTTATCTCCGTAAACATATAACATCTTAATTGGCCACCATACATTTGATGTCTTTTCTAATATTATGAATGAACCTTTCATTTTGATCATTTATAATCATACCTTTTCATACTAACTACTTATATACTTCAATTACTCTTGTAAAATTTCTAGGAATAATTGCTTTGTATGATTATCCTTTCATTGAACAACACCTTTCAATAACATCTATGTCCTACATAGATTTTCTCTGTTTTGACTTATTTAAGGAATTAGTTTTACAATAAAACTTTGAGGTGATTCCTAAACTCAGGGACTCTTTCTTGACTCATCAAAATAATAAACCATTAATTATCATACACTTTGATAATTGTTTGTACTTTACAAGTGGTCATGATGCAATCTGATTATTTGCAACCTTCTGCAAATCTTTGGTTGTGAGCATCTATCGATGTTCTACCATGCAATCTTAGCTGAGCTCATGAGAACCCTTTCTCATACTCCATCTTTGTTAGTAAAAAATCACTTTGATATGACTGCTAGATTACATCATATCATAGGTTTTTCTTTAGCCTTAGATGCTTGAGCTTTCCCGAATAACACATATCTATCATATGTGGATATGGGCCAATCGAGTGTTTCAAATTTGTCAAAAGATTTATTGTATATCTCATATACTTAACAATTTTGTTAGATTTAGAAATCTCATTAGATACATTATGTTGTAGAGATTTCTATAATTATGTGTACTCATGATATCTTTATATCATATAACTCGTGATCTACATGTTTTTAGAACTAAGCAATGTCCCTTTGCATACTCTTATTAAACTCTTATTTGTATAATACAATTTTGGGCGATTCAATTCCCACTAGCTTACATAACCAAAAGCATTTCTCATTATAATTTGATCTTATCAAATTGAAGTCCTTAAAATTGCATTTCAAACTCCAAGTGGAATTTGAATAACCACATACCTTATTGAGCATGACCATAACGAATTTCTCAAAAGCATCGTTTTGACATTCCTTAATCAAAACCATTTTGATTCAATCAGAATCTTTATTTGATTCAATGCTTTATAGTCAATGTTCTCCTAACAATGGTTTAACATAGGTTAAGTGGATCCTTTCATAGGTCAACCATTGACCCGATTTCAAGTTCCTTATCAAGCTTTTGGTAGAATGCCATGTAATGCATACATTAATTCGCTTTTGTGATTTATAATATTTAACAATTAAATATTATTTTTTGTTCGTCGTTCAAAATGTAACTCTTTGGATCATACCTTAATAGTAACGCTAAATAATCGATAATTGGAGACCTAAGTCCAACATAATTAAACATTGAAGAAATATTTAGATAACCCATATATTTATTCACCCTTATTTTGTTATACAATTAAGCCATCTTAACTCAAGTATAATTTTAAAAACTGTTGAGTAATATTAACAAACGATTGGGCTATTTGATTAATGTATAAGTTTTCAAATAAAAAAGATTAAACTGTTTTATCATCTAGTATGGTTTAAATATATCAAAAATATTAAACTAACACTCGAGTTTACATTTGATCATTTTCTTCACTAACTCAAAGTCTACAATTTTTTTAGTTTAATTCAAAGATATCATTATCACTATAAATATAATATAAAAAAATTCATAACATCCTTTTTGGTAAGGTTTAGCTCAATAAAATATTATAAATTAAAAATATATTTTAAGTAAATGTGGATTTTTTGGAAAATTAAACAAATTTTATCTAACAAAAAATAATGGTGATTTTGGAAATATTCTTAAAGTAGAGATGAATATTAAGGTAAGTATTTAAAATTAAACCATTTAAAATTAATAAAGATAAGTTTTAATTAGAAACAATTTTTTAGGGATGATATGATGATAATAATACATGACATTTTCTGAAATCATTTATTAGAAGTAAGAAGATACATAAAAAGTTATGATCATAAAAACCAAATTGTACATTATTATGAAAAAAATATAAATATATTAATTTTTTTTACCCGACTTGGTTGTCAATAAGATTTATATCTAAATGTAAACAAAAATTAGCACGTCGCAATGGTGCTTTTGGAATTTTTATAAAATAATATGTTTGAAAGTGATAAGAGAGAAACAAAATATGTTTAATTTTTAAAAGTATTGTCGGGTTTAATGTTTAATGCTGATGAGTTAGTTGTATTTAATTATTTAGATAAGAGAGAATTGTACAAGAGAGAAATTTTGTACAAGTGTCGGAGAAAATCATGACTACACATTTGTTTTTCTCAAATTAAGGAGGGAAGTGTATGATTGTTTTTTCTCCTTTTTACTAGTTTCCTTTTTAATTTTCAAACGACTATAACTTTTTCATACGTTAATATTTTTTTTAAATTATACCATATTAACGAGCATTTCATTCTCTTTAATTCGAGCAGCCTATTGCTATAGTGTTCTTAAAAATAATTTACAGGACTTTGAATACCCATTACATGATTACGTGATTTTGAATACACAGTACCCATTACGTGATTTTGAATACCCAATACATGACTACGTGATTTTTGAATACCTTTTACGTGATTACACATTCAACATAAATCATTACACATTCAATGAAAATTTATTACGTGATTACACATTCAATATGATTTGTTATAACCAATGTTAATACAATTATGTTTATTACGTGATTACACATTCAATAACAAGAACTTGATTGTTTATGCTTTATTATGTGGTTAAATCTCTAATATACGACATTATGTTGTATTATAGGTTGGTTTGGCTAATGTTTTATATATAATTTGTCCTTAACACATGATTATACCTGAAATATTAGGTATTCCATATGAAATATTATGTATTACATGTTTTGTTTTTATGTAATTACGTAATCACTCAGTAGGGTTTCACATAAATACTATAATGAAATCACGTAATCACGAAATGCGTATTCAAAAATCGTGTAGTCACGTAATAATACATAGTCAACTATTGTTACATAATTACGTAATCACTTACTGGGGTTTTACATAAAATACTATAATGAAATCAAGTAATCACGTAATAGGTATTCAAAATCACGTAGTCACTTACTGGGTATTCAAAATCACGTAATGGGTATTCAATATCCTGCAATTTTTTAATAAAAAATATAGCAATAGGCTGCTCGAATTAAAGAGAACGGGATTGTTATGTTGGTGGATAATAACGAGGAAAATATACAGTAAAAGAACAATTTGCATGGAAGCTAAGACAATGGAAACCTTGTGTTGAGCAAAAATTCTATTGGGGGAGGTATGCCCAGATACAATGGAAATTAGGTATTATGGTGGTTTGAGGATTTTAGTCACTATGGGTTCACAAATGGCTATTAAAGAACTTCTGACAACCCATAAAAACAAATGTGAGGAACTCTTCGTAGACATTAAGTCATGGAAAGATGATAAGAACTGGTATAAAAGACTAGCCTGTGTTAGGATCTGTGGAGTGCCGATTAGACTAAGGAACAAAGCAACTTTCAACACCATAGGAGGAAGCTTGGGAAGAGTGGTAAGAGACGCAGAAGTCAGCAAGGAGGATAATAACCTAACATGTGCACATCTGGGAATCATTGTCAAAACTGGCCAGGTTATTAACACAGAGCTAGAAGTAATTCACAAGTCTTCATCTTTCAAGTGCTGGATATCAGAATTGTCAGGTAATTGGGTGCCAAAATTCGTTAACGATGAATCGGCGTTTATTAATTTTCTGGTAGTCACACTGTCAGCTAGCGACACCGACGTTGAATTGAGGCTTGAGGGTGAGGAAAACATAAGAAGGGATCAGAGCGATAGTCATGCAGAGGGCAGCAACCGGGGCAACGATAGTCCGGTTACCGACGATGTGAGGCCGGAGAATACGAAAGGGCAAGAGAACAAGAAGCCAGTTGGAGACAGTGGGTTGCATGAATCGACAGTCAATTTTGGCGGGAATGGGAGAGAGATTTTTGCTGAGTGTGTGGGGAACGAGACGGCACAGGCGGCTCAATAGCCGAGTGTAGGTCCCTCTCGAGGATGAGATAAAACCTTATCCTTGTTATATCAAACACACTAGCGAGTGCGGAATCCAAGCTAGCATGCAACCGAGACTTTATACGAGAATATGCACAAACACAACACACAACATTCAACGATTAACACCACTTGTATTAATGCGTATGAAAGATTCGGTTACAAGTCCAATGTTCACAGATGTATTCTGCAAACTCTCAAAGTTCTCTCGTGTGTGTGCTCTCAACAGAATGCTCTCTCTCGTCTAATCTATCGAACTGAACACAACACATGGGTATATATACCCGACACAGCAGGTCTGGTCGAAGGATCAAACAGATTGATCGAAAGATCATCTGTCGACCAGAAAACTCATCGTAAGATCACATTCACCACGAAGGATGATATCCTTCGTGATCTATCCTTCGAGCTCATCATCGAAGGATATAAAACAATCCTTCGATGACACATCCTTCGACACAGCCAGCTTACAACATTTCTCTAACTGTTTGGTCAAGTCAAACCAGGAGGATGGTTGACTTGGTCAAACTTACATCAACCTTACATTAAAGACATCGTTTTGTATCATGACGAAATACAGACAAAGTACAGACACAAGTGCACCAACAAACTCCCCCTTGGCTGTAGCTTTGTCTCGATCTTCGTGTCTTCAAGTCTTCAAGGCCGAGTCGAACCGAGCCGAGTCGCGTCCACACAAAGTGTATCAACAAACTCCCCCTTGGACGCTACTCGTGATGGTTCGTCTTCTGTCACATTCATGTCGGAGGATCTTCAAAGTCTTCACGCGTCATAAGTAGAAAGTGTATCAACAAACTCCCCATTTAACTTAGGTAGTGTGTCAATAAACTCCCCCTTAGATTGAACTCTCCATTGAGTCATCCTCGTGAATCTTTTGACTTGTCAATTCTTCAGATCCTTGTGGTGTTGATGAAGGGACAGCGGCAACTCGATCAGTTTATCCTTTGAGTGCCTCCACTTCGTGTCTTCATTCCAAAGCTTTTCATCGAACATGTTCTCCTCGCCTTTAGCATCTGCACATGCAAGAAAGCTAAACGCATAATGAGAACAACCGCTTGGAATATAGTTAACATTTAAACTAACGACACATATGAGATCAAATCTCAATCAAACACCAACCGACAGCAGTTTGAAAGTTTAGAAAAATATTCATCTTAATCCTTTAACTTTCAAAACTCGTTAACTTCGACTGTTTATGAAGATGCAATTGTTTTCCAGCTTACGATCAGGATTTTGGGTAGGATAGACTCGAGTTCCAACATCGGTCAATCAAGAATAATCTAGAAGAAAAATCTTTTGGATTTTATAAAGTTTATATTAAAACACACCTAAAATCTTTTTGGAATTTTCATTTTTCAAATGTAAAGACGGAAAGCAATAAATAAATATATACAAAGATGCATAAACAGGAAACATTAAATAAATATTTACAGACATTCTTTTTGCGAGTTTCGAGGGTAAGAGAATCATATCAGTGTACGGTCATGCCAAAACGCTCTTGTTTTTCAATTAGATAACATTAAGATAAGCATCCTATAACAATTATCGGTATTATTGTCCACATAAGCTCAACTTATTATTTGTAATCATGGCGAGGGGATACGTTAAGGTATAATTTATACTTACCGACCGGTGTTCATCCACATCACGACACATTCCCGTATCAAGGTATGCACGAGGGTTCATCTTACCGGTGAGTATACCGATTATCATCTGTTTGACCGTATATGATGTGAGATTCTCACTTATTTTGATTTGAAAACAAGCCCTGTGTGATATAATCACTTATTGATGAGGAACTTGATTTTCGATGCATGAGGGCACAGGAGCAAGTCCGTGAACAGGTCAGTACTTTCGTACAGCAGAGAGACGAACTTGACTCCCGGATAAATGTGATATATAATCACTTATTTGATTTGGACATGTGATTGTTGATCACTTATTGAGGTCGTATGCAATATGTACACGTATGTATGGTATCATGGAAGATCTAGACTTGCGTCCCCGTTATTTTTCGGAAAAAGATACAACCATGATACCCAGATGATAAGCAGCATAAAGACCGAATATCTCAGAACCTCGGCAATCTCTCAAACGAAATTTCGGTACTAAGACCATATGCCAATGAATGGTTCCCACCCAGTCTTCAGTCGGATTAAGTTTATATCACCCTGCACACTTTAAAATGATTGTGAGCCTACCGATACATCTTATATAGAGCTGCTTATCGTTTTTCATTTAAGGTTTAAAGAGGTTTGGACAGACCACTGATGTACTATCATTTTCTCTTTTGCTCGCCAGGAAACTCATTTTTGCTTTTCTATTGTTTTTGAGTTTTTGAAATTTTTCAATGTTTTTGGATTTTTCAAAGTTTGGATTACTCCCCCTAAAATCAATAAACTAAGACAAAATTTAAACACAAAGGTATGTACAAAAATGATTTTCCGATGTCGGTTAACTCATGTTTTACCTCAATGCCGTTTACCAAAATTAAGTTGTAATCAGAAATGATTTAGCGAATTTTGGAAAAATCAGTTGGCATGTCGGTAAGCGGTGCGGACCATGACAACATTGTATGGCCAAAGAGTGCTGAACGAGATAATAATTCACAAAGCAGCTTAAATATCGACAAGTATAGGGGAGATTAGAAATTTTAAAACCGTATCCTGCAACTGCTTCGTGCATTGCCAGGAATCTGAGTGCTCTCCCAAACTGGATATCCACCCGGTGTGGATTTCAAAGTCGATTTTGTAGCTACTGAGAAGTCTCTTGACAGCAACAAGATCATAAACCTTTTGGTCCGGCTGGTCTTCCACATTGCACCAGCGAAGGTTTTTGTCTTTCTCTTGTGAAGTAGTGTGCGGTTGTTCAACCCATGCCAAGGCATCCGCACACCCGGTTGGTTTGTTCAACAAACACATTTTCTTCAATCACACCACGAAGAAATGTACACTGCACGTTCATCTTGTAGATTGTTGAACTTCAGACGTGCTGCAGGTGCGTACATTTTGATTTGAATCTATCCCGGGGACCCGATCAAAGCCTTGAACATTCACATTTTGAAATGATTTTCATTTTTGTCGAAGCTTTTCAATCTCTTTCAACAGACATTTCTGTTTCCCTTTACTTTTTCTCTCCATCAAAGGCAGCAATTTCTTCTGTTGCCTATTTTGTGCAAGGATGCTCCACTATCAACAATCTTACGACTATCGAAAGTTCCTCCTGGAATATCCTACACACTCAATCAAAAATTAGTTGGAGAGAGGGACCCAAGCCTTTGTGGACTTGGGTCGTCCTTGATCATCAAGAAAAGTGATTTCAATCACTTGATGATTAGGAAAAAGAACCTGTGGTGCTCCCCCTGACTGAATTACCTGTTTTTGTTTCCAAGCTGTTTGTCCTTTACCAGTATTTGTATTAATTGTTTTAGCATTTACTGGTTTTACAGTTTTAGGTTTTGCTTGAACAGGTTTTTCTTCTTTGACCTCTGATTTTAAGGCCTTTTCAATTACCTTTTGATTCTTTTGTTTTAACTTCTTTTCCCTTTCTTTCAAGACACGTGGGTCTTGTTTCGGGGAAAATGATCGTTTTTGGTAATTGGTTTCTTGGGGAGCACTTGTTTTTGCCTTCAACTTTTGCAGGTATGGGCAGTATCTTACAATATGCCCAATTGTGCCACACTCAAAACACATTCTCCGCTCCACAAACCTCGGAGAAACATGTTGATGATCAGACGGAGAACCAGACAATGAACTTTGTGATCTAGACGTGCTTGGACCTAAATCACCTCCGTTGGTGTGTTGGGTGTAGTTATTCTGATCATTTCGTTTTAAAATTCTAACTTGTTTCACAAAATCAATGTTAGATTTATCCTGAAATGTTTCAAGTTTATCTGAACCCGTGGATCCAACAAAGTTCACTTTCGGTTCTCTTTTCTTGACATGAGCTCTTTTGTTTTGCACCCATTGTTGTTGAACCTTAGGTGCTTGAACATTCTTGTTCTGAGTCTTCTTTCCCTGTACCTTACCTTTTCCGGAATTGACTTGTTGTTTTCGCTCAACTTGTAGTTTTTGGTTTCCGTATTGTTTTCTAATTTGTTCACACGGAATTGGATCACATTGAGTGACGGTAACTTTGCCACTTTTGTTCCCCAAAAACTTATCAGTGCATCCTTCAAAAATTTGCTCAATTAAATCTTGATTTACATTTTTAATTGGAAAATCTTTGTTAGAGTAGATTTTGCTATCTCCTTTGAGCGTGTACAACAAGTTACTCCCTTCAAAACTTGATACAATCGACTCCATTTCTTTTGACATTTCAGTCTTACTCGGTTTCACTGGTGGATCACACAGGATGTGATTCTCGATTGGAATATCTGTTGTAACCGAGTTAGACTGTTGGTTCACAATTTCATCAGATTCATCATCCGAAGAATCAGTATCCTCAACAACGGGAGGACTCTGTTCCTTAACACACGATGAATCTGTCACACTTTTCTCAGATTCTGATTGACCCGAGGATGATGTACCAGTTGTGAACCCGAGGCCTGCTGCAAAGTCATCTAGACCGAGTGGCACAGTAGGTTCAAAACGGGGCATATCCTCATCATCAGGCAATTTGGAGTAATTGTGATTCATTGGGGGAGGACATGATTTGAATCCCATACACTTCTTATCCCCCTTTTTCTTTTGAACATCAATAATGTGATCCAATACATAGCGGGAATTGGAATAACTTTCCAATTTCTGCTTGATTGTTTCACATTCACATCGAGCGGTTGCCAATTCTACCATCTGCTTTTCAATTGTGTCTATAAGATCATTGTTAGCATGTTGTTTTCGCAAAACAGCCTTTTGTAATTCTGAAACATCATGTCTTAATGACGCAATTGTTGTTTTAAATTCCTTTTCATTTCTGGTTAAAAACACGTTAGCTTCAGTTGCTTTAGCAAGATCTACAATCAATTGTTGATTGTGTTTGTGTGTGATTTCAAACTGACTTTCCTTTTCTGCATATTTAACATTTAAGCTATCACACTTTTCACAGCTAACTACAGTGGGTTCATCGACACATACCTGACCTGATGAACTGTCGACATTAGCCATAAAGGCTGAATGGAGAGAAGACGAAGAGTAAGCAGCTTGATCCATCAAAGTAGATCTTCTTTCAGTTCCTGCTGCAGCTTCTTCCAAAAGCTCATCAATATTTGCATCGACTGACGCACTAGATGTCTCATCCACATGATCATTTCCTGAAGTGGAGGATTCTTCATCTGAGCTTCCACTATAACCAGAACTGTCTTCATCTTCAGAAAATGCAACACCATTGGTGGAAGATTCTCCACCACTGGCGTGCTTTAAATCCTTTACGACTTCAGCAAAACATGCTGTTCCACCATTACCTCCTTCTCCAAGCTGAAGCGACCAATCACAACCCTCATCTATTTGAACCACCAGCCCCCGGTTGGCATTTGATGACCCTGCTTGGCCTTGGTTGTTGACAGGTATCAACGTACGAACATTGTTCCCGTTCTGGTTCTGCTGGTTGCCTTGATTTCTGAACG
The DNA here is from genome assembly GCA_030545235.1 of Helianthus tuberosus. Classification (NCBI taxonomy): domain Eukaryota; kingdom Viridiplantae; phylum Streptophyta; class Magnoliopsida; order Asterales; family Asteraceae; genus Helianthus; species Helianthus tuberosus. The sequence continues at coordinate 89,100,259 of CM060365.1, forward strand.
GATTTTGATTTCCATGCTGAGCTGGTCTTGTGCATTCCCTTTTGAAATGACCCCGTTCGCCACAGTTAAAGCACTTGACAGCTTTCTTGTCGAACCCATACTTGGTGTCTTTCTTGTTTTCCAAGTTGGTTCTCCCCGTCCTTTCCATAAACTCCTTTGCTCTTCGAATTGCACTAGCAAGAGCCCATTTGATATCCATCATTTCAAACTCTTCTTTATCCACTTGCTGATAATCTTCATTGGTTAGATTGATATTCCCAATCTGACCTGCGATCAATCCACTATAAGCACTAACCAAGGTATTCAACATCTCCATATGCTCCTTGGCTACTTCGACACTGACTTTGGAAAAGTTGGAAGTGTCTAATCTGACTGTGTTAGGATTGGAAGTGGCTTGAAAGTTTGAAGAGCTTCCATAAAACCCTTGCTGTTGTGGTTGTTGCTGCTGAGCTGTCGGTTGCACATTCGGTCCTGAATACATCATCGTGTATGCTGAAGGATCAAACTGATCTGTTGTCGAAGGTCCGGTGCTTGAGATGAAAGCTGTTTGAAGCTTCGCGTGTTGAGAAGCTGGTTTTTCTCCACTGATACCTCCTGCAATCCCAAAGTACATTTCTAGATTTTGAGGAGTTTGTGTTCTTTTTGCCTTCAGCTTTTCTTCTACATCCTTATTCTCCAATCTTTGAATTAATTCATAAACGGTGATTGTTTCTAAAACACCATTTTCTTTGAGAATTTCAAGATAACTGCTCCACTTTGCTGGTAAGCTATCAGCGAATCTCTTCACCAATTCTTGTGGAGTGGCAGTGACTTTAAAAGCAAACATCTCGCTCAACAAGTGATGGAACCTTGTAGATAAGTCTGCCAAAGTCTCATTCTCCAAACACGTGAATCCTTCAAACTCTTTCTTCAGTAATTCTTGCTTGATCTTTCTAGATTGAGCATTTCCTTCACACCGTAACGTGAGCATATCCCACAAGCTTTTAGTAGTCGTGCAGTAAACAAACTGGTGGTAAATGTCTTTATGGAGAGCTTGTGTGAGAATCATGAATGCCTTCTTTTCTAACTCAAACTTCTTTTTATCTTCTTCAGACAAAGTGCTGTAAGTTTGTGGATTAGATCCTGCAACTTCCAACTCATTTTCAAAAGCTGTGAAGAAGCACATCCATAGATCTTGACCTTGTCCCTGAACATAAGTTCTCAGCCTTTCTTTCCACCATCCCCAATCATTGATGTGATTTAACTTTGGCGGTTTTGTGCTTGTACCAGTTTCACTGTCGTTCTGCATCATAGATTGAATGCTGTTGCTTTGATTTGTGACCAAAGCCCAGTGATTTGCAGTTATCATTGCAGCTTGAGGTGGGGCAATAGCTCGCATCCATGCAGTTTTGTCGAAATCTGACGTAGATTGCGTAGATTGCATAGCTGATGATTGTGGAGTCGAAGTTATTTGAGTCCACGCGGTTGGATCCCACTGACCGTTTGTTCCCATTTTATTAATATATTAAGTGAAAATTGATTTAAAATTTGAAAAATAAGTTTTCTCCTTTTAAAAATTTAATTTTCACAAACTATGTTAAAATCTCGAAGGATAACAACCAGCCGAAGGATCCTTGATCGAAAGACCTGAAACACAAACTTGTTAGACACAAACAGACTAAGGCTCGAAAGATCAACACCTGTTCGAAAGATCAACAGGGTTCGAAAGATCACTGTTGAGTTTCGAACAATGTTTTCGAAAGATTCTCCAACGAAGGATCCTTATCCTTCGAAAACGTACTGTAGACCGAAAGATGAACACTGTTGAGTGTCGAACAATGACTTCGAAAGACTCCCCAGTCGAAGGATCCTTGTCTTTCGAAAATGAGCAGTAGACCGAAAGATGTATGTTTCGAAAATATTCCTTGGGACGAAAGATAAGTCTCACACTTCGAAGGATGCTCGAAGGATGACTATCTGTCGAACCTCCTTTGGTCGAAAGATGATCTTTCGACTTCGAGGGATATCCTTCGATCTTACTGACACGGTTGACAAATGTGACAGGTTGGTGAAAAGTTGACGGGTTGGTGAGAACTTTCGGCAGAAAGTATGTTCAGACCATATCTTTCAGGTCTGAACATGCAGGTTTTCACCAACCGGGTAATGTCCAATATTTTAATCAAAATACAACTTCCAACACACAAACACTTTGAAATTTAAAAATTTTAAGATCAAAAGTGTAAAATACCAAGAACACTTAAGATATCGGTTGAAGATAAGAAGAACAAACCCAGAAATATGAATATTTCTGCAAACCGACAACAATCCGAAACCCGATTTTAACAAGTTTTTCCAGAAAATATAAACTACAAACACCCGGAAAACACCCGAAAACACTCGGTTTTAACAAGGAGAAGAGCCAAAGCTCTGATACCACTTGTAGGTCCCTCTCGAGGATGAGATAAAACCTTATCCTTGTTATATCAAACACACTAGCGAGTGCGGAATCCAAGCTAGCATGCAACCGAGACTTTATACGAGAATAAGCACAAACACAACACACAACATTCAACGATTAACACCACTTGTATTAATGCGTATGAAAGATTCGGTTACAAGTCCAATGTTCACAGATGTATTCTGCAAACTCTCAAAGTTCTCTCGTGTGTGTGCTCTCAACAGAATGCTCTCTCTCGTCTAATCTATCGAACTGAACACAACACATGGGTATATATACCCACACAGCAGGTCTGGTCGAAGGATCAAACAGATTGATCGAAAGATCATCTGTCGACCAGAAAACTCATCGAAAGATCACATTCACCACGAAGGATGATATCCTTCGTGGTCTATCCTTCGAGCTCATCATCGAAGGATATAAAACAATCCTTCGATGACACATCCTTCGACACAGCCAGCTTACAACATTTCTCTAACTGTTTGGTCAAGTCAAACCAGGAGGATGGTTGACTTGGTCAAACTTACATCAACCTTACATTAAAGACATCGTTTTGTATCATGACGAAATACAGACAAAGTACAGACACAAGTGAACCAACACCGAGGAGTGTTGGAAATTTCGATAACATTGAACGTATAGATGGACTTAACGGAATGCTCCAATTCCAATCAAATTGAGAGTCACGGATGGAGTAACCCAATGTGGGCCTGGAACAAACAACGAGAACATACCGAATGTTATTGGGCCTGACATTAATCAAAATAAGCCCAGAGGAGATGAGAATGAATATGGGCCTGAGGATGACTGTCACACCCCGACCACGTAGAATATACAAAACGTGGCGGAAACATCTAGGAGTGTTGTAACAGAATTAATTGTTTCAAATCCATGGCAATTGAAGTTTCGTTTTATTAATCAAACATGAAAGTTTACATTGTTTTAAACAAGAAACAAAGAGTACATAACATAAATTAACTAGTTCTTGTCTCGTTTTAATTCACTAAGGCACAGGTCCGCCTAAGTATGTCTTGATAAGTCCTATGCATCATCTCCTGAAAACACATGTGAAAATAGGTACGTCAGCATAAAAATGCCTGTGAGATACATAGGTTTTGTGAAAACAGAATTCATGACTTATGTTTGAGAAAATGTTTAGTCATGAACCTTGTAATTTGCTTTGTCTTGTAAATCATTTGAAAAACGATAAGATCAGATGATATGTATAAATAAGAGAATAGTGTATGGTTAAATGAATAACCATGTAAAATGAGTTTGTATAAGATAAGTTGTTTGTAAATCAATGTCTTGTGAAAAGTATGTTATTTGTATAAAATGTTATATGTCTCAAATTTAAAATGATTCAAATAACGCTACAATATGTGATACCATACAAACACTTATATATAGGAAGTACCAGCGGCGTATCCACCGTGCTTGTATCATATTACATATGCCTCGTTACTTAAATCACTTACTCAAACCAAACCACCAAGATGTAATGTTTAACAATTGTAGAAATGTTTATGTATAGTCAAATTTCTATTGTCAAATGTAAATCATGTCAACAGATACAAATGGTTCACACGGTTCAACAGTTACAAACGGTTCATATAATCAAAGGGTTACGACGGTTCACATAGTCAAATAGTTACAACGGTTCAAAATGTAGTATAATGTGTTCATATGCTGGATGAGCATATGCAACAGAAATGAAATGTAAAACAATGTACTAAGAATGCACACAATGGACATACATAGCATGAAATGTAATGTAGAACGATGTACTAAGTACACACACAATGGGCATACATAGCATGTAATGTAAAACGATGTACTAAGTACGCACACAATGGGCATACATAGCATGTAAGGTAATGAAATCATGTACTATAATGTACTAACGAACATAGCAGGTATATGATGTGAAAGCATGGAAAGCATGAAAGTAACAAGTAGGCACATGTGTTTCACCCCAAAACAGTTTGGAAAACAGTAAAAGAGGGGTCTATGTACTCACTTGAGATTGCTTAGTAGTCCTTGAGTAACAACCAAACAATGCTAGAGATCATGGATATCAAACGGCACCTAATATAGGTAACTATGTTAATAACCCGGACCTAAATCGAAGGATCGGATAGAATGAGGGTTCGTAAACCAAACGAGTATGGAGACTCGTGTAATATGGTTTAACAAAGCCTACATACTAAATGAAACCTAATATAAGTGCTTACGACCCATTACGACCCGTTTAGGTAGCTTATGCTACTTTAACGCGTCGTTCGCGTGAAACGCGTTCGGACCGCCTAACTAGCCCTATGACAAGTGTTATATGCCTAAACATGTTACATAATCAGTTATGTGACAAAAGTTTAGGTTACATATGCTTAATTACCAATTATACATGAAAAGGGTATTCTTTTAATTTACCTAAGGCATATAAACTACCTATCATACAACTACTCAAACGATGTGACCATAGGGTATAACCTCGGAAGGTTATTCCCTATACTATGGTCACCTAAGGTGTTTGGTCGGATCCTAATGATCGACCAAATGGGTCGGGTTCGAAGGTATAAGCGAGTTATTAGATCGCTTACCCTTACGACCCTAGACAACGTGGTAATCAGTAGGCATAGTCCCAAGGGATTATAACCATCGTGATTACAATCACGTTGCGAAGTTCAAACGAACTTCGCATTGACCATAAACTGGTCAACGCAGAAAGTCAAACAAAGTTTGACTTTCAGACTCGAAAAGCAATAAAAGAACGAAGGAATACTTACGAAGGGTCCAAGAATGGAAGGTTTGAATCCGAACACTCTCAGGTATGAAGTGTTAAACACGACAACTTAGAGAGCAAGTTCAGATTCAAAGGTGTGGGTTTTGGGGTGAATGGGGGTTGGGTATTTATAGGATTCGTAGAGCCGTTAAGATCGTTCCTCATTAACCGTGCTTCAATCTCAACCCTCCACCTCAAAACCCTGGTTTTAGAAAACCATTTGAGCCCATGGTATTGCCCAAAACCGTGTGCGAAAGTGGAACGGACCAGATTCGATGTTTCTGCAAAGTTTTTGCCCAGATGAGGTGCTCGCGTAGCGCCACTGGTAAGGCCCTTAGGGCTCGCGCTACGCTACCATGCATCAGTTTCAGAAATGTTTCAAAAATGGCAGAAATGGTCCCCGCAGTCCGTTTAAGCTATTTTCGATGCGTTTGAACCCCGTTAACCTCATTTCAAGGCTCTAAAATGAAGTTAAAGTATAGGGAACTCAAAACATGCTCAAAAATATCTCGGATGTCGGTTCGTTTGGTCGTACGAACGCGATGTTCGCTTAATTACGACGGAATGCGCATAAGCGCGAAAAACGATCCAAATTGCGTGACGAATGGATTTTTATTATGCCAAACACTAAAATAAAATATTTTAGTGCTTACATAAATTTTTGGATGTCCGGAGGTATTCAGAACGTAAGTTATGCGCGAAAGTGCAAACTTGTGCACTTTTTGACGCTTTTAGTCCCTGAATGACCCAAAAGTTTATTTTAGCATACCGAACATCTCAAAGCCTATTTATAAGCTATGTAAAGGATATTTATGGTATGTTTAACTCATGGTCATGTTCCGGAATGCTCGTTACAGTTCAAATTGGCATACTTTCGCAGTTTGTCAAGTTTAGTCCCTGTAAGCGAATTAACTTGTTTTTGCCATACCAAAGCCTTCAAAACTTATTTCTAAGTTATGTAAAGGTTATTTAAGGTATGTTAAGTATATGTCACTATTCCGGAGTGTTTGTTGCATTAAACTGGTTATATTTACGCATCAGCGCGCGTATAACCTTCTAGAAAGCGATTTAGAACTTGAAATCGAACAAGAGTTGATATGTGCAAAAGATACACATATTTATACAAGTCCAAAGTATGAAATACAATATTTCATTGGTTTGGTATTTGTTTGATGGTCGCAGTGACACAGGTGTCACAGTCTCCCCTACTTAAGGAAATTTCGTCCCAAAATTTATTCGTAGAAGTCTGTCTGTGACTTTGTGTAAAATAGCCATCAAAGATATGTAAAGCATAATTTTGTTATTTTCCTCAACGGATATTTTTCAGAAGCGAAAATGAACGAACGGAGTCATTTTCTTCAACGGGTTCTTCGGAAATGGAAAATAAAGGATTTTTAACTAAACGGATATACATTTCCCTCAACGGATATTTTTCAGAAGTGAAAACGAATGGATGATTCATTCCTCCTCAACGGGTCCTTCGTCAGAAACGGAAATGAAGGAATAATCCACGGATATTCATTTCTCTCAATGGATATTCTTCAGAACGAAAATGAACAAACGGGGTCATTTTCCTCAATGGTTATTCTTCAGAATTTGAAATGAAGGAATAATCAACGGATATTCATTTCCTCAACGGAAAATCTTCAGAAACGAAAATGAACTAACGGAGTCATTTTCATCGGTTGCTTCCTCAGGTACGGAAATGAAAGATTTAACAACGGATATTCATTTCCTCAACGCTATAATCTTCAGAAACGAAAATGAACTAACGGAGTCATTTTCAACGGTTGCTTCCTCAGGTATGGAAATGAAAGATTTAACAACGGATATTCATTTCCTCAACGGATAATCTTCAGAAACGAAAATGAACTAACGGAGTCATTTTCAACGGTTGTTTTCCTCAGAAACGGAAATGAAGGTTTAAACAATCGGATATTCATTTCCCTCGACGGATACTCTTCAGAACGAAAATGAACAAGCGGAGGCATTTTCCTCAACGGGTATTCTTCAGAATTGGAAATGAAGGATAAACGGATATTCATTTCCTCAACGGATATTCTTCAGAAGTGAAAAATGAATAGCTAGTCCATTTTTCCTCAACGGATGCTTCATCAGAATTGGAAATAAATAGGGTTAACTCTAGATACATGATAGAACTTGCTGTGATTTCTGTGCACTAAATCCCATAATTATGTATGCATCCATAATTACGTAATTCCTTGCACAGTCCGCACAGTTCGTTTTGGTAATGTTGTGAGGAAGGATATCAAACTTGTGATGACGGTGACTAGACTACCATAGGGTCCTTTTAATTAGATCAACAGAGGATCTTCTTAATTAGGCCACCAAGGAGTCCTTTCCGCTATATCATCCAGTTTAACTAGACCACTCAAAGGGTCTAATTATGAAGCAGTACTTTATAATCCAAGGGACTTATCTACAACATAGAAGTCCATTAAGGATTTTAGATAGTGCCTTTTGGGTATCCTATTATGAATCTCTTGTACGAGGATATGTAAGATTTTACGAGGATTTGGATAAAATAATCTGGATCACACGACACATAAAAGGGAACACATAAGCACATAACCACATAATTGTTTAATTGTTATTATCTTGTTATTGATTGCTATCATCTTGGCGCCTCGTGCTTCGTTTCTCTTTGAAGAAACGGGTACTTAGGATTTTTGTGGAAAACGCAAGAGATCATACAATGGAAGAAATTTTGGGGGTAGTCTGTTCTTCAAGGAATACGGTTCCTTGATTGTTGGTATTGTAAAGGATATGTTTATACATGCAATCACATAAATATATTAAAATGTAAAAATATTTATTTATAAACAACGATAACAACTGTTTCTTGGACCTTGACAACAAAAGAAAATAATACATAAGACGTGATAATTTCTAAACGATGTTGTCTTCTAATCAGTCAGATGCTCATACCTGTGCTGGATTTGCATTAGCAAGCTTTGGGCAATTTCTTCGGAAATGACCCATCTCGCCACAGTTGTAGCAAGACCCCGGTGGAAAGCGAGCTTGAGCAGGATTGTTGCCAGCTTGATTTGGTGCAGCTGCGGTTGGGCAAACCCTCGCTGTATGACCTATAAGTCCGCAAACTTGGCATGTGCGGCACTTCACACCAGCATGATGATGTAGGCCACATTGTTTGCACAAGGGTGCAGTTCCGTTGTAGGGTTTCCCGGCAGGGGGTTGAGCTGGTTGGTTGGGGACGGCTTGATCATTGTGAGCGACCACGGCGAAGTTCTGAGAAGCCTTTCGCTTCTTTGACTTCTTAGAGGATCCAGTCTGTTCATCCATGGTCTTTGATTCCTCGATTGGGTTCGATTCTTCGACCGGTTTCTTGTCGCCATTTCGGAAAAGTTTACCTTTCCTGATCTTTGATTCAGTCAAGGTTGCAGATAGCTTAATGGCCTGTCTAACTGTAGTAGGGTTGCTACCAGTCACAATGTCTTGTATTGAGTCAGGGAGGCCATCAATGTACTTTTCGATTGCCTTATCCAAAGGCGTGACCATGTTTGGGCATAACAGACTTAACTCCTCATAACGGTCCGTGTAGGCTCGATGTTCACCGCTGTCTTGCTCAAGATTGTCGAATTCCCTTTCTAAGGCCCTGATCTCGTGACGAGGACAGAATTCCCTCATCATAAGGGCCCTAAGTTCAGCCCATGTCTGTGCTAGAGCAACTTCTGCACCACGATCTCTCATAACCCCGTTCCACCACGTAAGGGCCCTCTTCTGGAACACACTCGAAGAAAACTCGACCTTGCGATTGTCAGGACACTGCATGTGGCGGAAAGTATTCTCAATGCTCTCGAACCATTGGAGAAGCCCAGTCGCTCCCTCAGAACCACTAAACTTGAGTGGTTTAGCCGAGTTAAAACTCTTGAAATTGCATGGACCATTGTTGTTGTTGTTGGCTTGGTTCCATTGAGCAAAGAGGTTTGGGAATTGAGCAGCCATTTGCTGCGCAATGATTTCTGCCAGTTCGGCAGTCGCTATCTGGTTTTCGCGTCGAGGAGGCATTCTAAAAGAGGAAACATGAAATGAAACGAGTGAGAGAATTAGACGAAAAGAATGAGATGAAACAAATCTGATGAAAGCAAGGATAGTGGTCATTTGTTTGTTACTACAAAGCAAACAACAACACAAAGGCTGAATCAAAGCAAATAGATCCTCATAGTGTATCGCGAAGACATGCTCGCCTATAAGTGGACACTCACCCCAAGAGTTCCCAGGTAAGAGTGACTGGTCCGATTATGTGGAATTGTACGAACACTCTAGCCTTAGACAGAAAACCCAGGGTACAGGCATTCACTCTTCCAGTTTGCACGTGTTCACACTATTTAGGACCCAAAACTTTGACGAGAGTTTTGAAAATTCAAAGGGGTTCAAAACCTTATAACAGAGGGTTCGAAACCTTACAATAGAGGGTTCAAAACCTAGTAATCAATCATCCTAGAACAGATGATTAGTTTTCAAAGCGGTTTTGAAATTTATGTTCTTGTTGTGGTCGTCGCCTAAGGATAGGTGACGGTATTGTTTTATGACTAAACGCAAGTAAACTCACGTTAGGGTCCTAAGAAGGTTATAGACTAGGTCAAAGCATTACTAATAACCTAATTCCGTATAACCATTGGCTCTGATACCATCTTTTCTGTCACACCCCGACCACGTAGAATATACAAAACGTGGCGGAAACATCGAGGAGTGTTGTAACAGAATTAATTGTTTCAAATCCATGGCAATTGAAGTTTCGTTTTATTAATCAAACATGAAAGTTTACATTGTTTTAAACAAGAAACAAAGAGTACATAACATAAATTAACTAGTTCTTGTCTCGTTTTAAGTCACTAAGGCACAGGTCCGCCTAAGTATGTCTTGATAAGTCCTATGCATCATCTCCTGAAAACACATGTGAAAATAGGTACGTCAGCATAAAAATGCCTGTGAGATACATAGGTTTTGTGAAAACAGAATTCATGACTTATGTTTGAGAAAATGTTTAGTCATGAACCTTGTAATTTGCTTTGTCTTGTAAATCATTTGAAAAACGATAAGATCAGATGATATGTATAAATAAGAGAATAGTGTATGGTTAAATGAATAACCATGTAAAATGAGGTTGTATAAGATAAGTTGTTTGTAAATCAATGTCTTGTGAAAAGTATGTTATTTGTATAAAATGTTATATGTCTCAAATTTAAAATGATTCAAATAACGCTACAATATGTGATACCATACAAACACTTATATATAGGAAGTAGCAGCGGCGTATCCACCGTGCTTGTATCATATTACATACGCCTCGTTACTTAAATCACTTACTCAAACCAAACCACCAAGATGTAATGTTTAACAATTGTAGAAATGTTTATGTATAGTCAAATGTCTATTGTCAAATGTAAATCATGTCAACAGATACAAATGGTTCACACGGTTCAACAGTTACAAACGGTTCATATAATCAAAGGGTTACGACGGTTCACATAGTCAAATAGTTACAACGGTTCAAAATGTAGTATAATGTGTTCATATGCTGGATGAGCATATGCATCAGAAATGCAATGTAAAACAATGTACTAAGTATGCACACAATGGACATACATAGCATGAAATGTAATGTAGAACGATGTACTAAGTACACACACAATGGGCATACATAGCATGTAATGTAAAATGATGTACTAAGTACGCACACAATGGGCATACATAGCATGTAAGGTAATGAAATCATGTACTATAATGTACTAACGAACATAGCAGGTATATGATGTGAAAGCATGGAAAACATGAAAGTAACAAGTAGGCACATGTGTTTCACCCCAAAACAGTTTGGAAAACAGTAAAAGAGGGGTCTATGTACTCACTTGAGATTGCTTAGTAGTCCTTGAGTAACAACCAAACAATGCTAGAGATCACGGATATCAAACGACACCTAATATAGGTAACTATGTTAATAACCCGGACCTAAATCGAAGGATCGGATAGAATGAGGGTTCGTAAACCAAATGAATATGGAGACTCGTGTAATATGGTTTAACAAAGCCTACATACTAAATGAAACCTCATATAAGTGCTTACGACCCATTACGACCCGTTTAGGTAGCTTATGCTACTTTAACGCGTCGTTCGCGTGAAACGCGTTCGGACCGCCTAACTAGCCCTATGACAAGTGTTATATGCCTAAACATGTTACATAATCAGTTATGTGACAAAAGTTTAGGTTACATATGCTTAATTACCAATTATACATGAAAAGGGTATTCTGGTACTTTACCTAAGGCATATAAACTACCTATCATACAACTACTCAAACGATGTGACCATAGGGTATAACCTCGGAAGGTTATTCCCTATACTATGGTCACCTAAGGTGTTTGGTCGGATCCTAATGATCGACCAAATGGGTCGGGTTCGAAGGTATAAGCGATTTATTAGATCGCTTACCCTTACGACCCTAGACAACGTGGTAATCAGTAGGCATAGTCCCAAGTGACTATAACCATCGTGATTACAATCACGTTGCGAAGTTCAAACGAACTTCGCATTGACCATAAACTGGTCAACGCAGAAAGTCAAACAAAGTTTGACTTTCAGACTCGAAAAGCAATAAAAGAACGAAGGAATACTTACGAAGGGTCCAAGAATGGAATGTTTGAATTCGAACACTCTCAGGTATGAAGTGTTAAACACGACAACTTAGAGAGCAAGTTCAGATTCAAAGGTGTGGGTTTTGGGGTGAATGGGGGTTGGGTATTTATAGGATTCGTAGAGCAGTTAAGATCGTTCCTCGTTAACCGTGCTTCAATCTCAACCCTCCACCTCAAAACCCTGGTTTTAGAAAACCATTTGAGCACATGGTATTGCCCAAAACCGTGTGCGAAAGTGGAACGGACCAGATTCGATGTTTCTGCAAAGTTTCTGCCCAGATGAGGTGCTCGCGTAGCTAAAATAAACTTTTGGTCACCAATTGTATTGTGGTTGGTTTTACTTACTTAATTACATTGTTCAATATGATTGGTGGCTCGATCCTGGTCATGTCACGCCTCCAAGCGGTGGTACTCCGCGTGTGGATTTTGGGGGTGTGACAAACTATTTCGAGGTTGGGCGAGTTAAATAAAGAGTAAATTTTGACTGTCATAAATGATGGATTCACATGAATATGTCAAACTGGTCAAATAAAAGTCGAATACTTGATAGTCCAATAAGCGTAAACCAAATAATGGAAGCGCGAAATATTGATGAACCTATGGGATAGGTCGTAGAAGAGTATAAAAAGGAAAAACGCAAACCAGTGAAACCGAATAGTTACAAACAATAAGATAAAGAACCTAGTGAGAGGTTGAAAGGAAATAGAGGCGTAAGCCAAATAACGGTAAGCGAAGAACAAACCTACGTGTAACTGACGTAAGAAGTCATAGAGTCAGGAGAATGGTCCGAACTAAAATGGTTGTAGTCACGAACTACAGTTAGAGTTAACGGATTTTAAATGCAATAACAAATTATTTTCAAACATGAACAGGGTACTTTGACACCAAACATGTATTTAAAAAAATGACATGAGTAAAGGAATGATCTACGGGATCGTCATAACCTTCGGGTTATAAACGGTGTAAAGGTCTACGGGACCATAATGACCTTCGAGTCATGAACGAAAAGAAAAGAACTATATAGGCCTCACCTTAATAAGGTGAAAGGCTAATGAAATAGCCCACGAGGCTAAGTGAAAGAACCTACGGGTTACTTAGACAAAGCGAGGAAACTAGTTGAAAATTCCCGCGTAAAACAAGGACTGTAAAATAATAAATGCCTAGGCATCAAAAAATTTCTTGACATAAATTAAAGATAAACGTTAAACTCAAATTCAGTTTTAGTCAAAAACATCGTTTTATCAAACATATGTAGTATGAGATGATTGGGAAATGACTAATATTTAAAGATATAGTTCTTGACACCGATAAGTGCAAGACAATACATTTGAAAGGTTGAAATAAACCTACACATGACGTAACGCGATCACAGTTAAGAAAGGTAATGTGAAAATATAATCACATAGTAGCCCGAGAGATGGGAATAAAGTAACAGGACTAATAAGTCTAGTTAGTGAGCCCGGTTAAGGTCAAAATTTAAATAAAGAAATTGTTTAATACGCTAATTATTATAAGATTAGCGTGAAATTAACATAGTCGATAAGCTTATATGACCAAGTGGCCAAATTGGCGACTCGGTCAAACAAAATAATAAAGGTAAATGAGTACAAAACGACAGTGACAATCCAAGAGGCCTTACTAACGAAGAGTATTGATTGCCTATACAGAGCGATCATAAGGCAACACAAGCAGAGTGTTGGGAAGTCAAATCGAGCGAGAGCATGATAAAAGGATAAAGCTAAAAGGTATGTGGTTATATGCTTTGTAGAATTTTGTTAATAGCACATTTTGATAGTGTTATATAAATAAGATAAAATCAGGAAATTCGTTTTTTTAAGCGGTGGATTCCGTATGAATGAACCGAATGAATAAATTCATAAATAAAAGAGTTTGCTTGCCAAAGGTGAAAGATTTCACTAAAACATTCAAAAAGGGTTAAGATAACGGATTCACGAAGAGTCCGAAAGTATAAGAGCGATGGATCTCGCTAAGTTAACTGAACTGGTCAAAATAACGAGATTACGTTATTTTGAGTTGCATTATTTCGTATGATATATATATATATATATATGTGCTTTGTAACCAAATATATATTACCATACTTTTCTGGTAATACTAACAATTGGTTAAAACGTGAGCAATACTCAACTAATTATCAAGATCAAGTGCATTGAGTTTAACTCAATAAATTATGTAGGACAGGTTTCGAGGACGAAACCTCTTTAAGGGGAGTAGACTTGTAACACCCCAAAAACGGGTTTGGTAATCAAACCATGTTAATAGTGATGACGGGTAAAATACCGTTGGTGGTGAAAATTAACCCGGTAAATATTAGGATTTTAAATAAATAAAGCTAATATAAATTATAAGGAGGATAAATACTTTGAGAAAACAAAGTATATAAAAGGCCCGAGTTAACGGGACATAAAATAAAACGGGTTATGACCTCCCGAACCCATTAAATTAACTAGGAATAATTAACCTAGTTAGTAAAATGTGATTAAGTTATAAATAGTGAATTATAGCTTCAATTGATCAAAATAAAACATGAGGGACCAATATTGCCAAGAGGGCAAACTAGTTTTATTAAAAAAAAAAAAAGAAAACAAAACACACACTTGGTGTGTGTGTGTGAGTCGATCGACCAGAGCAGGAGAAAAGGGGGTAAAACCCTAAACTCAACAAAACCTTCAAATTGAAAGGGAAATCGAAGACCAAATTCGGGTTTGAATATATATTAGCGATCACCAAGTCATGGGGATCACAAGGTATGTCTAATTTTGATATTTGGTAATGATTATGATTTGTCATGAACACTCATAAATCGAAATTTTGTGATGAATGTCATATGTATGAGTGACATAAGGTTGAATCCATGCCTAGGAACAAACCCTAGCTGAAAGTTTGATGATTTAGTATAGAAAACTAGGAATTGATGATTTCCCATATATGTGCTAAGTGGGTTTTAATGTTATGATGAAATTGATGATAAGACTATGTTTAGAATCATCATGCATGATAATGTTATGAAGATGTTTGATTAAATCATGATTTTGGGTACATAATGATATGAAATGGGTTAAGTATGTTGTGATGAAATCCATGTTTAGAAACAACCCTAGTTAATAATTTGATAAACTAGTGTTGGAAAAAAAATAGATATTCGATAATTACCCATACATATGTTAAATGGGTATTGTAACTAGATGATGAACACATGAGTTGTTGATGTTGAAAATAGTGTAAAACCGACCTATGAAAGAGTTCGGTAAGAAAAGTAGTATAAAGATTCATAAGGCATAAAAGTTATGATCTAGAATGACTAACCTATCCACCTTGTGAATATTATATGATAGTTGACGCTTGACAAGCTAGGTGGAGGCTTGGGAAAGAAGCGGGTCAAACGGATCAAATACGAAAAGAAAAGTGTTGCTTTGATGCGAGGTATGTGAAACTTACACCTTTTAGTAGAATACGTGTTTATTCTATAAGTTGCAATTATGACAAAGATGAAATTCAAAATATGGTTTCCGACACGAAATAATACGGGTCGAAACTAATATAAAGGATAAAAACCATGTCTAATGGTAAATGGAGGTAAGACGGTAAATTAGCCATGAAATAAGGCTAAGGTAAAAAATGAGTTTTTGAACGGCTACTTTGTAAGTAAGCCTAAACGAATAAGAAGTGCAGAATAGTGATTTAGTCAAGTATACATAAATCAAGGTCAATGTTTCAAATGGCACCAAATGGCATAAGCCATGTTGGGAAAACGTGTAAGAGACGAATTTAAGAAAC
This sequence comes from Helianthus tuberosus, assembly GCA_030545235.1. NCBI lineage: Eukaryota > Viridiplantae > Streptophyta > Magnoliopsida > Asterales > Asteraceae > Helianthus > Helianthus tuberosus. The sequence goes on from CM060365.1 coordinate 89,115,953, forward strand.
TTAATCAAATTGGTAAAAATCCGAAATGAGTTACTTAATGAAATGGTAAATAAATGCCATTCGATCTTAAGTGCAAAATATTTGGTCATTTAGACCAAACGGGTCAAATGGTAACGTTGATACCATTTGACAATTTAACGACTAATAAGGGCTTGTTGAGACATACGCTCACAGGATAAAACGGCTTATAGATTAGTGATGCTATGGATTAGCAATTTTGAGACAAGGTATTAAAACAGGTCAATATGTTGACCCGAGCCATGTACACATAAATAGAGTTATTGTTAATAGTGATATATTGGTCAAATAATTAGTGGAAGTCGTTTGTAGTAAAATGAGGGACTAAATTTGACCAAAAAGCCCTTGAGGGGTAAATCGGGCAAACAACCTCTAAGAGTTGTTTAGAAATAAGTATTTTGATAAATTGAATCCTTGGGATGAGTATAAAAAAAGGAGATAAGATGTAGACTAAAAAGAAGTGTGATGTAAGCTTGAATGTGCTAAATACCCTTAACGGGTCAAAATGAGTAGATATGCAAAACGGGTTAAGATTTGCATAAGAACCCGTAATTTGAACCTTGAATATTAGTAAACTGATATAACGTGATATGCATGACATTTTAAAGGTAACCAACAAGTTTGTTTGATCAAATCATGAACGGGTCAAAAAGTGTTATAATTGAATTTCAAGCCGAGAGCTTGAAATCTAAAATTTCGTGAATTTAGATGTCGGATTTTAACTCTATGTGATGGAGAATTAAATTACGGACGCGTAGGAAAAAGAATTACGCGAAACGGACATCTAGATTAAAAGTTATGGCATTTTAAAGTTGCAATTTGATTAAAACTAGAGCTGGACGATATGCAGGTTTTTATAACAAACCCGCTGGAAAATTGTTCCCCACGCGACAGGTTCCGGATGTTGGGGCGCGACACGCAACAGGCGTCGCGGCTCGCGACGGATCAAGGTTAAGCTCTCGCGGCCCGCGAGAGCTGAAAAAGCTGGCAATTTGATTTTATTTTGCTGTTTGACGCAAAGAACTTGTTTAAACTTATTTATAAGCTATCAAAACTAACTTTTAAGTTGGTCTTGATCATAGGTAAATGTCAAGAGTTTCCGGAAGAAGATTAAGCTCAACGAAGAACCGAACACACGCGATTAAAGCTTCCGCACAGCGTTACGTCGTAACTTTAAACGACGAACTCAATTACATTATGTTGTACTATTGTTTTTTTTAAACTGTAAAAGTTTTAGTAAACCTGTATTTTTAAAAATACGTGTATTCATAAGTTCACATTTAATTGTCGTTATTAGTACGAAACTTTTATAATAGTAAGGGTGTTACACGAGGAAGAGTGGATGCACTGGAATCACTGGGTTCCACCAAAGATAAACTATTTTATATGGAGATCGATGCTAGAGAGGATTCCGGCAAAATCAGCACTAACTGGGAGAGGCATACCAATAGAAAATCCGACATGTTTAAGGTGCCAAACACAAGAGGAATCTGTTGCGCACATAATCTGTGAATGTATCAAGTCGAAGTCAGTATGGAGGAATATCCTTGTTTGGCTGAAACTACCTATGGTCAACGAATTTAGATCATGCAGTGGACTTCTAGAGTACGTGAACGGCTTAACAGGATCAAAAGATTAGAAGAAAGTAATCAACGTGATATTTCAAACTACAATATGGAATTTATGGAAGTCACAAAACGAGAGAGAATTCGACGGAATTACCCGAACCGAAAATAACATACTAGAAGCAGTAATGTCGGACAACTTCATATGGCTAAAGAGCAGATCAAAGTTTCAAGATATCGTGTGGGAGAGATGGGTAGACTTCAATATAAGAGATAAAGTGAGAGATGGGTAGACTTCAATATAAGAGATATAGCAGATCAATGTGATTAGGGATGCTTGTTTTTCTGCACTTTGTATTTTCTTTTTGTACTGTTTCTTTCGGGGTTTTATAGCTTTTGCTGGCCCTGTTGTATTAATTATAAAATCTCACCATTCAAAAGAAAAGTTGAAAGTTTATTATGACCATTGTTTTAACTAAACGAACGGTGGTTTCAAAGTTCTAGACGTTTTCTAGGCTTGCAAAAGCTTAGGGGTAACTTTGTATAATAGTAACCAAGTTTCTCGATTGTTCTATAAAAGTCACTCAAACTTTTTTTGTCACTTTAAAATCACTCAACTTTTATTTAGTGTTCCAATCATGCGTAATTACCCGGTAAATAGGTTATCCCTTGATGATGTGTCAAGTTTCTTAATTTTTACATTTTTTAAGCTTATGTGGAAAATATATGGTGACATGGATTTCTAGAGGAAAAAAAGTAGTAATACGATTTGCTAATACCGAACCCCGGCTATCTCCGGCGAATACGGTTATCCCGATTATCTTCTCCGGTGACTTTTTGTTTTTTTATCACCCATCAAAGAGATCTAACTAGTAATTAAAAGAAATCAAGATCGAGAAACCTGTATATGCAATTATGCATGTACAACTACTAAACAGCATACATGTATATATATAGATCCTTACATACACAAAAGCCAAAATAGAAAAATCAAAAAATCAAACACACACTACATACATTAATAAAAACATTAAAATTATAATTGGATACAAAGTGGATGGATTTCAAAGGGGAAAAGAGCTGGTATATTGGCGCATGTTTGATTTGTTTCAAAAGCAAATCCAACACTAAAAAACCAATATGTATTTCGAAAGAAAACAAAGCTAAAAAGATTTACAGGAACTCCAATGGATAATAACACCATCTTTGACTTTTATACATTCTCTGTAATCGTGATTTTACCCCAACCCATAAACCCCAACAGAAGAACCCCCACTAAGGTTGGTGCAACGAGACCAACAAGGATAGTTACGATTAGCAATCACTAATGTCGTAATTGTGGGATTTTCAAATGGGGGAGAAGTATTCGTCAAGGTCGCCGTCACGTATCCGGCAAATTGGAGCAGGAGGGGATGGGGTGTTCTTAGGGTTGGGGTATTTGGGGACGATAGATGAATTAGGGCTGTGATGAATTGTGATTTGTGAAGAGTTTGAAAAGTTGAAATGGTGTTTTTTTGAGTTTTATGATTAATTTCTTTCAATATTTTTATTAAATAATCCAAGTCACCATATATTTTCCACATCATTGTTATATACTTAAAAAACATAAGAAACCTGACACATCATCCAGTATAACCTGCTAACCTGATAATTACGCAAGTTTGAAACATCAAATAAAAGTTGAGTGACTTTAAAGAGACAAAAAAAGTTTGAATGACTTTAGTAGAACAAAAAGAAAACTTAGTTACTATTCTGTGAACGGTGGTTTCAAAGTTCTAGACGTTTTCTAGGCTTGCAAAAGCTTACTTGGTATCATCACTGAGACTTTTATTTCAACTATGGTTAAAATTAACAGAGTATGTCAACATATCAACAGTTATTCATTTAAATTGTCTTCTTTAATCATTATTTGTTTTATCATCTTTGAATATTAAAGATTAGCTTTAGAATGTTGTTACTTCAATTCAATAAATATCATATCATAATATCTACTCTAAGAACCTTAATTCTAATATTTTTACACTGAAAGTATGTTTTATAGTAACTAGTTATAAAATAAGGGTAGTGGAGGGTTTATTGGGGAACACTAAAAAGTGGGGAACCGGGGAACACTCTTAAAAATTCAACTTAACAGGTTAAAACTCAACTTTTTAAAAAAAATTCGGAGTTTTTCCTTATAAATACATGTAGAATCATTTTTAATAAAAAAAGTCAAAAAGTAAAAATATAAAAAAAAAAGTTTGTAAAACAGTTAAAAAAAGGCTAAAATATATTTTTTTTACAAAATGATTTTCTTATTGGAACAGTTTCTACCCATTTTTATAAGAAAAACACTGAAAAAAATTTAAAAATTGATTTTTAACATTTTAAGTTAATTTTATAAGATATTTTTATTTTAACTATTTTTAACATTTTTTTATATTTTTAGTTTTTTATTAAAAATGTTTCTACATGTATTTATAAGAAAACACGTCGATTTTTTTTTAAAAAAAATTGATTTTTAACATCTTTGGTTGTTAAGAGTTTTTCTTGGTTACTTACTTTTTTAGTGTTTCCAGTGAACCTTACACTATAAGGGTAAATATATTTTTTTTTTCTAAAAACATATGATTCTATATTTTAAAAAAAAGACATAATTAATCCACCAAGTATGAAATTAAAATTTAAAGTTTGTCCGTTCAAAATTTCAAATATGAATAAAAAGTGGTTTTGGAAAACGATATATCGGGTCATCCAAAAAGTTTATTTATTTGGTATTCAATTGTTTATATTTTACGAAGACCAAATTAAACTTTTTTTTATAAAAACAAGTACACACACGTATGACATATATAATACTAGGTTATAACCCCGTGTATTACACGGGTTGAGTAAATAAATTTATATACTAAATAATAAAACATTATATCTTTAAAAACTTCCTTTATTGCACGGGTTGAATAAATATAATTTTATATATTAAATAATAGAAAGTTATATATATAAGAACCATGTTGTACGGGTTGAATTAATGTAATTTTATATACCAAATAAAAAATTATATCTTTAAAACCACATTTATTACACGGGTTGAATAAATGTAATATTGTTTACCAAATAATAAGATAATACATATTTAAAAAACCTCATTTATTACACGAGTTAAATAAATGTAATTTTATATACTAAATAATAAAAAAAGTTAGTAAATGTAATTTTGTATGGTGAAAATAAAAATATTTAATATATTAATACAAAGTTTGGTTTTCGTGATAAATAATTTGTTTTATTTAAAATGTTTTAAATTAACAATTTATAATTTTGGATAATATTTTATTAGAAAAATAGAAAAATGGTATTCGAAATTTAAAGTAGGGTAAAATTTGATATTAGCTTATTATTCATTTATTTATTTACTTAATATAAGATAAGTTTGGAAGTGAGGCGAGACAATCATAAAATAAATACCTACAATGAACGACATGTGTCACACATTAATGTTTTATTATATAGTGTAGTATAGATAAAAATTTAGATTGATATAAATAGATTATTTTGTTGTAGCAAAATTTGTTAACGAAGTCTCAATAAATTTAACCCATTATTTAAAACTCCGTAAATGTATAAATGATACATAATATTAGTTAAGTGTAAATTACGATTTTGGCCCCTGTGGTTATATCACTTTTACCCTTTTAGCCCAAAAAAGAATTTTTTAACATCTGAGCCCCCAACGTCTTTTTTCTAACCCTTTTGCCCCTAACACTAACCCCATCCATTAAATGTTAGGGGCCATATTCTATACTATATAATAAAAGAAACCATATTTAGGACACTTGTCATCATATTATGCCATGTTTTATAGATAAGTATTAATTTATAAGTATTAATTTAGTTTAATCTTTTCTAATTAATTATATATAATCCTCCTACTAAATATTATTTAGTTTAATTTCTTATGGATAATTATTATTTAGTTTAATCTCCTTCTCATTTATAATATTATTTATTTAACTAATAGAGTAAATTACGATTTTGGCCAATGTGGTTATATCACTTTTACTCTTTTAGCCCAATTTTTTTTTAACATCTGAGCCCGCAACGTCTTTTTTCTAACCCTTTTGCCCCTAACACTAACCCCATCCATTAAATGTTAGGGGCCAAAAATGTTAGAAAAAAGACGTCAGGGGCCAAAAAGATTAGAAAAAAAAACGTTGGGGGTTCAGATGTTAAAAATTCTTTTTGGTTAAAACATAAGAAATTAAACTAAATAATATTTAGTAGGATGATTATCTATAATTAATTAGAAAAAATTAAACTAAAATAATACTTATCTATAAAACATGGCCTAATATAATGACAAGTGTCCCAAATATGGTTTCTTTTATTATATAGTATAGATTCATCGTCGGTATCAGTAATATTTTTTGCTTTTTTCTTGAGAGAAAAAAACAAATTCTGTTAATTTATTTATTTTAATAAATAAACAAGTATCAAATCTTGTAGAAATTATAGATGAGGGGATGAATCAATAGCTGTCTGACCCGAGTGAAGGCCGCCCAAAGTTGACTAATAAATCCCACGTGCGATATTACACTTTCGTCATGTCGACGAGAAAATTTAGAGAAAGTCATTAAATATACCAAAATTATAATAAAATCTCAGTTTTTTTAAACAAACAATATAAATCACATTTCAACAATACTTGCTGACGACGGGCCAACAGGTTGCCCAATTTGACCCGTCTTGAGCTACTCTCATGTAGGCCCAGCAGATAAAGCCCAAAATTGTGATACTTGCCCATTAAGGATTCTCTCATACAAAACGGGCGGGAAAATGAACTATCAGAGAATACAGGATGCATTAAATGAGTGACATGAAAAGCATCTCCGGCTGGCACAGTACTTCCGAGCCGGTATCATTAAATGAAGACAATCATCCTTCCGTTGGGGCTCAGACACGTGTCTGAGTCCCCCAAAGATGATCAGAATCCGATGGATCATCTCGGTACCATCCTATAGGAGAGATAAGGACTCTTGGTTATATAAGGAAGGTAAGAGAACGATCTACGGGCACAAATCAAAGGTATCTCACTTAATGCTCTCACATTTATTCCGACCATAATTCCTTTGCATTAAACACACACATTTATACCCGATTCACACCATAGAGATTGTTTCGGTGATCACACTCATCGGAATAAGTTGCTCTCTAACGATTTCCTTTTTTGTAGCAAGCAAAGGTTGGAGTATTACGACGTCAGCGAAGACCCTTTGAACGTCATCCAGGGATTTGGGGATTCGACACTTGCCAAGTTACATCAAAACACGGGCAACAAGCTACGCCGCAACCCCTTTCTAAATTGCAAACCCTGATCTACCAAAGACAAAACCCTACCCTCTGGGGCTGAACAATTGTTGTGGATGACCCGTTGAACCCTGGTCACGAAGTGGATAGCTTCTAGCGCTAGGGAGCCAAATGTGTCAAAGGCAAAGGGGACAAAAATATGTTGGTTCTCTTCACAAGCTTTAGCGTGCTTATCTACTTTATTCGATTCTTTCTTTCTTGTTGCTTGTCTCGCTACAAACACGTTTCCCTTAAAGCAACGAGAGGGGAAACCCCCATTAGGTCCACACAAGCATGTTCCCCCTAGCCCAGCCAAAGACGAGCAGATCCGCTGGTCGCAGAGTAGATCTCCCCTCCATAGGGTCCGTGAGGAAATTCACAGGGGCCTCTAGGGGTGTTCATCGGGTTTCGGGTTTTTCGGGTCGGGTTGTTCGGGTTTTTGTCTAGGAAAAATTGACTCGATAACGGACCCATTTAAAGTTCGGGTTAGTCGGTTTGGGTTATTGGGGTTCAGGTTAGTTCGGGTCGGGTTGTTCGGTTTTCAGGTTTAGATGTAAAATGAAATATTAATGTTTTTTTACAAGATATCATCAAAATTCATATTGCTACTTTAAAAATATCATCAAAGTTCAAACATTATTTGACGATATGCTATTATAATATTTAAAAGTTCCAAAACTTAAGGTTTCGTATATTCAAGACTTCAAACCGAAACCTTCTACAAGAAAAAAATAATAATAAATGTTCGGGTTTTTTTTTTCGGGTTTCGGGTTTTCCGGGTCGGGTCGTTCGGGTTTTTTGTAGGGAAAAGTGACCCAATAACCGAACCAGTTAAAGTTCGGGTTGGTTGGGTTCGGGTTTTTGGATATTCGCTAATTCGGGTTCGGGTCTTGGGTTTTGGATAAAAATAAACAGCCCTAGGGGCCTCTTTCTTAGCCGAAATCCTAGTTTTTCTCAGGATATCCCACAAAACATCCCGTACCCAGTCATACCGATATTTGAACCCAGGGAGCTCTTTACAATGCACTGCGTGCTCCCCGTATTTATCCTTACAAGTTGTACGGCATATCGGGCAAATTTCATCTTGTAACGGCTCGCTTTTTGTAACTTTCCTTATTTAAAAAGTTTATTGTACTTTCCATTTATGGAAACTTGTATTCCTTTGTATTCGTACTTCACCTCAAACGTTGTAATCCGAGACTTGAATCATAATGAAAATTCCACATTTTATATACTTGTGTTATTCATTATTCATAAATACTTGTCGATTATTCATATTACATACATACCTGATACTTCTTACATACAAAATTCATGCGTATTCATAATTGTTATACATACAAAATACATCTATACATTCCTTTATTTATGCACAACACTTATACATTGCACTCATACGCTTAAACGCTTAAAGCCGTCAAAATCTAGCAAAATTGGACCTTGGGCTTTTGGGCCTAGCACTTTCGTGCGAATGGACCTGGCCCAGTCGTACGAAGCGCATCCGCCCTAAACTGCCACTTCGCCTATAAATACAAGTCCATCTCCTTCACTTCAAACCTTCAACACCCGAAATTCTCTCTCGAGCCAACTTTGAGCTGTTCATTCGAATCATTGTCTCAGTCATTCCTAAGTGAGTTTTAGCTCACCAAGTTCTGATTTCATCTTTACACTTCTACTTTCTTATGTTTTATCAACTCTTTCTTACGAAGATTCTTCACAAATCTTCGTTTAGTTTATCAGATCTGTCATGGCAGCTGATGTAAACACTCAACTCAGTTGAGGACCAAGATGGAAGTGAAGTTAATCTTTCAAAAATATTTTCACAAACTTTCTGACTTTGAACTCAGCTGGATCTGAGGATCTACGAGCTCACAAGCTAAGTCAATAGCTGTGGATTCAAATTTGAGCCAATTCTAGTTGAGTTGGTAATAAGTTCAAACAAAACCGAACTGATTTTACCTAGAAATTGTCCAGTTCTCCGAAGGGCAAGCTCACTCGTCCGAGAGGGACATCCCTCTCGTACTAAAGGGACTCACGGTTTGCACGAATGCAACTGTTTCTCCAAGTTCTGTTGATTCTAAGTGTTAAATGACTGTCCAGATCGCTATTTTCAATATAGTTGAGTCTTGAACATCAGAGTGTGTTCTGTGGGAACCTTGGTTTCCAATCTAGATCCACCACCTCACTTAACTCGTGTAACGAACACCCAAACAATCTCCTAGACCTAGAATAAGTGAACCTCATCCAGCCTCCGACACTTAGTTAATTCTTTCTATGTCATGTTGGCACACCTGGGTTGTACATTGTTTGGTTGTTTGGTTTATTTACATTATGTCTTTCATTTCCGTATTCATGACCAACCGATCAGTAACCAAGTTAACTGATTTGTGCTTTGGTGAACTTTAACGAGGTTTAAAACCTCCATGCATGACTTTTATGAACCTTCAGATTATTCTGGACTAAGTAATATACTATATAATAACTAATACACTTAACATAAATCACGAACATAACTGCTTAATATTTAAGACGTTAAAACAAGACTCGGTTCATCCAGTCAGTCCCTTCGTACGAGTGGCACTTTTGTACTCCTATCAAAACTGCGCTCACGGGATTTCCACTGAAGATTTAGCAAAACCGTGAGTATACTCGCATTCCCCTTTTTTCAATTTCACACTTTGGGTGCAACATGTTAACTTATAAACCTACACAGTTCCACTTAGACTTTATCAAAATGCACAAACAATCCAATACATGCATGCATACGTTATACTTGATACTTTAATATGGGTTTGTACGTTTTGAGTTGAACTTGTCCTTAAGTTTGTACGAGCCAACCCTTAACATGTATAGTGCTATAGGAGTAACGCACCGCCTGTGAATGTGGGGTCATGTTAAGTCTTTTACTTGCGTTAAACCTTGGGTTGATTTGTTTGCTCACATGCCAGTTTAATGTTAATCTTGAATAGCTAGCTTGCCATGTGGATTCGTTTAAACTTTATTTACTATGCTATGTATCAAAACTGGTATACTCGCCAATACGTTGTATTGAACCATGTATTTTTAACATATTGCAGGATGATGATGAATTAAAATTGGGCGTAGCGACGAGGCCTTAGATACACATCTAGAAATCTTAGATTAAAATTGTTGTATCAATTTTTTTACTATGTTATGTTGTAATTTGCTTTGTTGTATTTGAGTTTCCCTTGTATTGTAATTTGACAATTGTTTTGCAATGAAATAAATCGCTTTTACTTAAATTCTATTGTCACTTTTAGCGTTATGTGTAATGAGCAATCTATTTCGTCTCACTCCGATGTTTCCGCCATCGGTTGGGGTGTGACAGATTTGTAGGATCGGTTTTCGACTCCCGAACGAATGCGTATCGACACGTGTGACATGCGGAATCCGTACACGTGCGTGGACCAAACACGAGAACCGTACTAAATCTGTGATTCAATTAAAGATCTGAAAAGTACAAAGTCACGTGAATCACCTTTTGCCTTTCTCTCTCTACTTTCTCTCTCTATCTTCTAAGCTCCCCAAATCTCCAAATGGCAAAAGTTCTTAAACTAAGACATTAGGTTCCTATTTATAGGCCATGAAATTAATGAGAGTTCTCATTAATTACCAAACTGCCACCTTGCTTTTACTAACTAAATATTACAATAAAAAGCTTGCTTTCTTCAGTTTCAACTACGAACTGGATTGACGGAGGTGATAGACATAAATGCACTAACAGACTCCCCCTTGGATATTGCCGCAGTCAATCTCGTAGCGTCTTGTCTTTCTCTCTCTCTCTCTCTGAGTCTTCTTGAAGCTTTAACACGTCTTCAGCATCACAGACTCCCTCTTTCTTGAACATAATCCCCGTGGATCTGTCTTTAGCTTCAACTCCCCCTTTCGGTAGACGCTTCCTTCAGGCTCCCCTTTTCATCAAGCTTCCGTGCTTTTGGGATCGACACCTGGCTTTCCGGATACAAGCTCCCCCTTGCGTCGAGCTAGTCTTCAGACTCCCCCTTAGACTCGGCTATCAGGATCGTAATCTGGAACAATATATGCAATTCTCAAACATTTATGAGTGAAAATGTTTTAAACATCCAGGAATGATTACCTGGCTCTCTCAGCATAAGCTAAAAAATTTCAAATATGCGACAGTGAAAGATTTTTCTATTGTCCAGGAATCGTGACCTGACCCTTAAAAACTTTTAATCAAGATCCTGGCTCTAAAATATAATAATATGAATATATCCAGGATTACTTGATTCTCTCCCTCTATCAACAATCTTCATAGATTTGGCAATATTAAGTATCCAAATTCGAAAACTAGCTCTTTACAACATATTTTAACAATTTAAGAATCCAAATCCCTCATAGTTAATCATCCAAGTCCAATTTAATGACCTTGGAGATTTCACAAACTGTTTTTGATTTTTTATTTTTAAAAATTACAAGTTTCAAATTAAGGAACTTGTTTTATTTTCAGAAACACGATCAACATACTCAGATTTTGAAACTCAGCTTTTAGATATCGGTTGTCGAAAATAAAGAATAATCAAAATCTTTTTGTATTTTTCTGAAACATAAAGCAGTAAAGAAATATTTACAGATATATTTACAGACAATATTTTTTGTTTGAGTTCGCGTCAGAGGATCATATCAGTTTATGAAAAATTACTAGTACCGTTGAGCTTTAAACACTTTAAGTTCTAAACGATTCACTTAGATTGTCAGTATACTAATCCACTTAAATTTTCACACAAAGTTCAATTGATTGGAGATACGGATTAGAATTTTAAGGACTTAAACTTACACATGTGTCCCACCTCAGAATATACTCCCGTATCAAAATTCCCTAGATTCAGTCTTATAGGGGAGTATAACAATCTGATATCTGTATTCTGGGTTAGTGCGAAACCTTGAGAGCTCAGGTATGAACTTCCGTTCAGTCAAAGAGATGAAGGCTCGACTTTAGGTGTGTTCCCTTTAGAGAATCTTTTCTTCAACTGCAATTGATTCATATCTTTCAATATTTTTCAATTTTTATGCAGAGGGTAAGCTTTTAAAGCGCATAAAGTATTATACGAGGTCTAGGCCATTGCTTTCGCAATATCAGAAGACCAGGTATAATACCCCGGATATCAAACAGTATAAAGACCTAGTATCTCAGAATCAGGTAATCTCTCAAACAAGATTTCGGGGGTTACCCATATATCCGAGAGATGTTCCCCACGAGATAAGTAAGTATTTGATATTTAGGTTTATATCTCGAAAACAATCTACTAAGCGTGTAAATACCTACTGGAATATCATCAGTGAGACCGTTTATCACATTTAACTTTCCAAATCTTTAGCGTACTGTGATTGTCTAACTGGTGTACTATCATTTCCTCTTTTTTCACAAAAACTCATTTTGAATTTTATCATGTTTTTGGCTTTTTCAAATTTTCTAATGTTTTTGAATTTTCTAAAATTTTTACTCCCCCTAAAATTCAAAACATTTAAAGAAAATTTGACAACCTGATACTGACATCTTTGTCTCACCATCCATTTTCTGCTTTTCGTGCACTGAATTGCAGAAATTATAACACGCGAAGCAGAAATTACCCCCATGATTTACAACACATTGATATTTTACAGTTTGAAAACCGTTTTTCAATCTTGTGAAATTAATCATGTTTGTTCAGCCGTGAGGGTTTCGGCATATTCGCTCAACATATTTTTGGATTTTTGAATTTTTGACAAAATTTAAAAACAAACACATTTTTGATTTTTCAAAATTTTGACAAAATAAAAACATATTTTTGGTTTTTAAATTTTTCAGTTTTTATGGTTTTAGAGATATGGTTTATTTATGTACAGAACAAACTCCCTGTATTCAGACATAGGGATCAGCAACCTTCTCCTCTTGTGCCAGGCTGCTCCGACACTCCTTTAGCTGACATTCAGTTTTCTTCGGAAGCACCTGCACATTCAAACTATTCAATCACTTGAACAAGTTAGCCCAGGTCTGTTTGACCTTAGGCATTTCAACACAATATTCATTCAGCTTCGGAAAAGTATCGTCGTTTTGAACAAACAACTTTTCAACTATTACTTCATCCTTTTTGATGGAATCAGTTTTCTGTTCCGAAGCAGGCTATGTTTTAACCACCCAGCTTTGACCTTTTGAAGCACTTCTTTTATAAAAATGTGATTCATTTTGAATGTTTTGATTTTGAACAACAACTTTTGGTTTCCAAAACTGATTTGGTTTTGTTGCATCAACAGTTGTCACTGGTTTCCATGTTTGTTGTGAGTCAGCCTTTGACATTTTCGGCTTCCAAGTTTGCTTTGAATCAAACTTGGTTGACTTCTGATTGACAACATCAGACTTCTTTTTCTTCTCAATATCAACAGGTTATAGATTTGGACATCTTTGTTTGATCACATTTGAAACATGTTCTCTTTGAAACATCTTTGACCTGTTGTTGTTGCTTTTTCTTTTGAGTATAGAACTCTTCATTAGACTGTCGTCTAAATTGAAGTTCGTTCTCTTCTTCTGAACTTGTTCCGTGAACAAAATTAATCTTTTGTTGATAATTTGGAGTTTCATTTCTCTTCCAATTCTGTTTCTTTTTATAACCCAACCCAGCCTTCATGTTTTTCTTTTTGTAACCAGGTTTGTTATACAAAGTTTTGTGACTCTTTCCAGCAAACTTTGGAATCTTAGATTTTTCAATTTCAACCATCATGAAAACTTTGTCAATATTTTCTGAAATCACATTCTGAATCGAGACTTCAAGATCTGAAAATAATTTGTCCGATCCAATCATGGTATAAACCAATCCTTTTGAATCATCATTCGCGTTTTTCTCAGATTTTGAGTTTTTCAGATAACCTTCATGAAAACTACCTTCATTTTCATCCTGTGATTCAGATTTACCTGTATCAACCGACTCTTCTTTCAAGACACTTTCAACGACCTTACCTACCACCTCTAAATCACTGGAATCATCAGATTTGGAATAGGTTACGTCAATGTTATATGGCAATTGATCAACCATGTTGAAAGCTTTTTCCAACTTCTCGTCATCATAGAATGTGAACTTTTCCTCAAATGGTGGTGGAACTTGATGATACTCTGAGCCAATTCCTTTCTTGTTTTGCTCAGAATCTTTACCATTCGGTTTTATATTGAAAATGCGCTCAAGAACATATGAAGAAGCGTGATAACTGTGTAACTTGTTGTTATCTTGTTCTAAATCAGCTATTTTACGCTTTAGCTTAGCAACATCTTCAATGTACGAATTTACAACTTGTTGCTTAATTTCATACTGTCGCTTAAGCGTATCAGATGTTTCAGAACAATGTTTCAATCTCGATTGAACAAGTTTCATTTGACTCTTCACGTCTTCATATGATCCTTTTGTAATATGGTATGCAAGTTTTATCGAATCATACTCTTTCTTCATTTCTTGAAAAACATTTTCCTTTTGTAAACATTCTTCTGTCATTTTTGAAACCTTTTCTTTCAAAATTTCATTTTCTTTTTCTAAATTCTTGCATTTTTGTGTCAATTTTTCATCATTATCTGTCAAAACTTTTTCGTTTTCTAACATCTCTTTGTATTTAGTTTTGAAAACTTCTTCAAGTTTTGCGAATTCTAAATCTCTTGTTCTGAGTTTTTCATCTTTTTCAGTACAAGCACTGCACTTTCCATGCAATTCTTGCACTGTTCAACGGTTTTATTCAAAACTTCAGATTTAGTTGAAGTATTTACCTCAGTGATTGGTACTTTGGTTTTCTCTTCTGTCTGCTTCTGATCAGCTTCACTATTCTTCTGTTCCTCACCAACACCATTAGTACCATCCACTTCAACTAAACTTTCAACCTTCTCATCATCTTCTCCTAACTTTTTCAGATCATCTTCGTTCTGTTGTTTTTCAGTAACAGCTTTTTCACCAACTACTTCGTCTTTCTTTTCTTTCTCTTCCTCAGCTATCTTCTTCAAATCATTCACCAACTCATCAACATTTTTCTTCATTCTTTCTCCATCCCTCTTCTTCAGACTTGCTGTTATGACATCTCTGATGATTTTAAACCCGAAACAATCAAATGCTTTATTGAGCCTCCCTTTTATGTTATATCAAATTCTATGTGTTTTAATACTTGCTACCCCGTTCAATTCAAAACCAATGCACAAATCGCACGTCTCTCGCAATCAAAAACATTAATAATTCCCGTGAACAAACTAAATATATACTTTTTTATGCATTCATACGTGTTTATACTTTGTGAATACCTGTTAAATTCATGTAAATTATGTGAATCATACGTGATACTTAAATGCTTCTACATGCAAAATGATATTTTGAATTATGAACAAGTCTCATCTTTTCCTTCTCTTTCGAACCTTTAGATGTCTTCCCCAAGCCCAAACTCATCCAAGAAGTCGAAGAAGTCACGATCTGGTTCGAAAAAGGGTTCCAACAACAACAATGAGGACACGTTATCCAAGAAAGACCTCCTGGGACTAATCGCTGAATAGATGGCCGAGCAAATGGCTAGAGTTATACCCGACATCATGAGCAAAATTCAACCCGTTATCGAAACCCCTAGTGCCTCCGTCGATTCCAAGGTAGAAACACCTAAGACGACGTTCCTATTCAAGCAGTGTATGGCTTGCAAACCCTTAGAATTCACAAGTAAAGTGGGCGCTACCGCATTATTTTAGTTGTTCGATGCCATCGAACTGACCTTTCTGCAAAGTGGTTGCCCTTACAACCTTCGAACCCTCAACATAACAGGAGTGTTCTGATCGATGGCCCTCGATTGGTGGACTTCTGAGCGCAACACACGAGGGAATGATGTAGCCCACGCCCTACCCTCGGCTGAATTGAAAAAGCTAATGAGGGATGAGTTTTGTCCTCCCCACGAACTTCGGAAACTAGAGAATGAATTCTGGAATCTGAAGCAAATCGGGGATGATAACGCTGGCCTCACTGCCTGATTCAAACAGATAAGCATCTTGTGCCCTGGTCAAGTCGACACAGTTGACAATGACATCACCAAGTACATCCATTGCCTCCCCACTTCGTTTATGAACCTCATAGAGTCAGCTTCACATAAAACCCTCAAGGACACCTTTTGTTTAGCAGCCCGACTCAACAACAATTGTGGTATTCGTGGGACTTCTGATAAGGTACCATCGAAGAACACGAACCAAGCCACAACTGATACTACCGTTGAACCCTCCCCCTCTGTCGCAACCCCCGCCCCCTATCTGTCCCGGGAACGGACGGCTGCGAACAACAGTGTTGGTGGTATCGGTGTTTATTAATTTGGCAGCGGAAATTACATCAGTACCATAGTTAGGAAATATTTTATCAGAGTAAAACACCACATTTTATATAAATCAACACATTGGGATAAAACCCAAGTTTTTATTACAAACTGATTTATGGGGATAAATCCCATTTTATTGAAATAAACGCCTTCTTTTATTTAGGTAACTTTTATAGCCACTTTTACAAGCCTTCAGTGCTTTCCAGCTGGCTTCTAATTGGCTTTCACATTGTGTTACCTGAAACGCGTTTAAAAACATTTTGTCAGTGGGAAATACTGGTGAGTGAATCCCAGTTTAATCAAGAAAAGTTAATTTAATTTGAACAGTATTGAGAGCGATTACAATGTTTACATCTACCCAATTACTCATTCAGTACTGTCAATCCTGACTGGTGGGTCATATTACACATTGGCTAACTCTTCGTCTAATGGTAACGTGTTCCATATTTTGTATACAAAACCCCAACATACCGGCAGTAATTGTAGAATTACAAAGACTCAATCACTGCTAAATTGCATTGTAAAATGGTTAAGGTTTTGTAAAAACTGTTTACAAAAAGGAGATTACTCACATTGCTGTCTTAGGTTTTCTGTAAGGATTTCCTGAGAATGATCTATAATTTACACAAATGCACACGTGTTAGTATAATAACCCATTTTAACATTAGTAATACCCTCCTCGAGACGTAGGGGTCGTAGGCCCTAGCGTTGATGTGTCACCGGTATAGCTTCGCCACGTGTCAACACGTGGCGGCTTCTGAAGAGTGCCTCGTAGCCAGACCTTGGAGGCCCGCGACGGAGAAGATCAAGGGGCGTCGCGCCCCGCGACGGCCCAGTAATTTTTGTTTTTATTCATTCTTTAAATGTTTTAACGTATTTTGGGCTCGGTTTTCGCATACGGGTTATATTTTAAGACATATTGGAACATTTTAATATATTTTTAGGGTGTCAAAATATTTCGAGGGTGTCGGTTTATTTTAGGGTTGTCATATCCTCCCCACCTTGTTTTAGAACTCATCCTCGAGATCTACTGGAACAAGTGTGGATGTTTCCTTTGCATTTCTCATTCAAGCTCCCATGTGTATTCTGATCCTCTTTTGGAGTCCCACTTCACTTTGACCAGAACTAATCTTTTATGCTTGAGGTTTTTGACTTTCCTATCTTCAATCTGTAGAGGCTTCTCTACAAACTTAAGTTGTTCATTTACCTCTATATCCTTTAGAGGCACTACGAGTGATTTATCAGCTAGGCATTTCTTGAGATTAGATACATGAAATACATCATGTATTCCTGCCATTTCCTCTGGCAGTTGTAGCTGATAGGCTACAGGTCCTATTTTTCTAATAATCTCAAAAGGTCCAAAGTACCTGGGACTTAGCTTTCCTCTTTTGATAAATCTTACCACTCCTTTCCAAGGAGAGACTTTTAATAATACTTTATCTCCTACTTGAAATTCCAACGGTTTGCGTCTGTTATCAGCGTAGCTCTTTTGTCGATCACGTGCTGCTTTCAGTCGTTCCTTGACTTGAATGATTTTGTCTGTTGTTTCTTGCACTATCTCAGGTCCTGATAGTTGCTTTTCCTGAATTTCTGCCCAACAGACTGGGGTTCGGCACTTTCGTCCATAAAGTGCTTCGAATGGTGCAGCATTGATACTTGTGTGATAACTGTCATTATAAGAAAATTCTATTAAAGGTAAGTGATCGTCCCAATTACCTCCGAAATCAATTACACAAGCTCTAAGCATGTCCTCCATTGTCTGAATTGTCCTTTCGCTTTGTCCGTCTGTTTGAGGATGATAGGCTGTGCTTAGATTCAACTTGGTTCCCATTGCTTTTTGGAAACTTGCCCAAAAATGAGAGGTAAAACGGCTATCCCTATCAGACACAATTGATAAAGGTATTCCATGTAATGAAACTATTTCATTTACATATAATTTAGCTAACTCTTCCATACTGAAAGTTTCTTTCATGGGTAGGAAATGAGCTGACTTGGTTAGCCTATCTACAATCACCCAGATTGTATCATTAACTTTTCTTGTTTTGGGTAATTTGGTAACAAAATCCATTGTTATCAATTCCCATTTCCACACTGGCATTTCTAACTGTTGTAGCAAACCTGAGGGTTTCTGATGTTCAGCTTTAACTTGTGAACAGGTTAAACACTTAGAAACATAAGCAGCTATGTCCTTTTTCATTCCTATCCACCAAAAATTCTTTCTTAAATCCTAATACATCTTATCACTTCCTGGATGCATCGTATACTTGGACTTATGGGCTTCTTCTAATATACGATGACGTAGGTTTCCTAATTTAGGTATCCACATTCTTTTCTTATGGAATCTCCAAATTCCATCTGTTCCTTGTTCTAATTCCTTAATCGTTCCTTTTAATTTTTCAGTATCATCCTTGATAACTGATTCTTGTGCTTTTCTAATCTGATCATTTAAATCTACTTGTAGATTTAATTTAAGAGAACGTACCCTTTTTGGCTTTTCATGACACTTTCGGCTTAAAGCATCAGCCACTACATTGGCTTTTCCTGCATGATACTGGATATTACAATCATAATCGCTAAGTATTTCCATCCAGCGTCTTTGCCTCATATTCAGTTCCTTTTGTCTGAAAACATACCTTAAACTCTTATGATCAGTGAATATGGTAAACTTACTACCATAAAGGTAATGTCTCCAAATCTTAAGGGCAAAAATTATGGCTCATAATTCCAAATCATGGGTTGAATAATTCTCTTCGTGATTCTTAAGCTGTCTAGACGCGTAAGCTATAATCTTTTGACGTTGCATTAATACACATCCATAACCTAATTTAGAAGCATCACAATATACTAAAAAATCTTCAGTTCCCTCTGGTAATGCTAATATAGGTGCATTAGTTAATCTTTGCTTAAGAATTCTAAATGCTTCTTCTTGTTTTGGTCCCCATTCAAACTTAATGGATTTACAGGTTAGCTTAGTTAAGGGAATGGCTATTCTAGAAAAATCTCGAATAAATCTTCTATAATAACCGGCCAATCCTAGGAAACTTCTAACCTCGGTTGAGGATTCAGGGGTTTTTCATTTGGTAATCGCCTCGATCTTTGTGGGATCCACATGAATTCCTTCATGGTCGACTAAGTGTCCAAGAAATTGTACCTGTTCTAACCAAAACTCGCACTTTGAAAATTTAGCATAAAGTTTTTCCTTTCTTATTAAACTTATGAGTGCGTGCAAATGCTTTGCATGTTCTTCTTTACTTTTAGAGTAAATGAGAATATCATCTATGAAAACAATTATGAATTTATCCAAACATGGCTTACATATTCGGTTCATCATGTCCATAAATGCAGCTGGGGCATTGGTTAAACCAAATGGCATGGCAGTAAATTCATAATGGCCATACCTTGTTCTAAATGCGGTTATAGGAATGTCCTCTTCCTGTACTTTTAATGGATGATATCCTGACCTTAAATCGATTTTAGAGAAAAATCAAGCTCCTTGCAGTTGATCAAACAGATCATCGATTCTTGGTAATGGGTACCGATTCTTAATCGTGACCTTGTTCAATTCACGGTAGTCAATGCGCATACGCATCGACCCGTCCTTCTTTTTAACAAATAAAATCGGCGCTCCCCATGGCGATGAGCTTGGTTGTATGAATCCTTTTTCCAATAATTCGTCTAATTGTTTTTTCAGTTCCTGCATTTCTGCGGGTGCCAATCGGTAGGGTGCTTTGGCAATTGGTGTTGTCCCTGGTAGTAGGTGGATTCTGAATTCGACTTCCCTGTCTTGCGGTAGTCCTGGTAATTCTTCTGGGAATACGTCTGAAAACTGAGACACTACTGTAATGTCTTTTAGTTCTTTTCCTTTAGTGTTAGTGATTATAGAAATCAAATACACTATAGATCCTTTTCTTATATAGCTTGCAGTTTTCATCACAGAGATGAATTTCGTGGATCTAGATGGTTTATCTCCTTTAACTGTGATCTTTTCACCTTTTGGTGAATTTACTTGAATAGACTTTTGATCACATAAAATACTGGCTTTATTGGCTATTAACCAATCCATTCCTAAGACAATATCAAATCCTGCCAGATTCATTGGGTAAAGGTTTGCAATAAACTTTTGATTTAAAAATTCTATTCTTGCTCCCTGCAAGATTTCAGAAATCCTAACCGTTTCTCCATTTGCTGTCTCTACTAGACATTCTTGTGGGAGTTTAGTTAATGATTGATTTAGAAGTTTACAAAACGAAGTATTAATAAAACTTTGGTTCGCACCAGAGTCAAATAATACTTTAGCAAAAACATCATTAACTAAAAACGTACCGGCTATCACGTCGGGAATCATTTTGGCTTCATCTGCAGTTAGAACAAATGCTCTAGCATTTTTGGTGTTCTTGTTGTTTGTAGCTGGAGCTAATTTTGGACAGTTTGGCTTGATATGACCTTGTTCTCCGCAATTGTAGCATATCCTGTTGTTGGCTTTCTTCCTGCAGTCTTCTTCCTTGTGTCCTGATATTTTGCAGAAATTGCAATATATGGAGCATCTTCCAGAATGCTTCATTTTGCAATACTTGCAATAAGTTGTAGATGTAGATCCTATATTTTTCCCACGGTTGGAATTTCCAGATCGGAATTCCTGGGTAAGTCTTTGAGCTAGGTTCCTCCTTTGGTCTTCTTCTCGTGTACGCACTAACTCATCTGTCAAGGTATTTGCTAGTTCTACAGCTTCTTCTATGGTTTGAGGTCTAGCTGCCTTGACTACATGCCTAATCTCCCCGATTAATCCCCAGATGTAACGGGAGGTTAATACTGGTTCTGGTGATGCAAGGGTTGGTACTATTCTAGCATATTCAAAGAATGTGGTAGTATAACCCTTACTATCTACCCCGGTCATCCTAAGGTTCAGAAACTTATTCGCTATCTGTTCCTTTTCATTGGGAGGGCAGAATTTCCTTTCTACCATATTCTTAAATTCCTCCCATTCTATGTTGTAAACCCGATCACTTCCCCTTGACTGGAGGATAGTGTTCCACCATTCTAAGGCTGAATTCTTAAACAGATTGGAAGCAAACATTATCTTGTCTTCTTCAGCACACTTGCTTATTTTTAAAACAGCCTCAGTCTTTTCTATCCAACGTAGAGCTGCAATGGGTCCTTCATTGCCCGAGAATTCTATTGGTTTGCAGGACCAGAATTCTTTGTAAGAACAACCATAGGGCATGGTTCTTCTTCTTTTGGGAATGGGCATTTGAAGTACGGGTCCATTGTTTACGTTGTGTTCCGGTTCAGTTGGCCGCTTACTGCTATGCTTACTTTTATTATCAGCTTCCTTAACAGTTTGAATAATAAATGGCATTGCATCTATAATTCCTTGTGCCACTATATGTTGGATGACACTATTATCCACTTGATTTCCATTGTTATTGTTGTTCGGATTCTCATTATTCAGATTATCGTTATTCGGGTGGTTATCACTCTGGTTTTCATTGTTCAGGTTTTCCTGGTTCACTTCATTCTCTATCTGAATTTTAAACATTTACCATGCATTAATATCACAAAATAATATTCAATATAGCCAATCACATGACACGCACTTTGGTCAAAAGCATCGATCATTGCGACTTTACTCTATTTTTATATAATATGCATCTACTACAAACCAGTACTGAAATTAAAATTACAATACCAACTGAAATGAAAATTACACTAATAGTAGTAGGCATCCGTAGTTTTTTTTCATACACATACACACATATATTATTATTATTATTATTATTATTATTATTATTATTATTATTACCATCTCTACCATCACATTCATGGATATGGATTCATCCAGAAATCCATATTGCGCTCGTCGTACTTCCAGACGAGTCGCTCTCCCACCTGTCTCATCCTTTCACTATTCTCTAAAATTTCCTCACCAAATGTCCTTAGTTCTTGTACATTTTCTGCACTCATTGGGGGAGCAGGTTCTAGGACTGGGTTCAGAATCTGGGGTGCGGGTTCCTGGTATGGAGGTGTAAGGGCCTGGTATGGGTAAGGATTCTCTAAAATCTCCCTAATGAATACATCGTTATCGTAATAGGGATCTAGAGGGTCCAACCCTGAGTAGGCTCCTAGGTTCTGCATGGGCATGTCTTCGTGTATCGGGTAACGTTGCACATAGTCCCTATTGTCGTCCCACCATGGGTCGTAATTTGGGTCTAAGGGATTTGGTGCGGGTACCCTAGGTATTTCCTCCGGATTAAAATCATGCATTTCTACTTGATTTTCAGGGTTTTCTATCTCTATTGGTTGGTCGAGAATTGGTGATTGTGGTTGGGGTGCTATCATTTGCTCCAGGTTAGGGTCAGCTGCAGTGGTTGCTAAGATGTGGAAATTAGCTAAACTCCTATTAATCATGTCCTGGGCATGGGCATCGGTTTCTCTTTTGGCTGCGGCCAGTGCTCTCTGTTCTTGTAACTTTTTCATACGCTTTCTACGCTCATGTGCTCCCCGACTGAACCATCCTCTCTTTTTCTGAGGGAATGGCTCTTCGAACTGAGCCTTAAACATGAATATTCCTTCTTCAGTATCAGCAGAGTACCCTGAGAGGGCAGGCTGAGGAGAGGCACCTTCGCTTCTAGGCGAACCAGACAATTGACGGTACGCGTCAGATGGTCCTTGGTCGCTCATACTGTAAACTTAACAAATAGTCAAATAACACACAATAATAAAATACAATTATGCATGTATTTCCGTAATTTATTTCCTAACACTTTAGATAAATTTTGGGTGTCAACAGAACACTTCTGTGGCTGAATCAGTGGCTTAGCTCTGATACCACCTTCTGTCGCAACCCCCGCCCCCTATCTGTCCCGGGAACGGACGGCCACGAACAACAGTGTTGGTGGTATCGGTGTTTATTAATTTGGCAGCGGAAGTTACATCAGGAACGTAGTTACGAAATATTTTATCAGAGTAAAACACCACATTCTATATAAATAAACACATTGGGATAAAACCCAAGTTTTTATTACAAACTGATTTATGGGGATAAATCCCATTTTATTGAAATAAACGCCTTCTTTTATTTAGGTAACTTTTATAGCCACTTTTACAAGCCTTCAGTGCTTTCCAGCTGGCTTCTAATTGGCTTTCACATTGTGTTACCTGAAACGCGTTTAAAAACATTTTATCAATGGGAAATACTGGTGAGTGAATCCCAGTTTAATCAAGAAAAGTTAATTTAATTTAAACAATATTGAGAGCGATTACAATGTTTACATCTACCCAACTACTCATTCAGTACTGTCAATCCTGACTGGTGGGTCATATTACACATTGGCTAACTCTTCGTCCAATGGTAACGTGTTCCACATTTTGTATACAAAACCCCAACATACCGGCAGTAATTGTAGAATTACAAAGACTCAATCACTGCTAAATTGCATTGTAAAATGGTTAAGGTTTTGTTAAAACTGTTTACAAAAAGGAGATTACTCACATTGCTGTCTTAGGTTTTCTGTAAGGATTTCCTGAGAATTATCTATAATTTACACAAATGCGCACGTTTTAGAATAATAAGCCATTTTAACATTAGTAATACCCTCCCCGAGACGGCATTCCAACGACTACGTCGTGCAGAACCACGACAGCCGTTACGGAACCCTAGATCAATCGGGCACTACGTATCCAGGGGTTATGATACTTACAATGGAGCAGAACTTCATTATTTAGGGGGGTATTATACCTGAGTATAGTGCCTACTATGTGAAAATTGAGAGAAAGATCAAAGAATTTAGCGACGTAAACTGAAGGCCCGAGCTCCAGCTTTATAGGGCTGTTCTGGCTTGTCGTCGCGCCCCGCGACGGGATCAAGGGTAGGGCGTCGCGCCCCGCGACGTAGGGGTCATAGGCCCTAGCGTTGATGTGTCACCGGTATAGCTTCGCCATGTGTTAACACGTGGCGGCTTCTGAAGAGTGCCTCGTAGCTAGACCTTGGCGGCCCGCGACGGACAAGATCAAGGGGCGTCGCGCCCCGCGACGGCCCAGTAATTTTTGTTTTTGTTCATTTTTTAATGTTTTAACGTATTTTGGGCTCGGTTTTCGCATACGGGTTATATTTTAAGACATATTGGAACATTTTAATATATTTTTAGGGTGTCAAAATATTTCGAGGGTGTCGGTTTATTATAGGGTTGTTATATCCTCTTGCAGTCATCCAAGAAAAACAAGAGCAAGAAGCGGAAGGCTTCAAGCCAAATTGTGCGGTCGTCACTCCACCAAACCCCAAGCCAGTTCAATTAGTCGTTGCTACTCCACACCCTGAACCACAACGCAAAGCCTATACTGGGACTCAACCCAAATGTAACACTTGTCTTTACCACCACCCAACCAACGCACCATGCATTTTGTACACAAACGGCAATTGGTTTGGACACTTTGCCCCTCAATGCCACAAACCACTCACCAATCAAAACCAGGTCGTTGTAGCCCAGAACCCTGCTCCTAACCAAGCCTAACCGTAAGCCAACAATGGTCGGTTGTGTTACAAATGTGGTGATCCGAATCACCTCGCCAATGCTTATCCTCAACGCGCCAACAACAACAACAACAGTAGCAGCCTCAGCAAGCTCGAGGCAGAGCATTCGTCATCACCGCCGCACAAGTGCAAAACGCCAACGACGTCATAAACGGTACGTTTCTCGTCAACAATGTCTATGCTTCTTGTTTATTTGATACTGGAACGGATAAAAGTTTTGTATCCGTTGAATTCAAACCTATGCTTAAGTGTAGACGATCTAAGTTGCCTAAATCGTTCGCTGTCGAAGTCCCTAATGGGAAATCCGTTACTGTCGATTCCGTTCTTTCTAAGTGTTCATTGAATCTCAACGATCATGCATTTCCAATTGACCTCATACCTATGCAAATGGGTAGTTTTGACATCATAGTAGGCATGGATTGGCTTAGGCGAGTTCGTGCTGAAGTCGTTTGTTCTGATAAGTTCATCGTGTTCCCCTTCCTAACGGTGATTCCTTACACGTCTATGGCGAGAAACCTTCTAAGGGTCTCAAGCTTATTTCATGTACTCAAGCGAACAAATACTTGCGTAAGGGTTCTTACGCCTTTCTTACCCACGTTGTGGAAAAGAAGGATAAGGGCTCAAGTATAAGTGACGTTCCCGTCGTTTGTGACTTTCTTGATGTTTTACCTAACGATCTCCTTGGTCCTCCACCTGCTCGTTGTGTTGATTTTCGTATCGATTTTGTGCCTGGCGCTACGCCTGTAGCTAAGTCTCCTTATCGTCTATCACCCTCGGAAATGGAAGAGCTATCAAGGCAACTTCAAGAGCTTCTTGATAAAGGCTTTATACGCCCTAGTACTTCTCCTTGGGGCGCTCCTGTTCTGTTCGTCAAGAAGAAAGATGGATCTTTTCGGATGTGCATTGACTATCATGAGCTCAACAAGCTTACAGTAAAAAACCGATATCCTCTTCCTCGCATTGACGATCTCTTCGATTAATTACAAGGCGCGACTTATTTTTCCAAGATTGACCTCCGTTCTGGTTATCATCAACTTCGAGTCCTCGAAGAAGATATACCTAAAACCGCTTTTCGTACACGTTATGGTCATTACGTGTTCGTGGTCATGCCCTTTGGTTTGACCAACGCACCTGCGGTTTTCATGGATTTGATGAATCGTGTGTGTAAAGCTTATCTTGATCGTTTTGTGATCATCTTCATCGACGATATTCTCATCTACTCCAAGACCCAAGAAGAGCACGAGCGACACTTGCGTCTTATCCTTCAGCTTTTACGCGCTGAACGTCTTTACGCCAAATTCTCCAAATGCGAATTCTGGTTAAAAGAAGTTCAATTCCTTGGTCACACCGTCAACAAACTTGGTATTCACGTTGACCCTGCAAAGATTAAAGCTGTGAAGAACTGGATTGCTCCTAAGTCTCCGGCTGAAATCTGTTCGTTCCTTGGTCTAGCTGGTTACTATTTTCGTTTCATTTCAAACTTCTCAAAGATCGTCGTTCCTCTTACTTCTTTGACTAAAAAAGATAAACCTTTTATTTGGGGTCCTGAACAAGAGGAATCTTTCCAAACGCTCAAGGACATGCTTTGCAAGGCTCCATCCTTACTCTTCCCGATGGTAACGATGACTTCGTCGTGTATTGCGTTGCATCAAACCAAGGCCTGGGTTGCGTTCTTATGCAGCGAGAAAAGGTTATTGCTTACGCGTCGAGACAACAAAATACATGAGAAAAACTACACGACGCACGATCTTGAACTTGGTGTAGTTATTTTTGCCTTGAAGATATGCCTATACGGGACGTATAGGGTTACATCAAACTCAGTGTCTGACTCAAGTTAGTTCTGGTTTGGCTGCTCCTATACGCCGCGTACAAGCATATACGTGGCAAATAATAGGTCTTGTATATGACTCTTGCCCCATATATGCCACGTATAGGCCAATATGGGGGGGGGGGGGGTATATAAGGTGTTTTTTACAAACATTTTATACAACATTAATCGTTTTAGCAAACTTTTATAAAAAAATAAGTTTTCTATTATAAATCAATAAAAATAATAAGTATAGGATATGATACAACACCTGTATAGGCCTATACGAGACTTATATTATACATTATATAATACGATACGATACAATACGATACGATACGATACGATACGATACGATACAATAAGATGCTATAGGATACGATACAACACCCGTATAGGCATATAGGTGTAGTATACGTCCCGTATAGGACTATAGGTGTGATTTCAGTCCCGTATAGGCCTATACAAGACCTATACGAGACTTATACTATACTATACGATAGGCCTATACGAGACCTAAACTACACATATTATAATTAATATGATTTTTGTATAATTAATATTAGTGTTATTATAATTATGAGAAAAGTGCTCGGATAGTCCATGTGGTTTGCCCATTTTCACCTTTAGTCTCTAACTTTCTAAAATTTCAGCTATAGTCCCCAACTTTTGCAATTTCATTCCTGGATAGTCCCTAGCGCGGATGGGGTTAGTTTTCTCAGTTAAGTGG
This sequence comes from Helianthus tuberosus, assembly GCA_030545235.1. NCBI lineage: Eukaryota > Viridiplantae > Streptophyta > Magnoliopsida > Asterales > Asteraceae > Helianthus > Helianthus tuberosus. The sequence goes on from CM060365.1 coordinate 89,143,255, forward strand.
GTGTGAAATTAATAAATTACCCTTAATATAAAACAAAATAAAACATTATAAAAGGTGGTCCACCATCCTCATCTTCATTACCCCAACCCAACCCAGCCCCTCCTTTCCACCGTGAATCACCCTTTCACCACTACATTCCGTCTCTAATCACCCCGATCCTCACCATCCTTCATCACCTTTACTGTTTTCTATTTCCTGTTGTTCATGGTGAGTGTTAATCAGGGTATAGATCTTGTGTTTTTCGTGTTCATAGCTATGGTTTCGTTTTATCTGATGGGTAAAAAGAAGAAAACGCCACCACCTAAGCCTCCCCAAGTCCATTTCTTAAGATCTGCTCAGAAAAAAGAATATCTACATAGTAAGGAAGCGGATCTGAATGGATTGTGTGAAAAGGCAAAGCTTCGTGGTATGTATCGATGTAAATTTACATCCAAGAGATCATTGCAATCAAGTTTAATATGCACCTGAGAAATTCAATTCATTTAAAAAAATGTCAAGGTGCAAAATTTGTACACAAACCATAATGCTGAAGTGAAACATAGTAAATATAACTGGCCGAGAAGATGATTTAAAACAATTTGAGGAAACAAAGTAAACTGGCTAACATCGTGAACCGGAGAAGATGATTTGTGCGATCGTCCTTCAACCGGCTAACATCCACCTTCACCGGAGCCGTTACCGAACATCACCATGAGGGTGGGTTGGAGTGATGATGAAGAGAATGGTGGGCCCCACTTGATTAAAATATATTTCTTTTTACATTTAAATTATTTTTTAATAATAAGGGCATTTTAGTAATTTCACATCCACTTAACACCAAAAACTAACCTACATCCGCGCTAGGGACTATCCGGGAACGAACTTGCAAAAGTTGGGGACTATAGCTGTAATTTAGAAAGTTAGGGACTAAAGGTGAAAAATGGGCAAACCACAGGGACTATCAGGGCATTTTTCTCTATAATTAATATGATTTTTTTATAATTAATATTATTGTTATTATAATTAATATGAGTTTTTTTATAATTAATATTAATGTTATTGATATTAGTATGAGTTTTTTATAATTAATATTAGTGTTATTGATGTTTAAAAAGAAAACAAATAAATATATAAATATACGTCGCGTACAGGGCAAGACTAGAAGTCTAGTGTGGCCCAAAAGACCATTTTAGCCATGTGATGCCCCTAGTCTAGCCCTAACTCAGGGGTATACCAGTCTTTTAAACAACCCCAAACAAACAGTCTTGCCATGTACGTCCAGTCTTGATAATATGAGTTTTTTTATAATTAATATTAGTGTTATTGATCTTAAGAAAGAAAAAAAATATACGCCGCCTACAGGGCAAGATTGGGCGTCTAGTGAGGTCCAAAAGACCATTTTAGCCCTGTGTTGCCCCAGTCTAGCCCTAACTCAGGGGTATAATAGTCTTTTAAACAACTCTAGATGCTTAGTCTTGCCCCGTACGCTCAGTCTTGCCCTGAAGTTTAAATTAAAAAAAAAACGAAAATGGTAAATTACTATTTTAGCCCTAAGGCACCCCCAGTCTAGGTTTAACTCAAGGCTAAAATGGTAATTTGCCATTTATAAAAGTGTTTTTAAAAAAAAAAACCCCTTTATATACATACGCCTCATACAGGCTTATACGAGACATATAAGAGAGTCAAAAAAGACCAATTTACCCATTCGTACAGCCCCAAATCAGGGGTAAAATGGTCTTTTTCGTCTATACGCCTCGTATAGGCCTATACGAGACATATAAGACAAAATATGACATAATCAGAGATTTTCTTGGAAACTGAAAAATGTTATATGTGACGTATAGACCTATACGAGGAGTATACGAGGGTGTGTGAATATGTAGACCCTATTATATACAAAGCCTTATACGGGGTTGGTTCCGATACAAACCATATTTATCCTACAAATCGTAAGAACAGATCCTAGCACTTAAAAAAGTTAAAATTAGCACATACTAAAACAATACATACATAAAAGTAGCACTTTTAAATTATATTAGCACATGAAAATTAATCAAGATAATTGATTTTAGCACATATGTGAAATGATATCAGCACTTTTCTTTATCAGCACATTGAAAACAAAAGGAAGACCCAAATAAATAATTAATTACTTGTTAACATTATTATAAAGAATTCAAGATAATTGATATTATTTAGGTTATCATTTTACTATTCTCTATAATTGGTTGAATGCTACATGTCACTTTTTAAATGGTTCTTACAGTTTGTATATGAAATATGGTTTGTATTTGATCATACTCCAGCCTTATACAATATGCTTAGCATATCAATGTTTCACTATATGAGGTAAGTTTCAAGGTATCATCAGCATATAAAAACCATCTTATATTATCTCCAAGGACTAATAAATGGTAACGCCGGTGAAACAAAGGTTTAGAGAGCTTTGACTCTCTGATCGACCAACCTTTTGTTATTGAGAACTTAATGTCAATTCCTTTTTTTGTAATTTAAAAAAAAAAAAATCCTCTTTTTGTAATTTTCAAAAAAAAAAAATTCCCTTTTTTGTAGTTTAACCTCTACATTTGTAGTTAGAGTAGTTAAGGTGAAGGTAAAGAATGGCAGCAACAATTTAGAATGCTAAACAAGATGCTTGAAGAAAAATAAGAAGATACGACGTAATATGTTATTGGAACACACCTAATGCTTCAATCAACCATTTCATATCACTTTTCTGTCATATGCAACACAACTAATGCTTTAATCCAACCACAACCGCAATAACAACACAATCAACGTGTAATGACTACACAACCTAAAGTTTCTTTATCTCAAAGCATCAAAAGTGTGAAAACCCTATAAAAATGAACTAATTTGTCTTTTAAAAAACTTTTTTGCATCTTCTTTGATTAGTTTAATTATTTAGCACTTTATTTGATTTGAAGTTAATCGTTATTTCCACAATGGGTTTTGTTGGTTTTTTTTATAGAGCGAAGGATTATTTATTAAAACCGGGCCAGCAAGGAACTGTAAGCACAAACAAAATTACGTAACTATATATCTTACATTGAAATGATTCCATCTCACCCGATTAGCGTCTTTAAACTTCTAACGGCATTTTAAGCATACATAAGTAACAATTTAATTTCCTCCACCGTCTTTTGTACCGGTATGAAACTGGAGTTGAAGTCCTTGCCTTTCAAATGTGCCATAACGTAGACAAAACGATTGCACTGATCATCTTTCTCCATAGCTTGAATCCGTGTGGAGTTCGTACCCACTCCAAAATTTGCTGAAACGAGCCAATACCCTCTGGGGTAGGAAGCTTTACCCAGACGAAAACATGCCACCTGATTGGTCGGGCCCATAAATTGTGTTAAGTGGATTTATTTGATTAATGGATGTTTGGATTCGAGAAACAACTTTGTTTTTTCGTTTGCTAATGCAAAATGGGTTGCCTACTAATGAGTTTCGGATCTTGATACAACCAGCGAGTTAGCCCTTCAAACCCGAAGCCTCTCGATTTTGACCCAGATGTATATCAACTTATTGTAATTATTTGGATGGGTCAGCCCAAGAGTACATACTCTTGTTTTTAGTAGCATTTGTTCTATAATCTATATAAACCGTAATAGTTGATAGACTAAATCTATAATTATATTATAATATAGATAATATAACCCGTAATAGTTGATAAGACTAAATCTATAATTATATTATAATATAGATAATATTATAAATAAATAAGTTGTTTAGCTAAATTAAGGCTATGTGTTGTGGGTTTAGCCTCAACCAGGTCCACCTTATATATCATTGCGTATAGGGCGGGAACACTATTACGAGAGGGCTCGGAAGAGGCATTGGGCACAAGCTAGGCGTGGCGTGGCTTGGCTTGAGGGAGTGGGGTACCTTTTGTATTTTTTTATATACAACCAATAGTTTTTTGTCATCTCAACCAAATACCACATTCCTAATTAAGCCCAATTTTACCTAAATAAAGCCTCACAAGTCACAACACCCCCTTTAGACCAAACGGTGTGGGGGCGGTAAAATGCCGTGCAGCCTTCCTCCACGCCGGAACACCGCCCCGTGCAGCGGCGTGGGGATTTCCACCGGCGTGGGGTTAAAAGATGAGGTGATGTGGCGCGATGTGGTTGGTTGTTGTTTGGCTTTATTTTAATTGGTTGTTTATTTTTTTTTAAAATGCCACTTTTAAGCCCCTTCCATCCGTGCTTTTTTGGACTTGCCTCCTCTGCTGACATGGCTAACACGTCCATGAAGCGTCATGTGACAGCTACATCAGCAGAGGGGGCAAGCCCAAAGAAGCACGGGTGGATGGGACTTCAAAGAAAGAATAAGCTACTCAATACTTGATCGACCAACCTTTTGTTGTAGAATTTAATGTCATTTCCTTTTTTAGTAACTCCTATATTTGTAGTTAGAGTAGTTAAGGTGAAGGTAAAGAAAGTATTCATGGAACATTCGAATATTTTGCGGTGATGAGTAGCGACAATTTAGAATGCTATAAAACAGATGCTTGAAGAAAAATGTTATTGGAAGACACCTAATGCTTCAATCAACAATTTCATATCACTTTCCTGTCATAGGCTACACAACTAATGCTCCCGTCAACCACAACCGCAATAATAACATAACCAACGTGTAAAGTTTCTTTATCCCAAAGTATCAAAAGTGTGAAAACACTCAAATAAACAAAGTTATCTTTTAAAACTTTTTGTGCTTTATTTTTAGTCTAATTATTGAGCACTTTATTTGATTTGGGGTTAATTGTTATTGCATTATTAATTTATTATAATTGTGTAAGACTGGTAAAAAAAGGTAACTATTGTACCATAAAAAAAAAAAAAAAAATTATATTACACCCCTTCAAATGGAAGGTTCGTGTTCCTAGACCACTAGGACGGACTGATTGAACCGGTGAACTAGAACGATAATAGTTTGTTTCTCAAAACATTGGGTTGTGTTACATGCATTTTGTGCTAATTGCTAAATGGATTTATTCGATTCATGATTGCTTATATTCTATAAAGGCTTGCCTACCTACTAATGAGTTTCGGATATTGATACAACCACCGAGTTAGCCCACTGGTTGAAAGACGGGAGTCTCTTGATTTTGGCCCATATGTATATCATTTCTTTTCAGTTATTTGGATGGGTCAGCCCAAGAGTATATATTGTTGTTTTTAGCATTATTTGTTCTATGCTTCTTTTTATTTGGATGGGCCAGCCCAAGGGTACATATTGACATATTGTTGTTTCTAGTAACATTTGTTTTATGTTTCTTTTTTGAAATATAACCCCGTAAGAGTTGATAAACACAATCTATATAATAAAGATAACATTATAATTACTAAGTTAGAACCATGTATTACACGATTAAATAAATATAACTTTATGTACTAAGTAATACAAAAGTTATATATTTAGAAACCCACGTATTGCATAAACACGTGTATTTCACGACTTGAATAAATATCATATAATCGGTTAACACACATTTTTGTCAAGATATGTTTTTTTCAATGAACTTTGATGTACTATTTACTTCTTGTAACAATTTACTTTGTTTTTATTTATTTATTATTAGGTTAGAAATTTGTATAGTATACAAGTTATAACATTTTACTTTGTTTTTTTATTTATTTATTAATAGGTTAGAAACTTGTGTGTTACACATGGTTGGATCATTGAAATATTGAACAATTATTAATAAGCGAAAAAATAAAAGAAATAGTTAAGAAAAGAAATATTAAATAAATAAGAGATATGCAAAAATAAAATAAAATGAAGATTATATAACAATAATATTAGTTAAATATAATCTATTGTATATTAATATAATGTATTAATATTAATATTAACCATAAATTAAAAGAGAAAGTTACATGTAAGGTAATATTATCTATTGTATAAAGAAGTATGTAATATGATGTTTAGTAAAATTAAGTGGTTTAGCAAATAAGAATGTGGTAAAATAAAGCTAAGGTAAGGTATGAGGAGGGTAAGACGTAAACAGCCTTACCTCTACCCTAATAGTGTATTTTAATAACCGTCACTGAAAATCCACTCAACAAAGAAACTCACCTAACAACAACAAAATATTGAATTTTTAATCTAATCTAGGACATGATAACATTGTAGGTTTTCTAACATGACAGGAGTTAACTTTCGGCATTTAGGTACAAGCTCCATATCTTTACTCCATGTAGTATGAATATCTACGCGTTTGTGAGTGCAAATTGTTTGGCTTAAGATATTGTATATATGTTAAAAAAAACTGGCATGTTATTATACCATGATAAATGTATTATATATCATGACTATTTCATTTATATGAGTCTTTATCTTGATACCTTGGCATGCAATACCTTTTTAATGCTATTACTCATTATTACAGGTTCCTTGATCCAGTGGCGAAGTTTGAGATTTCCGACCGGGGTTGAAAACGTATATACCAAAAATTTCTATAAACCGGGGAATCAAAAACATATATACCCAAAACTTTCTATACAAAAACTACATACTCTCCACTACTGAGCGAAAAGTTCGGGGGGTCGGCCGCTCTCTCCCGCCCCCACAAAGCTACGCCCTTGCCTTGATCCGTATACGTGATATTATGATATTATCTTGATTTGTATATGCATATTGTATCATCTTTCTACTATGGAGATGAAGATTTGTTTTAGTGATTGTGAGGTTCTTTGGTGCAAAACAATCATCGTATCACATTGTAAGAGTGCTTCGAGTGTGAAAAGAGTCATTTGAAATAGGATCGTTAGTAGTGGATCACTTTAAAAAATCTCCTAACTTTCTGTCATATATGTAATCGCAATTGCGAAATTCTTGTTGCTTTAGTGCTTTGTCCATTTTGTGAAACCGTAGAGTACTCACCCCAACATTCGTCTTCTTGAGTTTGCTTTGGTGCTTTGCCCATATTGTGTATTATATTGTAAATTACATGTTTCCATAACAAACTTACTCAAGTACCAAGTATTCTAGAATAAGTATTGTAGAAGGTTAATCATCACTAACAAACTTAACTTACTAACAACAAATACAACTAATTAAGTCACAAATTGTACATGAGAAATTAGAATGCATAACACAATGTTTTAAGTTAGAGTTAAATGCCATTTTAGTCTATGTGGTTTGGGTCATTTTGTCAGTTTAGTCCAAAGGTTTCATTTTTTACCTGTAAGTTCAAAAAGGTTTCACCGTTGCCATATTAGTCCACTGAGTTAACTTTATCCATTTTTCTGTTAACGAGAAGGGCAATTCGGTCATTTTATATGGCAAGATTTCCCTTCTAGTTAACAAAATTACATATAAAATGACCGAATTGCCCTTCTCGTTAACATAAAAAATGGATAAAGTTAACCCAGTGGACTAAAATGGCAACGGTGAAACCTTTTTGGACCCACAGGTGAAAAATGAAATATTTGGATTAAACTGACAAAATGACATAAATTACAGGGACTAAAATGACATTTAACTCTTTAAGTTATAGATCGTGCATGATTATAGACTTAAAAAGACATATCTCAATACAATAATTATATAAAGAATAATAATAGTTATAATGAGCTCGTAAGATGAATACAACAAATAACACATCTCGATGGTACACCAATTTCAATCATCTTTTAACTACTTCCCCGTTCACAAGTTACAAAATTATTGGAAAACTTTCACTACATTATAATCTTAAAGACAAGGTCTTCTTGGTACACAACCAATACTAGCAAACTTGTCAAGTGTAAACTATGAAGTCAGTGCCATACAAAATCGAACAAAATTACATCTACTTAAGCTTATATTTTTTAATCAAAACCTGAAATTTCATCTTGAATAGCAATCTTTTAACCTAATACACGCATATATAAGCAAACTTGTCAAGTGTATGGGCTATCAAGTCGTGCCATACAAATATCAAATAAAATTACATCCATATAACCTCACAATTTCGATCAAAACCCTAACTTTCCTCTCAAATACCAATCTTTAACCTAATTCCCAATTTGGGTATTCAATCAAGATCCAAAAGAATACAAACTCGATAACATGTACACACAGAGCCACAAACGATATAGATATAGGATAAGGGCACACATTCCACAAATTAATTTCTACAATTTTTTTTCCTACTAAATAATTATAACCAAATAAATATTTATTCTATCCATACTTTTATCTTCTATCGTCTTCCCCACTCTTTCTTCAACTCCCATTTATTCATCTCTCGTGATCAACAAGAAACATAAAAAAAAAAACATCAGCAGTTGAATATGGATGCCAATCAGCGAATTGCAAGAATTGCAGCTCATCTTCACCCTTCAAATGTTCAGGTTTTTTCAACTCTTGATCTTAATATGTAATACCCAAATTGAAACTTTGATGTTATGTGAATCAATCAATGTTTTAATCCCATATTTTGAGCTTATATGTGTTCTTAGGGTTTGTCATGTTTTACAGTGTGATCAAGAGGTTTTGGGGGAGTTGATGACGATGTGTTTTTACTGTAATTTTGGGTATTGAATTTGATTCTGATTGATGGTTATTGGTGTAGTGCTTGATTTGGATGTATTTAGAATGATGTTTGATCCTAAATCATGTTGTGGGTAGGGCTGTTTAAAAAGCGTGTGGCTCGAGGCTCGCTCGAAGTTCGATCGAAAAAAGTTCGAAAAAAGCTCGGCTCGAAGTCAGCTCGGTTTTAAACGAGCTGGCTCGGCTCGGTTTGTAAACGAGCCGAACCCGAGCCAAAGTAGGCTCGGTTCGTGGCTCGGCTCGGTTTGTAAACGAGCCGAACCCGAGCCAAAGTAGGCTCGGTTCGTGGCTCGCTCATTAGTAGGCTCGTTGGCTCGCTCGTTTGGCACGTTTAAATTAAACCCCAAATTATGTGTGTGAGTGTGTGTTTATATACATATATTCTAATATATCTAAGCAATGTTGTTTAATTAGTAATATGGTTACTTTTTTGTCGAAAGAAATAGATTGTTAGGCTATAGTTTTAATTATTAATATTGATTTAAAAGATATAGATTAAGGTAAGTAACAATAAATCTTTTCTTGTTCATTTTATAGTTCGCTTAAAATTACTATTCTGTTTAAAAAGTTTGTGGCTCGAGGCTCGCTCGAAGTTCGCTCGAAAAAAGTTCAAAAAAAGCTCGGCTCGAAGTTCAAATAAGCTGGCAAAGTTGAAACTTCACCTCTATGCTTCTCAAATTCGTGATTTTGTTTGAGTTCTTGATGGTGTTCTGGTGCATAATTGTGTGTTAAATTTGAATCTTGCTATTGGGTAGTGGTTAGTTTCGATCGAAGTCTACAACCTGGTTAGTAGTTTTGAGTTCAAGTTTTTATCTTTTCTGGTATATAGAGAGAACTATTTGATTGTGCAGATGGGTGTGAACCCTAATTGTAACTTATGGAATCTTTACTTGATTACTCAATTTAATGATCTCTAATTGCTTGTTGATGTTGCACTGTGTAACTATGTGAAATCTGCATCTTTCTCATTGGCCCTGCTTAATTTGGTTAAAAGTTTAAATCTTTATCGTTGGGTGAATGGATTTGGGCACGTTTTGGACCGCAGATACTATAAGTTTGAATGGTTACAAATTCTGGTTGTATCTATACCGTAGTATGAGTAATGGCCTATTGGGTAGCGTTTTATTTAGATAATTTAGAATCTTTATATCTTAGACATCGATATATCAGTTTGCTGAATGTTTTTTTGAAGAAAAAAGTATCTTTTACGTCTGGTTTTGTCAGATTTAATAATCTTTTATTGTTTTTTTTTTCTTATGAATCATGTGCCGGAAGATGGAGGGAGGGTCAGTATTGGAGAGAGCTAATTGCAGAGCAAAGGGTGGGGCCCCCGGGTTCAAAGTTGCAATACTGGGTGCTGCTGGAGGGATCGGTCAACCGCTAGCTATGTTAATGAAGATGAACCCATTGGTTTCGGTTCTTCATCTTTATGATGTCGTTAACGCTCCTGGTGTCACTGCTGATATCAGCCACATGGATACCGGTGCTGTGGTAACTTTCTTTCAATAACAAACTTTTAGCTTAGACAAGCGCCTTTTTTCATCATTGTTTGTTGAATCAAAATATCTTTGTAGTTCATTGCCTTAACGATTAACGTTTCTGTATGATTTGTAGGTGAGAGGTTTTCTCGGGCAACCACAGCTCGATGCAGCACTTACGGGAATGGATCTTGTGATTATTCCTGCTGGTGTTCCGAGAAAGCCCGGAATGACACGTGATGATCTTTTCAAGATTAATGCGGGAATTGTTAAAACTTTATGTGAAGGAATTGCAAGGTGTTGCCCTAATGCAATTGTCAACTTGATTAGCAATCCCGTGAATTCTACGGTTCCAATCGCTGCAGAAGTTTTCAAGAAAGCTGGTACTTATGATCCCAAACGCCTGCTTGGTGTCACTATGCTTGATGTTGTTAGAGCCAACACTTTTGTGGTATGCAATCACAAGTTTCCGTTTTTAACATCTTTTTTGTTTCACTGTGAGTGTGTTTTAATCAAGTTTTATTTTTTAGGCTGAAGTTTTGGGACTTGATCCACGAGAAGTTAGTGTCCCAGTGGTTGGAGGACATGCAGGAGTTACAATTCTGCCCCTACTTTCACAGGTTAGGAAACGCATCAAAAAGGGGTTCGGGTTGAAACGGGTCGTTTTTGGTATGGGTCAAAACAGGTCACTCTAACTTTGATCAATATTGCAGGTCAAACCTCCGTGCTCCTTCACTAAAGAAGAAACCGAATACTTAACAAAGCGCATTCAAGATGGTGGAACCGAAGTTGTTCAGGTAAGGCAGATCACTTTTCTTTAGACCAGTTAAATGGACAGTCAGGCAGGTTGGGTAATGGGTCAAAACAGGTATGCTTTTGGTACTGAGCGGGTCGGGTTGAACCAAAACACTTTTGCCCACTGATTTACTTCTTTCCTTTAACATAAATAGTTAGTGTGTCATATATGGTTATAAATATGAGTGTTCAACTCATATGACGTGTGTCCCTTTTCTTTTTCTGCTTTTTTACCCGTTAGAGATTAAGCATAACCCGAATTAGCCCGATCAATCATTAATAAGTAAATGGGAAAAATAATGTCACCTTTATATTCTTTTTTTTTTCTCTGTAACTGATGTAGATTGTTTATGATTAACCCATGTAACAATTTCAGGCAAAAGCTGGGGCTGGTTCTGCAACATTATCCATGGTACTAAGTCGTATAAATCTTATTTCATCTTCATGAGGTTCATATATCATACCATAAAAACTTTTAAAACCCGAGAACTAAAATAAAAAGTATCTGGAAAACTATACAGGCGTATGCAGCAGTTAAGTTTGCAGATCGCTGTCTCAAGGGCTTAAGAGGAGATGCTGACATTGTGGAGTGTGCTTTTATAGAATCTCGGGTATAAAACTGCTTTATACATACATCGTTATATCAATACCTTTTCTCGGGTCATAGTTTATTAATAATTTTAAAAATGTTGTTTTGTAGGTGACAGAACTCCCGTTCTTTGCAACCCAAGTGAGATTAGGCCGCACTGGTGTGGAAGAAATATACCAACTTGGACCTTTGAATGAGTATGAAAGGTATGATGCACACAAAATTTCCGATTATTTATTTATTTATATTTTTTTTGCGAAATTTTAAATAAATTTTTTTAATTTATATCTGATTTTTTCGAAACAAACAGGGTTGGTTTGGAAGAAGCTAAAAAAGAGTTGGCAGGAAGCATTGAGAAAGGAGTTTCTTTCATAAGGAAATGAAAGGGTGTGAGGGTGAAGTGGTATACAAGTGTTGATTCTCTTATCATGGCTTTGTTTATGACTTCATGTTCGTTATAATGTACCCAATCAAGTTGTACCTTAAATAGATGTATCAGAATACCTATTTATAATATGCTAATCTTATTACATCCATGGTTTTAAAACTTTTATTGAAGGTGTACCACACAGTGTTTATTAGATTAACAAAAACCTTATTAAAAGATAGATAAAACTTCACCAAGTACAACTGTTGGTCACATTAGGTTGGATTTAAGGTTTGTAAACAAATCTCCAATTAGTTAAATTAATTTTCAAAATCAGTTATACATATTTATTTGCAATATGAAATATAAATAATACATTCTTTAACTCTATATAGAAGCGACAACCCCTAGTTAATGATGTGTGACAAACCATCCTCACATGAAATGGTTGTCCATTAACTTATCAACTAATGAACTCGAGTTCTTAAAGTAGTTGACTTATGTTGAATAGTAGAACACATAGATTTGTACTACACCGAATGTCTTGGAGATGGTCATACACTACAAGAAATTGAGGCAACAGCGGCGACACCAATAACGGTGACGGGCCATATGTATAAATTATTGTAGATCCCAATGTCAATCCGGATCACAGTGGTTGATTGTTTTAGTCCAAAACACCTATTGATTAGGTGTTTGTACTATGAAAAAGTTAAGAAGAATCAAGAATGAAGATGAAGCTAATGGTATGATGAATACAACAAGTGTTGTATTGAATCCAAACAAGAAGATAAATCAATAATGCACCTTGGAAATCTGATTTAAGCACAAGAGTAGAGATTGAATGTAAACAACACTAATATTCACCAAAATGAGCCAAAAGCTTGGCTAGGGCAACAATACATGGGTTTATATAGATCCTGACTTGCCAGCATAATTCTAATTATGCTGGAATCTTAACTACACCAAGTCAGGTTTGCTACTTTTATCTAATTACAAAATATGCCCCTAGACTTTAAAACAAGCTACAAACTATAATAAAACTAATCCAGTACAAGTATGAACGATCTCATAAGTTCCAACAATATCCCCCTAGATCGTTGCATACTTTTTTTTCATTCTTCTGTAGTTTCCACTGGATTGTCTGCAACTTTCTTTTCAGGCTCTGGAGGGTCTTCTTCATGCCCTGCTGCTTCTGGTGTTGCTTGAACTTCGATTGTTGTGGCTGGAGTTTCTTGTATCATAACAACTTCACTTGTTGTTGGTGGATCCTCCATAATGGCCTCATATGTGGATGAGGCCGGAGGTGATGATGTTGTTTGAGAGGTTGTGGTGGGCTCTTTTGTTGATGAGGAAGACTTCTCTTTCTTTCTTTCGTGCTTTTTCTTCTTTCTTTCTTCCTTTTTCTTTTCATCAGCTTCCTTTCTTTTCTCGATTTTATCAACAATGTCGAGCATCTCTCTTTTTATCTTCCAGGCTCTATCCATTGCCCTTTGAAACAACATGGCCTCTTCAAGATTAGCGTTTCCAGCTCCAACATTTATACGACTTGCATTTAGCACCGTAAGATCGGAGAGTCCGAACATAAAGACGTCCATTGGATCCAATATTCGAATATCTTCATTTTCGTTCGAGCGAATCACAGCTTCACCAGTCTGGCTGTCATAAAACCACTTCTTGAAGTTGTTTAGACATACAGGAACTTCTTCTGGATGCTTGATTCTTGTGACAACTTTTACAGTGTTAATAACCCACGTCACCTTGCCTTTTCCAGTAATCGGATCTTTTGTTGTTTTGGACACTCTCCTTCTGGGACGCTGCGGCTTGAAATTTGGGAAACCTTTGTTGCATTCTTTTGCAATTATGCGCTCAAAGTCCCCACCAACGCTTCTATCTTCTGGATTTAACATATCCAGTCGGCCAAGTTCGCGTAGATCCCACCTTGGAAGTGAAAAGAGATCATACCCTGTTCGGAAGTACTGAATTACACCACCTCTTCTTTTAACCACAAACATTCCCCTGAGATTGCTGTACATCCAACTGATAATTTTATCAGTGGCTTCAGTCTTCTCAACAGTTACTACCTGATAGAAGTCAGGAAGTTTTTCTCTTTCCTTTTTAAACCATTCTGGATGCTGTGGAGAGAAAGTCTTTCCACCTTCTTGTTCATACACAACTTCCTCTTCTAATCCCCATTCAATGAATTTTGCAGGCATTTCATCCCTGTCTATTTCTTCTTCGTCGCTCTCATCTCCTTCAGTTACTTTTTCTGTTGACTCTCGACGCCTTTTCTTTGCTTCGGCTTCCTTTGCTTTTCTGTTTGTTTCTTCTTCCATGAATGCCTCGAAGTCGAAGACCTCCGCGAAGGAGAACATAGGCTCTATCTCTATCTTGGCACATATACTTTTCATCATTCTGTATAATTTTTCAATCCCGTGCTGTTGGAATCTTATGAACTTTGATTGTTTGGCTACATAAGCATTCAATTCTTTGTTTTTCTTCCGTTGATCCTTTAACTTTTCTCTCAAGATGTTCGTGTCATTCACTTGATTCTTGAGGAGGCAGATTTCTTTAGCTAAAGTTGGACCAATCTCTTTGACAAGTTTATCATATAAATCTTGAAACGGACGAACCCTTTGAGGAGGCATAGGAGGCTTTGAGATCCTTGTTGGTTTTACTTGAGGAAATCTGGAAGGTCCTTCATCTGTTGACGTATTCTTTGGGGGAGTTGACTTGCTTGCAGAGATTTCTTCTGGATCTGTTAATAACGTATCAACAAAATCATCCAGTGTTTGCTCTTCTTCCGTGACTACCACCGGTCTTTCAGATTCTGACATTTCTCTTCTTTTAAGCTTCTTTTCTCTCTTTTCCTTTTCTTGCATTTCATGAATTTTTCGCATGTCTTGAATATGTTGACGATGTTCCTCTGATTCAGCAGCTCTGAAGCTTACACCCATAAGTCTTTCTGGGTTTTCAGAGGATTTCTTCTTCTTTGGAGGTTCATCGTCTGCTGCCTGCTTTCCTTTTCTTTTTCCTTTCAATTGTTCTTTTTCTGCAGCCTCTTGCTCGATTCTTTGTTGTTTTGCTAGAACTGCTTCTCTGTACTTTTTGTAAGCTGCTTTGACCAGCGGCAGTCTTTCTGCAGTATACATCCAGTCATGTAACATTACCCATTCGTTCGTTTTGATCTCTGTGTATTGTCGACTTATGGGAACATGAAAGGTGTAGAGGTTTCCATCATGCGGCGGTTTGTCATATTGATCGTTGATCAGCATCTGAATGAATCTGGGATACATTGCCCAAGTCTGCTCTCTTACATTCTCGAGCATGTAATTGAAGATAAGACCAGAGAGGTTGAACTTTTGATTCAAGCACAAGTTCAACATTGCTGCCGACCACTCCAGATTCAGGCCATCATATCCACCTTTACGATGAGCTATGCTCATAGCAATTACGTGTACTATGAACCTCCAATCCCTTGTTAGACCGTTTCTTTTGATCTCTTTCTTTTGATGAAAATCTCCCACATAACCCATGCCTCGAAACCCATCAAGAATATCATCCTTATTCAAAAAGATCGGATCCTCTGCATTATCTCCCAACTTCAGAACCTTTTGAATTCTTTCCTCAGTTACAATTATACGTTTTTTGCGGACTGTTGCAGATATCCCTCTGGCTTTGTTAATGGTTTCGGGATTCGCTTTTTGCCAGAACTCTTGAATGTGGATTCGATAAATAGGAACTTCTGTTTCAACCGCATAGCCGATTCTGCTTGACTTTATCCATCTTGCCGCGTCTTGGAAATCCTGTGGTACTTTCTCAAGATTGATACTCTGATTATGCTTCAATGTCTTATCCCACTCGACAATTTTCACCATCCTGTTTCCGACACAACAAATGAGCTAAGTTAGAAAACTTATGACATATAGATATAATATTCACAACGAGATACTAACATATGTATAGTAAAATAAAGAAAAATATTTACATATAATATATAAGAGAAATAAATTTTAGAAACTATTTACAAATATTTTAGATTATATATATAAGAGATAATTTGATTTTAGTATTTAAAAATATTTACAAAAGATAAAATAATTTCAAGATTAAACAAAACAGAGGACAAAATCGCTGAAAAACCCAAAGAATGTCTTCGCTGATGATCATTGCCGAGATCAGGCTATTTCGCCGGCGACAATGTCGGGTAAAGGATGTTTTCACCGGCAATACCGAAGTCACCCAGACTTAATTTCGCTGGCAACAGCCGGCGAAGGTAGGTTTAGTTCTCGAAGCGATCGACCAGTGAAGACAATCGTCTAGGCTGTCTTACCGGCGAAATAAATTATTTCGCCGGTTGCTCGAACTCGCGTTCGAGACTTTTGAGATCCCCTGATCCAAAATAATTTCTCTACAATCATCGCTGTATTCATCGTTTATTTCGCTGGCCCTAAAAATTTCTTCATAACCCTCTAAAAACCCTAGATTTCTCATTATGTTCAACACTGATCATAAGCATTTCAAACATGTTCATAAATTATGAAACACCAGTGATGCCGGTTACACATTCTCACAAAATCATCCTAAAACTTATGATTTATAAAACTAAGTCTTGAACTAAAAGAAATAAGAATCAAACATAGGTAATCATTCAATGGAACCGTCATTCGAAGACGAGAATCATGAACCAGTGAGCATACAGAAGATATAGACATTGATTAACTCATGGATTACCTAAATGTCTTGAAAAGGAATGAATCTTGTGAAGTGTTTGTGTGATGTTATCCAAAAATTAGGGAGAGAGAGAAGATAGATGTTGAATTTTTTTTGAAATAAGTCGGTTAAAGAGAATATATAGGCGATTTGGGGGTATTGGTGAAATTAATATTTTCGCTGGAATCTTAATTTTGCCGCCTTTTGTTGTTTTGCAACTCCTTTTTCAAAAAAACCAAATTTTAAATTTGCTCGTGAGTTTCAAACTTTCTCGAAAAACGTGCCCAATTTTGTTTAAAACACTATAAATTACGAAATATTTATAAACTAGAGAAAATTCGGGCCATTTTGACTCCGAACTTCGTTTTTCAATCTTGGGAGGTTCCATTTTAAGGTGATTTTCTTGATTCTTTTGACGCTCGTCGACTTACCTGCAGAAGATCATATTGCCAACACTTGTCAATTTCTTATTTATTATTATTATTAGCGAATCAAGGCACAAGAAAAACTGTCAGTATGTTTGTCCGCTTAAATCCATGCATCCTTCTTTCAACATGCCTTCGGAGAGCGCGATTATCATGTTTTCGGTAATATTGACAAGACTTCTATGGCCCCCACACAAGCTATTGAGAATAGAATCATTACGCCCGTGAGTCCCACATCAGGACATACCCCCGCGATCAAGGTATGCACAAAGGTTCCTCATAACAGGTGAGTATATTGGATTCATTCTTTTCAACGATAGAGTGGAGATAAGGTCAGTACTTTCGTACAGCAGAGATCTCGAAAACTACCGAGGGCGGAGACAGATACCAGATTTGGTACGATTTGATGATAGATAGTTTGGTGAACAGGTCAGTACTTTCGTACAGCAAAGAGACCAAACTAATCCATTTTTAAGGTTTTAGCCATTTTTGGCACTTATTTTGAAAAGATATCTGATGTGTGCGAAGTGTTATATATATTAGGTGTATATTTGAAGCCCTTTTTAACACTTGTTTTTAGCCAAGTTTTAAATTTATAAAACACGATATTTCACTAACACTAAACACACATATGGGCAAGTGCACCTATCGTTGAGCGTAGTATAGTGTTGGTAAGATACCGAGGTCGTCCAAGGACACAAGAGCTTTTAGTACCGGTTTATCCTCAACGTCTAATCAAAATAAAAAGTTTAGAAAAATGTTTTAAACTAAGAAAAATAAAAACTAACTAAAATGCTGAAAATAAAAATAAAATAAAAACAGATAGACAAGATGAATCACTTGGTTCCGACTCGTATCTAGTATAACCTTTGATTATTTCCGCACTTTTGCACATAATTAAGAGATTATCTTAGTTATTGTAGTAGGCCCCTCTTTTGAAGGTGACGTTACCCTCACCCCAGTAGTTTGAGTCAGCAAGGATACAATCCTAAAAGGGTGGATTATTGGAAGATAATGAATTAAGTTATTAATGCAGTATTGTGGTAGGCCCCGCTTTTGGCGGTGACGTTACCCTCGGCTAAGTAGTCTGAGTCAGCAGGGATACAGTCCTAAATAGCCGGGTTATAGTATTAATAGTAGTTAACTTATGAGGGGATCAAAGAGTTTGGACCCCCGCCATCCAATACCGTGAAGCATTGAAGGAGGTCCTACTAAATTTGACCCAGGTCCATTGCAGGACCTCTAAACGCTGAACAATGGCAAGACCTTTACCAAACCATTCCCTTAACCCCCGACCAGGTAGCCAACATACCTCCATATAGACCGTGGAGATATGAATGGTGAAAATCCTTTATTTTATATAGACAGTAAAATAATGCCAAGACACCACGGACAAACGATAAGGAAAGATCACCTTCAACATAAGTAACTAATTATTAAAGTCATTAATACAAAACCAAATAAAAAGTGCAAAAGATTAGAAATAAAAAGTATTATACTAGACACTTTGTCTTCACCAAGTGATGTAAGAGACTTAGGCAAACATGGCCTTGATTGTCAAGAACTCTTACGATCAATCTTGGATCCCGAGACGACTCACACACTCTACGATGGACAATGGATGATGGTGGTGGATGATGGTGTTGTGATGGTGGTGGGTGGTGGATGAAGTGTGAGAGAGGTGGTGTGCCAAGGGATGAGTTGAAATGAATCCAAGCACTCCTATTTATAGGCTGAACAGAGAGCTGGGCACGGCCCCGTGTCCGCTGGGCACGGCCCCGTGCCTGTCTGACACTCTCTCTCCTCATTAATTGTAATTCGCAATTACAATTAATGCGCCTGCTGTACTTTCGACACGCCCCCATGTTCACTGGGCACGGCCCCGTGGTGGGCAATAGAAGCTTCTATAGATTTGTCTTTTTTGCTGCTTCTTGGGCACGCCCCCGTGCTGGCTGAGCACGGGGCGTGTTCAGTCTTCTGCCTTCTCTATTTTGCTTGGGAAGATGCTGTTGAGGGGTCGGGCAGTCCACTTATGTTCCTTTCCTTGTATTTATGTTGGATTTAGCTGTCTTTTTGCTTCTTTTGTGTTTTTGAGCTCATTTAATCCTGAAAATACAAAAGGAAGACAAAAACACTCTTTTTCCAATATTAGTACTTAAAAATGGTTAGTTTTATGCCTCATTTGATGTAATTTATATGTTGCATTTTACACGCATCAAATACCCCCACACTTGAACTTTTGCTTGTCCTCAAGCAAAACTCTTTAATATGTGGCTTACACTCCCAAATGGAATGGGTAGAAGAGAAGGTTTCGGGCTTGTCGTAGAGTGTCGGGATGTCCAAGATCTTTTTTGGGTTTTATTTTTATTTATTTACAATCCTATTCGTAATGGTTTATTTAGAACGTTTCATAGGAGAAATTACTTATTTGGGCATAACATGCCTTTTTTAAAATTCCATTTATATACGAGTTCACATACCTCACGGAAGAAATCACTCACACTCGGCCGATGGTGTATTTTTAGTGAATCACTCGAGAGCGGCATGGAACTTATTCCTACCATAAGCTTGCCAAGCAATCAATCCTCCTCCTTTTTAACTTTTATACCTTTGTAAATATCAAGAGGACTTTGTGGGTTAAGGGTTAGGCTTGGGTTAAAGGTAGGTGGTTGGGATAGTGGTTAGTGGTTAGTAGAAAAAGGGTGAAAAGCGTAACAAGTGTTGGTTTTCGTAAGACTTTCTATTTTTGTAACCTTTTATTTTGATGAAGCTTTTATTCAAACAAAGTTATTTTTTTGATGAACTTGTTTGTTTATTTTCTTTTTGCTTCATCATCAACACATTTTTTTTTTGATCTTACGAAAAACCGAACTTGTTACTAAAACAAAGGGTTAAAAATAAAAGGTTTTGGTGGGTAAAAGGGTTTTTGGTTTGGGTGATCAAATGAAAAGCTTTAGGCTCAAAGGGGTTAACTAGGGGGATTTTTGGGTAGGTGGTAAAAGAAAAAGAAAAATAATGGTGTAGAAATAAAAAAGGGTTAGTCCTAATGCCTCCATCATTTACTTACTCGGGTTTAAGTTGATAAGGACTGGGAATGTATCGTCATGGCAAGTTCTAGAGTTGTAAGAACCAAGCGGCTATTCACACAAGAAACGAAAAATGAGCATTTAGTTTAATAATATGCAATTGTATGCTCAATAAAGGCTCAAAACTCACTTTTGTGGGAATGGGTTTTTATGTGATCAAGTATATATAATCAAATTTTAACTAAGTTTGTCATGCCTTTTCATAATTTTCTTATGTTGGTTCTTTTTATCACTACGCTATCGGTTGTAAATTTGTAAAAATATAACCTTTTTGAGAACTTGAATTTCCCGAGTTAAACCTAGACAAGTAAGAAAAATGAAATTTTTGAAAAAATTTTTGGGGTGATTAGCGGTTCCAATAGAGTTTTGCGTAAGGCTTGTATTTAGGACTTGCAACATTCAAGGTTTTAGCATCCCCCCCACACTTAAATTACACATTGTCCTCAATGTGTCCCAAAAATAAATTTTTAGGTTGATTAGATGTGTAAAATGGTGTTAAAAAGCAAAAATTTTGTGTTACTGGTAGTCTAGACACGGCCCCGTGTCCACTGGACACGACCCCGTGGCGAACTGCCAGTAACGAAAACTTACAGAAGGTGAACACGGCCCCGTGTCCACTGGACACGGCCACGTGTCTGACAAAAATCTGCAGGACAGTAACCAAACAGCAGGTCTGGGAGGTGAGCACGGGGGCGTGTTGGCTGGACACGTCCCCGTGTGGACAGTCTGTAAGCCTGAAAAACAGGTCTCTTCCTCCGGTTTTTCCATCCTGGCCCTATAAGTGCTGAGGCTTAGCATTCCAAGCCTCGGTTTGTACCTGTTTCATCGCTTAATACCACACCAAATAACACATACATCCTACATTACCATAGTTAAGTGTTCCAAGCATAAAGTAGAAAAAGAAAAATAAAATGCAGAAATAGTTAGGAAAAGTAAATTGTTTAACACTTGGCACGCATGCCACCAACTGTTCGATAGATAAAGGGACTTAAACCTGTGGGCTCGCCATCAACCTGGTCTTGCTCCTCCATACTCCCTACTCCCTACTCCATGTCTTCATCGCTATCATCACCCTCATCCCCATGCCCCGCCATATACTCTCGGATGCTTCCGATATCGTCTTGTATATCATTGATGTTGCGTTCAATAGCTCCGACCCGTTGGTATGTGTTGTTGGCGAGGTTGTAGGTGTTCCTGGTACACATAAGGTTTTCCTGCATAAGATCATGTAAACTTTGAAAATTAGGAAAACCGCCTCCTTGTGAGGAGGATTGACCCGGATCGCCATGGGGTTGCTACTGGTAGTGGGGAGGTGGTGCGTGAAGAACTAGGGCCTCCTGCGGGTTCCATGCATAACCTTGCGTCCTTTGGAAGCTTACCGTTCCGTCTTTCGCCTCATAAAGTAAGTTCATGGCTCGGCAAATGTGGTAGTCAACTCGTCCCGACCATGGGCTTCTTTCAAAGGACCTTGGAATTCTCGTGTAATGTTTGAAAAGACGGTACACCCATCCTCCGAAGAAGATAGGCATTGGAGCGCGAGCAAGGCGGTTAAGATGCATGTTCCGTAACAAGAGATATGGAACATCGAGAGGCTTCCGGTTGTGGATACAGTGGAGGACAACCAAATCTTTCAACCCTACAACGCCGCTACTGTCGTGACGTTGGTTTAGAGAGTAGGTGAGGATCCTGTGAATGTAGCGATAGAGCGGATCCCTTAGCTTCGTACTCTTGGTGCTACGAGGGTTGTAGATTCCTTCACCGATTTGAGCCCATGCGGCTTGTCTTTCATTTTCATCCAAGTCTCGTAATCCCCCGGTATTTTCTTCGTTTCCCGATTCCTCTTCTTGGTATAGCCCTATTATGGTTCCAAACTGTGCCATAGAGATCGAGTACATTGTCCCTCCACACCGAAATACAACCCCTTCATTGTCGAATGGGTCACACCTTGAAGTGAAGTTAAAGGTACTGTAGAAATCTATGGTGCATTGATGCACCGACCGAAGCCTAGTGTTTAATGCAACAGCTAGTGGTCCCGTAACGATGTTGTTGAATCGGTCCAGCTGGTTTACCAAGGTTAACAGGTCCGTGCAAGCTCTCCTGGGGTACTCCTCGGGTCTTGTTTGAAGTATCTCGTACCTTGCTCTTGCATCGAGCTCATTTGCATTGAACCTTGTGAACTTTGCCATCTGAAAGAATACACCAAAAGTTAGCACGAAACAGAAAAGTTTTCGGACAAAACTGCAAACAGCGGACTGGACACGACCCCGTGTTCAGCGGACACGGCCCCGTGTCCAGAGGTCTGTTACTCAAAAACTTCATTTTTCGACCCGGTTTCGAAAACTTGAAAATTTTTGGTCCAATAGGTGCGGTTTCCCCCGAAAATGAAACCCTAAGTGCCGTTTTTCCCAAAATATCCCGTTTACCCTATCAATTTTATCTTTTTCGGTTCAAGAACAAGGGTTTGGGGTTTTTGTGAGAAATCGGTTGAATCTATGAACAATACAAGTGTATTTACTTTCCTTAACACTAATCTAACTAAATGCAAACAGATTTAGGCAAAAATTTGAGGTTCGATCCGGATGAACTTCAAGAACCCTAGATTTTTCCCAAATTTGTGGTGTTTTAACTACATGCAAGTAACTAATCTAACTACAAATAGTGATAGAATCATACCTTGACGTTGTTAGATCGATGGGAGACGTCGAAATTTTGCGAAAAATCGCCTGGAACCAGAGCTTTTGTGGGGAAACGGGGCGTGTGGAATGAAGAAACTGTTTTGAAAAAGGGGTTTTATCCCGTCTGCAGCGCGAGCACGGCCCCGTGTCGAGCAGGGTTTTTTTTTATTTTTTTTTTAAGTGCCCGTGTGAGTGCCCCTTTTTCCCATAAGCTATGGTTAGAAAACTTACCGCTTTATTTTGTCGCCTCAATCGTTCGTAACTTACCAGGCATGATGTTTTTATTCTTCCACCGTTTGAAGCGAGATCTCTTCCTCCTCATCCTCAATGAATCCTTGATAGAGTTTTAGCCGTTGGCCATTGACCTTAAATGGTGGCCCATTTCGAGATTTAATTTCTACGGCACCGTGTGGAAAGATATGGGTGATGGAAAAAGGTCCTGACCACCTAGACTTTAATTTACCAGGAAACAATTGAAGTCGTGAATTAAACAAAAGAACTAGATCCCCTACCCGAAATTCATTAGGTTTAATGTGTTTGTCATGCAAATTTTTCATTCTTTCCTTATAAATTTCAGAGTTTGAGTATGCATAATTCCTAAGCTCGTCTAATTCATTTAATTGACAAAATCGATTTTTACCAGCAAATTCTAAATCTAAGTTTACATTTTTGATTGCCCAATAGGCTTTGTGTGCAATTTGTACTGGCAAATGACAACTTTTTCCATAAACTAGCTTATATGGGGTTGTACCTATTGTTGTTTTATAAGCAGTTCGAAAAGCCCATAAAGCATCATCTAATTTATCAGCCCATTCTTTTTTATTTAACCCTACGGTTTTTTCGAGTATTCGTTTTAAACCTCTATTAGTCACTTCGGCTTGTCCGTTTGTTTGAGGGTGATATGCTGTTGAAACTCGGTGATAGACCCCATATCTTGTTAAAAAATTTTCAAGTTGATGGTTGCAAAAATGGGTACCTCTATCACTTATTAAAGCTTTAGGTGTGCCAAAACGAGAGAATAATTTTTTCAGAAATCTTACCACAACTCTTCCATCATTTGTTGGAAGTGCCTTGGCCTCGGCCCATTTAGACAAGTAATCTACTGCCACAAGTATATATTTGTTTCCTTTTGATGGTGGGAAAGGTCCCATAAAGTCGAGTCCCCACACATCAAAAATTTCACAAACAAGAATGCCATTTTGTGGCATTTCGTTTTTGGAAGAAATATTACCTGTTCTTTGGCAAGCATCACATGTTTTTACAAGACTTTGAGCATCTTTGTAAATGGTTGGCCAATAAAATCCTGAATCGAATACCTTTCGTGCGGTACTAGCAGCACCATGATGTCCTCCGTATGGACCTTCATGACAATGGCGGAGAATCCTTCGTCCTTCACTACCATGTACACATCGTCTGACGAGTTGGTCGGCACACATTTTGAAAAGATATGGATCTTCCCAAAAGTAGTGTTTCACATTGGCAAAGAATTTTTTTCTTTGATGATGTGGCCACCCTTTTGCGACTATACCGCTAGCTAGGTAGTTAGCATAGTCAGCGTACCATGGTTCTTCCTTGTATTCCACCATTTCCAGGGACTCAGTTGGAAATTTTTCGTTGATTTGCTCGTCCCTGGTTGCCTCTAAAGCTGGGTCTTCTAAGCGTGAAAGATGATCTGCTGCGGTATTTTCTGCTCCTCTTTTGTCCTTGATTTCAATGTCAAATTCTTGGAGGAGTAGAATCCACCTAATCAAACGTGGTTTTGCGTCTTGCTTCTTGAAGAGATATCGAATGGCTGCATGGTCTGTATAGACTATAGTTTTAGAAAGAACAAGATAAGAACGAAATTTATCAAAAGCAAATACCACAGCTAGTAACTCTTTTTCAGTTGTTGTGTAATTTTCTTGTGCATCATTAAGTGTTTTACTAGCATAATAGATTGGGTGGAAATGCTTTTCTTTTCTCTGTCCCAAGACAGCTCCAACTGCAAAGTCACTGGCATCACACATGATTTCGAAAGGAAATTTCCAATCAGGCGCTATCATGATAGGTGCGTCGACTAACATTTCCTTTAGGGTTAGAAATGCTTGATTGCAATCCTTGTCAAAGATGAAAGGAGCATCTTTTTCAAGTAATTTCGTTAGAGGCCTTGAGATTTTTGAAAAGTCTTTGATAAATCGTCTATAAAATCCGGCATGCCCTAGGAAACTTCTGATAGCTCGTACGGAGGATGGAGGTGGTAATCTAGAAATGGTATCTATTTTGGCTCGATCCACCTCCATTCCTTCGCTTGAGATTTTGTGACCGAGTACTATTCCCTCCGTTACCATGAAATGGCATTTTTCCCAATTAAGGGCGAGGTTAGTTTCCTCACATCGGGATAGCATTCGTTCAAGGTTATCGAGGCATTGGTCATATGAATCCCCAAAGATAGAAAAGTCGTCCATAAAGACTTCCATTGTCTTTTCTATCATGTCATGGAAAATGGCTACCATGCAACGTTGGAATGTTGCTGGGGCATTACATAGACCAAACGGCATGCGTCGATAAGCAAAAGTTCCATAGGGACATGTGAAAGTTGTCTTTTCTTGGTCTTCGGGTGCTATCGGGATTTGAAAGTAACCTGAAAAACCATCCAAGAAACAGTAAAATTTATGACCGGATAATCTTTCTAACATTTGATCAATGAAGGGTAAAGGAAAATGATCCTTTCTTGTTGCTTCATTTAATTTTCTATAATCTATACACACTCTCCATCCTGTGACGGTTCTCGTCGGTATTAGTTCATTCTTTTCGTTAGTTATTACCGTCATACCTCCTTTCTTTGGAACTACTTGGACGGGACTCACCCAAGGACTATCTGAGATAGGATAGATAAGTCCGGCGTCAAGTAGCTTGATGACTTCGTTTTTAACCACTTCTTGAACATTTGGATTTACTCGACGTTGTGGTTGTATGACCGATTTGTAGTCATCATTCATCAAAATTTTGTGTGTGCACATAGAAGGACTAATTCCTTTTATGTCTACAAGTTTCCAAGCTATTGCGTTTTTATGTTTTTTCAAAAGATTAATTAATTTTTTCTTTTCTAAGTTATCTAATTTAGACGAAATAATTACAGGTAAGTTACCATCCTTGTCTAGAAAAGCATATTCCAAACCTTTTGGAAGTTCTTTGAGCTCAAGTGGTGGGTCTTTGGGAGACTCCTTATTTGGTTGCTCATTTCGATCAAGAACTTTAAAAGTTTGTTCTATGGCGACCTCTTCTTCAACAAAGTGGTCAATTTCTTCACTTGTATCGGGTGGTTCATCTTCATCTTCAATTAGGGGGTCATTATTGCCGAATGGATATTTCATTGATCGTTCGATATCGACACTTCTTTTAAATGCCCCTAATTGAAGAGGTAGATTGTTGAACTTCCGGTGTTTCAAAGCTTCGTGAGTTTTTACAAATGGTCGTCCCAACACTAGAGGAGCGTCATCGAGGATGACAAAGTCGGTCGGGATTACCATTTGATTTGTTTGAACCAAGACATCTTCAACTATACCGATTGATTTTATTACTTTCCGATTGGATAGAAAAATGGGTATTTGAAGTGGAGAAAAATCACTAATACTTAATTTTTCGAAAATGTAGTTAGGCATTATGTTAACACAAAGATCCTTATCGATTGTGACATTACTAATAAACGAATTTTGAAAGAAACATGGAACCGGTGTTATGTTAATTTCAAATGGGTCTTCTTTTATTAGTGAAGTTTGATCATTAGTTAACTTAACACTTACCGTTTCGTCAATTTTAGTGTTAGTGTTTAACTCTTTTAAAAACTTAGCATGAGTGGGTACTAAACAATGATTTTCGAAAGAAGGTGACAAGAGATTAATTTCTTCAAAATTAGACTCTTCTTGAATTTTAACGTTGTCGGACTCACCTTTTTCGTTGTTTAACTCATGTGTCGGTTTTTCACTTATTTGTTCTTCCATTTTTACATTTTCAGTTATCTCTTCCTTTTTTAATTCTTCTCTTGCGCGGGACTCCTCTTCCCTTGCGCGAGCTTCTTTTATACATCGATCGATAACTCTAATGTGTTCTAATATCCTATCGGTCACTTCGGTTATAGAAAAAGAATCGGTATTTTCTAAGCTTGAATCCGGTTGTTCGACCCTTTGTTCCTCATAATACTCATATGAAGTAGATGGTTCACACCATTGTTCTTCATTGTAAGCATATGATGGATAAGGTTCGTAATTTTGCTCTTCATAATACTCATATGAGGTGGGTTGTTCACGCCATGGTTCCTCATAATAAGCATATGAAGGTGGTGGCTCATATCTTGGTTCCTCAAAGTATGAGTATGAGGGTTCATACCTTGGTTCATCAAAATATGAGTATGAGGGAGGAGGTTCATACCTTTGGTCTTCATAGGATGTGTATGAAGTTGATGGCTCGTACCTGGGCTCCTCATAGTAGGTGTATGAATTGGATGGTTGATATGAGTGATTATTTTGAATCGAGCGTGCATTACGACAGTTAGTGCAATAATTACCCCTATAATCATCCTCATCATAGGTGTAGTTGTAACCTCCTGAGTATTGATCCATAAGAATCACTCAGCAGACCACAACCGAGTCTCGAGATCAGAAAACAAAAAGAAAAACGGAAACAGAGGCTGGACACGGCCCCGTGTTCAATGAGCACGGCCCCGTGTTCAGGATCTGTATCTGGGCGTTTTAATTAAATTTACTGATTTCGTTGAGCACGGGGCGTGTTCAGTGAGCACGGCTCGTGTTCAAGCTTCTGTTACTGGGTGTTTTTATGAAAATGTGCAGCACGGCCCCGTGTTCAGTGAACACGGCCCCGTGTACAGGTTACTGTAAATGCAAAACTAAACTAAAATGCAGAAAAATGTGCGCGCGTTTTAAAAAGGTTTTGAAAAACTGATTAGGCCGTCGATTTTAAGCTTTCTTAAAATCCTTGTGTCCCCGGCAGCGGCGCCAAAAACTTGATGCGTGCGAAGTGTTATATATATTAGGTGTATATTTGAAGCCCTTTTTAACACTTATTTTTAGCCAAGTTTTAAATTTATAAAACACGATATTTCACTAACACTAAACACACATATGGGCAAGTGCACCCATCGTTGAGAGTAGTATAGTGTTGGTAAGATACCGAGGTCGTCCAAGGACACAAGAGCTTTTAGTACCGGTTTATCCTCAACGTCTAATCAAAATAAAAAGTTTAGAAAAATGTTTTAAAC
This sequence comes from Helianthus tuberosus, assembly GCA_030545235.1. Taxonomy (NCBI): domain Eukaryota; kingdom Viridiplantae; phylum Streptophyta; class Magnoliopsida; order Asterales; family Asteraceae; genus Helianthus; species Helianthus tuberosus. The sequence goes on from CM060365.1 coordinate 89,171,181, forward strand.
TAAGAAAAATAAAAACTAACTAAAATGCTGAAAATAAAAATAAAATAAAAACAGATAGACAAGATGAATCACTTGGTTCTGACTCGTATCTAGTATAACCTTTGATTATTTCCGCACTTTTGCACATAATTAAGAGATTATCTTAGTTATTGTAGTAGGCCCCTCTTTTGAAGGTGACGTTACCCTCACCCCAGTAGTTTGAGTCAGCAAGGATACAATCCTAAAAGGGTGGATTATTGGAAGTTAATGAATTAAGTTATTAATGCAGTATTGTGGTAGGCCCCGCTTTTGGCGGTGACGTTACCCTCAGCTAAGTAGTCTGAGTCAGCAGGGATACAGTCCTAAATAGCCGGGTTATAGTATTAATAGTAGTTAACTTATGAGGGGATCAAAGAGTTTGGACCCCCGCCATCCAATACCGTGAAGCATTGAAGGAGGTCCTACTAAATTTGACCCAGGTCCATTGCAGGACCTCTAAACGCTGAACAATGGCAAGACCTTTACCAAACCATTCCCTTAACCCCCGACCAGGTAGCCAACATACCTCCATATAGACCGTGGAGATATGAATGGTGAAAATCCTTTATTTTATATAGACAGTAAAATAATGCCAAGACACCACGGACAAACGATAAGGAAAGATCACCTTCAACATAAGTAACTAATTATTAAAGTCATTAATACAAAACCAAATAAAAAGTGCAAAAGATTAGAAATAAAAAGTATTATACTAGACACTTTGTCTTCACCAAGTGATGTAAGAGACTTAGGCAAACATGGCCTTGATTGTCAAGAACTCTTACGATCAATCTTGGATCCCGAGATGACTCACACACTCTACGATGGACAATGGATGATGGTGGTGGATGATGGTGTTGTGATGGTGGTGGGTGGTGGATGAAGTGTGAGAGAGGTGGTGTGCCAAGGGATGAGTTGAAATGAATCCAAGCACTCCTATTTATAGGCTGAACAGAGAGCTGGGCACGGCCCCGTGCCTGTCTGACACTCTCTCTCCTCATTAATTGTAATTCGCAATTACAATTAATGCGCCTGCTGTACTTTCGACACGCCCCCATGTTCACTGGGCACGGCCCCGTGGTGGGCAATAGAAGCTTCTATAGATTTGTCTTTTCTGCTGCTTCTTGGGCACGCCCCCGTGCTGGCTGAGCACGAGGCGTGTTCAGTCTTCTGCCTTCTCTATTTTGCTTGGGAAGATGCCGTTGAGGGGTCGGGCAGTCCACTTATGTCCCTTTCCTTGTATTTATGTTGGATTTAGCTGTCTTTTTGCTTCTTTTGTGTTTTTGAGCTCATTTAATCCTGAAAATACAAAAGGAAGACAAAAACACTCTTTTTCCAATATTAGTACTTAAAAAGGGTTAGTTTTATGCCTCATTTGATGTAATTTATATGTTGCATTTTACACGCATCAATATCATAGCGTCTAGGTTAGCATCTATCTGGATGCATCAGAAGAACAACTATGATATCCCCGAATGAACAACCAATATAAAGACCCGAGATCTCAGACTTTGGCAATCTATCAACGCAAGATTTAAGACCATTAAGCCATATGCCGCAACGTGTTACCCACTATGATGCGTAATGCCTGAGAAAAGCCAGAATCCTTGTGTAGACGTTATGTTTTGCTCCCTAACAACAGTTTACTCGTTGGTGTTGCTGAATCTACCGACACGTCGTTGCTTGGTACACCGATTTCTTTTATTTTCTGTTTTTCAAGAAATGACAAAGTGTTAGCAATTTTCTATCATTTCCTCTAACAGGAGTCAGACACAAGCATCTAATTTTTGATTTTCTGGAATATCCCCCCTAAAATCTTTATTTTCGAAAGTCCATTGCCCGAAAATGAAATTTTATAGTTCAGAAAATCTTTTTGGTGGGCAACGTTTTACGATACTTGTTTTACTTTTAACAAACGATTTTTTTTTTAATATGGACAAAAGATAGAGTATTTACGACCGATTTTGGACAACAAGATTCACTTCCATTCAAGGAAATTGACCATTTCCAACCAGGTTACTAGCTGGTTGAATCGAGTTTTATCAAAGGCTTTCGTGAAAATGTCGGCCCGTTGCTGTGTTGTATCCACTGGCACCACTTGAATGTATCCTTTCTCGTAGGCATCTTGAATTGCGTGAATACGAATTTCGATATGCTTTGTTCTGGAGTGGTGGATGGGATTCTTCACAATTCCCAGACATGCCTCATTGTCGATGAATATAGGAGTCTTCATGATGTTGATTCCGTAATCCAACAACTGATTTTGTATCCAGAGAACTTGTGAACAACAACTATAGGCCACAGTGTACTCGGCTTGAGCGGTGGAGGTGGGCACCGTTGTCTGCTTCTTGCTTTGCCAAGAGATCAGACGATTTCCCAAGAATTGACATCCTCCTGATACAGACCTGCGACCTACTTTACAACCTGCATGATCACTGTTAGAATACGCAATAAGATCAAAATTACTATCTTTAGGATACCAAAGACCTAATTTCGGACTTCCTTTAAGATAGCGGAAGATCCGCTTCATAACGGTTTCATATGATTCTTTGGGATTAGTCTGAAAACGAGCACAGAGACAGACTGCCCACATAATGTCAGGCCTGCTTGCCGTTAAGTACATCAGAGAGCCTATCATTGAGCGGTAAAAGGACTTGTTCACTGGTTTTCCTTGAGGATCTAGAGTAAGCTCCATCTGAGAGGCAAATGGAGTGCTTGCAACTTTGCAGTCGTTCATGTTGTACTTCGCGAGAATATCCCGAATGTACTTAGCCTGATGAATAAGAATGCCGTCCTCCTTTTGCTTCACTTCTAGCCTTAAGAAGAACGTGAGTTCTCCCATCAGCTCATTTTGAACCTTGCCTTCATCACGGTCTCGAATTCTTTACATAACTCCTCATTTGTTGACCCGAAGATGATATCGTCCACATAAATCTGAACCAGCATTACGTCTTCTCTGATTCGTTTGGTGAAGAGAGTCATGTCGATCGTTCCTCTAATGTACCAGCACTTCAGAAGATAAGTTGACAAAGTCTCGTACCAAGCACGTGGAGCTTGGTGAAGACCATAGAGGGCTTTGTCCAACTTGTAGTAGCGACCTGGAAAATGAGGATCTTCGAAACCTGGAGGCTGACACACGTAGATTTCTTCCTTTACCTTCCCATACAGAAAAGAACTCTTTACGTCCATCTGAAAGACTATGAAATTTCTGTATGATGCGTATGCCAGGAATATTCTGATTGCCTCCAATCTTACAACTGGAGCAAAAACCTCTTCGTAATCAATCCCTTCCTCCTGACGAAAACCTTGCACCACCAATCTGGCCTTGTTCTTGATCACTACTCCACGATCATCCATCTTGTTACGAAAGACCCATTTTGTACCAATCAGAAACTTTCCCTCAGGTAAATCTACTAACTCCCAGACTTTGAGTTTGCGAAATTGAGATAATTCTTCCTGCATTTCCTGAACCCAACTGGAGTCTTGAATGGTGATGTGTGTAAAATGCAACATATAAATTACATCAAATGAGGCATAAAACTAACCCTTTTTAAGTACTAATATTGGAAAAAGAGTGTTTTTGTCTTCCTTTTGTATTTTCAGGATTAAATGAGCTCAAAAACACAAAAGAAGCAAAAAAGACAGCTAAATCCAACATAAATACAAGAAAAGGAACATAAGTGGATTGTCCGACCCCTCAACGGCATCTTCCAAAGCAAAATAGAGAAGGCAGAAGACTGAACACGCCCCGTGCTCAGCCAGCACGGGGCCGTGCCCAAGAAGCAGCAGAAAAGACAAACCTATAGAAGCTTCTATTGCCCACCACGGGGCCGTGCCCAGTGAACACGGGGGCGTGGCGAAAGTACAGCAGGTGCATTAATTGTAATTGCGAATTACAATTAATGAGGAGAGAGAGTGTCAGACAGGCACGGGGCCGTGTCCAGCGGACACGGGGGCGTGCCCAGCCCTCTGTTCAGCCTATAAATAGGAGTGCTTGGTTTCATTTCAACTCATCCCTTGGCACACCACCTCTTTCACACTTCATCCACCACCCACCACCATCACAACACCATCATCCACCACCATCATCCATTGTCCATCGTAAAAGAGTGTGTGAGTCGTCTCGGGATCCAAGATTGATCGTAAGAGTTCTTGACAATCAAGGCCATGTTTGCCTAAGTCTCTTACATCACTTGGTGAAGACAAAGTGTCTAGTATAATACTTTTTATTTCTAATCTTTTGCACTTTTTATTTGGTTTTGTATTAATGACTTTAATAACTAGTTACTTATGTTGAAGGTGATCTTTCCTTATCGTTTGTCCGTGGTGTCTTGGCATTATTTTACTGTCTATATAAAATAAAAGATTTTCACCATTCATATCTCCACGGTCTATATGGAGGTATGTTGGCTACCTGGTCGGGGGTTAAGGGAACGGTTTGGTAAAGGTCTTGCCCTTGTTCAGCGTTTAGAGGTCCTGCAATGGACCTGGGTCAAATTTAGTAGGACCCCCTTCAATGCTTCACGGTATTGGATGGCGGGGGTCCAAACTCTTTGATCCCCTCATAAGTTAACTACTATTAATACTATAACCCGGCTATTTAGGACTGTATCCCTGCTGACTCAGACTACTTAGCCGAGGGTAACGTCACCGCCAAAAGCGGGGCCTACCATAATACTGCATTAATAACTTAATTCATTATCTTCCAATAATCCACCCTTTTAGGATTGTATCCTTGCTGACTCAAACTACTGGGGTGAGGGTAACGTCACCTTCAAAAGAGGGGCCTACTACAATAACTAAGATAATCTCTTAATTATGTGCAAAAGTGCGGAAATAATCAAAGGTTATACTAGATACGAGTCGGAACCAAGTGATTCATCTTGTCTATCTGTTTTTTCTTTTTTATTTTATTTTCAGCATTTTAGTTAGTTTTTATTTTTCTTAGTTTAAAACTTTTTTCTAAAATTTTTATTTTGATTAGACGTTGAGGATAAACCGGTACTAAAAGCTCTTGTGTCCTTGGACGACCTTGGTATCTTACCAACGCTATACTACGCTCACGATGGGTGCACTTGCCCATATGTGTGTTTAGTGTTAGTAAAATATCGTGTTTTATAAATTTAAAACTTGGCTAAAAATAAGTGTTAAAGGGGCTTAAAATATACACCTAATATATATAACCCTTTACACGCATCAAGTTTTTGGCGCCGCTGCCGGGGACACAAGGATTTTAAGAAAGTTAGGAATCAACGGCCTAATCAATTTTTTTTTATTTTTTTAGGATTTTCGTAGTTTTTCAGCTTCTGCAGAGCTCAGCACGGGCCGTGCCCGGTCAGACACGGGCCGTGCCCAGCATCATCACTGGCAGTTTTTATTTTCTGAGTTACAGAGAGCTGAACACGGGGTCGTGTCAGTGCAACACGGGGTCGTGTCCAACTCCCAGTAACAGGGATCCAGAAAACAATTACTGTACCTCTGACCACGGGCCGTGTTCGCTGAGCACGGGGCCGTGGTGAATATTCTGACCAACGTTCTTTTCTGTTTTTATTGCAGGACTTGGAACCTAGGCGCCACATTTGAACCTCCTACGTAGTGCATGAGCTCCAGTTCTAGTAGAGACATAAAAGAACCTCTAGAAGAACCCGAACGCTTTCTCAGAAAAAGACTTAAAGCCAAAAATCAAGAGAAAGTTTCGGGGGACCCACTTCCAATGGCGGACCAACGTACCCTCATGGATTACCTACGGCCCACCGTAGGCAATCTCGGCGCCGCTATCAATGCACCGAATGTCGAAGCCAACAACTTCGAACTTCGGCCGCATTTGATACAAATGCTCCAAAACTCCACAACCTTTCATGGGCTTGCGGACGAGGATCCCCATCTACATATTACCAATTTCTTGGAAATATGTGACACTTTTCGGATCAATGGAGCATCGAATGACGCCATCCGCCTTCGAATGTTTCCATTTTCACTAAAAGACCGAGCTAAGGCTTGGCTTAACACCCTCCCAGTGGGCTCGGTAAACACTTGGGATGAACTCACCCAAAAGTTTCTATATAAGTATTTCCCTCCTGCTAAAACGGCTAAATTAATGACTGAAATTAATACATACTCACAAGAGGATGGGGAATCCTTATATGAAACTTGGGAAAGGTTCAAGGAGCTTCTAAGAAAGTGTCGTCATCACGGTCTAGCGGTGTGGCAACAAGTATCCACTTTCTACAATGGGTTGTTGCCACACACAAGACAAACACTTGATTCAAGCTCCGGGGGACTTTTAGGTAATCGTCGCCCAAATGAAATATATAATCAAATTGAGGAAATTGCTCAAACCAATTTTCAATGGCACACTCCCCGAGGTAATAAATCTATTGCCCCGGGAGCCCATAAGGTTGATGAAAGCACCTCTTTACAAGCCCAAATCGAGGCCCTCTCTTCAAAAATCAAAAAGCTAGAAATGACAAAAACGGCCTCGGTTATGGCTTGTGAAGGGTGTGGTGGGTCACATGAAAATTGGAGTTGTATGAAAGAATTAGATGAACAACCAGAAACGGTAAACTACATTGATAATAGACCTAGGCCGTCGGGTCCTCCAACGGGTACCTACAACCAAGGATGGCGTAACCACCCAAATCTTGGTTGGAGAGATCCCGGCAATAGTAGTAGCCAACAAAACCAACGAACTAATTTTCAACAACCACAAAATTTCTCTCAACAACAAGGTGGAAGAGAAAGGTTTGAAGATACTGTATCTCGCCTCATCTCTGACACTGAAAAGAAAAACTCGGATCGATTTCAACAATTGGAATCGAATTTTAGAAATCAACAAGCTAGCATTCAAAACGTTGAAAAACAATTGAATCAACTAGCTCAAAATTTCTCCGAGAGACCACAAGGCGCGTTACCTAGTAATACCGAAACCAACCCGAAGGCACAAGTACATCTCATCACATTAAGAAATCGAACCGTGGGTCCCGAGGATGCTCCATTGCCGCCAAATGAAAGAAGCCAATCTAGCCAACCTGTGACTCCTCCTGCGCCAGAAAAGGCTTCTCTACCAACTCAAGAGCCCACCAAGACTCCTCCAATTCCATACCGCGGTAGGTTAAATCGTCAAAAGACCGATGAGCAATTCGCTAAATTTGAAAATTTACTAAAACAATTGCATGTTAACATTCCTTTTATCGAGGTCCTAACCCAAATGCCTAAATACACAAAATTTATGAGGGATTTCCTCACAAACAAAAGGAAAATTGAATCATTGCAATTAGTTAACTTAGGCGAAGAATGCTCCGCCTTAGTGCTCAACAAACTTCCACAAAAGAAAATCGATCCCGGAAGCTTCACAATTCCTTGCTCGATTGGGGAGTCTCCCGTTCGTAATGCATTAGCCGATCTTGGGGCTAGCATTAACCTCATGCCCACATCAATGTTCAAACGACTCGGCCTAGGAACAACAAGCCCTACAAAGATGAGCATACAACTCGCCGATAGATCCGTCAAATTTCCACAAGGTGTCGCTGAAAATCTATTGGTAAAAGTTGACAACTTCGTTTTCCCAACCGACTTTGTCATCCTAGACATGGAAGAAGACACCGATGTCCCTCTCATCCTCGGGAGGCCATTTCTAGCCACCACCCAAGCGATGGTAGACATGAATGACGGAACGTTAACATTGAAGTTTGGGGATAAGGAGGTGAAGTTTGAATGTGGAAAAAGAATTGAGGACGAAGACCCGGTCAACTACATGCAGGTCATAGACTCAAGCTTGGATGATGCTCTCCGACGGTGTAACATGGGATGCAATACATCCCACTTGGGTGACATATGACCGGCTTTGGGTCTAGCCAAGGACCCTTATAAACGTGGCGCACCACGGAGGCATTCCGCGGAACTATCCTTAGTTTAATTTAGATTAATTTTTATGTTTTCTAGTTAGTTTTAATTTTCAGGAATAAACACACTCATGGTGGTAAGGGATGAAAAGGGAAACGAGAAAAATGACCCCATGCACAAGAACAAGGCAACCCGACAGTTCTCTCCATTACAGAAGGTTCAACACGGGCCGTGTCCAACCAACACGGCCCCGTGCTGAACCCCCTGCAGAAAAACGCCCAGTTCAGGTAACTGGACATGGGCCGTGTTCACCCGACACGCCCCCGTGTCCAGACTTCTGCTTCTCTTGTTTCAATTTTGTTACTGGCACTTGAACACGGGGCCGTGCCCGGACAACACGGGGCCGTGTTCAGCGCCCAGTAACACAAAAGTTTTGCTTTTTAAACACCATTTTACACATCTAATCAACCTAAAAATTTATTTTTGGGACACATTGAGGACAATGTGTAATTTAAGTGTGGGGGGGATGCTAAAACCTTGAATTTTGCAAAGTCCTAAATACAAGCCTTACACAAAACTCTATTGGAACCGCTAATCACCCCAAATTTTTTTTTCAAAAATTTCATTTTTTTCTTGTCTAGGTTTAACTCAGGAAATTCAAGTTCTCAAAAAGGTTATATTTTTACAAATTTACAACCAATAGCGTAGTGATAAAAAGAACCAACATAAGAAAATTATGAAAAGGCATGGCAAACTTAGTTAAAATTTGATTATATATACTTGATCACATAAAAACCCATTCCCACAAAAGTGGGTTTTGAGCCTTTGTTGAGCAATACAAATTTACATCTTTAGACTAAATGCTCATTTTTCGTTTCTTGTGTGAATAGCCGCTTGGTTCTTACAACTCTAGAACTTGCCATGACGATACATTCCCGGTCCTTATCAACTTAAACCCGAGTAAGTAAATGATGGAGGCATTAGGACTAACCCTTTTTATTTCTACACCATTATTTTTCTTTTTCTTTTACCACCTACCAAAAAATCCCCCTAGTTAGCCCCTTTGAGCCTAAACCTTTTCATTTCATCACCCAAACCAAAAACCCTTTTACCCACCAAAACCTTTTTATTTTTAACCCTTTGTTTTAGTAACAAGTTCGATTTTTTTTCGTATGATCGTTCAAAAAAAAAATGTGTTGATGATGAAGCAAAAAGAAAATAAACAAACAAGTTCATCAAAAATAACTTTGTTTGAATAAAAGCTTCATCAAAAAAAAAAAAAAAATAGAAAGTCTTACGAAAACCGACACTTGTTACGCTTTTCACCCTTTTTCTACTAACCACTAACCACTATCCCAACCACCTACCTTTAACCCAAGCCTAACCCTTAACCCACAAAGTCCTCTTGATATTTACAAAGGTATAAAAGTTAAAAAGGAGGAGGATTGATTGCTTGGCAAGGTTATGGTAGGAATAAGTTCCATGCCGCTCTCGAGTGATTCACTAAAAATACACCATCGGCCGAGTGTGAGTGATTTCTCCCGTGAGGTATGTGAACTTATATATAAATGGAATTTTAAAAAGGCATGTTATGCCCAAATAAGTAATTTCTCCTATGAAACGTTCTAAATAAATCATTACGAATAGGATTGTAAATAGATAAAAATAAAACCCAAAAAGATCTTGGATTCCCAACACTCTACGACAAGCCAAAAACCTTCTCTTCTACCCATTCCATTTGGGAGTGTAAGCCACATATTACAGAGTTTTGTTTGAGGACAAGCAAAAGTTCAAGTGTGGGGGTATTTGATGTGTGTAAAATGCAACATATAAATTACATCAAATGAGGCATAAAACTAACCATTTTTAAGTACTAATATTGGAAAAAGAGTGTTTTTGTCTTCCTTTTGTATTTTCAGGATTAAATGAGCTCAAAAACACAAAAGAAGCAAAAAGACAGCTAAATCCAACATAAATATAAGAAAAGGAACATAAGTGGATTGCCCGACCCCTCAACGGCATCTTCCAAAGCAAAATAGAGAAGGCAGAAGACTGAACACGCCCCGTGCTCAGCCAGCACGGGGCCGTGCCCAAGAAGCAGCAGAAAAGACAAACCTATAGAAGCTTCTATTGCCCACCACGGGGCCGTGCCCAGTGAACACGGGGGCGTGGCGAAAGTACAGCAGGTGCATTAATTGTAATTGCGAATTACAATTAATGAGGAGAGAGAGTGTCAGACAGGCACGGGGCCGTGTCCAGCGGACACGGGGGCGTGCCCAGCCCTCTGTTCAGCCTATAAATAGGAGTGTTTGGTTTCATTTCAACTCATCCCTTGGCACACCACCTCTCTCACACTTCATCCACCACCCACCACCATCACAACACCATCATCCACCACCATCATCCATTGTCCATCATAGAGTGTGTGAGTCGTCTCGGGATCCAAGATTGATCGTAAGAGTTCTTGACAATCAAGGCCATGTTTGCCTAAGTCTCTTACATCACTTGGTGAAGACAAAGTGTCTAGTATAATACTTTTTATTTCTAATCTTTTGCACTTTTTATTTGGTTTTGTATTAATGACTTTAATAACTAGTTACTTATGTTGAAGGTGATCTTTCCTTATCGTTTGTCCGTGGTGTCTTGGCATTATTTTACTGTCTATATAAAATAAAAGATTTTCACCATTCATATCTCCACGGTCTATATGGAGGTATGTTGGCTACCTGGTCGGGGGTTAAGGGAACGGTTTGGTAAAGGTCTTGCCATTGTTCAGCGTTTAGAGGTCCTGCAATGGACCTGGGTCAAATTTAGTAGGACCTCCTTCAATGCTTCACGGTATTGGATGGCGGGGGTCCAAACTCTTTGATCCCCTCATAAGTTAACTACTATTAATACTATAACCCGGCTATTTAGGACTGTATCCCTGCTGACTCAGACTACTTAGCCGAGGGTAACGTCACCGCCAAAAGCAGGGCCTACCATAATACTGCATTAATAACTTAATTCATTATCTTCCAATAATCCACCCTTTTAGGATTGTATCCTTGCTGACTCAAACCACTGGGGTGAGGGTAACGTCACCTTCAAAAGAGGGGCCTACTACAATAACTAAGATAATCTCTTAATTATGTGCAAAAGTGCGGAAATAATCAAAGGTTATACTAGATACGAGTCGGAACCAAGTGATTCATCTTGTCTATCTGTTTTTTCTTTTTTATTTTATTTTCAGCATTTTAGTTAGTTTTTATTTTTCTTAGTTTAAAACTTTTTTCTAAAATTTTTATTTTGATTAGACGTTGAGGATAAACCGGTACTAAAAGCTCTTGTGTCCTTGGATGACCTCGGTATCTTACCAACGCTATACTACGCTCACGATGGGTGCACTTGCCCATATGTGTGTTTAGTGTTAGTAAAATATCGTGTTTTATAAATTTAAAACTTGGCTAAAAATAAGTGTTAAAGGGGCTTAAAATATACACCTAATATATATAACACTTCACACGCATCAAATGGCTTCTTCAATGTCCCGAGGTACGGACTGTGAGAGAAAAGCTGCATAGAGCCCTTTGTTGATGCTTGATGACTGACCACGTGTACGTACTCCTTCTTCTACTGCACCTATGACATTCTCAAGAGGATGATTGCGATTTGTCTTGTATCCTGCATTTGTGTGAGACTCAATTTGCTGCGGAAGGTTGGTGAAGTGTTCGTCAACGTATATTATTGGAGGGTCATCTTCTTGAGTTGGCTCATCCACATTCGCCTGTGAAGAAGAAGCACCGTTTTCAGGGGTGTTCTCAGGCGAAGTGTCACCATTTACTTCATCTACAGAGAGAAGTGGATCAGCAGAAAATGGAGAGAAACGGGTAGTGAAAGGAATTAAACCAATATCTGAAGAATCAAACAGAGGTTCAACTTGAGCAGCTTCTGCAGGTTCTGCTTCTGGAACATCTTCTGGAATTTCGAAGGTGTTGAAAATCACACCCATATCATAAAACCAATCGGGAGTACTTCCAGTGTTAGTGTAGTTTCCTTCTTGGAAGTCTACGTAATACGATTCAATCACCATCTTTGTTCTTTTGTTGTAGACTCTGTAGGCTTTCTGAGTGGATGAATATCCCATGAAATAGCAGATATCACCCACTGCTTCGAGCTTGATGAGATTCTCTTGAGTGTTTAAAAGAGTGCAAGAACATCCAAACGGTCTGAAGAAATCGATGAGTGGCTTCCTTTTGAAGAGAAGTTCATATGCAGTTTTTCCATGAGGTTTTACAATGAGAACTCTGTTCAGAATGTAGCATGCTGTATTTACCGCTTCTGCCCAAAAGATGATTGGGAGCTTTGAATCCAACAGCATGGTTCTCGCGGCTTCGATCAAGGTTCTGTTCTTTCGTTCAGCCACTCCATTCTGTTGAGGAGTTCTAGCCGCACTGTATTGAAGATGAATTCCTTTTTCTGCACAGAAGGATATGAAGGTTTGATTCTTGAATTCGGAACCATTATCACTTCTGATCGACTTCACTTTCAATCTGGTCACGTTTTCAATCAAGGGAATGAATGACTTAAGGATATCAGCTGTCTCACTTTTGGCTTCAAGAAAATAAACCCAAGAAAAATGAGAGAAATCATCTGTAATCACCAAACAGTAAGAACTTTTAGCAAGACTCTTAACACTTATTGGACCAAAAAGATCCATATGCATCAATTGAAGAGGCACAGTAATTGTGTTCACTGCTTTGGACTTGTGCGATTTCTTGTGTTGCTTTCCTTGGGCGTATGCGATACATTTTTCAGGAAAAGGAAATTCTTTTATCGGAAGACCTCTGACTAAGTTTAACTTAGAGAGTTTGTTCATATTTTTGAAATTTACATGCCCCAATAGCTTGTGCCAAAGCAGTGACTCCGATTCTGAAGCCTTTGAGATTAAACAAGTCAGGTTATCATTTGTCTTGGCATTTTTCATGTTGAGCACGTATGTGTTGTTTTGTCTTGGAGCTGTGAGCATGATCATCTCTGCAGGAATGACATATTCAGGCTTGAGAAATAAACATTCCATGTCGTTGAAAAGCACTGATATTCCTTTATCACAGACTTGTGATACGCTCATAAGATTGTAGCACAATTCTGGAACATAGTTGACATTTTCCAAAGTAAGTGCTTCAGACACAACATCTCCTATTCCAACGATCTTTCCTCCCTTCTCGTCTCCAGCGAATGACACGAAATCACCATCAATAAAGCGAAAATTCTTCAGAATATCTTTTAAGCCTGTCATGTGTCTTGAACATCCGCTGTCTACATGCCAGATATATTCCATGAGCATTCGTAGCCATTTCTGGAGTTTATTCTGAAATACAAGAATATACACAAATTAGTTTGATTTGGGAACCCGGATTTGCTTTACTCTGGATCTATCGTGGTTTTGACCCACGATTTCCTCTTTTTGCTTCCAAAAATAAGCTGTTGAATTAATCAGATTTCTAACAGATTTCTTAAGATAATCAAGCTGATCTGTGAAATTTTTAACAAAATCATATTCTGGTTTAGGAAAATTCTTGTTTTTACAATGTTTCGCTGTATGTCCTAAATGACCACAGCGAAAACATCGTTTACATCTGGGCTTTTTGGTGTTAGAAGATGATGTATGTGATGAGTTTCTTGAGCTTTTTGAAGAATCTTTTGATGCAGTGTATCTTGAGCTCTCGGCTTTCTTCATTTTCTTGTCAACTCGGCTTTCATCTTCTGAACAGTCTTCATCATTGTCGGAATCTGATGAACTTTCTGTTGTTTGATATTCACTTGAATTTTGATCTTCACTTGCTTCGTCACTTGAATCATCGGAGCTTTGATTTTCACTTGAACTTTCTGAATTTTGATCTTCAATTGTTTCATCACTTGAATCTTCGGAGCTTTCACCTTCTGTTGTTTGATCTTCACTTGAATTTTCTGATTCTTGTTCTTCATCAGAACTTGAAGTCTCTTCTTCCTTTTCCGAGGCTGAAAAACTTGAATCTTCTTTGCTGCTATCTTCAGTGACTTTCTTTTCTGAATCTGTCATACCTCTTTCGAGGTGGAATAAATTCTGGAATTTCCTCGGTGAGGAATTTTCCAAAGCTATTCTTTTTCAACTCTGGCACAAATACAGGAGATTCACACACATTTTTATCATCACAAAATGCAGAATTTAAATCATGACATTCAAACATAGCATATTCACGATCACAGGTCTCAAATGTAGGCACATGGCCCTTACAGTCATCCAAAGAGTTAAATTTAGGCACGCGGCCATTACAGTCATCCGTCTTAATTAAATTATTACATTCATCCCAAATATTGTTTTTCTTAGAACTGTTTCAGGCGAATCAGTTAACAGTGGAATAACTGTCGCCTGAATAACCTATTCCTATTTTTGAACCGCCGCAGTCTCCATCCTCATCGCACACATCTTCTTTACACACAATTGGATCTGCATTACTTTTAGGAATGTTAGCGGTTGTTTCATTTTTGAAAGAATCATTTTGTTCTACAGAGGCCTTTTCATCAATGAAATCATTGTCGGGATGAGGAGTTGGCATAGGCACATAGTTTTTGCTATGTGGTGGAAAGAAAAGTTTTCTTTCATTTCCCTGCCTATCCTTATACCCGATCCCATATTTTACATACGTTGGTCGTTGGCAGTTTTTGATGTCAGTAAAGGCCTTTTGACTGACATTCCATTTGTCTATGATAATTTGTAATTTATTATTTTTGTTCAAAGTTTTTTCCAATCTATCTGTGAGATCGTTAATGATAAAATCTTTTCTAAAAACAAATTCTTTTAGAGTTTGCATTTCAGCTAAAGTTATATTCAACTTTCTCTGATATGCGGCCTCGTTTTGTTTAAGTTCTTTGTTAAATTTTAAAGCTTTGTCTTTTTGCCTCTCAAATTCTAGATTAAGAGATTTGTAGTGTGCCACGACATCAACGCATGCTGGTGTGCATTGCTGCTGCCGAGACTTTTCCCTTTTCATCAGATGACTCCTTAGAAACATGCTCCTTGGGTTTTTCAGCTTCTTCAGAATTCTTTTCTTTCTCAGGCTCTGGGGAGGTGAGAATACTTTTCAGACCTTTGTCAAAAATGTTGTCCCCCTTTGGTATTCCAGCAGCCTGTTTCTCAAACTGTGTTGATGACGACCCGCTTGAGATCTTTGCCATGAGAGCTTTGTTGACTTGTTCCTTGGCTTCAGTAATTTCTTCACCCCAATCATAATCTTCAACAACCAGAGCTTTTGGTGTGTTGGGAGTAGCATTGTTCTTGTTTTCTTCAATAGCAATTTGTTTTATAGCAGGAGCAGCCTCAGTGTTTCCTTCCTTCAACAAAGGACACTCTCGCTTGAAGTGACCCAAACTCTTGCAGTTGTAACACCTCAGGTTGGATTTGTCAAAACCAGCTTTTCCAAGACCTAGACGCTTCCCGGTCTTATCCTGAAACTTCTTCAATCTTAAAGTGATCATAGCCATCTGCCACTTCAAATCCATCTCCTCCATGTCATCTGGATCAACCTGATACATGTCTTCAGCAGTGAGCATCTCCTTCTTGAGTTCTCCCGACATTAAAGCCTCATAGCTACTTAGAAACATGTTAAAAAGTGTCACATGTTCAGTTGACACTTTCAACGCTTGAGTATCACCAACCACAGCAGCCTTATCACTCGATTGTGGAGCCTTTGACGCGCTTGCAGAAACGTTAAAGTGGGACATCTCGGAGGCTTGTTTACTGGTGCCTCCTGAAGCTAGAAATGCCACATTCTTTAGTCCAGTAGAAGTCTGAGCTGCATTTGGCGAGTAACCAGCTGTATTCATTTCGCGTTTGTTGACGTGCATTTCAAAAGCTTCCAGAGTGTTGATTAAGTCGAACAGTGTGGCAGGACTTGGGTTGTTGAGGAAATCCCTTTTTATCATCATGCATTGAAGGCTCCATTCCTTTGGGAGCGAGTCCAGAAGCTTCTTTATGGCGGCACGATTAGTGACAGGATTTCCTGCCTTCTTCATCTTGGTCATCATATTCAGAAAACGACTGATATGATCAGAGAGGATTTCTCCACGAATTCCACCAAACATGTCGTATTGCTTCTGCACCATGTCTCTTTTGCTCTCAATTAGCTCTTCATTTCCCTCGTAGTGTTCGATCAAAGCGTGCCAGAGTTCATTAGCAGTTCTGTATTCTTCAAACATGTTACAGTCGTCAGTTGACAAAGCCATGGTTAAGGCAGCATGGCACGACGGTCACGTTGGATTAGAGCTTTGTCTTCATAGATGAAGGTTGTGGGGTCGTTGTTATTGGCTATCACATCTCCTTGAACCACCGTTGGAACGTGGGGTCCAGCGATGACGGAAAGCCATAGATTGTAGTCAGTGAATTCGAAGAATGACTTGATTCGATTCTTCCAAGTACCGAAATCTTCTGCTCCTTTAAACTTTGGTGGTCTTGTGTTGGTTCCGGTCTCGAGTTCAGCTTGAGCGATTGGACTTAGTTGATTCACCGACATTTTGACTTGTTTTTGACTTAGTAAAGCTGATCAGAAGATAAATTCACTAACTGACTGGTGTTGAGCAATTTCGCCGGCGAAATAGGTAACTTCGCCGGAGATCTGACATAAATTAGTGAAACAGAATGAATTTCGCCGATGTTTTCGCAGATCAATTGTCTTCGCCGGTACGCGGAGAAGTCCTCCACGAGCGAAGAAGTCTAATTCCCTTGATACAATAAACACACACGTTAGTTTGGCTTATTTCGCCAACACCGTGATAAAAACTCTGTGGTTCTTTATCACAGTTCTCGAAGTCTCCTTCGATAAATTCGCTACAGGGACACTTGACAATATTTCGCCGGAAATCAGCAACTTCGCTCGAGTTTTAGTCGGCGAAATTGACGATTATGCGATGTTCAAATATGATTTCGCTGAATTCAAAAGCACGTTCGCTGTATTCAAAAAATAAGTTCGCTGTATTCAAAATAATTTCGCTATATTCAAATTTATCTTCACCAACCAGAGGGTTTAACACGAACTAAAACCCTCTAATCACCCAAAAACGACTCAAAAACCATGTTTCTATGCTTCAAAATGTCCAAAATGACTCCCTAATCACAGATTAACAACAACCTATCGATTAAACACACCAAATCAATCCATTTTAAGTCCAAATATTTGAAAAACCTTGAAACTTTGAAAAACCTTCAAAACTTTGAAAAATCTTAACAAAAACACAACAACCAAGAGCACTAAGGCTCTGATACCAAATTGTAGATCCCAATATCAATCCGGATCACATTGGTTGATTGTTTTAGTCCAAAATACCTATTGATTAGGTGTTTGTACTATGAAAAAGTTAAGAAGAATCAAGAATGAAGATGAAGCTAATGGTATGATGAATACAACAAGTGTTGTATTGAATCCAAACAAGAAGATAAATCAATAATGCACCTTGGAAATCTGATTTAAGCACAAGAGTAGAGATTGAATGTAAACAACACTAATATTCACCAAAATGAGCCAAAAGCTTGGCTAGGGCAACAATACATGGGTTTATATAGATCCTGACTTGCCAGCATAATTATAATTATGCTGGAATCTTAACTACACCAAGTCAGGTTTGCTACTTTCATCTAATTACAAAATATGCCCCTAGACTTTAAAACAAGCTACAAACTATAATAAAACTAATCCAGTACAAGTATGAACGATCTCATAAGTTCCAACAATTATCACTAATATTTATCAATAAGAATTATAAATATTGAAAATCTGAAAACTTTCTAAAGGTTTTTATTTAACTCTACTTCAATCAATCAATCAATCATACCTAGGATAGAGAGGCTGCTTCCAGATAGACCCTCGACTCCAAAACACCTAGGAAAAAAAAATAGAACATGAGGTGTGTGTGTATGAAGCTACCAATATAACATGAGTGGTGAAAGAGTGCATGGTAAACAAGACAAATATAACACAAACAGCTTATAAACATAGTTACATATTTACGACCATACACTACACCTAAAAACACAATTGTACCCTCTCCTAGAAATCCTTAACCTTAATCCTACGTCTCCACGAGCTCCTATCATGGACCATGTTCTCAGAGAGGTGCAATCTTTGCAAATCCTGCCTAATCCGCTTATCCCAAGTAATTTTGGGTCTGCCTCTACTCCTCCTCCCCTCCACCTCGAGAGTTTCAACCACTCTAACTGGCTCTATCGTCTGCCTCCTCTTCACATGCCCAAACCATCTCAATCTTCCCCCTTTATCTTATCTGATATACTAGCTACTTCTAGCCTCACCCTAAAAACATCATTTCTTCTCCAGTCTAACCTTGTGCTCCCACACATCCATCTTAGCATTCTCATCTCTGCCACCTCCATCTTGTGTGCTTGTACTTCCTTAATAGACCAACATTCGGTTCCGTATAACATAGCAGGTCTAATTGCAACCCTATAAAATTTCCCTTTCAATTTTGTTAGGAACCTCCTATCGCACAATACCCCAGTGGCAGCTCTCCACCTACACCATCCAACCTGGATGCGGTGGGCAACATCACTATCTATCTCCCCATCTGTTAGTGCATTAATGTCTATCGCCTTCGTCAATTCGAGCCGTAGCGAGAAACCGAAGAAATTAAGCCTTTATTGTAATATTTAGATAGTTTTAGCAAGGTGGCATTTTGGTAATTAATGAGAAATCTCATTAATTCCAAGGGCTATAAATAGGAGAGTTATGACATAAGTTGTAAGACTTTTGCTCATTTGGTGATTTAGGAGATTCAAGTCTAGAGAGAGAAAGTCTAGAGAGAGAAAGTACTCTCTACGTGATTCTTGTATCGTACACGTCATATCTTTCAATAGATTCACGGTTCTAGTACGTTATTGTGTGTTCGGTCACGCACGTTCACGGTTTCCGCAAGTCGAACGTTCGTTACGCAATCGAACGGTGTCAAAACCGGTCCTACAATTGGTATCAGAGCAGGAGCTCGATTGCGCTGATCAAACACATAGATTCGTACCAGATTTCATCGATTTCAGACCTGAATTTGATATATTTCTTCATCTTTTTCATTCTTATCACGTTTTTTTACTGAAAAACGTAAAATTGAACAGGTTTTTACGGTCCGAATCAGATGATTTTTTGATATGTTGTGCGAAAACATTTGATTTACAACCATACAAAATTTCAGATTCTAATTCCTTGCCGTTTAGGAGATATTTGAAGTTTAAGGTCCGATTTTGTTTGAAACAGTCAGGTTTCGCTTGAAAAAGGACATATAATCATTTCGCTTGAAATATCTGATTGGTTTCGCTTGAATAGTACTTTAAAATTGGCTTTCGCTTGAATGAACATCTGGCTTTCGCTTGAAAAAGTGGTGTTGTTTGAAGCGAAACACAGGCTTTCGCTTGAAATATTCTGAGGTTTAGCTTGAACTTTGCTGAGGCTTTCGCTTGAAATCAGCAGTTTGTTTGAAAATACGTGTACCGCTTGAACAATTGTTTGAGATATATCTGACTTAACAGTTTACGAGGTTGTTATTAATTGGGAAAAGAGAACACGTGAATTGTGTCAGGTTGCATCGGTTTGATCATTTAGTTGATTTTATCAGAAACATTAAGTGAATATGCTTTATTCAGTTTGAAATTGTCTGACATAAGTCATCGATTCGCTCATAGAGATTGAATACATTGAGATTTGATAAAGTCTTGTCTGACGCATGTGAATAGATATTAAAATTGTCTGTCACTTTTGTTGTTGCACTCTGATAAAGTGTGGTTTGATTCTCTCGAAAATCAGAATTCATGTGAAAAGTGCATCAAGTTTCGAGAAAAGTTGTTTAGTAGTGCAATCGGTGCCATTTATTGTTTGCATGTGAATTTCGATTAAATCAAGAAACATCACGTGAACTCTGAATCCATTTATTAACAATTGTGTCAGTCCATTACTCGGCTCATGTATTGATGTAAGTGTTTGCATGTGTGGTAATGTTGAAGTCAAATAATATCACGTTGAACAAAATTGTGTAAGTGTTTACATGTGATTAAAGTGAGGCGGCACAATCATATCATCTTGATACTTGAATTTGTCGGTCAGTTTTATTGATTTTGATTACATATTGGTTGCCTTATCAATTAATATAAAACATATCATCGGCCCAAGAGTCAAATATATCGACCCAATCATAATTAGTTTGACAATCAATTGTACAGTCCATGTGATGATATCTCGATTCATGTGATTCATTAAATAAAAAATTTGTGTGTTTGAATTGATTTGTGATTTGTGTCATTAGTCATCATGTTGTGTGTTTATGAAATTTGCATGAGATTCATTTTTGTCGTGTAGTACTATTAGTCAAGTTGTGAGTCAGAAAGTTGATTTTGTTTAGCTCACTTATCGAATCACAATTTGATTCAAAGGATATTGTTTTGTTCAAATTTAAAGTGCAACAAATCGAGCGGCAATCCAAACGAGTTGCCACCGGATCCTAATCAGTTTTATTTGTCTGTGTTTCAGGTGATTTGTCAAGCATCGAATACTCGCCCGAGTGAATTCTCATTCGATTCGTTATCACCGGATTTTGGTCACTCAATTGGATATTCATCTGATTCAGTAGTTTGATAAAGTGATTGAACTGATCTTAGATTGTGTGTATTTTCGTATTGTTTGAAAATCTGTCTTTGTAAATCTTTCAATAACGAAACATGGATTGTGAGTCGTATCATGTTCAGAGTCCAACAGATATTGCACAGAAGAAATTTGATAGTTTTATGGGTATCAAGGGAGAGTCTACAAAAGAATTGATTGATCGATATTGCCATTTGGTTTTGGAGATGGGAAGATTGAAGATAACCAAGACAAATGAAGAGTGGATTGACAAATTAGCAGACACATTACCTTATGATGAGTGGGGAACATATCTGATGGTGTTAAAGAACAATACAAGTTTTGCTAATATGAATCTGAGTGGTTTCATTGAGAAAATTAAAGCACATGAATTGGAACTAACAAAGATTAGAAAAATGAAGTCTATTGATGAAAAATTCGAACCTGAGAAAAATGTTCAAGTGGTAGAGGAGCAGGTTAAAGAAATTTCAGCTATCAAGGTTGAGAAGAAAGCTGAAGCTGAAATGATGTCCAAGAAATGCTTAAACTGTGGAAAATCTGAATCAGACAATGCCAAACTCTTAAAGGATTTGGAGAGTTTGACATTGGAAATCAAAAATTTGAAGGATGAGAAGAAATCTGATGATAAACAGATTCTTGAAATACAAGAAAATTTTGAGAATTTGAAATCTGAAAATGTCAAACTGTTGAGTGGTTTGGACAGTTTGATATTGGAAAACAAAATCTTAAAAGAAAATGAAAAAGAATTTCAAAATAAAATAACATTTTTTGAAAATGAAAAATTGAAAATTGAAAAAGATTTTCAAAGTCGAATAAAGATTTTAGAAGATGAGAAAGATATTTTTGGTAAAAATAATCTTGAAAAACAAATTGCAATAAATTCTCATCTTGCTAAAATCATTCAGCTTGAAAAAGAAGCTGAAAGTGATCGGAATAAAATTACTGAGTTAGAAAATAAGTTGAAAGGTTTTGTGACTTCTACACCATATGTGTGTCCAGAACCGATCAATTCAGTTCCAATAAGTGAAAATGTTACAAACTTTGTCAAAGTTGAAGATTGTGATGAGATAACTGATGATGAAGTTGAAAAAAGAAAAATATTTTTGAAATTAAAAGAAAAATTTAAAGAAACTGTTTTACATTCGACTGAAATAGGTGAATGCTCAAAGCAAAAACCTGTTAAGAAGAATGTAGAACAAAAACAAAATGTTAAAAATTCGAAAAAGTTTCAAAACAACAATAAAAGCTCATCAGTTCAATCATCCAATCAAGATAAAAAACCACAAAAATTGAAAAACCAAAATTTACAAAA
Organism: Helianthus tuberosus; assembly: GCA_030545235.1. Taxonomy (NCBI): domain Eukaryota; kingdom Viridiplantae; phylum Streptophyta; class Magnoliopsida; order Asterales; family Asteraceae; genus Helianthus; species Helianthus tuberosus. The sequence continues at coordinate 89,193,003 of CM060365.1, forward strand.
AGTTGGTGATATGTGGTGCAGGTTTAACCACAGTGCTTCAAAGATAAATCCAGCTTTCATGAGGAATGATGATTACCACAAAGCCAGACAATGCTATGATCTGAGCGTTTGGTGTGAAAGTGGTGAATGGTACGATAACAGAGTGTGTTACACTTGTGGTGTTCAAGGACACATTGCTGTTAACTGCCAGAATCAATGGTTTGAGACCAGGAGATGCTATAACTGCCAAATCAAAGGATATATTGCAAGAGATTGCCCAATGAGATCAATGGAAAGATCGAGGGCTGAATCTCAGAAAATGACAAAGAAGAAACCTGTTAAAGTCGAAGAAAAGCCCAAAGAACAGAAAGTTCTAGAAAAGAAAGTGAAACTTTCACAAGGGCAGAAAGATCGATTGAGAAAGAAAAGGAAGAAAGCACGAGAGTATCTCGAAAGGATTTTGTCCTCGGATACAACAAGAAAATCAGATAAAAGTTCTGATAAATCGTCTTGCTCTTCAAAGAATGACAAATCAAGCAAAACGAATTCATCAGATGCAAATTTGAGGACATAATGGAGTGTGAAGAAAGGAAATGTTCCTGGCGATGAATTTGTTTCTTCGGAAACAAAGGAGCCACGTTCTGGCAATGATTCTGATTCGTCAAAATCAGAGGAGCCACAAGTTGAGCTCAAAAGTGAAAATTCAGTTCCGCCAATGGATGATATCAACTTTCCACCATTGCAGACTGAAAATTTTAAACAAAAAGTTGGTAAAGTGAAAAGTTCGAATCAATTCTATTCTGAAAAGAAAGAATTTGATGTCGAAAAGGCTTTTAATAGCAAAGTAAAAAATATTTTTGGAAAGATGGTTGAGGGTAAGGTAAAAGGGGTTAAAGAATTTTATGAATTAAAAAGGTATGTTCAAAACACCCAAGGACAGTCAGGCTTGGGTGAATCTCTTTAACTGAAAAAACCTGACTTGCCGGAGCTCCCAAGTTGGTAATCGTGGAGCAGGAATCGGCATATTTCTTGAGAAATTCACTCTGGTGATATTTCGACTTACAAGTGGTTAATAAGGACATTAAGTTGTACTTGATTTAACTATCTTACAAGTGGTATGATTGTTGGAAATTGTTTTTGTAAAAAAAAACTTACAAATGATTGAAAGGACAATGTGATGAAAACCCCATGTAAGACTGAATATTGGGATTCTGGATACGGGAGTATATTCAAGAGGTGGGACACATGAATGAGCTAAGTTCATAAGACATCTAAATCGTATCCTGAGTAAATTGAAATTTGTGTGAGGATTTAAGATGGATCGGTATATCAACAATCAATGTGAATCGTTTAGAACTTAATATGTTTAAAGCTTAACGGTGCTAGTGATTTGTCTCAAAAACTGATATGATCCTCTTACACAAACTCACAAAAATAGTGGTTGTATATATTTTATTTCTGCATTTAAACTTTGTTTTTGCATTTTTGTTTCATATTATTAAAAAAAATCCAAAAAGATTTTCGACAACTGATGTTGAGAAGCTGATATTCAAAATCTTAAAGGCTAAACAAGATGAACAATTGGTTTGGTTAAGATGATGAGAAGTTGGAAGATAATCCTCAAATGTTTAGATGATTCATTAATTTGAATCACAATATCGTGTGTTATATGTTTGAGAATTTTGAGTGAATTCTTTTAGAGTCAAAATTATTTTGTCTTACGAAAGGTTGAGATGTGTAGGTTTTTGATTCTGTTGCTACGGAAAGCCAGGCGTCGATCCCAAAAGCACGGAAGCTTGACGAAAGGGGGAGCCTGAAGAAAGAGACTACCAAGGAGGGAAGCAACTGAAGCTGAAGACAGATCCACGGGGATTCTGTTCGAAAAAGAGAAAGACAAGATGCTACGAGATTGACTGCGGCAATATCCAAGGGGGAGATTGTTAGTGCATTAATGTCTATCGCCTTCGTCAATTCGAGCCGTAGCGAGAAACCGAAGAAATTAAGCCTTTATTGTAATATTTAGATAGTTTTAGCAAGGTGGCATTTTGGTAATTAATGAGAAATCTCATTAATTCCAAGGGCTATAAATAGGAGAGTTATGACATAAGTTGTAAGAATTTTGCTCATTTGGTGATTTAGGAGATTCAAGTCTAGAGAGAGAAAGTCTAGAGAGAGAAAGTACTCTCTACGTGATTCTTGTATCGTACACGTCATATCTTTCAATAGATTCACGGTTCTAGTACGTTATTGTGTGTTCGGTCACGCACGTTCACGGATTCCGCACGTCGAACGTTCGTTACGCAATCGAACGGTGTCAAAACCGGTCCTACACCATCCCTCTGAACAAGCGATCCTAGATACTTGAACTTAGTCACATGCGGAACCACATGACCGTCAATGGTGATCTGAATGTCCTCATCGTTGTCTACTCCACTAAAGTTACAATACAAGTACTCAGTCTTAGATCGACTAATCCTTAAACCTCTGTCCTCAAAAGCTACTCACCACTCTTCTAACCTCGCATTCAGGCTTTGTTTACTATCAACAACTAACACAATATCATCTGCAAAAATCAGGCACCACAAGAGAGCCTCTTGAATTAACTTTGTCAACTCATCTAGGATAACTGCAAATAGAAAAGGGCTCAAAGTAGACCCTTGGTGAAGTCCTACCTCCATCAGGAAAAAATCAGTATCCCCTACAGGTGCTCGGACACTAGTCTTAGTCCTAACATACATATCCCTAATTAAGTCTATATACTTCCCAGAAACCCCTCTACTCTCCAAACTATCCCAAACCAGTCTACGTGGCACACGGTCATAGGCCTTTTCAAGATCAATGAACACCATATGTAGGTCCCATTTCTTCTCCCTATACTTCTCATCAATCTCCTTAGGATATGTATTGCTTCCGTAGTCGATCGCCCTGGCATGAAACCAAATTGGTTTACCGTGAGTTGAGTTTCTCTTCTGATTCTCGTCTCAATTATTCTCTCCTATAATTTCATAGTGTGTCATAGTAACTTAATCCCTCTGTAATTCCCACAACATTGGGCGTCCCCTTTGTTCTTATACACAGGTACTACTACACTATTCATCCATTGATCTGGCATTTTCCCAGATTTGAAAATAAGGTTGCATAAAATAGTTAGCCAATATACTCCTTCTATTTAACTCTACTTGAGAAGGAAAATTCCTACGCCCCGCTTGCGGTATACGCATATAATGTATATATGTGTGGGCGCTCGGGGGGCAAAAGTGAAAGTGCACTAATTTTAACGTCATTTTACTAATTTCGTGAAAATAACATCTAAAGAGGGGGATGGTTAATCATGCATCATGTGGTGGCGTTGATAGCCGAAAGACAAGGGAGTAGGGCTGTTCACGAGCCGATCCGAACTGAGCGGACCTTTGCTCATGCTTAGTTCGTTTACAATCGAGCGAAATCCGAACGAGCATATTCGAGCGTGTAATTTTCCGAGCGAGCGGGAAGCGAGCGACGAGTAAATTGGACAACCATAGATTTAGCATGTTTCCTTCGATGTCTCCCCTATCGGGTCACGACTAAGGTCCAATTGTCCAAGGATGACACTAAGATTGAGGTTGGATCATCCGAGGATGAGGCTCTAGTTGAGGCAGATGAGGCGATGAATATACAACAAAGAACAATTGTCGCATTGTGGCGTATGGTGTGAGCGAGAGACGATTGATGAGAGAAAGATGTCAAATATGGTTGCTTCACGACTTAGAGTTTTAGTTTTAAATTTAGTGTTAAATTTTTTATTGGTTTAAGAGTAAATTACAAGTTTTGTCCTTTATGTTTACATCAAATTGCATGCGCTGTCCTTTAGCACAAAAGTTGACAGGTTTTGTACTTAATGTTCCAAAATCTTGCATGTTATATCCTTTAGGCCAAACCCAGTTAGATTTTATAGTTAAATATGGTCATGTACAAGGCACATGAGGGATTCGTGTCATTATATATTCCCAGGGACTATTGAGTAAATAAATTATAACGAGTGACTTTTGTGTAAAATATAAAAAATAAAAACCATTAATCTCTCTCTCTAAACTCATCATCTATCTCTTTGTTCTCTAAACTCATCATGTCAACTGAAACAGGAGATCCACAAGCAGAAAATATGGACAAATTGTGAAAAAGATGGGTGATTTAGGAAGAGAAAAGTTGGGTAAAAGTGAGAAAATTTGTGAAATCTGGAGCCCTAGAGACGAGGATGAATGATTCTAAAGTAGAGAAGACAATCTGCAGCGTTATTAGGTCAAATTGAAAGAAAAGTTGATGGAAATTACTTGCTATTCGTTCCCAGCACCTCAGAGATCTAATTTACTTACCGCGAAGATGGATAGGAGGCAAATCAGCGGCAACGAACGGAACGAAATATGCCCTTGCTCTAATGATTCTCCTTTGATGTGTGTAGCACCAATTTTTGAGCTAAAAAAGGTGTACCTTTTCGAGCTCATCTTGGATCTCCTGCAACTTTTCGATTGTAAGAATAAGTTCGTTGTCGATTTGCTCATCGTTATCAAGGTCGTTTTTTGTCTCCACCTTCAACCGTTCCGATTCGCACGAGTTGTGATGATCGGACTGTTGCGGGGGTGATGGTGGGTGCAGTGGTGATTTGGGTGCGGCGTTGATGGTGGGTGCAATGGGGTAGTGGTGGTCGATAGGTGGAAGTGGTGTGGTGGAATTGGTGGTGGTCGGTAGGTCGGGGTGGTGGTAGTTTTCAGTCCGGCAGTGGGTGGGGTGGGTGGTGTTGGTGAAGGTTATGGGGAGGTGGGAGGTGATGGTGGTAGGAGGTGTGTGAAGTCTGAGAGAGAGAGAGAGAGAGAGAGAGAGTTTAGAGAGAGAGAGAGAGGGGGGGAGAGTTGTATATACTATTTTGCTTTATTTTATTAAATAAATATTAAAAAACTGAGTTAAATGACCAAATTACCCTTGTGTAATATAATTTAAACAAAAAATCTAAATAGGTTTGGCCTAAAGGATATAACGTGCAAGATTTTGTAACATTAAGTACAAAACCTGTCAACTTCTGCGCTAAAGGAAAGCGCCTGCAATTTGATGTAAACATAAAGGACAAAATTTGTAATTTACTCTTGGTTTAATTAGGCTAGTGTGGATAAATATAATTGTATATTTGAGTATAGTGGTCCAAATCTAATAGAGCGGTATGTATAAAATATTAATATACATGTAATTTGTGTGTGCATATATAATTATATATGTAATAAATTAATAAAAATTAATTCGAGCCGAACCGAGCCGAGCCGAGTGGACCTTTGCTCATGCTTGGCTCGTTTGCAAACTGAACCAAACCAAACCGAGCGAGCATATTCCGAGCGTTTTCCGAGCGATCGGCGAGCGAGCGATGAGCGACGAGCGATTAGAACAACCCTACAAGGGATTACATGCACTAATCGGCCTTTGTCATAATTGCTGAGTGTTATGTGTCTTATGCCCAATGCTTGATGCAAAACTACTATCGAGCCGGGGGTCTCACCGGAAGCAGTCTCTCTATTCCTTTGGGGTGGAGGTAAGGTTGTCTACATTTTACCCTCCTCAGACGCTTTGCTATTAGTGAGATTTACTAAGTATGATGATGATGAGAAGGTAAATTCCAACAAGGCCCCGCCAAACGAATTGGAGCCAAACACATATGGTCCAAATGGAGTTCAACTCTTCCCATATCTCTTATAAATAGTGGTCCCAATCGCTATTTGTCTGCGAGACTTGAGTGTCGGATAGTGGTTTAGAAACCCCGGTTTATGGTCTATGACCCCTTCTAACGAGCTGTTCATGTTGTTTTGTAGCCTTGGTACTAGACGGAGAAGACAAAGTCTAGTTGGTACATCTCGATATAACTATTCGGAAAACCGCTAGGTAGATTTTTATAGCTTCAATTGATCTCATTGACCATACCAAGAGATAAGGTTATAACTATCATTTGTTTATTAGAATAAAATAAAAAATAAATTCATATAGTTTAAAAGTTATACGATCAACTTGTGTTTCTTTTTGTTTATTTGTGACGGTCCTATATATGCATCCATATGTTTCGACCAGGAATCCTATATCTTCACGTGGTGGCCAATTATATACTGCTTTCAAGTTTCAACCGTCTGAAAACACATCTTCAACTGCTTTAAAACCGTGTGCCATTACTGAATTTACCACTTGCATTATATATACAATATATGTAAGCTTCATCAACGTTCTTGGTTTCACTTTTTGGACTCTTCTTAGAAAGAATGATATAGACACCTAATTTGACTACTTTAATCTTATAACTAATAGCAAACCTGTGAAAGATTCATTTCACCAAAACCTGCAACTGAATACCCTAGCAATCTAAACTAATCATGGCGTTGACCATGATCTATTTCATTACTTCTTCTATCCTTCTTGCTTTGATCCCTATTGCAGCTTCATTCTCCTTCAATTTGCCAAACATCGGTCCACAAAGTCAGAACCGGGAGATAGTTACAGAAGGTGACGGTGCTTACATCTCCGACGGTGGAATCCAAGTGACCCCAGATGGGATTGGTTCCAATCGGAGCCGAAAAGCAGGAAGAGCGACGTACATCAGACCACTACATCTTTGGGACAACAGGTCCGGTGAGCTAGCCAGCTTCAGTACCAATTTCACGTTTGTCATTGATTCAGATGGGCTCACAAGGTATGGTGATGGCCTCACATTCTTTCTTGCTCAGAATAATTCTGTGATGGGAGCTGGTCGGGCCATGGGGCTTCCAGTCAATTTCACAACCGCTGAGACGATGAGTCGATTCGTTGCAGTTGAGTTTGATACTTACTGGAATGGTATTGATCCATATGTCTCTGGAAATATAACTATGGGTGATCATGTTGGTATTGATATTAATTCTATAGTCTCTGTTAGAGCTCTGAAATGGCTAAGCAATGTAACGGGTGGGGGCGTGTGTCAAGCGTGGATTGCGTATGATTCAGTTTCAAGAAATCTTAGTGTTTCCTTCACGGGTTATCAGAATAATACGGTGGTGCGTCAAGATGGACTTGTTTACACGGTTGATCTGAGGAACGAGTTTCCCGAATGGGTTATCTTTGGGTTTTCTGCAGCGACTGGAGCAGATTTCCAGAAGCAAAATGTGAGATCTTGGAGTTTCGATAGTACAGATTTACAAGTTGATGAAAATAACGAAATGCAACCAAGCGCGAGTCCTGATCCAATAAATGGGAAAAAAAGCCAAGTGGGATTAATAGTTGGAATATTGGTTCCAATTACCTTGTTGGTTGTGCTTGCATTTGTTTGGTGGAGGAGGAAGAAGAACAGAGAAGATGAACCAGAGGATATTGCATTTAATGAAGAGATGAACTATGAATTTGAAATGGGTATTGGGGCCAAAAGATTCCATTACCATGAATTGGCTCAGTCAACTAGCCACTTTTCAGAGAAAGAGAAGCTTGGAGAGGGGGGTTTCGGGGGTGTTTACCGAGGTTTTTTGAAAGATTCGAGCACATACGTTGCAGTGAAAAGGGTGTCAAAGAGTTCAAAACAAGGGATCAAGGAATATGCATCAGAAGTCAAGATCATTAGCCGATTGAGACACAGAAATCTAGTGCAACTCACTGGTTGGTGCCACGAGAAACGAGAACTCCTTCTTGTTTACGAGTATATGGAAAACGGAAGCTTAGATTCACATCTTTTCAAGGCGAAGAGCTTGTTGACATGGGGCACAAGGTACAAAATTGCCCAAGGTTTGGCTTCTGCTTTGTTGTATCTGCATGAAGAATGGGAGCAATGTATTTTGCATAGGGATATTAAATCTAGTAACTTGATGTTGGATTCGAATTTCAACGCGAAGCTGGGTGACTTTGGGCTAGCTAAGTTAGTTGACCACGAGAAAGGTTCGCAAACAACAATGTTAGCTGGGACCATGGGGTACATGGCTCCTGAATGTGTAGTGACTGGAAAGGCAAGCAAGGAATCAGATGTGTACAGCTTCGGAGTTGTTGCCTTGGAAATAGCGTGTGGACGGAAATGTATTGAGTTCAAGGCTGAAGAAAATAAAATACGGTTACTAGAATGGGTTTGGGAGCTCTATGGGACCCGGACCCTTCTAGATGCAGCCGATCCACGTCTAGAGTTAGATTTTGATGAAGAAGAAATCAAGTGTTTAATGACAACTGGTCTATGGTGCGTGCACCCTGACCCAGAATTTCGTCCATCAATGAGACAAGTGATTCAAGTATTAAACTTTGAAACTTCATTGCCTATACTTCCTTCAAAGATGCCAAGGGCGTCTTACTTGACACCTCCCATGCCTTCTTTGTTCGATGTCACTTCCATCATACAAAACCAAGCATCAGGAAGCACAGAATACACAGATTCCTCAAAGCAAACAACGGCATCGACAGCTTCTTCTTCTTCTCCTTATGTATCACTCTTGCATTCAACACATTGACATTTATCACAAACTACGGTTTTTAAATTATATTAAACGAGGTTATTTTTTGGAATATATTAGGGTTATGCTTATCAGGGAAAATCACCAAGTTATCCATTTTGACTAATTGATGATTGGTGGATTATATTAAAAAAAAAGAGTAAAATGGCTATTTTGTAAGCTAAAGAAGTCATGGTTTTGTTCTCACCTAACTTTGTCAACAAGGCCATTTTGGTTATTTTCCCTCCTTGCTTGTTATGGCCAGCTTCCTAGGGTTAGAGTTTTCTTCTCTGTTTATATATGCTTGTACATTGTATCATACAATTTATCATAATAAAATATCTCGTTTACCTTCACATATGGAGCTCCTAAAAGAGGATTGCTTTACAAAAATCAAGATCATATGGATGTTAAATGTTATTCATATGCACACTATGATGGATGTCCTTTTGGTTGTGAATTAACTTAAAAGCAATTTGTTTATTGTAAATAAAGAAACAAACCCAATAACACAAGTTCTAACAAGTTACTCTTTGTTCCTTGTTCACCAATAACACACAGATAGTAATAGTAATAGTAATAGTAATTCCATATTGCGCAATCATCTAACGGAAAATACTTGGATCATAAGACTCATTCCTACAATCTGAGTCACTAGATTGTAACTCGGCATGTGCCTGTCAAACAACTCACATTGTTTTCTAGCCGTTTATGTTTTATAAAGATAATTATATGAGTCATAAAGTTCACTATTGGATCACAATCATTTTAATTTAGGGATTCGGTCGCCCTAAACTCGTTAACAAACCATTGGGTCAGTTATTCTAACACACCATATGAGCAATTCACCATCATTCTACTTTTGCTCAGCTAACCCGTGAGCGAGCTCATTTGAATCTGCAACCCATCAATATCGGATCACTACCTCCCAAGCTGCTCGCCACCTCCTTGTTATGAAAACACTTATGAAAGACAAAATTAAACAAGAAAAATGAACAATCAACTCTCAATGATTCACTTTTATTATTGAATTGATTTAAGGAAATGGTTATAAGAAGTCTTGAATCAAATGACACACATGAGCTTAATTTAAGCCCTAATCCCCTAATAAGACTCTAACGACTTATTAACAAACTAACTTCTAAACTAACACTTTTAGTCCCTGAGGAAAGAGACAATTTTCATCTACGCACAACTTAGATGATGTATAGATACGCTATAGAGCCAAAGAAAACAACTATAGATGTGCTAAAGAGAAACAGCTTTTTCCTATTGACTCTTTTACCCCATGTACTTTATACTACCTAAACAAACTAGACAAAACAAGATATTTTGACTTTGCTTTCTAATAATCTCCACCTTAAAGTTAAAATTGACTTTAACTTTAACCTAACTTTAAAAAATTTGTGCCAAACTTGAACTTAGGACCATATAGGGTCTTGGTTAACGCATTAGTAGGATTATCTTTAGTACCAATCCAGTTAACCACCACGTTCTTTAAATTTACCATATCTCTGATGAAGTACAACTTCACATTGATATGTTTGGTTCTTTCATGGAGCATGTTGTTCTTAGAAAATTGAATAACCCTTGCATTATCACAATATAAAAGATAACTTACCAAATCAACTCCAAGTTCTTTGATAAAACCTTCCAACCACATTGATTCCTTTACTTCTGTTAATGCAATAAACTCTGTTTCAGTTGTTAAGAAAGCTATCACATGTTGCAACTGAGCTTTCCAACTCGCTACATTACCCATTACCAAGAAAACATAACCAGTAATGAAGTCTTTAGTATAATCTACATCAATATATCCTGTGACCATTTTACCCTTGGCATTTATATCTTCTTTAAACCAAACCCATATCTTTTATTCCTATGATTTCTTCCAGGATTAGCCAGATATCTTTTTTTTGAAGGGCAAATTTCATTAAACAACAACCACACCGCCTATCTCCAAGATGGAGATAGCCGAGAAACAAAAACGTTACATTACATCAAAAGAGAAACGCTGCCAATCCTTCCACTCTACCCTATCCTTCTTGGCCCTACTATTAAACCATAAAAAACTTAAGGATTTTACATCCGCAATAATTTGTTTAACATTCACTTTCGCCGCCTTGAAAACCTTCTCATTTCTAATCTCCCAAAGCCGCCAACACGTAATAATCAAAATACCGAATATCAACTCTTTCTTGGCTGCACTGCAATGCATCTGAGCGACCATGGTCTGAATATCCGCAACCGAGAATAGGAAAATCGGAGTTAAACGACACCAACTAGCTATCCCACTCCAAACCCCATCTGCAACCCAGCATTGAGTAAACAAATGTTCAACCGTTTCTTCACCGTCTTCACATAAACTGCACTTAAAATCCCCGACCCGAATGTTTCTTCACATAAACTAGCTATCCCACTTGGTAGGTATCCTATCTAAAATAGTTCGCCACATAAAAATATTACATTTCGCCGGAACCCATTTGCACCATCTAAAGCTGCCAATAACCTCATCGTTTATACCTCTATTGACCCATTCCTTTGTATCCTGAATTGACAAATACTGCAGGGAAATATCATTCCATGTCCACGCGTCTGCAGTCTGTGTTAACCTAGTACCGGATACGAGCCTAAAACATTCAACAAGCTCCTCCATTTCATGAGTTGAAGCCAGATAAGTTTTCCAATCCCATGACAAAACGCCCGATAATTCAGCTTGACCTATTCTATCCGCGACCGTACACCATTTATTCCTTTCAAGACGAAACAATTCAGGATAAACAAACTTTAACGAAATCCGACTTATCCAAGGATCTATCCAAAATCTAATACACGAACCATCACCAATCTTTCCTTGCATTAAACTGTTAAAAGCCGACCCATTCAACAATAATTTCGCACCGCAGTTTACTATCTTTCCCCAAACGCCCCTAACATTCGAGTTACACGGAACCGATTGCCATCTCCTCTTAGAACCATGGATAGCATCTATAACTTTCTGCCACATAGCGTCAGATTCCATTCTATACCTCCATATCCATTTCAACAAAAGAGCGTTATTAGACACATCCAACTTGGTTAAACCGAGACCTCCATTTTTCTTTGGTCTAGTAACAATCTCCCACCCCACCCAATGAACTTTATTAACATCCAAAGTTCCCCCCCCCCCCCCCACAAAAACCTTTTAATCATAGCTTCAAGTTTATTATTCACCGTCACTGGCACTTTAAACAATGAAAAGTAATAAGCCGGGAGACTCTCCAATACAGATTTTATTAGAACCACCCTTCCTCCTATAGATAGGACCCTCGATTTCCACCCCGAAAGTCTTTTTTTGAAAACTTCCACTACCGACTCCCAATTATTTATCCTACTCATGTTTGCGCCAACTTGGATCCCAAGGTACTTAAATGGAAGCACACCCATTCCACATCCCATCTCGTCCGCCTTAACTTTAATTTCTTCCACACTCTTACCAATACCAAATAAAGCGGACTTGGAAATATTAATCTTTAACCCCGAACACAAATAAAAAATCCGTAATATTCTTTTAAGGGTCTTGAAATTCGAATTCGACCACTCTCCCATTATCATGGCATCATCCGCGTACAGCAAATGAGAAATACACGGACCACCATTAGGAAGATTGACACCCACAAAAGCCCCATCATCACATGCCTTTTTAACCAGCCCCGATAAAGCTTCCATTACAATAATAAACAGAAAAGGAGAAATTGGGTCACCTTGACGCATACCCTTCCCACATGAAAATTCGAAGGTAGGCGAACCGTTGACTAGAATAGAAGATCTAGCTGACGATAACACCCCATATATCCATGAGCACCAAGCCTCGGGGAACCTCATTTGTCGCATAACCATTAACACAAACCCCCAATTCACGTTATCATATGCCTTCGCGAAATCAATCTTGAACATAAAAAAATGCTTTCCACTTTGCTTAGCCCAAGCTATCACCTCGCTCACAATCAAAGGCCCGTCTAAAATATATCTCCCCGCGATAAAACCCGTTTGATTTTCATTAACGACCTTGTCCACCACCGTCTTTAGCCTATTAGCGAGAGCTTTAGAGATGATTTTACTGACAATTCCGATCAAATTAATAGGCCGATAATCCCCCAAGTTAAGCAGGTCCTTTACTTTAGGGATTAATGTGATAAAAGACGACCCTGCTCCACGACTGATCCGGGCATTATAAAAAAAATCTTGGAATATGGCAATAAAATCCTGCACAAAATAAGACCAAATTTTTTTAATAAAACAGAAATTAAAGCCGTCCGGACTTGGTGCTTTATCGCTCCCACAACTAAACGCTGCTTCTTTAATTTCCTCCTCTGAGAATGGCCTAATCAAGTTCACTGCATCATCCGCACCCAAGTGTTTCAGACCATAGCATTCTAAACTCGGTCTTTCAGCCATATCTTCGGAAAACTTGCTGCGAAAAAATAGAAGAACTTCCTTTTTGATAAAATTCGGTCTAGTCTCCCATACACCATTGATCATAAGGCCCGGTATCGCGTTATTCGCCTTCCTGTTATTAATAAAACCGTGGAAGAAGGAAGTGTTCTCATCACCCTCCTTCGCCCATCTCACACTAGATTTCTGCTTCAAATCATAAATTCGAAATTGTTCCAATTCGTTCAACCGAGTCGTCCCCGCCTCATACACCCATAGATCTTCCTCTGTGAGGTCTCTATCTTCCATAGAAATTTGAAGCATATTCAGTTCTGACCGCAAACCAACCTCCTCCTCACCCTCTGTCACCTTAACTTTCTTAATCCACCTTGTAATTTCGTGTTTGATGCACTTTAACTTTGTCATGAATTTAACATCCGGAGCACCTTCTAAATCATCATCATTCGAACAAACTTTAACAATAATCTCCTCCAACCCATTCCTATTCAACCATGAATTATAAAAGCGAAACGGCTTCGCGCCAAAGTTACGGAACACCACCTTCAAGATCAATGGACTATGGTCCGATAAATCCCGAGATAATGCCCGATATTCCGCGTTAGGCCAATCGGAAAGAAAACTATGAGAAACCAAAATCCGGTCGATTCGGCTCAGTTTATCTCCAGCACAAAAAGTGAATTTACGCCCACGGAGAGAAAATTCGCACCCACCAATAACTTCAATGAAATCGTTAAACTCCCCCGAAGCTATGGCGTTAAACTTTGAATTCCGACGCTCCTCTCTACTTCTAACACAATTAAAATCCCCACCCAAAATCCAATATTTATCATTCAACATCACCACAGTTTTTAGATCATTCCATACCCTTCGCTTATCAATTAACTTATGGGGCATGTACACATTAACACAAACCACTTCCTTACCACTATCTTTTATCACTCCCGAAATGCTTAAAAAATTGGTATGCTTAGTAACCACCGTATCAATCAACAACTTAGAGTTCCAAATCATGATAAGGCCGCCAGACCTCCCAGGAGAAGGAACCCAATCAAATAAAAAATCATTGTTGCCCCAAAACTTACCAATATCCATCCCGTCCAATGAAGTGAATTGCGACTCCTGAAGCATTACCATTGCCACTTCGTTTTCATGACATAATCTTTGAACCCACTTGCCCTTACTATCCGACCCCACCCCACGAATATTGAGAGATAGAATATTCATTGACACCCGGTTTGAGAGCCTTCTTCCCTTACCAAAGTAGCAACACAGCCTTCAAACTTCTGGATATTAGAAGCTCCCAATTGAACACCAAGCTTTATAGTCTCATGTACTTCATCCTGTTGACCCGCACATACTTGATTTAACGCTCCAACCTCCTGCTGTATTCCAATTTCATTGTCAAGGCACTCAGTGTTTAGCCAGATACTTGATTAGCCAGATATCTACTTACCACACTAACTGCATAAACAAAATCTGGCCTTTTACAAACCATTAAGTGCTTTAAACTGCCTACGGAAATAACATAAGGAACTTCCCTCATACTTTCCTTTTCTTCATCAGTGTGTGACAGGAGAATCATTATTTGATAACTTAAAGTTAGTTGCTAAAGAAGTCTTTACCACTTTACAATCAATCATACCGTAATTGTTTAGATCCTTTTAGATGTATGAAGTCAGACAATTTTAACTACTTTAATTTTCTATCTCTTGAAATCTCCATACCCAAAATCTTCTTAGCCTCCCTAAATCTTTCATATCAAACTCTAACATTAATAACTCTTTTGTTGCATCAATTTGATTCTTATCTTTGCAAGCTATTAACATGTCATCAACATATAATAGGATATAGACAAAGTTACGCATGGCATATTCCTTATGATATACACAGCTGCTATAGCAACCTCTCTTGAAACCATTGTTCACCATGTAATCATCAAATTCCATGTACCACATCTTGGATATTACTTAAAACCATACAATGATTTCTTTAACAAACGTGCATTTTCTTCCTATTCTAGAATTTCATACCCTTTCGTTGAGCCATAAAGATATGTTCTTCAAGATTTCAATGCAAGAATGTTGTCTTCAAATCTAATTATGCTACTTCCTGATCATATGAAGCAACAAATGACAACATTACTTTAATTAAACAATGGTTATCGACTCGAGTATCAAACTAAATGAACTCAAAATTAAATACGTAAACAAAATCAACTTATTGTTCTTCAACGATGGTTATCTACTCGAGTGGAATTGTTGAAGCGTCCTAGATGTTAGACGTGTAGTGATTTTCGGGTAATTGTTTTTCAAGTTAATCATTGGATTAGGTATTAAATGTTAGTATACCAAATGTTAAAACTTTAAGTCTAAGAAGTCCTTTTGTACTTTTGTGTGTGTTCACACACACGCGCGCACATACACATATTTATATGGTATTAATTTGCAACTTTCTTATACAATGGTGTTTGTACACTATGCTTTGAAAACATTTTATGTTTCTTTAGCTGTACAACATACTTCTTTAATTGTGTTTCTTTACACCTATATTCAGTGTTGCAGAAGTCGCTAAGCGATCCCTAGTCGGACGATAGGGAGTTAGGAGTACTCGAACAATACTCGAACATGTTAAATATAAAGAAAAAGAACTATTGGATATTATATATTTGTCAAAATAAGTGTAATTCATGTCAAAATTAGCATAAACCCGAGTATGAGCCGAGTAGTTGACCTAGTAATCCGAGTAGTCGCTGAGTATTACAGGGTTCCCACTGAGTATTTTGCTGAGTTTTCCGCGCAGTTGACCAAGTATTCCAAGTCGTCGAGTAAGCCGAGTTTGACCGCCTCCAACTTATATAGGCCGACTTGTAGTAACTCTCCAAGATAAGGTGCCAAGTACCGAGTAGTCGCCAAGTACTCGGCCTTGGAATGTGACTTTTACAACACTGCCTATATTTGGACATGTTTGTTTAGCGCTTCAAACGAGCCAAACGTTGAGTGAACATTTCGTGAACCGTTTGGCAGGAAGTTCGTTTGTGTTTATTCATTTAATAAATGAATGAACACGAACAAGAAATTCGTTCGTTTAGCTAAACAAACGAACATGAATAGGGGCCGCGTTCATTCATGTATGTTTGTGAATGTTTGGTAACATGTTTATCTATGTTCGACAGTTTATTAGGGTTTTAACTTTTAGTATTTATTTTAAGCACTTCAAAATTCCCACAAATAAATTCTTTATTAAATAGAGTGTATTACATATAGTGTTACTCCTTACTTCATGGAAACCCTAGTTAAAAGTTGTCATTCCCGATCTCATTCCAAGCAGACGTGACGCGGCTACGCTCCCACTCTCATTTCGTGAACCGTTTGGCAGGAAGTTCATTTGTGTTCATTCATTTAATAAATGAACGAACACGAACAAGAAATTTTGTTCGTTTAGCTAAACAAACAAACATGAATAGGGGCCGCGTTCATTCATTTATGTTCGTGAATGTTCGGTAACATATTTATCTATGTTCGACAGTTTATTAGGGTTTTAACTTTTATTTTTTATTTTAAGCACTTCAAAATTCCCACAAATAAATTTTTTATTAAATAGAGTGTATTACATATAGTGTTACTCCTTACTTCATGGAAACCCTAGTTAAAAGTTGTCATTCCCGATCTCATTCCAAGCAGACGTGACGCGGCTACGCTCCCACTCTCATTCTAGTCTCTGATTAAGGTTTTTTCGCTTGTGTTCTTCGTCATTCTCAGTACAAGATAGGGGTGGTTTGTCTTCGTTTATGTTCGCGAACGCTTGTTTGTGTTTGCATGCCTTCATTTGTGTTTGTCTGTGTTCATGAACACTTGTTTGTGTTCACTTTTGTCCGGTACCTATAATTAACGAACAAACAAACACAAACACAAATGAACACGAACCATTTCCTTGACAAATGAACACGAACAATAAAAATACTGTTCTGTAAGTGTTCATGAACAATTAATGAACACATTATTTTCTTAACAAATGAACACGAACAACGTTGTGTTCGTGTTCGTTTGCTGGCCTATGTTTTTTTGCTAGGGATTTATAACCCCACCATTGTGGGTTTCCCTCATTCACTTTCTCTCTTTGGGTGTGACTTTGTGCCGCTTGATTTGCTTCCTATTTGTCTCCGGCTAACCTGTGACAACCGACAAATCCAGGCTAACATCCGTACCAACCCGAATTCGGCACACATCGTGATCTTATGTTTTAGACTTAGTTTTTATTAATTTGGTCGTCGTATGCATAGTGATGTCTATCTAGGTTAAATTTTGCATTTGATAATTTTTATTTTTTATAAATTACCGGGTCACACAGGAGTTAACCCGACACACACAACGATTGGTGATAATTGTCTAAATACTTGGGAAACCACTCTATAGTATTATTATGTGTGTAATGCTATATATATATATATATAGAGTGGGGATCCTACAGAAAGTGTGTTTTTCCTAGAAAGTCTAGGAAGCGATCTGGGCCATCCAATGGGTGTGTTTAATGGTTGAGATCATCTTGGTGGCATTTTGGTAATATGTGTTTCTTAAAAATAGGATTATTTAATTAATCAGGGGTAGATATGTCATTTAGCTTATTTTAAATATGGAAATAATTGTCATTCCATAACCACCCACATTTCATGCGATTTTTTCTCTCTCTCTCTCTCCCTTTCTCTCTCTCTCTTCCTTCTATCCTTCATGAAGAAACACATCAAGAAAACACAAAGTATTAATCTGCTTGCTAATCTGCTTGCTGTTAAAACACAGCGTCAAGAAATCCTCCAGCATTACCAGCATGGATGGTAAAACACAACGTATGAATCTGCTTGCTGTTAAAACACAACTGTATGAATCTGAATGGAAAAACACAACTGTATGAATCTGCTTGCTGTTAAAACACAACTGTATGAATCTGAATGCTAAAACACAACTGTATGAATCTGCTTGCTGTTAAAACACAACTGTATGAATCTGCTTGCTGTTAAAACACAACTGTATGAATCTGAATGCTAAAACACAACTGTATGAATCTGCTTGATGTTAAAACACAATTGTATGAATCTGAATGCTAAAACACAACTGTATGAATCTGCTTGCTGTTAAAACACAACTGTATGAATCTGAATGCTAAAACACAACTGTATGATTCTGCTTGCTGCTAAAACACAACTGTATTAATTTGCTTGCTGTTAAAACACATCGTCAAGAAAATGGAGATGATATGAACAATATTTGAATGGTGATGATGAACTCGGAGATGGTGGAGATGGAGAAGTGTTTGACGATGACGAAGACGAAGAAGGAGAAGGTTGCGAAATACAAAAAATCTTGGAGAAACAGTTTCCATAATTATAGGCATTGTTAGTTAATGAGAGATAAAATTACAAAAATAAAATAAAATGTCAAATTACACAAGTGCCATTTTAGTTAAAATCCCTCCATGCCACGTGTCACATTCTTATTGCTTCCTAGACTTTCTAGGAAAAACCCACTTTCTACCCAACTCCTCCTCCTCCTCTCTCTCTCTCTCTCTATATATATATATATATGTATATATCTATACTACTTTATAAAGCATATAGGAAGGACAGAAATGGTCATTTGCCACTTTACAACCATTTGAAGCCCATTGTACAACCTTTAAAGCATGAAGGTGTTGAAAAATCCATTCAACACGCGGAGCAGCTTTATGGATACTAACCGGATCTCTTTGACCCGTTTTTATCAAATGGATCCAATATAAACTATCTTTCAGTCAATCTAAACCCTAGATTCATTTCATTCACATCCGCCCCCATTCTTCTTCTCTCTCTCTCACCAGACGCTCTGCATACGTCTCATGGCACGGATTTCACCGGCGATTTCACTAGATCGACGGATTTCACCGACGATTTCACTTCTCAGGTACCGTCTTTTTAACCTTATTGGCATTTTTTGTGTGTTATTTGACTTAGATCTGTGAATTTCACTAGATCGATGGATTTCACCGGCGATTTCACTAGATCGATGGATTTCACCGACGATTTCACTTCTCAGGTACCGTCTTTTTAACCTTATCGGCATTTTTTGTGTGTTATTTGACTTAGATCTGTGAAATTTTAGGGTTTCTTTCTCCGGCGATTCCGACATCAGATCTACTGGGTTCAACTTCTCGGTATGTTGTTTCTACTGGATCTGTGAAATATATTCAGATCTGTTACTTTTTTTCTTTAAAGAAGTTTGTATTTTTTATTTGAAGTTGATTATTGTGTTTATCTTGCAATTATCATCTGGAATTTGAATCGGATCTGTGTAATATTTCAGATCTGCCGTTGAGTTGTTCGTGTTAGGGTGATTTTTGTAGCTGATTTTGTTTGTAGCTATTTATCTTGCAAGTATCATCTGGTATGTTTGTAGCTGATTTTGTTTGTAGCTGATTTTTTTTGTAGCTGATTTTGAGTTTGTTTTGTTTGTTTGTTCTGTTATAGATGAAGATGGAGCAATGGAGATACCATTGACTTAGATCTACCTTAGCACCGTCGAGCCAGGTACTTTTTTCTGCTGAAATTTCTCAGATCTACCGTCATTTTTTGAGGATTTTTTATGAATATTGACAGATCTGAGGTTACACAACTTGCAGATCTGAGTTCTTAGAGGAATATTGGCAGCCCGGATCTGGTATGTTTGTAGCTGATTTTTTTTGTTAAAGATCTGGTATGTTTGTTGCTGATTTACATTCTTATGTTACTGATTATGTTTGTTACAGATCTGGTATGTTTGTAGCTGATTTACATGCTTATGTTACTGATTATGTTTGTTACAGATCTGGTATGTTTGTAGCTGATTTACATGCTTATGTTACTGATTATGTTTGTTACAGATCTGGTATGTTTGTAGCTGATTTACATGCTTATGTTACTGATTATGTTTGTACCTGATCTGGTATGTTTGTAGCTGATTTACATGCTTATGTTACTGATTATGTTTGTACCTGATCTGGTATGTTTGTAGCTGATTTACATGCTTGTGTTACTGATTATGTTTGTGATTTACATGCTTATGTTACTGATTATGTTTGTAGCTGATTTACATCCTTATGTTACTGATTATGTTTGTACCTGATCTGGTATGTTTTTAGCTGATTTACATGCTTATGTTATGATTATGTTTGTAGCTGATTAGGTTTGTTACAGATCTGGTATGTTTGTACCTGATTATGTTTGTTACAGATCTGGTATGTTTGTAGCTTATTATGTTTGTTACAGATCTGGTATGTTTGTAGCTTATTATGTTTGTAGGTTATTATGTTTGTAGGTTATTATGTTTGTAGCTTATTAGGGTTGGATCCTGTGACTCTAAAGGCCGATGTTTTCTTTGCATTTTAAGGGGAACATGGGTGCTTCTCTCCCAGGGCATACAAAACTCAGGTTATTGGCGGCCGCTCGCCAGATTTAACATATAAAAAAACTTTATATGTTAAATGTGGCGGGCTTCCGCCAATAACCTGTGTTTTGTATGCCCTGTGGAGAGATGCGCCCATCTTCCCCCTAAAATGCAAAGAAAACCTAAGGCTATTCAACCCGCCGTAAGTCGAAACCGACATCGAATCAGGTTAAAACTCTAAACAGCTTTGCACTTGCATCAAATTATAAATCTTTTTAATAAACTTTTTAAATTTAAAGTAAAATTTGATTTAAAGTAATGAATCAGGTTAAAACTCTAAATAGGTTTGCACTTGCATCAAATTATAACTCTTTTTAATAAAATAAATGTTAACTATAGACTTTTTGAATTTAAAGTAACAATTGATTTAAAAGTAATGAATCTGAGGTTAAAACTCTAAACAACTTTTGCACTTGCATCAAATTACAACTCTTTTTAATAAACTTTTTGAATTTTAAGTAAAAATTGAATTAAAGTAATGAATCAGAGGTTAAAACCCTAAACAGCTTTGCACTTGCATCAAATTATAAATCTTTTTAATAAACTTTTTGAATTTAAAGTAAAATTTGATTTAAAGTAATGAATCAGGTTAAAACTCTAAACAGGTTTGCACTTGCATCAAATTATAACTCTTTTTAATAAGCTTTTTGAATTTAAAGTAAAAATTGATTTAAAGTAATGAATCAGGTTAAAACTCTAAACAGCTTTGCACTTGCATCAAATTATAACTCTTTTTAATAAACTTTTTGAATTTAAAGTAACAATTGATTTAAACTAGTGAATCAGGTTAAAACTCTAAACAGCTTTGCAGTTGCATCAAATTATAACTCTTTTTAATAAACTTTTTGAATTTAAAGTAAAAATTGATTTAAAGTAATGAATCAGGTTTTACACTTACATCAAATTTTAACTCTTTTTAATAAACTTTTTGAATTTAAAGTAAAAATTGATTTAGTTTTTTTTTATTACACAAAAATTGAACAGTAACCTGTCAGAAAGACTTTCGATACCCATTTCAGAAACCTACTCCTGATTTTACAGTTGAACAGTTGATAACCTTTCAAAGACTTTTCACACAAAGTCTTTGAACAGTTGACAAGCTTTCAGAATCCAAAATATTTTACTGCCACCTTTTTTGAATTTTTTTACTGACGATGACTGTTCAAATACAGCTGTAAAAGCAAACACTGTTCGGATTTGTCAGAAAGGAAGCAAGCTTGGAAGTCTATAAGTTCAACTACATTCATAACAATTCCTCACAACTCTGCTAGCACTCAACTTAGATACTAAAACCTTTGAATTGTAAGTCTTGCGTTGAACTTCATCCTACTTTTGAATCTTACATCAAACCTTCGAAACATCAGCCTAACATCTTCAATTTTACTTCGATTTCAGAATATCAATCAATATTCTAAACGTCTGGGTCTTGCGTTGTTTCTCGGCTCTTCACCTCAAGGTCTTACATTTTTTCGGCTTTTTACATCAGGCTCTTGCATTGTTGTAAGTTTACTCACATTTCTTGGTTACTTTTTTCACTTTTAACTGTTGCATTATTTTAGTTTACATGTATTATTTCTATGTATTTTGCTTATTGTTTCTATGCATTTTGCTTCTGTATTGTTTTGTAACATGTATTATTTTAGTTTACATGTGTTGTAAAATAAATGTTAAGTATAGACTTTATTGCTTCTGTATTTGTTTTGTAACATGTATTATTTTAGTTTACATGTATTATTTCTATGTATTTTGCTTCTGTATTGTTTAACCGTGGCCTTATACACTTAATGTTGAATATTGAATATATTCTGCTGTAAAATAGAAGAGTTTAAGCTTCTTTGGTTTTATTTTTTTTTATGTTTGTTTTCATAGTTTGGTGTACACAAACCATAATAGGTTATGTAGTGCATTTATGAAATATAGTTGCTATTTTCGTTGTGTAAAGTTATCCTACAAAAACGTACTTGCATGAACTTCAAGGCTATTTTCGTTGTGTAAAGTTATCCTTATGTTTGAGTTTACATTGATGTTAATTTTTAACATGTTAAGAAAATTGATCTTTATATCCAATAAAAATTGTATGTTTCCGTTTACACAACCCTTTTTTTATATTTAACCAAACTTTTTTTATTTCCTTTAAAATTGATCTTTATATCCATCAAAATTGTATTTTTCAGCTGTATTATTTCTATAGGTGTCGTCCCTATAGGCGTTTTTTCTTATAGTACAAAGCGATACAATAGTTAGCGGTACAACACAATCTTCCGTTAACAGCATTAGTTTCTAACCATATAAGTGAAAACTCAAAACTAAAGTAGAGTAAAACTATAATTTCTGCTATGCCATCTGAGCATGTTATTAGTACAACCACTGTTCTGATTTCACTGGTTCAACCGTGTAGCAAAAAAATGATGTCTAAGATACTAAAAATCGGTTCTATATATCGTTCCTAGACCTGACCAGACTTCTGAAAACAGTGGTATATATCGACTATGATTAGATCATGTATGAGAAAATTAAATATCAAGTGGTGGATGATGCAATGGAAAAGATATATAAATCGATGTGGCAAGTAAAGAGTGATGTGTAAGATGCATTGACTTCCATCTGTAGTTATCCACGTCCCTTTTCAATTTTGAGCATTGCTTATTTTGTGTGACCAATAAACAATTGTCTTAACTTTGAAATTTCATAAATTTTTAGCTTGCTGCCATTTCTTTTGGTCAAAATAATATAAATCCAATAAACATTTGACTTAACTTTGATGTTAAAAATGCTACAATAAAAATTTTGTTTTTCTGTTTACACAATCCTTGTGTTTCAGTTTACTTTCATGTTAATTTTTAACATGGTAAGAAATTTGATCTTTATATCCAACAAAAATTGTATGTTTCAGTTTACGCAATCCTTTTTTTATATTTAACCAAACTATTTTTATTTGCTTTAAAATTGATCTGTATATCCAATCAAAATTGTATTTTTCAGTTTACAAATCACTCCAAACAAATATCAATTGAGAGGTATGGGTGGTGGTTATCCAATTCCCGTTGAACCACAAGGATCAACAAACCATGGACGATCATCCCGTCGCCCTTTAAACCTTCCTGATTCAAACCCTCTAACTTCAAACCCTGAAGTTAGAAACCCTTTTCGTCCGATGGCAAACCCACCTCCGGTGGCAAACCCACCTCCGGTGTCAAACCTTCATCCGGTGACAAACCCTCAACCTGATGATCCCTTTGGTTGGACGGATGAAGAGTTGAATTGGGCGTATGACTATACATTCGCTCAACTACAATTTGGTGGACTACAAATTGAGGAGGGGCATCATCGTCCGGTGGCAAACACTCCTATACTGCCTATGCATCCTCCACCTTCAAACCCCCCTTATGTGGAAAACCCCAGGCAAACACAAGAACTACCGAGTTGGGCTGAAGGGTACCAAACTGACCCTGGGGCAGAATACGAACCACCATTGGATGAAGAAATGGTTTGGGAACCTTAGAACAACTTTGATGATGACTGTAGTTTTTTTTCTCAAATTAGTTTGAATCTTTATTATGTAACTTTTAATTATGTATTAGTTTAAATTTAAATTAGATGTTTAATTTTAATCATTTTTAGTTTAAATTTAAGTTTCTGGAGTTTTTATTTTTTTAGTTAACTAACATTGAATACTTAATAGGATATGTCTGATCATTTTTCCGTTGAAGAATTTTCATCATTGACAAATGATAGAGCATGGTATAATATATTCTTTATTAAGGTGGAGTTTATTTGGCATGACGTTGATGAAAAGAGATTGGTGGTTATTTTTCTTGATCAACACGTAAGAACATTATTTTAATTTACTTTGTGTTATACGACCAAACGTTTTTCCACCACTAAATTTCTTTTCTTTTTAGAGACACAAAATTGTTGCGTTCGTCCCACAACATTTGATACACATATATAATGACGCGGCATTGATGGGTGGTTTTTTTTTCCTTGAATCATTTCCAAATTGAGAATCTCAATTATCATGAGTACCCAAAGTACCAGAATTACGTGTTAGTTTGGTCCGAGAAAAAAATTGTCATCAACGAATATACAAAACTTTCTTCACTTATGCTTACGATTCCAAGGGGTGCTTCTTTATATCCATTGGTCCCTTCCATTATACAATTGAAGCATGACAAGAGACCTCAAATGGATATTGTTGGTACATATAAATTTTCTATCTATATTTTTTTATTAAATATATCTATACTACTTTATATATGTAAGTATAATATTATGTATACGGTTTTACTGATTTTGTTATAGATGTGGTTGGGAGAATAATAGAAGGCAAACGTGATCGATGTTGTTTTGAACTTTCTCTTCAAGACAAGACGTAAGTTATTTTTTATTATTAACATATTACAAACATAATATTTACATTATATGTAAGAAAATATTATTATTAGAAAAACCTTAACCCAAAATCGTAATATACAGTGGTCACACAATACAATTGTTTTTGTCTGCCCTGAAGCCTTCCGATGTTATACGTTCCATTCGAGCTGTGCAACAAAGGTCTATCATATATGTATCATGTGTCAAGTTGGTTCATCTACCAGATAGTATGTTATGCTTTACACATGAAAATTCTAAAATTAGTTAGATTTAATGGCTCATGTAATTTAATAAAAGTTATATTTTATTTGTTATTTCAGTTAATATTTTGAAGTCTACGGAGTTGAGTACAATTACGTACGAACCAGATATGGTCGAGGCACGAGATATTTAAATTATGGATCGTTATCCAAGTTTGTGTTTAAGTTAGAAACATTTGGTGTTATATGTTAAGTTGTTGAATATTAAAGTCTCTCTTGGTGTTTCTTGTTTTGCTTTTTGTTTCCCTCATATTGAAGTAATTGTAGAAGTATACTTTACTTTGTTATTACAATTATGTTATATTACTTGATTTACATGTAATGGTTACACCTATTTTTCACCAAACTATAATCTTCTTAGATTGGACAACTAAATAATCATTATGTGTTAAACGAAGGTATAACCATGGCTGACCTTCCTGTTCATACAATCGTGTTTGAGATATTAACGAGGGTGCCAGCGAAGGATGTAGGTCGTTCTAAGAGTGTATGTAAGCAATGGTATGCGTTACTGTCAACACAAGATTTCGTAAGGTTACATTGTTCTCGCTCATTAGTTTCATCTAACCAGAGAGTTCTACTAATTGACGACCTAACATGCTCTGTTCGTCCGATCATCTCTAAATCCATTGACTATGGGCCAAGCTCCATAGTTACATTTCCATTCCATCACCAAAATAATGATGTCTCAATACTTTCACATTTGAATGGATTGTTGTGTGTTTGCTTGAATCATACATACGAGCTGCTACTTTGGAATCCAACAACTACTGCTTTCAAGCGTTTATCAACTCCTGATTCTCATGGATTCTATATAAATAACCTTGATGTCGTTGGTTTGTACGTTGACGCTGACGATGATTACAAGGTCTTGCATATAAAGCATAGGAGTGGTGTACTTGGTGTCTATGTTTATTCTAGGGAAGTAGACTCTTGGAGAAATATTCCTTTCATAACAAGACAAGAGTACCTAAGCCCTCATTTCAATTGGTCAGCTGGCACATTTTGTGGTGGTACTGTATATTTCACTGTTTGCGAATGTTGGCTTGGAGGTACGAAAAGGGTGATTTGTTTTGATGTTAATTCGGAGCAGTTCAAGGAGATAAGCTTTCCACCCGTTCCTTCTATAGGAATGGTTCAAGGTGTTTTAGTTAATGTAAAAAATGAGCTTCACATGTTTGCTAGCACTGGCATGTTTGAGATGACAATTGACCTATGGACACTACAAGGGGATTACTGGATTAAGGTCTTATCATGTCCTCCGATCCCCTCGATATCATTGTCATTGTGGTGCGATATAACACATTATGTGACAAATGGTAATTGGTTTGTGATGACTAAATTAGGGAAGTTGTTTACAATTGAAATGGATATGAAGCCCTTCGAATGTTTTTATCCCGTTTCTTGGTTTCGAGGTTTTAAGGGTGCGGTGTTTGTGGAGACCATTGTTTCTCCAAGTATTTAGATTGGCTTTCACTTAATGTTATCATTTTGTATGTCAATGTTTTAAGGATTTGTCTTTTTTTTTCTCTAAGTCACGATATTCGGTTTAAGTCATGTATTTTAATGTTATCATTATGTATTTCAATGTTATCATTCGGTTTGTTTTTCTGTAAGTTATGTGTTGGAATGTTGTAATGATTTGAGAATTTCATCATCTATGATAACTCTCTTTTATTTAATTTGCAAGGTATTTGTCATTTTATCAATTTACAATGACTAATGGACAACCAAACCCTCGTAATCATGCTTCTAGCTCGAGTGCATCTACTAAAGCTGAAAAACGAAAAGAGTATCAAAAAAGATACTATGCTGCACGCAAAGAAAATAACAAAGTATCTAAATTTAGGAGTGGTGATGCATCCCAAAGTGCTTCATCAATATCTTTAATGAGTAATAGGTCAACAGAAAGGACACCGTTAAGAAGTATACAAACTAATATTACTCAATTTACACAAACAACAAATGAGAACGCCTCAAGTGTTTCTACTATAAAACGCAAGGAGTACAATAAAGGATGTTCTAATACACGAAACGATAATGGAATGCGTATTTCAAATGGCAGTCAAGTCAACCAAACCCCGATAGATGATGTTACGCCGACAACCACATTCCCATCTGTTTTTGACGTAGTCAGGGATAGAACATCACGAGGTTTCTATTTATTTAACAATGATTTCTTTTTCGAACTTGACATCTTTTACAACCTTCATTACTTAATACACCAATTTTTTTAGGTATTCGAATTCATCCGCGTACTTTATTACCCCAATTTGCTGAAGTAGTTGATCAACCTTCCTTCCAAGATGGGAGCGTACAAGATGATCGTTATAATTTTGTTTACAATGGTGTACCTGGAGAGCATCGTGTTTTAAAGGAACGAGGTGCATGTCCTAATTGTGGAGCAAAACGATTTCAGTATGAATTTGATACCTTTTGTTGTATGAGTGGGAAAACTGTGTTAGCAAACTTAGAAATTCCAGAGGAATTGTACCGACTTTTCACGTCTCAAGATGAAATTGGAGATATGTTTAGGCAAAACATCCGTGCTTATAACACCAATTTTTCTTTTGCCTCAATGGGTGTGACATTGGATGATACATTGAACAATATGAGAGACGGCGTATATACTTTTCGTTCACATAAAGGAATATATCACAAAATCGACCAATTAGTTCCGAGGGATGGGACCCCTAGGTACTTGCAGTTGTATTTTTACAATCCTGATACTGAGTTAGATCACAGACTCCGATGGCCAAATCTTGATCGGCGTATTACTCAGATTTTAACACGCGTTCTTTCTACAAACCCATATGTCGATACATTTAGAAGACTTGCGGAACTAGGACCTCTGGACAACTATAGAGTCACTTTGAATACTTCGGTTGAACTTGACCAAAGGGTGTACAACCGACCAACGATATCGGAGGTATATATAATATTATATTAATTGCAATTATTTAATAGTATTGCTTATTTTACTTACTTATAGTTCACAATTATATAGGTTGCTGGTATTTGGGTTGAAGGTAATGACAATATCACTTCGTATAAACGAAGTATTGTTGTGTACGGTAGGTCTGAATATAGTCAAACTATTCAAACGTACTTCAGTTGTTACGATCCATTATCCTATCCTCTATTTTTTTCCTAATGGTGAGTCGGGTTGGCATGCTAACATACCATGTCACGGAGTATCAATCAATGATGTTCGCAACAATGACAACATCGAAGGAGAAATGGAAGGTACCAACAATTTGTTATCCTTTTTTAAGTGAAGATCATAAAAATAGCGTAATGCATTTTATTTTTATTAACTGTTTGTTTTTAATACATCTTCATCGTTCAGAGGCAAACACACGAAGTGGTAGAACAACCGTGGCTATGCGGGAGTACTACTGTTACAAGTTCCAGATTCGATCTACCGATAATGTGCTTTTGTTCGGTGGTAGGCTGCTACAGCAGTTTGTGGTTGATGTTTACATCAAAATTGAGACGTCACGCTTAGAATTTTGTGAGAGAAACAGGCTAAGATTCGGGCCGAATTGTACCAAGGTATTGTGGATTGCGTCAATACTGGCGAGGTTCATGCAAACAGAGTCGGGAAAAGAATTGTGTTGCCTGCATCTTTCATCGGGGGGCCTCGCGACATGCGACGTCGGTTTCTAGATGCGATGACGTTAGTTCAAGATGACGGCAAGCCTGATGTATTCCTTACAATGACATGTAATCCTAAGTGGCCTGAGATATGTGATAATTTACATGTTGGTCAAACTGCTACAGATCGTCCAGACCTTGTTTCAAGAGTGTTCCGGGCTAAATTAGAAGATCTTAAGGATCAACTCTTCAACAAACATGTCCTCGGGGAAGTTAAGGCATACGTCTATGTCATTGAATTTCAAAAGCGGGGTTTGCTGCACGCACATTTTCTCCTAATCATGTACCCGCAACACAAGATCAATAACGCGGACCATTATGATAAGGTTGTGTGTGCTGAAATTCCTAACAAACTAACACATCCCAGATTGCATGAGATGGTTGTCAAGCACATGATTCACGGTCCTTGCGGCAATTTACGATCAAGCAGTCCTTGTATGCAGGGTGATCCTAAAATTTGTCGTTTTCGCTATCCTAGACAATTTAACGAACAGACGACACAAGGAGAAGATTCGTATCCGTTGTATCGAAGGAGAGACACCGGGATAGAAGTGGACCTACGAGGACAAACACTTGATAATAGATGGGTGGTCCCATATAACCCAAGGCTTTTGATGATGTTTAACTGCCACATGAATGTTGAAGTTTGCTCAAGTATAAAATCTGTGAAATATCTTTTCAAATATGTTTATAAAGGACATGACAAACATGTTATTCAAGTCGATCAAAGTGAGCCAGGGGTTGTTATTAATGAGATAAAAAGATTTCAAGATGCACGCTACATATCGCCCCCAGAGGCTATGTGGCGCATTTTTTCCTTCTCTCTTTCTCAAATCTTTCCTGCTGTTCTAGCCTTACAACTTCATCTCCCAAATAATCAGATGGTTAGATTTAGAGATGATGACTTAATGCCTAATATTGTTGATAGGGAAAGGGATAAGAGAACCATGCTACCAACATTTTTTGAGATAAATAGAAACGATGAAACAGCAAGGGTACATTTGTATAAAGATTTTCCAAAACACTTTACGTGGAATGGAAGCACACGCCGTTGGAGTCGTCGTTTCGGTAAAAAACAAAGAGGTTGTATCGTTTCCGCTAATCCAGCCGAAGGAGAAAGGTACTACTTACGCCTACTTTTGTCAAATGTCAGAGGGCCTACTTCTTTTGAACATCTTTGAACAGTTAATGGTCAACGCTGTGCGACATTTCGGAAAGCAACTCTTGAGTTAGGCTTAATAGAAGACGATGAATATCTATCACAATGTCTCGAAGAAGCCTCTACGTTTCAGTTTCCCAATGCACTTAGAAGGTTATTTGCGACCATAATGATTTTTTGCCAACCTGGAGATATTCGAAAGTTATGGAATGACCACTTTGATTCAATGTCTGAAGATCATCGGTTACACTGTCAAAGTATAGAACAAGTTCAAAATATTGTTCTTACCGAAATTAGTGTCTTGGTACAATCCATGGGTAAAAATTTCAATGAATTCGACCTTCCTAAGATAACAGACGATGTTAACTTACAAGATGCAGGTTATCGTGAGTTACAAGAAGAGTATGGGATTGTTTTGGAACCTGAACACTTGAGTGCCAAAGATTCACTTAATCCGGACCAAAAAAACGTGTTTGATGAGATCATGATGCATGTTGATAATGATCTTCCAGGCGTGTTCTTTATTGATTGTCCAGGTGGAACTGGAAAAACATTTTTGTACATCGCCTTGCTTGCTGAAATTCGGTCACGTGGTCTTATTGCTCTCGCAACAGCTTCATCAGGTGCAGCGGCTAATAATATGCCAGGAGGTAGAACGGCTCACTCGAGATTCAAGATTCCTCTTAATCTTGAAAATAATTCAATGTGCAATATAAAAAAACAGAGTGGGGTCGCTAAACTGATTCAGGCTGCCAAAATAATCATATGGGACGAAGCGTCGATGGCTAAACGACAGGCGATAGAGGCAGTCAATTGTACATTCCAAGACATTATAGGTGTTAGTCTCCCATTTGGTGGAAAGATAATGGTTATGGGAGGTGACTTCAGACAGGTGTTGCCGGTTATTAAACGTGGCACTCGAGCACAGATTGTAGACTTCAGCGTACGAATGTCACCTCTTTGGTCTTTGACTAAGAAGATGCGGTTGACCATAAATATGAGAGCGCTGAAAGATCCATGGTTTTCTAAATTTCTTTTAAGAGTCAGCGATGGAACTGAAGAACCAATCGAAGGAAACTATATCCGCATACCCGATGACATGACAATTCAGTGCAACAACAGAGAAAACGCTATAAAAGAATTGATCCATGCCATCTTTCCATCAATTGAAGATAATGTATATTCTTCAGATTATATAATCTCTAGAGCAATATTGTCCACTAAAAATGATAGTGTTGACGAGATTAATAATCAAATGATTGAAATTTTTCAAGGGGAGGAAAAAGTTTATTACAGTTTTGATGAAGCTGAAGACGATCAGCGCAACTTCTATCCGGTCGAGTTCTTAAACTCGCTAAATGTTAGTGGTTTGCCGCCTCATAAGCTTCGTTTAAAAATTGGATGCTCAATAATATTGTTACGTAATATCGATCCATCACATGGCCTGTGTAATGGCACGCGATTGATATGTAAGGGTTTGATGCGAAATGTTATTGATGCGGAAATTGCAGTCGGTCAACATGCCGGAAAAAGAGTTTTTTTGCCAAGAATCCCTCTAACCCTTTCTGAAGATGACATGTTCCCATTCAAGCTGAAAAGAAAACAATTTCCAATTCGACTTAGCTTTTCCATGACGATTAATAAAGCTCAAGGTCAAACAATTCCGAACGTTGGTATTTATCTACCGGATTCTGTATTTTCACATGGACAACTTTATGTCGCGTTATCAAGAGGGATTTCAAGACAAAGTACGAAGGTGTTGGTACATCTCGCCAAAGAATTCAAACAACGCGGAGTTTACACATCAAATGTTGTCTACCAGGAAGTGTTGCGTGATTAATTAATCGCATCCGTATAAAAAAGAAGGTAAGTTAGTAGAGTTTGTGTCTTATTTGCTTCCACAAATTACCTTTTAATTACTATTTTAAGCGAACAGATGTATTGGTAAAACAGGAAGAGATACAAGAGACTCCCCGCATTTTGTTTTTATTGTTTTGTCCAGCTACTTGACTCTTTTGAACTCTTCTTGTTTTTAATTACATCTACTTCCTTCTTTTGTACTCTTCTTGTAGAAGATCACGCCGAATCTACAGTTACAAAAATTTATCCGAGTATATCACCAAAGAATCGATAAACTAACAGAAAAATACCAGTGTCATCATATCATGAATAAGAAAACTAACTTAAGTACTTACAATATATCACGAGACGACGGATAAACTAACGGTAAACGAATATCCTATTGTAAATCGCCACTCCCGCCGCATCGCGCGGGTAAGTGACTAGTATATATATATATATATATATATATATATATAGGGGACCGCTAGAATGAGAACCACCCCGAGTTATGAGAACCGCGAGAACCACACCATCCGGGCCGCCGTTGACCAAATTTTTTTTTACAACTAGATGTGTGTATTATAAACACATTCGTAAAAAAAAATTTAAAAAAAAGGCCGAGGGGGTAGTTTTTTACACCACAAGTTTGGTGGTTTTTTTTTTTTTTTTACACCAAACTTGTGGTGTAAAAAACTACCCCCTCGGCCTTTTTTAAATTTTTTTTTTTTACGAATGTGTTTATAATACACACATCTAGTTGTAAAAAAAAATTTGGTCAACGGCGGCCCGGATGGTGTGGTTCTCGCGGTTCTCATAACTCGGGGTGGTTCTCATTCTAGCGGCCCCCTATATATATATATATATATATATATATATATATATATATATATAGGGGACCGCTAGAATGAGAACCACCACGAGTTATGAGAACCGCGAGAACCACGTGCCACGGAGGGGCGTTGACCACGATTTTTTTTTTACAACTAGATCCGTATATTTTAACAACATTCGTAAAAAAAATTTTTCAAACGGCGCGCCCGAGGGGGTAGTTTTTTACACCCAAAGTTTGGTGTTTTTATTATTTTTTTGTTTTTTCTTTTTTTTTTTACAAACTTTGGGTGTAAAAAACTACCCCTTCGGGCGCGCCGTTTGAAATTTTTTTTTACGAATGTTGTTAAAATATACGGATCTAGTTGTAAAAAAAAATCGTGGTCAACGCCCCTCCGTGGCACGTGGTTCTCGCGGTTCTCATAACTTGTGGTGGTTCTCATTCTAGCGGTCCCCTATATATATATTCGTTATTATTTTAAGTTTTTGAAAAGTTAATTGTAAATTATACGTGTGATACGCGGTTAGCGCAACACGATTACAGATGTATAAAAATATTTTTATACACTAGACACATTCATAATTTTAACTTTATGACGATTCTATTTTGCAATTTATTAAAACGAGTAAATAGTGTGACAAACGACAAACGTAATTTAATTACGTAACGGATTCGTACGTTATGTAACAGTGATAGGACAAGTTAAATATACTACAACATATATTGGTTTTCGTCATGTCCCGAAACAAAACAAACTATGTCCTAATAGTGTTGGTAGAAAGTGTTGGGCGCACTATTCACGGTTACACTATTCATGCCAGCAAAGTTGCTGAAACGAAATAGAATTGTGAAAAACGACATACAAAAGACACATTTGAGTCCATATATATACATAAAAACCCTAATGTGGGAACCTCACTTGCAATAATACATAACTTTCCGGTAAAACGCTCGAGTCACAAAATTGTCCATTTCGGCTATAAAAGTAACAATTTTAATTCATCCGGAACACTAATTCGGCATTTCCGGGACTCCAAAATTATAACAGAATAATGACAAGTACCTTAAAACAATATGAGGATATTAAAAATACATAAAAGATATCATTTCCGGTATTACGACAAATAGTGCACAACTTGACCGGAAAGCGCCCGATTGCCGAACCGACGAAGATTTCACCACCCGATAGCCTCGTACATTAATCTAGAAAGCTAGTTAAGCTTTATTCGGGATCCCTAACCCCTTCATACATCTCATGGTTGCGGAAATATTCGTCGGTGGAATATAAAAGTGCCGTTATTGAACAAATAATGAAACGGAAAGCGTTTTTACCAACAAAATTCAACATTTACTAGTCCAGTGAACTGGTTAATATCAATTAACATCTTAAACCCCTAATTACCCTCTTAATTATGCAAGACAACCCCTAAACAATATACTTAATTAAATCACCTAAATATCTATATAGTTAACACTTTTTATAAAAAAATTACACTTACCCCCCCCCCCTTATGATTTACGGTCAAGGTGGGCCCCCACCCACCTTACCTCAAGTTGATGATGGTAGTAAGGCTTGAAGCATGGCCTATAGATTTCTTGTTGAATTTTTGAAAGATATTGGAAAGATGTGATGTCTTACACCATTACTTATCATTCTTGCAACAAAGAAAAATCAAAACCAGACTCTTTCTCCTTCTCTCATTTTCGGCACCACCACCACCATCACTTAACACCACCATCTTCCACCCTAAACCACCAGTTTTTACTCACTTTCAAGCCATAACAAGACCATATAAGGACATGGCAAGGATGGAGGATCATTAAGGCCTTCTTTGGAGCTTAATTGTCTTCTTAATCTTCTTTTAATCTTGTGCAAACTTGTAAGCCAATATTTTACCATTTTTAAGCACATTATTATATGTAGATTAAGTAAGTACATGTTGATCATCTTGAATTTAAAGAAAAATCAAACTTAAAACCCTAACCTCACCTTAATAATCTACTAAATATAACTTATTATGTGTTGATTATGTGTATTAGTGTTAACTAGTTAGCATGATTATGTTGATTATGTGAAAGTAAGTTGTTTAAGTAGGTGTTTTATGATGTTCTTGTTGTTTATTTAGAGTAGTATTTTACACGGGTGATGATCTTACTATAATAAGCTTAAAAATGTGATTTAAAAAAGTATATGTTTAAACCATGTAAGATCGTCATCTTCAAGTTCATGAGCTTTGAATATATGTAGTCTTGATATTGTTCTTAAAAAGTATGACACATGATGAGACTTGAAACTTGGATCTTGAAAACTAGTAAAGTTGATTTTTATATAAAAAAGTTATATAAAAATGGTTATAAAAGTTGTCCATGAAAATTTTGGTGTTTGATAATCTTGAAAGATATGAAATTTTTATAGGTTTCAAAGTATAAAAAATATAAGGACCAAGTTTGTATAAAAATGAGTTCATAAAAAGATGAACATACAGTTTTGTTACTTCAAAACTCTTAGAAACATACACGTATAAAGCTCATGAAAAGTGTCACACCCCAACCGATGGCGGAAACATCGGAGTGAGACGAAATAGATTGCACGAGACTTCATAACACTAATATTTGTGACAAGTATTTAAATAATGGATTTCATTTCATTTCTAAAAGTCAATTACATGGGTTGAAATCAAATACAACAATTTGAAATAAAGGAATTACAATACAATCAATATACAAAATTTAAAGTGTGTTTCTAAGCATCCTACTAAGTTCCATACATCATCAACATCATCAATAACCTGCAACATGTTTTAAAAGCATAGTTCAATACAACGTATTGGCGAGTACACTAGTTTTAGACACAAGGCATAGGTATAAAAAGTATTTCTCAATCCAACATAGCAATTTGATATACAAGGTCATCTAGCATGCATAACTAAAAGTCAAACCCAAGTGTTCATAAGAATTATATGTGTCCCTCACCACAAAGTGACGAGGCTAGTTATGAATAATAAGCATCCCTCGATACCGAAGTAATCGAGACCGTAAAGAATTTAACTTAACAAAACCCTTCGGATGGTGTGCTACTCCTATAACGCTATAATTGTTAAGATGGGTTAACAAGTAGCATGAGTTCTAGCATGAACCTAAGCATAACAAATCATGTATAACGGATTGAGTGAATAAAGCATATTTGTGTGAATCATGCATTTTAACAAGTACAACATGTAGCACCCAAAGTGTGTTAAAGCGAAAAGGGTCAAGTGTACTCACAATATTGCTAAGTCTTCCGATTATCCAAGTATTGATGAGTTAATGAGAATAGGAGAATGAATGTGTTCAGTGTTGGAGTTTAAGGAATGTTTAGATTCGGAATTAGGAATTTAAAGTACACAAAAATATGTATGTGAGAAAGTAACCATCAAGACTTAAACACTCGTTTTTGACACTATGAATCTCGTATGGGTTGATGTGATTTCATGGGTTAAAATACCCATTAGAATCGTAATGAGGGTTTTAAGTCCTTAGATAATATAACTTATTACCATGACAAATAATCACTTGATTATCATCAAGGGTTCGGTTATGTTCATATAGTTAATATATAATATATAGTTATGTATTAAGTCCAATATGTTTATCATGGAATTTCATAGAAGTCATGCATGGAGGTAGGAGGATAACCTTCCCTTAACCTCTTTCGTAAGATTCTGTTGGTGCATAAATGTCTGTTAACTTCGTCTTGTATCGAGTCGTGTGTCTAGATAGGATAGACCAGTGCTCAGCAGGATCAAAATTAGGGTTTGTGTGTGATTGTGTGATTTCGCACGAAATAGCACTAAGTTATTTCGTACGAAATAGATCATTGCTATTTCGCACAGTGCCTATTTCGTACAAAATTGCAACACCTATAAATAGCTGAGTGGTTGATTCATTTGTAACGGTCTTGATTTCAGAGTCGAGGTGCTGCCAGTTTATCAAACGATCAGGATTGCTTTGAAATCAATAATAAATGGATAATTAAGAGGAATCAAGCTGTTTCACGTCTATATCACTGATTCCGCCTTTGATATGGATCATAAACTCTTCTGATTGACTCGTTCGGGTCACACGACGATCCAACAAGTGGTATCAGAGCTCAGGAAGAAGAGTTTATACCAATTCAGCTTGTTTTCATCACTCCTACTCATTCTTTTCAAAATTAAACGAGATTTAACGGACAAAATGGATTGAATTTCACATATATCACGTAAAACACTGTTTTAATGAATCCTTGAAAGAATTGGACCAAAATTCGAACAAAATCTGGATCAATTTGACAAAATGATGATGTCATCATTATTTCGCATGAAATAGTCAGCTGGTATTTCGCATGAAATTAACTTTGAGTGTCTTATTTCGTACGAAATCAGAGTATTTCGCACGAAATTAGCATACAGTTCCTTATTTCGTACGAAATCAAGTTTGTGAACCTAATTTCGCACGAAATCAGACCTTATTTCACAGGAAATCAACTTGGAACCTCTATTTCGCACCAAACTTGCTATTTCGTGTGAAGAGTATTTCGTGTGAATGCTTATTTCACTTGAAATCTGTTCATTTAGCTTGAATTTCATTTTCCAAAAATTTTCTAAGTGTTTGTTGATTGTCTCAGATACGTGAAGATGGATGAGTTTATGAATCCATTCAGTGATATTTTTGTTTTCACGGGAAACACCGGAGATGATACATCAAACAACACAAATGAAAATGCTCCGAGTGCGAAGAAAACTCTTTTTGATGCTTTGCGTGTGGAGAGTGCATATGGCACATACAACAAACCTCCCAAACTGATGGCGATTGAAGAATACAATAGATGGGCTAAAAGGTTTGAAGAGTGGCTAAAAGCGTTTGCGTATCAAAGTTGGAAGAGCATGAAGAATGGTTTCAATATGGGAAGATCGGATTATGAAAATATAGCAGATACTGATGTAGAAAGTTTTGTTGCTGAACAAAAATGCATTGCATTGCTTCATCAGTCTGTGAGAGATGACATAATATCGTTGATTGAATACACAAATTCAAAAGATCTATGGGAGAAACTAAGAGTGAAATGTGTGGGTAGTGCCGAGATAGTTAAAAAAAAGAAGTTGTTAAGAAAAGAATTTGATTTGTTTGGATGTTTGAAAAACGAATCTGTATCTAAGATGATTGAAAGATTCGGGCATTTGAAGATGGAGCTGGCAAGACATGGAATCATATATACTCAAGAAGAATTGGTTGACAAAATGTTTGACTCGCTGCCGGATGAGAAAGACTGGCAATACTTTGCTTTGATGCTGAAGAACACAATAAAGTCGGAGGATCTGACGGTTGATCTGTTAATCGAAAGATTGGAGAGTCATGAACTAGAAATCAAGAAATCAAACAAAGTCAATCATTCCTCATACCAGCAGAATGTGGAGCTGTATTACTGAGGAAGTATAATCCTGAAGAATGTGTCTCCTAAGACAACTTTCTCAGCTGAAAGTTCTAACACGTCAAATCAAGAAAGTTCAAGCAGTGGTTTTCATGGTGGTTCATCGTCAACTACGTCAAGTCAATCAGTTCCGAAGAATCTATTCCAATGTAACATTGATGTGGATCTTAAGAATGCTCAAAATTTCAGTGAAGAATCCGCAAAGCAGCAAATGGTATTCTTAGCATCTATTCTAAAATCATACGAGAACCTTGTTGCGGGCAAGATTGGAAATACTAACCTCACCAAGGAGGACTATGATCAGATCGACCCAGAAGAAATGGAGTTGATAGATATCAGGTGGTGTATGGCTAGTGCGGTCAGACGAGCACAAAGGTTCATGGAGATTACATGTAGACATTCTATCGGCGGACCTTCCACAAAACTTGGTTTTGATAAATCAAAGGTCACGTGCTTCAGATGTAAACAAAAGGGACATTTTAAACGTGAATGTCGAAATGCACCTGCTGATGATACTGCAAATCCATTTCGTGAAGATTACTACAAAAGAGCAATCTATCATCAGAACAAATCTGAACCTCCCAGAATGAAGCAGCTAGAAGATACCCCCAAAGAAAAATCAAGAGCTCTTGCTGTTATTCATGATGACGAAGGTTTTGATTGGAGTGAACTGCTACCAGAAGAGGATGCAGTGGGCTATGCATTTATGACAAAGATTGTTCCTTTCAAAGACAACAGAACAGAAGAAGTAAAATTTATCAACAGAAGGATGCAAGCCCAATTCAGGATTAGTAGAATCTATCATACATACAAAGAAGCTAAAAAGGCGAAAAGATGGGATGTTGATAGAGAATGTTACCTTGATCCCAAAGGAAACATTGATGTTGATCCAGATTCTGTGAGTGTTGAAACTCTCACTGAGCAAATTACAGCAGAAGAAGAAGAAAATCAAAGAATGTGGTGGGGAGGAGGAGAAGCTAAAGAAAAAGAAAAAGAAAAAGATAAGGAGCCGCAGCCAAAGAAAGTTGATGACGGGATTATTGACACGTCACAAGAATTCACAGCTGAAAATTTGATGAAGATGGCTGACAAAGTTCTTGTTGCGAAAGAGCTAGAGGTAGTTTCTGGTTCTGGATCTGAGTCTAAAAGCAAGGTCAGTCAGAATGATGCAATCAATGAGTCAGGTAAGAAAACTAAAACTGAGAGCGACTGCAAAAGTTGCATGAAAGACTGCAAGGTTTGTAGTACACTTGCTTACCTCAGCGGTAAAAAGATCGAAGAACTGACAGGAAGGGTCAGAGACGTTGAAGATCAGATCTTAAACTGTGACAAAATGTTAAAAGCTTCAAATGAACAATTAAAAGAATTAACTGAGAAAATTGAAAATGATAAAAATGACGTAGAAAGAATTAGGAAAGAAAACGAAAAATTAATTCATGAAAATCGTCAACTTTCAGAAAATTTTGAGAAGCTAAAACGAACGGTAAAAGATTCTAATGAGAGAAATGGTAAGACAAACAAAGAAAATGTTCAATTGTCAGGAGTTCTTAGGGTAAAAGAAGAACAAATCAACCAACAACTGGATGAAATTGCTAAGTTGAAGCTTCAGTTTCAAGAAGCTAAAATTGAAAATGAACGCATCCAGTTGAAACTGAACAGTTACAACTCCGCAAGTTTTGTTCTTCAACATATCGTTCCTAAACCAATTGGGAAGAACAAAGCAGGCGAAGATGTATACTCTGATGGAACCGGGGTTGGGTATTATCAGGTTCCACCACCAGTTTTAAACAATTTTTCAAAGAAAAAATCCGGGTTGGTTAATGATGAAGAAGAAAATGAAGTTAAGCTTCCAGACACAATTGATGTCACATTCACTTCATCTTCTGATGAAGATAGTGTCCAATCTGAAGTTGTGAAAAGCATGGTTGAAAATGTTTTAAAGTCTGAAAATGACACTACTGAGGATGATGAATGCTTTTTGGATAAATACATTCCAAAATCAAAATCCAAAAACAACTTAAATGAAGAACCTAATCTTGTGATGTACAAGATGGCGGGATCTGATAAGTTGTATTTGGATCGTGATTTTCCTTTGGAGAATGTGAATGTTGGTAAATTGAGAAATGTGTTCAAGTTGATTGAGATTGATGTGTCTGAAATCAAAAGTTTGGAATGTTCCAAACGACAATTAAACTTTGAAAAAGATAAAGATTACTACAAAAAACCTGCTGTACCACCACGTTTTTTTCTAAAAACAATTAAAACAAATGGTCGGGTGGATATTAGGGTGGTAAGAATTATCAAAGAAGGAACTTTCAAAACAAGAAGTTTGTTGAGAAAAAAGGTGTTTGTAAATGGCTCGAGTTCTCATTCCGAGCAAGAATCTGAGATTTTTTCAAAAACAAATAAAGATTTTTTTGAAGAAAAGGCCTCACAGCCTCAGACCGAAGGCACAAGTCGGGTAGTTGATACTCGTACATGCTTTAAATGTAACAAAGTTGGACATATTGCACGACAGTGCTCCAACTTAAAGCCTAAGTCTGAAGTTGTTGAGAGTCAGAAAAGGAAAGCTGATGCAAAAGGAAAAGCTCCAATGGTTGTTGAGAAGAAAGTTTTGAAAAATGAAAACACCAAGATCAAAACTGAACCCGTAAAGAATGTGGTAACTAAAACTGACAAATTTTACAAAAGGGCTGCTTCGCCTCAACAAGCATGGAAGCCAAAATCAGTTGAAAAGAAACCAAGTTCTCCAAAACCAAAGGTGTCTGAGACTACAAAATCATCATCATCAACTAAGGAGATGTATGTACCTTTGGATTACTATGAGAATCTTGAAAAACAAATGTCTACTACTTCTGAAAAGAAGGATGTATCAAAGAAAGACCAATCATCTGGTCAACCTCCTAAAAATGATTTCTTTTTATACAAAGAGGTTGAGATTGGATCTGAAGAGAGCTTAAAGATGAATGACAAGAATTTTCCGCCACTATACATTGCAAAAACTCACATCAATGTCAAGCTACCTGAGTCAAAAGAGGCTTGGGTGGCATCAAAATCTAACTAAGTGATTGTGATATGTGCAGGAGCTTCCAAGATCTATTTCACGATGGATTATGGATAGTGGAGCTTCTCGGCACATGACAGGGAAGAAGACCCTACTGTACGATGTTCGAGGGTTTAATGGAGGATATGTGGGATTTGCGGGTAATCAAGGTGGTCGAATAGTTGGTGAAGCAACTTTATCAAATGGAATCGTCACGTTTGAAAGAGTAAACTACATCGCCGAGCTTGAAAACAATCTTCTGAGCATTTCTCAGATTTGTGATCGTATGTATACAACGCACTTTACAGATAAGGAATGTTTGATATTGAAACCAGGATTTGTTGTTCCCGAAGAGTGGGTTATCATGAGAGCACCGAGAGTCAATGATCTGTACGTGTTGGACATGAGTGTAGCAACTACTACCACAGGCCAGGCTCACTGTTTTATGTCAAGAGCAAAAAAAAAAGAATCACAATTGTGGCATCGAAAGATGGGCCACATTCACCTGCGAAAAATGAATCACCTGGTGCATAACGACTTAGTAACTGGTGTTCATGTGAAAGGTTTCCATCTTGAGGGGGAGTGCATTAGCTGTGTCAAAGGCAAACAAAAGAAGAAATCTCACCCTGGGAAGAAGGAAAACTCAATCTCAAGACCGTTAGAGAGACTTCATATGGATCTTTTTGGTCCAGTAAATGTCAAAAGTATAACTGGTGATCTACTGTCTAGTAGTAACAGATGACTACTCGAGATTTTTGTGGGTATCATTTTTGAAGACAAAGGATGAGACATTTGAAAGCTTGATGATGTTGTTCAGAAAAATTGAAAACTTGTACCAAACTCGAATCAGAAGAATCAGGAGTGATAACGGTACAGAGTTTAAGAACAACAAGATGGAAGAGTATTGTGATGAGAAACGTATATTGCAAGAATTTAGTGCTCCTTACACTCTACAACAAAATGGAGTAGCTGAAAGAAAGAACAGGACGCTAATTGAAACGGCCAGGACGATGCTTGCTGATTCAAAATTACCAGTCAACTTTTGGGCAAAAGTAGTGTCAGCCGCTTGCTATACACTCAACCGGGTTCTTACAGTGAAGAAATTCAACAAGACATGTTTCGAGCTAATCAACGAGTTGGATATTCTAAGAGAATATGAAGAATCACAAGAAAGATTCCCAGCTGAGTCTT
Source organism: Helianthus tuberosus (assembly GCA_030545235.1). Classification (NCBI taxonomy): domain Eukaryota; kingdom Viridiplantae; phylum Streptophyta; class Magnoliopsida; order Asterales; family Asteraceae; genus Helianthus; species Helianthus tuberosus. The sequence continues at coordinate 89,235,112 of CM060365.1, forward strand.
CTAGAAGTCAATATCGAGCTTCCAATGACGATGAAGCCGGTCCTAGTAATGCTGGAGAACATGATGATATTCAGCAAAATCTTGACAATCAGACGACAGTCAATGATAATCTAGAATCTGATGATAGGCCTGTATTTGATCATGGTGATTCAGATTCTGAGGGGGAGCAGATCCAAATTTCAAGTCAAACAATTCCAATCAGTGAACAAGGTGCAAATCAGAATGTCACAAATTTGGAAGGCGAGGTAGATGTTCCAGGCGAGGTGATGCCGAGAACTCTTTCGTACCATCCAGAAGAGCTGATTATTGGAGAATTACAATCAGGCGTTCGCACTAGACGACAAATTGACCAAGGCCTTACTTGTTTTTATTCTATAGTTGTTCCGTTACAAACTGAGTTTTCACTTAGTTGTTTTATTTCGCAGATTGAACCGCTAACAAATAAGGAAGCACTAACTAAGGATTCATGGGTCAACGCGATGCAAGAAGAGCTGAGTCAGTTTGAGAAGTTAGGAGTGTGGAAATTGGTAGACCTGCCTGATGGTCACAGGAAGATAAACACTAAGTGGGTGTTCAAATGTAAGAGGGATGATCGAGGGGTTATTATTCGCAACAAAGCTCGACTCGTAGTCCAAGGCTTTAGTCAGCAGGAGGGTATAGATTTCACTGAAGTATATGCTCCAGTTGCTAGACTTGAAGCGATCAGAATCTTCCTAGCATTTGCATCTTGGAAAGGTTTTAAAGTTTATCAGCTAGATGTTAAATCGGCTTTTCTCTACGGGAAGGTAAAAGAGGAGGTATATGTCGGACAGCCACCGGGCTTCACCGATCCAATCAACAAAGACAAGGTTCATTTACTGGATAAAGCGCTGTATGGTTTACACCAGGCCCCGAGAGCCTGGTATGAGACATTGTCTCAACATTTGCTTGCCAACAGCTTCATCCGTGGAAAAGTGGATGATACTCTCTTCACCAAAGAAGTCGACGGACATCTTCTGATAGTTCAGATATACGTGGACGACATCATATTTGGGTCAACAAATGAAAATCTGTGTAAACATTTTGAAAGAGTTATGAAGCAAAAATTTGAAATGTCATCGATGGGTGAGATGAAATTCTTCTTGGGACTCCAGGTTGATTAACTGCCTAAGGGAATTTTCGTACATCAGACGAAGTATGTTCATGATATCTTAGAGAAATTTGGGATGTCCGGGACTACTCCAGCCTCCACCCCATTAGCAACGAACCATGGGATAAACCTTGATCTCACCGGAGAGAAGGTAGATGAAACGAGATATCGTTCCATGATCGGATTGTTGATGTATTTGACAGCTTCAAGACCTGATATTAAGTATCCAACCTGCCTCGCAGCGCGGTTTCAGTCAAACCCCAGAGCTTCGCATATGGTGATTGTGAAACGGATATTACGCTACCTGAAAGGAACTCCATCACTGGGGTTGTGGTATCCAAGAGAAGGCGATTTCACGCTCGAAGGGTATTTTGATTCTGATTTCGAATGCTGCAAAGTTAACGCTAAGTCAACAACAGCAGGGTGCCAGTTTTTCGGACCACGATTGGTCACCTGGCAATGCAAGAAGCAGACCTCTGTAGCTTTATCCACATGTGAAGCTGAGTATGTATCTACTAGTAGTTGCTGCTCTCAGATCTTGTGGATCCAGCAACAGATGCGAGACTACGGTTTGCAATTTCTTAACACCCCTATCTTTGTTGATAATGAGGCAGCGATAAACATTGCAAAAAATCCTGTTCATCACGCTAAAACGAAACACATTAAAATTCGTCATCACTTCATCCGAGATTGTTTCGAGAAGAAGTTGATACGAATTGAGAAAATCCACACTGATGAACAAAAAGCTGATTTACATACCAAAGCGTTTTATAAAACTCGTTTTCTATATCTTTTAAAACTGAACGGTATGAAGCTTTTATCGGTGTTGGAGGAGATTCTTGGCGTAGATGAAGGTACCACTGTAGATGATGTTGAAAAGCAATCTGCAATGGTTTGTCGATTTTTTACTTGTTTTGGTATTTAGGGGGAGGTAGGTTATTATATTTTCTGAAAATACAAAAACAGTAAAAAAATTTCAAAAACCCAAAAACATGAGATATTTCAAAATCCAAAAACAATAGAAAATGGAAAAAGAGATTGTGTAAAAAGGGAAAATGATAGTACATCGGCTTGACAGTTACGGTATGCTAAAGAAATGTAAAGTTTAAAAAGAGTTAAATAGTCTCGCTGATGATATGCCGATAGGTTTTTACACATTTAGTAGGTTTGTTCGGGATATAAACCTAAATCTTTACTTGCTTATTTCGTGGGGAACACTACTTGGATATATAGGTAACCCCTGAAATCTTGTTTGAAGGACCCCTCTTTCTGAAATACTAGGTCTTTATACTCAGTGATATATTTGGTATTATCCCGGGACTTCTGATTTTGCGGAAGCAATGGCCTAGTCCCCGTATAATACTTTACTGCTGCTTGAAATAAAAGCTTACCCTTAGCATAAAAATGATGAAACATTGAAAAATTCTAATCATGTGCTGTTGTAAAAAAGATCCTCTAAAGGGGACCCACTTAAAGTCGAAGCCATCATCTCTCTGATTTTGCGGAAGCAATAGCCTAAGCTCTCACGGCCCTCGCATTTAACCCCTTACAGATATCATTTGTGGTATACTCACCTGTAAGACTGAATATTGGGATCTGGATACGGGAGTATATTCAAGAGGTGGGACACATGAATAAGTTTAAGTTCTTAATACACCTAATTCGTATCCTGGACAGATTGAAATTTGTGTGAGAATTTAAGTGGATCAGTATATCGACAATCTAAGCGAATTGTTTAATTCTGAGTATGAAATCAAAGCTTAACGGTACTTGTGACTTGTCGACAGCTGATATGATTCCCTAACACGCTTACCAAAAATATGTTTGTAAATAGTTTACATTTACTGCATTTCATTTCTGTTTAGCATTCTAGTATAGAAACTTTATTCAAAATCTAAAAAGATTTTACATTTCTGCTTTATTTTTACCGACAAACCAAAGTGGAAAGCTAATCTTCAGATTCGTAGTTTGAAGAAGATGCAGGAAGTTTCTGAGCTGGGCAGAAGGGTTGTGAGCTTAATATGTTTAACTTGTAAATGAAAATTCAAAACAAGTTCATTAAGTTGAAACTTGTAATTTTCAGAAAAATGTTTTGAAAAATGTTGAAAAAAAGTCAGTTTTTGTTTCGTCTTGGATCAACCAAGGTCATTAAGTTGGACTTGGTAGATTAATTGAGTACTCAGGGTCATTAACTTGGACCTGAATACTTAAGTGGATTATTAAAACTGATAACAAAAACAAATGAAGTTAAAAGTGAATAGATTGTAATGTCAGATTTCTGAGAAGCAGGTATTGGTGCTGAACCTGGAAAAGCAATCCCATGGCTAAGTCTGAGTAAAGTTTGTCCCAGGTCACAATCCTAGAATTCCAGAATGTTGAAAGGGGGAGTCTAAAGACATAATCTATATCAACATTCGAGGGGGAGTTTGAAGTTGTCAAAGTTCAAGGTTCAGGTGCTAGCTGCTGATGATGTTAAAGTTAAAGAATCAAGAGATCTGATCAAGAGAATTGAAAGATATATAGACTGAAGGATGCTTACAGTGTTAAATCAATTTGGAAAAGACGACAAGACTGTTCAAGACTAAAGACTCGATCCTGAAGACTTCGTCAACATCCAAGGGGGAGTCTGTTGGTGCATAAATGTCTGTTAACTTCGTCTTGTATCAAGTCGTGTGTCTAGATAGGATAGACCAGTGCTCAGCAGGATCAAAATTAGGGTTTGTGTGTGATTGTGTGATTTCACACGAAATAGCACTAAGCTATTTCGTACGAAATAGATCATTGCTATTTCGCACGAAATAGCCAGTGCCTATTTCGTACGAAATTGCAACACCTATAAATAGCTGAGTGGTTGATTCATTTGTAACGATCTTGATTTCAGAGTCGATGTGCTGCCAGTTTGTCAAACGATCAGGATTGCTTTGAAATCAATAATAAAAGGATAATTAAGAGGAATCAAGCTGTTTCACGTCTATATCACTGATTCCGCCTTTGATATGGATCATAAACTCTTCTGATTGACTCGTTCGGGTCACACGACGATCCAACAGATTCACCCATGCATAAGTTGTCACAAGGACAACTTGGATGGCCATGAATGAAATAAAATCAAAATGGATTGTGCATACTATTCAAGGGACAAACCATCAAGTGAGGTGGTGGATTGAAAGTAGGATAGCCAAAGCTTCTAAGTAATCACACTCATCCAAACACAAGTCTTGTTTCAAGAACAAGCTTGTATTGTTCAACACTTACGTGTTAAAACCCTTACAAAACAGAAAATTTGGAGGCAAATAACACCTCCGAATTTGTATGAAACAACCTTGTTTAGGCTCACTAATCATGGGTTTGATTGGTGGCATAAGAACACAAGTTTGTTTGAAGAAAACATAAGTTTAAGAAAGTTTATAAAGATTGTATTCAAAATAGAAAGTTTCTTACACTTTTAACCTCAAATATGGTGATGTTCCATCTTGGTTTTCCATGGAAAACCAGTGGAAACACTCCTAGAGGTGTTCCAAGTGTTAAGAAGAAAGAGAAGGGTAGGCAACTGAAGTAAAAGTGAGCTAGAACTCACTTAGAAAGTCTTGGACTTTTTGTTTAGAATCTGAGAATTTGATGATGTTTGAGAGTGTTTTGAGTGAGATTGAAGTGTTTGTAAAGTGAAAAATGAGTGGAGGAAGTGTGGGTTTTATAGGCGAGGTTTAGGGTTAAGTTAGGAGAGTTATAAATGCAAGAAACACAATTAACAAACACAAAAATGGCCAATAGTTGAGCTGATCATAACAATCTGCGGATCCGGCATCCTGGCAGGCCACTGCAAAAGCGGTCGCAGGGCACGACGGTGTAACACCTCGAAAATTTACGTCCAATAATGTACTGACACGTGTCATGGATTTTGAATATGTGAAAACATACTTTAGAGGGACTAAAGTTGACAAACAGTGAAACTATGTGATTATAAGGGTCCAAAGTGTCAACAATTGATAAATAGGCCCTACAATAAACCTACATGGTGTTTATAACCTTAAACGAATAAATCATGGATCATACGAGGCGAAAAATGGAAGAAAGTGATGAATTACAAACTACAGGGGCTAAAAGTGTCAACATGTTGAAAGTATACCTCTGAGTGATCTTTTCGCAAACCCGAAGCTTTGTAATGATAAAATATACTCACGAGAATATACGATAAAAATTTCATGAAGTTTCGTGAACGTATGAGAAAGTTATGATTTAAAACCGTACACGAAGGGTTAATCGCGTTATCGTGAATTTCGTGACTTTTCGGGTAAGCGCAAAGTTAACCGAGGACATACCCAAGTTTATAAAAGTCCCAAGGTTTATAAAAGTCAGATATAAGGGCCAAGAGTGCTAAATAAATAGCCTAAACACGCTGCAAAAGATCAGGGGCTGAATTGCAAATATGGAAAACTTATAAAGCTGGTCACCCCCCACCCTCGCGCTGCGCGACGCTTCCTCGCGCTACGCGAGCGCCTGCCAGCGACAGCCAGTGTACAGGTGCCAGTTTCAGGTCTGTTTTGAGTGGATACCAGCTGTTGTCGATTATAAAGAGTTCACCAATCAATTTTCATGCAATGAGAGACCCTTATCCCTTTCTCACAACACCATAAAACACCTGTGGAGGCCATTAATCTGATCAAAAGCTGCATATGAGGGTCTTGAGTTAGAAACATATGAGCACTTGAACTTTCAAAATTCACAAGATCAATTCCTGGAGCTCTCTGGACGTGAAGGCATCTTCCTAGTGATTTCTAAGCTTGATTAGGACTATTGTAAGTGTTTATATCATTCTCTAATTCGTTCTAGCTTAGTGTTCTAACCAAAAGTCAAACTATCGTAAATTACACTTGACTTTACGATTAAACAAGATTGGCTCTATCATTTCTCAAATTGAAAGTACCTGCATGTTGGTATTTATGTGTGTAACAAACCCCTAAAAGGGTATTATCAGATTCACACTCTAAATATGCTAATTGTCGAGTCAAAGCATTTCGTAAAAAGTCAACAGAATGTGTTTTTGCAAAAATTAAGCTTGATTAACAATGTAGGCTACATGCAACCTGTTTGATCATCAAAATAACTTTGTAATTAATGTAAGAACATGTTTCTTCATGATCAACTCGACAATTTTCTGTATTAAACCCGAATCGGAACCGAAAGTCTCATAAATTGACTTTTTCTTTGACTATCGGTTCTGATCCGTGCATGCATGTTAAGATCTGCATTAGAGCATATTTTGGACCAACTTTTATATAAGATTAACCCTCTGGAATTTTACAACTTGATTCCATGTTTAACCGATTCATATGCATGTTACCGGGTTATGCTTAAATATGACTATTTTGCCCTTTTTACTATAAAACGCGATTCTTGAAAAAGTGAAAGAGTAGAAACCTTTGTTACTGATTTATAAACTTGCACCGAAAATTTGACATCAATCCGAGGTCTGGATTGTGAGTTATGCTCAATATCGCAAATAGAACGGTTTTTATTAATTAAACGGCGTTATGAGCATAACACCTATCAAAACCTAATTTTTGACATCAAAATATAAACCTACTGTTGTTATATAATATTTTGGGAATTATAAGGATTTTTAATAGTTTTTTTTAAACTGATTTAATTATAGAATTTTAGCCTTAAATCGATTATTGTCGGTTTTGCCCTTTTGGGCTATAAAATGAGTTTTATAAATCCTTTTGACCCCAAACCTTTTTCTACTGATTTTATTTGTTAAATAAAATATTTTGAGCATTCTGGAAATATAAAATTTTCAGCTTTCTTTTACAAACCCGGAAACGGCTCCAAATCGCCTTTTTAAGCGTTTTCACCGCATAGTATTTACTATAAACATATTTGACATGTAAGGTTGGTACCTACTGATGTTCTTAGCATATTTTTATAAAATAACAGTAAGTACAAGTTTGTAAACCCAGGTTTCCAATTTGGACATTTTTAGCCTTTGTGAAATTACCAAAATACCCCTAAGGTGCATAGTTTGGTTTTAAATGATAAGTTTTACATATGGGTCATACCCTACTGTTATGACATGATAAATTAAGTATATTTACTGTATAAATCAGACCCATAACTCAGATTTACAAATAAACTCTCTTATAATCTTTTAAATGACCAAAATGCCCCTATAAGGCATAAGTTGAGTTTAAATCCGTTCCGGGCATAATAGAAGATACTTTGCTGATATTATAACATATTTAGAGCATATTATCTCAGGGAACTTGCATATGACTCTTATGGTCGCCCGTAACGCTCCTTTCGCGTTCGGTTCGGTTTATGTAACTAGTTTGCATAAATTGACCGAAACGGGTCAAACATTATCGTTTTTGTCTCAAAATCCAGAATGTGTCTAGTATAACCATATTATACAAGTCTTCAATCTTGTCGGGTCTAAATCACATTCTATCCGGTCTTCGCTTAATCGTGCGTTTGAACCGTATCGTCCTTAAAACTAACCGGTCTAGGCTTAGGCTTAAATAAAGACCCGTTAGAAATCTAATAGGTTATTATAAACCTTCGTTCCAGATTTAGGGGCCCAGTAAAAGCTATCTGTACTTGCTGATTGATATACGGCTGGGAGTGAATTTATATTTAGCTCAGGTAAATACATTTTGACTTATTTTCCCTATACGGGCTTGGGTTACGGTATATAGAATACCGCTTGATCGAGCATTAAATCCTCCACCGTTGCGTGGATAGTTGAATAATTTAATCGGCTCGTTTAAACAGTCTTGTTCACTTAAGGCCTTTGGGGGGTTAATTGACCATGTCCCGGATATCCTTGGCATCATCCTACGAGATGGCCACGACCTGAGCACGGGGTGTAGGCGTACACCTTTCCGTGTATAACTCTTTAATGTGGTGGGTCCATTGATCTTTAGCCCGGACTAGATCCGGGCCACTGAACTCAAGTAACATGTAATTCGTTCACATGATTATTATATTAAATAATTGACCCAAGTTAATAAAAATGTTTTGTGCCTTGTGCATTTAAATCAATTTTTAACCTTTTCAAAATGAGTCAGTTAAATTGTATTTACCAGTGTAAACTGACGTATTTTCCAAAAGGTTAAGTGCAGGCACTACACGTAATAGGCTGGCTGTCTTCTAGAGCGTCCACAATAAGTCTCGCAAGCTTGGACGACAATAAGCTGTTGAACAATATCTTATTTTGTTTTTGATCCGCCTGTGGATCCGTTTCCGCTGTGCATTATTATATTGTGTTGTTTGTCTATGATGATACCAACTACGTCACTATACTCCCCACCGGGCCCACCGGTGACACATGGAAAATAGGGGTGTGACAGGTTGGTATCAGAGCCAACGTTGAGTGAATTAAACGCTAGTTTTTGGTGTTTAATCTCAATGACACGATAGCACATCCTTTGACCTTCTGAGTCTAGACTTAACATAGGAACACTCTTGTCCCTATTCGGAGGATTTTTACTTTCAATTATATATTTTAATATGTCGCCAAGCAAAGAAGCCGTAGTGGAAATTCTCCCCATTGAAGCCTAGGAAAGGCCGAGCTTCGTGTTGCGACTAGGATTAACGTACGAGCAAGGAGAGGACATTCATAACTGAATTAAAGAAGAAACTCCTTTTGTTGAAGTTCGTTTCCTTAATAAGTCCTTATAAGGGCATTTTTATTTTTTCAGTCCCATTTGAGGACAACATCATTTCTTTTAAGTCCCTTTTAGGGCAATTCAGTATTTTATTGGAATGCTTTATCAAAAATTTCATTTGTTCAATATATATGAATATAATATATGAAATAAATTAAAATAACATTCCTCTTATAAGATCTACCATTATAATAAAATGGCAAAATCTAAAAGGACAAGACCTAGCCTCGTGTCATATTAAGACCCGGCCAAGATGGCAGTTCCTCAATTTAGATTTAGATCCTTATTAACATTTCAATTTAAAATTTGTTCTGCGTTAATTATAAATAAGAATCTTAAGAGTGAAACCTAGCCTTCGGGTCATCATAAGGGCGGGCCATGATGGTAAGACTTGTTTAAAAGATTCAGACCCCTGTTAACATCTGAGAACATGTTAACATTCATGGCAGACGTGACTCATTAAACATCACACACGTCATTTTTATATACGGATTCTTTAAAAGATCCCTAACCCAACTTAATGATCTCTGAATCATGGGTTTAGATCATCAATTAAGATGTTCATATTTTGACCATACGTTGGTAATATAATGCCTACGGGCCTTGCCCATTTCTGCATGAGCCAACAGACGCTGACATTGTAATCTTTATGATTCCTTGTCTAAGGTGGTGAGCTATGCTCAAGCCTATTAGTCTATATGATCAATGCGATCATGACTAATATAATATAACATCCTAGTGATGTTATGCCTACGGGCTATACTTTATAATATTGTCAATACGACAATGACAGTTGTAACCATTATGGTTCCTGCCTAAGGTGGAGGGGGCTATGCCCAAGCCTCATAGTCAATATGATCAATACTATCATGACTACTATCATCAGTGTGATGATTATTATTCTCTTAAAACATCGTTTTGAAATTGATTTGCCTACGGGCCATATTGTATCGTCAATTATGACAACGACAGTGGTAGCAATGACTCCCTGTCCGAAAAAGGATAATGAACTTTGATTCAACCCTAAATGCATCGATTCTCTAAAATCATGGCTTATAAATTAAACTTGTCAACGCGACTAGGCCAGTTGTGCTATTATTAACTTGTAAATAAGGATTTATGATAAAATCCTGAATAAAATAAATATCTTACCTTCCCTGCCAATTTACATAATAAAAAGAATCTTAAAGGTACGACCTAGCCTATGTGTCATTCCAGACGATGCCAAGATGGTAGAACCTATCCAAAGGATCTAAATCCTTGTAACATTGTAAACGTGTTAACACTCCCGACAACAGTGATGCGAGAAAATCACGCTTATCATCTTTATATTAGGGAGATTTTCCAAACCCCTTATTTAGCCTAAATGATCAATAGGGATCAAGGCTAATAAACGTCAAACATGATGTACACATCTAAACATCCACTTGGGATGTATACCTACGGGGCAAAGATGCATACATGAAAAAGATAGTTTTATTTCATAACTTCTTGTCAATACAATGAATTATGAAATTTTCCGATCCAAAGGAATCATTGATTATGTTTTAAAATTTCCCTAGTGACAAGGCATCTGTGCCATCGAAAAGTCCTTTGGAACAAGCCATTGTGCTATATAAGATGTCAGTATGACATGGACAGTCGTGACTTATGTCCCCTGTCTAGTAAATATGAAGGATTATATTCCGAGTAAACGCCAAAGATGGTTTATTTAAAAAACTTAGGCAAAACATAATCAAATAAATTAAATACTATTTATTAGCCCATATGGTTTATTCGCACCATGGCTACTTAATTATCAAGTTCGACATTTCACTATATAATTAAACCAATTTATTACTACTTGGTTTGTAGCCTTAAAAGCTTCACCATGGCTGACCCCTCTGAAGCTCACAATCGTCTAGTTGATCAGAATAATGATGCAAGACTGAACTTAACAAGCACCGAGTTACAGGCTATGATAGATACAGCCGTAAACAACGCTATGGACCGTGCGTTGAAGGATCATAAGCGAAAGTGCGATAATACCCCAAATGAAGATTACAAAAAGGGTAAGACCGGTTCAAACTATAACCAGTCCAAGCCAAAAGAGGCAAAACCCAAATGTAAAACCTGCAAGAAGAAGCACGTCGGAAAATGTTTCTATGAGCAAACCAGGGGATGTGTCATCTGCAAGGAGATGGATCACAAGACCCCTGAGTGCAAGGACTTGAAGGACGCCACATGCTATGATTGTGGCGAGAAGGGGCACATAAATACCGCTGCCCAAAGAAGGCAACAAAAGGGAAATGCACTCTGGAGTCACGAGCTAGGCATTGTGGGATTTGTAACAAGAAAGGGCACAAGACCTTGGAGTGCCAAGGCATAAAGGATGCAACCTGCTATGGTTACAATGAAATAGGGCACATCAAGATAAATTGCCCAAATAAAACCAAGAAGCCTGAGGAGTCTAAGAAGACCAGAGGTAAAAGCTTCCAAGTGGATACTCAAGAGGCTATTCAGGATGAAAATGTCACCACGGGTACTTTCCTTATTAATAACGCTCATACTAGAGTATTATTTTATTCAGGTTCAGACAAGTCTTTCATAAGACGACAGATTTTGTAAATCATTAAATCTGCCTGTTAAAACTCTAAGCGTTAAGTAGAACTGACCAATAGTACCTCAGAAACTGCTTCAGCAATATTAGATGGATGTTTTATGTCCATTAGGAATCATTTTTTCCTATGTCCTATTTTTCCGTTAAAATATAAGGACACAATATAGTTATAAAATCGATTGGTTGTCTGAAAAATCAAGTCCATATTGTGGGTGATAAGAAGCAATTAATTATCAAGACTCCTTATGAGACAACCATCATAATTACATGCATCCGTACGATTAATAAATATTAAACATAAAAAAAATGGTGGAATTGGCCGTCCCCGGAATCGAACCTGGGTCTAGGCCGCACCCTTTCGCGTGCCTAGCCAACTGAGCTAGGTGCGTAGTTTGTGAAATCTCTATTTTGATTAAGTATAAGCACATGTACAATCAAATAACACTCCTTAGGAATGTTCATATGGTTTAATAATACCATGAACGAAGTATGATAAGTCGTCAGGATGATGACTAACTGTGAAATGCACTCAATTAATTGTTAAATTGGTACTTAATACCAAAAGATGTGAGTATGCAAAACTCAGATGAAACAAACAACAAGTCGCGATGCTAGGAATGCGACAAATATTAATGGTGCATCAAGTGTGAACCTCAATATTAATGGAATTAATCTCCAAAATTGAAGTTAACGCAGTTGTTAGAAAGGTTATGAGAAAACACATGAGAAGATTCAAGAAGCCAAATGTTGTTTGCTCTAAAACACATGTCGCTACTCATGATAAGAGTTTTATTCATACTCCATATGCGAGGAATAACCCAAATAAAAAAAAATCATATGTGGCAAGGAGCCCATTCTTTTAAGGATATACTTAAAAGTACTTCGTCTCTTGGAAGTCAAGAGACTTCAACAGTAAAAAGGGACCATCAATTGCAGGAAATTGTTAAAAGAAGTAGAAACCATTAGGTATATCAGTGGTTATGCTGGAAAGCACACGGTAAGGTGTGCGTCACAATCATTCGGTGGTAATACCCTTGATTAGTGAGGACACTAATGGAGTCCACAAGAAAGATCCCCTTATACAGTATGGGATGGTCCAAATTTTAAGGACCTTATTAGAAAAACCTGGCGTCCGCTTTGTGAAATGGAAAAGATGAAATAAGAATTTTTCCGACTTCCCCATAAGAGCTATAAACTATCAGCAGTAGGTTGCGAACCCTGGTTCATTGGATGAAATGGTGCTCTTATTCGGTTAACCTAGAACTTAAGCGTAATGCACTATATATATCGATGATTTAGCATCGGCTATGAAAGGGAACTTTAGGGTTTCAAAACCTGCTCATTATAAATCCATTATGGGTTTACCTCAGCTACTCACGTTATATAGGTTAAGAAATAACTAGTCCATGCAGAGACTGCCCAAACATTGTCAAGGATTTTGCAGCCAAGTTTAAAAGGATTAAGAATGAAGGCGTTTAACCATCCTGATGAATAATTAAAGGCAGTTCACCTTAGTAAAGACGCCAGATAAACCCTTATTGTGATTTCTTTTGGCTAAGAGTTACGTTTGGTTTCAGGTACTGCTAAGTCTCTCATAAGATTTTAAGCTTAGAAAATTTTTAGAAATCTTCCCCGTAAGAACCCCAGATATTAAGTGTAAGGTAAAACTTACAGGCGAAATCATAAGAACCATTTCTTCTGTTCCTGTTAGAAATCTCTAATTATGGAATTTTAGAAGTATCCTCTCTCTAGAAGAAATGCGTCAGCATATATAATTGATATCTCTTTTATCTCTATCGATTACGAATACTAAATGGTATGACAAAAGCGCCACATGAGGATTGACGTATCTTAATAAGTCCCATAGATTGCTTCCATGCCTGATCAGTATGGAGGTTTAATGAATGGGACCTCAAAGATATTCCGATGGTCATATGGTACTAAAGTCAACTAATGGTATTCAAGGAAGATATCCAGAATGGAATTGTCCAGGTGGATGTCTTCGATTAAAGAATTCATGGATTCGTAACATAAATGTGTCACCTATCTGACACAAACAATGATAGATGAACTGGAGCCTGAGATTTCAAAAATCTCTGTAACTTCCTGGTATCTTGATTATCTCCTCTTAAGATTACCCTGTTTACCTCATGAGAGACCAGTAGAATTAAGATTTATATCCCATTTAGGGTTGTAATATTGTGAAATCTCCAAGACGGCTAATACCATCATTGGAAGAATGGAAACCCTGATTAAGTGAATAAAGGATTCATAAAGCCTAACTCGATATTCTGAGAATTCGTTATAGTTAATTAAGAAAGACGGTTCATTTTGCTTATGCATTGATTACCGCAACCCTAATTAGGCAACAATTAAGAATTTTTCCATCAGCTGCCCAGGATCGTCGATTTGATCGACTAACGCAAGGATTAACTATTCCTTGAGATTAGTTCTAAGCAGTGGTCGAAATAACCATCTCACCTTAAGATAAGTTTTTATAATAATTGTCATATAAGCATCAAGGCTGCTCCTCTGGAGACCTTGTATAGATGGAATGTTAAACATCTATTAAGACAAAAGATTGGTAAGTCCAATTTTCAGGATCTGAAAGTTGCATTGGGAACAACGAATAAATAGATTCATGATCATCCGTAAGTTGCCAGTATTTGGCAGAAAGTCAAGGATGTATGAAAGTAGCGACCCTCCTGAGTTCTTATGAAGGAATAAGGTTCAAAAAAGATATCACCCTGGAAGGGTGTACCAATTTGTTAATTATCGGACTAGTCAAGCTCTGAATATATAAAATCATTCGAAGGAATCGAATGTATCAAGATCAGATAGCTTAAAACTAAAACCTTTTTAAGGAGATGGATGGAGCTCGCAATATATTTCACACTAATGATTTAAGGATATGTTTCATCAATAAGTCGAGAAGCATTATCACATAATGATATACAGATTTATGATATAATAAGCAACCTATATCGATTAAGGATCAATAGGTGAAGAAACTCCAAAAGGATAAATGTACCCATTATAAAGGTCAACTTGAGAGCTTGGAACAAGCTCCAGATATGCTATTGAGGTTAAGTCCATTATGCGACAAAAAGTGCTTCCCGCATTTTATCAAATCTCGAGGTCGAGATTTCTTTTAAGGGGGTGAGGATGTAACACCTCGAAAATTTACGTCCAATAATGTACTGACACGTGTCATGGATTTTGAATATGTGAAAACATACTTTAGAGGGACTAAAGTTGACAAACAGTGAAACTATGTGATTATAAGGGTCCAAAGTGTCAACAATTGATAAATAGGCCCTACAATAAACCTACATGGTGTTTATAACCTTAAACGAATAAATCATGGATCATACGAGGCGAAAAATGGAAGAAAGTGATGAATTACAAACTACAGGGGCTAAAAGTGTCAACATGTTGAAAGTATACCTCTGAGTGATCTTTTCGCAAACCCGAAGCTTTGTAATGATAAAATATACTCACGAGAATATACGATAAAAATTTCATGAAGTTTCGTGAACGTATGAGAAAGTTATGATTTAAAACCGTACACGAAGGGTTAATCGCGTTATCGTGAATTTCGTGACTTTTCGGGTAAGCGCAAAGTTAACCGAGGACATACCCAAGTTTATAAAAGTCCCAAGGTTTATAAAAGTCAGATATAAGGGCCAAGAGTGCTAAATAAATAGCCTAAACACGCTGCAAAAGATCAGGGGCTGAATTGCAAATATGGAAAACTTATAAAGCTGGTCACCCCCCACCCTCGCGCTGCGCGACGCTTCCTCGCGCTACGCGAGCGCCTGCCAGCGACAGCCAGTGTACAGGTGCCAGTTTCAGGTCTGTTTTGAGTGGATACCAGCTGTTGTCGATTATAAAGAGTTCACCAATCAATTTTCATGCAATGAGAGACCCTTGTCCCCTTCTCACAACACCATAAAACACCTGTGGAGGCCATTAATCTGATCAAAAGCTGCATATGAGGGTCTTGAGTTAGAAACATATGAGCACTTGAACTTTCAAAATTCACAAGATTAATTCCTGGAGCTCTCTGGACGTGAAGGCATCTTCCTAGTGATTTCTAAGCTTGATTAGGACTATTGTAAGTGTTTATATCATTCTCTAATTCGTTCTAGCTTAGTGTTCTAACCAAAAGTCAAACTATCGTAAATTACACTTGACTTTACGATTAAACAAGATTGGCTCTGTCATTTCTCAAATTGAAAGTACCTGCATGTTGGTATTTATGTGTGTAACAAACCCCTAAAAGGGTATTATCAGATTCACACTCTAAATATGCTAATTGTCGAGTCAAAGCATTTCGTAAAAAGTCAACAGAATGTGTTTTTGCAAAAATTAAGCTTGATTAACAATGTAGGCTACATGCAACCTGTTTGATCATCAAAATAACTTTGTAATTAATGTAAGAACATGTTTCTTCATGATCAACTCGACAATTTTCTGTATTAAACCCGAATCGGAACCGAAAGTCTCATAAATTGACTTTTTCTTTGACTATCGGTTCTGATCCGTGCATGCATGTTAAGATCTGCATTAGAGCATATTTTGGACCAACTTTTATATAAGATTAACCCTCTGGAATTTTACAACTTGATTCCATGTTTAACCGATTCATATGCATGTTACCGGGTTATGCTTAAATATGACTATTTTGCCCTTTTTACTATAAAACGCGATTCTTGAAAAAGTGAAAGAGTAGAAACCTTTGTTACTGATTTATAAACTTGCACCGAAAATTTGACATCAATCCGAGGTCTGGATTGTGAGTTATGCTCAATATCGCAAATAGAACGGTTTTTATTAATTAAACGGCGTTATGAGCATAACACCTATCAAAACCTAATTTTTGACATCAAAATATAAACCTACTGTTGTTATATAATATTTTGGGAATTATAAGGATTTTTAATAATTTTTTTTAAACTGATTTAATCATAGAATTTTAGCCTTAAATCGATTATTGTCGGTTTTGCCCTTTTGGGCTATAAAATGAGTTTTATAAATCCTTTTGACCCCAAACCTTTTTCTACTGATTTTATTTGTTAAATAAAATATTTTGAGCATTCTGGAAATATAAAATTTTCAGCTTTCTTTTACAAACCCGGAAACGGCTCCAAATCGCCTTTTTAAGCGTTTTCACCGCATAGTATTTACTATAAACATATTTGACATGTAAGGTTGGTACCTACTGATGTTCTTAGCATATTTTTATAAAATAACAGTAAGTACTAGTTTATAAACCCAGGTTTCCAATTTGGACATTTTTAGCCTTTGTGAAATTACCAAAATACCCCTAAGGTGCATAGTTTGGTTTTAAATGATAAGTTTTACATATGGGTCATACCCTACTGTTATGACATGATAAATTAAGTATATTTACTGTATAAATCAGACCCATAACTCAGATTTACAAATAAACTCTCTTATAATCTTTTAAATGACCAAAATGCCCCTATAAGGCATAAGTTGAGTTTAAATCCGTTCCGGGCATAATAGAAGATACTTTGCTGATATTATAACATATTTAGAGCATTTTATCTCAGGGAACTTGCATATGACTCTTATGGTCACCCGTAACGCTCCTTTCGCGTTCGGTTCGGTTTATGTAACTAGTTTGCATAAATTGACCGAAACGGGTCAGACATTATCGTTTTTGTCTCAAAATCCAGAATGTGTCTAGTATACCCATATTATACAAGTCTTCAATCTTGTCGGGTCTAAATCACATTCTATCCGGTCTTCGCTTAATCGTGCGTTTGAACCGTATCGTCCTTAAAACTAACCGGTCTAGGCTTAGGCTTAAATAAAGACCCGTTAGAAATCTAATAGGTTATTATAAACCTTCGTTCCAGATTTAGGGGCCCAGTAAAAGCTATCTGTACTTGCTGATTGATATACGGCTGGGAGTGAATTTATATTTAGCTCAGGTAAATACATTTTGACTTATTTTCCCTATACGGGCTTGGGTTACGGTATATAGAATACCGCTTGATCGAGCATTAAATCCTCCACCGTTGCGTGGATAGTTGAATAATTTAATCGGCTCGTTTAAACAGTCTTGTTCACTTAAGGCCTTTGGGGGGTTAATTGACCATGTCCCGGATATCCTTGGCATCATCCTACGAGATGGCCACGACCTGAGCACGGGGTGTAGGCGTACACCTTTCTGTGTATAACTCTTTAATGTGGTGGGTCCATTGATCTTTAGCCCGGACTAGATCCGGGCCACTGAACGCAAGTAACATGTAATTCGTTCACATGATTATTATATTAAATAATTGACCCTAGTTAATAAAAATGTTTTGTGCCTTGTGCATTTAAATCAATTTTTAACCTTTTCAAAATGAGTCAGTTAAATTGTATTTACCAGTGTAAACTGACGTATTTTCCAAAAGGTTAAGTGCAGGCACTACACGCAATAGGCTGGCTGTCTTCTAGAGCGTCCACAATAAGTCTCGCAAGCTTGGACGACAATAAGCTGTTGAACAATATCTTATTTTGTTTTTGATCCGCCTGTGGATCCGTTTCAACTACTCGTGATATTTAATATTACATTTTATTTAAAGTTGAAATGAATCTATCTTTGTTTCCGCTGTGCATTATTATATTGTGTTGTTTGTCTATGATGATACCAACTACGTCACTATACTCCCCACCGGGCCCACCGGTGACACATGGAAAATAGGGGTGTGACAGACGGCCTCTGGCCATGAAAGTTGTTTTGTGTTGCCAACTTTGGTCCCTTATGTTTGTATAAGTTGGATTTTTGATGTGTTTTAAGGTATGAAGTGTAATATAAGATGAATTTATGTAATCTAAACATATGTATAAGTGTGTAAGTTATGAGTAAGTATTGTAAATGATTAGGGCTGTATAAACATGAGTGAAAACGTACGAATTGTGTGTGTATGATGAAAGATTAACATGCGTTCACAAGAATCACGAATAATGTACCAAAGGCATAATGGATTGAAACGTACAAGTGTAACGAATAAGTAAGGTATATTTTGTATAAAACAACGGATCTCATCATGATCAAAGTCTCGGATTTTACGACGGTACAACGAAATACGATTACAAGGAAAACAAGTTTCAAAAAATAGAAATTTAAGACTAACTTTCTAAGTAAGGAAAGTTACGAAAAAACAGAGCGTTACAAAAAGTTATGTGTATATTACTTGAAGAAAATGAGTTTTAAACAACTTGATGAATTGATGATGATTTAGGAAATTGAAAAGTGATTTAAATACGTTTTTAAAACGTGGGAAAATGCCATAGTTTAGGGGAAATTATGATGAAATTTTCTAAAATTCTAATCATGATTAAGTGGGGATTAAAGTGTGATTAAAATGGTTAATCACAATTAGGGATCTTAAACATGATTAGAAAAACTTTTTGGTAAAAAGTTTAAGTGTTAAACTCCTAAGTATCTTCCTAAATACTTATGGTAATTTTTATAAGTTAAAAATGGAAACTTATATATATATATATATATATATATGTAGGAACAGGATCAGGAGAAAACGGTGAAAAGTGTGAGAACGGTGAGAACGAATGCTGGCCCAACACGTGGCAGGGGGCGCTAATTGATATGCAGGGGTACGATTGTCTATTTATACGTTCCCTCCGTATTCGCGTTATAAATCTGTTTCAAATTAAAACTCCAAAGATTTCGTGTTAGTTGTTACCTCCCTTGCTAGCTTTCTCAGATCTATGGCGTCTAACGTGGATTCTGCTCGACAAAGTAAAATTCGATGGCGTTTCCTATTTTTGTTCCAGCAAATCATGCAATAGATATGGCATTTTGTTTTTTTATGCTTGTTTCATTGTTTTCATTTTTCAAATTAATATTTCATAATGTGTTGTATGATTTCAATGGTGTTGTTCATGTATCCAATTTATTCATGTTTTAATTGGTAGTTATACAATTAGTAAGAACTGATAATTGGAGTTTTCATTATTAATTTTAATTGTCGTTTGGGATCTAGTATATTTCTTATGTTTTTACGATCATTGGCGTTTTACACCTGATTAGTTTTGAATATTATTTAATAGTATTTGTAAACATCAGTTATTACTATTTGTTAATTCGTGTAAACATCAGGTTTGTTAACTATGGCGTGTTTATTATGATGTTATATTTTTGTTAATTATTTATGTTGTTAACTGTTTTTAATTATTCATCTCATGGCGTTTTCATTATCACGTCGCATTAGTATTGTTAGTTCATTATTTTTGCTAATCAATAAAGTTATGGTGTGCGTATTTTGGCGTTTTGATCATGGAGTTTTCAAAATATGTGTTTATTATGTTTCTTATTATTAAATTAATGGCGTTTTAATCTATAATGTTATTACGAGACATTTTCTATTTTTAATGGCGTTTTTCGGAATTTTTTGTTCCTCGCTGTGTTTTCTCAGACGAAGTTGCTTCCTCGAGTCAATGGTTTTTCCCCAAAACTGGATTACCATTTATCATCCCTGACGTTAGTGAAGAAATAAAGCCCACAATGGACATGGTATTCACTAGCCTCGATGATTGTTATTCAATATATGTTAAGTATGCCAAGGCTTGTGGGTTTTCAGTCAGGAAAGGGACTGAAAAGACAAACTCCAAAGGTGTACTACATATTAAGTATTATCTGTGTACGAGAGCTGGGTTATATAAGGACAAGAAGATTGATACGTTGGACCCCAATCAAAAGGAGCGTTTAGTGTGATCCAACTTTTCAAAGAGGACTGATTGTGGTGCACTGTTATGTGTAATTTCTGAGGCTGGATCATGGAAGGTCTATAAGTTTGTCGAGGAGCACAACCATGATCTTGTTCAACATCCTGATAAGCATTTTCTTCCAACTGAACGACACCTCACTCAGCTCTAGAAGCATGTTATACACAGCATGTCTAAGTTGAATTTGGGTCATGTCAAGGCGTTTAATGTTATGAAGACTTGTTTTGGCGGTTTTGAAGACGTAGGTGTAAGTAAAGTTGAATTTAAGAACTACAAGAGGCAAATTAACTTGTTTATAGGGGAATACGACGCCGATATGGTTGTGAGACATTTGGATAAAAAAAAACATTCCTGGCCTAATTTCTCGTACGATTACTTCACAGACGAAGACAATCGTTTGAAGGGACTTTTTTGGTGTGACGATCAAGCCAAACGTAATTACCATGTGTTTGGTGATGTGATTACGTTTGACGCCACGTATCGTTCCAACAAGTAATATTTTATAATTCAACTTCTCCTATTCTTTTTTGGCGTTTTATGAGTTTACATGCAATGACGTTTTATGAGTTTACATGCAATGGCGTTTTTATAAGTTTACATGCAATGGCGTTTTATGAGTTTACATGCAATGGCGTTTTATGAGTTTACATGAAATGGCGTTTTCTTATTGTTTCAGTTCTCATGGCGTTTTCATATTGTAGATACGCTATGGTGTTTGTACCGTTCACTGGTATAGACAATCATCACTGCAATGTTACATTTGGTGCTGCATTATTGGCGTCGGAAACTGCCGATACGTATATTTGGTTGTTGAGAGTTTTTCTAAAAGCTGTTGGTTCTCAATTAAAAGTTGTTGTCACTGACCAAGATCCAGCAATGAAGAAGGCTATTTCTGCTGTATTTGTTGACACGAGGCATCGGTTATGCATGTGGCATGTGATGCATACACTTTCTATGAAGGTTGATATGCTTATTTTTACATTTGGCGTTTTGGGATACAATGCGTTTTAAAATATATGACGTTCTGTACCTTGTTACTGTTTTTTTAATTAAGTTTTGTCTTTGTGTAATATATATATATGTTTTTTTATGCATGGCGTTTTCGTGTTATACATAGGTTGGTGTCAGGCTATGCAATTCCACCAATTTCAAAGAACGTATTTGTGGTGTTGTGTGGACGGATATTCTCACAACTGAAGAGTTTGAATCAGAATAGGAAGTGCTTATCGGAGAGTTCAATTTAGCAGATAACGAGTGGCTATCTGATATTTTTGCACTCAAGGAATCTTGGATCCCAGCATACTATAGAAAGGAAGAGTTGCTAGGCCTTATACAAACGACATCGAGGTCGGAGAGTGAGAATCATTTTTTTGGTCAAGTGTGCAATTCAAAAGCTACTCTTGTTGAGTTCATGACTCATTACGAAACTACAATAAAAGCACAACGTCACACGTACCAGAAAAATGATCATGAATCTCGATACAAACGACCCCAGTTGAAGAGTAATTACCAAGTGTTGGAAGGCCAACTTGCTGACATATACACAAAAAATACTTTTTGTGACGTTCAAGCTGAGCTAATTGGAATTGCGGATTGCATAAATCAACGTTACGAAGATCAGCCCGATGAGTTTGTTAAGTTTTACATAAATGACTTCCAGCAGCCTTGTACATCCTTATTTGAGGTAAACAATGGTGTTTTATGTGCATGGCATTTTATCATATCCAGTTGTGTTTTTATTTTTATTTGTTAGACAGACATTCTCTGTATGGCGTTAAAGAGATATTGTTTTTGGCGTTTTTCAGGTAATGTACCGTAAGTCTGATTGCACATGCAGTTCCTCATGCAGGCGTTTTGAGTAGTTTGTTTTGCAATGTAGACATATATTCTATGTTTTGAGAAGTATGGACATTAGGGAATTTCCAAAATAATACATTTTGAATAGATGGCGCAAAGAGGCTTCCCCAAACTGCTCTCCCGAATACTTAATTTATCGTGAATATATGACCGAGCTTGATCCCGGCGTGCAAAGTATGATGCGAGATATTATTTTCCCAACGGAATATACTTTGAACCGTTTATCTGGTAATAAAGAGGAGCTATCCTTATACAAGGATCATGTACAATCTTATATGAAGAAGGTTCAAGATATGCAAATTGTTGCTCCTCCCGCTAGTACTAGGGATAGATTTGCCGAGATAACCGGTCAATATAAAAACGACAAGAATCCGATAAGAGTCCGTGTTGGGTATAAATCCAAAGGTTCTGGTTCTCGGAAGCGCCTGAAATCTAAACAGCAGATAGCAATCGAGAAAAAGAAATCAAAGTCGAAACTCGGGGCCAAAGAAAGATAGTGTCAGAACTGCAAAGGCTATAGACACTGCGCATCGACATGCAAACAGGCTGTAATTAAAAGAAGATCGACAAGGTTTTCGAGAGCCAGTGAAGAGTAGTTTGGCGTTTTATATTTTTCATTCTTACAGAACATACACACATCTCAATTTGGCGTTTTACATCATTTATATATCATTTTTTCCATCTTTTTTTTCTACCTATTTGTTCATAACATGTTACTTCGAAGTTACATAACAAACAATATAAGATCGGACAAGCAAATCAAACACCAAAAAAAAAACGCCACTTAATAAAACTACCATAAACTTCTAATTTTGGTCATGCTAAACTCAATAATGTTTTGCTAAACGAGATGTATAACATTGTTAATCCTCAGTCAAGGAAGATGACTAACAATGTTGTCCATCCCGTTCAGCTAAACTTTATTGAGAACAAAACTGAATCTCCATGAAATGACGTTTTTGCAATTTTGTGGTTTTTGTATGTTTTGGCGTTTATATTGAGGATTTTGCCAATCACATCGAGTGAAAGTTTACTGAGAAAATAATGTATCTCAAAGAAACGTGGATTCGAATATTTGATATTGGGTTTTTTGGCATTTCTAAGATGAATAGTATATAGGAAAATATGTCGTTTGGGGTTTGGTATGGTTATTAGTAGGTCTGAGAGGTTGTTTATATAGGAAGTTTTTGGCGCGTATTTTAGGCGCAATTTTTATTATAATAAATGCTAGTAATTAAGTTCCGTCGTTTCAGTTACCGTTTGTTCAGCTTTATCGGTTAAAAACAAAGTTTGGCGTTTTATATCTAATGGCGTTTAGATTAGGATGATGTGTGCTATGTTGGTTAAGGCGGGATTTTTATTGGCGTTTTATTAATGAGTTTGACGTTTTGTGTAGAGAAGTCAAAAGACTTTTTTACCCTTAATGAAGCGCACTACACTAATAAAAGTGATGTTATTTACGAAAATGTCACCGCGTCATCTAGTCCATAGATTGTTTTGATCTGACAATCCATAACCGTTCTCTCCGTTCTCACACTTTTCACCGTTATCTTTAAATCCCGATATATATATATATATATATATATATATATATATATACTTAGAGAATTCACCAAGGTGTATATGTTTATGTGCTAAGTGTATGTATTTAGATGATAGTAGGATGATCTAAATAATACACAAATACATGCCATGAAAATACTTGTAAGAAAACAAGTATAAAATACTACATAAATACATGTACACTAATATCCTCAAAATACCAAGCAAATGCTAAGACATTGGATATATATATAAACCTTATTTATATTATATCCTTAAACGAATAAACGGACGAGCGGGCAATTCGGACTACAGATGGACCTGTGAAAATATATTCATAATAAATAATATATATTTCAACCGAAAAATAAGACATACAAATTATTCGGTAAATAAAGGAATATATATGTATATATCGTTCACCAACGACAAAGGAGCATATCTCCATCACGAGGTGCTACTACGACACTTGGGCGATTTTCGACACGAATATATATATATATATATATATATATATATATAGGGAGAGGATCATGAGAAAACTAGATATAAATGAGAAAACAAAAAAACAAACCAAAAAAACACTAAAAAGGAGGGGGGAACCTTTTAATGAATGAGGGAGGGACTTTTAATGAAGAAGGGGTAAAATTGGAAAAAAAAATATATAACTTTTCAAACATTTCCCATTTCTCCATACGTTATCATTTTAAAACAAAAATGGCACCATAAGATCACAAATTTTTGTATCTTTCATTCAAGTATATTCAAGCATATTTTTTATGACATAAAAAAAGATTTATGGTGTCGTCTTGTTTTCAATACTATTATTATAGTAGTGCACATGTGCAATATAACATGTACTACAATTGCATTGCATGCTTAAAATTAGCTTTTTGAGTCTAGTTTAGCTTTTAGGGTTAGTTTTTTTGGAGGTTTAGGATTAGGATTAGGTTTTTGGGTGTGGGGGGAAGGGGGGGTTTAGGTTTTTGGGGGGTGGGGGTGGGGGGTTTAGGTTTTTTTCGGGTTTACAATTGCATTACATGCTTAAAATTAGCTTTTTGAGTCTAGTTTAGCTTTTAGGGTTAGTTTTTTTGGAGGTTTAGGATTAGGATTAGGATTAGGTTTTTAGGTGTGGGGGGAGGGTGAATTTAGGTTTTTGGGGGGTGGGGGTGGGGGGTTTAGGTTTTTGGGGGGTGTCGGTGGGGGGGTGGGTTAAGTGGTTTAAACTTTATGTATTAGTGCACATGTGCAGTACAACCAAAAAAAATTTTTTTTTTTTTTTTTTTTTGAAATTTTTTTTCTAGGCATAAAAACTAGCGATTTTTTTTATTAAAAATTGAAAAAAAAAAAATTTGGTATGTTTTTAGGTTTTCTTTAGGCTTTTTTGTTAGTTTTTTGGTTTTCTCATTTAAACTAGTTTTCTCATGATCCATCCCCTATATATATATTAAACGACTACGACGACACGTTTAAAAATAATATATCTTTAGACACTTGATGTATATATATAGGGAGAAAATCATGCGAGAACCACCTCTTATTGTGAGAACCGCGAGAACCAATGTGAACACACCAAAAATGCCTAAAAATAGCTAAAAATCACACAAAAATTTTTTTTTGAATTTTTTAATATTTTTTATAAAAAAATCGCTACTTTTCTAAGCAAAAAATTTTTTTTTTCTTCTAAAAGTAGCGATTTTAACATAAAAAATTCAAAAAAAAAAAATTTAGATTTTTTTAGATTTTTTTAGGTTTTTTGGGGGTTTATTTTTAGCATTTTAGCTTTGAGGGGGGGGGGGGGGGGGGGTTGGGGGGGGGTTTTAGGTTTTTAGGGGGTGGGGGAGGGGGGTTTAGGTTTTTTTTTTTTTTGGGGGGGGGGGGGGGTGGGGTTAGGTTTTTTTTTTAGGTTTTTTTTAGCATTTAGCTGGGGGGGGGGGGGGGGTTTAGGTTGTTTAGGTTTTTTTTTTTTTTGGGGGGGGGGGGTGGGGTTAGGTTTTTTTTTGGGGGGTGGGGGTTAGGTTTTTTTAGCTATTTTAGGTTGTGTTCACATTGGTTCTCAAGGTTCTCATAATAAGGGTGGTTCTCGCATGAGCCCCCTCCCTATATATATATATATAGGGTAGGGATCCTAAGAGAAGTCCACCCTATTTGAAAAACTTGAGAAGCAATCTGGACCACACATTTTCCCTAAGCAAAAAATGCAAAAAAAAAAAAAAAGGTTAAAAAATGCATTTTTTTTTTTTGGAAAAATCGGAGCTTTTTCTTTAAGGTTTTAATTTTTTATTTTTTTTCAAAAAAAAAAAATGGGATTTATACACATGTGTATATTGTTAATCTTTTTACTATACATATATGTATATTATCAATTATACATATATGTATATACATGTTTAAAATTGAAAATGTGTTATAAACCCTAAACCTTAAACCCTAAATATTAAAGCTAAACCTTAATGCTAAACCCTAAACCCTAAAGCTAAAACCTAAAGCTAAACCCTAATTCTAAACCCTAAAGCTAAACCCTAATGCTAAACCCTAAAGCTAAAGCTAAACCCTTAATGCTAAACCCTAATGCAAACCCTAAAGCTAAAGCTAAAGCTAAACCCAAAAGTTAAAGCTAAACCCTAAAGCTAAACCCAAAAGTTAAAGCTAAACCCTAATGCTAAACCCAAAAGCTAAACCCTAAAGCTAAACCCTATACCCTAATGCTAAACCCTAAATACTAATGCTAAACCCTATATAACGCTTATTTTTCAATTTTAAACATGTATATACATATATGTATATTTGACAATATACACATATGTATAGTTAAAAGATTAACAATATACATATGTGTATAAATCCTAAAAAAATAAAAAATTAAAACCTTAAAGAAAAACCCTGATTTTTCCAAATAAAAAAAATAAAAAAAAAATTGCATTTTTTTACATTTTTTTGCTTAGAAAAAATGTGTGGTCCAGAATGTTTCTCAAGTTTCTCAACTAGCCTACTACTTCTCACATGATCTTTACCATATATATATATATATATAGGAAAAGTGTAAAATACATTACGGCTTATCGTACAATACGTACGCGATCATCCCAGCCGTTCGATCTGGTGCGGATCTGGTGCGAATTCAATCTTCGCATGTTATAAAAAGGAAAATGAAATCGCATGGCTTGAAAATGCAATGAAATCACATGTTTGAAATCCCATGCAAATGAAATCGCATGTGAAAAAATGGTTAGCACGGGGTAATGTGAAAATTGGCATGGGGTGTGTAGATGTACAAAATCGCATGTGGAAGATTGAATATCGCATGTGAAAAAATGGCTAGCATGGGGTAATGTGAAAAATGGCATGGGTGTGTAGAATCGCATGTGGAAGATTGAATATCGCATGTGAAAAAATGGCTAGCATGGGGTAATGTGAAAAATGACATGGGGTGTGTAGAATCGCATGTGGAAGATTGAGTATCGCATGTCAAAAACTGGTTAGCATGGGGTAATGTGAAAAATGGCATGGGGTGTGTAGATGGACAAAATCGCATGTGGAAGATTGAATTCGCATAGTTCGTACAGTTCGCATGGAGGTATGAAATCAAATGGGAGATGAAGATCTGACGGCTGGGGTTATCGCATACGTAATGTACGATAAGCCCTATTGTACGTTAACTGGCATCACTCTCTCTCTCTCTCTCTCTATATATATATATATATATATATATAGTGAATTTCAAATTTTGTCCTTCATCTTTACAATGAATTTCAGGCGGTGTCCTTTATCTTTTAAATTGACGATTCTTGTACTTAATGTTTTAAAATATTGCACGTTATGTCCTTTAGCCCTAACCCAGTTAGATTTTTCTGTTAAATCTGGTCATGTGACTTGCATATGAGGGTATTATTGTCATTTCACTTCTCAAGGACTAGTGTAAATAAATTAATTTTTTTTAACGACAAATTTGGATCACTGACGGACCACTGGAGTATCATCGTGCCACCAGCGAAACCACCCGATCATATCCATCTCCACTAGGCATAATACCTATACACCAATTCAAGAGAAAACCCAATAAATATGAGAAAAAACCCCTTGTGAGAATCAAACCCAGGACCTATTGGTCCCAAAGCCTTATCCCACCCCCAAGATGCCACTAGGCTATAAAGCCATGGGCATAAATAGATAAATTAAATACCTAACCATTAAAAAAAATTAGATATATATCTCACCCCCCCCCCCCTCTCCCATTTACCACCAACATCCACCTCATATTAGTAATCTCGGAAGACAGGGAGGCTGAGACCCAACTTAAAAAACACGTATTTTAGAAACATAAAGTGTGGCTCAGGGATTCAACAAAACAAAAGTAAACTAAAAAAGCAACATTATAAACTGATATTTAATATTAAGTTGAAGCACATAAGTAACAGTATAAAGTAGAAAGAGGATATGATGAACTGACAGCAGTTATACTGTGCCTTGAACAGCCTCACCTAATGCAAAACACAAACACAATTAATATTTTTAAGGGTCCTAATATTAACATTTGGCAAAAACATATTTACACATGGTGTATACGTGCCGTATAATGTTATACGGCCCCTATAGAATTTAAAAAACTAACAAAGTCTGTGCCAGCAAGAGTTGAGCAAGAATTGGGTCCGTCGCATGATAGAAGATACATATCGTCCGTTCAAGTTGAGCTTCCTGATGCAACTTTTTTTGCGAAAGGAAATGAGAGGTCGAAGGTTAAGGATGCTGAGAATTCTGCAGCTTCGGTGATGTTATAATTTCATTTGAATTAACTTCATAGACAAAAATTGTTGATAACCTGAATCTGATTTAAACAATGCATGACATGTCTGTTAGTGGTTTCTGTAACCAATTGGGAACCACATATTTGCTTCAAGATTTACGTCTGATGTCTAAGTTTGATCACATTTGACTTTATCTACCCGTGTTTTGAAAATAGGCTTTGTTCTTCGTTTTTTGGATCGTTCTAATAGATTAAAGAGATTTTAACCACTTTTTACCCTATGAATATGGTCTGTATACTGTTATACGGCCGTATACACCAAGTGAAAAAAAATTTACCCGATCGTATACAATACGATGCTTGTATACGGGCCGTATAATATTATACGGCTCGTATACTATGGGTAAAAAATGGTAAAAAAATGGTTTATTGTTGGGATTGAACCCTATCAGAGGAACATATAATGTAAAGCCAAAACTGGATCAAAGCAGTGGATCCAGAATAAGCAGACGTTTACAGTTGTTTCATGCAAATCTCTCCCCTTGAAAGTGGTTTCATATCTGCTGACCTCCTATCTGCTGATCATACTAAGTGCTGATCTACAACTGCTGCTTTATATCTACTGATCAAAGTCTAAGACTGATGGAAGACCAAAGCTCTGTTGACTCTATCTACTGCCTTGGGTCAAGTACTGCTAATCCGGACAAGCACTGCTGGGTTCACAACAGTGGAAGGATGCAGCAGCAGTTTAAGTGTCTTTTATGTAATGTATTGTAATAGCAGTAGTTTAGTACATCAGTGTTTATAGATCAGTAGTTAGAGTTTGTTAGGAGGTTAGATGTCACTTTCATGGTGACGTCAGCTAAGATGCTCAGTGGTTTGCAAGTGCTTATAAATAGTTCAGTACTTTGTACTGTTCTATTAGCTCTTTTGATCAATCGTCTTCTTTGCACGAACAAACTACTGAGCTCTGGCTGAGGGGGAGTTTGCATTCTTACATCAATCATTGTAATCGTTGTTGAAACAAATTCAATCATTCGGTTCTTTGTGAAAAGATGTTTGATAAAAGTATTACTCTCGTTTGATTGTATGCAAAGTTTGCTTTCATCTTATTTCCGCTGCACAACTCTTTCATTTTCATCTTAATTACAAACGTAAAATACAATCAAAAAGAAACTCAGATCCAACAATTGGTATCAGAGCTTGGACAGTCAAATTTGATTTAACAATCATTTTGACGTAAATAGTTCAGCTCATAATAGTTGATACTGATCGTTTGTTCGTCCGTTGAAAAACAGAGCAAGGATAAATCACCATTAAAGTTGATTTCTCAGTGTCTGTAAAACAACAAGAATGACGTCACAATCTCAGGATGATAAAAACAACATCGGCTCACTGTTTAAACCACCTATGCTAAAAAGAAATGAGTACAACATCTGGCAGAGGAGGATGGGTCACATCCTCGCTCAACAAAGCACAGGTTGTTGGAGGTCTGTCACCTTTGGTCCTCATGTTCCTTCAGTGCCTAGCGCTGAAGATGCTAAAAAGTTCGTTCCAAAACCAGTTGAAAATTACACCGAAACTGATTTTCAAAAGATCGAACTAGATGCTAAAGCGTTTAGCATCATAGCATCAGCGCTGCCCAATGAAATATATGCTGGACTGTTACACTGTAACAGTGCCAAAGAATTGTGGGACGCACTTAAGGAACAGTTTGGAGGTACTGAAGAAGTCATAGAAAACAATAGGGAAATCCTGAACCAACAGTACGAAACGTTTTGTCATGTTAGAGGTGAATCACTGACTCAACAATTTGAGCGGTTTAGTTGTCTCATCAGTGAACTGAGGCTTGTTAATACCACTTTTACAAACTCAACTCAAAACAACAGGTTCCTCAGGTCACTGCCCGAAAAATGGGACACTATAGCCTTTGTCACCAGAAATTCACCTGAGTTCAAGGATCTGACCTTGACCCAACTCCATGGTCGACTCCTGACCTACGAAAGGGAGTTGAACCAGAAAAGGAAGTTACAAGAGTCAGGAAAAGCCGTTGATGATTATACATTCGGTAACACTGCTCTTTTGGGTCAAGAAGAATCTCGGAGCAGTGGTAAGGACCAGGGTTATGACCATTTCATTGACATAACTGCTGGAGCTAACTTTAACAACCCTGATCCTCACTCTGCAAGTTATGCATTCACTGCAAACGAAAACCAGATGTCAGATAATTTAAGCTTTGAACTAAATGATTTGCAACATTTTGATCCCACTGATTTAGAGGAAATGGACATCCTGCACCAACTGGCTTTGCTAAGTGTTAGAACTAGCAAGTTCTATAAAAGAACAGGGAGAAAATTCCCAGGTTTGCATGGGAATCTAAGGGTTGGGTTGGATAAATCGAAAATCAAGTGCTACAAGTGTAATAGGTTGGGACATTTTGCTAGGGAATGTAGGAGTCAAAATACTGGTCCCATAATTACTCATCCTAGCTCAAATCCTAGACCTCAGAACCAAAACACTGTGCATTATGCCCAATATGCCCCAGCAGCACAAGTGAACACTGCTCACTATGCTGCTGCCCCTGTGCCAGTACATTATGTCCAAACTACTGTTCCACAAATCCAATATGTTCAAACCCCTGTTCCACAGGTACAAGTGCAACCTGTTGCACCTCAAACCACTGCTCCAGCAGCAACACAACCAGATCAACAAAGTTTTTTCACTCAAGGATTTGTTGACTGGAGCAGTATGCCTGATGATCTTTGTGATGAAAATTTTGCACTCTATGCCTCTAATGATTCTTCACATGATGAGTTTTGTTTGATGGCACTAGAGTCAATACAGGAGGGGGTTGAAGCTGAGGAGGAACAGCAGTACTCTGAAACAGTGGAAGAGGTGATTGAAGCAGTGATTACTGATGTGGCTGATGAAGTACTGTTGGAAGAAAGTTCAGGTACTCTGATTGAAACAATGATAGATCCATGGTCAATAGAGGACAAAGAAGAAGAGAAAGAAGAAAAGGCTGGTGAAACGAAGGTAAGAGCTGATGATGATAAAGATCATCAATGTGATTGTGCAATGATGGCAGCTGCCAAGGTATCTCCTCAAGTTCTTGAAAAACTGTGTTCAGACAATTGCATAATTGCTTTTGCTAACATCAAAGAGGTGAATGAAAACCTTCGGGATAAAATCTTAACTGATGAGGTCAAATTTGAAAGCTCTTTAAAAGAACTTAAAAACAAATTGACTGAAAAAGAAAAAGAAATCAGCTGTTTGAAAGAAGAGCAAAGTATAACCAAAACCCAACTTCAAACTATGGTAGAAAAATACCAAGTTTGCAAAAAGGAGTTGGAGTCTGCCCAGATTACTTGTGAAAGATGGGTGGAATCCTGCAAAGGATATGAGGTTATGCTTGAAAAACAGAGAAAAAGCAATGTGAAGTTTGGGGTTGGGTATAGAAAATATGATGATGAAAACACTGCTTTTGAAAACTCTGTTCAAACCACTGATGAAGCCACTGTGCTTATCCCCACAAACAAGGATGGCCAAGAAGTGAAAATCACTGACAAACTTGGAAACAAAATCACACTTAACAGACCAATGGGCTCCTCCATTTTCAAGGAGCTTGAAGATCATCAGTTTAAACCAAAATGGTCTGATGAGTGTGATATTCTTGAAAATTTCAAGCCTATGGACTTTACATCAATTGATGGTGCTAAAGCTCCAAAAGCTAAAGTCATACCTCTCAAAGATATCCCAGCAGTGGTTAAAACCTCTGCTGCAAAGGAATCTGAAAAGAGAAAGAAGAAAGAAAAAATTGATAACTTGTTTTGTGAATTCTGTGAGAAAAGGAATCATCTAACAAAAGACTGTTTCCACTTAAAAGCTTATGATCTAAACAAAACAAGTGTCATTGTTTCAGCAGAAAGCTGCATTGTTTGTGGGAAAACAAACCACAAAACTCAAGCATGTGTGTACCTCAAAAACTTTGATGTGAAAAAGAATGAGTACATGGCTAAAACATCCTTGAGTCCACCATCATCCTCATCATCTGTCAAATTCACCAAGAAACAACCACTGTTTGTGCCAGTACAAACAGCTGTCACAAAACAGCTGAACCAAACATCTGTCAAAAGAGATGTGCAGGTTACTGATGCACCCCCTGCCAATCAGTTCAAAAAGGGCAGAGAAAAACAGTCTTACCAAAGGATTCCACACGTTTATGAGGCCTACAAAAGGCCCTCTAAACCCAAAGTGAACAGGCATCCTTTTGGTTACCAGCAGATGATAGGTCAGGACCCACAACAGTGGTTAGAGAAACACTGTCCTAAAACAGTTCAAACCCCTGACCTAACCACTGTCCATCATCTTGCATCCATTCCAGACACTGTTGAGACCCCATCCAAAGCCTTGTTGGCTTTGGAGACCTTAATGAACTAATCCTTTTACTTCATGTGCAGGGAGCTTCTGCATGCTTTGATAGTCTTTGGTATGTAGATAGTGGAGGCTCCAGGCACATGACAGGATGTAAAGCCCTCCTCAAAGACTTTAAAATCCATGGTGGGGGTGATATATCCTTTGGGAATAATAGTAAAGGGAAGGTTCTGGGGTCTGGTACAGTGCAATCTGGAAATGTAAAATTTGAAAATGTCAATCTAATAGACAATCTAAAATTCAACCTTCTGAGTGTGTCCCAAATGAGTGACAAGGGATTTGGGTCATTCTTCACAAAAGACTGTTGTAGGATTGTTGGACCAGAAATGGTCAAAAAGATTGAAGCAATAATTAAATCTGGTCATACTAAACTTGTTGCTCAAAGAAGTGGCAATGTTTATGTTGTTGACATGTCAAAAGAGTGTCCCAGAGCTGATGCCTGTCTGTTCTCAGCTGCCTCTAACAAAGAGACAGAACTTTGGCACAGAAGGCTGGGACACACAAATCTTAAGACAATCACAGAAATTTCAAAAAATGGTTTGGTGAGAGGCCTACCACAAAAATTGTTTTCATGTCCTGAACATTGCATTTCCTGTTTAAAAGGAAAACAGCATAAAAGTTCTTATAAGTCCATTGAAGAGTCCAAAACAACCCAGTGTCTGCAAATGCTACACATGGATTTGTTTGGCCCAGTTCAAGTCATGAGCCTTAAAAAGAAAAGATATTGTTTGGTTATTGTTGATGACTTTTCTAGGTTCACATGGACTTTCTTCTTGCACTCAAAAGATGAAACTGCAGGCATTTTGCAAGACTTTGTAATACAGGTTGAAAAGCAATTTGACCTTCCAGTAAAAAGCTTCAGGAGTGACAATGGCACAGAATTCAAAAATAGGGAGTTGGATGCCTTCTGTGTGAAGAAAGGGATTGTAAGGCAGTACAGCATCCCAAGAACACCAGAGCAGAATGGGGTAGTGGAAAGGAAGAACAGAACTCTGATTGAGGCTGCCAGAACCATGCTTGCAGATTCAGGTTTGCCTTTAACTTTCTGGGCAGAGGCAGTAAACACTGCTTGCTATGTTCAGAACAGAGTTTTAATAAACCCCAGGCACAAAAAGACTGCCTATGAAATTCTGTATAAAATTAAACCACTGATCTCATATTTCAAAGTGTTTGGCTGCCCATGCTTTATTTTGAATTTAAAAGATTCCATTTCAAAATTTGCAGCCAAAGTTGATTGTGGTTATCATCTGGGATACTCAACCACTGCCAAGGCCTACAAAGTGTTTAATACACGGACCAAGACAGTGGAAGAGACTTTGAATGTTAAGTTCAATGAACTTTCATCAATGAAAATCCCAGCAAATCCTGCAGATCTGTTTGATCTTGAAAAATTTACTTTTGAAAATACTGCTGTCAAGACTAACAGTGCAGGTCCATCAGAGGATACAACACCAGACTATGGGTATGAAATCATCATCCCTCAAAAGTCTGCCACACAGGGAAAAGCATCAGCTGTTCAAAACAGTTGTCAAAGCTCTACCACTGCTACCTCAACAATTGTTGACCAAAGTAGCCCATCAACCACTGCTTCCACATCCTCAAACACTGCTGACAAAAGTCCTCAAACAGTGGATAAAAGCCAGCAGTTGTCCACCTCATTACCTCCTATTCCACCACCTTTTGAAACCACTGCTGGATCATCAAAGTCCCCAGCAGTGGTTAGCTCAGATGATACACATTTGCAGCCTTCACCAACCAATGCCATCATACCATACCAAGGAGATTTAATCTTCTTGAGATCTCATCCACCTGATCAAATCATTGGCAACATAAATGAAGGGGTGCTCACAAGAAGCCAAACCCAAAACATTTGTCTTTTTGCTGGTTTTCTATCACTCCATCAGCCAGTCAAGTACCAAGAGGCACTGAAAGACAACAGCTGGGTAGAAGCTATGCAAGAGGAGCTCCAACAGTTTAAAAGACAACAAGTATGGGAGCTTGTACCACTGCCAGAAGAGGTTAGTCCCATTGGCACAAAGTGGGTCTTCAAGAACAAAACTGATGAAAGGGGTATTGTTGTCAAGAATAAAGCCAGGCTTGTGGTTCAAGGTTACAGACAGGAAGAGGGGATTGATTATGATGAAACATTTGCCCCTGTTGCAAGATTAGAAGCAATTAGACTGTTCCTGGCCTTTGCTGTCAACCACAATATGAAGGTGTTTCAAATGGATATCAAAAGTGCTTTCCTCTATGGTACAATTCAAGAAGAGGTGTATGTTTGTCAACCTCCAGGTTTTGAGGATCCATTTTATCCAAATCATGTCTACAGGCTAAACAAAGCTTTGTATGGTTTGAAACAAGCACCAAGAGCCTGGTATGAAACTCTTTCCAACTTCCTACTCTCAAATGGTTTCAAAAGAGGTACCATTGATAAAACACTGTTTTTAAAATGGAGAGGGAAGGATTTAATGATTGTCCAGATTTATGTGGATGACATTATTTTTGGAAGCACATGTAACTCAATGTGTGAAGAGTTTAGAGAACTCATGACAGCTGAGTTTGAAATGAGTGCAATGGGTGAGCTGCAATGCTTTCTTGGTCTCCAAGTACAGCAATTGCAAAATGGGACTTTCATTCATCAAAGCAAATATGCTAAAGAACTTTTAACCAAATTTGATATGAATGATTGTAAACCATGCAGCACACCCATGGCAACAAATAAGCTGGTCATGTCTGATGAAAAAGATGAGCTGATTGACCAAACACTTTATAGAAGCATGATTGGGTCTTTATTGTACCTAACTGCATCTAGACCAGACATCATGTTTGCAACATGTGTCTGTGCAAGAAGTCAATCAGCTCCCAGAAAATCAAATCTCATTGCTGTAAAAAGGATCTTCAGATACATAAAAGGTGCTCCCACACTTGGTATCTGGTATCCAGCTAATGGGAACATCAAGCTTTCAGGTTTCTCAGACAGTGACTTTGCTGGATGTCACACCACAAGGAAGTCCACATCAGGAGGGTGCCAATTTCTAGGTGACTGCTTAGTTTCTTGGCAAAGCAAAAAGCAAGCAGCTGTTTCGACATCCACTGCTGAAGCTGAATACATTGCTGCTGCAAGCTGTACAGCCCAACTCCTGTGGCTTCAAAATCAATTGCTGGATTTTGGTATCACTGCCTTAAAGACACCACTCATGTTGGACAGTCAGGCAGCAGAAAATATCATCAAAAATCCAGTTTCCCACTCAACCACCAAACATATCGACATCAGACATCACTTTGTGAGGGACTGCTATGAAAAAGGTTTGATTTCTCTGCATCATGTCCCAACTAAAGACCAGCTGGCTGATGTGCTCACAAAAGCACTTGATACAGCAACTTTTGAAAGTCTGGTCTCTAGAATTGGGATGCTGAACATGGAATAACAAGCAACTTCTTGTTTTTCTATGAATACAAGCAACAAAATGTTTTCAGAAAATCAAAACTCCATCCTTAAAAATAGTTAAAAATGAAATTTTTTCATTAAGTCCTTAAAAGTCTGCCACTAACCACTGATTGTTCAAAAGTCTGCTATACTTCAAAAGTCTGTCCACTGCTGAAAGTCAACCCCTGCTCTCTCATTATTTTGATAAACTCTGTTGTTCAAAAGCAGTGTCTTATCCACTGATATGCTATCCACTGATAGTAAAAATCATCCACTGCTTTCATACCACTGCCTTCATCAGTCACTTTCAACAAAAGTACTGTCCTTCACTTTCAACAGGGGTTGTCACGTGGACAGTACATATTGGTCAGACCTTTTGTAACGGCTGCCACCTCAGCATTCACTTTCTTTCCTATAAAATCCCCCACTCACCACCAAAACAGGGTTTTACTGTCGAATTGAATTCTTAAAAATTCTCTTCTCAAAGCAGTTTTTCTTCACATTTCTTCACAAATTTCTTCGATCATTCATCCTCAAAATGACAAAATCAAAGAAATCTTCAAAACCCTCATCCAAATCTTCATCGCAAACAGCCTCTCAAAAGGCAATCTCCACTGAAATTCCACACAAACCATCTCACAATCTCCTGGGTATTCTCACAAAACCAGGAACCACAAAAGATTTCGATTCCATCATTGATCTCATGGCAAAATCAAAGTACAAAACCTTGATTACTGCCGATGCACCAATCTATTTGGCGACCCAAAGGGAGTTCTGGAAAAATGCAACCCTTGAAAAACAAGGCGACTCTGCAACCACCATAAACTCTTTTATAAAGGGTAAAGCTGTCCAAATCACGCCACAATCCATTTCAGAGGTCTTTCAACTCGGTGATCAGGAAGGTAAAATTTCTTTCACTAAAAACGAGTTAAAAATTGACTTCATTGAGCGAAGGTATGAAGCCACAATGATGAAGAAAATAACCTTAGAAAAAGGTTATTTTCCTTCTGCACCCAGATTTTTATTTCATACCCTCCTACTATGTGTTTCAAATAAAACCACTTCTTTTAATGAAATCCCTTTAAAGATTCAAAATCTGGGATATGCTATTCTTCAAGGAGAAAATCTTAACTATTCTCGGGAAATTTTTAAAGATTTGGTTAATAATGTTGAAACAAAATCATTCTTACTGTTTCCAAGGTTTTTAAGTTACTATTTTTCAAAGAAATTCAGTAAGGATGATTTAACTATAATAAATCAGGGTGCTCCTACTCAAATAAACAGTTTAACTACTGAAACTTTTTCAAGGATGTTAGCACCCTGCAAAACACAAGCAGAGGTACCTGAGCAGATTTTAGTAGTTACAACTGCTCCTCAGGTATCTGCTGCTGAGCCCACTGCTCAAGGTGATCAGAGCAGCAGCACAACTGCTTTGAAACCCACACCTACAATCACCAAAAAGTCAACAAAAAGAAAAACCCAAAAACCCCCCAAAACCCTCAAAAAGGCATCTCTGGAGGATGAGATACCAGAGCTTCTGCCAGTGACAACACAAAAGTCACAAGAAACCACTGCTGCTTCTTCCTCACAGCAGTTGGTACAAATATCTCCACCCATAACCAAAACTCCTCCTGTTTCTTCACAAAAAGAACAGGTTGTACAAATAGGGTCCCCACATCATGATGCTCTGGAAACACTCGTTTCTATCATCCACAGTCCAATGCCCGGGACACATCCTACTTCTACACCAACCATCACATCCACATTTCCCTCACCAATAAAACCACTGTTGGATGCAATTGATTTGAACCAGGCATTATCCAGTCCTTCTCAATCACCTATTAATGAGAATATACCTCAACAACTGACTGGGTCTGATGTATCATTCTTTGCTAACCCACCAACACAACCTGAGGAGGTTACACCCCTTGAGTTACAAGTAACTCTTGGTGGTAATCCAAGTGAAGCAGCCACTACAACTGTTACACCCACTGGGTTACATTTGGACAGTGGTTACATTCATAAGACTTCCTTGGAGGCAATTCCTTTTATAGCACCTCTGTCAACCACCAGTGGATTTATTTATCCTACTGGCAACATCAAAAGGTTGTCAAGTGTTGAAGGAAGAAGACCCCAGTACCAAGAAAAAGGGGCATCAATGGTTAATGTTTGGAGTATATTCCCTACATCTACCACTGATAAAACCACTGCTAGTGGGAAATCAGATGATCCCATTAATTTGGGTGATGGTTTAAAGTACCAGAAATTGACGGATCGTATTGCAAAGCTTGATAACTCTGTTGCAGAACTCAAAGATATGCTACAACAGGTGTTACAAGTTCAGAAGGTACAAACAACTGTTGTTCCACCTCAAGCACATGCTCCACAAAGGACACCTGCTACAAATGAGCTCTGGACTCTATTTCAACCTTTTCTCCACCAACAAGCACAATTAGCAGATCAGCAACATGAAAAACATGTCCAACAGCTGAGAAATGCAATGGAGTCAAGATTCAAGAACACTCAGGCTGACTTAAAGGCTCTCAAAACTCAGATCTTGCACACCACTGGCACTGCTCCTCCAACCATACGTTTCATTTATGACCTCCCAGAAGATAATGCCAAAAAGGGGGAGAAAATTAAGGAGTGGAAAAGGAAGGGTATAGAAGATGGTCTTTATCTTGAACCAGAGAATTCAAACATGACCAAACAGATCCCTTTGCCAGATGGTAGCAAGAAGATTGATGTGACAACAAATGCACTAGCAGAAGCAATTGCAAGTGTAAAGAAAGATAGAGAGGCCAAAAGGAAAGCCAGGGTGGACAGAATGGATCATCCAGATCAGGGTACTTCTGGGTCAAGGGATCATGAAAATCCTGTTGAGGAAAAGAAGAAGCCTACTAGAAAAGTGAGGCAACCCAAATCCATTCCTATCAGACGTTCAAAGTCTGCTCAAAAACCACCACACAAAACAGCTGATGCATCAGGAGTTACAAAAACTACTGCTTGCCAAACAGTTGTTCCATCAACACACACCACATCAACACACACAACATCCACTGCTCTACCATCACCACCACCAAAAACAACACCTGCTGACACACAGCAGAAGACTGCAGATGTTATAACATCTGTTGTTATGACAGCAGTGGTTGAAACACCAGTTGTTTCAACAACTGTTAGTCATTCACAATCCACTGCCACTACATCTACAACCACTGTTCCATTCAAAACATCATCAGTCTCTCCTAAACCAAAAAGGAGAAGGCTAATTTTAAAAGATGATGACACACCTCCATCACCAACATCTTCAAAATCTTTAGCTCTTGTCACAATACCAAAACCTGTTCCTCTCTCTTCAGTTCCAATGTACAAGCCCTTACCTCCTGCAGGTGTTCAATTTCCTCTTGAACTAGCAGCTGTTAGAGATGAAATAAAATCCTTCTACTATGAGGATGACCCTGCCAAAAGGAGGTTGCCATCAATAAAAGGATATCCTTGGCCTAAAAATGTTGATGAATACTTGGAAATCAAAGCCAAACAAGCAGAGGATATTTCAAAAAGAAACACACAAGGGAAGTCTGACAAAGAAATTTCAAGAAATTATCAATATTTGCTCACACAAGTCAGATCCCTAGAGCAATTTGCAAAAAATGTTAGTCA
The DNA here is from genome assembly GCA_030545235.1 of Helianthus tuberosus. Lineage (NCBI taxonomy): Eukaryota > Viridiplantae > Streptophyta > Magnoliopsida > Asterales > Asteraceae > Helianthus > Helianthus tuberosus. Next base: position 89,274,940 of record CM060365.1, read on the forward strand.
ACAAATTTCTGAAAGAGCAGCTGAATCTCTGAAGAAAGACTACATTGAAAGCATCATGGCTCACAAAAAGTACAAAGGAGAGAGATATATGTACAAAGAGTGGACTGTTCCTGAGCTTGAAGATGAAGCTGCAAGAATTCAAGACATGATAAAAAGGAAGGTCACTCACACTCCTCCTAACTGGGCAAAATTTAGAAAGAATGTACCTGACAAACAGGAAGAGCTGAAGAGGATGAAAGAGGAATTGGTAGCAGCTGATTATGGTAACAAAAGACAAGTTGCTAGATGGAAAGAAGATATGGTCAGGGCTACTTACAAAAAGTTGGAACAATTAAGAAAGAAAGATCCCACAGTTCCTCAAAAGCCTGACTATCCTGAAGCAGCGGTTTCAAAAAGACCTTCAAAGCTGCAAATCAGGAGATCCACAGCTCCAGTTGGTGCTACCATCTACAAAAGAAGGCCACACAAACAACTGATTGCTGAAACCATCAAAGAGTTAATGGAAGGTGAAGACCTTGGAAAAGAGGGTATAAAGAAAATGATCATGGAAACTCTTGGTTTGGATCAAACTGCAAGTACTGCTCAGCCAGTCATGAATAGGCCAGCCTCTCCAAATACTTCTGCAAATAAACGTCTCCCAAGAAACCCACCAGGCTCAAAAATACAAAAGTGGGAAACTGACAAACAGACCTGCGTATTGACCTTGCTCAGGTCTGGTGGAGGAGTGGAGAAAATATCAAGGGAACAAGCTCTTGGCCTGAGTCTTGAAGATTTGCAGGATCTCCTTGATCTTCCACTCAGCAGGGATGATGAAGATACAGATGCCCTTGACTTTGAACTACAATTCAAAGGTCAGATAAGGGAGCTGTTGTTGAGGCAATAAAGATTTCCACAAATAATGAAGAGTTTTGGCATTATCTGTTCCAGGGGGAGATTGTTGGGATTGAACCCTATCAGAGGAACAGATAATGTAAAGCCAAAACTGGATCAAAGCAGTGGATCCAGAATAAGCAGACGTTTACAGTTGTTTCATGCAAATCTCTCCCCTTGAAAGTGGTTTCATATCTGCTGACCTCCTATCTGCTGATCATACTAAGTGCTGATCTACAACTGTTGCTTTATATCTACTGATCAAAGTCTAAGACTGATGGAAGACCAAAGCTCTGTTGACTCTATCTACTGCCTTGGGTCAAGTACTGCTAATCCGGACAAGCACTGCTGGGTTCACAGCAGTGGAAGGATGCAGCAGCAGTTTAAGTGTCTTTTATGTAATGTATTGTAATAGCAGTAGTTTAGTACATCAGTGTTTATAGATCAGTAGTTAGAGTTTGTTAGGAGGTTAGATGTCACTTTCATGGTGACGTCAGCTAAGATGCTCAGTGGTTTGCAAGTGCTTATAAATAGTTCAGTACTTTGTACTGTTCTATTAGCTCTTTTGATCAATCGTCTTCTTTGCACGAACAAACTACTGAGCTCTGGCTGAGGGGGAGTTTGCATTCTTACATCAATCATTGTAATCGTTGTTGAAACAAATTCAATCATTCGGTTCTTTGTGAAAAGATGTTTGATAAAAGTATTACTCTCGTTTGATTGTATGCAAAGTTTGCTTTCATCTTATTTCCGCTGCACAACTCTTTCATTTTCATCTTAATTACAAACGTAAAATACAATCAAAAAGAAACTCAGATCCAACATTTATTCTCTTTAATCTATTAGAACGATCATTGTTTTCACAGGACTCACTTGAATCGTCTCGGAAGTACTGAACAACAGAAATAACAGCTTCGGTTTCATTAAACGGGTTTGAAACCGGACGAAATATACGAAGAGAATGCAAAGCTTTATGCAGCCGAGGCCGCTTTGTTAAAAATAACAAAACCTAAAACTAGTGATACGGGCCCACAAGAGTTGAGCAAGAATTGGGTCTGTCGCATGATAGAAGATACATATCGTCCGTTCAAGTTGAGCTTCCTGATGCAATTTATTGGAATTTGTGGATTTCGGTTGGTTCAGATCTCTATTTGGTCATCTTTCCTCTCAATTGAATAGACAGACACTTGCTTCAAACTTTCAAAATTCAAATCAAACTAACACAAAGTATCTCGATATGGGTCCGTCGCATGATAGAAGATACATATCGTCCGTTCAAGTTGAGCTTCCTGATGCATGGAATTTGTGGATTTCGGTTGGTTCAGATCTCTATTCGGCATCTTTCCTCTCAATTGAATAGACAGACACTTGCTTCAAACTTTCAAAATTCAAATCAAACTAACACAAAGTATCTCGATATGGGTCCGTCGCATGATAGAAGATACATATCTTTCGTTCAAGTTGAGCTTCCTGATACATATCGTCCGTTCAAGTTGAGCTTCCTGATACATATCGTTTGTAAGAAACTTTTCGTGCACTGAACCTTCAGTTGTGTATGCAAATTCACTTTCTCTCTCTCTAGGTACTGGTACCCTTCAATCTTCTTGAGTATTTTTATAACTTTATGCTTGCATCCACCACAGTGAATATTAACTTTGAGTGAAAGAGTCTGTTTAACTACAGCACAAGCACATACACATTCCGAATAACTTCACAAAGATTTGTTGGAATTTGTGGATCAACAGAAATAACTGAGTACAACCGGTTAAATCACACACTATAAAGTGTAAACTTATCGTGTGTTGTTGTTTGGAAAGATGACCGAATAGAGATCTGAATCAGGCGTTGTCTGTTAGTGGTTTCTGTAACCAATTGGGAACCACATATTTGCTTTAAGATTTACGTCTGATGTCTAAGTTTCATCACATTTGACTTTGTTCTTCGGTTTTTGAATCGTTCTAATAGATTAAAGAGAATAAACCAATTTTTACCCTAAGAATACGGGCCATATACTATTATACGGGCCGTATACACCATGTGAAAAAAATTACCAGATCATTTTTTACCCTGTTAATACTGGCCGTATACTATTATACGGACGTATACAGCATGTGAAAAAAATTTATCCGATCATATACAATGTATACGATGATTGTATACTGGCCGTATAATATTATACGGCCCGTATACTATGGGGACAAATTGGTAAAAAGTGGTTTATTCTCTATAATCTATTAGAACGATCCTTGTTTTGAGAACCCTGATTCTGATTTAAACAGTGCAATTATTCCTCTCAATTGCTTCATAGGACTCACTTCAATCGTCTCGGAAGTACTGAACAACAGAAATAACAGCTTCGGTTTCATCAACCGGCTTTGAGCGAGTCTAGAACATTCGTAATCCTCAACCGGCTTTGAAACCGGATGGAATCTATGAAGAAACTGTTGGAATTTGTGGATTTCGGTTGGTTCAGAAACTTAACAAGAGAAGCAACTAAAAAAGCGGTGAACGGTATTTAACGTACACAATTTGTTGGAATTTGTAGATTTCGGTTGGTTCATGCGTTGAAGTACTGAATCAACAGAAATAACTGAAATAACAGCTTCGGAATCTATTAATACAACTGATTACTCGGTCGAATAACGGCCAATAAGAAACAAATCATTAAAGCTCACATTTTACTACATTGACCATGTTTTTTGACAAATCATCTGCTTCCTGAATTTGAATTTGAAAGTTAACTAGACCCCTCAAGTTGTCATTCATAACAACTAAGCGTCTGGAGAAGAGTATGTTGATATAGGAGAGTTGATGCAATTTTCCAAGTATTTTATTGTGTGTTGAAATTTTAATGAAGCAATGAAGATTGAATATGCAAACCACATCCGTTTTGTATACGGAAACAGTGGCTATGGGAAATACAAACCCGACATGTCTTCTGTGATGATTAGAACGATCCTTGTTTTGTCACATACATGGAAAAACAAGGACCATTCACCTCTTTCAACCTACCAAAACAGATAAGCGTATCACTCGATCCACTTACATTCGAATAACGCTGAGAATCCACAACGCTTATGGCCAGATTCTTTCCTTCAATCTTGGCAAAATCAATGCCTGCTTGTTTTATTGTTTTCGTCTACATGTGTTTTGAAATAGGCTTTGTTCTTGGTTTAATGAAGTTACACGTAACATCTAGTTATATTCAGATTTAAATAACGCACGCCTCAACTGAGATAACGGACATCCATCAAGCTCAAAAAAGAAAACTTGTGTTTCCCATAGTCACAAAAGATTGTGGTTTGTATTTCGCATAGCCACCGTTTCCGTAGTAAAAAACGGTTTCGGTTTGCACATTCAATCTTAAAACTTCATTAAAATACCACTAGTAGAAGAACCCGACACGTCTTCATGTTATGGAGAATGTTCTAGAAATTGAAGGAAAAGGAAAAGATTTGTTGAAATCGAATTTGATAACTATGACAGCTTATTAAAAGTAGCAATCACCTCCAATCATTTTCTGGTCAAATCACACAATATAAAGTTTAAGGTTATCGTGTGTTGTAGTTTGGAAAGATGACCGAATAGAGATCTGAATAACAAACTGTGGAGAACTTGTTTGTGTCAGGTTCTTCTGCTAGTTACTCGATCAACGGACTGATCGGTAACGTTACTCTACTTGTGCTCCGATTTAAGCGGCGTGTTCCGATCAACGTTGTTAAAGGTGATGAAGAGTTTAGAAACCCTAGAATGATGGTGTTTTTACCGGAAAAAAACGTGATACTTGAAAAAACATCCTTATATACGGCCCGTATACAGTTATACGGCCTGTATACATTTGGTAACATCAAAAACCTCCCAAAATAAATCCATTGAGCCATATACGTTTTACAAATCATATAAACATGTATACGGCTCGTATAACTATATACGGGCCGTATATAGTAAAATAAAAAAAAAACATTCTCTGCGCATTTTCCTATTAAAAAACATTCTATACGGGCCGTATATTTGTATACGGCCCGTATACACTAGGGGATGTGAAAATAAGATATAGGGGGTGTGGGGACAAGGGGGCCTTTTTTAAACCTAATGAAACGACAAATAAAAAATGAAAGTAGTTGAACCTGTGTGTAGATAAATGCAATTGCAGTTAGCAAAAGCAAGCATCTGAGACCTCCAGACCACCTCGCCATTGTTATTTGTTTTCGAACTGAAACCCTCGATCTATCTCTTAAATCAAAACTTTCATCTGAATTAGCGTTTGTATCATATCGTTCATAAATATTAACGTCTCCGGGTTACTTAACGAGATTGTTCAGTGCAATCAACTATTTTCACCACGTTGTCAGTCAGCTGCTGCAATTGGGGCTAACTTTAATCCCTAGATTGGAAGTGATCAAGTGAAGATGCACATGTTTCTGAATTCTCTTCATCTAAGGGTCGTGTAAGTGAAGATGCAATTGGGGCTAACTTTAAACCCTAGATTAGTTATTTAATTTATTTACACAACTAGTCCCTGAAAAGTGAAATTATAATAATACCATCATGTGCAAGTCATATGACCAGATTTAACAGAAAAATCTAACTGAGTTAGGGCTAAAGGACATTAAGTGCAAGATTTTAAAACATTAACTACAAGACTCGTCAATTTGAAAGATAAAGGACACCGCCTGAAATTCACTATAAATATAAAGGACAAAACTTGAAATTCACTCATATATATATATACATACATAGGGGATGGATCATGAGAAAACTAGTTTAAATGAGAAAACCAAAAAAGCCTAAAAAAAACCTAAAAACATACCAAAATTTTTTTTTTTTTTTACAATTTTTAATAAAAAAATCGCTACTTTTTATGCCTAGAAAAAAAATTTCAAAAAAAAAATTTTTTTTTTTTTTTTGGTTGTACTGCACATGTGCACTAATACATAAAGCTTAAACCACTTAACCCACCCCCCACCGACACCCCCCAAAAACCTAAACCCCCCACCCCCACCCCCCAAAAACCTAAATTCACCCTCCCACCAAAAGCCTAACCCCCCCCCCCCACCCCCCAAAAACCTAACCAAAAAAGCCTAAAAAAAACCTAAAAACATACCAATTTTTTTTTTTTTTTTTACAATTTTTAATAAAAAAATCGCTACTTTTATGCCTAGAAAAAAATTTTCAAAAAAAAAAAATTTTTTTTTTTTTTTTGGTTATACTGCACATGTGCACTAATACATAAAGCTTAAACCACTTAACCCACCCCCCAAAAACCTAAACCCCCCCCACCCCCCATCCTCCCGAAAACCTAAAACTAAACCCTAAACATAAACCCGAAAAAAACCTAACCCCCCACCCCCACCCCCCAAAAACCTAAACCCCCCCTCCCCCCCACACCCAAAAACCTAATCCTAAACCTCCAAAAAACTAACCCTAAAAGCTAAACTAGACTCAAAAAGCTAATTTTAAGCATGTAATGCAATTGTAAACCCAAAAAAAAACCTAAACCCCCACCCCACACCCAAAAACCTAATCCTAATCCTAAACCTCCAAAAAAACTAACCCTAAAAGCTAAACTATACTCAAAAAGCTAATTTTAAGCATGTAATGCAATTGTAGTACATGTTATATTGCACATGTGCACTACTATAATAATAGTATTGAAAACAAGACGACACCATAAATCTTTTTTTATGTCATAAAAAATATGCTCGAATATACTTGAATGAAAGATACAAAAATTTGTGATCTTATGGTGCCATTTTTGTTTTAAAATGATAACGTATGGAGAAATGGGAAATGTTTGAAAAGTTATATATTTTTTTTCCAATTTTACCCCTCCTTCATTAAAAGTCCCCCCCTCCTTCATTAAAAGGCTCCCCCCCCCCCCCCTCCTTTTTAGTGCTTTTTTGGTTAGTTTTTTTGGTTTTCTCATTTATATCTAGTTTTCTCATGATCCTCTCCCTATATACATATGTATATATATATACATATGTATGTATATATATACATATGTATATATATATTGTTATGGCTCATTTTCTAAGCATACATATCCTGACCAATATCCTGCCTTTATTTGTTTATTTGTGACCAGGATGCTGGAAGAGGATATTGCTAACATCTTGGGCGATATCCTGAGGTTTATCGATTTAACCACGTGCAGGTTAAAGGCTGAGAGTTGCTAACGGTCAAGTGGACTTCTTCTCCTCAAGACTCGGACGTGTTTGTTGAAGGAGAGACGTTGAACCCGAAAGACCAGGTCTACAACATTCGATTAAGGAATATTCGGTGGATCCCGGAAGTTTAGGATAGTTTGTTATATTATCTTTACTATAAATAGATTGGGGCGGATCAGTTTAAGGCACACAATTTACACTTACACTCTCGAACACTTTCACTTTCTAGCTCATTGCAAACACCACACTTGTATTCAAATTTCATTGTAACACATAGTCGATCCGCACCACATCCTGCACTGTATCCTGACATTTGAAGTAATAAGAAGAACAAGGCAGATGCGATTGTCAGCTCCCGAGGTTTTATGCCGGCGATCTAGATTGATCAAGGGCTTTCCTCGTACATCTCGTGTCGCTTACTTTACTTTTGCTCATAGTTTGGATCATAGATACAGCTCAATATCCTGAGCCGTATCCTGAATACTGATTTTCTAAATAACTTAACAAGTATATTTTCAATACACTTTCTAGCACACTAACCTCACTTTACTAATTTGATCACTTAATTGCTTCGGTAATTTTTGACCAAAACAATTTGGCGCCCACCGTGGGGCAAGTGGTGCTCTCTTTACTAAAAATTTTTGTGAAATCGCTAATCGGTTTTCTATTTTCAAAACTTTTTGCCACATTGTCCATAATGGCCTCAAGATCAAACATGAGCTCCTCCACTGTGTCTGCTATGACTTCTGCTACTACCGGTTCGGTGCTTCCACCACCTCCTCCGAGGATTCCAGCCTCTTCACGACCTCAGGATATTATCCCTACCCGCAGTGTTCAGGAATCTGCTCCTGTTTTAGCTTCTAACGATGAAATTTTAACCTTATTTGGAAGCGTGCAGGAACAAATGAGGCAGCAACAGGAAACAAACCAAATGCTTTTAAAGGAAATACAACCTCCTGAAGTCTGGCTCGAGCAGATCTGCTGAGGATATTGTCACTCCATTACATCCCAGAACTTTGAACTTCAGTTCAGCTGTGTATACTGAGGATAATAGGGGGAATATTGTGCCCAGCCTTCCTCAGAATCATACTCCTGAAATACCCTCCTCGGTCAGGATGTCAACCATGAGGAGCTCAGGATATGCTTCAGGATATGGGCAAAAATCCTCCAACGGGTAACGTGTCAAATAATAATAATACTCATGCTACTAACAATAGTGGATCTTTGCAGGATACAGGTGTAACATCAGCACTTACTAGGGAACTTCAGAAGTTGAAGGACATGATATCTAGTGTACCTGGGGTGGTCCAGCCGATCCCGGAAGTGTCCCAAGACAGCCACAAGATATCTCGTTCTGCATATCCTATCTGTGATGCTAAGATCCCAAAGAGATTTCAAACCCCCAACATGAAGCTTTACGACGGAACTACGGATCCTGAGGAGCATATTGCTCAGTATAGGGAAAGAATGGAGATTAACCCTATCCCTCCGGAGCTCAAGGAAGCATGTTTGTGCAAGGGATTTGGTTCTACTCTAACAGGATCAGCCTTAAAATGGCTGTTAAACGTTCCTCCTCACTCAATTACTTCGTTTGCTCATTTGGTTAATTTATTTAACAGTCAATTTTCTTGTAGTCGGAGTTTTGAGAAACTAACCAGTGATCTTTACAGGATAACTCAAGGGCCTCAGGAATCCGTGAGGGGTTATGTGAACAAATTCAGTCGAGAATCCTTGGATATCCCACATCTTGATGTTGCAACAGCTGTGCAAGCTTTTAAGATGGGATTACAAAAAGGATTCTCAGTTTTATCAGGATCTTGTAATGAATCCCTGCAGGAATCTCGACGAAGCTCGTAACAGGGCTTTGAGATATATCCGTCTGGAAGATGACAGGAAGATGCAAGAGAGAATGAACTCATCCAACACCTATGAGTCGACCAACAGGAAGTCTGAATCCTCATTCAAGCCATATCGGCCTAAGCCATATGGTAGAAATGAAAATAAAAGAGTGAATGCTGTTGAAGATGAGGATCCTGAAGAATATCCTGAGTTGTCTGAATATTGCTTTTCTGTTAACATTCCTGAATTGATGTATGCCATGCAGGGTCTAGGAGACAAGGCTAGGTGGCCTCGAAAGAGTCAACAGAAAGCTGACTGGAAAGATAAGTCAAAATGGTGTGCTTTCCACGAAGATTTTGGACATATGACTGAGGATTGCATTGCTCTAAGGAAAGAAATAAGCTATCTTCTAAGCAAGGGATATCTGAAAGATCTCTTAGGAAGAAAGAAGAATAAGGCTCAGGATACTGAGAAGGATCCTGAGCGAGCAGCATCACCTCCCGCGGATGCCAAGATAATCAACTTCATTTCGGGAGGATCCGACATTTGTGGGACTTCGTATTCGGCCGCAAAGAGACATGCAAAGGAAGCTAAGGCCGAAAGGGGAGACAAACCTGTCAGGATGACTACCCTCACAACTGACAAAGTGATCACTTTTGATGCTGATGACAGGGATACTGTCCAGGATCCTCACCATGATGCTCTGGTAATAACGTTATATGTGGCCTAACCATTTTGTACGCAGGATATTGGTTGATAATGGCAGCTCCGTTAACATAATCCAAACTGGAGGCTCTAAAGAGAATGAATGTATCTCCAATGGATATCACTTCAAAGTCTACCGTGCTTGTTGGCTTCAGTGGAGAGGCTAGAAACCATAGTGGGAGAGATAAAGTTGCCAGTATACGTTGAAGGAGTCAACTCGATACAACGTTTCTGTGTGATGGATTCTCTATCCTGCTATAACAGTCATACTGGGAAGACCGTGGATTCACGATATGAAGGCTGTGCCATCAACATATCACCAATGCATCAAGATACCTACCCCTTGGGGAGTTGTCAAAGTTGATAGTGATCAGCAGGAGGCGAAAGAATGCTACTCATCCTCGATGAAATCCTCAACCAAACCTAGTGCAGCAGTAGCAATTAAAGACGCGGGCCCAGGATATCGTGGAGGATCCGGAGCAGGATGTGAAGAAAATTATCCTGGACCAGGATAATCCCGATATTTCGGTGCTCATAGGGACCAATATCCCTCAGGATATTGAAGAACAATTAATTAACTTTTTGAAATGCAGGATGTCGACATTTGCATGGAAGCATGAGGATATGACAGGCATATCCAAACACATTATCACTCACAAGCTTGGAATTGATAAATCATTCAAGCCTGTTCAGCAAAAAAGAAGGAAGTTTGCTCCTGAGCGGAATACGATTATCCAAGAGGAAGTTGAGAGATTATTGAAGTCCAGGATGATCAGAGAGGTTAAGTTCCCAAGGTGGCTAGCAAACGTGGTTGTGGTACAGAAGAAAAATGGGAAATGGAGAGTTTGTGTAGACTACACAGACTTGAACAAAGCTTGTCCTAAAGACCCATTTCCTCTTCCCCACATTGATGCAATGGTAGATAGCCACTGCCGGGCATGAAATGCTGACCTTCATGGACGCATCCTCAGGATTTCAACAGATCCAAATGGAGCCTTCTGACCAGGAGGATACTGCCTTCATGACACCAACAGGTATTTATTGTTATACAGCTATGCCTTTTGGTTTGAAAAATGCAGATGCAACATACCAAAGATTGGTAAACATGATGTTCAAAGACAAACTGGGGGAACACCATGGAGGTGTACATCGACGACATGGTGGTAAAATCAAAGAAAGCTCAGGATCACCTCCAGGATATTAAAGGAGCGTTTGATATCCTGGATCAGTATAATATGAAGCTGAATCCTGCCAAGTGCCATTTTGGAGTGGGGCAGGAAAATTTCTAGGATATATGGTGACCAAAAGAGGGATAGAAGCGAGCTCGGAGCAGATTAAAGCCATCTTGGATATTAAATCGCCCTCAAATATGAAGGATGTTCAACGATTAACAGGGCGAGTGGCAGCATTAAACAGGTTTATCTCGAGATCCTCAGAGAAATGCAAAGATTTTTATGATATCCTGAAGAAGAACAAAAGATTCGAATGGGGTGAGAAGCATGAAGCGGCCCTACAGGATTTGAAGCGATATCTCTCAACCGCACCTCTATTGATGAAGCCTGAAAATGGTGAACCACTATCCCTATACCTTGCTGTATCAGGGAATGCTGTAAGTGCCGTTCTTATAAAAGACCATGAAGGTCAGCAATATCCTGTTTATTATGTTAGTAAAGTTTGTTAGATGCTAAAACTAGGTACTCTCATTTAGAAAAATTGATACTAGCATTAGTCATGGCATCAACGAAACTTAGACATTACTTTGAGACACATAGGATTCATGTTAAAACAAATTATCCTGTTAAAAATGTGCTTAGGAAACCAGAGATGTCAGGCAGGATGGCCAAGTGGTCAGTGAAATTAAGTGCTTATGATTTAGTATATGAACCTAGGAATGCCATAAAGTCTCAGGCTTTAGCTGACTTTGTGGCTGATTTCAGTAATGACATTCAGGATGAGGTAGACCTAGAAGTTCAACAGTTAGGAGAATCCTCAGGATCCTGGACATTATATACTGATGGTGCAATCTAATGTAAGAGGAGTAGGATTAGGAATACTACTAAAATCGCCACAGGGGGGCATATTACCCCAGGCTATTAGGTGTGAATTTCCTGCTACTAATTAATGAAGCAGAGTATGAGGCTTTAATTGCAGGATTAGAGTTGGCTAAGAGCATGAGTATCAAAAATTTGCAAGTATATGTTGACTCTTTGTTAATTACTAACCATTTTAATGGATCCTATGCAGTTAAGGGTGAGAAATTAATCGAATATCTCGATATTCTCAAAAAATTAGCAGGATATTTCGATGTTTTTATACTTGAACAGGTACCAAGGGAGGATAATGCTGAAGCGGATGCCTTAGCAAATTTTGGATCATCGATCAGGATACCTGAAGGGACCCAAATACCAATATTACATGTCTTATATCCTGCAACGAATCCTCCGGATAAAGAAGTAGCGGGTATTCAGTATCCTGGAGCAGAGCATCCTGAAGAGGATCCTAAATCCTGGACGGCTCCAATCATGAGATATCTTAAAGAAGGACACATTCCTGGAAATGAAAATCCTAAGGCATTTTGGATGAAGGTATCACGATTCACTATTATAAATAATATTTTATACAAGAAATCTCTTGCAGGACCGTATTTAAGGTGCTTGGAGGATCCTGAAGCCAAAGAAGTACTTCAGGATATTCATGAAGGGGATTGTGGTAACCATACTGGGGGCAGGTCGTTATTCTCAAAAGTATTAAGGACAGGATATTATTGGCCAACATTGAGAAAAGATGCCGCAGAATATGCTCGAAGATGTGACGCGTGTCAAAGACATAGTAACATACTGCATCAACCTGCTGAACCATTATATCCTATTGTTTCCCCTTGGCCATTTATGAAGTGGGGTATGGATATAGTGGGAAAGCTACCAAAAGCTCCGGGAGGAAAAGTCTTTATGCTAGCAATGACGGATTATTTCTCTAAGTGGGTTGAAGCTGAAGCATTTGTTCAAGTTAGAGACCAAGAAGTAGTATCCTTCATAAAGAGGAATATCCTGACCAGATTCGGAATACCAGCCGAGATAATCTGTGACAATGGTTCTCAGTTTATAAGCAAGAGAACTACTGATTTTTGCAAAAGTTGGGGAATCAAAATGATAACATCTACTCCAGTACATCCTCAAACGAATGGACAAGCAGAATCCTCAAACAAGATAATTGTAAATAACTTAAAGAAAAGGCTTGGAGCCAAAAAAGGAAGATGGGCAGAAGAATTACCCTTTGTTTTATGGGCTGATAGGACAACGGTAAAGAATGCAACATGCCAAACCCCATTATTCCTTGGTATTTGGAGCAGAAGCCATGATTCCAACGGAAATGACGATACCTACTGCAAGATCTACCCTAAGTGATCCTGAGCAGAATCCTGAAGCCTTGAGTCAGGATTTAGACACTATAGATGAGAAGAGAGATGCGGCAAGGCTAAGGATGGCAGCATATCAACAGAGAATATCCAGGGCAATATAACAAGAATATTAGGACCAGAAGATTTAAGGTTGGAGATTGGGTGTTAAGAAAGGCTTTTCAGAATACTACTAATCCTGCCGATGGCAAGCTAGCTCCAAAAATGGGAAGGACCATATGAAGTTGAATCAGAAGCAGGGAAAGGAACATACAGACTCAAGAATATGGAGGGGGATATGCTACCGAGATCTTGGAATGCTATACACCTTAAGCTCTATTTCAAGTGAGTTTAGAATTTAATTTCTAACTCAGGATGTATGAATTCTACCTTTTTTAAAATATGTTTTGGTTTAATTTGTTCTTTGTAACCCAATACTGACTTAAGCATCGGAGGGGTGTTAGCCAAGCTAACACCCACCTTAGTGTAAGGATGTTTTGCAGTATATGCTTCGGGATATAGCTCCGGGATGCTCACTCAAGATATTTCGGAAGATTAGAGGATTGGCCCCCTCTCTCACGTACAAGGGATCCTGATCCCTTCACAGGTTTAAAGGTATTCACCTTTCTTCCGAATTAGGTTTAAACACCCCGCCTGGAGCGCAAGTTATTCAGGGATAGTTCAAGGTGGCGGGACCAGTCCATGGTAAAAGTGGCTGACAATTTCGTTACTGTTGGCTATATCCTGAATCCTAAAGGTATATGAGGATTGATCACCCTCTCTCACGAAAGGGTATTTTCATACTCTCTAAGGTTTAAAGGTTTTCACCTTTCTAAGTCTTGGATTTATACACTCCCGCCTGTAGCGCATGAAAATTTGGATTTTCCCCAGGATACAAGGGATTTATCTCCAGTACATCCTTGGGTTTTACCCTTGGGATCTAAAAAATTGCCTATACGATGGAAATTGACATTCAGAAGATTTCTAAGTATTTGAAGACATTGTACACAGGGGACATTCCTACCAAGGCAGTGATGTAAAGCTCAAAGGCTAAAGCTCGGAACTAGTATCTCACACAGGGGACATCTTCATTGGAAAAGTTGCAAGGAGATTGAGGTT